>JBBGZY010000155.1:0-1337500 GCA_037952925.1 Lithobates clamitans | reverse complement strand
GCTCCACCTCCACCCCCCGCCTGACTCTACTCTTGGTCACTGGTTGCTATAGGCGCCTAGCGGCTAGCAACCAGTGACGTCACTGCCCACTGTGCTCACACTTCCCAGCATTGAAAGCGGAGGAGGATTGCACTTCCTCCTCCTCCGCGCTAGTGCTCATGGGCAGGGCCGGCCCTACCATGGGACCTGATAGGACCATGGGTCCCGGGCGGCATGTTCTGAGGGGCGGCACATTGATGCCTAAGAAGATGGTGGCGGAACTCCCGCCGATCGCTCCACTTCTTATCCCGCTGTGAGGGTGGCCTGGGCGGCGCCGCTGCTTTTAGAGGTGACGGCAGAGAACTCGCTACTATACCCGCACAGCGGACCGCCGCCCATCCTTTCCACGGCTCCCCCCTACTGCTGCTGACATGTCGGGACAAGAGAAAGTGAGCTGACGGCTAACAGCGGAGGGGAGGAGCTTCCTGCTGTGCACTGAGACCCCTGATGAAAGAGGGATCGCTGGAGGCGCGGCTGACACTGAAAGTGTCAGCACCATTGATCTCATCTCCTCCACCCCTGCCTGTGTCTAATCCCCCCTCACCAGCCCTGCCTGTGTCTAACCCCCCCTCACCACCCCTGCCTGTGTCTACCCCCCCCCTCACCACCCCTGCCTGTGTCTAACCCCCCCTCACCACCCCTGCCTGTGTCTACCCCCCCCCCCCACACCACCCCTGCCTGTGTCTAACCCCCCCTCACCACCCCTGCCTGTGTCTACCCCCCCCCTCACCACCCCTGCCTGTGTCTACCTCCCCCTCACCAGCCCTGCCTGTGTCTACCCCCCCCTCACCACCCCTGCCTGTGTCTAACCCCCCCCCTCACCACCCCTGCCTGTGTCTAACCCCCCCTCACCACCCCTGCCTGTGTCTACCCCCCCCCCTCACCACCCCTGCCTGTGTCTAACCCCCCTCACCACCCCTGCCTGTGTCTACCCCCCCCCTCACCACCCCTGCCTGTGTCTAACCCCCCTCACCACCCCTGCCTGTGTCTAACCCCCCCTCACCACCCCTGCCTGTGTCTAACCCCCCCTCACCACCCCTGCCTGTGTCTACCTCCCCCTCACCACCCCTGCCTGTGTCTACCCCCCCTCACCACCCCTGCCTGTGTCTACCCCCCCCCCTCACCAGCCCTGCCTGTGTCTACCCCCCCTCACCACCCCTGCCTGTGTCTACCCCCCCCTCACAAGCCCTGCCTGTGTCTACCCCCCCCTCACCAGCCCTGCCTGTGTCTACCCCCCCTCACCACCCCTGCCTGTGTCTACTCCCCCCTCACCACCCCTGCCTGTGTCTACCCCCCCTCACCACCCCTGCCTGTGTCTACCCCCCCCTCACCACCCATGCCTGTGTCTAACCTCCCCTCACCAGCCCTGCCTGTGTCTACCCCCCCCTCACCAGCCCTGCCTGTGTCTAACCCCCCCTCACCACCCCTGCCTGTGTCTACCCCCCCCTCACCACCCCTGCCTGTGTCTAACCTCCCCTCACCAGCCCTGCCTGTGTCTAACCCCCCCCCTCACCAGCCCTGCCTGTGTCTACCCCCCCCTCACCAGCCCTGCCTGTGTCTACCCCCCCTCACCAGCCCTGCCTGTGTCTACCCCCCCCTCACCAGCCCTGCCTGTGTCTACCCCCCCCTCACCAGCCCTGCGCGTGTTCTCCCCCCCCCTCACCAGCCCTGCCTGTGTCTACCCCCCCCTCACCACCCCTGCCTGTGTCTAACCCCCCCCCTCACCAGCCCTGCCTGTGTCTAACCCCCCCCTCACCACCCCTGCCTGTGTCTAACCCCCCCCTCACCACCCCTGCCTGTGTCTAACCCCCCCTCACCACCCCTGCCTGTGTCTAACCCCCCCCTCACCACCCCTGCCTGTGTCTAACCCCCCCCTCACCACCCCTGCCTGTGTCTAACCCCCCCCTCACCACCCCTGCCTGTGTCTAACCCCCCCCTCACCACCCCTGCCTGTGTCTAACCCCCCCCCCTCACCAGCCCTGCCTGTGTCTAACCCCCCCCTCACCACCCCTGCCTGTGTCTAACCCCCCCTCACCACCCCTGCCTGTGTCTAACCCCCCCTCACCACCCCTGCCTGTGTCTAACCCCCCCTCACCACCCCTGCCTGTGTCTAACCCCCCCTCACCACCCCTGCCTGTGTCTAACCCCCCCTCACCAGCCCTGCCTGTGTCTAACCCCCCCTCACCAGCCCTGCCTGTGTCTACCCCCCCCCTCACCAGCCCTGCCTGTGTCTAACTCCCCCTCACCAGCCCTGCCTGTGTCTAACCCCCCCTCACCACCCCTGCCTGTGTCTAACCCCCCCTCACCACCCCTGCCTGTGTCTAACCCCCCCTCACCACCCCTGCCTGTGTCTAACCCCCCCTCACCACCCCTGCCTGTGTCTAACCCCCCCTCACCAGCCCTGCCTGTGTCTAACCCCCCCTCACCAGCCCTGCCTGTGTCTAACCCCCCCTCACCAGCCCTGCCTGTGTCTAACCCCCCCTCACCAGCCCTGCCTGTGTCTAACCCCCCCTCACCAGCCCTGCCTGTGTCTAACCCCCCCTCACCAGCCCTGCCTGTGTCTAACTCCCCCTCACCAGCCCTGCCTGTGTCTACCCCCCCCCTCACCAGCCCTGCCTGTGTCTAACCCCCCCCTCACCAGCCCTGCCTGTGTCTAACCCCCCCTCACCAGCCCTGCCTGTGTCTAACCCCCCCCTCACCAGCCCTGCCTGTGTCTAACCCCCCCCTCACCAGCCCTGCCTGTGTCTAACCCCCCCCTCACCAGCCCTGCCTGTGTCTAACCCCCCCCTCACCAGCCCTGCCTGTGTCTAACCCCCCCCTCACCAGCCCTGCCTGTGTCTAACCCCCCCTCACCAGCCCTGCCTGTGTCTAACCCCCCCTCACCACCCCTGCCTGTGTCTAACCCCCCCTCACCACCCCTGCCTGTGTCTAACCCCCCCTCACCACCCCTGCCTGTGTCTAACCCCCCCTCACCACCCCTGCCTGTGTCTAACCCCCCCTCACCAGCCCTGCCTGTGTCTACCCCCCCTCACCAGCCCTGCCTGTGTCTAACCCCCCCTCACCAGCCCTGCCTGTGTCTAACCCCCCCCCTCACCACCCCTGCCTGTGTCTAACCCCCCCCTCACCACCCCTGCCTGTGTCTAACCCCCCCCTCACCACCCCTGCCTGTATCTAACCCCCCCTCACCACCCCTGCCTGTGTCTAACCCCCCCCCCCTCACCAGCCCTGCCTGTGTCTAACCCCCCCCTCACCACCCCTGCCTGTGTCTAACCCCCCCCTCACAACCCCTGCCTGTGTCTACCCCCCCCTCACCACCCCTGCCTGTGTCTAACCCCCCCCTCACCAGCCCTGCCTGTGTCTAACCCCCCCTCACAACCCCTGCCTGTGTCTACCTCCCCCCCTCACCACCCCTGCCTGTGTCTAACCCCCCCCTCACCACCCCTGCCTGTGTCTACCCCCCCCCTCACCACCCCTGCCTGTGTCTACCCCCCCTCACTACCCCTGCCTGTGTCTACCCCCCCTCACCACCCCTGCCTGTGTCTACTCCCCCCTCACCACCCCTGCCTGTGTCTAACCCCCCCTCACCAGCCCTGCCTGTGTCTACCCCCCCCCCTCACCACCCCTGCCTGTGTCTACCCCCCCCTCACCACCCCTGCCTGTGTCTAACCCCCCCTCACCACCCCTGCCTGTGTCTAACCCCCCCTCACCACCCCTGCCTGTGTCTAACCCCCCCTCACCACCCCTGCCTGTGTCTACCCCCCCCTCACCACCCCTGCCTGTGTCTACCCCCCCTCACCACCCCTGCCTGTGTCTACCCCCCCCCTCACCAGCCCTGCCTGTGTCTACCCCCCCTCACCAGCCCTGCCTGTGTCTACCCCCCCCTCACCAGCCCTGCCTGTGTCTACCCCCCCCTCACAAGCCCTGCCTGTGTCTACCCCCCCCTCACCAGCCCTGCCTGTGTCTACCCCCCCTCACCACCCCTGCCTGTGTCTACTCCCCCCTCACCACCCCTGCCTGTGTCTACTCCCCCCTCACCACCCCTGCCTGTGTCTACCCCCCCCCTCACCACCCCTGCCTGTGTCTAACCTCCCCTCACCAGCCCTGCCTGTGTCTACCCCCCCCCTCACCAGCCCTGCCTGTGTCTAACCCCCCTCACCACCCCTGCCTGTGTCTACCCCCCCCTCACCACCCCTGCCTGTGTCTAACCTCCCCTCACCAGCCCTGCCTGTGTCTAACCCCCCCCTCACCAGCCCTGCCTGTGTCTACCCCCCCCTCACCAGCCCTGCCTGTGTCTACCCCCCCTCACCAGCCCTGCCTGTGTCTACCCCCCCCTCACCAGCCCTGCCTGTGTCTACCCCCCCCTCACCAGCCCTGCGCGTGTTCTCCCCCCCCTCACCAGCCCTGCCTGTGTCTACCCCCCCCTCACCACCCCTGCCTGTGTCTAACCCCCCCTCACCACCCCTGCCTGTGTCTAACCCCCCCTCACCACCCCTGCCTGTGTCTAACCCCCCCTCACCACCCCTGCCTGTGTCTAACCCCCCCCTCACCAGCCCTGCCTGTGTCTAAACCCCCCCCCCCTCACCAGCCCTGCCTGTGTCTAACCCCCCCCTCACCAGCCCTGCCTGTGTCTAACCCCCCCTCACCAGCCCTGCCTGTGTCTAACCCCCCCCCTCACCAGCCCTGCCTGTGTCTACCTCCCCCTCACCAGCCCTGCCTGTGTCTAACCCCCCCTCACCAGCCCTGCCTGTGTCTAACCTCTCCTCACCAGCCCTGCCTGTGTCTAACCCCCCCTCACCAGCCCTGCCTGTGTCTAACCCCCCCTCACCACCCCTGCCTGTGTCTAACCCCCCCCCTCACCAGCCCTGCCTGTGTCTAACCCCCCCCCCTCACCAGCCCTGCCTGTGTCTAACCCCCCCCCCTCACCAGCCCTGCCTGTGTCTAACCCCCCCCCCCTCACCAGCCCTGCCTGTGTCTAACCCCCCCCCTCACCAGCCCTGCCTGTGTCTACCTCCCCCTCACCAGCCCTGCCTGTGTCTAACCCCCCCTCACCAGCCCTGCCTGTGTCTAACCTCTCCTCACCAGCCCTGCCTGTGTCTAACCCCCCCCCCTCACCAGCCCTGCCTGTGTCTAACCCCCCCCCTCACCAGCCCTGCCTGTGTCTAACCCCCCCCCTCACCAGCCCTGCCTGTGTCTAACCTCTCCTCACCAGCCCTGCCTGTGTCTAACCCCCCCTCACCAGCCCTGCCTGTGTCTAACCTCTCCTCACCAGCCCTGCCTGTGTCTAACCCCCCCTCACCAGCCCTGCCTGTGTCTAACCCCCCCCTCACCAGCCCTGCCTGTGTCTAACCCCCCCCTCACCAGCCCTGCCTGTGTCTAACCTCCCCCTCACCAGCCCTGCCTGTGTCTAACCCCCCCTCACCAGCCCTGCCTGTGTCTAACCCCCCCCTCACCAGCCCTGCCTGTGTCTAACCTCCCCCTCACCAGCCCTGCCTGTGTCTAACCCCCCCCTCACCACCCCTGCCTGTGTCTACCCCCCCCCCCCTCACCACCCCTGCCTGTGTCTAACCTCCCCCTCACCAGCCCTGCCTGTGTCTAACCTCCCCCTCACCAGCCCTGCCTGTGTCTACCCCCCCCACCAGCCCTGCCTGTGTCTAACCTCCCCCTCACCAGCCCTGCCTGTGTCTAACCCCCCCCTCACCACCCCTGCCTGTGTCTAACTCCCCCTCACCAGCCCTGCCTGTGTCTACCCCCCCCCTCACCAGCCCTGCCTGTGTCTAACCCCCCCCTCACCACCCCTGCCTGTGTCTAACTCCCCCTCACCAGCCCTGCCTGTGTCTACCCCCCCCCTCACCAGCCCTGCCTGTGTCTAACCCCCCCTCACCAGCCCTGCCTGTGTCTAACCCCCCCTCACCAGCCCTGCCTGTGTCTAACCCCCCCTCACCAGCCCTGCCTGTGTCTAACCCCCCCTCACCAGCCCTGCCTGTGTCTAACCCCCCCCCTCACCAGCCCTGCCTGTGTCTAACCCCCCCCTCACCAGCCCTGCCTGTGTCTAACCTCCCCCTCACCACCCCTGCCTGTGTCTAACCCCCCCCCTCACCACCCCTGCCTGTGTCTAACCCCCCCCTCACCACCCCTGCCTGTGTCTAACCTCCCCCTCACCAGCCCTGCCTGTGTCTAACCTCCCCCTCACCAGCCCTGCCTGTGTCTACCCCCCCCCACCAGCCCTGCCTGTGTCTAACCTCCCCCTCACCAGCCCTGCCTGTGTCTAACCCCCCCCCTCACCACCCCTGCCTGTGTCTAACTCCCCCTCACCAGCCCTGCCTGTGTCTACCCCCCCCCTCACCAGCCCTGCCTGTGTCTAACCCCCCCTCACCAGCCCTGCCTGTGTCTAACCCCCCCTCACCAGCCCTGCCTGTGTCTAACCCCCCTCACCAGCCCTGCCTGTGTCTAACCCCCCCTCACCAGCCCTGCCTGTGTCTAACCCCCCCTCACCAGCCCTGCCTGTGTCTAACCCCCCCTCACCAGCCCTGCCTGTGTCTAACCCCCCCTCACCAGCCCTGCCTGTGTCTAACCCCCCCCTCACCAGCCCTGCCTGTGTCTAACCCCCCCCCTCACCAGCCCTGCCTGTGTCTAACCCCCCCTCACCACCCCTGCCTGTGTCTAACCCCCCCCTCACCACCCCTGCCTGTGTCTAACCCCCCCCTCACCACCCCTGCCTGTGTCTAACCCGCCCTCACCACCCCTGCCTGTGTCTAACCCGCCCTCACCACCCCTGCCTGTGTCTAACCCGCCCTCACCACCCCTGCCTGTGTCTAACCCGCCCTCACCACCCCTGCCTGTGTCTAACCTCCCCCTCACCAGCCCTGCCTGTGTCTAACCTCCCCCTCACCAGCCCTGCCTGTGTCTAACCCCCCCCCTCACCACCCCTGCCTGTGTCTAACCCCCCCTCACCAGCCCTGCCTGTGTCTACCCCCCCCCCTCACCAGCCCTGCCTGTGTCTAACCTCCCCCTCACCAGCCCTGCCTGTGTCTAACCCCCCCTCACCACCCCTGCCTGTGTCTAACCCCCCCCTCACCGCCCCTGCCTGTGTCTAACCCCCCCCTCACCACCCCTGCCTGTGTCTAACCCCCCCTCACCACCCCTTCCTGTGTCTACCTCCCCCTCACCAGCCCTGCCTGTGTCTAATCCCCCCTCACCACCCCTGCCTGTGTCTAACTCCCCCTTACCAGCCCTGCCTGTGTCTACCCCCCCCCTCACCAGCCCTGCCTGTGTCTACCCCCCCCCCTCACCAGCCCTGCCTGTGTCTACCCCCCCCCCTCACCAGCCCTGCCTGTGTCTAACCCCCCCTCACCACCCCTGCCTGTGTCTAACCCCCCCTCACCAGCCCTGCCTGTGTCTAACCCCCCCTCACCACCCCTGCCTGTGTCTAACCCGCCCTCACCACCCCTGCCTGTGTCTAACCCCCCCTCACCAGCCCTGCCTGTGTCTAACCTCTCCTCACCAGCCCTGCCTGTGTCTAACCCCCCCTCACCAGCCCTGCCTGTGTCTAACCCCCCCCTCACCAGCCCTGCCTGTGTCTAACCCGCCCTCACCAGCCCTGTCTGTGTCTAACCCCCCCTCACCACCCCTGCCTGTGTCTAACCCGCCCTCATCACCCCTGCCTGTGTCTAACCCGCCCTCATCACCCCTGCCTGTGTCTAACCCCCCCTCATCACCCCTGCCTGTGTCTAACCCCCCCCTCACCACCCCTGCCTGTGTCTAACCCCCCCCCCTCACCACCCCTGCCTGTGTCTAACCCCCCCCCTCACCACCCCTGCCTGTGTCTAACCCGCCCTCACCACCCCTGCCTGTGTCTAACCCGCCCTCACCACCCCTGCCTGTGTCTAACCCGCCCTCACCACCCCTGCCTGTGTCTAACCCGCCCTCACCACCCCTGCCTGTGTCTAACCCGCCCTCACCAGCCCTGCCTGTGTCTAACCTCCCCTCACCAGCCCTGCCTGTGTCTAACCTCCCCTCACCAGCCCTGCCTGTGTCTAACCCCGCCATACCAGCCCTGCCTCTGTCTAACCCCCCCTCACCAGCCCTGCCTGTGTCTAACCCCCCCTCACCAGCCCTGCCTGTGTCTAACCCCCCCCTCACCAGCCCTGCCTGTGTCTAACCCCCCCCCTCACCAGCCCTGCCTGTGTCTAACCCCCCCCTCACCAGCCCTGCCTGTGTCTAACCCCCCCCTCACCAGCCCTGCCTGTGTCTACCCCCCTCACCAGCCCTGCCTGTGTCTACCCCCCTCACCAGCCCTGCCTGTGTCTAACCCCCCTCATCAGCCCTGCCTGTGTCTAACCCCCCCTCACCAGCCCTGCCTGTGTCTACCCCCCCCTCACCAGCCCTGCCTGTGTCTACCTCCCCCTCACCAGCCCTGCCTGTGTCTAACCCCCCTCACCAGCCCTGCCTGTGTCTAACCCCCCCTCACCAGCCCTGCCTGTGTCTAACCCCCCCTCACCAGCCCTGCCTGTGTCTAACCCGCCCTCACCAGCCCTGCCTGTGTCTAACCCGCCCTCACCACCCCTGCCTGTGTCTAACCCGCCCTCACCACCCCTGCCTGTGTCTAACCCGCCCTCACCACCCCTGCCTGTGTCTAACCCGCCCTCACCACCCCTGCCTGTGTCTAACCCCCCCTCACCAGCCCTGCCTGTGTCTAACCCCCCCCTCACCAGCCCTGCCTGTGTCTAACCCCCCCCTCACCAGCCCTGCCTGTGTCTAACCCCCCCCTCACCAGCCCTGCCTGTGTCTAACCCCCCCCTCACCAGCCCTGCCTGTGTCTACCCCCCCCTCACCAGCCCTGCCTGTGTCTACCCCCCTCACCAGCCCTGCCTGTGTCTAACCCCCCTCCCCAGCCCTGCCTGTGTCTAACCCCCCCTCACCAGCCCTGCCTGTGTCTACCCCCCCCCTCACCAGTCCTGCCTGTGTCTAACCCCCCCCTCACCAGCCCTGCCTGTGTCTAACCCCCCCCTCACCAGCCCTGCCTGTGTCTAACCCCCCTCACCAGCCCTGTCTGTGTCTAATCCCCCCTCACCAGCCCTGCCTGTGTCTAATCCCCCCTCACCAGCCCTGCCTGTGTCTAATCCCCCCTCACCAGCCCTGCCTGTGTCTAATCCCCCCTCACCAGCCCTGCCTGTGTCTAACCCCCCCCTCACCAGCCCTGCCTGTGTCTAACCCCCCCCTCACCACCCCTGCCTGTGTCTAACCCCCCCCTCACCAGCCCTGCCTGTGTCTACCCCGCCCCCCCTCACCAGCCCTGCCTGTGTCTAACCCCCCTCATCACCCCTGCCTGTGTCTAACCCCCCCCTCATCACCGCTGCCTGTGTCTAACCCCGCCCTCACCACCCCTGCCTGTGTCTAACCCGCCCTCACCACCCCTGCCTGTGTCTAACCCGCCCTCACCACCCCTGCCTGTGTCTAACCCGCCCTTTACCACCCCTGCCTGTGTCTAACCCGCCCTCACCACCCCTGCCTGTGTCTAACCCGCCCTCACCACCCCTGCCTGTGTCTAACCCGCCCTTTACCACCCCTGCCTGTGTCTAACCCGCCCTTTACCACCCCTGCCTGTGTCTAACCCGCCCTTTACCACCCCTGCCTGTGTCTAACCCCCCCCTCACCACCCCTGCCTGTGTCTAACCCCCCCCTCACCACCCCTGCCTGTGTCTAACCCCCCCTCACCACCCCTGCCTGTGTCTAACCCCCCCCTCACCACCCCTGCTTGTGTCTAACCCAGTCAGTGTGGGTCAGGTAGGTCAGTGTGGTTTAGGTGGGTCAGTGTATGTAGGTCAGTGCATGTCAGGTAGGTCAGTGTGGGTCAGGTAGGTCAGTGTATGTCAGGTAGGTATTTCAGTGTGTGTATGTCAGGTAGGTAGGTCAGTTTAGTGGTCAGCATTGATGGGCACTGGTAAGCCAGGCAGCAGCCAGCAAGTCAGCGTACCCCCCCACCACACAACCCCTCCGCCCAACCAAAAAAAACCCAGCGCCACTAGAGGCCCTCCCCCCCGTGCCGGCCTTGGACTTCGGGCTGAAGCCCCTGGTCTTTTTGCCACCTAGCAACGCCCCTGCCGGGATGTCTACTAGACAGATTTAAAGTGTACGTAAACCCCCCTATCGCTTTCAGGCCAAGGAAGCTGCCATCTTGGCCTCTGTTTAATCTACAGCTGCCATGATGCTGCACATGTGATCAGTTTAGACACCAGCCATTGGATGGTTTGACAGTTTGGTTGAGAGCACAACCAATGGGAGTGTTACATTTTCGGCACGTGCCGGAAATGAAACTGTTTTATGGATGGGTTTACTTCCGCTTTAAGTGAGTCATTCCCAATGCCCCGTACACACGATCGGACTTTCCGACAACAAAACCGTGGAATTTTGTCTGAAGGGCGTTGGCTCAAACTTGTCTTGCATACACACGGTCACACAAATGTTGGCCAACAATTACGATTGTAGTGACGTACTACGTGTTTTTTCAGCTCTGTAGTGCCACCTTTTAGGCTCCTTCTGCTAATTTCGTGTTAGTAGAAGTTTGGTGAGTGTTGATTTGTGCTTTTCAGTTCATTTCTGAACGGCCGTTCGTCAACCAGACATGTTGTGGATTCGGAGGAGATAACGTGTTATTTATTATAGGCCTTGGAGTTATTGCTTTGACATTATTTTTTTGGTTGAATAATAATGATTTGATTTGTTATATTTTCTATATTTTTGGATGCATAGAATGCACTTTTTGGTTAAGTTCTATTGGCAGATAGCATGTCTAATTTTTTTTATTTTATTTTTTTAATGCACAATAAAAAAAATTGTGGAGAATAATACTTGGCTATGTGTTTTACTTCAAATGACAGTTTGGTAGTAGGCAGTTACATTTAAAAAAAAAATTCAATGTACAATTGACAAGGGACACCAACATAGTTGTATCTTTCATCTTAAAAACCACAGAATAATGGTGTTGTGGTAACTTGCACAAATAAAGAAAAAAAAAAAACATAATAATAGTACAGCAGCTCTGACCGGAGCTGACAGTTTCATAGTGTGAACCCGGCTTTAGATTTTCTCTCACTTCCTGTCCTGCTGACAATAGTTACGATCACTAATTAAAGAATACAAAATCTTTACTGATGCTTATGCAGAGAAGTGCAGAAGTATTGTCAATGCAGTTCCCCTGGTTCCCCTCTAGGTGTCACTGTCTAATAGTGTGAGACTAAACAAAAATATATAATTGTGAACCCGTGCTTAATCGGTTCAAAAGTGATATGGCAGTGGCGGCCCGTCCATAGGGGGCGCATGGGCACCCCCCCCAACCTAAAAAAAAAAAGGCCCTTTAACCACTTCAGCCCCGGAAGAATTTACCCCCTTCCTGACCAGTGCGCTTTTTGCGATCCAGCACTGCATCGCTTTAACTGACAATTGCGCGGTCGTGCGATGTGGCTCCCAAACAAAATTGACGTCCTTTTTTCCCCACAAATAGAGCTTCCTTTTGGTGGTATTTGATCACCTCTGCGGGTTTTATTTTTTGCGCTATAAACAAAAAAATTGCGATAATTTTGAAAAAAACGCGTTATTTTTTACTATAATAAGTATCCCCAAAAAATATTTTTAAAAAAATGTTTTTCCTCATTTTAGGCCGATACATATTCTTCTACATATTTTTGGTAAAAAAATCGCAATAAGCGTTTATTGATTGTTTTGTGCAAAAATTACAGCGTCTACAAAATAGGGGATAGTTTTATGGCGTTTTTATTGATAATTTTTTTTTTTTACTAGTAGTGGCGGCGATCATCGATTTTTATCGTGACTGCGACATTATGGCGGACACATCGGACATTTCTGACACATTTTTGGGACCATTGTCATTTATACAGCAATCAGTGCTATACAAATGCACTGAAACCTGTGTAAATGACACTGGCAGTGAAGCTGTTAACCACTAGGGGGCAGTGTAAGGCTTAAGTATGTCCTGGGGAGTGTTTCTAACTGTAGGGGGGGCGTGGCTACGTGTGACACCTCACTGATCTCTGCTCCCGATCACAGGGAGCAGAGATCAGTGACACTGTCACTAGGCAGAACGGGGAGATGCTTGTTTACATTAGCATCTCCCCGTTCTTCCTCTCAGTGAGGCGATTGCAGGTATCCCCGTGGCCATTGAGTCTGCGGGACCCACGACCCGACTCACGGAGCTCCCGGCCGGCGGCAAATTTAAAGGGACATACTGGTACGCCCATTTGCCCAGCCATGCCATTCTGCCGACGTATATCGGCATGTGCCGATCGAGAACCAGTTAAGAGTGTCCGGGCGCCGGACACAGTCTATGGGAAGCTTCCCAGCTTGCAATCAGCTGATTGTAAGCTGAGAAGCTGATTTGCCCTTGTTAAGGCAGGGTTCGGGGCGCAAGCGATGTGCCCGCAAACACTCTCACTGATTGGTACGTGGCCTCCTTTCCGATTTTTAATTGACGGGGACGAAGACTGTGCAGTGCTTTTTGCAGCCACTGCCGCGTCACTGCCAGCTTCCTGGCTCACTGCTGTGTGGAATGCAGTGGTGTCACTCGCTATTGTAATACGGAGCAGCTCTTCCTCCTCGTGGTTTACCTCCTCCCTGTCCTCCAGCTACTACAGGTGTGCTCCAGGTGGACGTCTCTCGGGCTGTTACTGCCCCCAGGTAAGAATCAGACCTCTCTCTGAGAAGCCTGCAGTACTCTGGCTTCAGTGACTTTTCTCAGCTCTGCCATCTTTGCTGTCTGTGTACTCCGGGAAACTGACAGATGACAGGTCGGCACTCGGCATATTAGGGATATCAAGAATATGAGGAGAGAATGTGAGTCAGCAACAGCATCAGCTTTAGCGTCTGCACAACATCTCAGCCATATGTGGACAAGTGCAAGAAGGCAATGTGTGGGGGGTTGGGGGCCAATGTGTACATGGAGGATGTAATACATGGGGGGATGTGTAAAAGGAAGGGGGGGGGTAAATGTGGGCAAGAGGGGGTATTTTGTGTACAGGGAGGATATACTACATGCAGAGAGGGGGGATAATATGTACAGGGGAGGGGGGTTAATATGTACAGGTGGGTGTAATATGTATAGGGAGGGGGGTTAATATGTACAGGTGGGTGTAATATGTACAGGGGGGTAATATGTACAGGAGAGGGTAATATGTACAGGTGGGTGTAATATGTACAGGAGAGGGTAATATGTACAGTGGGGGTTTATATGTACAGGAGGGGTTAATATGTGCAGCGGGGTAATATACACAGGAGGGTGTAATATGTACATGGAGGGGGGTAATATGTACAGGCGGGGGTAATATGTATAGGGGGGTAATATGTACAGTGGGGGTTTATATGTACAGGAGGGGTTAATATATACAGCGGGGTAATATACACAGGAGGGTGTAATATGTACATGGAGGGTGGTAATATGTACAGGTGGGGGTAATATGTATAGGGGGGGCAATATATACAGGAGGGGGTAATATGTACAAGCGGGGGTAATATGTACAGGGAGGGGGTAATATGTACAGGGAGGGGGGTTAATATGTACAGGCAGGGGTAATATGTACAGGGAGGGGGGTTATATGTACAGGGAGGGGGTAATATGTACATGAGGGGGATAATATGTACATGAGGGGGATAATATGTACAGGAGGGGGGTAATATGTACAGGGGGTAATATGTACAGGAGGGGGGTAATATGTACAGGAGGGTGTAATATATCTGTGACTGAGGCTGCACTATATACCCTGATCTGTGATGCTGGGGCTGTATACTCTGTGCTGTGATGCTGCGGCTGTATACTACTGACACTATGGGTGGAAGCAAGTGGAATACAGGGGACGGAGTGAGTAGATTCTATAACGGGTGGGGCTTATGAGAAATGTAAGGGGTCAACAAGGAAGGGTGGGGTCTGATGCCCCCCCATCCTAAAACTTCACCAGCCGCCACTGTGATATGGTCCAGAAATATTTAGACAGAATAAAGGTGGATAAAGCACTGGGACCAGATGGCATCCACCCACGGATCCTAAATTGAGCTCTGTCATTTCAAAGCCATTGTTTTTAATTTTTTATTACTGGAATGGTACCACTGGATTGGCGTAGGGCTAATGTGGTGCCCATATTTAAAAAATGATCAAAGTCTTTACCAAGTAACTATAGACCTGTTAGTTTAACTTCTATAGTTGGGATACCGGAGAGTTTAATAAAAGACCACATAGATGAGTTCTTGCTGGAAAAAAGTAGGTAAGTAGAACCTTGGACAGAGGGGTGGCTGTGGACGTGATATACTTGGATTTTGCCAAAGCGTTTGACACAGTTTCCCCCACACGACTCATGTGTAAGGTAAAGTCTATAGGCTTGGAAAGATCAGTTTGTAAATGGATAGAAAACTGGCTAAAAGACAGAATTCAGAGAGTAGTGATTAATGATTCTTACTCTGAATATTCTAAGGTTATCCGTGGTGTACCCCAAGGTTCAGTGTTGGGACTCTTACTTTTTAATATCCTTATAAATTATATAGGATCTGGGATTAAAAGTACCATTTCAGTCTTTGCAGATGACACCAAGCTATGCAGTTGAATAACTTCCTTATAGGATGTTCTTAACTTACAAGCCAACCTCAATGCACTGTTTAATTGGGCGACTATGTGGCAAATGAGGTTTAATGTTGATAAATGTAAAGTTCTGCACTTAGGGACTAAGAATATACATGCATCATACATACTAGGGAGAGTACAACTGGGGGAATCCATAGTGGAGAAGGATCTGGGGGTTTTGGTAGATCATAAGAAAAATAATAACATGCAATGCCAAGCTGCGGTTTCCAAAGCGAGGAAAGTCCTTTCTTGTATTAAATGCACACACAGGGTAGCACCGCTCTAACTGTGAAAACCTCCAAATATGCATGTTGATTACTGGTACCTTCTCTCCAGGTGCCAGATTCATATGACCTCTCACTTATAAATAGGGATGAGCTGAACACCCCCCGGTTCGGTTCGCACCTGAACCTGCGAACGGACCGAAAGTTTGCGCGAACTTTAGAACCCCATTAAAGTCTATGGAACTCGAACGTCCAAAGTGCTAATTTTAAAGACTAATATGCAAGTTATTGTCCTAAAAAGGGTTTGAGGACCCGGGTCCTGCCCCAGGGGACATGTATCAATGCAAAAAAAAAGTTTCAAAAACGGACGTTTTTTCGGGAGCAGTGATTTTAATGATGCTTAAAATGAAAAAAAGTGAAATATTCCTTTAAATATCGTACCTGGGGGGTGTCTATAGTATGCCTGTAAAGTGGCGCGTGTTTCCCATGCTTAAAACAGTCCCTGCACAAAATGACATTTTTAAAGGAATAAAAGTCATTTAAAACTGCTTGCGGCTTTAATGTAATGTCGGGTCCCGGCAATATGCCAGCTTCCTGGCTCACTGCTGTGTGGAATGCAGTGGTGTCACACGCTATTGTAGTACGGAGCAGCTCTTCCTCCTCGTGGTTTACCTCCTCCCTGTCCTCCAGCTACTACAGGTGTGCTCCAGGTGGACGTCTCTCGGGCTGTTACTGCCCCCAGGTAAGAATCAGACCTCTCTCTGAGAAGCCTGCAGTACTCTGGCTTCAGTGACTTTTCTCAGCTCTGCCATCTTTGCTGTCTGTGTACTCCGGGAAACTGACAGATGACAGGTCGGCACTCGGCATATTAGGGATATCAAGAATATGAGGAGAGAATGTGAGTCAGCGACAGCATCAGCTTTAACCTCTGCACAACATCTCAGCCATATGTGGACAAGTGCAAGAAGGCAATGTGTAGGGGGATGGGGGCCAATGTGTACATGGAGGATGTAATACATGGGGGGACGTGTAAAAGGAAGGGGGGGTAAATGTGGGCAAGAGGGGGTATTTTGTGTACAGGGAGGATATACTACATACAGAGAGGGGGGTTAATATGTACAGGGGAGGGGGGTTAATATGTGCAGGTGGGTGTAATATGTACAGGGAGGGGGGTTAATATGTACAGGTGGGTGTAATATGTA
The DNA here is from genome assembly GCA_037952925.1 of Lithobates clamitans. Taxonomy (NCBI): domain Eukaryota; kingdom Metazoa; phylum Chordata; class Amphibia; order Anura; family Ranidae; genus Lithobates; species Lithobates clamitans. Next base: position 1,321,415 of record JBBGZY010000155.1, on the reverse strand, counting down.
CAGGGAGGGGGGTTAATATGTACAGGTGGGTGTAATATGTACAGGGAGGGGTGTAATATGTACAGGGAGGGGGGTTAATATGTACAGGTGGGTGTAATATGTACAGGGGGGCAATATGTACAGGAGAGGGTAATATGTACAGGTGGGTGTAATATGTACAGGAGAGGGTAATATGTACAGTGGGGGTTTATATGTACAGGAGGGGTTAATATGTACAGCGGGGTAATATACACAGGAGGGTGTAATATGTACATGGAGGGGGGTAATATGTACAGGTGGGGGTAATATGTATAGGGGGGTAATATGTGCAGGCGGGGGTAATATGTACAGGGAGGGGGGTTAATATGTACAGGTGGGTGTAATATGTACATGGAGGGGGGGTAATATGTACAGGGGGGTAATATATACAGGAGGGGGTAATATGTACAAGCGGGGGTAATATGTACAGGGAGGGGGTAATATGTACAGGGAGGGGGGTTAATATGTACAGGCGGGGGTAATATGTACAGGGAGGGGGGTTAATATGTACAGGAGGGTGTAATATGTACAGGGAGGGGGGTTATATGTACAGGGAGGGGGTAATATGTACATGAGGAGGATAATATGTACAGGAGGGGATAATATGTACAGGCGGGGGTAATATATACAGGGAGGGGGGTAATATGTACAGGGAGGGGGGTTATATGTACATGAGGGGGATAATATGTACAGGAGGGGGGTTATATGTACATGAGGGGGATAATATGTACAGGAGGGGGGTAATATGTACAGGGGGTAATATGTACAGGAGGGTGTAATATATCTGTGACTGAGGCTGCACTATATACCCTGATCTGTGATGCTGGGGCTGTATACTCTGTGCTGTGATGCTGCGGCTGTATACTACTGACACTATGGGTAGAAGCAAGTGGAATACAGGGGATGGAGTGAGTAGATTCTATAACGGGTGGGGCTTATGAGAAATGTAAGGGGTCAACAAGGAAGGGTGGGGTCTGATGCCCCCCCATCCTAAAACTTCACCAGCCGCCACTGTGATATGGTCCAGAAATATTTAGACAGAATAAAGGTGGATAAAGCACTGGGACCAGATGGCATCCACCCACGGATCCTAAATTGAGCTCTGTCATTTCAAAGCCATTGTTTTTAATTTTTTATTACTGGAATGGTACCACTGGACTGGCGTAGGGCTAATGTGGTGCCCATATTCAAAAAATGATCAAAGTCTTTACCAAGTAACTATAGACCTGTTAGTTTAACTTCTATAGTTGGGATACCGGAGAGTTTAATAAAAGACCACATAGATGAGTTCTTGCTGGAAAAAAGTAGGTAATTAGAACCTTGGACAGAGGGGTGGCTGTGGACGTGATATACTTGGATTTTGCCAAAGTGTTTGACACAGTTTCCCCCACACGACTCATGTGTAAGGTAAAGTCTATAGGCTTGGAAAGATCAGTTTGTAAATGGATAGAAAACTGGCCAAAAGACAAAATTCAGAGAGTAGTGATTAATGATTCTTACTCTGAATTTTCTAAGGTTATCCATGGTGTACCCCAAGGTTCAGTGTTGGGACTCTTACTTTTTAATATCCTTATAAATTATATAGGGTCTGGGATTAAAAGTACCATTTCAGTCTTTGCAGATGACACCAAGCTATGCAGTTGAATAACTTCCTTATAGGATGCTCTTAACTTACAAGCCAACCTCAATGCACTGTTTAATTGGGCGACTATGTGGCAAATGAGGTTTAATGTTGATAAATGTAAAGTTCTGCACTTAGGGACTAAGAATATACATGCATCATACATACTAGGGAGAGTACAACTGGGGGAATCCATAGTGGAGAAGGATCTGGGGGTTTTGGTAGATCATAAGAAAAATAATAACATGCAATGCCAAGCTGCGGTTTCCAAAGCGAGAAAAGTCCTTTCTTGTATTAAATGCACACGCAGGGTAGCACCGCTCTAACAGTGAAAACCTCCAAATATGCGTGTTGATTACTGGTACCTTCTCTCCAGGTGCCAGATTCATATGACCTCTCACCTATAAATAGGGATGAGCTGAACACCCCCCGATTCGGTTCGCACCTGAACCTGCGAACGGACCGAAAGTTTGCGGGAACTTTAGAACCCCATTAAAGTCTATGGAACTCGAACGTCCCAAGTCCAAAGTGCTAATTTTAAAGACTAATATGCAAGTTATTGTCCTAAAAAGGGTTTGGGGACTCGGGTCCTGCCCCAGGGGACATGTATCAATGCAAAAAAAAGTTTTAAAAACGTCCGTTTTTTTCGGGAGCAGTGATTTTAATGATGCTTAAAGTGAAAAAAAAAAAGTGAAATATTCCTTTAAATATCGTACCTGGGGGGTGTCTATAGTATGCCTGTAAAGTGGCGCGTGTTTCCCATGCTTAAAACAGTCCCTGCACAAAATGACATTTTTAAAGGAATAAAAGTCATTTAAAACTGCTTGCGGCTTTAATGTAATGTCGGGTCCCGGCAATATGGATGAAAATCAGTGAGACGATCGGCATGGGTACCCCCCAGTCCATTACCAGGCCCTTTGGGTCTTGTGTGGATATTAAGGGGAACCCCGCACCCAAATTAAAAAAAGGAAAGGCTTGGGGCCCTATATACTTTGAACAGCAGTATACAGGCGGTGCACATAAGACAGGGACTGTAGGTTTGTTGATAGGTAGAATCTGTTTGTAATTTTGAACTTGTACATTTTTAAAGTGTAAACTAATATAACAATGTGGCGCTTACGAAATTAATGTTCGTTGTCAGGCAAAAGATTCACCAGAGTGCATGCCTGGAGATCTAATTAGAATCACAACGTTTTAATGAGAGGAGCCCAAACCCAGCGGATATATAAAAATATAAATTCCAACTGTGATACTGAGCACCTATGACTAGTGTTTCTTAAAAATTTGTGAAGAATATAGGTAGTGACTTTCTCTACATATCAGTTTTAAAAAATTCAAACTGTGATACTAAACACTTGTGACTAGTGTTTCTTATTATTAGAACTTGTAAAGAATATAAGTGGTGACTTTCTCAAAATGTGAATAAAATATCAAAGATCATCCAAGGGACAGCTGCTCAGAGGAGATAGAAGTGGAACCCGATCTTGGTCTGGCGAGGCGTGACAACAACTACTCACCAGCCGCCCAGATCGTCCTCTTGTACTCTGGAAATCCCGCCAGTTCAGGTGGGTAGACGCTGGTATATACCTTTTAAATCGATCAATAGGGTGTATATCTCGGCTCTCTCACCATCTCCTTCCTCCAGATAATGTCACAAATCCGGCTGGTGAGTAGTTGTTGTCACGCCTCACCAGACCAAGATCGGGTTCCACTTCTATCTCCTCTGAGCAGCTGTTCCTTGGATGATCTTTGAGACAAGCCTATCTGACTCGCAGCCTGTGGTTAGTGAGTCCACCCCCTCTGGTAAGGGTATTTCATTCGTTATACATATCCACCAGACATCCCAGAGCCACACCACCCCAAGGTTCACTCCGGCTTTTATAGAGCAAGGAAACCTTAATATATGGGATAACATTGGAACTGGCTCCCCTTTTTTCTAAATATTTCCAATATTTGATTTATGTACTTTATTTTATCTTGTTTTTGGTACACACAGATATATGATTTATGGTGTGTTGACACATGTGTTATCGCTGATTGGGTTGGATTCTTTATCTTCTACCATTCGTCACGTATAAAGACTACTCATATTGAGATTTTTTGTTTCACATTTTTTAGATGTTTATGCATTTATGATTATCAAAAAATGTTTTTTCCTGTACACTCCGGTGGGGAGTATATAGGTTTTTTTTTATTCACATTTTGAGAAAGTCACCACTTATATTCTTTACAAGTTCTAATAATAAGAAACACTAGTCACAAGTGTTTAGTATCACGGTTTGAATTTTTTAAAACTGATATGTAGAGAAAGTCACTACCTATATTCTTCACAAATTTTTAAGAAACACTAGTCATAGGTGCTCAGTATCACAGTTGGAATTTATATTTTTATATATCGGCTGGGTTTGGGTTCCTCTCATCAAAACGTTGTGATTCTAATTAGATCTCCAGGCATGCACTCTGGTGAATCTTTTGCCTGACAACGAACAATAATTTCGTAAGCACCACATTGTTATATTAGTTTAACTTTCCACAATCTGTCTATTGTTTATGTTGGCTGCTAGTTCCGTAGAGTTGGCGCAATATTACTATATATATCTTTATTTTTAAAGTGTAGCTCCAGCCAAAGCTATTTTTAAGCTTTTTGGAAAACATAGGGAAGGGTTATCATCCCTGTAACATTTGTTTTGCTGTCTGTGCACCTCTTCAGAAGTTTTCACCTCACTTTGTGTCCCAATGACAAATGTTTTTTTGAAAATTTGGGGTTTTTAGTGAAACAAGGATTGGTGATAAAGCATCAGTGAAGAGGAGACACGTTTTTCCCATATTAACTCTTACAGGAGGGAACTTCCCTTCCTAGGGGTAGATTTCATCTCACTTCCTGTTGTCTCCTTCCATTTGCAAGTAGGAGTCGTTTGTTAGTTGGATGTTTGAAAGTAGGGGCCTTCCCTATATACTCTGCAGAAATTGGGGCCTTAGGTGTTGCCACAACACTGTAAGCCCTCACAGTTACTCTTGGTGGGCGCAGGAACGTGCCCTGCTGTGAAATATTAGATCAAGAATTGTAATTACATGCCATTGTTGAACGTTGGTAGAAAAATTGGGCCTTTGGTGGTGGTGGTGGTGCTGGTGCCACAACACTGTAAGTCCTCACAGTTACTCTTGGTGGGCGCTGGAACGGGCCCTGCTGTGAAATATTATTTCAAGAATTGTAATTACATGCACCTGTTGAACAGGGGCAGAAAAATTGGGCCTTTGGTGGTGGTGGTGTTGCCACAACACGAGGGAAGAGGCCGCGTTGGCAGCTGCTTTGTCAGACAAAGTACCCTGAGCCTGGGTGAGAGAGGATGAGGAGGATGAGGACGGCTTGGTCATCCAGTCTACCAAGTCTTCTGCATGTTGCAGCTCAACACGGCCAGCTGCCGAAAAAAAGGACAAGCGTGTCCCACGGCCACGTGCTGATGAGGATGCACCGTCTCCACGACCAGCACTGTTGCCTATAGACACAGAGCCTGCTTGCCCTCTTTTATTGGCTTGTGACTGTCTGCCTCTCCTTGTTGGCCTTCCAGACATACTAATGACCTGCAGTGAGATGTAGCTGCACAAAGCTGGGATGTATATATACTGATACTGCAGCTAGCAGAATCAACTGCCTGCATGTGGTACTAATAGGATCAGAAGAACACCACCAATTTTCTTCAGGTAGCTTTAGGTGCACACTGTGCAGAGGACATAGTATACTAACTGTAAATACTCTAGCTGCCTGCCTGTGGTATTAATAGGAGCAGAATAACAGCAATTGTCTTCAGGTAGCTTTAGGTGCGCACTGTGCAGAGGACACACTACACTAACTTGTAAATACTACAGCTGCCTGCAGTACTAATAGGATCAGAAGAACACCGCCAATTTTCTTCAGGTAGCTTTAGGTGCACACTGTGCAGATGACGCACTACACTAACTTGTAAATACTGCAGCTGCCTGCGGTACTAATAGGATCAGAAGAACACCACCAAATTTCATCAGGTAGCTTTAGGTGCACACTGTGCAGAGGACGCACTACACTAACTTGTTAATACTACAGCTGCCTGCGGTACTAATAGGATCAAAAGAACACCACCAATTTTCTTCAGGTAGCTTTAGGTGCACACTGTGCAGAGGACGCACTACACTAACTTGTAATACTGCAGCTGCCTGCGGTACTAATAGGATCAGAAGAACACCACCAATTTTGTTCAGGTAGCTTTAGGTGCACACTGTGCAGAGGACGCACTACACTAACTTGTAAATACTGCAGCTGCCTGCGGTACTAATAGGATCAGAAGAACACCACCAATTTTCTTCAGGTAGCTTTAGGTGCACACTGCAGAGGAGGCACTACACTAACTTGTAAATACTGCAGCTGCCTGTGGTACTAATAGGATCAGAAGAACACCACCAATTTTCTTCAGGTAGCTTTAGGTGCACACTGTGCAGAGGACGCACTACATTTACCTGTAAATACTACAGCTGCCTGCGGTACTAATAGGATCAGAAGAACACCACCAATTTTCTTCAGGTAGCTTTAGGTGCACACTGTGCATAGGACGCACTACACTAACTTGTAAATACTGCAGCTGCCTGCGGTACTAATAGGATCAGAAGAACACCACCAATTTTCTTCAGGTAGCTTTAGGTGCACACTGTGCAGAGGACATAGTATACCAACTGTAAATACTGTAGCTGCCTGCCTGTGGTATTAATAGGAGCAGAATAACAGCAATTGTCTTCAGGTAGCTTTAGGTGCACACTGTACAGAGGACGCACTACACGAACTTGTAAATACTACAGCTGCCTGCGGTACTAATAGGATCAGAAGAACACCGCCAATTTTCTTCAGGTAGCTTTAGGTGCACACTGTGCAGATGACGCACTACACTAACTTGTAAATACTGCAGCTGCCTGCGGTACTAATAGGATCAGAAGAACACCACCAAATTTCATCAGGTAGCTTTAGGTGCACACTGTGCAGAGGACGCACTACACTAATTTGTTAATACTACAGCTGCCTGCGGTACTAATAGGATCAGAAGAACACCACCAATTTTCTTCAGGTAGCTTTAGGTGCACACTGTGCAGAGGACGCACTACACTAACTTGTAAATACTGCAGCTGCCTGCGGTACTAATAGGATCAGAAGAACGCCACCAATTTTCTTCAGGTAGCTTTAGGTGCACACTGTGCAGAGGACGCACTACACTAACTTGTAAATACTGCAGCTGCCTGCGGTACTAATAGGATCAGAAGAACACCACCAATTTTCTTCAGGTAGCTTTAGGTGCACACTGTGCAGAGGACGCACTACACTAACTTGTAAATACTGCAGCTGCCTGCGGTACTAATAGGATCAGAAGAACACCACCAATTTTCTTCAGGTAGCTTTAGGTGCACACTGTGCAGAGGACGCACTACACTAACTTGTAAATACTACAGCTGCCTGCGGTACTAATAGCATCAGAAGAACACCACCAATTTTCTTCAGGTAGCTTTAGGTGCACACTGCAGAGGACGCACTACACTAATTTGTAAATACTGCAGCTGCCTGTGGTACTAATAGGATCAGAAGAACACCACCAATTTTCTCCAGGTAGCTTTAGGTGCAAACTGTGCAGAGGACGCACTACACTAACTTGTAAATACTGCAGCTGCCTGTGGTACTAATAGGATCAGAAGAACACCACCAATTTTTTTCAGGGAGCTTTAGGTGCACACTGTGCAGAGGACGCACTACACTAACCTGTAAATAATGCAGCTGCCTGCGGTACTAATAGGATCAGAAGAACGCCACCAATTTTCTTCAGGTAGCTTTAGGTGCACACTGTGCAGAGGAGGCACTACACTAACTTGTAAATACTGCAGCTGCCTGTGGTACTAATAGGATCAGAATAACACCATCAATTTTCTTTAGGTAGCTTTAGGTGCACACTGTGCAGAGGACACACTACACTAACTTGTAAATACTGCAGCTGCCTGCGGGACTAATAGGATCAGAAGAACACCACCAATTTTCTTCAGGTAGCTTTAGGTGCACACTGTGCAGAGGACGCACTACATTTACCTGTAAATACTACAGCTGCCTGCGGTACTAATAGGATCAGAAGAACACCACCAATTTTCTTCAGGTAGCTTTAGGTGCACACTGCAGAGGACGCACTACACTAACTTGTAAATACTGCAGCTGCCTGTGGTACTAATAGGATCAGAAGAACACCACCAATTTTCTCCAGGTAGCTTTAGGAGCACACTGTGCAGAGGACACACTACACTAACTTGTAAATACTGCAGCTGCCTGTGGTACTAATAGGATCAGAATAACACCACCAATTTTCTTCAGGTAGCTTTAGGTGCACACTGCAGAGGACGCACTACACTAACTTGTAAATACTGCAGCTGCCTGTGGTACTAATAGGATCAGAAGAACACCACCAATTTTCTCCAGGTAGCTTTAGGAGCACACTGTGCAGAGGACGCACTACACTAACTTGTAAATACTGCAGCTGCCTGCGGTAATAATAGGATCAGAAGAACACCACCAATTTTCTTCAGGGAGCTTTAGGTGCACACTGTGCAGAGGATGCACTACACTAACCTGTAAATACTACAGCTGCCTGCGGTACTAATAGGATCAGAAGAACACCACCAATTTTCTTCAGGTAGCTTTAGGTGCACACTGTGCAGAGGACGCACTACACTAACTTGTAAATACTGCAGCTGCCTGCGGTACTAATAGGATCAGAAGAACACCACCAATTTTCTTCAGGTAGCTTTAGGTGCACACTGCAGAGGACGCACTACACTAACTTGTAAATACTGCAGCTGCCTGTGGTACTAATAGGATCAGAAGAACACCACCAATTTTCTCCAGGTAGCTTTAGGAGCACACTGTGCAGAGGACGCACTACACTAACTTGTAAATACTGCAGCTGCCTGCGGTAATAATAGGATCAGAAGAACACCACCAATTTTCTTCAGGGAGCTTTAGGTGCACACTGTGCAGAGGACGCACTACACTAACCTGTAAATACTACAGCTGCCTGCGGTACTAATAGGATCAGAAGAACACCACCAATTTTCTTCAGGTAGCTTTAGGTGCACACTGTGCAGAGGACGCACTACACTAACTTGTAAATACTGCAGCTGCCTGCGGTACTAATAGGATTAGAAGAACACCACCAATTTTCTTCAGGTAGCTTTAGGTGCACACTGTGCAGAGGACGCACTACACTAACTTGTAAATACTGCAGCTGCCTGCGGTACTAATAGGATCAGAAGAACACCACCAATTTTCCTCAGGGAGCTTTAGGTGCACACTGTGCAGAGGACGCACTACGCTAACCTGTAAATACTGCAGCTGCCTGCGGTACTAATAGGATCAGAAGAACACCACCAATTTTCTTCAGGTAGCTTTAGGTGCACACTGTGCAGAGGACGCAGTGTACACTAACTGTAAATACTGTAGCTACTAGGACTAATAGGATCAGAAGAACACCAACAATTTTCTTCAGGTAGCTATAAATACTGTAAAAACACCTGCCTGCCTGTCAGTAGGAAGAGAATAACAGGAATGGATCTAGTTAAACTGAATACAGTGTGTATGTATATATATATATATATATATATATATATATATATATATTATATATATATATATATATATATATATATATATATAAACACCTAGGATGCATGGTGTATATATATATATATATATATATACACAATACACTGTAAGTGCAGCTAACTGACTCGCCTGCCTACTCTATCTAACTTAAATCAAATGACACTGTCTCTCTCTATCTCTCTCTCAATGCCAGAACACACTACACAGGGCCGATGTGCAGGCGGCCTTATATAGTGTGGGGCATGTACTAAACCCCCTGAGCCATAATTGGCCAAAGCCACCCTGGCTTTGGCTAATTACGGCTCTCAGTACAGACGGCACTCTCAGTACAGCATGCACTATGATCCGCATGCTTGGCCAATCATCAGCCAGCAATGCACTGCGATGCCGCAGTGAATTATGGGCCGTGACGCACCACTCGAATTTGGCGCAAGCGGCCCATATCTTTTGCAATTCGATGAACGGTCCAACATGCGATGTTTGAGTCGAACATGGGTTCGACTCAAACTCGAAGCTCATCCCTACTCATAACAAACTCGGAATATGGATATATGGAAAGAACCCGCACTCTGGAATCCATCCAAATTCTTTATTCGACAATCACCAAGTACAGAGTAACTGTTAACATGTTTTGGCAAAGAGCCTTGTTCACTTCACAGTTACCCACATAGCCAGCACCAACATATATACAAAAAGAGACTTGAATCACCCCCATTCATTAGTCAATACAATTAGCTGTAGATAAAAATCACCATTGTATAGAGACTCTCTGAAGGTAAAAAACTTTTTTTGCAAAGATTTAAAATGCATTTATACATTGACACAATAAACATGAAAAAACAACGATAAAAATCATCATAGATTATCGAACATGAATTCTGTGATTGAAAAATCTGAATAAAAACCATTAAACTATTTGTGGGTCAAAACTAAGATTTCAGGAAAAGAACTGATCCATAGTGAAAGATATGGAGGGAAAATTAGGGCAAACGAATACAGATGTGAAAATCACGCATCCCACCTATTAGATATGGTTATTACCGTAAAAATACATCAACATCATATCTAAAATTCATTACTGTCAGCATTCTCGTTTTTAAGTTAAAAATCCACCAAACTTCTCTCTCTAATAGCTTGCGGTGGGTGTCTCCCCCTCTAGGTATATATTTATACTCTCTCTAGGCCATAAAAAGTCAAAGAGGACATTTTACCATGATGCACATAATTAAAATGTTTAGATACATTTGATAAACCTTTATGATTCTGATATGAAGCTCCATGAAAGTGTTCGCTCACCCATGTGCTGAGGGATCTGATTGTGCAGCCCACATACTGCAGACTGCACAAATTACTCTCTATTGCATAAACTACGTTGGAGGTGTAACGAAACGTCCCACACTTCGATTAAGCGCTTTCATCATCATATACCACTTCCTCCAGTCTGAATATAGATATCAGATATTACAGCCCATATATTGTAACTAAAAACCAGATGAGACTAGCTCAGTTACACAGCTTGAACATAGAATGATTTATTGGACAAGAATACAGCCTTTTATACATTTGAGAAGTATGTCAGTCCCCCACATACACATAGCTCCCAAATGTCCCTGATTTTGAGGACTGTCCCTGATTTGGAGCAATGTCCCTCTATCCCTCATTCCTCCTCATTTGTCCCTCATTTTTGTCTTATCTTTATAGTTGTATATAAAAATGCACTTTTTTAATCTATCAAAAAGTGTTTTCCAGCGCTAAACCTTTAAGTTTCTAAACTGCTGCATTTGTAAATTCCAAAAGCCAATATAAAGGAATAGTAGTGGTAAAAAAAAGCACTTGTGGGTTGAACCAATCTTTTATTTTTTGTACAATTCTCCTTTAATGGGGCGTGACCAGGGGAGTGTCCTATGCCTGCATACTTTTGCTGATACGTGTCCCTCATTCCCATCTCAAAAAGTTGGAAGGTGTGCATACACAATAACCCCAAATATTTACCCAAAACATCACGCAATGGTTTAGCTAGCAAGGTACAGCTGACCAGGGCCGGACTGGCCTACTGGGATACCAGGAAATTTCCCGGTAGGCCACCTGGCTGGGGGCGCTTTGATCGGCGACTGCAGCGCTCTCCTCTCTCTGTCCTCCGGCACTCGTATGTCACGGAGCTGGGTCTGTGTGCAAGGTCTCGCCCCCCTAGACCGGCTCGTGTGATAGTAGATTGAATCAGTGTTCCGCCTATCACACGAGCTGGTCTGGGGGGGCGGAGAGCGCTGTGTAATCCAGAAAAAGGTGAGGCTGCAATTGGTGGACACAGAGGCTGCAATTGGTGGACACAGAGGCTGCAATTGGTGGGCAGAGAGGCTGCAATTGGTGGGCACACAGAGGCTGAAATTGGTGGGCACAGAGGCTGCAATTGGTGGGCACACAGAGGCTGCAATTGGTGGGCAAAGTGAGGCTGCATTGTTGGGCACAGCGAGGCTGCATTGGTGGGCACAGTGAGGCTGGATTGATGGGCACAGCGAGGCTGCATTGGTGGGCACAGAGAGGCTGCATTGATGGGCACCATGAAGCTACAATGATGGGCACAGTGAGGCTGCAATGATTGGCACAGGGAGGCTGCATTGGTGGGCACAGGGAGGCTGCATAGGTGGGCACAGCGAGGTTGCATTGTTGGGCACAGCGAGGCTGCATTGGTGGGCACAGTGAGGCTGGATTGATGGGCACAGTGAGGCTGGATTGATGGGCACAGCGAGGCTGCATTGGTGGGCACAGAGAGGCTGCATTGATGGGCACAGAGAGGCTGCATTGATGGGCACCATGAAGCTACAATGATGGGCACAGTGAGGCTGCAATGATTGGCACAGGAAGGCTGCATTGGTGGGCACAGGGAGGCTGCATAGGTGGGCACAGTGAGACTGCAATGATGAGCATAGCGAGGCTGCATTGGTGGGCACGGCGAGCCAGCATTGATGGGCATGGTGAGGCTGCATTGATGGGCATGGCGAGGCTGCAATTCTTGGACACATAGAGGCTGCAATTGGTGGGCACAGAAAGGGTGTAATTGGTGGGCACAGAGAGGCTGCAATTGGTGGGCACAAAGAGGCTGCAATTGGTGGGCACAGAGAGGCTGCAATTGGTGGGCGCAGAGGCTGCAATTGGTAGGCACAGTGAGGCTGCATTCATGGCCACAGAGAAACTGCATTGGTGGGCACAGCAAAGCTGCATTGGTGGGCACAGTGAGGCTGCATTGATGGGCACTGTGAAGCTGCAATGATTGACACAGTGAGGCTGCATTGATGGGCACAGGGAGGCTGCATTGATGGGCACAGGGAGGCTGCATTGGTGGGCATAGGGAGGCTGCATTGGTGGGCACACAGAGGCTGCACTGGTGGGCACAATAAGAATGGTTTCATGGGCAGAGTGAGGTTGCAATAATGGGCATGGTGAGGCTGTATTGGTGGGCACGGCGAGCCAGCATTGATGGGCATGGTGAGGCTGCATTGATGGGCATGGCGAGGCTGCAATTGGTGGGCACATAGAGGCTGCAATTGGTGGGCACAGAAAGGGTGCAATTGGTGGGCACAGAGAGGCTGCAATTGGTGGGCACAGAGGCTGCAATTGGTGGGCACAGAAAGGGTGCAATTGGTGGGCACAGAGAGGCTGCAATTGGTGGGCACAGAGGCTGCAATTGGTGGGCACATAGAGGCTGCAATTGGTGGGCACACAGAGGCTGCAATTGGTGGGCACAGAGAGACTGCAATTGGTGGGCGCAGAGGCTGCAACTGGTAGGCACAGTGAGGCTGCATTCATGGCCACAGAGAAACTGCATTGGTGGGCACAGCAAAGCTGCATTGGTGGGCACAGTGAGGCTGCATTGATGGGCACTGTGAGGCTGCAATGATTGACACAGTGAGGCTGCATTGATGGGCACAGGGAGGCTGCATTGATGGGCACAGGGAGGCTGCATTGATGGGCACAGGGAGGCTGCATTGCTGGGCATAGGTAGGCTGCATTGGTGGGCACACAGAGGCTGCACTGGTGGGCACAATGAGAATGATTTCATGGGCACAGTGAGGCTGCAATAATGGGCATGGCGAGGCTGCATTGGTGGGCATGGCGAGGCTGCATTGATGGGCACAGCGAGGCTGCATTGATGGGCACAGCGTGGCTGCAATTGGTGGACACACAGAGGCTGCAATTGGTGGGCACAGAGGGGCTGCTATTGGTGGGCACAAAGGCTGCAATTGGTGGGCACAGAGAGGCTGCAATTGGTGGGCACACATAGGCTGCAATTGGTGGGCACAGAGAGACTGCAATTGGTGGGCACAGAGGCTGCAATTGGTAGGCACAGTGAGGCTGCATCCATGGGCACAGAGAAACTGCTTTGGTGGGCACAGTGAAGCTACATTGGTGGGCACAGTGAGGCTGCATTGGTGGGCACAGTGAGGCTGCAATGATGGGAACCATGAAGCTACAATGATGGGCACAGTGAGCACATGAAGCTCTGGCGGCGACTCTGGACCTCCGCCGAGAAATCTGGGAAGATGGCAACTTTGATATTCCCAAAGGGAATATTACCCTTTTCTCTGGCAATTCTTAGGGCTGCGTCCTGATCTTTATAATTGAGAAATTTAGCTATAAATGTGTCGGGGGGGGGGGGGTCTGGCTGGCATGCGATGTGCCCTCTCAACTGCCAGCATGGGGGAGAAGATTTCTCTACCATAGGATGTAATGAGCAGTTGTTCCAAGAACATGGTGGGGTTCTTACCTTCTGCCCCTTCAGGAAGTTCGATAAAGCACAGATTACATCTCCTGAGCCTGTTCTCCATATCATCTTGTTTGGAGAGAAGCTGGTGTATCTGTTGCTGCATACAGTCAGTCCCTGTCTGCAGTGGCGGGATCGCGTTTTCTACTGTGCTCAGCCGGGTCTCCGTGGTCTTAACTCGGTCACGGAGGTTCTGAAAATCCTGCCTTATCAGGGAGATGTCTACCTTGACCTCCGCAAAAAGTGATTACTTCTAGTATCCTGTCCGTGTCTCCCTGCGCCTGCTCCCCCCTGTCTTCACAGCGCCTCCATCTTCCTCTGATTCCTCTCTATCTTGCCGGCAGAATTGTTCCAGCTTCGCCACGGCGGCTTTCTGCGCTTTTGTCGGGGACATGATGCTAGGAGTCTGGGGTGCTGTGAGGAGTGAGTCGGGATCCAAAATGCTACCTGGGTCTCAGGATTCATCACGTAGCAGGATCAATGGATGGAGCTCCTCGTGCAAGTGTCCTACTCCATGCAGTCAGGCCACGCCCCCCCCATTCCAACACATTTACACGTTTCCCCTAAACCACTCAAGTGTTGCTTTAGCAATGTGTTGGGGTCATTGTCCTGCTGGAAGGTGAACCTCCGTCCTAGCCTCAAATCACACACAGAGTGGTACAGTACAAGTTTTGCTCAAGAATATCCCCGTATTTAGCACCATCCATCTTTCCCTCAACTCTGACCAGTTTCCCAGTCCTGACTGCTGAAAAACATCCCCACAGCATGATGCTGCCATCACCATGTTTCACTGTGGGGATGGTGTTCTTTGGGTGATGTGATGTGTTGGGTTTGGCCAGACATAGCATTTTCTTTGATGGCCTAAAAGTTAAATTTTAGTCTCATAAGACCAGAGCACCTTCCTCCATACATTTTGGGAGTCTCCCACATGCCTTTTCACAAACTCAAAACATGCCATTTTGTTTTTTGCTGAAAGTAATGGTTTTCTTCTGGCCACTCTGCCATAAAGCCCAACCCTATGGAGCGTATGGCTTATTGTCGTCCTATGTACAAATACTCCAGTCTCTGCTGTGGAACTCTGCAGCTCCTCCAGGGTTACCTTAGGTCTCTGTACTGCCTCTCTGATTAATGCCCTCCTTGCCCGGTCCATGAGTTTTGGTGTGCGGCCATCTTTTGGCAGGTTTACTGTTGTGCCATGTTCTTTCCATTTGGTTATGATAGATTTGAATGTGCTCCTAGGGATCATCAAAGATTTGGATATTTTTTTATAACCTAACCCTGACTTGTACTTCTCAACAACATTGTCCCTTACTTGTTTGGAGAGTTCCTTGGTCTTCATTGCAGTGTTTGGTTAGTGGCGACCAGTTGTCATCCTACACACACGATTAGATCGGTTCCACTTGGTGAATGTAAAAGAGCTAAGAGAAATTGTTCCACTAAAAGAAGCTTTGTCCAGGAGTGTGACACAATAGCCACCAGATTAGTAGCACCCAAATATAACTCCAGGGATGTTAACAGAGCAATAGCCACAGCTGCAGACAGGGATAGATCCACGTTATTGAAACACAATTCCCATAAAAAAGGCAAATCCGATGGCCAAGATATTTTTACTTTTGTTACATCCTATTTAGGAGAATTTAATCAAATTAAGGATATCATTAAACATCTACCTATCTTGTCCACAGATTGTGATCTTTCTCTATTCCTAAAGTGAGGGTGTAGATTTTCCAGCCATCGGGCTAAAACTTTGGAAGGAATGTTATCACCCAGCTTATTTTTGTCCAAAGGTGTGGAGAGAGTACATTTTTAAGTGCCAATGAATCATATGCCTGTGACACCAACACGTGTCGTTTCTGCCACAAACATACCAAATAACATACCATACCAAAAAATCAGACAGTACAATCTTGTGCTACAGGGAAGGAGTTTTTTCTGTGGGACTACATAAACTGTGTTTTAAACTGTTCCTCCAATGTAGTTTATGCAATAGAGTGTACTTTGTGCAGTCTGCAGTATGTGGGCTGCACAATCAGATCTCTCAACCTAGAGGAGGAGACACCCACCCCAAGCTATTAGAGAGAGAAGTTTGGTGGATTTCTAACTTAAAAAAGAGAATGCCAACGTGAATGAATTTTAGATATGATGTTGATGTATTTTTACAGTAAAAACCACATCTAATAGGTTGGATGCGTGATTTTCACATCTATATTCATTTGCCCTATTTTTTCCTCCATATCTCTCATTATGAATCCGTTCTTTTGCTGGAATCTTGGTTTTGACCCACAAATAGTTTAATGTTTTTTATTCAGATTTTTAAATCACAGAATTCATGTTCAATAATCTATGATGATTATTATCATGTTTTTTCATGTTTATTGTGTCAATGTATAAATGCAGTTTAAATCTTTGCAAAAAAAGTTTTTTTACCTTCAGAGAGTCTCTATACAATAGTGATTCTCATCTACAGCTAATTGCATTGACTAATGAATGGGGGTGATTCAAGTCTCTTTTTGTATATATGTTGGTGCTTGTTATGCTGGTAACTATGCTGTGAACAAGGCTCTTTGCCGAAACATGTTAGCAATTATTCTGTACTTGGTGATTATTAAATAAAGAATTTGGACGGATTCCAGAGTGCGGGTTCTTTCAATATATCCACTTTCTTGTATTAAGAGAGGTATGGACTCCAGAGAGAGAGACAGGGCTTTTTTTCTCAGAGAATAGGTGCAGGAACCCACCCTCCCCAGTCAACTCTCCGCCCCCTCACCCCCCCAACTCCACCCCTATTCCCGCCCCCAATACCGCCATTCCTTGCGAAAGAGAAGTAAAGTGTTCTTTACCTTCTCCCTCCCTGTTCGCAGCTCATCTCCCCATCCACAGGTCACCTTCTCTTCTCTCGTCCACAGCTCATCCCCCCCCCCCCACACACACACACAGGTTACCTTTCCCTCCATGCACAGCTTACCTTCTCTTCTCAGTTTACCCCTCCCCTCTCCACAGCTCATCCCCTCCTCCCTCTGGTTACCTTCTCTTCTCTCGACCACAGTTCACCCCCCACAGCTCACCTCCCTCCACCCCACAGCTCACCCTCTCCACAGTTCACCTCCCCCCACAGCTCACCCCCTCCCCCATCCTCTCCACAGTTCACCTCCCCCCACAGCTCCCCCTCTCCCCCTCCACAGCTCACCCCCCACAGCTCACCCTCTCCCCCCTCTCCACAGTTCCCCCCACAGCTCACCCTCTCGCCCTCTCTCTCTACAGCTCACCCCCCCTCCCTCCACCCACAAGTTACCTTCTCTTCTCTCGTCTATAGTTCACCCCCCACACAGCTCACCCTCTCCACAGTTCACCTCCCCCCCACATCTCACCCTCTCCACAGTTCACCTCCCCCCCCCACATCTTACCCACTCCACAGTTCACCCCCCCCACAGCTCACCCTCTCCACGGTTCACCTCCCCCACATCTCACCCTCTCCACAGTTCACCTCCCCCCCGCACATCTCACCCTCTCCACAGTTCACCTCCCCCCCACATCTCACCCTCTCCACAGTTCACCTCCCCCGCACATCTTACCCACTCCACAGTTCACCCCCCCCACAGCTCACCCTCTCCACGGTTCACCTCCCCCCCACATCTCACCCTCTCCACAGTTCACCTCCCCCCCGCACATCTCACCCTCTCCACAGTTCACCTCCCCCCCACATCTTACCCACTCCACAGTTCACCCCCCCCACAGCTCACCCTCTCCACGGTTCACCTCCCCCCCACATCTCACCCTCTCCACAGTTCACCTCCCCCCGCACATCTCACCCTCTCTACAGTTCACTTCCCCCCCACATCTCACCCTCTCCACAGTTCCCCCCCCCACATCTCACCCTCTCCACAGTTCACCCCCCCCCACAGCTCACCCTCTCCACAGTTCACCTCCCCCCCACAGCTCACCCTCTCCACAGTTCACCCCCCCACAGCTCACCCTCTCCACAGTTCACCTCCCCCCACATCTCACCCTCTCCACAGTTCACCTCTCCCCCTCACATCTCACCGTCTCCACAGTTCACCTTCCTCCCCCACAGCTCACCCTCTCCACAGTTCACCTCCCCCCACATCTCACCCTTTCCACAGTTCACCCCCCCCCCACAGCTCACCCTCTCCACAGTTCACCTTCCCCCCCACAGCTCACCCTCTCCACAGTTCACCTCCCCCCCACATCTCACCCTCTCCACAGTTCACCTCCCCCCCACAGCTCACCCTCTCCACAGTTCACCTCCCCCCACATCTCACCCTCTCCACAGTTCACCCCCTCCCCACATCTCATCCTCTCCACAGTTCACCCCCCACAGCTCACCCTCTCCACAGTTCACTCCCCCCTACAGCTCACCCTCTCCACAGTTCACCTCCCCCCCCCCACAGCTCACCCTCTCCACAGTTCACCTCTCCCCCACACATCTCACCCTCTCCACAGTTCACCTCTCCCCCTCACATCTCACCCTCTCCACAGTTCACCTCCCCCCCCACATCTCACCCTCTCCACAGTTCACCTTCCCCCCCGTAGCTCACCCTCTCCACAGTTCACCTCCCCCCCACATCTCACCCTCTCCACAGTTCACCTTCCCCCCCCACAGCTCACCCTCTCCACAGTTCACCTCCCCCCACATCTCACCCTCTCCACAGTTCACCCCCCCAAGCTCACCCTCTCCACAGCTCAAACTCTCCCCCCTCTCCACAGTTCCCCCCACAGCTCACCCTCTCGCCCCCTCTCTCTACAGCTCACCCCCCCTCCCTCCACCCACAGGTTACCTTCTCTTCTCTCGTCTACAGTTCACCCCTTAACACACAGCTCACCCTCTCCACAGTTCACCTCCCCCCCACAGCTCACCCTCTCCACAGTTCACCTCTCCCCCACATCTCACCCTCTCCACAGTTCACCCCCCCCACAGCTCACCCTCTCCACAGTTCACCCCCCCCCACATCTCACCCTCTCCACAGTTCACCCCCCCACAGCTCACCCTCTCCACAGTTCACCCCCCCCACATCTCACCCTCTCCACAGTTTACCTCCCCCCCACATCTCACCCTCTCTACAGAGCAGACTTCCGTTCTGTCAAATCAGGCTCCCCCCCTCAGCTTACTGTGCAGTCTGCTCCGTGCAGCTCCGCCTGTCAGATCAGTGTCTCAAAGAACCGAGGAGGAGTTTCAGAGAGCTGGGCTCCATGCTACACAGATCTGACAGACAGTAGGCGGGAAGAGCTGCCTCTGAAATCCGATCAGTCAGCTGTGGAGCACATTCTGTGATGCCTAGCATATTACAGAAGCTGGTGGAGGAAGTGAATGGTAAAGAAAACTTCCTCTATCGGCTTCTGTTCTATGTGACAGACTGCAGAGGAGAGGGCTGCCTGAGGTGGCGGAACTGCGTTCCGGCAAGTTCTGGCAGAAAAAAAGCCCCGGAGAGAGATATCATTTTGCTCCTGTACAAATCTCTAGTAAGACCTCATCTGGAATATGCAGTTCAGTTTTGGCACCTTTGGCACTGCGGCGCTGGAAGAAAGTTCACCCCCCCTCCCTCTTGGCAACCATCTGGGACCTGTGAAGTGTCCCAGATGATTGCCCGGCCAGTCACAGTGCACAGCGCGGCTCGCGCATGCACAGTGCTTGCCCGTCTGTGAAGCCACAGCTGAGCGTCCACAGTGACAATGCTGGCACCGCAGAGAGGAGGGGAAGAGGAGCGGAGTTT
This sequence comes from Lithobates clamitans, assembly GCA_037952925.1. Lineage (NCBI taxonomy): Eukaryota > Metazoa > Chordata > Amphibia > Anura > Ranidae > Lithobates > Lithobates clamitans. Next base: position 1,301,631 of record JBBGZY010000155.1, on the reverse strand, counting down.
CGTTTGCCCGCATCGCTGGACCGTGGGACAGGTGAGTGTCCGATTAATAAAAGTCAGCCGCTACACTTTTTGTAGCGGCTGACTTTTATGTGGGTGGAACTCCGCTTTAAGTCATCATCATGTGCGATTGTGCGTGTGTGCAAGACTCAAGGAGAAGCAAGCGGCCAAATATAGTGCTCAATATGGATTAAATAAATATGCTTAGTCATAGATATCATAAATAAAGTGTAGCAAAGTGATTTGTGCAACAGCAGGTACTACTTGCACAAATCACTTTATTACACTTTATTTATGATATCTATGGCTAAGCATATTTATTTAATCCATATTGTTTGAGCACTATATTTGATTGACTGCTTGCTTCACTTCTGCTTGGCAGTTGGCACTGGTACACATGCACATGATGATGATGATCAAGATCATGATAACTTAAGTACTAGTACCTGCTCGGCTGCAGTGCTAATCCTTGCAGTTGCTGCTACCTGGGGGTTCCCCGTCATCCAATTTTTTCTCTCTGGTCACTCTCGTCTCTTCTCCAGCCTCCAGGTTCCCCTCCAGAGTCCGCCAGGTTCCCCTCCGCCTCCGCCAGTTACCCTACCCTACGTAGACCCGGTTTGTCTGGACAGTCATCTGCCGTCATGGGGGCACCTGTCATTCCCCTTCCCACTGCCAGTGCCAGGTCAACTAATTATTTGCAATGCTAGGTGAAGTGCCGTGCTAGATTAGTGCGGGAGGCGGCCGCAAGAGGATGGGTGGGAATTTTTTTTTTGTGCGGGGGTGGCTTTTTTGCCACCTCCCCATGCATGGCACCCATGGCACCTGCCATGGCTGCCATACCTTGGATACGCCACTGCACGGAACTGGAGAAAGTGCAGAGAAGGGCAACCAAACTGATAAGAGGCATGGAGGAGCTCAGCTATGAGGAAAATATTAGAGGAGCTGAATTTATTCTCTCTTGAGAAGAGGAGATTAAGAGGGATATGATCAGTTGCGGCCTGTCCTTTAGGAGCACACAGGCCGGCATCCAGCCCCCGATCTACATACAGGCGCCTGACCATGGATTCCAATGGGGGGGTGTATCTTTTTAAAGCCTGTGATTAGAGCCAGAGGTTCTAATAGGCTTCAAAAAGGGTGGGCTCAGGGCGCAGAGCACTGCGCTTCGAGCCCATCCAGTTGTGTGACATTAGCGAATATTCATTAATCATATCACACTGATTCTTCTCCCAGCCAATCAGGAAACAAGTCTTTTCCCAATTGGCTGGAAGGAGAAGCTATCCTATCGGCATATGAGGAGGAAGGAGACGTACAGTCGAGGAGACTCATGGGCCCAACCGATGGAGCCGGACATGGACACTGAGGGGGGAAGCCGGGTAAGTGAGCTGACGACGGGGGGGGGGGGGGGGTGTTTTTGGTGCGGGTGGGGTCCATGGTCAGGTTAATCACTTTAAGGTCATCACAGAGGACAAGGGGGCACTCTTTACATCTGGAAGAAAAATGCTGTCAAAATGCAGAATAGACTCAGGCCAGCTCAGTAGATTGCTTTAGTAGATTGCTTTAAAAAGGCCTGGATTCTTTCCTAAATGTACAGAATATAACTGGGTAGTAACATTTATAGGTAAAGTTGATCCAGGGAAAATCTGATTGCCTCTCGGGGGATCAGGAAGACATATTTCCGCTGCTGTAGAAAATTGGATCATGCTTTGCTGGGGTTTTTTGCCTTCCTCTGGATAAACTGTGGGTATAGGAGTGTGTATATGGGATTGTATGGTTGTTTTTTTTTTTTTTATTGGTTCAACTAGATGGACTTGTGGCTGCATTTGGTGGGCAAAGTGGCTGCAATTGATGGCACAGTGGCTGCATTTGATTGGCATAGTGGATGCATTTGATGGGCATAGTGGATGCATTTGATGGTTTTTTTTTTTTTGTATTTTTCAGTTTGTTTATGCCCTTCCAAAAAAATGTTGAGCACCAGTCACCACTGAGTAAAATGTTACTATGGTAACATTATATTTCTCTGGTCAAAGTGTGTTAAAAAAATATTTATACACTATATTATATAAATAAATAAATAATAAAATAAGAAAAATTAGATTTTTTCGTACTGTCACCAGTCAGTCCCCCTGATCACCACCACACCCATTATATGATTGCACTGTACTACACTGGTGACAGTACTGAAAAAAAAATTAAATGAATAATTTTTTCATTTTCCAAGATCTTATGACAAAAAATTACAACTTCAAAGACATGGCTCTTTACCCATGTGATCAGCTGTGTCCAATCACAGCTGATCACATGTAAACAAGGAAATGCCAGTTATCCACTCTCCTCGCCCCACACTGACAGAGTGTGAGGAGAGGAGAGGAGAGCCGATCAGTGGCATTTCCTCACAGGGGAAACCTGTGCAGATAATCAGGGCACTGATCATCAGTACAGCCCCAACAGTGCCCAGCAGTAACGCCAGTCAGTGCCCATCTGTGATGCCAATATGTGCCCATCAGTAATGCCAATTTGTGTCCATGAGTGATGCCAATCTGTGCCCATCAGTGATGTAAGTCAGAGCTGCCTTTCAGTGCCCATCAGTGCCTGCTCATCAGTGCCGCCAATCAGTGTGCATGGGTGCTGCCTATCCATGCCACATATCATTGCCCATAGGTGCCCCCTATCAGTGCCACCTCTCAGTGCCACCTATCAGTGCTCATCAGTTCTGCATATCAGTGCCTCCTATCAGTGCTCATCAGTGCTGCATATTAGTAACTCCTTATCAGTGCCACCTCATCAGTACCCTTTATTGCCGTCTCATCAGTGCCCATCAGTGCTGCATATTAGTAACTCATTATCAGTGCCACCTCTTCAGTACCCGATAGTGCTGATTCATCAGTGCCCATCAGTGCAACCTCATCAGCACACATCGGTGAAGGAGAAAAATGACTTATTTACAAAATGTTCTGACAGAAAAACATTTTATTTATTTTTTCCAAAATTTTCGGTCTATTAATGTTTTCCTTAGATGCACTCTCGCCCATAGAACTGGAGGTTCCACGCTTGTACTTGTCTCTGCTTGTGAGTTTATGCTGATTTCTTAATAACTGTAATTTGGGATGTACTTCACTATGTTGATTCTCTTTGTTCTATGTGTGAGAAGCATTGTGAGTGAGAGCGAGAGACATCCTTCACTGGAGACATCCTTCACTGGAGACATCCTTCACCGGAGACATCCTTCACCGGAGACATCCTTCACCGGAGATATCCTTCACTGGAGATATCCTTCACCTGAGACATCCTTCACCGGAGACATCCTTCACTGGAGACATCCTTCACTGGAGACCCAAGCAGGGCTTCCTAGAAGTTATTGTGTACTATGCCGTTAATGCCACTGGCGATTGAATACTGAAGCCATTCATCTATTTGGGATCTGGGCTTTGTCCCTCAAGCTCTGTCAGAATTGCATTTTTGAGATCTGCATCTCCGGTAAGCAGCTTTTTTTATTAATGGTAGCTGGTGCACAAGAGAGGCTTTTATTCACAAAGATATAATGGGGTTGATTTAATAAAACCGGAGAGTGCTAAATCTGGTGTAGCTGTGCATGGTAACCAATCAGCTTGTTCAATTAAGCTTTGACAATAAAACCTGAAAGCTGATTGGTTTCTATGCAGAGCTACACCAGATTTTGCACACTCCAGTTTTGATAAATCAACCCCAATTCAGTATATTCACTTCTTGATGGACTCTCACTTTTTGGGACTTTTTATTCAGAATTTTTAATATGTTATTGCTACATAAATAATGATTTGTATGGCCTATATAGTTGTAATTGTTTGTGGAACAGTGCAACACCTTTTTGGTTTATCTAAATAAACCCCTAAGTGTCGTTTGTTCTCGGAGGCATAAGGTAATTGGGAAAGGGTTGTAGCTATCGGAGGAGTAAAGATGACCACTCCACCAGTCATGTAGCACAAGCACAATTGCACCAAAGGGGTTGATTTACTAAAGGCAAATACACTATGCACTGTGCAAAGTGCAGTTGCTCCAGAGCTTAAAGCAGAGTTCCGCCAAAAAATGGAACTTCCACTTTAAGGGAGGTGACCCCCTGACATGCCACATTTGGCATGTCATTTTTTTTTAAGGGGGGAGCGGATACCCTCTTTCCAGAGGGTCCCAGCTCCCACTTCCTCCCGGTGCACCACGGCACTGGAAGGAAGACCACCTCTCTCCCCTCCCTCTCGGCAATCATCTGGGACACGTCACGGATCCCAGATGATTGCCCGGCCAGTCACGGTGCGCAGCGCGGCTTGCGCATGCGCAGTGGGTGCCCGGCTGTGAAGCCACAGCTGGGCGCCCACAGTTACAATGCCAGCGCCACAGAGAGGAGGGGGAGACAAGCGGGGCTTCGTTCCCCCACATCGCTGGACCCTGGGACAGGTAAGTGTCCGATTATTAAAAGTCAGCAGCTGCAGTATTTGTACCTGCTGACTTTTATTTATTTTTTTTAAGCAGAACTCCAATTTAATACATGAGCAGAAGCTCTGCTGACTTCCATTATATATTCACGTGCAAACAAAAATACAGTTTTTTTATATTTTATTCTCCTTGCATGTGATTGGGTATTCTTTACCAAGTGAAGATTTACCTAATTTACTAAGCTCGGGTGCAACTACACTTGCAGAGTGCAACTGCATCTTGCAAAGTGCATAGTCTATCAACCCCTTACACTGTTGATTTGTTAGAACGATATATATTTTATGTAAGTGTATATCGGCCGCGGCTTCAAAAATAACACACCATAGTCATCGATGTCCAAAAATATATAAATACCAACAAAAAATTCCTTTTTGGCTGAGCTGAGATGTTACCAACATTCGCTCGATTCTACCAAAACCACAAACGTATTCATGCCCGAAGCCAATACTGCCCCCAACCGCTTATTCTAGTTCGGGAGCTTACCAGTGCTTCAGCCGTTCCAAAACCTGCAATAAATGTTAAAAACATAAATGACATATCTAAAAAAGACAACATTTTTCATTCCCTTGTTGTTTGTGGGACTGATAAGCTGACCAGTTTTTGCACCGCTTCTAGCCCTCATCAATAACCTCCAAGCTGGACCCACTCCGTCAGACTTTTTACTGATATCTCAGTCAGCCAAGGGACACCGCTTGCTGTGACAATGATACCAACTACAGGTGAAAATTGCACACACCTACAAGGAAAAAGCAAAAAACAAACAAACAAAAAAAAAAACACAAGAGCATACAAACAAAAAGGAAATCAGAATACAAACAGGAAACTATTTTTTTTCCATCAAAATAAAATACATTCCAGCAGAAAAACATGTACTGTACACATACAAAAGCAAATGATACATTTTGCTTGCTGCTCGAATGAGAAACTGATGTAATTTCTGTTGGCTTTCAGTAGGATCACAGCTGTGAACCGCCCCCTGCCTTTCTCTATAGTAGGGGTCTCAAACTGGCGACCCTCCAGCTGTTGCGAAACTACAAGTCCCATCATGCCTCTGCCTGTGGGAGTAATGCTTGTAACTGTCGGCCTTGCAATGCCTGATGGGACTTGTAGTTTTGCAACAGCTGGAGGCCCGGAAATTTGAGACCCCTGGTCTATAGGATGCAATGGTCTGGCTGCTCCCCCCCCCCACCATCATGCATAGCTCCCTACTGTCCCTGATTTCAAGGGACTATCCCTGATTTGGAGCAATGTCCCTCTGTCCCTCTTTCCTCCTCATTTGTCCCTCATTTTGGTCTGATCTATATACAGTATCTCACAAAAGTGAGTACATCCCTCACATTTTTGTAAATATTTTATTATAGATTTTCATGTGACAACACTGAAGAAATTACACTTTGCTACAATGTAAAGTAGTGAGTGCACAGCTTGTATAACAGTGTAAATTTGCTGTCCCCTCAAAATAACTCAACACAACTATTAATGTCTAAACCGCTGGCAACAAAAGTGAGTACACCCCTACGTGAAAATGTCCAAATTGGGCCCAAAGTGTCAATATTTTGTGTGGCCACCATTATTTTCCAGCACTGCCTTAACCCTCTTGGGCATGGAGTTCACCAGAGCTTCACAGGTTGCCACTGGAGTCCTCTTCCACTTCTCCATGACGGCTTTACCGAGCTGGTGGAAGTTAAAGACCTTGCGCTCCTTCACCTTCCGTTTGAGGATGCCCCACAGATGCTCAATAGGGTTTAGGTCTGGAGACATGGGCTAGTCCATCACCTTTACCTTCAGCTTCTTTAGCAAGGCAGCCGTCGTCTTGGAGGTGTGTTTGGGGTCGTTATCATGTTGGAATACTGCTCTGAAGCCCAATCTCTGAAGGTAGGGGATCATAGCTCTGCCTTATGATGTCACAGTACATGTTGGCATTCATGGTTCCCTCAATGAACTGTAGCTCCCCAGTGCCGGCAGCACTCATGCAGCCCCAGATCATAACACTCCCACCACCATGCTTGACAGTAGGCAAGACACACTTGTCTTTGTTCTCCTCATCTGGTTGCCGCCATACACGCTTGACACCATCTGACCAAATAAGTTTATCTTGGTCTCATCAGACCACAGGACATGGTTCCAGTAATCCATGTCCATAGTTTGCTTGTCTTCAGCAAACTGCAGGCTTTATTGTGCATCATCTTTAGAAGAGGCTTCCTTCTGGGACGACAACCATGCAGACCAATTTTATGCAGTGTGTGGCATATGGTCTGGCCACTGACAGATTGACCCCCCACCCATTCAACCTCTGCAGCAATGCTGGTAGCACTCATACGTCTATTTCCCAAAGACAACCTCTGGATATGACGCTGAGCACGTGCACTCAACTCCTTTGGTCGACCATGACGAGGCCTGTTCTGAGTGGAACCTGTCCTGTTAAACCACTGGATGCTCTTTGCCACTGTGCTGCAGCTCAGTTTCAGGGTCTTGGTAATTTTCTTATAGCCTAGGCCATCTTTATGTAGCGCAGCAATTCTTTTTTTTCAGATCCTCAGTGAGTTCTTTGCCATGAGGTGCCATGTTGAACTTACAGTGACTACTATGAGAGAGTGAGAGCGATAACACCAAATTTAACACACCTACTAGCCATTCACACCTGATACCTTGTAACACCGGGGAGGGAAAATGGCTAATTGGGCCCAATTTGGACATTTTCACTTAGGGATGTACTCACTTTTGTTGCCAGCAGTTTAGACATTAATGGCTGTGTGTTGAGTTATTTTGAGGGGACAGCAAATTTACACTGTTATACAAGCTGTACACTCACTACTTTACATTGTAGCAAAGTGTCATTTCTTCAGTGTTGTCACATGAAAAGATAGAATAAAATATTTACAAAAATGTGAGGGGTGTACTCACTTTTGTGAGATACTGTAATTGTATATAAAATGCACTTTTTATCTTTCCAAAAGTGTTTTCCAGTGCTAAACTCTTCATCCAAATTCTAAATTGCTGCATTTGTCAATTTTAAAAGCCAATATAAAGGAATATTGGTGGTAAAAAAAAAAGCACTTGTGGATTTAATTAACCCTTTTTTGCATATGTCCCCTTTAAGGGGCGTGACGGGCGTGTAATATGCCCACATAGATTATCTAGTATGTGTCCCTCATTCCCATCTCAAAACATTGGGCGGTATGCATCATGTCACACTGTGCTTAAAGTGGTTGTAAACCCTTACAGACCCTTACAGACTACTTTTACCTACAGGTATGCTTAGATTAAGACTTACCTGTAGGTGCAAGAAATATCTCCTAAACCTACATGGTTTAGGAGATATTTGCAAAAGACAGGCACCGATGTCTACGGTGCATGCGCCGTAGACAACGGCGCGCAGGCGCACTGAGTGTGCCGTTTCTAACGGCGAACATGCCGTTAGTGGCGGCTCCCGGGCGCGTGCGCGGGAGTGACGTCATCGCGGCTCCGGCCAATCACAGCGCCAGAGCCGCGATACCCGTAAGGAAGATGGACGCTTCGTGGAAGAAGGGACAGTGGTGACATCGCAGGCTCCTGTGTCAGGTAAGTGACACATAATGGGCTACTGTGCGATGCACAGTAGCCCATTATGCTTTACCTTTGCAGGGAAACAAAGAGGAAGTAAAACCAGAATGTTTATCTTAACTTGCTGGCAACACATATTTTAAGAGAAAAACATGTTTGTTAAATTCTTCTGTAGTGCTGACAGAAGAATACAGAATATAATAAATGTATTAACACATCAAACATATATCAGTGATACAGCACCGATCATAAATTTCCCTACACATTTCCCCCCTTTGATCATTGCCGATTACTAATTGTCATTCCCTTCCACCAACCTGAAAGTAACAGGGACCACGGGTGTATAAGACAAAAGACCCTTCAAAACACCGATCATTTTAAGTATGTAAATGTAAAGATATAAGTCCTTTACTCTCCCACACTCATCCCCATCCACAGACCTTTTGGTGTAAAGGAAGGTTACAATACTTTAGTTCCTTACTATCCTCCTAAGATCTAGACACTGTCCATTCCATCTCCTCTACCGACATCCACGAGCTGGAGTAGCCATACTCATGAACTGGGTAAATGTTACCCTCGAAGAGATGGAGTTAATGGGACAGAGTCATCAACTATTCATTCAAGCAAACTTTAATTTTTTATTTAGCCATTGCACACATCAATCATCCACACTCTAACTAAAAATTCACATCCCCCATAAACACACAGAACTCCACCACCTGCTTCAAACTAGACACAAAAATGCAATTTCCTTCATTACTCAGGTGAACCCCCATCATCTCAGAAGAGATTAAGCTGTTCTCCTTCCAAAGAACGATAATGATTATGATATTTATTTATTCTCCTTCCCCTCCATTTCGCTCCCCGACTCCAATAGGGTCTAAGAACAATGGAAGAGAACACTAGAATGGTGTCAGGGAAAATACCCTGAAATCCACTTCAGATCTCCTTTTATCAAAGAAATCAATCCAAGATTCCCTTTTCTCCCCACGTCATTACCACCTAAGTGGATGATAATGCAAAGAGGAGTAGGGCAATGACCAGCCGCCTCCAACAAGAGTGGCCTCAAAGCTCTCCAGTGCATTCCCCTAAAAAAACACCCCAAAATACTCTTATTTTGTTAGGATCACAGCCCAAATTCTCCATGCCCATTTGTAATGCCTTCTTATGGGCCCGATGTATATATGAATGTCCCACCACCCAAAGTTCTCCTATAGTCTGTTCATCTTCCAATATTTATCGTGAGTCATCAGAATAAACAGACTCCTGATTCTTTTCTGGAGATTCTTCAGCACTGGGTAGGGAACTGGGTCCAGTAGCACAGCTTAATTGTTCTAGTTCAAAGTTCATGGTAGCGACTGTAGTAGGGCTTAGAGATTCTTCAAATATTCTTCAAGATTCAAGATTCTTCAAATACTATCTTAAAACACAAATACAAACATAGCACAGCTCCTAAGATCACCCCCCAGCAAAACAGTTAGAGCAATCCTTAAAGTGGTGTTCCGGCCGAAATTATACTTTTTAAATAAAAATACCCCTATAATACACAAGCTTAATGTATTCTAGTAAAGTTAGTCTGTAAACTAAGGTCTGTTTTGTTCGTTTATAGCAGTAGTTTGTTATTTTACAAACTTACAGCAGGCCGTGGCCATCTTAAGTGTGGGCATCTGAAGCCAGACTGTATTTCTTTCTGGATCTCATCCTTGCAGATCTCGCACATGCTCAGTGCAGCACAAGCAGTGTAATGGGTTTCAGGTCAGGTTTCCATAGCAACGGCAGTTTCAGAGGAAGTTGCCGCCCCTTCCCAGAAGGCATTGCAAACAGGAAATGATGCGATGGGCCGCGGCCAGGGAGGAGGAAGTGAAAAATGAATACAGCAGGTATACAGTAGGTGCTGGGAATTTTTTTTTTTTAAATATCCAATTTGTTTAAAGTGCACAGTTTAGTGAGGGATGCTGAAGAGTTGTAAAAGTGGGTGGAACTCCACTTTAAGGCAGTGACACGTAGTTTGGTTTTCTATGCTAAAACAACCATTCACCACAACCTGAACATTCCCCGGATCCTGATAATAATCAGTAATCCCCATTTCAACCATCTCTGGGTCAGCACTATGGTTAAGGATTAGTCCTATTCCTTTTCCTGATATTCCCTGCACTAACAGCCCTTTTTCTTTCTCAGCTAGGGTACTATTGGCTATTTCTTTTATCAATATTGCATAACATAAATTGGGATCTGTAACTGCTATAGCTACTATCGGTTTATGTCTCACACTTGGGGGAATCAAAGAACACACCAAACAGTTAGAGAGATTGAATTGAGTACTGATCACCTCATGTAATTGGATCATCCTATTCAGATAGGTTTGACCATCCACAAGTCCACACCACGCCAACAGCAGCAAGCTTTTCCAGGCACTCATGATCCTTCATCGGATACTTTAAACACAGCACAACTTCTTGTTAGATGTTCCTGCAATGACTAGAGAGATATGATCACATTCTGAGCAGTGTCTTGCTGAGGACACAGAATCCTTAGGCAGGAGAATTGGTCCTACTGCTCAGATTCAATTGCAGAATGTACGCGTTTACAATGTGAAGCATGTATCCAAGTATCCCTGTTTTCCAGCTTCACTGCTGAAGCTGTAGTAAGTAGCACCTAGTAGGGTCCTGTCCACCTGGGATCCAGACCCCTCCTCTGATGCTTTTTCACCATTACCCAGTCACCTGGCTGCAGGTCACGAGTCCCTTCAAGGGCAACTGGGTCTGGAAGAGATGAATATATTTTCTTGTGCAATTGATTTAAATGCCTGTGTAACCCGATGACATATTCAGTGAGTGACCCATATGATCTTGCTAAAGCCTGTGGATAGTACAAGCCCATCTTTGGTACTGATCCAAATAATATTTCATAGGGAGAGAGCTTCCCTTTTTGTTTTGGTGTAGTTCTCAATGCAAACAGAGCTATAGGCAACCCTTGGAGCCAATTTAGCCTTGTCTCAGCTGTAATTTTACTCAAAGGGGTTGTAAAGGTAAAAATTTTTTCACCCTAATGCATTATATGCATTAAGGTGAAAAAACTTTTGATAATACCGCCGCCCCCAGCCCCCCCGTTTTACTTACCTGACACCTCGAATCTCCGCTGCTCGTTCCCGTCATCTCTATTGCAGCTCAGCCTGGTCGCTGATTGGCTACAGTGGATGGATTGAAAGCAGCGCAGCCATTGGCTCGCGCTGCTGTCAATCACATCCGATGACGCAGCGCACCGGGTTGCGGGGCCGAGTGATACAGTGAGCGGCTATAGCCACCGGCTGTATCACGGGAGCGCGCCCGCAATAACTAACCACCATGCGAGGCAGCTCGCATTAAGGTGGTTAGTTCTTGCGGGGAGGAGCTGAAACAGCCGCCGAGGGACCCCAGAAGAGCAGGTTCAGGGCCACTCTGTGCAGAACGAGCTGCACAGTGAAGGTAAGTATGACATGTTAGTTATTTAAAAAAAAAATTACCTTTACAACCCCTTCAACTTGACTTTTAGTAGCCCGTTGTATTTTTCTACCTTACCACTAGCTGTGGGGCTGTATGGAGTGTGTAAGCGTTGCTCAATGTTAAAGGCTGCAAGTACCTCTTTCATTACCTGCCCAGTAAAGTGACTTCCTCTATCTGACTCTAAGGTTTCAAAAACCCCATATCTAAACACCACTTCCTGTATCAGCTTCTTTGCTGTTGCTGTGGCTGTAGCCTTCCGTATAGGCCACGCCTCCAACCAGCTTGAGAAGCAGTCCACACACGTGAGCACATACTCATATAAACCTACCTTAGGTAACTGAATGTAGTCTATTTGTAATCTCTGGAAGGGATATAGAGCCCTCGGAATGTGACCCTGAGGAGTTTTTACCCGTTTCCCTGGATTATATTGTGCAAAGATCAAGCAAGCCTGACAATACTGCTTAGCTACTTCTTCAATGCCGGGTGCATACCACAATTTCCATATCAGATCAACCACCCCCCCTTTGGCTACATGAGAAGGGAGATGTGCCAAAGAACAAAGAGAAGGGTACATCAAAGGAGGGGCACACGACCTCCCATCCTCATGGAGCCAAATTCCGGTATCCTCATTGTAATGACAATTGTTCTTTTTCCACCTATTGATTACCTCTCGAGATGCTGTGCTCTGCAATTGTTGTAGGGTTTGAGTGTCTGTATCCCTTTTAGGAAATACACTGTTTTATCATCACTCACCACCAGGTAAAGCAAGGCAGCTGCCTTAGCTGCCTCGTCTTCCCTTTGGTTACCCATTGCAACAGCATCAGACGCTTTTGTGTGAGCCTTCACCTTGACCACTGCAACTGCAGCGGGCAAAGTGATAGCTTCAAGTAGGACCTTCACCTGAGCAGAGTTTTTAATAGGCTTGCCCTGAGATGTCAAAAAATTACGGCTTTTCCATAGAATAGAAAAATCATGTATAGCACCGCGGGCATAACGAGAATCAGTGTATATATTCACTGATTTCCCCTCTGCCAATTCACACGCTTTTATCAAGGCCTCCAACTCCGCCACTTGGGCAGAACAATGATTTGGTAGAGCCCTCTGGAAAATTACTTTCTCCTGACTTACCACAGCCAAACCAGTGACGGGAGAACCTTTCTCAGTGTAATACCTGGAACCATCTACCCACAGTTCCAGCTCTGGGTTCTCCAGGGCAAAATATTGTACCATCACTGGGAGCTCATAGTAGGCCTCAGTTGTGTGGCAACAGTCATGTACCCACTCCACTGGAGTAGGCCGAATGGGTAACAAAGTGGCTGGATTTAAAACATCACACCTCTTAATGATGATATTACTTGGTGTAAGCAAAGCCAGCTCATACCTATTTAACCTAGCAGCAAATAAGTGTCTTGTGTTAAGATGTCCCAGCACCTGCACCACTGCATGGGGGACCATGAGAATCAGGGTGTTCCCCAACACAATTTTAGCAGTTTTCTCCACTAACATGGCTGCTGCTGCCATGGCTTTCACACAAGGTGCTGCTGCTGAGATTACAGGATCAAGAGGCTGGGAATAATATCCCACAGGTTTATGCTTATCAGCAGATTTTTGTGTTAACAGTCCAGATGCCTGATTACCTGATTCAGTGCCAATGCTGGAGATGCCATTATAGCCTCCTTTAATGCCTCTACACCCTGTATCTCCTCAGCAAACAATTCAAAATGCACAACCTTACCTGAGGTTAAAGCATACAATGGGATGCCACTGAGGTCAGAGCTTGTAGGCTCATGGTCTTCCACTCAGGATAACGGGTGGTTAACTTTTCCTGAACAGATTTTTTCAAACCTGTTCCCCACATGGTGACAACCATTGAGGCCAAGGCTGGACTATCTGGGTCCTGCCCAGTCTCAAGGACTGCATTCCTAAACCGATCAGTTTATTGGTGTGTGACAGATCTAGCCGGGAAAGAGACTTTTGGAGGGGACTGTATGCTAGCCTCTTGCCGATCGATAGGGGGCCCTTGCATTTGGGGGAACGGTGCTCTTTGTGAGCTGTATGTCTGGGGACCCTGGATTTGCCATATTGGAATAGTGGCTGATTCATAATGCTGGGACAGATACTGTTAGGAGATGCTGATGTAAATTCCAACACCTGTCTGTCCATTGTCTGCTAAAATGTGTATTGTAAACAGGGCGGACTGAACTAGCCCGGGCAATGGAGCTGGGACGCAGTATACAATCACACAGTATACAATCACACAGTATACACATACATGTACACACAGTACAGTATACAATCACACAGTATACACATACATGTACACACAGTATACACAGACAGATGTAAAAAAAACACAGATGTATACATACTGTCCCTGGTTTTACTGAGGCTGGCAACCCTGATGGGGCCCCCTAGTGGCCCAGGGCCCTCGGGCAGTGCCCGAGTGGCTCAATGGTCAGTCCGCCCCTGATTGTAAATAAGTCTACTATGGGATCTAAGAGTCATTAGATCCCCATTGTTATTTGTGTTAATTAACTCTGCTATTGTGTGAAGAGGAGTCTATGTTGATTGTGATAATGTTGATTGGATTTTCTGAACTACAAGACGGCCAGTCTGGCCTAACGGTCATGTCTGAGTCATCTAGGCTGTCTAAAGGGATTAGTTAATTAGCTCATGTTAATTAGGTTAATTAGGTTACAGCTGTATTGTTAGAGTAATATGAGCAGGAGGTCTGCACCTCCACTTTGAGTGTATAAAAGCCTGTATCTTGTCAATAAAGATAGATTCCTGGTTGAACTTACATACAGCCTACCTGGTGATTGTTCTGAGCTATCACAACTGGGTTAGAACGGCACAGAGCTGTAGTTCTAATCCCGGAGCATCGGATGACCGAGCAATCAGATGTTGCGATCTGCAGTTTGATTCTATAGCAGCAGAGGAGTGTCGGGAGAGTGGAACCGAGCAAGCAAGGGGCTCGTTACATGGTGCACTTCCTCTTTACTTTCTTGGGTCATTGAACTCACCTTATTCCAGGAAGCTGCCGGAAAAATCTTCCCTATCCTCTCCTTCAATTTCTCACACTCTTCTAGTGCCAATTTTGGTGAGTCCCGTTTGAAGACCCCTAAATATTCTGATTTTACTAACCTTGCCTCCTGTATCATGAGATCAGCATCACTTATTCCTGACACCCCTTTATGATTCGTAACATGTCCTCCCAATTTGCTCTGTGGCTTGCAGCTATGTTGCATAGCTGCTTAGCAAACAGATGAGGACTATGCATAGGCTTGGGGATTGAATTCAAGAAAGTATTCATCTCCCAAGAGTCCAGGGCATATGGTGAACTATAGTCCCTGTTAATTCACTTTTATCATTATGAGCTCTCTGCTCTCTTACTGGTAATACTCTTCCTGTCCCCCCTTGTTTAGAAGTTATTACTTCTTCGTCATCTGAGTCAGGGGGGAGAGGTGGGTGAATTCTTTCTTGTTGCATACTCACCCCTTGTATTGTTGTCATCCCGACAGGTGTTCTTAGGAATCTTCGGCGAATCTTCTGTACTCAGCAACTTGGACGGAGGCATGCTACTCCATCCTGGCGACTGATACCAATGTTTACCCTTAGTTGTGTCTGGTACATATCCTTGCATCACCTCCTCTCTCATTGGCGCAGATACTTCTATAGCACCTGCTCCAAGAGGGGTAGATGATGTGACATATGGTGGTGGGGACCCACTACTAGATATTAGTTGGTCAGAGACATGCCTACTTGGGTTTCTGATGAGTGCTTTTTGCTAACATATGTGTACTAGCAATCATTTCCTCTGATAACTCACCTTCTTCCTCCGATACCTTGGGAAGTGTTGCAACTAGGACCTTAGCTCTTTTCCCATATGCCTTTGCCCCCCATCTGGCCCATGCTGCAACTTCATTAGGCTCAGTCATCCTACTCTTAAAGTTATGGTGTAATGCTGTCCAAACTCTGACATCAAATGTTCCCTGTATGGGTACCGGCCAATCCGTTGCCTTTGCCAAGCTGTGCCATTTCTTTAGGTTCTTCACTACCCACTTCCCATAGTGGGCCTTGACTTCCTCCCGGGGTGTCAATGGCGCCCCGTAAACTTTAGCTCCTCCTCCCACCTGATTCCCCATTACTGGATCGTCAGTGAGGTTCCAGTCCTATGGGAGCTGGCCAATACTCCCCTTGCGCTCTCCTTCACTGAAAGCACGCCCTCACCCCCTACTTGGATGAGGCTATATACTGGACTTTTGTGGCACAGTTTGTTACAGCATGAATTGGAGATCACACACACAGGGAAACCACGCTGTCTATCTCTCCAGATTTTTAACAGCATACATACCACAAACAATATGATATAACAGATGAACAAGGTATCTACTAACACCTCAAGTTGCCCACATTCATTACTTGGACACATCAGCAAGGTTATGCAATTTTATGTATTCTCCCTCTTCTAGCATTTTGTGCTCTGGGGAATACGGTTCTCTCTCTTGGTCTAAGCACAATTATTGCTAATTGCAGCCAAGCAATTGCCCCCAACACTACCGTCAATATTTTAAATACAAACAAAGAATTTGCACAAAGATTACCAGTACTATTCATTTAGGCAAAATCTTATTTTACTCTATGAACCCTGTTAGTAAAACCCCACTCATACAGGGTAGCTGTTAATACCTTTCTCTTTCAATGATTTTTATTGGAAAATATAAAATAACATGTACAAAATACACAACACATATACTTTGAAAATAAAGGGTAGAAAAGGAAAAGAATGGGGGGGGGGGGGGGGACATATTTCAGCCTATATGGCCTGCAGGATACCTATAAACATACCATGTCATCCTTAATTTCTCTCACTATATGAGGTGGATGCGTCTATCCATCTGTACACGGTCGGTTAGACATCTTCTATTTATATGTGTATCTAGGCTGAATACCGAGCATCGTACATTTGGATATATATTTAGTTTGTTTTATTTATTTATCATTTCAAACGTTAATTTCCCACCTCTCTGTATTGTGTGGAGAGGAGGTGCGCCACCGGGACCCAACCACCCACCCCAATTGGGGTCTTTACTGTGGACGGGAAGGCCCCTGCCCCCCCCACCCCCCCTTTTATAACTCACATTCCAGATTTTTCATATCTGTCACTATGACAACGACCTTGGGCAGGAAGTCCTGCAAAAGTAGATTACAGAAGGAGGGAAGGAAAAAGAAAAAGGTAAGAGTAATAAAGAGGAAAGTGAAAGAGAGAGAAAAGGGTAAGGGAGAAGTTGGGGTTGAGTGCACCCCTAGGGATCCCTCTCAGGATCCGTTAACTATCAAAACCCGTAGACAAATAGGACAACCATGGTTCCCAAATCCTGTCGAAAGCCCTCTGTTTATCTAAAAGAATTGCCGAGAGGCGTTCATTAATCATGATCCACGTCAGTTTTGATTTAACCATTTCGAAGGGGATCAGGGGCTTTCTCCAGAATCCTGCCACCGCTATTGTAGACGCTGTAAATATAAAAGATATGAGTTTCCTGGTATGTCCAGGTATTCCTTCCACTTGATCCCCCAGTAATGCTTGTCGTGGAGATTTGGTAAGGTAACTTGGGTCAGTGAGTATATGAAATTATAAATGCGTATCCAAAATCGTTTGACCTTGGGGCAGGTCCACCAAGTATGATATATTGTACCTTCTTTGCCGCATCCTCTGAAACACAAAAGGAGAGGCATCAGCGATATATGTTGCAATTCTCGCCAGGACCATATATCACCGTAACAAGACTTTATAATTCGCTTCTATCAGGGAGGTATTAATATAACCTTTTGAAGCTAACTGTGCCATCTTATACCATTTATCTATTTCCATCGTTACCTCCATATTCTGTTCCCACCTCTGCATATAGAATAATTTCCCCGTTTTGGAAGTCAGGATACTATAAATTTGTGATATATGACCTTTATGTTTGTCATAAGACTTACATAGATATTCCATTGGGGTGGAAGACAGAATGTTGGTCTTACGCTGTAAGGTATGCAAGAAGTGAACTATTTGGAGGTAACGATAAAACTCTGTGTTGGGTAGCTGATACTTTACTATAAGTGCTTGTTTCGATAATATACCTTTATGATCACACATGTCAGCTATACGTATCAGTCCCTTATTAGTCCACCATGATAGACTTTGGGGGTTAAGACCCGGGGGGGGGAAATCTGGGTTACCCACCAAGGGAGCCATAGGAGTATGCGTTCTAGCGGAAAACAAAAGGTTTTTGTAGTCTGTCCCACATACTCATTGAAAAGGATAGTGCAGGGCACATTAAGGTCGGTCTGTCCTTCATGTTAAGCCACATCATATGGCTAATGGGTTTTATGGGATAAGGAGCTGATTCCATTTTCATCCAGGACAGTGCTGGTGCCCCAGAATGGGAGCGAATTAATTGGGCCAGTTGGGCTGCCTCGAAATATTTAATCAGATTAGGAATTCCCAAGCCTCCTTTAATTTTGAGGGTATAGAGAGTTTGCTTATTCACCCTAGGTCTTGTGTTCCCCCAAATGAACTTCATTATCTTTTCCTGAAACACCTCAAGATCAGATCTATTGATAGCAATCGGAAGAGTCCTAAACAAGTACAACAGCCTTGGTAAAAGATTCATTTTTATGGAGTACAGTCTCCCGAACCATGACGGAGGGCTAACAGCCCATCTTAATAAATCTGTTGTTAATTTTCCATACAGAGGAGGATAGTTGGCTTGATAAAGGGTCTGTATGGTGGGGGTTAGAAATATTCCTAGGTATGGGAGCCTATCTTTCTGCCATTTGAACTGGAATGACGTTTGGAGTTGTTGAACTGTCAGCTGTTCTAATGTGAGATTTAAGGCCTCGGATTTGGAATGATTAATCGTAAGACCCAAAAAAAACGAGAAGCGTCGTAGAATTTGAAATAGGTTGGGAAGAGATGTGACCGGAGAGGAGATGAACAGCAAGATATCATCGGCGAACAGAGAACATTTCTGCTCGCCATCACCGCAATGTATGCCCTTTACATCCTGGTTGTGTCTTACCTTGATCGCTAGGAGTTCTACTGCCAAAATAAATAAAATAGGAGATAAAGGGCATCCTTGCCTCGTTCCTCTGTGTATGTTTATTGTGTGTGATTTATAGCCTTTTATCTGGATTCTAGCCGTAGGTGCGTTATATAATGTCTGTAGTATTGTCAGAAAATGAGGCCCAAATCCATACTTCCTTAATACGTAATATATGTATTCCCATGTGACTGAGTCGAACGCCTTACAAAGATCTAATGAAAGTAGCATACCCTTCCGTGTTCCATGATTGTCCCAGTTAGAGTTAAGCGCAGCTATAATGTCTATCACCCGTCGGGTTTGGTCTTGGGCCTGTCGACTGGGGACGAATCCCACTTGATCTGGATGGATATAATTTGCTAGGAAGGTGTTCATTCTGGTCGCTAACACTTTAGTCATCAATTTGAGATCCGCATTAATTAGCGATATAGGGCAATAATTGGCAGGGTCCTCATGATCTTTCCCCAGTTTAGGAATTACTTGTATGAGGGCTTCATTCTCGTGCGTACCTAGTGAGTCTCCTTTCCGTATTGCATTAAAGAAAGAACATAGATGCGGTGTCAATATGGCTGCGAATTTTCTATAATAATGACCCATGAAACCATCCGGGCCAGGTGCTTTTTGCAGGATTCAGACATTTAATAGCTGCCAAAATTTCTCCCTCATTAAAATCTGCTTCCATTAGCTCTATATGTTCTTGTGCAACTTGTGGTAATGAAATATCATGGAAAAATTTGTCTGCTCTGGTTTTAGGAAATGAGTTTGGTTTGTTGTATAACTTAGTAAAGAACCTAGAAAATTCTTGTATTAGCATTTGGGGATTTTTGGTAAGTTTCCCATCTCTCATCCGAATTCTCGGCATGGCAGGATTAGAAGGACGGGGGGTACGTTTTCTAGATAAAAGGGTTGTAGGTTTATCTCCCCTGGTGTAGAAACGATGTCTAGACCAGCGGAGGTACTTCTCGCAATTAATGACAACAATAGGGGGATAAGGTTTGTCCATGAGAGCAGCTACGAGAGGATTAATTTCCTCGATCTCACCATCTCTAAGGAGGGTGATATGTTTACAACCATTTCCTTTTTTAAGAAAACGGATTGGAACTCCTTCATCCCCATTGGGAGCTGCCATCATGATCCGTGGCTTAAATCCATTCCGAAGAGCCAATTTACCAGAATGAGGCGTAATTGCACTGACATTAAAGACTACAGGGTACAGGCTGATATCATATCCAAAAGATTAGAAGAAAAAGGATACGATAAAGAACTTCTAGTTAGAACTAAGCAACAAGTTGAAGCCCTTGACAGAGCCTCATTATTGAATGAGGCCCCCAAGGCTAATTTGGGGGGACCGTCATTACCGTTTATTACGGGCTTTTCCACTCAACATTATCAGATCACGAGGATCTTGCGAAAACACTGGCACCTTCTAGAAAATGACAGGATCATTAAAACAATCTTGCCCCATAAACCACAGATTGTATTTAGGGGGGTCCCTTCGTTGCGGGACAGAATTGCCCCTAATGTTGTGGACCCACCCACTCAAAAGGTATCCTTCTTCCAGAATTTATCCGGTTACCACCAATGTCGAAGGTGTCAGATATGCTCACTCAACAGAAGCAAACAGAGAAAAACAGAATCCTTTGTATCCTCCAGTACCTCTAGGGTCCATAGGATCAAACCTTTTGTCACTTGTAGCACTAAAGGGGTGGTGTATTTATTGCAATGCCCTTGTGGGCTGCAATATATAGGCCGTACCAAACGCCCCATGCAGGTCCGCTTAGGAGAACATATTACTAATATTAAGAACGGATATCAATACCATTCGGTATCAAAACACTATGCTTTACATCACAATAGGAACCCTGCTAACACTCTATTTTTGGGGATAGATAGGTACAGTGCACACTGGAGGGGTGGATCCTTAGTCAGAGAATTATCTAGATTGGAAATGACTTGGATCCATCGTGTCCGGTGTCACACCCCTTATGGTTTGAATATAGACACCGATGTGAACGCCTTCATTGATAATGGTTGATTGTTCATGTGTGTAACCTTCATCTGAGATCATGGTGTCCGGAGGTGGGCTAATGAGGTATGGGAAAAAAAAAAAAAAAAAAAAAAAACCCCATAGCACATTCTTCCTTTTTTCTGTTTATTCATTTTTATTAATGAAATTTGGGACATGGAGGGCTGTGTTTTTTTATAGAGCATTATTCTCTATGTCCATTTTACATTTGGACTTTCATAGGGCATTTTACAATCAAACTTCTCTTTGTATTCTATGCTCCATTGTTGTAGAGATGGACCAATATGTATAGGTACACACTGAAGATGTGATCGTTTTTAAGTTTTATTATTATCATTCGTTTAATTTTTTATTAGAACACAAAGGGTTACTCGATACTAGAAAACCTAGGAACCTAAGGGTTAAATTTTCCTTGACTTGATGTTGCATTAGTGTCATTAGCTCACTAGGGTCCCCAGTGGCGAACCTACCTAGTTTCAGCCCTAATTAATGGTAATATCAGGCCACCTGGGCATTTTTACATAGATTTTTTTATTTTATTAGATGTTATTTATTTAACAGATAGTTTGTATTTTTGTTTTCATTTTTTGCTTATTATGCATTTAATATCAGATGTGGTATTTTCCGATCTGAATTTCTGCATCCCTTTGACATCCTTTTTTTGTGGTCTATGCGCTGTTGGCAACAATGGAGCGTATAATCCTATTCGCCCTGTTATAACCCTTTTTGCCCGGGTTGTGACGGTATACATGGTAGTGAATCAACAACATACAGTTTCCGCTTGCCCTATACAAAGATGGCGGCAGCGGCCTCGGACGCCCTGATCACAGAAGGGGGCGTTCCTCTGCTTTGAGTTCCCATAAAGGTGGTGTGTCAGCATGCCGCCCGTACCCCAGGAAGACGACAGATTTGTCGAAACGGCGTAGGGAGGAGCGGCGTGCTGACGTCACCACCATACCACGCTGAACCCGGAAGGAACGGGCAGCAGCTGAAGCCGGCCGGCGCTACATGTTTTTATAAGCGATCTTTACTGCACAAATTGTAAGTGCTTTTCTTTTACAAATTAAAGTGGATTTTAACTGTATTACGCTATGGAGTATTTCTTTCCTATTTATCCATGGTCTGTGAGCGGATAAATCACGTTTGGATTGATTTCCTGGAGAGGTGGCTTCCGATCTGCGCACTGACAGAGACCCAGTGGCTGGGGGACACAGCCACATGTGTGCATGATCTCTGTGACAGGAGATCTTTGGATCTGGTAAGGGGCTTACCTTATTTGAGGTGGAGGATCTTCTCTCTATTTTAACATCACGCTCCCTACGGAGATAATCTTTATATCACTTGAAGGAATCACTTGTCTTTCTCCCTCTATCCAACTATTTTCTACACCCACAAGACCTACAGTTCATTTCAATCTATGACCAAATGGACTCAATTTAATCGTTTTTGTTTACTGAATGTTTCACTAAAATTTTTTTTTTTTTTTTGCATGCGATTTTTTTTTGCATGCGATTTATGTGCATATTTTTGGTTATGAAACAATTCACTTGTGTTCATTCATAATTATGGTATTTTCAGTTAATATGATCATGTATTTGCACTAGCAGCGCAGCCTTTAAATTGTATAGTTAGTAAGGTGGAGGTTGTTTCACATCTAAGGTTGCAGCAGCATTTTACATTTCAATTTTTGGTTTGAGATATTTGTCTTTTCATCACACACATGTGGGGATCATTTCCACTTATGGGATAGCGCAGTATTTTTTATGATATTATGGAGGTACTTCTCAGCCTTGGTTGTGAGACTAAAATTTAGTGCTGACCGTGCTATATCTATTTTATGACGTAAGTCTAGTTGAGGATTAGCTTTTTGTTCCTGAACTATTTTATGTAGCTCTTCTTCCTGTTGCTGCATTGAGCCGCCAGGTTGAGGGTTGTGGTCTCATCCATAGATCGGATAGTGTCATTAGAACTGGTGAATGGTCTGACCATGAGCTGGGTACTATTTCAATCGAAGTGATCGACGGCAGTAGTGAGGATTGTGTGAGTAAGTGGTCTATGCGGGAATATGTTTTGTGGACTTGAGAGTAGTGTGTAAAATCTCTGGTTGTGGGATGAAAGTCTCTCCATACATCTACTAGATCATAGGAATATAACATCCGAGCTAGTTTGGGGATATGTTTCACAACAGGTTTGTGTGCATTATACCTATCTAGAATTTGATCTAAGGAGACGTTACTGTCTCCACCCAGTATAACTTTACCTTGTGCATGCGGGAGCAGAATTTTCAGCATATTTTCGAAGAATGTTACCTGACCCGTATTAGGCGCATAATATGACATAAGTGTGAGAGAACTTTCATTAACTTTTCCCACAACCATGATATATCTCCCTTCCTTGTCTTTAATGACCGTGGTGGGGGTAAACGGAACTCTCTTTGCGATGCAAATCGCCACCCCTCTTTTCTTATCTGGGCCGTTCTATAGATAGAAGGTGGGATATCTAGAATTTAGATATTGGGGAGCTGAGGTGCGCGAGAAATGTGTTTCCTGGAGGAGTAAGAAGTCTATATCTAATTTATGGTAATTTTGGAAAGCTTTAGCACGTTTCGTAGGGGAATTTAATCCTTGAACTTTGTGTGTTAAAATGCGAGAATGGGATTTATGCACTGATGAACTTAGCATTATGGTTCGACAGTCTGTACTTGCCCGTTGTAGTTGTTTACCATCTCCGTCTGAGTGAGGATGTCTCGATGAGATTCTTCATTTTTCGATTGAAGGGGTGCACTCGGGAAAATAAAAAAAGGAAAAGAAAAAGAGAGAGGAAATGAGAAAACAATTTTGGGGTAAGATAAACTGGACCACTGTCCACCCGTCCCCCCAGAAATTAAATGCATAAAAATCTGATATAAAATTGAGAACGTATACATAAAGGTCCAGGAGATCATAATCTCCGTCTAATAGAGCGAGGTTGTCACCACCTAACTGATGACGACAAACTCGCTAGGAAGTGGCATGCGGTTCCGCCCCGATCCTTTCTGTATAAAATATTGTTCCATTAGGGAGGGCATTCTGGTAAATCTAATAAACTAACATTCCGTGTTAATTTAAGTCTCGCTAAGCTAGACTAAACAAAGCTGGGGAATCATTTTCAAGTATATTATAAAACCTTCATCTTAAACTAACAAATATTGATAGAGGAATTTTAATTCTAATCTCTCAATAAGGGGAGGAGGTCATGTCCCTCCAGAAATAAGGAAGTCTCATTAATGTCTTAAAGACATATTTAACTGGCTCAACCGTAGCCAACCGTGTAAGTTCCAAATCCCTGAAGGGGAGCCTTGTAGAGGCCTGCAGTGATATCATCTGTCACTGTAGAAACAAAAGAGGAAAAATACTTCTCATCAGGATGTTCTGTCCCATCAACCATCTGGTCCAGCTGCTGGATGTCGTTTTCTTGAAGAATAACGTGGGCGGTGTTCCCACAAAGGTGAGACTGGGCGATCCAATTCTGATCAAGATTTTGGGGATGACGGTTCCCTGGATATTATGCCGAGGCCCATTAGGATGTCTTCCCCGTCCGGAAAATTGGCAAAAGAATATGTCTTTCCCTTCAAGGTAAATGACAGACGAAAAGGAAATGACCATCGGTACTTAATTTGGCGGTTAGTGAGCTGCGCCAATAATGGCTTTAGGGCCCGTCTTTTTTGGATAGTCATTTGCGAAATGATCACGAAGATCTGTATTGGATAACCCATGAGGTTGATTTCATTCCTACCGCGGGCTGCGATCATTATTTGTTCCTTGATTCTGTAAAAGTGCGGATTTACTATCACATCCCTTGGGGGGAAATCTTGTCTTGGGGCCGTCAGCGCTCTATGGACTCTATCAATTTCCATGTGCTGTGGCGTGATGTCTGGGATCAGATCTTGCATTAGTGTATGTACTGCTTCTTCTAAGTCCGTCACTATTTCCGGTAGTCCGCGTATTCGGAAGTTATAGCGCCTGGATCTATTTTCTTGATCTTCAATTTTAGCGTTGGCTTCATTTAATTGATCCTGTAATGAGGATATCATGCTTGAGTTCTGGTTAACTCTCCACACTGTGCCATCCATTTTAGATTCAATATGATCCAGCCTTTCTCCTATATCATTAAAGTCATGCTTCATTTCGGCTGTGATTGATTGACAGGCTTTAGTCAATTCTTGTTGCAATAGTGCTGAGAAGCGAGCAAGGAGGACAGAATCTCCTGAATATGGTGCTGGAGGTGGGGGAGGCTGTTCACTCACTGTGCTATTTTGGCTTAGGGCAAGTTCAGCTATTTCAGCCATATTCCTCTCCATGGAGGACGCTGGGGAAACTGCACCTTCCATTCCCTCTCCCTGATAAGTATGGGAGGGGGAAAGAGAAAAACGTGGGGACTCACCCTTCTGTGATCTTATCATGTCTTCCTGTGACTGAGAGGAGAAGGGGTCCCGTGTGCCATCCATGTCTGCAGCCCCAGTATTATGAGAGGAGGCTCTTTTTGCAGGGGGGGGATTGGTTGTTCTGGGCCCCGCTCACCTGCCTTGCTGTGTTTGTCTCTGTCCTCCGGCTAGTCGCCATCTTGGAAGGGGGGTCCGTGCTGCGGCGTTCCCTGAACGGAACAAATAGCTTGATGTTGGGGGCTTCTTCTTCGCTGTTCCCCCTCCTCTGCGATTCATAGCTTGATCCCCTAAAAGGCAGCGAGGTCTGCAGCTTCCCTCCGGCTTAATATGTCTTAGAAAGGCCGGCGGCGTGCGGAGCAGGTCAGAACATGTCCGCTCCCGTGCCCGCGCGCATGTGCACTCCTGTTAATACCTTTCAATTAGTATGCATGAGTATCAACAATTAGTATAGTTTTATGACATTTAGGCAATGCACTTTCACTCAGAGGGCACCTGTTGACGTCATAGGCATCAAAACAGCACATACACGTATGGCCTCGCCTTAGGTTATAAAACCAGGCTTTCCAGCTTTTGACGTTTAGGCAACCCTCTCATTCACACTTAAAACAATTTAGTACTCTGCGTTAGTTAAAAAGACAACTGTTTAATATAACAGACAATAATGTTCACTCTTCACATTTGCTTGGAAAGGGGTTCTCCTTACCTTGAGACCCCAACTTTCCCCACACATTCACACTTTCATAAATCCTGAAGGACTTACAGCCAGACTCTGGCTCAGGAACCCATTAATTCAAGTTAGTAGACAAACAGGACATAAAATATCACCCCTTTTGCCCAGGTTCTTTTGATTGCGTTTTGACACACGATCTGTGTTCCCCCCGCCGTGTGTTCCCAGACAATCAGGGAGAACATTTCTATTCACCCTTGGGCCCTTGTCTCAATGCATTTGCACGTCAGATAGACCACAGATCCTGTGTTCAGTTTGACAATCCGGGTCCTTCTACAGCACCATTGATGTAAAAGGATTAAAGCGGAGTTCCACACAAAAATGGAACTTCCGCTTTTCAGAACCTTCCCCCCCTCCGGTGTCACATTTGGCACCTTTCAGGGGGGAGGGGGGTGCAGATACCTGTCTAAGACAGGTATTTGCACCCACTTCCGGCATAGACTCCCATGGGAGTCTACGCCTCTCCCCGTCCCCACCGCGCTGTCTCCTGGGAAACACACAGCTCCCAGGAGAGAGCGGGGACCACTTACGATGCGTAGCCCGACTTGCGCATGCGCAGTAGGGAATCGGAAAGTGAAGCCGCAAGGCTTCACTTCCTGATTCCCTCACCTAGGATGACGGCGGCAGCTGTCGAGAACCGAGCGGGTTCTTGGCGTCGCCTGCCGACATCGCTGGACCCTGGGACAGGTAAGTGGCCATGTATTAAAAGTCAGCAGCTGCAGTATTTGTAGCTGCTGGCTTTTAATATTTTTTTTTTTTTGGCGGTGTGGGTGGACCCCCGCTTTAATTACCTGAAAACAAAATGGCTCCAAATTCAAAAGTTTTATTGCATATATATATATAGAGAGAGAGAGAGAGAGAGAGAGAGAGAGAGAGAGAGAGAGAGAGAGAGAGAGAAGAGAGAGAGAGAGAGAACAGAGCTGTACACAAAATGTATGTGTCTTAGTCGTGTTCTAAAGAGCATGACAACTTTCACTTCTTTTATACCCATTCTATGATAGACACACCCAGCTCTTCTGCCTTATCGATATTCTTCAGGAGCTATGATGACGTAGAATGATGACTTAACATTCCGTGACTTATTGTTATCAGCGCATCACATACAATGACTTGCATATTCACACTACTGCTTACAATATGATTACCATATACAACAGCTTACACTACAGAATGTTTATCTTAACTTGCTGGCAACACATATTTTAAGAGAAAAACATGTTTGTTCAATTCTTCTGTAGTGCTGACAGAAGATTCTGTGGCTGGGCACCACAGGCTGTGTGCGTCTACAGAACACTGGCTGAGTGTGGGAGAGTGCCATTTCTACTCGGGAGCTGGGACCACGATTGGAAACCGATCCTGTGTATACATTGCTGCCTACCTGGGGGTTCAAGCTTGATTCGGCCCATTGGGGGCCACTAATACAGGTGAGAGGCTGGGGGAAGAGGTTGCCGCACACCGGAAGAAGATTGGATGAACCTTTCTAGACACCTGCTGCCACTACACTTGCACTTTCCTCACTTTTAGAAGATTTCCTCTGGCTGACATTGAGAGTCGCATGGGAAGTCGCATTGCATGTTTTTTGGACTGCACTTTTTGTTTCACTTTTACTTTTATTATTTCGTTTGATGTTATTTTATGCTACTAGTTCACAGTTGATTGGACACACATTATACTACGTGGTATTGTTCACATTGTTTGTTTATTATTTTTTCTGCTGCATAATTATTTTCCCATTGTGTGCTCATTCGTGAGGCAGTTGGAACTCTGTGTAAGTGGAACCAGTCTAAGTGGTGAGTTAAAACCAGAGAGGGGACCTTGAGTGGAGAGGGAAAAAGTCTTGCTTTTTGATTGCTGGGTTGCATTTTTGGGGCTTTTCCTTTTAGCTTTTCTATCACCTTTTTCTGTCACTTTTTAAATAGCTTTTTTTCTTCTTTTTTTTTCTTTGGTTCCTTCAGACTACCAATTTAGGGGAGTGGTTAATTGCTCACAGGTGCTTGAGGCCTATATAATCTGGTGTAGGACTCATACTGAGCCTGCGCATCCGTGAGGCTGTTGGAACTCTGTGTAAGTGGTGAGTTAGAACCAGAGTTTAAAACAGGAGATTATAACAGTGGTCATAGTACCTGTGTAGTGTGAGTAGTGTGTGTGGATCGTTAGTACTTGTGTATTGTGTACTGTATACTTGTGTATTGCGAGTGCACGTAGGTCTGCGAGTGCACGTAGGTCTGCGAGTGGCCTGCGGGTGCACGTAGGTCTGCGAGTGCACGTAGGTCTGTGAGTGGTCTGCGAGCGCACGTAGGTCTGCGAGTGCACGTAGGTCTGCGAGTGGCCTGCGAGTGCACGTAGGTCTGCGAGTGCACATAGGTCTGCGAGTGGCCTGCGGGTGCACGTAGGTCTGCGAGTGCACGTAGGTCTGTGAGTGGTCTGCGAGCGCACGTAGGTCTGCGAGTGCACGTAGGTCTGCGAGTGGCCTGCGAGTGCACGTAGGTCTGCGACTGGCCTACGAGTACACGTAGGTCTGCGAGTGCACGTAGGTATGCAACTGTTCTGCGAGTGCACGTGGGTACCTGTGTATTGTCTTGTTGTGTACCTGTGTATTGTCTTAAGTATTAGTGCCAGGAAGCTAGCTGTTAGGTAATTTGGACAGGGTAAAATCCCCAAATCCTCACTAAATTTAATAGGTACGATGCCCGTCAGGTGTGGAGAGGCGACTCTTTGTACATCTTGCTGCATGTATGCGTACCTTGATCATCCGATCGAGGGCGAATACTGCTGTGCAAAATGTAAGGACATTTCCCTGGAAGTCCAGGTTCTGAGTCTGGGGAAGCAACTGTCAGCACTGAGAAGTCTGTCCATACTAAAGCAGAGCCAGGAACGTACACGGCAGGGGCTGGCAGGGGCCAGCACAGAGGCGGGTGGAGACAAAGAGGTGCAGGTACTAGCAAAGAGTAGATGGGTGACAGTCAGGAAGGGTAGAGGGGGAAGTGCCAGGGAGGCCGATCCAGGACTGGAGCATCCCAATAAGTACGCTCCATTGAGGGACATTGATGAAACCAGTCAGGGACCAGCACTGCTGGAGCTGAGGGACTCTCCTAGCTGCCGAGAGAAGAACTCCTCCAGTGAGAGTGGGAGGGGCAGCGAAGGGAAAGGAAAGACAGATTTTGGTGGTAGGGGACTCAATTCTTAGAAGTTGTAAAGGGTAAATCCGCTCAGTGGTTAGATCTTTCCTAGAGAATAGAGCTGCTGCCCCTACATATACAAATCCACCTAAGTGGAGTGTATTGAAATTGGTGTGGAAAGCAGAAGTAGGTATGGCACTGCCCTTACGGGGAAAAAAGAAAAAACAGAAAAAAAGGAAAAAAATGTTTCTTTTTTTGTTGGTGACACATATATTTCGTGAATCTTAAGTGGTGTTTGTGCTGAAACTCTTGAAGAGTAATAAAAATTCCTGTGTACCTGAAATGAATGAATGTTAGTCTCTTTTGGTTTAGTTTCAGACAATGATGTGATGTGGGAAAACCAATATAAAGTGTTTCAGTCTTCACTTAATAATATAAAACAAATATAAAATATGAAGAATGTTATAAACAAATACCAACATGCAATTTTGTGCATCAAAGGTGCTAAAAGGGACTTGTGCTAGTTTATACAATAAAGTGACTTATGTGTATAAAACCAGTATTTGTTGGATAAGAACATTTCCATTGGTTATATAAAAAGTTCTTTTTGGAATGGCTCTGAGGGAAACCCCTCTCTGGGAAACAAATTGATATGGGAAGCTTCTTGTCCAGGTGTTGGCTGGTTAGTGGTGCCTTTGCGGCGTGCTCTTATTCTGCTTGCACTCACCAGATAAACGTCCCCCTGCAGGGGTGCAGGCAGTCACAGTATTTGCCACTGTGTAGCACTCCTGGATGTCCCCGGTCCGTGCTTTATATGTTGTGCCGTTTACATGTTAAAGGAAGGAGGAATGCCCATAGTGTAAAGCCACATAAAGAGCTTTATTGTGTCTAGTAAATAGTGGTACTCACATTTGCAAGGTGAAAATCAAGCATAAGAGACAACGTATTGACAGCTTGTCTAGAGGTGCTACAAGACGTCCGTAAGTCCCGCCCTACGCGCGTTTCGTCATCAGACTTCTACTGGGGCGTCCATCTTGCTGCACCTCATCTGTTTAAGTACTATGCCGTGTGCCTAGTGCGCCTGCGCGCCGGTGTATGGGCGGCTGTGGTCTATTATGTTAGCGGCCATTTTGGTGGAGATTTTGGAGACCGAAGCCTCAGTTGTACGGCCGCGTCCTGTTGTTAAATAGGCCGTGTTAGTGGTGGTTACCGTGGGAACATATGGCTAACGGTATTCAGCTGTATTGCTGTATTACATGGCCCCTTTTGAGCTAGCATCCGGATTCGTGACACGTTCGGGACAAACCCATGGTGTCTGAAACTGATTTTCAATGTCTAAGCATACACTGGGCACATTACTTAAACGGTACAAAGCAATTAAGTGCATGAATTACATTATGCTTGTATATAAACATGAACTATGCAAGAGTGAATATTTAAAAAATGACAAAATATATAAAGATAAAATTATAAAAATAGGAAAAATATGTAAAAAATTAGAAACATATGTATATATAAATATATACATGTATATAAGAATAGGGGTTCCCAGGCATTCATGCATGGGGAGCTATCTAGGTACCTCAAACCTAATAGAATGTATATTATGTATATGGAGACATGGTATAAGTAAAATTCACATTAAAAGTGATGACATATTGAACTAATTTAAAAAAAAATTATTTAGACTTTTAGGGAACCCATAGGGGTATATCTGATTCATGGGTTTACTGATCTGATCTGATAGTAGAGGCAGTGTGAGAGAGCGGTCCCTTGGGCCCAATATAAATATTGGACCTGAAATTAAATTATGTTCTATAACGTGTTCATTGGGGGTTAGGAGCATGGTGGTTGCTTTAATTTGTAATAATTACAAGATAATATTACATGTATATATATTTAAAATTATAGGCTGTTTGTTATTGAAACTAAAA
The DNA here is from genome assembly GCA_037952925.1 of Lithobates clamitans. Lineage (NCBI taxonomy): Eukaryota > Metazoa > Chordata > Amphibia > Anura > Ranidae > Lithobates > Lithobates clamitans. The sequence continues at coordinate 1,270,828 of JBBGZY010000155.1, read as the reverse complement.
GTTGGTGAGAAAACAGTTCAGATCAACATCAATGTTCATTCCTGCAGGTTGGAGGGTGTCTAACAAGAAGATCCATTTAGTCTCATTTTGTGAGATTTTAATTTTCTTGTTGTCCCCCCTCCAATGCCCTTTTATTTTATCAATCCCATAGAAGACCATGCAAGTTGGATCTTTATTGTGGTGATTTTTAAAATGTCTCGAGACGCTGTGTTTGTGGAACCCGTTTCTTATGTTGGTAATATGTTCCCTGATTCTTACATGTAGTTGTCTGGTTGTCCTGCCCACGAATTGTATGTGGCAAGGACATTCCAAGACATAGGTCACGTGGGTACTGTTGCAGGTTATGAGCTCTTTGATGTTGTATTCCTTACCATTAGTTGCTGATCTAAATTTTGCTATTTTCTTGTTTGTCTTTTTACTTTTTTTACACGGTAGGCATTTTCCACACTTAAAAAACCCTTTTAAGTTTCTTGCTATTTTTATTCGGTGGATCAAGGGCATTATGCACTAGTTTGTTTCTGAGGGATGGCGCTTTTCTGTAGATAAAACTGGGTTTCCCTGGCAGTATGAAGTTCAGAACTTTATCTGATTGCAAAATGGACCAATGTTTCTTTATTATAGACTCCATGGTGTTGTGAAGGCCATGTCCATATTTCCTTTCTTTTTCTTGTTGTTCTGGTTTGGTTTGCCTTCTATTAGTATGTTTCTGTCCATTTTTTTCACTTTGTCTTTTAAATTCATTAAGTCTTTTTTGTTGTATCCTTTTTTAACAAATCTGTTAATTAAGATGTTCTTGTTCTTCATAATCATCTGCGTTGCTACAGTTTCTATATGTTGTCAATCCATTGTGGATGGTGGCAGCTGCTGGTTGGAATGTACCCATTCCTGTCAGTGCTCTTAAAATATGTCCTGATGTTAAGATAACCATCGGTTTTATATATCTGTAGATCTAAATAGTTTATACTTTGTTTGTTCCAACTGCCAGAGAAAGTATATATATTGCAATTTATTTCATCAAAAAAGGCTTGTAATTTTTCCTCCGTTCCTCTTCATACTATAACTATGTCGTCTATGTAGCGCCGATATAGCTTCAGGTTTCTTCTCTGTGTGCTAAAAATTTGTTCCTCCTCCCACCTATTGGGCCTCAAAGGGAAAGAAGGCCATACAGAGGACAAAGGGGAATGGAGGCCTTTCAGGTTTCCCATCAGGAATCAAAACTACGGAGACCCAAGACAAGGATGGAATAACCAGAAACACGAACACAAGACCAGGGAACAATGAACAGGAAGAAGAAACACAACAAGACAGGAGAACAGACCAAACATACAGACCACCGAGATGGGCAAGAAGAAACGATATAGTATTGGGGGCATTAGTGGTAGGTTGACCAAAGTACAAAAACACAAGGTAAGTATAGTAGCAAGTCCTGGTTGCAATCTCGAAACACCCAATATGAGGACAATATGCGACCGGTCTAAACTATGTGGAATGTTCACCAATGCCAGGAGCATGGCAGACAAGATGGGTGAACTAGAGATACTGTTGTACGAGGAGGATTTGGATTTTGTGGGAATTTCAGAGACCTGGTTCAACAGCTCTCATGATTGGCTGGCAAACATTCAAGGGTATACCCTTTACCGCAAGGATAGAGAGGGTAAAAAAGGGGGAGGGGTATGCCTATATATCAAGAATAATGTACAAGTGAATGTGAGAGATGACATCACTGAGGGAGCTAGGGAGGAGGTGGAATCCTTATGGGTAGAGCTCCAAATGGATGAAGCTAAGGGGAAAATAATACTGGGAGTATGCTATAGGCCCCCTAACCTGAGGGAGGAAGTGGAGACAGATCTCCTATCACAATTTGGATTAGCAGCAAGGATGGGAAGCGTTATCATAATGGGGGATTTTAATTATCCAGACATAGTCTGGGCGGAGGGAACCACGCATTCATTTAAGGCTTGCCAGTTCCTTAATGTCTTGCAGGACAATTTTATGGGTCAGATGGTAGACGCACCAACTAGAAATAAAACATTACTGGATCTACTGATTACCAACAATACAGACCTGATCACGGATGTGGAAATACGGGGCAATTTAGGTAACAGCGATCACAGGTCAATTAGTTTCAGTATAAATCACACAAATAGGAAACATAAAGGGAATACAAAGACACTGAATTTCAAAACTTCCCTAAACTACAAACCTTGCTAAAAGGCATAAATTGGGATAAAATATTAGGAACAAAACACGGTGGAGAGATGGGTTTGCTTTAAGAGTATATTAAATAAGGGCATTAGCCAATGTATCCCATTGGGTAATGAATTTAAAAGGGCGAACAAAAGTCCTGGATGGCTTAACTCCAATGTAAAAATGCATATAAAAGCAAAGGAGAAGGCCTTCAAAAAATACAAGGTTGAGGAATCATCCTCAGCATTCAGACTTTATAAAGAATGCAACAAGAAATGTAAGGGTGCAATTAGGATGGCTAAGATAGAACATGAAAGACACATAGCGGAGGAGAGCAAAAAAAATCCCAAGACATTCTTTTAGTATGTAAACAGTAAAAAAAAGGGAGGACTGACCATATTGGCCCCATAAAGAATGAGGAAGGTCATCTGGTTACAAAGGATGGGGAGATGGCAAAGGTATTGAATTTATTCTTCTCCTCAGTCTTCATGAGTGAATCGGGGGGCTTCAGTAGCCAAAACTGCAGTGTTTATCCTCATGACACAACACAGGAAGCACCTCCATGGTTAACAGAGGACAGAATTAAAATTAGACTTGAGAAACTTAACATTAATAAATCACCGGGACCAGATGGCTTGCATCCGAGGGTACTTAGGGAACTCAGTCAAGTGATTGCCAGACCGTTGTTCCTAATTTTTACAGACAGTCTACTGACTGGAATAGTACCAGCTGATTGGAAAAAAGCCAATGTAGCACCAATATTTAAAAAGGGCCCAAAATACATCCCTGGGAATTACAGATCAGTTAGCCTAACATCAATAGTATGTAAACTCTTGGAGGGGATGATAAGGGATTATATACAGGATTTTAGTAATGAGAACGGTATCATTAGCAGTAATCAGCATGGATTCATGAAGAATCGTTCTTGCCAAACCAATCTACTAACCTTCTATGAGGAGGTGAGTTGCCATCTAGATAAAGGAAGGCCTGTAGACGTGGTGTATCTGGATTTTGCAAAAGCATTTGACACAGTTCCCCATAAACATTTACTGTACAAAATAAGGTCCGTTGGCATGGACCATAGGGTGAGTACATGGATTGAAAACTGGCTACAAGGGAGAGTTCAGAGGGTGGTGATAAATGGGGAGTAGCCGGAATGGTCAGGGGTGGGTAGTGGTTTTCCCCAGGGTTCCATGCTGGGACCAATCCTATTTAATTTGTTCATAAACGACCTGGAGGATGGGATAAACAGTTCAATCTCTGTATTTGGAGACGATACTAAGCTAAGCAGGGCAATAACTTCTCCGCAGGATGTGGGAACCTTGCAAAAAGATCTGAACAAATTAATGGGGTGGGCAACTACATGGCAGATGAGGTTCAATGTAAAAAAATGTAAAATAATGCATTTGGGTGGCAAAAATATGAATGCAATCTATACACTGGGGGGAGAACCTCTGCGGGAATCTACGATGGAAAAGGACCTGGGGGTCCTAGTAGATGATAGGCTCAGCAATGGCATGCAGTGCCAAGCTTCTGCTAACAAAGCAAACAGAATATTGGCATGCATTAAAAAGGGGATCAACTCCAGAGATAAAACGATAATTCTCCCACTCTACAAGACTCTGGTCCGGCCGCACCTAGAGTATGCTGTCCAGTTCTGGGCACCAGTCCTCAGGAAGGATGTACTGGAAATGGAGCGAGTACAAAGAAGGGCAACAAAGCTAATAAAGGGTCTGGAGAATCTTAGTTATGAGGAAAGGTTGCGAGCACTGAACTTATTCTCTCTGGAGAAGAGACGCTTGAGAGGGGATATGATTTCAATATACAAATACCATACTGGTGACCCTACAATAGAAATAAAACTTTTTCGCAGAAGAGAGTTTAACAAGACTCATAGCCACTCATTAAAATTAGAAGAAAAGAGGTTTAACCTTAAACTGCGTAGAGGGTTCTTTACTGTAAGAGCGGCAAGGATGTGGAATTCCCTTCCACAGGCGGTGGTCTCAGTGGGGAGCATCGATAGTTGCAAGAAACTATTAAATACGCACCTAAATGAACGCAACATACAGGGATATACAAAGTAATACTGACACATATTCACACATAGGTTGGACTTGATGGACTTGTGTCTTTTTTCAACCTCGCCTACTATGTAACTATGTAACTATATTGGGAGTCGCATTGAAAGTCACATTGTATGTTTTTGGATTTTCACTATTACTTTTATTAGTTCATTTGAGGCTATTTTATGCTAGTAGTTCACATTTGATTGGACACATTATTACATTACGGGGTATTGCCCACATTGCTTGTTCCCATTTTTTTGCTGTATAATATTTTTTCATTGTGTACACACTGCACTTTGCTGGTGTATATATACCATCTTTGCACATATCCATATGTACAATTCTCTGATCACATATTCAGGGTGTAGATTATCTTTACTTTTTCATTTTTTAATTTATGGTTGGGTTGGAGTTATTGCACCGAGACTGAGGTAGCACTACATAACTTTAAATATTCTTATTTTTGGATTTTCAAATTTCCAAATATTTGAATTTTCAAATTTCCAAATTTTTGATTTTCCGAAATTTCAAATTTCCGAATTCGAATTTTTCGAATTTCCGAAATTTTCCAATTTCCCAATTTTGAATTCCAAATTTTGAATTTCCCAAATTTTGAATTTCCCAAATTTTGAATTTCCCAAATATTTAATTTCTGAATTTCCAATTTCCGTAATTTTGAATTTCCAATTTCTGAAATTTAGAATTTCTGAAATTTAGAATTTCTGAAATTTAGAATTTTTGATTTTCCGAAATTTAGAATTTTCAAATTTCCGAAATTTAGAATTTTCGAATTTCCGAAATTTAGAATTTTTGATTTTCCGAAATTTAGAATTTTCGAATTTCCGAAATTTAGAATTTTCGAATTTCCGAAATTTAGAATTTTCAAATTTCCGAAATTTAGAATTTTCGAATTTCCGAAATTTAGAATTTTCGAATTTCCGAAATTTAGAATTTTCGAATTTCCGAAATTTAGAATTTTCAAATTTCCAAAATTTAGAATTTTCGAATTTCCAAAATTTAGAATTTTCGAATTTCCAAAATTTAGAATTTTCGAATTTCCAAAATTTAGAATTTCCGAAAATTCAGAAATTCAGAAATTTGAAATTTTGAAAATTGAAAAATTCTGAAATTTCGGAATTAACAAATTTGTCAAAATTCGGTAAAAAACGAATTCAGAACTAATGAATTGCACATGTCTAAAAAATATACACACACATATATATATATATATATATATATATATATGTAATTAATTTCCCATCAGTGGTATAGGTCACCATGAATTGCCTGCAGCATCCCTACTGCTCCCATCCAAGTGCATGTGTGCAATGTATATACATCCGAAGAACACATGCACCCGCAGATGGGAGGACAGCCGGAAACCGCAGCATGCATATCCACAGTGATACACACCAATAACAATGTCAAAATTGTATGTGTCATTCAAACACATCTTAGACAACCCACCAACAGTGATATGTAATTTGCATAGGTACTTACTCTCTATGTGTTAGTGACAAATGTATCTGGTACTGGAATATACATGTATCTACAGTGATATGAGATGTCTCCATAGAACCAGTAATGGGGTGGATAAAGCATGCTGTACATCTTGGGGGTTATCACACCTCATTACTGGTTCTATGGAGACATTTCATAAGAAACTAGCAGTCTTGTTCCCCCAGCTGCAGCATACTGCCAAGTTTGCTCCAGCAACGAGGAGGGAGGTGATGATGGGGTCACTGACTGTACTTGGTGCCTGAGAGAAGAGAGGAGGAAAGTGAGGAGGAGGCACAACTCCAATGAGGCAGGAAGTCCTCCAGGGGGGCAGCTTAAGGGCAGCCACACTATTGCATCACATCGCAGAGCTCCGCGATGCTGACTCCCCGCTGACTTTTAAAAGTTCCTTGGTGTGGGCCTTTTTCCTTTTTGCAGCAGATTGCACCATTGCTGTTTGCAACCTATGTCTGAAGCGGATCATGCATGGCCAATGCGGTTCCAAAATGCCATTTCTTTTCACGGAAGGTCATTCCGGCTCTCTATCGGCATGTGGAAGGCAATGTTTTGTCCTTGTTGGACAGAGCGGTCAGCAGTAAGGTTCATATTACCGCTGACTCATGGTCCAGCAGGCATGGGCAGGGATGTTACCTTTCCTTTACGGCACACTGAGTAACTCTGCTAGAAGCTGGGAAGGATGCAGGACAGGGTTCAGTGTTGTTGGAGCTTGTTCCGCCACCACGCCTCCAAAAAGCTAGTGGTGATTCTGCCACTGCCACTCTCTGCTCCACCCCCTCCTCTTCTTCTTCCTCTATGGCCTCTTCTGCAGAATTGTCCTCTGAACCAGCAGTGCTCTGTAAGCTTTCAAGGGGCTATGTAAGCAGTCAGGCTAAAAGATGCCATGCGGTGCTTGAGTTGGTCTGCCTAGGGGACAGGAGCCACATTGGGGCAGAGATTCTGTCAACTCTGGAGGGGCAGGCTCAGGGGTGGTTGACGCCACACCAGCTTCACCCAGGAATGGTTGTATGCAACAATGGCACCAACCTTCTCTCTGCCCTCCGACAGCGGCATTTGATCCATGCTTCATGTTTGGCACATGTCCTGAATTTGGTGGTGCAGCATTTCTTGACCAGGTACCCAGGCTTACAAGATCTCCTGAGGCAGGCCAGAAAAGTCTGTGGTCATTTCCGCCGGTCATACAATGCTAGTGCTCGGCTAGATAACGTTCAAAGGGAATGCAACCTGCCCACCAACCGCCTCATTTGTGACATGCCCACCAGGTGGAACTCAACTTTGGCAATGCTACAGCCATCATTGAGTACCTGTGCGAGTATGGCTTGGCTTCGTATGGCACGCCGGTGGCTACTGATCAAGGATGCATGCACTGTCCTGTCACCATTTGAGGAGGCTACAAGGATGGTGAGCAACGACAATGCATGCATCAGTGACACTGTCCCTCTAGTCTTCCTGCTGGAGCACACGCTTCGTGGAGTCATGGACAGGGCACTTGAGGCAGAACAGCGGGAGGAAGAGGAGGGTCTTCCTTTCCTCTCAAGGCCCCCATTATCCAGATAGCATTCCTGCGGGGCCACCAAACACACAGGAAGAAGAGGAGGAGGTAGATTGTGTCAGCATGGATGTAGAGGATAACAGGCAGCAATTCTCAAGGGATGGTTTTCAGTCCCCAGAAACCCAAGGAGTTGTACGTGGCTGGGAGGAGGTAGTAACGGATAATGTGATCCTTAGTGACCCAGAGGACTCAGAATCGAATGCCTCTGCAAACTTACACTGCATGGGCTCCCTGATTCTGCAAAGCCTGCGAAAGGACCCTAGGATTCCTGGTATCAAAGAAAGCGATCATTACTGGCTGGCAACCCTTCTTGATCCACGTTACAAGGGTAAAGTTGCAGAACTCATCCTGTCTTTGCAGAGGGAGCAGAGGATGAAACATCTTCAGGAGGCCTTTAAGAAAAGTTTGTGTAACGCATTTCCAGACCCTGGGAGATTACCATTTCCTGGTGCTGGACAATGTGTTTCTGAGGCTTCCTTCGGTCAGAGGAAGAGTGGTGGAGAAGCTGGTCAGCTGACCAATACTTTTAAACTATTTTTCAGTCCTCAGAGCCAAGGTCTGATAGGTTCAAGCAACCATCGCCAGCGTCTGTATTATATGGTGCAGGAATATCTAGGGGCAAGAGCAGACCTGGAGACCTTTCCAACAGAGCATCCACTGGGTTACTGGGTCTTGAGGATGGACCACTGGCCAGAGCTTGCTCAATATTCAATCGAGCTACTGCATTCAACATGTTTTTTGAACGCACATTCAGTGCTGCTGGAGGGTTTGTAATTGATTAAAGAGTGCGCCTGTCCATAGACTCTGTTGATAGGCTCACATTTATAAAAATGAATCAGTCCTGGATCAGTAGCTATCAAGCACCTGATGCTGGTGTAACTTATTGATTTTGCTATGGATCTGGGATCATTTGTAGACTGCCTATGCTGCCTATCCTATTCCTACTGAATCTTGATTTTGCTTCCTTCCGTTCCTGTGCCCAACAAGAGTAACTGTGAGGGGTTACAGTGTTGTGGCAACACCAACACCAAAGGCCTGATTTTTCTGCCCCTGTTTAACAGGGGGATCTCATTACAATTTTTGAAATAATATTTAACATCAGGGCTCGTTCCTGCACCCAACAAGAGTAACTGTGAGGGGTTACAGTAATGTGGCACCACCAAAACCAGAGGCCCAATTTTTCTGCCCCTGTTTAACAGGGGCATGTTATCAGTGGCATCGCTAAAGGGGTGTGGGCCACACCCGCTACAGGGGTGACATCCGTCAGCAGGACCCAGGCAAAGCCACTACACCAACAATCCGCATCTCTTCATCGACAGCTGTTTCATACACATCCGAGCAGAGTGAAGCCGCCTCTCCCTCCTCTCTGTTTACATCTACACAGGAGCAGGGGCACTGCTAAACATGTCCGTGATATGAAGTATGCACTGCACACATTATAGGTCTGCAGTGAGGGGGTCTGCATTGAATTGGGGGGTCTGCACTGAATTGGGGTATGCACTAAGGGGGTCTGCACTGAATTGGGGTCTGCACTGAGTCAGTCTGCACTGAGTTGGGGTCTGCACTGAGTTGGGGTCTGCACTGAGTTGGGGTCTGCACTGAGTTGGGGTCTGCACTGAGTTGGGATCTGCACTGAGTTGGGATCTGCACTGAATTGGGGTCTACACTGAATTGGGGTATGCACTGAGGGGGTCTGTACTGAATTTGGACATTTTCACTGAATTGGGGTCTGCACTGAATTGGGGTCTGCAATGAACTGGGATATGCACTGAAGAGGGGTCTATACTGAGGGTGGGGGGTCTGTACTTAGTGGAGGGGATCTATACTGAGGGAGGGGGGTCTGTACTTAGTGGAGGGGGGTCTGTACTGAGGGAGGGGGGTCTGTACTGAGTGGGGAATGTAGTTGGTGGAGGGGGGTGACACCATGTTTTTTCGCAATGGGTGACACCAACCTTAGTGATGCCACTACATGTAATTACAATTTTTGAAATATTATTTTTTTTTAAACAAGAGCATGTTTATTGATTGTCAGCAATGAAAAAAAAAGACAATTAAGAAAACAGCCATACATGTATGGAATACATTTGTTTCGCAAATACAGATTGTTCAGAGTACATTAGTGCAAACAAAGAAGAAAATAAACAAAAAAAAAAGATCAGGGTTCACATAAGTATTAGAGTCTCTAGATATCATACGCTAAGTATTATTCTATTCTTCCCTATGTCTTCCAAGCCACAGCCATTTTTCCTTTTGGGTCATACATTTAACATTACGAAATGGTCGGTATAATATGAGTACTGTAGAGGTCAGTGTTACCTTTGGTTATGTAATTATTCAATACAAGTTTCGCCGGAGCTGAGCCACCTGTCCCATATTCTGTTATACTTGGCAGGGCACCCTCTGTGTCTGTATAGTACTTGCTTATATGGCAATGTTTTGTTTATTTCCCCAATCCAAGCTTGGACTGTGGGGGGGCTAGACCTCATCCAATGTCTGGCAATCACTTTTCTGGCACAGAACAAAGTTTCGTGGAGGAAAGTTGCCAAATACTTTTCGGTTTCGGCGTCTGGCAGAATGCCTAGTAGGCATGATTTGGGATCGAGTTGTAGGGGTGAGCCCATGTGATCATATAAAATTTTATAAACTGTGTCCAATAGTGCTGGATATTTGGGCATTGCCATATTAAATGAACGAAAGAACATGGGCTGGCTGAGCACCCTGGACAGTTGGGATCCTGATCGCGTGAAAATTTGGCTAACCGTGAGGGGGTAAGATAGGCTTTGTGGATAATATATAACTGGGTCAACCGGTCGGAAAGTGTTGGGGATGATTTCTTGACATTCTCCAGTGCTTCCTCCCACTCCGAGTTCTCTATTGGGCCTATGTCCTCCACCCACCTATTTTTAGCACTGTCTATTATTCTTGCTACTAAGCGTGCCCGTATGATACTATAGAGATTGGATGTCAATTTAGCTGGTTCTTCATCTATAATCACTTCAACCATAGGTAGTGTCTGTGTGTTGGGAAAACCATCTATGAATTGGGCCCGTAGGGCATGTCTCATCTGCATATAGCTGAATAGCATGTTTTCAGGTAGGTCAAATTCCTCCCTAAGAGCTTGGAAATGTCTTACTCCTAGGGGCGTAAGTACCTGGAATAAGTATGTGATTCCCTTTGTAGCCCACACTTTAGCACCAGGTAAGTGCATTAGTTCTTGCAGTTGGCGGTTGTACCATAAAGGTGTGTGTGAGTGATAAAAATCAGCACCAGTTAGTTTAAGCGCAATTTCCCAAACCTTTTTATGCTGGTGAAGCAAAGGGTTCTGGGTCGTGTCTATTCCCTTCCCTTACCTTCCCTGCCTCTGAAAATTACTTGTAGGGGGGAATCTATATCTTTGTTTGATTTCCTACATACTAGAGCTTGGTATCTATCTTTATCTGTTTTATGTAGATGAAATAAATGTGAGGTCTGTGCCGCAACATAGTATGCATGTAAGTCCGGGAGGGCAGCTCCACCATCGGTGGTGGGGTTTTTTAGGGTGTTCCACGCTAGCTTATGTCTATTGGATCCCCATATAAATGAATTGACTATCTGATCTAGGGCTTTGAAAATTTTTAGGGGGATAAGTAATGGTGAGTTCCATAGTATATAGAGAAATTTTGGGAGTAGAATCGTTTTAAAAAGATTGATTCGCCCCCTCACACCCAATGGGAGTCTGGTCCAGGCTTGTGTTCTGGATTTCAAATATGTAAATAAAGGCTCTATGTTGTTGGCAATGAATTCCTTGGGTTCTCTAGTGATTGTTACACCTAGGTATTTGATTGAAGCCACTCTATGTAGTGGGAGAGAGGCTGATTGTCGCGTGGGTGGCGTTAGATCTAGGGGCATAATTTGCGACTTGGACCAATTCATACTTAGTCCAGAATGTTTCCCGAACTCCTCTATAGTCTTCAGGGCCGCCTGGAGGGACGGGCCAGTATCCTCCAGATATAAAAGCATGTCGTCAGCGTAGAGGCTCACCGTCTCGACCAGGTTACCAGCCCTGAGACCTCTAATTCCTGGGCGCATCCTAAGAGAGATGGCCAGGGGCTCAACAGCTAGGGCATACAAAAGTGGGGATAGTGGGCATCCCTGACGGGTGCCACGTTCCAACGGGAAGGGGTCTGATATTGTTCCATTCACTAACACACTAGCCTCTGGTGAGAAATATAGTAGTTGTACCCATTTGATAAACCTGGGCTCAAACCCGAATCTTCTAAGGCATTCCCACAAATACTCCCACTCCACGGAGTCAAATGCCTTGGCGGCGTCCAGCGCCACCACTGCACGATCCCCCGTGTTTTCATGAGTTGCTTGAATGTTCATATATAACCGACGCAAATTCATGGCCGTATTTTTTCCAGGCATGAATCCCGAAAAAAAAGTTTTTGTTTTGCCTTCTCGAAGTGTAGCTGGTTCAGAGTTTGGGTGTGTAGTTTAAGTATTGATACCGTAGCCGGTGTGGGGTCTAAATTGAATTCTTTGGTTGCTATTTCCACTTTTTCAGAGGCAATGTGAAGTGCAGCTTTAGATAAAGCCTTCAGTCTATTTATGCGTGAGGAGAGGATTGTACGGACATGTATTTTAAATGTCTCCCAGACCATATTTACCGAGGCGGTGTCTCTGTTGTGGTTGAAAAAATATTGCCATTCCTCCTGGATATCCTCCTGATCTTTCAGGGCAGACAGCCAGAAGGGATGGAGGTGCCATGTGCGGGATCCCGTATGTGGGGTGAGGCGTAGGGTAGCTCAACAAGGAGCGTGGTCTGAGAGAGATCTGGTGTGGTATCCTGAGTCTACCAAGAGAGGAAGGAGCAGTTCTAAAGTTAATATGAGATCAATACGGGACATAGTGGAATGTGTTGCCGAAAAGCAAGAAAAGGCCTGGGTGTTCGGGTATTTAGATCTCCATGTGTCTATTAAGGAGAATTCGGACATTAGTCGCGCAAATCTAGTGCTGTCTGGGGTTTGAGTGCCCTGGGAAGATTGCAATCTATCTCTGGTGGGGTTAAGAACTGTGTTAAAATCCCCAAGCCAAATAGCAGGAATGGCAGGGTGCTGTGACATATACAGTAAACCTTCTGTGACTATAGCAGAGTTATAAGGTGGGGGTATGTAAAAGGCAAGAATCAAGTATTGTGAACCACTGATTGTAGTGCATTGTGCATTGTAGGAAGATGAACCTGCCCTGAGGATCCGTCCGCACTGAAATTATGCCAAATGGGGTAGTTTTAGCAATGAGTATAGAAACTCCTCCGGAGTAGGAGGAGTGCGTAGCATGGTATGCCCACCCTATCCATGGGCGTTTCAGTGCCACTTGTAGTTGGCCTGTTATGTGCGTTTCAACTAGCACAATTATGTCCGCCCGGTAGGACTTGAGGCAACCAAAGATTGCCATACGCTTGATTCTGTCCCGGATTCCCCGGACGTTCCATGTTAGGAACTTTACATTAGTCATATGTGTCGTAGGGGTGCGTATATGGGTGCGGTTGGATATTCCTTCCCAGGACAAGCCCAGCTCCAACATACATCATTTCCCGCCCTGTAGGCAAACTCAGAATCAGGTAATACCATAAACAATCAGTGCTGTTATAATCCAACATAACCAAATACATGCTCTGTGAACTTATATATAACATTTCCCGTTCCCTCCTCCCTGCTCTCAGCCTCCCAAACTTGGCTGGAGCATAAAACCCATAACCTGAGTGAGCACTAGTAGGCACCGTGGTACCCAGTAGTTCACTCTAACTGTATTGACACCGGCTAAAGCCTATTTGACTATGCCGGTGCCAATATGCCACGCTAGTGGTAGGGGCGAATACTTCGCTGGTTGATAGTCCAGCAATGGACTTTTAGACGGTATGTCTATGGAACACTTGTTAGGAGTATGTATTCCATTTTTACGCCCATATGTGGTATATAGTAAAAAGTAACATTTTCCCCATAAAACACACAATGCAGAACATAACTTTTAAGTTGAACTGGTGATCCCGCACCCTCCTCTCTCATCATTCTTGGTGCAAACATGGCTGTGATCAGTGTTTGGAGGCCTAAATGGCCGGCCGAAAAGACCAGATGGAGGGATACAGTCTCTTCCTTCGATGAGATAAAGTCCTGGGGGCCCAGATAAGAACGTGTATACCCCCAGTCGGGGCGGCACAAAGATATATATTGGGGTTCAGGGAATGTGTTCTGAGCCGAGTTTGCAGAAACAAGACTCCCCAGCGTTAACAGTGCAAAATGTGTTGTGAGGCCTGCACCTGGGAGACGCTCAGCGGGGCTCTGTCTCTGTAGGATATTATCAAGTGATGTTGGGCCGCTTCCAGTAAAGCCAGAGGCTTTAATTAGGGTACTGTATATGTGTTAAACGACGATGGAATATGTGGGGGCACAAAGTCTCACCTAGTCCTCTGTAGGCGGAGGTATCTTCTTTAGGCTGGTCTGTTTCTCTCTGCATCCCGCCTGTCGATCCATTCCGATGCAAGTGATGGGTCATCAAAGAAATATGCGCGGTCTTCTCCCACCACGTGTAACCGGGCCGGAAACAACATGGCATATTTGATGTGGTGTACTCGCAGGCGTCGCTTGACCTCCGTGAATCTGGAGCGTTGTTTCTGCACCTCCGCAGAAAAGTCGGGGAATGCTGCAACAGTTCCTGTCTGGAACGGAATATTGCCTTTAATTCTGGCCAAGCGAAGGACTGCATCGCGGTCTCTGAAATTTAGCATCTTCGCGATGTTTCAGTGACCCGTTCCCGGATTGTAGTCATGTCCTGTCTTATGAGTGAAATGTCCACCTTTACCTCTTCTAGTTTGGTAGTAAGTGTGGACTGGCAGAGGGAGATCGCCTCGAGGACACGCGCTGTGTCGTCCGCCTGTGTTCTGTGTGAGAGGCGGCCGACACAGCGCGGCCGACACAGTAGTGGAGGCGGCGCCATCTTGTCCCTCTCCTTCCCGCTCTGTTCTGCGATACCTCTCCAGGTATGATGAAGCTGCAGCGTTCCGTTTTGGTGGCGACATGGTTCGGCAGGCACAGCGGGTCCCCGCGACTCTGGTGTGGGGCTCAGAATACCGTTTGGGGTCACAGGATATGTGTGTCAGGATCTACCACGGACGGAGCGTTACTCACACACGTCTTATCCCATTGCCGTCCAGGCCACACCCCCCACAATTTTTGAAATATTATTTAACAGCAGGGCCCGTTACAGCACCCAAGAAGAGTAACTGTGAGGGGTTACAGTGTTGTGGCACCACCAAAACCAAAGGCTCAATTTTTCTGCCCCTTTTTAATAGGGGCATGTAATTAAACATTTTTAAATAATATTTAACAGCAGGGCCCGTTCCTGTGCCCAACAAGAGAACTGTCAGGGGTTTCAGTGTTCTGGCAACACCAACACCTAAGGCCCAATTTTTCTGTAGAGTATATAGTGCAGTTCGTATAGTATATATACTGCAGTTCAGAGTATATAGTGCAGTTAGTGTAGTACATATAATACAGTGCAGGGTACAATATATAATATAGTGTACTGACGTGGTAAGGGGAACCCTATGACAGAATTAAGAAAAAAAATTAAAAAACGGCATGGGTTCCCCCCCAGGCCATACCAGGCCCTTTTTTGTCTGGTATAGATTTTAAGGGGAACTCCACACTAAAAAAAAACGTCATGGGGTCACCCCCAAAATTCTTACCAGTCCCTTATCCGAGCCTGCAACCTGGCAGTCCACAGGAAATGATTTTTTATGTATATTGCCGGGATCCGGCAATACATTACAGTCGCAAACAATTGTAACCACTTGCCGACCGTCACACGGCGATATACATCGGTACAATGGCAGTGGTGGGCAAATGGGTATACCTGTACGTCTTCTTTAATTTGCAGGGCTAGTGGGTGCACGCGCGCCATGTACAGCGTGACCATGCCTGCGGGTCCCACAGACTCGATGTCCGCCGGTGTCCCGCGATCATGTCATGGAGCGGCAGAACGGAGGGTAAACAAGGCATTTCCCTGTTCTGCCTAGTGACATGACAGGGAGCTACTGCTCCCTGTCATCGGGAGCAGTGATCCCTGTCATGTCAGTGGTAGCCCATCCCCCCACAGTTAGAATCACTCCCTAGGACACACTTAACCCCTTGAACGCCCCCTAGTGTTTAACCCCCTCCCTGCCAGTGTCATTTACACAGTAATCAGTGCATTTTTATAGGACTGATCGCTGTACAAATGACAATGGTCCCAAAATAGTGTCAAGTGTCCGATGTGTCCGCCATAATCTCGCAGTCATGATAAAAATCGCAGATCGCCGCCATTACTAATAAAAAAAAATTAATAATAAAAATGCCATAAATCTATCCCCT
Organism: Lithobates clamitans; assembly: GCA_037952925.1. Classification (NCBI taxonomy): domain Eukaryota; kingdom Metazoa; phylum Chordata; class Amphibia; order Anura; family Ranidae; genus Lithobates; species Lithobates clamitans. The sequence continues at coordinate 1,255,118 of JBBGZY010000155.1, read as the reverse complement.
TTTTTGTAGACGCTATAACTTTTGAGCAAACCAATCAATATACGCTTATAGGATTGTATACTGTATATATGTCAAATGGTGCTATACAACAGAGTAAGCATTGAGTAATGTGATATAATAAAAGGATGTATACATATGAACCAAACTGGCTCAATAAGATGAACTAGGAAAATCGGAGACAGTGAGGAGAGTGAAAAGTGTGTAATAATCTAAATAAATGAACCCTATAGGTAAAATAAAAATGTGAAAGGATATAAAGCACACCATACTGGGAGTGTGTCCTCGAATGTAATGCCGCGTACACACGAGTGGAATTTCTGATAGAAAGAGCCCGATAGGAGTTTTTCATCGTATATTCCGACTGTGTGTGTGCCCCATCGGACTTTTTCAATCGAAAATTCAGACGGACCTAGATAGAGAACATGTTCTATATTTTTCAGACGGAACAAATTACTATCGGAAAAACCGCTCGTCTGTATGCTGTTCCGACGCACCAAAAACGATGCATGCTCTGAAGCAAGTACGAGATGGAAGCTATTGGCTACTGGCTATTGAACTTCCGTTTTCTAGTCCCACTGTACTTGTTGTACATCACCGTATTCTTGACGATTGGACTTTGGTGTGACCGTTTGTATGCAAGACAGCTTGAGCAGAATTCCGTCGGAACTCCGTCAGAAAAACCTTCAGAGTTTATTCCGACGACAAAACCGGTTGTGTGTACAGGGCATAAGAAAAAGAAGAAATACCTCACTGCAATCAATTGATGAAGGAATGAGAACTCACCTGGAGCTAGTAGAGCTAGCACATGTGAATGAGATGGAAGTAGCAGAGAAATCCCAGCCATGACTGACCTCCACTTTATAACTTCGGAAGGGCCCAGCAAGCTCCGCCCCCCGCGCCATGTGTGAGTGACAGGGCACGCAATTGTGAAGTACGCGCGTTGCCAAATTGGGGCGTGCAAGCATGAACGCCACTAGTCACTCATGCTGATAAAACACGCACCAACGAGCCAAGGCAGCAACCGCAGAGGTCGCCCGGTGGACGTGGTTGCATGGCGTTAATGTGTAGGTGGCCCCGTCTGATGGGGGGGGACAGCAGGAGGTAGGAAAACCTCCCTTGTGCACATCGCAGCTCCCGAGCCAGAGGATGACCAATGCCACCAACAGGGAGCAGAACCAGGAACCAGAATCAGCCTATGGAAAAAGTCAAGCTGAAAAAAGGCTGGTAGATGTTGTGAGTGATATGGCTAATGGTGGTATCAGACCAAGGTTGGGCTAAATTGGTGTCTTCCACCCGGGTTCAATAAGAAAAGAGAAAAAATGTTCTGGTGTCACCCGAAAAACCCCTCCATCCCAATATATACAACAAAACACAAAGTCACCTGGGACTTTGAATGAGGTGAATACAGTTTGCCAGTCACAGGGCACAAGTAAATGCAGTATCAAAGTTTATTAAAAATTGTTATCTATACATGAACAACACGAAAAATTGCCAAGCCGATCAGCTGATACATACAATGTAGAACAGTATCATTATACATGGAGCAATATAAAATGTACATAACAATATACACAGGCATAGAAATTGACCCTATGCGTTTTGCAAGACCATGCTTGCTTCATCAGGGAAGATGCTTGTGTGTTACATCTGTAAAAAATAAGAGAGACCAAATAGGTGTAGCAAGGTCCCGGGCACACAGAGGCCTAATGGTGGCCTCCAGAGTTAGGGACAGCCGACATGCTTCTGTGTAAAGTGGGTTACAAGGCATGGTGGGTGTGATGCAAGGTGGATTAATGGGCGCCAGCCACTTCTTGAATGCAAAGAGATTTATTGTCTCTTGAAAAGAACTATGGGAAAGTGGGTTGGGGCCAGGACACCCTTAAAGGGGTTGTAAAGGTTCATGTTTTTTCACCTTAATGCCTCCTGTGCATTAAGGTGAAAAAACATTCAGTGATTTCAGGCCCCCCAGCCCCCTCCCGTTTACTTACCTGAGCCCTCGAATGTCCCGCGTCGAGAACGCGCTTGATGTTGGCCCAGTCTTCTCGGCTGTTCTCGGCTCTTCATTGGATAGATTTATAGCAGCGCAGCCATTGGCTCGCGCTGCTGTCAATCAGCTCCAATGACGCGAGAGCCGGGGGGCGGGGCCGAGTCCTGTAGACACCGGATATAGGACTCGGGAGCATGCCCGCAAGCTAACCCCCTTGGGAGAGTGCTTCCCAGAGGGGGTTAGCTGATGCGGGGAGGAGCCGAGACAGCCGCCGAGGGACCCCAGAAGACGTGGATCAGGGCCACTGTGTGCAAAATGAGCTGCACAGTGGAGGTAAGTATGACATGTTTGTTATTTAAAAAAAAAAAAAGTGAAGCTTTACGACCTCTTCACTCAGCTGAGCTCCCAGTCTTTCACTTAGACTTGCTGATCCACTGCCACTGGATCCCCTGAGCTCTTCCAATCTTCTTACACAGTATCTTCCCCCTGCTGGGTCCCTAGCTTGGCACTCACAGATACTCTTCAAGCGTCACCCCACTGGCCTGCTTGGTCCCTGGCTTGGCACACAATAATGCTCTGCAAGCGTCACCTCCACTTGCTGGGTCCCTGGCTTGACATCTGCTGAAGTTTCCCAATTCTTCACCATCCCCGGTTAGTGAGAATACTGCTCTGGTACTTGCTTCAGCTACTCACTGTGGTCCCAGGTAGTAAGGTGGATGGTCCCTTAGTGGTGACAGCGTCCCCTCTACCTCCGACCACAACAGGTTCTCCAGCCGGCAGAACCTTTACTTCTGGTTGGACTGCAAGTCGCAGTCCCAACCCTACGCTGCTCTCTGTTGCTTCTGGATAGGCCCTCAGACAGCCTAGCAGCCAGATGTCCCCGGGATAGGCCTCAGGTCTCTGGCCTAGCAGCCCGGGGCAACACGACACACATCCACCCAGACAGCTATCCAGGTGGCACAGAACCCCGATGACCTGACTCTACCCAAATAAATAGGCAGGCCAAGGGACCCAGAAAAATCCCTACCCACTGGCTGAGACACCCCATTCCTTCCTAATCTGTCCTTGCAATGCCCTTGTCTTATCTAATGCCACCAGATACCTGGCCATCTAGTGACAGAAGAGAGAAGTGCAACAATTCCAGAATAAGGTTGAAATCAATTGACCTCTTATCAATTAGCCAAGGCAACTATCACTTGGCAAATAAATTTACTAGCAACCTTGCCTAAATATCAGGGTGCTACATCAGTATCTACACAATGATGGTATTATGGTCAATGGGGTCTGGATCACAGGGCCCCATGCTTACCAACGGCTAGGTCAGACTCCCAGAGGCTGAATTCCCAGAGGCTGCAGCTAAGAAAAAGAAAAAATACCTGACTGCAATCAATCGATGAAGGAATGAGAACTCACTTAGAGCTAGTGGAGCTAGCACATGTGAATGAGATGGAAGTAGCAGAGAAATTCCAGCTATGACTGACCCCCAATTTCTAACCCCAGAATGGCCCAGCAAGCTCCGCCCCCCAGTGCCATGTGTGAGTGACAGGGCACACAAGCGTGAAGTACGCTCTCCGCCAAATAGGGGCACGCAAGTGTAAACGCCCCTAGTCACTCATGCTGACAAAACACGCATCAACCGCGGACATCGCCCGGTGGGAGTGGTTGCATGGCATCAATGTGTAGGTGGCCCGCCCAATTAGAATGGGGGGGACAGCAGGAGATAGGAAAACCTTCCTTGTGCACATCGCAGCTCCCGAGCCGAAGGATGGCCAACGCAACCAACAGGGAGCAGAACCAGGAACCTGAATCAGCCTATGGAAAAAGTGGCCCATAAATGTTAAACAGAGCAGCTGAAAAGGCTGATAGATTTTGTGAGTGAAATGGCTAATGGTGGCATCAGACCAAGGTTGGGCTAAATGGGTCTTCCACCCGGGTTCAATGAGAAAAGGGAGAAAATGGCCTGGTGTCACCCGAAAAACACTTCAATCTCAATACAGTATATACAACAAAACACAGAAAGTCGCCCCGGGACTTTGAATGAGGTGAATACGATTAGCCAGTCACATGACACAAGTAAATGCAGTATCAAAGTTTATTAAAAATTGTCATGCATACATGAACAACACCAAAAACTGAAAAGCCGATCAGCTGATACATACAATGTAGAACAGTATTATTATACATGTAGCAGTATAAAATGTACATAGGAATATACACAGGCATAGAAAGTGACCCTATGCGTTTCCCAAGACCATGCTTGCTTCATCAGGGGTAGATGCGTGTGTGTTACATCTGTAAAAAATATGAGAGACCAAATAGGTATCTACACAATGATGGCATTGTGACATTATGGCCAATGGTCAAAGGGGTTTGGAGCACAGGGCCACATGCTTACCAATGGCTAGGTCAGACTCCCAGAAGCTGAATTCCCAGAGGCGGCAACAGTAAGCGTACTCTGGACATTGGAACATCTTTTGTGGGTCACACACTTCACTCATCATTATAGATATTCCCTTCACTTTTCTTTTAATGTCCCCCAGATTCCAAGTCCATATTAACACTGAACCAGTTTGGTTCATGTATACACACATTTACATTGTATTATATATTGCTTTACATTTATGCTGCTATGGTAGTAGCATTGAGTCAGTTAGGCTCATATGCATACATCCTTTTATTATATCATGATAACAACATGATAACGACCCCAAACACACCTCCAGGACGACCACTGCCTTGCTAAAGAAGCTAAGGGTAAAGGTGATGGACTGGCCAAGCATGTCTCCAGACCTAAACCCTATTGAGCATCTGTGGGGAATCCTCAAACGGAAGGTGGAGGAGCGCAAGGTCTCCGACATCCACCAGCTCTGTGATGTCGTCATGGAGGAGTGGAAGAGGACTCCAGTGACAACCTGAGAAGCTCTGGTGAACTCCATGTCCAAGAGGATTAAGGCAGTGCTGGAAAATAATAGGGGCCACACAAAATATTGACATTTTGCGCCCAACTTGTCCAATTTGGACATTTTCACTTAGGGGTTACTCACTTTTGTTGCCAGTGGTTTAGACATTAATGGCTATGTTGAGTTATTTTGAGGGGACAGCAAATTTACACTGTTACACAAGCTGTACACTCACTACTTTACATTGTGGCAAAGAGTCATTTCTTCAGTGTTGTCACATGAAAGGATATAATAAAATATTTACAAAAATGTGAGAAGTGTACTCACTTTTGTGAGATACTGTATATACCATTTTTGTTTTGGGGTTTAGATACGCTTTAAGAATAGACCTGTATAAATTAAATAGATTTTTTTTTATATTTCCACACTTTAAGTGTATTGGATTCCATTTTTATTTATGTACTATATTAATGATTCATTTTTATTGTATTATTAATGATCTTATTGACACCACTTCTCCACTCTTTTCCAGATGCTCCGAAAGAAGAAGTTTTTTGTGGCACTCTTGTTTTTTTCTTTTTTGGGTATGTTTGTGTTCTTCACAAACTATGAGTTTGACTTGTGCTTTTATTGCTTCCTCAATTCAGAAAACCATTATTCCTTTAAAACTGACTATAAAAGGAACCACTTCATGAAGTTGCCTGAATCAAACTGCAAACAAAACCCTCCATTTCTGGTTCTCCTGGTGACTACAGCACATGACCAGATAGAGGCGCGAATGGCAATCCGCAAAACGTGGGGGAAAGAGCAACTCATTCAGGGAAAGCGAGTGGTGACCTTCTTTCTTCTTGGCACAAACCCCAGTAAACACAAGAGTTTATCCGAAGAGTTTAACACCTACAAAGACATCATTCAAAAAGATTTTGTAGACACATATTACAACTTGACCATAAAAACTTTAACAGGTTTAGACTGGATTGTGAATCATTGCCCTCAGACCCACTACGTCATGAAAACGGATACAGACATGTTTGTCAATACGTACTACCTTGTTAAACTTCTCCTGCTTAAAAATGAGACTTCAAATCTCTTCACGGGGGTCCTATTCCCAGACCACGTCCCTATACGTAAATTCTTTAGCAAGTGGTACATAAGTAGAAAGGAGTATGATGGTGAGAAATACCCCCCCTTTTGTTCGGGTACAGGCTACGTGCTCTCAGTGGATGTTGCCCAAAGGATTTTCAACATTTCATCCTCCATACCGTTTTTTAAACTTGAGGATGTGTACATAGGAATGTGTCTGGAGAGGTTGGATATCTCATTACAGGAGCTACACACTAAGCCTATATTTTTTGCTTCTAAGCCATCATTCTCTTTGTGCACTTATCAGAACCTTGTGACATCTCATGAAGTCAAGCCACAGGAAATAGTCCTCTACTGGGAAGCCTTACACAATGCACAAGATGAACAATGTTGAGGAACCTACAAAAATGTTTCCAGCTATTCTATACTTGAAATGTTTTGCCAGGAAACTGAGAAATCTTTCCATAGAAATAGGTGGACAGTTCAACGATTTACAGACAACTCAATAATGAATAATGATTTTTCAATGCAGTTTTCATTCCACTAGTTGGAGCTCTAAATCGCACCAAACACACACACGACCCTTTTTATCATCACATCACATTTGGACCGCATATTTGTGAAGGGTGTCCATGGGATTTCTCTTGTCATGCGATCCAGTGCATCTGAAATGCATCCAAAATCGTATCAGTGTGAACCAGGGCTTAAAAGTCTTTTTTTACACTAAAACACTTTTTTGAACTACTGTGAATTCTAGAGCATGTATAAAAAATGTTTGGAGAGTTTGGTGGCTTTGGCCAATGCAAATACTTTTATTTAGCAATGTCCAACAGAAAACTTTTTTTTTGTATTACTCTTTTTGAGATATCTCATAGGATTTTTCAGACAGCAGAGAAATTCATTCACACGTACTGTGCCTTTCTGACCATTTGCCCAAATTAAATGATGACAAAAAGGAGACGTCTGTTCAGTGAGGAAAACAAAACCCAGGTAATGATTGGACTTTACTGGTACATAGAGGTTGCACACATACAGGAAATGAATAAAAAGTTTACATAAAGATTATTACAAATTTTAAAACGTCACAGATTAAAATATTCCAAAAATGGTCCCTTGATGGACCCTTGTGAAGCACATGTATGCTATTCAACTATTGTTATTTTGGCCCAAATTTTTTTTTTAAGGCAGCAAAATCAATGTATATTTAAAAAGTTCTAGGCAAAGCTGCACAACTTATGCCAGGTACACACGAGCGAAATACCTGACAGAAAAAGTCAGACGGAAGCTTTTCATCGTATATTCCGATCGTGTGTAGGCCTCATCGGACTTTTTTTTTCGAAAACTCTGACGGACCTAGAAATGGAACATGTTCTAAATATTTCCAACAGAACCAATTCCTATCGGGAAAACCGATCGTCTGTATGCTGTTCCGACGGACCAAAAATTACGCATGCTCTGAAGCAAGTACGAGACTATTGGCTATTGAGCGTCCTTTTTCTAGTCCATCGTACGTGTTGTACGTCATCTCGTTCTGGACGGTCGGACTTTGGTCGGACTTTGGTTTGACCATGTGTAGGCAAGGCTGCATGAATGGAATTCTGTTGAAGTTCCGTCAGAGAAACCTCCGGAGTTTATTCCAACGGCAAAACCGGTCATGTGTACAGGGCATTACACATTGGATTTATATATGTATAAATCCTCACTGAGTATATCAATATGCTATTGAGCAGGGCTGTCTAGTTATGTTTTTAGGTGGGGCTGACCTTGGGGGATCCACTTAAGGTTGGGTTCATATCTTCACCGCATCCACAGCAGGGGTCCGGTGAGTCCTGGTTCACAATTTCAGGTCCGATTTCAGCCTGAATTTTGGGCTGAATTCGGACCTGAAATTGACCAAAAAAAGCACAGGACTTACTGCAAAGATATGTGAACCGGCTCCATAGCGATTGTGAATTGGATGCGGAGAAACCACCTCCAATTCGCAATGGTGTGAACACAGCCTAACTTGGTGGTTTTCTTTGGATAGACCTATCCCTCTACACTACCTGATGGAGGAACTACTAGAGATTTGAGGTAAGTAGATTGATTTTGGGAATTGGCATATTTCAGTTGGCTGCTCGTAGTTCTTATATTGTCCTCTTTTTTTTTTTTTTTTTTTTTTGTTCTATCTAGTTGTTAGATCAGTTGTTTTTCACCTTATTGAATAAGGATTATCAAAATAACCCAATAACTGCCTCCTATGGTGTCGGTGTCCACTTATAGTCCACTGCCATTGGCTGTTAGCAATGTGTAAGTTGCACAGCTTTGCCTAGAACTTTTTACATATACATTAGAACCTTGGATTGCAAGCATAATTTGTTCAAATTTCCCCATAAGAAATAATGGAAACTCAGATGATTCGTTCCACAACCATTTATTCATAAGTCCTTCCGTTTATAGTCCATATAAAAAGTTTATAGCAATTTGACTTTAAGGCATCTTCGGAGAATGCCAGGGTAATCTTCCTGTAATGTCAGATCCAAATCATATCAATTAAGATGAGGATCCGATTTAGGGCTCATGCACACTGCAGCTCCTATAGGCTTTTGAGCTCTTATTTTTTCTGCCTGGAAACTCCCCTCCATGTTAGCCAATGTGTCCATGCACACTTGGCTTTTTCAGGCATTTTCAGACATATGCAGACCCCCCACCCCCACCAAACGTTTTTGAAAGGAGCTAGTGCCCCAAAGAGCTCAAAAAAGCTCAAAAGAGCTTCAAAACGTGCAAAAATGTTTGTTCCAGCTTTTTGTTTTGTTTATACTGTGGTTAAGAAAATACTACCCAGAAGAGTTTGTGAAAAAAAAATGCTAATGCTCAAAAAAGCTCAAAAAAGCTCAAAGAAGCTCAAAGGAGCTCAAAGGAGCTTGAAGAACCTTAACCACTTCAATACAGGGCACTTATACACCTTCCTGCCCAGACCAATTTTCAGCTTTCAGTGCTGTCGCAGTTTGAATGACAATTGCGTGGTCATCCAACACTGTACCCAAACTAAATTTTTATCATTTTGTTCCCACAAATAGAGCTTTCTTTTGGTGGTATTTGATCACCTCTGCAGTTTTTATTTTTTGCTAAACAAATAAAACAAGACCGAAAATTTTGAAAAAAATAAAAGTTTTGCTTTTGTTTCTGTTAAAAAAATTTGTAAATAAGTAAGTTTTCTCTTTCACTGTTGGCACTGATAAGGCGGCACTGATAAGGCGGCACCGATGAGGTGGCACCAATGAGCAGGCACTGACGGGCACTGTGATGGTGCACTGATATGCGACACTGATGGGCACTGGTAGGCGGCACTGATGGGTGGCACTGATATGCAGCACTGATGGGCACTGATAGGCAGCACTGATGGGCACTCATGGGTGGCATTGGGTGGCACTGGTGGGCACTGATGGGCACTGATAGGCGACACTGATGGGCATAGAAAAGCTGCAAAGATGAGTTCTTATGGGTGGCACTGATGGGCACTGATACATGGCGCTGATGGGCACTGATACGTGGCACTGATACACGGCACTGATAGGTATCCCTGGGGGCACTGGCAATGGCAGGCATTGTGAGTGGGCACTGATTGGCAGCTGCCTGGGCATTGATTAGTATTTCCCTGGGGGTCTATGGGGCATACCTGGTGGTCCAGTGTGGATGGCTTCCCTGGTGGTCCTGGGCAGCTTTCCTGGTGGTGGTGGTGGTCCTGGGTGGGATCCGAGGGGGGGGCTGTGCTGATAAACAATCAGCACAGACCCCCCCTGTCAGGAGAGCAGCCGATCAGCTCTCCTCTACTCGCGTCTGTCAGACGCGAGTGAGGAAAAGCCGATCATCGGCTCTTCCTATTTACATTGTGATCAGCCATGTTTGGACACGGCTGATCATGTGGTAAAGAGTCTCCATCAGAGACTCTTTACCTAGATCAGTGTTGCGGGGTATCAGATTGACACCCCCCTGTAACAACGATCGTCGCGATGCACGCTCCCGGGGGCGTGCAGCGTCTCAAAATCCTGCGGACGTCATAGGACGTCCGGTCAGGATATTGAAACCACTTTGCCGCCGTCATTCTGCTATATGGCGGGCGGCAAGTGGTTAAAGAAGCTCAATAAAAACGTGCACAAGAGCACAAAAAAGCACCAGCTTCTTCAAGCTGAATTAAAAGCTCAAATGCCTGTAAAAGCAGCTTTTTTTTTTTGAGCTGCAGTGTACATGAGCCCTTACAAGCATTTGAGCTTTTAATTCAGCTTGAAGAAGCTTGTGCTTTTTTGTGCTCTTGTGCAAGTTGTTTTTGAGCATCTTTGAGCATAAGTCTATGGGCTGATAGAAGTCACCTTGAAGTAGTACAGGAAACTTTCCTAAAGTCGGAGCGACTTCAGTAGTACTAATTAAGACCACTCTCAATGACTAAAATGGGATTTCTTTTCTTTTATACTCTGTTGTAAAGTGACGCTACTCGTATTGCAAGACCTTGCTCGTTTATTAAGTTAAAATTTATTAAAACATTTTGCTCATCTTGTAAAAGACTCGCAGACCAAGTTACTTGCAATCCAAGGTTTACTGCATATTGATTTTGCTGCCTTAGAAAAACATTTTTGCATAAATATTTGTATGCATTATATATATTCGTTTTTGAAGTTAGGGTATTCCTTTTTGCCTCCAAGAATACAATGACCGGAAGAAGCAAATAATGTGAAACACATCAACCTCTTGGGCTATGTTGGGCAAAAGAACAATAGTTGAATAGCGTATGTGGTTCACAGGGGTCCATCAAGGGGCCATTTTTTGAATATTTTAATCTGTGATGTTTTAAAATTTGTAATAAACTTTATGTAAACTTTTTTATTAATTTATGTGTCCATCTTCTCTGTATCGGTAAAGTCCAATCATTACCTGGGTTTTGTTTTCGTACAATTTATGGATGTGGTACGTCAATAGCAGCTGTAGTTTCTATTTGTTCAGTGCGGAAATCAAAACCCATCCTATACCAGACAAATTTAAGAAACCCGTTGATTAGAATTGGTCTTTAACATACGGCTCATTGGGATATGTTATTGTAAAACTATACTCTGAATTGTGCAATCTTATTATTTTTTTTAAAGATATCAACTAAAGGGTATGCATAGCAAACTGATTTTGGCATGCCCTTTATTTTTATTTTTTGTTATCCTGTTCCAAGGGTGTAGCTATAGCAAAGCAAACCATGCAACTGCCAGAGCTTCTGCCTACACAGTGACTCGTACAGGTAGTAGCAGGAATGGCCCTTGGCAAATACATTGGTGATGAAATTTATTTTTGGAAACTTTATACGATCGCTATGAGGAATTACTTTTGAGATGGGGATTAAAGAGACTGAGGGTGGTTTTGCTATAAACCAGCCTATGAATACTCCATAGTTCTGCTTCAAATCAAGGATACTCCCTAATGTGCTTCCATGAGGTGACGTCGCAAAGCGGCGCGCTGACGTCACCTCGTGTCGCTACTGATCGTTCAGCAGGACGGGTTGGTCTGTGTACTACCGGCCGGCGTACCAGACAATCAAGGCTTGCTAATCTGTTTTTCTATGTAAGTGTTTTACTTTTTTACCCTTATTAAATTGAAGATTTTACACTATGGAGCGTCTGTCTCTTTTTCTGCCATGTACATCCACCATTATGGTATGAGGAGAGTCTGGAATATTGAGAGCCCCTAAGGAGCTTTGGAGATCGCTGTATCATCTCTAGCCCAGGTCTATAGCTTATCCATCTGACGTGCCCTGCAAGGATTTCCTTTACACAGGCTTCCCTCTGTAGTGGGGGGTCGTGGGCTTCTCGTAAGCAGCTACCCCTTACTCACTGGTGGTGGATTCCCTTCACAATTTACTCAACACTTTGAAGACATTATTTTATTACTGGACTTATTTAAGGGGGATGATGTTTTGGCCCCTCTGGCATCATTCCTTTGTGGCCAATTACTATGAACTTCAAAAAGAAGGGGGACACCTGGGAAAGGAAAATGGCTGCACACCCCAAGATAATTTTAAAACGGGAATTTACCCCCAACGGTAAAGGGGTTTTCTAGGCAGCGAACAACAAATGCAAATATTGTGTAGTTTAAAAGGTAGCTTTATTAAACGTAGGACATTAGAGTAAAAAACATGAACTGTGTACATCAATTATAAAAAGCACAGGAGCATGTACAGAGCTATACATGAATTATGCAATACGCAGGCATTTGGTATTTCATGATTTGTTTGACAAGTATTGTTGCATTCCCCTTCACACTGTTGTTGTTTTTTCACTTATACACCTGTCAGCAACCTGCATGCACACTCCCTTCTCTTTTCTCAGCCGTTCCCCTTCATTCACTCTCACACAATATTTGCCTTTGTTCGCTGCCTAGAAATCCCCTTTACCGTTGGGGGTAAATTCCCGTTTTGAAATTACTATGAACTTTTTATTGGTTATACTGTCATTGTTTTGTTAGCGTGACACTTATACACTATTAGGTGGGATATTCAATATCCAGCATCTTTTATTTGCACATTTTTGTTCATTTTTGTCAATTTTGGTATTGATCGTTCATCAGATTGGTCAGTGTATGTTCATACCATTTAATAATCCTTCGTCAGGCACATGCAGCCTCTCCTGTGTGCTGTCTGTCAAATGAGCCATAAAAGGAGGCGGGACTTTGTGGCGGCGGGCACCCGCGATTCAAATTAAAGCTGACACAGCGGGAGACGCCGGCCTGACAACCCCCTAGTGTGGCACCCAGGGCAGACCGCCCCCACTCTGCCTCGGCACCCGCCCTGGAATCCAGGGACAAATCCAGGGACAGACAGGCTTGTCCTGAAAAATTGTATGTTAGTGAAAATAAAAAAAGTATCACGGACAGTACTCAATTTTCTCTGTCACAATTGCACTAATACGGCTACTGTACAATCACACCAAGTATTTACAGCTTTCATACTGAAATTCCAGAATGCAGTTTCTCTGTCCCCTTGTGGCCAATTATGATATAGCTTAGAAACAATCTTTTTTTTTTTTTTCTTCCAGACTTGAGATAGTAATTTACATTAAATTTTTAATTCAACGTGATACTTATATTCTTACACATCTTAAGCATTCGTTTTTTTTGTTTTTTTTTACCAGGGTGTTAATTATATTTTACATTCAGGTTTGAATTATTTTGAATCCACACTTCTTTCATAGTTGCCATGTGTCCTTGATTGTGCCGAATGCTAGAAGGCTCTCTGTGTTTCAATGCCCAGATTCTGGGGGAATCAAGGATGGAAAAGGACCTGGGGGTCCTAGTAGATGATAGGCTCAGCAATGGCATGCAGTGCCAAGCTGCTGCTAGCAAAGCAAACAGAATATTGGCATTAGGGATGAGCCGAACACCTCCCGGTTCGGTTCGCACCAGAACCTGCGAACGGACCGAAAGTTCGCACGAACGTTAGAACCCCATTGACGTCTATGGGACTCGAACGTTTGAAATCAAAAGTGCTCATTTTAAAGGCTAATTTGCATGGTATTGTCCTAAAAAGGGTTTGGGGACCCGGGTTCTACCCCAGGGGACATGTATCAATGCAAAAAAAACTTTTAAAAACGGCCGTTTTTTCGGGAGCAGTGATTTTAATGATGCTTAAAGTAAAAAAAAAAAAGTGAAATATTCCTTTAAATATCGTACCTGAGGGGTGTCTATAGTATGCCTGTAAAGTGACGCATGTTTCCCGTGTTTAGAACAGTCCCTGCACCAAATGTCATTTTTAAAGGAAAAATCTCATTTAAAACTGCTTGCGGGTTTAATGTAATGTCGGGTCCTGGCAATATGGATGAAAATCAGTGAGACAAACGACATGGGTACCCCCCCAGTCCATTACCAGGCCCTTTGGGTCTTGTATGGATATTAAGGGGAACCCCGCACCCAAATTAAAATAAGAAAGGGGTGGGGCCACCAGGCCCTATATACTCTGAACAGCAGTATACAGGCGGTGCAAACAAGACAGGGACTGTAGGTTTGTTGTTAAGTAGAATCTCTTTGTAATTTTGAACGGGTACATTTTTAACATGTTTAGCTCCAGCCAAAAAATCTTTTTTAAGCTTTTTGGAAAACATAGGGAAGGGTTATCACCCCTGTGACATTTGTTTTGCTGTCTTTCCTCCTCTTCAGAAGATTTCACCTCACTTTTTGTCCCAATGAAAAATGTTTTTTGAAAATTTGGGTTTTTTTGTGGAACAAGGATTGGAAAGCATCAGTGGAAATGAGAAATGTTTTTCCCATATTAACTCTTACAGGAGAGAATTTCCCTTCCTAGGGGTAGATTTCATCTCACTTCCTGTTGTTTCCTTCCGTTTGCAAGTAGGAGTCGTTTGTAAGTTAGTTGTTTGAAAGTAGGGTCCTGACCTATATACTCAGCAGAAATTTGGGCCTTAGGTGTTGCTGTGGCCACAACACTGTAAGCCCTCACAGGGCCCTGCTGTGAAATATTAGATCAAGAATTGTAATTACATGCCCCTGTTGAACAGGAGCTGAAAAATTAGGCCTTAGGCACTGGTGCTGGTGCCACAACACTGCAACCCCTCACAGACACTCTAGTTGGAACGCAGGAACGAGCCCTGCTGCAAAGTATTGCATCAAAAATTGTAATTACACGCCCCTGTTAAACAAGGGCTGAAAAATTGGGCCTTAGGCACTGGTGCTGGTGCCACAACACTGCAACCCCTCACAGACACTCTAGTTGGAACGCAGGAACGAGCCCTGCTGCAAAGTATTGCATCAAAAATTGTAATTACACGCCCCTGTTAAACAGGGGCAGAAAAAATGGGCCTTAGGCACTGGTGCTGGTGCCACAACACTGCAACCCCTCACAGACACTCTAGTTGGAACGCAGGAACGAGCCCTGCTGCAAAGTATTGCATCAAAAATTGTAATTACACGCCCCTGTCAAACAGGGGCAGAAAAAATGGGCCTTAGGCACTGGTGCTGGTGCCACAACATTGCAACCCCTCACAGACACTCTAGTTGGAATGCAGGAACGAGCCCTGCTGCAAAGTATTACATCAAAAATTGTAATTATTAAACAGGGGCTAAAAAATTGTGCCTTAGGCACTGGTGGTGACGCCCAGAACCAAAAATGTTCTTACAAGCTATCAGCGTGATGATTGAGGAGGAAGAGGATAATTACTCAGGGATAGTCACTCAGCATCAGCATAGGCAGTCTTTGAAGGGATCTGAGATTTCAAAAAGAATTATTCGGTTACATCAGCATCAGGTGCTTGGTAGCTGGTGGTGATCCAAGACTGATTAATTTTTATGAAGGTCAGTCGATCGACCGAGTCAGTGAACAGACGCACCCTGTGATCGGTTACCACGCCTCCAGCAGCACTGAATGTGCGTTCCGAAAGAACGCTGGATGCAGGACAGGCCAGTAGCTCAATTGCATACTGTGCCAGCTCTGGCCAGTGATCCATCCTCAAGACCCAGTAACCCAGAGGATTTTCGGTTGGAAAGGTGTCCAAGTCTGATCTTGCCCCTAGGTATTCCTGCACCATGTAAAACAGACGCTGGCGATGGTTGCTGGAACCGATCATACCTTGGGGCTGCGGACCAAAAAATTGTCTGAACGCATCAGTCAGGCGGCCACCTTCTCCACCGCTCCTTCTTTGACTGACCGGAGCCTCAGCAACACGTTGTCCAGAAACAGGAGTTTGTAACCTCCCAGTCTCTGGGAACGCGTTGCACAGACCTTTCTGCAAGGCCTCCCGAAAATGTTTCATCCTCTGCTCCCTCTGCGATGGCAAGATAAGGTCCGCAACCTTACCCTTGTAAAATGGATCAAGGAGGGTTGCCAGCCAGTATTGGTCCTTCTCCTTGATACCACGAATACGAGGATCCTTACGCAGGCTTTGCAGGATCAGGGAGGCCATGCAGCGTAGGTTTGCTGAGGCATTCGGTCCGGAGTCCTCTGGGTCACTAAGGACGACACGGTCCGCAGCCACCTCCTCCCAGCCACGTACAAGTCCATGTGTTTCTTGGGACTGATCCCTTAAAGACTGCTGCTGATGCTGAGTGCCAGGCTCCACCTCCATACTGACACAATCTTCCTCCTCCTCCTCGTCCTCTTCCTGTGTGATCGGCGGGCACCCAGGAACACTGTCTGGATAAAGGGGGCCTTGAGAGCTAAGGAAGTCCTCCTCTTCCTGCCTCTGTTCTGCCTCAAGTGCCCTGTCCATTATTCCATGCTGTGTGTGCTCCAACAGGTGGACAAGGGGGACAGTGTCACTGATGCATGCACTGTCACTGCTCACCATCCTCGTGGCCTCCTCAAATGGTGACAGGACAGTGCATGCATCCCTGATCATGGCCCACTGGCGTGGGGAAAAAAAAACAAGCTCCCCTGACCCTGTCCTGGTGCCATAGTCGCACAGGTACTCATTGATGGCCCTCTGCTGTGTGTGCAGCCGCTGCAGCATGGCCAACGTTGAGTTCCACCTGGTGGGCATGTCACAGATTAGGCGGTTCTTGGGCAGGTTAAACTCCTTTTGGAGGTCCGTCAGCCGAGCACTGGCATTATATGACCGGCGGAAATGCACACAGACTTTCCTGGCCTGCCTCAGGACATCCTGTAAGCCCGGGTACCTGCCCAAGAACCACTGCACCACCAAGTTAAGGACGTGAGCCAAACAGGGCACATGGGTCATTTGTCCCTGTCGGAGGGCAGAGAGGAGGTTGGTGCCATTGTCGCAAACCACCATTCCTGCCTTAAGTTGGCGTGGCATCAACCACCTCTGAACCTGCCCCTGCAGAGCTGACAGAACCTCTGCCCCAGTGTGGCTCCTGTCCCCCAAGCACACCAGCTCAAGCACCGCATGGCATCTTTTGGCCTGCGTACTTGCGTAGCCCCTTGAACGACTACGGAGCACCGCTGGTTCCGAGGAAGAGGCCATGGAGGAAGAAGAAGAGGAGGGAGTGGAGGAGAGAGGTGTGTCACAATCATTAGCATTTTGGAGGCGTGGTGGCGGAACAACCTCCAACACTACTGCACCTTGTCCTGCATCCTTCCCAGCTGCCAGCAGAGTCACCCAATGCGCCGTGAAACTTAGGTAACGTCCCTGTCCATGCCTGCTGGACCATGAGTCAGCGGTAATATGCACCTTACCGCTGACCGCCCTGTCCAGCGAGGCATGGACATTGCCTTCCACATGCTGGTAGAGAGCCGGAATCGCCTTCCTTGAGAAAAAGTGGCGTTTGGGTACCTGCCACTGAGGAACCGCACATTCCACAAACTCACGGAAGGGGGCAGAGTCTACCAACTGAAAAGGCAGCAGTTGAAGTGCTAGCAATTTTGCCAAGCTAGCATTCAACCGCTGGGCATGTGGATGGCTGGGAGCAAACTTCTTTCGGCGATGCAGCAGCTGGGGCAGGGAAATTTGCCTGGTACAATCTGACGTCGGTGTACCAAAAGCAGATTGCCCACAAGTACTTGGCTGTGACACACCTAATTCTACACCTTCATTCCTCTCAGTGCAAGTCTCAGAGAGGACTGAAGGTCTAGTGGGGTTGGAAATCTCAGCTGATGAGGAGCAAGGAGAGGTCCTCTTTGTTCTTTGGTGTGGGTCTTTTAGATACGCTTGCCAACGAACTGCATGGCAGGTCAACATATGTCTGGTCAAGCATGTGGTACCCAAGCGGGAGATGTTTTGGCCACGTGAGATACGCTTGAGACATATGTTGCAAATAGCAGCGGTGCGATCTGATGCACTTGTCTCAAAAAAGGCCCACACCAAAGAACTTTTTGAATAACGCGCAGAGACTGCAGCGCCCTGCACATGTGGAGCTTTGGGGTGTGATGCAGTCAATGTGCTGCCCTTAGGCTGGCCCCTGGAGGGCATCCTGCCTCGTTGGTGATGTGCCGCCTCCTCCTCCTCCTCTCTCCTATCAGGCACCCACGCTGAGTCAGTGACCTCATCATCCCCTCCCTCCTCATCACTAGAGCAAACCTGGCAGTATGCTGCAGCAGGGGGAGCATGGCTGCCAGATTGCTGTCCTTCTTGGGCACCCCCTCTCTCCGTGCTCATGTTACTGCCTTCATCGAGCTCAGTATCATCATCAGAGCCTTCCAAATGCTGGGCATCCTCCTGGAGCATGTACCCAAAACTGTGGTCAAACAGTTCGAGGGACTCCTCAGGAGGACATGGTGGGGCTAGGGAAGGAGTCACTGATGACATTGAGCCGAGGGAAGAGGCCGCTGCTTTTCCAGACAAAGTACCCTGGGCATGGGTGAGAGAGGATGAGGAGGATGAGGACGGCTTGGTCATCCACTCGACTAAGTCTTCCACATGTTGCGGCTCAACATGGCCAGCTGCCGAAAAAAAGGCCAAGCGTGTCCCATGGCCACGTGCTGATGAGGATGCACCGTCTCCACGACCAGCACTAGACACAGAGCCTGCTTGCCCTCTCTTATTGGCTTGTGACTGTCTGCCTCTCCTTCTTGGCCTTCCAGACATACTAATGGCCTGTAGCTGCACTAAGCTGGGATATATATATATATATATATATATATATATATATATATATATATATGTACTGATACTGCAGCTAGCAAAATCAACTGCCTGCCTGTAGTATGAGAACACCACCAACCTTCTACAGGTAGCTTTAGCTGAACACTTGAACACTGTGAGCAGGATGCACCCCACTAACTTGTAGGTTTAGCTGAACACTGTGAGCAGGACGCACTGCACTAACTGTAAATAGTCTAGCTGCCTGACTGTGGTACTAATAGGATCAAAAGAACACCAGCAATTTTCTTCAGGTAGCTGTATTTACTGTAACAAGACAAGCCTGCCTGTCAGTAAGAAGATAACAGAAACAGATCTAGCTGAACACTGTGAGCAGGACGCACCCCACTAGCTTGTAGGTTTAGCTGAACACTGTGAGGTGGACGCACCCCACTAACTTGTAGGTTTAGCTGAACACTGTGAGCAGGACGCACCCCACTAACTTGTAGGTTTAGCAGAACACTGTGAGCAGGACGCACTGCACTAACTGTAAATAGTCTAGCTGCCTGACTGTGGTACTAATAGGATCAAAAGAACACCAGCAATTTTCTTCAGGTAGCTGTATTTACTGTATCAAGACAAGCCTGCCTGTCAGTAAGAAGATAACAGAAACGGATCTAGCTGAACACTGTGAGCAGGACGCACCCCACTAGCTTGTAGGTTTAGCTGAACACTGTGAGGAGGACGCACCCCACTAACTTGTAGGTTTAGCTGAACACTGTGAGCAGGACGCACCCCACTAACTTGTAGGTTTAGCAGAACACTGTGAGCAGGACGCACTGCACTAACTGTAAATAGTCTAGCTGCCTGACTGTGGTACTAATAGGATCAAAAGAACACCAGCAATTTTCTTCAGGTAGCTGTATTTACTGTAACAAGACAAGCCTGCCTGCCAGTAAGAAGATAACAGAAACGGATCTAGCTGAACACTGTGAGCAGGACACACTCCACTAGCTTGTAGGTTTAGCTGAACACTGTGAGGTGGACGCACCCCACTAACTTGTAGGTTTAGCTGAACACTGTGAGCAGGACGCACCCCACTAACTTGTAGGTTTAGCAGAACACTGTGAGCAGGACGCACTGCACTAACTGTAAATAGTCTAGCTGCCTGACTGTGGTACTAATAGGATCAAAAGAACACCAGCAATTTTCTTCAGGTAGCTGTATTTACTGTAACAAGACAAGCCTGCCTGTCAGTAAGAAGATAACAGGAACGGATCTAGCTGAACACTGTGAGCAGGACGCACTGCACTAAATGTAAATAGTCTAGCTGCCTGACTGTGGTACTAATAGGATCAAAAGAACACCAGTAATTTTCTTCAGGTAGCTTTATATACTGTAACAAGACAAGCCTGCCTGTCAGTAGGAAGATAACAGGAACCGATCTAGCTGAACACTGTGAGCAGGACGCACTGCACGAAATGTAAATAGTCTAGCTGCCTGATTGTGGTACTAATAGGATCAAAAGAACACCAGTAATTATCTTCAGGTAGCTTTATATACTGTAACAAGACAAGCCTGCCTGTCAGTAGGAAGATAACAGGAACGGATCTAGCTGAACACTGTGAGCAGGACGCACTGCACTAAATGTAAATAGTCTAGCTGCCTGACTGTGGTACTAATAGGATCAAAAGAACACCAGTAATTTTCTTCAAAATACTGTAACAAGACAAGCCTGCCTGTCAGTAGGAAGATAACAGGAACGGATCTAGCTGAACACTGTGGGCAGGACGCACTGCACTAAATGTAAATAGTCTAGAAGATAACAGGAACGGATCTACCTAAACTGAATACAGTGTATATATATATATATATATGCAACACCTGGGATGCATATATATATACACAATACACTTTAAGTGCAGCTAACTGACTGACTGTCCTGCCTAATCTAGCTAACTCAAATGAAATGACACTGTCTCTCTCTTTCTCTCTCTCTAAGCACACCGGAACACACTGCACAGGGCCGCCGTGCAGGCAGCCTTATATAGTGTGGGGCGTGTACTAAATCCCCTGAGCCATAATTGGCCAAAGCCTCCTTGGCTTTGGCCAATTACGGCTCTCTGTTAAGGCGGCGCTGTGATTGGCCAAGCATGCGGGTCATAGTGCATGCTTGGCCAATCATCAGCAAGCATTGCACTGCGATGCCGCAGTGAATTATGGGCCGTGACGCGCCACACGAATTTGGCGCGAACGGCCCATATCGTTCGCAATTCGGCGAACGACCGAACAGCCGATGTTCGAGTCGAACATGGGTTCGACTCAAACACGAAGCTCATCCCTAATTGGCATGCATTAAAAAGAGGATCAAATCCAGAGATAAAACAATAATTCTCCCACTCTACAAGACTCTGGTCCGACCTCATTTGAGTATGCTGTCCAGTTCTGGGCACCAGTCCTCAGGAAGGATGTACCTGGAAATGGAGCAAGTACAAAGAAGGGCAACAAAGCTAGTAAAGGGTCTGGAGGATCTTAGTTATGAGGAAAGGTTGCGAGCACTGAACTTATTCTCTCTGGAGAAGAGACGAGGGGATATGATTTCAATTCACAAATACCGTACTGGTGACCCCACAATAGGGATAAAAAATTTTTGCGGAAGGGAGTTTAATAAGACACGAGGCCGCTCATGAAAATTAGAAAAGAGGTTTAACCTCAAACTACGTAGAGGGTTCCTTACTGTAAGAGCGACAAGGATGTGGAATTCCCTTCCACAGGCGGTGGTTTCAGCGGAGGGCATCGATTGTTTAAAAAAACTATTAAATAAGCATCTGAACGACCGCAACATACAGGGATATACAATGTAATACTGACATATAATCACACACATAGGTTGGAATTTCAGTATTACATTGTATATCCCTGTATGTTGCGGTCGTTCAGGTGCTTATCTAATAGTTTTTTTTAAAAAGGACCACATTTCTTAATGAACTTTGACTTTGACTTTCCCAGAGAAAAATACTGTAACTAAATCATGGAGACTCAACACTACCATACTGAAGAACCCTATAGATGTAATACATTTCAATAACACACTAAAAGATTACTTCTCACAAGATGAAAATGATGAGACCTCTTTACTCACACAATGGAAAGCACAGAAATGTGACATTAGGGAGAATTTATAAGTAAACTGGCCAAATTGAACAAAGAACAACAATCCAAAATAAAATAAAAAAAACAAAAGAACTGTTGCACTCTCAACATTTGATGAGCTAACAAATGCAAGGATACTATTAGCTGAAGAACTGAACATAAAAACTAAAAGACAGTACATTTTAAGACAGAAGATTTATTATGAACAGGGAAATAAGAGTGGGAAAATGCTAGCAAAAGCATTTCAGAACAAAAAAGTTGCTTCCACAATTCACCAAATAAGGGATAATAAAGGCATACCATATTCGTCAAATGAAGCGATAGCTAAACAATTGGAACTTTACTACCAAACCTTATACAACATTCCATCCAATCCTAAATGCCCACATAATACAGACAAAAGAAAAAAAGCTCATTCAAGAATTCCTAGAGAAATATAGCCCACCTCAAATAACTGAAAATGCAGCCCAAGAACTAGAAGCCTCTATATCCGGCCCAGAATTTGACAAGGCAATAAAAGACATGAAAATAGGCAAAGCACCAGGTCCAGATGGTTTACCTTTACAATATTATAAGGCATTTACCAATTTACTGAAACCAAGATTTCTGAAGACCTTTCAATCATTAAATTCCGAACAACAACCCCCGAAACAACTATTAGAAGCACACATAACTGTGATACCCAAAGAGGGCAAAGATACAAACCAGGTCACGAACTACAGACCAATTTACCCTAATTAATGTTGACGTAAAGATATATGCCAAGATACTAGCTAATTGTCCCTTTATTAACGTCCCTCATATCCCTTGATCAATTGGGATTTATCCCAGGTAAAGAAGAACGCGACAATACAATAAAATCTTTAAACATAAACCACTGGCTAACTTCCAAAAAGAAACAAGGATTTTTTCTCTCCCTAGATGCCGAAAAGGCGTTCGACAGAGTGGCCTGGGATTATATTGAAGCTGTATTGAAACATATTGGGATATTACCTCAAATGAGAGCATACATTTGAGCACTATATTCAAACCCAACAGCACAAGTTCGTGTCAATGGCCACCTATCGAACGCCTTCAATCTACGCAATGGCACAAGACAGGGATGCCCCCTGTCTCCACTATTGTTCGTCCTCACGTTGAAGCCACTATTAAACAAAATTAGAACCAATCCAGATATTAAGGGAATTGAGATCCAAAATCATACTTTTAAGGTCGCAGCCTTTGCGGATTATATGCTTCTCTTCCTATCAGAACCCCATATCTCCCTACCCAACCTTATTCAAGACCTAGAAAACTTCCAATTACTGTCCAATTTAAAAATCAACCATTCGGGGGGCGTGTCCAAGATGGCGGCGTGAGCAGTCGCTTGTTACAGAGCTCCGCCGGGGCCTAAGTTCTTAATCCGCAGCCATCGGCTCTAATACACCCTAATCAGTGACCTGAGGTGGTCTGGGACGCTGCCCGACAAGAGATCTGCCTCCGGAATCCCGGAGAGCTCGAACGGGACGTGTGGGCCTATGATTACTTGAGGCCTGGGCCTCACGTGGGGAGCGCCGGACCGGAGACCTTCCCTGCTGGGGGATCGAGCGGCGGGCCTGCCGATCAGCACGGGACCACATCCGGAGCCTCCCCGGTCTACACCCGGCTTCCCTCTCCCTCATAATAAGGCCGTTGACTGCAGGATTCTACCTGGAACTTCCCCTGCTGCAGACGCGACGGCCTGCTGTTTCCACTAGGCCTAGGGTGAGACCGCGGCCTCGCCTGAGCAGACGGCCGGAGCCGTCGGCGGAAGCTACGAACCCCAGGAGTCCTATCCTACCCTGCTCCAACATTACCAGGGGCGGACTGCCTGGTTCCAGAGTTGCAGAAGACCCCAGCAACCCTGTGGAGGCTCTGAATGAGGCGACGCCAGTCAGGCGCAACGGCCAGTAAAGGGAAAAAGTATAAATTTCCTCCCTCCCCTGAGATAACCCCCTCACAGCCAGCTCCTTCCCAAACACCCAGGCCTACCCGCAGTGTCTGTAGAGCATCACAGACTGCAATAATGGAGGCTGAGGAAGCAAGACCCCCATGGATAGCGGAAGTGATGGCGGCCATAGCTACATGTCAGTCCACATTCACCACAAAAATAGACGCAGTGCAAATGGATGTGGGACTATTGAGGCAGGACATGGATAAGCTCTGTTCTAGGGTGACAGAAACAGAGCAGAGGGTCAGCAGTACAGAGGACACAGTCGCAGAACACAGCGCAGCTCTTCATACATTCCAAACCAAGGTGAAGGCCCTGGAAAATAGGAATAGGTGCAATAACCTACGCATAGTGGGGTTGGCGGAGGGTGCCGAGGGAAACAACCCAACAGGTTTTGTGGAGGACATGCTGCGCAACCTTCTGCCGGATGCCCATCTATCTCCTCACTACACAGTGGAAAGGGCACACAGAATTCCTCTCAGACCCGGTCCCCCAGGGGCTCCCCCTCGGACATTCATTTTGAGACTTCTCAACTTCCGGGATAGAGACGAGATTTTACGCGCCTCTAGGTCTGTGGGCGATTTGAGGCACCAAAACAATAAATTGATGATCTTTCCTGATTACTCTATAGAAACACAAAAACTCAGGAAGTCATTCAATTATGTGAAAGCAGCTTTGAGGGCCCGTGATATCCACTACAGTGTTTTATTCCCGGCGCGCCTGAGGGTCCAGGATGGAGAATCGGTTTGTTTCTTCACCTCCCCTAGGGAGGCATCGGCTTGGCTGGATACACTGCCCCATGCCCGACAGCAGAGAGCCTGACAAGTGTATATGATAACTGAGTGTTTGCAATTAGCTGGGGCCCTGAATACAAAGCCCCTGCAATGATCAACATCGCTTCCACTAATTTGGTATTTAAACCAAGGTTGTTCGGATGCACCAGTTTACTTGTTTTACCTGCCTATATAAGGATCCCGTAACCACCAAGTCAGAGCCCCTGGTCAGTTGCACCAGGAGACCGTTAGAGCTACAGTTGCATCGTAAAGAGTACTGTCCCCTCTTAAGTAGAGACCACAGGGAACTGAAAAGCCACATGCACCACTGATGGCGGATTTTTCCCCTTTTATTTTTGTTTCTGTTTTCTCCTTCACAAACATTATTTTTCCCTTTCCCCGTTTTTTTTTCTACCACTTATTTCACCATTTACTTTTATCCGTACGCAAGCAAGGGAAGGGCTCTGCACAATGTTGTATTATTTGAATATTTTACCCTTCTTATGGCGGGGCCCCCCGACAGATTTAGCGATGCTCCGGCAGAGCCCCAGGCTAGAGGAGAGTGACTAGGCTCACCTGAGCCCCTCAGGATCTTTTGAGGGGCCGAACGCCTCTTGCACAGGACCCCCCTTTTGCAGCCGGCGTGCTGATTTCGGTTGGGATGGATACCTGCCTCAGTTTTAAGGGGTTGGGTGGGGAGGGGGGGAGGGGTAGGTGCCCCATAAGGGCAAGTTTATTGTTTTGGGTTAACTTTTTGGTTTCTAAAAGTCTGATTTTGATAATATGTATTCCGAATGCATTGCAAATGTCAGTATGGTACGATTTGAAATGTAGTTTCCTCCGGACCGGGGGGGCAGCCTCGGCGGGGGGGGGGGAGAGTCCTCTAAATTTAAGAAGATCCATTCTAATATCTAATTATGGCATCCCTTAATATTTGTCCTGGAACGCCAGGGGCCTGAACTCCTTGGTCAAAAGATTACTGGTGTTCCAATACATCAAAGCTCATAGCCCACATATATGCATCTTGCAGGAAACCCATCTACTGGGCAGTAAAACTATGGCCCCAAAGAAACCCTGGATTGGGTATCATTATCATTCCACATATTCCAATTTTGCACGGGGCGTAAGTATTCTAGTCCATAAATCTCTCCTCTTTAGGCTGCTGGACCTGGTGTTGGACTCGGAGGGTAGATACGTCATGGTTCACGCTCAGATATACTCTTTAAAATGGGTGTTAGTGGGAGTGTATTTACACCCCCCCCCCCCGGCCTCAATACCTCTCCTGCATCAAGTGGCCTCCAAAATAGCCGACTTCCAAAGTGACAGTATAACCATTTTAGGTGACTTTAATTTAGCCCCTAATCCGGAGGTCGACAGGATGTCCAGCGTTGGACACTCCCACCCCGGCTTGGCAGATTGGGCTGAACTATACGGCTTGAGGGATGTGTGGCGGTGGAGAAATCCTCACCTTAGGGCTTACACCTGCCACTCGGCCTCTCATAGATCTTTTTCCAGGATTGATCTGGCCTATGTGGATCATACGGCCTTATCTAGGGTGAGGGACATCAGGATTCTCCCTCGGGGAATCTCGGATCATGCACCGCTCCTCCTGACGTTAGAGGTCTCATCCACATCGGGAGTTTCCCTGTGGAGACTATCCAGATTTTGGGTGACGGACGAGACGGTTGATGGTCATTTTAGAGAGGCAATGGGGGAATACTGGGATGTTAATCCAGGTACAGCCAGTGCAGCTACAGTCTGGGACGCTTTCAACTCATATACCAGAGGAAGATACCAAACCATTATAGCCAGGGTACGCAGGGAAAGGAGAGCGGAATTGGAGGCAGTAGAGAGGAAGGCAGACTTGCAGGAAGCACTTTATCTCAGGACCAAAAACTCAGGTGACTACAACGAGCTTCAGCGACTGACTGGAGAGGTTGTCCGTATCCGCACTACTCTCACCCAGAAACGTCTTCTCGCTCAGACACACTGCATATTCGAGCAGGGGGAGAGGTCCGGGAAGCTACTGGCATGGTTGTCCAGTGAACAACAGGGGGGTTGTACATACCACACATAAAGGGACCTGACGGAAGTCTCAGATATGACCCAGACGAGATAAACGATTGTTTCACCTCCTTTTATAAAAATCTTTATAGCTCCAAGGCCACTTACACCAAGGAGGAGTTGACCACTTATCTAGAGCCTTTTGACTTCCCAGTTCTCACTGCTAAATACCGTGACACCCTGGACGCCCCTATCACCACAGATGAACTGCTGAAGGCTCTTAAGACTCTCCAGGCGGGCAAATCTCCAGGCCCGGACGGAATACCCGTCGAGTTTTATAAGCAATACGCAGAGGAGCTGACGGGGAAATTACATACTATGCTTACGGAGGCACAACGCCTGGAGACGCTTCCGACCTCATTAAACGAGGCGTGGTGGTTGTTATACCCAAGCCAGGTAAAGACTTGACCCCGTGCTCTTCCTACCGCCCTATCTCTCTCATTAATGTGGACGCAAAGCTCCTGGCCAAAGTGTTGGCCAGGAGGCTTAACACAGTAATAGCGGCCCTAGTACACCAAGACCAAACAGGGTTCATGCCAGGGAGAGGGACAGATATCAACATTAGAAGGCTTTTCACCCATATGGATAGGGCTCAGGCAGACTCGGCAGGAGTGGTGGTATCCCTGGACGCCGAAAAGGTCTTTGATTCAGTAGAATGGGAGTTCTTATGGGGGGTTCTATCGAAATTCGGATTTGGTCCAAAATTTCTGACATGGATACGGATGCTCTATGCCAATCCCAAAGCGAAGGTCCGCACTTTCTGAAACCTTTCCCCTGGACAGGGGAACTCGTCAGGGGTGCCCCTTGTCACCGGGACTTTTTGCCCTAGCGATAGAGCCTCTGGCCATTGCCCTGAGGGCGGAGATTGGGGCGAGGGGGATTCCGGTAGGCACAACTGAAGAAAAAGTGTCCCTATATGCGGACGACATGCTGCTTTACCTTGCCGACCCTTACCAGTCACTGCAGAGGGCTCTGGGCTTATTCGAGGACTTCGCTCGGTTTTCAGGGGTTCGCATCAACTGGGATAAGTCTGTCCTGTTCCCACTCCACCCCTCGCTTCCCAGGGTGTATACAGCCACCCCACTCCAGTGGGTGAGTGAGTTTACCTATCTGGGCATCAAAATTAGTAACACCACCCATGAATTCATGGGTAAAAACGTGCAGCCTCTCCTCTCTCAGCTTACAGAGAAATGTGTGGCATGGCGTTCCTTACCGCTTACCTCAGTGGGTAGAATAAACCTGCTTAAAATGGTGTTTCTTCCAAAATTTCTTTACTTCTTCCGCAACACACCCTCCCATATACCTAGGTCTTTTTTTAGACGTCTGGATGGGATTCTGACCTCTTTCATCTGGGCTGGGAGGACACCCAGAGTGGCAAAGAGGGTACTCTATCTTCCTCTTTCGGGGGGACGACTTGCCCTTCCAAATTTTTTTATATACTACTGGGCTGCCGTGCTGGTCACGGTGCGCTGGTGGTTCTCCCAGCCCAGACAAAACCCTGCAGTTAGGCTGGAGGCTGCTATCGTTGGCTCCTATGCGGCTTTGTCAAACCTAGTTTATAGAGGTCCTAAAGCACCGTATCCTCTGACAACACTGATGAAAACCACCATTGGAGCATGGAGGGAGGCTAGGGCTATTTACGCCGAGCCGAATAGGGTATCCCCACATACACCGCTTTGGTGCAACCCCGCCCTCCCACATCTTTATGACATGCCGGATCCCTCCCAGTGGGCTGTACGGGGAATAACCACCCTAAAAAATATCATAGCTAATGGGAAACTCATGCCCTTTCAGGACATTAAACAGAAGTACTCCCTACCCCGATCTTTTGAGTTCAGATATTGGCGATTGAGACACGCAATGAGAGCACAGTTCCCGAATAGACTCACTCTGGAACCGGACTCGGCCCCTATCCACACTGTACATGTATTTGATGGTAGCACATAACGTCAAGCTCACTCGGGCATTTGATAAATGGAGGGTGGACATTCAGACATTGGGAGATGACGAATGGGAGGACATTGTTTCAAACTACATCCCAACTGTAATAGCAGCTAAGGACAGATTTATACAACTGAAATTTCTCCATAGAGCATATTTCACTCCACACAGGATGGCCAGAATTTATCCCCATATTGACCCCCTATGCCCCCGGTGCAGAACCGGAAAGGGGACATTCTGGCACATGGTATGGGCATGCCCAAAGCTCGGGCCGTATTGGGAGGGGGTGACAGGAGTGCTTAATGACATATGGGACCTCAAATTATCGCTTGACCCTATGCTGCTTTTGTTGAGCTATATGGGAGACGTGGAGGGGGACAGATACACCAAACTTTCTGTTACATTCCTGCTATTCTATGCTAGGAGGGAGATAATGCTACATTGGAAGTCAGCTGAGCCACCCACTATTGGCTCCTGGAAGAAAGCGGTAGACTCGTTGCTGCCACTGTACAAACTCACGTATGAAAGCAGGCAGTGTCCGGCTAAATTTGACAAGGTCTGGTCGACCTGGGTGGCGGCGCGTGGCTGAGGGACCGGGAGTGGGGGACCTACTGATGGATTCCCCCCTTGCGGTCAGGGGCGATGCCCCCTTCGGACATGGGGCGCTGCCGGATTTTACTGATGGATGATTGACCCCGATCTGACGAATTCATTCACTTGCTGGACCCATGGGTGGTAGGGATTAGGCGACCTGCTGATTTTTAGGGGTAAACGCAGACAGGAGTATCCTCAGAACTTATCGGGTTAGCAAGGAAGGGAGCGGGCGGTAATGGAGTAGAGGGAGACTACGAACAAGGCTAAATACTCTGCTGTAGATGTAAATATGAGATTATATGTAGTATCTGAACCGCACACCACTGTTGAGTAGATAACTCATTACCCCTATTATATCCTAACGGGTATACAGGGATCTTGCAAAGATGTACTTGTAAGATACTACATTATTGAACAGATGTTTTATTATAACGCTGTAAGAATTCAGATATTCAATGTCGTACACTGACGGTTTTGTAATGCTGTTTTGTTTTTGAAAATAAAAACTTTTTGCTGTAAAAAAAATTCAAAATCTAACGCCCTTAATATCACACTACCCCCAAGCTCAGGAGAAGCATGTAAAAAAAACTTTCCCTTTGTGTGGGCCAAACAAAATATACCATATCTAGGAACTGAAATCCCCACAAATTTAAATTACCTTTTTAAACTTAATTACATACCCATTCTGAAAGAAACATATGATGATCTAAAAAGATGGAACTCCTTAACCACCTCAATACAGGGCACTTTCACCCCCTTCCTGCCCAAGCCATTTTTCAGTTTTCAGCGCTGGCGCACTTTGAATGACAATTGCGCGGTCACGTTACACTGCATACTAATGAAATTTTTATCATTTTTTCCCCACAAATAGAGCTTTCTTTTGGTGGTATTTGATCACCTCTGCGGTTTTTATTTTTTGCGCTATAAACAAAAGACAATTTTGAAAAAACACAATATTTTTTACTTTTTGCTATAATAAATATCCATTTTTTTTTAAACAAATTTTTTCCTCAGTTTAGGCGAATATATATTCTTCTACATATTTTTGGTAAAAAAAATTGCGATAAGCGTATATTGATTGGTTTGCGCAAAAGTTATAGCGTCTACAAAATAGGGGATAGATTTATAGCATTTTTATTTCTTTATTTATTTTTTACTAGTAATGGCAGCCATCTGCGATTTTTATTGTGACTGCGATATTGCGGCGGACATATCGGACACTTTTGACACATTTTTGGGACCATTCACATTTATACAGCGATCAATGCTATAAAATTGCATTGATTACTGTGTAAATGTGACTGGCAGGGAAGGGGTTAACACTAGGGGGCGCTCGAGGGGTTAATGTATGACCTAAGGATGTGATTCTAACTGCGGGGGGAGGGGACTGACTGGGGGAGGTGACCGATCGGTGTCCCTATGTACAAGGAACACACCATCGGTCTCCTCTCCTCTCTGACAGGACGTGGATCTGTGTTTACATGCACAGATCCACGGTCCTGCTCTGTTACCCGGCAATCGCGGGTGCCCGGCGGACATTGCCGCCGCCGGGCACGCGCACCGGGTCCCGAGCGACGCAGCGGGCACGCGCGCGCGCGCCCCCTAGTGGCTCGGGAGGGCGATCATGTCATATGACGTCCGCCCAGAACAAGAGAAGCCTCGTCCCGCCATCATATGACGGTGGGCGGTGGCTTAGTGGTTAAACGTATCTTGGTTTGGCAGAGCTTCATTAATTAAGATGACAATCCTACCTAGATTTTTATATGTCATGCAAACAATCCCCATTAATATACCACCATCATTTTTCAAATCCTTTCGCAAAGCTTGCTCTACCTTCATTTGGAGAAGCAAACCTCCAAGAATCAAATTTACTAGATTAAATTTACCTAAAATTAAAGGGGGAATAGCACTACCTGACCTAAGGAAATATCACCAAGCAACTCTTATAGCACGGATTGTAAATGGAATATCCATCAAGTAGTCAAGGATTGGGTGACCTTAGAGCATATACAACTCTCCCAACAAATAAAAGCTCTCCCATGGATACACCCAAAACATCATTCAAAAGAGATCAAATCTCACCCCCTCATAGGTCCTACACTAGAAATCTTCCACAACACCTTTAAAACTACTAACCCATCTCCATGGCTTAGCCCACTCACACCACTAAGAAAAAACCCAGATTTTCCCCCAGGTCTAGAGCAAAACTTCCTGGAAAATACTATACCACACGTAGAAATCCTGATCAAACATTTCTTTAAAAATGGAAAACTTTTATCTAGAGACGAACTAAATAAAGACATCACCCCAGTATTGTTCCCACAGTGGAACTATATTCAAATCAGACATTTTCTGACCAGAAGTGAGACAGCTCAATCTTGGGCAAAACCCCTTACAACGTTAAAAGACCTATGTACAAAAAAAAACACCACAGAGATATATAATTTCTACTCTCTACAATTCACTCTTTGAGGGCAAATCGGAGTTCTCCAGTGTGTCATGTCAAGCTTGGGAACAAGACCTTGATATAAACCTAACAGAAAAGAACTGGGAAACAATCTATATGTACGCACATAAAGGATCTCTAAACATAGCTACCCAAGAGTGTGGCTTCAAGATTATCACTAGATGGTACAGAACTCCCACTCTATTACATACATTTTCTCCCCAGATTTCTGATAAATGTTGGAGATGCAAACATGATGAAGGCTCGATGCTACATATATGGTGGACTTGCCCTCTAAATCAGAACTTCTGGAAAATAGTACACGAAACCATTACCTCAATCACCTCAGAAAACCTAAGATTTAATCCAGCACAATACCTTTTACATTACAGCTCGATCCCCAAAAAACAATATCTAAAATCTCTATCTATGTTCATGATAAATGCAGCAAGACATTGTATTCCATGCCACTGGCGTTCGAACATCATCCCGTCAAAAAAAGAATGGTTCCGGAGAATAAATAACATAAAAATAGAAGAACTCATAAGTATATTGCAGGAAAATTTTGCTTTGGTATGGTTTAGGTGGATAGAATTCAAAACTCCCAGGCCTATCAAGCAGTTATTACTCAATAACTGAATCCAAACAATATAAATAAAATGCATAAAAAATTGATACAATAACCACCCTTCTTCTAGTCTCTCTCCCCACCCCCCTCCCTGTGATTTTTTTTTCTTTTCTCTCTCCCCACTGAGTTTCTTTTTCTCATTCATAATAAATACATCCATATAGTAATGGTTAGATAATTGCTGAATATATGCATACAATTAACATCTTGGTTATATTTTCAATCATATTGTTACCATAATCTATTGTGATTTGTACCACAACCCCACTATTATGTTCAATTTGTATACGTGACTATGACAATACTACGCTGTATTATGTTTTTTCTGTTCAATCAATAAAAACTTGTGAAATTTAAAAAAAAAAAAAAAAAGGCATCTGTAATTCTTATTTACATGATAAAATATGTTTTGAATGGTTATTTGTTGGTACTAAACATGTTGCTAATATAAAAATTCTTTTTTTTTGTCCTGCCTCTGAAATCCGATGCATGTTATTCTATGAGGGAGATTTACTAAAACTGGAACATTTAGAATCTGGTGCAGCTGTGCATAGTAACCAATCAGCTTCTAACTAAAGCTTGTTCAATTAAGCTTTAACAATAAAACCTGGAAGCTGATTGGTTGCACTAGATTTTGTATGCTCCAGTTTTAGTAAATTCCCCTCTAGGTGTCCATGCACACATAAACATTTAGAGATGTTTAGTCCAGGGGCAACAGTGTTTTGGCAGAAAAAAAATGCTTGACATGTGTAAAAGCGTCTAAACACGCTTTAACGCTAGGCGCATTTAACGTTTGAGCATCAATGTATTTCAATGGGAAGAATACATTTTTTATTTTGGCCAATGAAATTAATTAACACCCAAACACTTGACGTGGGTAAACGTGGCTAAACTCGTTACACAATTTTACAAGCATCAGGCGCTGCCAGGAGGAGGCTTCTAGGAGAGTTAAAGAAAACATCCAGTGTGCATGAGGCCTTAAAAGTACTGAGATGGAAGATAAAAAATAAATAAGTAAATAATAATGCAGCTTATCAATTTATAGTTACAACGGCGGCATTGCACCCAAACAAAATTGACGTCCTTTTTTTCCCACAAATAAAGCTTTCTTTTGGTGGTATTTGATCACCTCTGCGGTTTTTATTTCTTGCGCTATAATCCAAAAAAGACCGACAATTTTGAAAAAAACAATATTATTTACTTTTTACTATAATAAATACCACCAAATTAAAAAACAAAAAACAAATTTCTTCCTCAGTTTGGGCCAATATGTATTCTTATACATATTTTTGGTAAAAAAAAAAATCGCAATAAGCGTATATATTGATTGGTCTGCGCAAAAGTTATTGCGTCTGCAAAATTGGGGAAAGATTTATTGCCTCTTTATTATTTATTTATTTTTTACTAGTAATGGTGGCGATCTGCGATTTTTAGCGGGACTGCAACATTGCGGCGGACAGATCAGACATTTTTGACACTTTTTTGGGACCATTGACATTTATACAACGATCAGTGGTATAAAAATGCATTGATAACTGTGTCAATGTCACTGGTAGGGAAGGGGTTAACACTAGGGGGCGACCAAGGGGTTAAATGTGTTCCCTTGTGAGTGTCTCTAACTGCGGGGGCAGTGCACTGACTGGAGGAGGAGACATATCGCTGTTCCTAATTACTAGGAACAGACGATCTGTCTCTCCTCTCCTGTCAGAACAGGGATTTTTGTGTTTACACACACAAATCCCCATTCTGGCTCTCGTGCCCACGATCACGGGTGGCAGGCACGCGCAACGGGTCCTCCGCTGTGCAGCGGATGAGCACTCTGCTATGGCTCTTAAAGGAGCCGATGTACAGGTCACGCAGGGGAGCCCACCTGCCACCGTAAATGTACGTGAGCCGGTCGGGAAGTGTTTACGTTTCCCAACTTGATGCTTTGATGTCTTCCTTAGTCTACCAGTACGCTTCCCTTTAACAACCTTCCCTTTTGATTTGTACAAAAACCATCATTAACACCTAAACAGAAAAAAACAAGGTTACAGTGGCCTAAAGAAAAGCAATCATGGACTGTGAGGAATCACCAATCTGCATTGGGCAGGGCGATGATGATGGAACTTTTGTTTGGTGCCGCTCCAATGAAATGAATGAAGACGACTGCCTGAAGAAAATATGTAAATTTCCACAATCATTGATTATAAGGGGTTGCATGTCAGGTAAAGGTACGGGGGAAAAGAACGAGCAAATCTCATGAAGGGCGTGGCTACGCACTATACGCCATCATGTTGTACGCCCCATGTCTGTTTTTACACGGGTGTTCACTTTTAATATGCCGGTTTTTTAAAAATGTTTTATGGCGGAGAAGTGTTCTCTGCCCCCTTGAGCAATAAAAGCTTATTTATTTTTACTACACTATCGGAGTTTTTTTGCGTTTCTTTGCACTCACGGCCCTTCCGACCAGTGAGTGCTTCTCCCTAGGCTGACACCTTGGAGTGGCCTCCCCCTGGAACGTCATAAACATCTGAGGATCCGGACGCTGGAATCCATCTGTCCCCGCAGAGGGCCGTATCTGCATGTGCATATGACCTTGCTATAAAGGAGGTCCACCAGTTCTGGTAAGGGCTCAATTTTACTGTCATCTGGATTCATTTTCAGCCTGGATGCTTCCCCCACACTCCCTCCTTCCTTTTTCCTTTCATACGGGCTAGGACTGATGAACTGTGGATGTGTGACTCTCCTTCGTGAGATTTGCTCGTTCTTATCAAGTTCTTTATGAATGGACTTTATTATTTATTTACAATCAATTTATGAACTTTAATCACTATTTATTCTCATATTTTTTGGTCACTTGATTGCAAGTGCACTTAATTTATCATTGGACTTTATCATTTATACAGGCAATTTATGAACTTTAATCACTATTTATTCTCATATTTTTTGGTCACTTGATTGCAAGCGCACTTATTTTATCTTTTCTATTCTCACTACACTAATATTTGTGTTTTTTTCTTGCAGCTGCAGTTTAGTGTTTTATATAGGTTTTTGCTTTTTAGCGCGGTTGTTTTTTTTCTTTATATATTTAAAGGTACGGGGGAGATGACAGTCATTAACCACTTAAGCCCCGGACCATTTGGCTGCCCAAAGACCAGAGCACTTTTTGCGATTCGGCACTGTGTCGCTTTAATTGGCAATTGCGCGGTCGTGCAACGTGGTTTCCAAACAAAATGGACGTCCTTTTTTCCCCACAAATAGAGCTTTTTTTTGGTGGTATTTTTATTTTTTGCGCAACAAATAAAAAAAGACCGAAAATTATGAAAAAAAAAGTTTTTCTTTGTTTGTCTTAATTTTTTTTAATTCTCTAGAGTCTCTGCTATATATATATATATATATATATATATATATATAATGTTCGGTTTTTTCAATTCTAAGTAATTTTCCAGCAAAAAATATGGATTTTAACTTGTAAGCAACAAATGTCAGAAAAAGGCTTAGGCACGAAAGGGTTTGTGACGGGAGGGCCCGTGGAACCCAGAATACCTTGGAAAAGTTTGGAAGCCCTTATTTCAGCTCCCCATGCACCTCCTATGTCTAAGTTACCATGTGTCCACTAGGGGCACAGGGTGACTGAGAAAATATGGCTTGGATTACTTAAAATAGGACAGTGATATTTATCCACAATATCTCCCAGAATAGATATAAAGACTATTCCTAGTTTGTTTGATTCTGATCTCAACATGTTAATTGAAAGAGCTGATCACATTGGCCTCTGTACAATGTAGGAGACAGGCCGACTCCTACTGGAGCTCCTGCTATTGTGAGAAGGTGTTCTGTGTTTATACTTATGATAATGTATAATCTACAGTGTGAAGCTCGGTGACAACAAGTCTGACCTGTAGTGAAATCCTTATCAATCACAACAATGGCCAGGTGGGCATGGAGTCACCTAGGCTGCTTTAAGGGATTAGTTAATTAGCTCATGTTAATTTATGTTTCTGGTTACAGGTGTATTGTTAGTGTAATATGAGCACCAAGGGGGGAACCTCCTGTTCAACTGTATGTAAGACTGTATTCTTGTTCTAATAAACAGTTCATGTTGAGCAACCAAACGTACAGTATTACCTTATTGTGGTTGTCAGCGGTTGGAATATCTGATATCTATATTCAGACTGAGAGGAAGCGGTATATGACGAAAGTACTCAAGCGGAGTGTGAGACGTTTCGTTACAAGGTTAAACAACTAAATGAACATTTTCCAAGAGTGGTGATTCCATACTTTTTGCCAGGGGTTGTAGCACGGGAGTTACCAGTAGAATGGGCAGTACATTCCAGACAAACTTGGAAACCTTTTAGATACTGTTGTAAGCCTTCTGACTAATAGATACCATAAAAAAAAATACTTCAAATGAAAAATTAAAAAATCAATATATATATATAGGTGATAGAATTGATGCAAAGGGTATTTTGTGTAGGGATTAGAACGGTGCCCAAGTATATAAAAGATACAATTATTACTTAAAAATATAAATTTTATTACATAGATAGGATAAAATGCATAAAAAATAAGCAAAGTGAGTATACAGACATTAGTACTGGCCAAAGTATAGAATGGTATAGAATGGTCACTGATGCGTATCAAGTCCTTACATGTTTCGCCAAACAATGGCTTCTTCAGGGGATTTGGTTACCAGTGTTCAACAGTGGCTCTGATAATAATAAATACATAATCAAGATTACAATAATCAAAAAATAACAATTATCAAAAGATAAATTAAATATAATATAACAATAAATTAAATATAATATAACAATAACCAAATCGAGTTTTATGGCTCATAAACTCTCCCACCCCACAGATCCCACCTAACTTACCAAAGTACAAAAGGGCATACAACCGGGCAGTCCAACAACTGCGGCAAAGGGGCATTATAATCCCTACACAAAATCCCTTTTGCATCAATTCTACCAATCCAAGGGATGAGGTTCCGGATCTTATGAGGTCACTCAACCCACACCCTTTCACAGCATTGTCTACTAGGTGTTTGAATACACCATTTTTCTGTGCTTGGGTGACCTTTTTATGTAATTTTGTAATAAAAAAATTCAGTTACAATTAAAGATAATAGTGTATATCTAGTTGTGAGTTTAATATTTATGTTTTTTTAATTATATAATATTTTTGAAGTTTTTGTCTGTTGGTGAACACTTACCTATCATGGCGGATTTCTGTGGTGAGGCATGGGAGGGTTTCGTGGCTAAAATACGGTCATCTCAGAATGCATCCAATATCACAGATGCTGAATTGGATAGAGCATTTATGAGATTACGTCTTCTGGAAATAAAGTGAGGATTTATTGGCATAAAAGTTACGTTGCAAAATACTCTGAGAATAATAATATTGTCCCCTGGGGTTTAGGGATCCAGATTTTCCCCAATCTAAGAAAGGTCAATGACTTCCTGAAACAAACGTGGGAACATAATCTCCAAACATGCTCATTAGAAATGATTACCATTTAGTGTAAACAATATGATACAGAGATTATCCATCTTGATGCCCAGATCAATGCTTGGTATCAGGACCATGTTCTTATTGCTTCCTTCCCCGATTTTATTAAAAGAGAAAAGGATTTACGAGAATATTTTGAGGAATATACAGTAGGCATTATCAATGCTAAAGAAGGTAAATTCCTTAGAGACAAATCAGCACACGATAATGGCTATGCATATAAGTGGAATCAAACAACATATAGTAAACCCATGACTAGACCACCAACTTATACAGCACTGAAAATGGATAGTGACTTGCCTATGATTATTCTGTGTCTTTCAGCCAATCGACCACATATCAGGACTTGTCCTGTGATAGATCACCAAAGAAACGGAAGGGAGAACTAACTACTACATCCACAGGATCACCTCGACATACCTTCGGGTCTATGACCACTCAACGACCACCCTTGGTCCATACCAAATCTATCACCACACAACCTTCTACTCCTCTATCATGCTTACTTAAAGCTATGTCTAGCACACAGTTTATTGATCCCAAAATAGCTCAGTTTTTTCTTAGTAAAAACACCAGACCAATCTCCGAGTCAGACATTGGCTCTTCAAGTACTAAGAGACAACATGGAGATACAGAGCTAGAGATCATCACTCTCTATCAATCGATGAAATTGAAGTATTGAAATTGGCCTTACTTTCTGTCCATCTATTGATGCAGACAAATTCCAAATTATCAAAGATGTACATCTATTTTCCAGGAGATTAATGTATAACGTTATCTACGATAGTCCTAGTAAGGTGGTACCCATCCATTCTAACACATCAGAATTCAGCCTAGATGAATTACAGGCCATTGATGATTTGATGGATCTATGGAAGGAGGGCCACACTGGAGATGATACGCCCCCCCATGGATGGCTTCGTCATTCCCGGTGTTGCCTCCCCCCACC
Source organism: Lithobates clamitans (assembly GCA_037952925.1). Lineage (NCBI taxonomy): Eukaryota > Metazoa > Chordata > Amphibia > Anura > Ranidae > Lithobates > Lithobates clamitans. The sequence goes on along the minus strand of JBBGZY010000155.1, from coordinate 1,216,641 downwards.
TACCTCTTTCAAACCCAAGTCACGGGCTTTTCCAACACTTAGCAATAACCCCAATATCTGGGTGTTCGTTCAGCAAATCACCAATGAAATTGATGGAATGGACTTTGGCAGCAAACATTCCAACAATCTATCTAAGAAACATAGGCAAGCACCTTAATCTCTTCAAAACAATCCCCGTATGATGGTCAAACCGGCTGACAATGAGGGAAATGTAGTTGTCATGGATGTTGAGAAATACAAAATCATGTTTTGCTAAATCGTTAACAACAATAGAGGGATTGACACTATTCGTAATCAGTTAAAAGAAAGTGGACCGTTGGCAGACACCAACAGCCAGTTTGTTCTTGACCTACTTGAGTTCATTCTTACTTGTAACATATTTATGTTTGGTTCCTCCCACTTCCTCCAGGTGCAGGGGGTGGCTAATGGGACACGTTGTGCCCCATCCTATGCCAACTTGTACCTGGGGGGGTGGGAGAGGGAACTCTTTGCCCCAGAGGATATGTCTAGTCTTTTGCAACATGTCATCTCTTGGCACAGATATATTGATTATATTCTACTTTTTTGTTCCGGAACTAGGGATAAACTCCCGCGGTTCATGGACAAACTAGCTGTCAACAATTCAAACCTTAAATTCACTATGGAGTGCTATCAGAATCAGTTTTTTGGATTTAGAGATTTATGTTGATGATGGTTTTCTCTATTCTTCACTATATCGAAAACCATCTGCTGGTAATACTGTTTTTACATGCCACCATTGCACATCCCAAGCCACTGTTAAAAAGTATTCCCTACAGCCAGTATATAAGACTTAGAAGAAACTGTACTTTGGACAACGATTTCCATAGGACTGCTAAGGAATTATATACAAGATTGAGAGACAGGGGCTATAGCCACACCCTCTTGAAAAAGGCGTATAATAAAGCTTATAAATAAGAGAGGAACGACCTCATTTTCTCTACTAAACCTCATAAAAACGAACAATCAGTTAGAGTCATCACCCAGTATTCTAGACAACATACCAAATTGAGGGATGTTCTGACAAAATTCTGGCCTCTATTAACACCTGATACAACCATTAAAAAATGTATCAAACATTATCCCGAAATTACATATCGACGAGCACCATCTCTCAGGGATCATCTGGTTAGGAGCCACCATTTACCTGCTGCCCGAGACCACACATCCCACACAGGCACTTTTGCCAGCAAGAGATGTGATATATGTCGCTTTATTTCTAATGGCCATGAGACTATTCTTCCGAAAGGTCAAACTCATGCTATTTTGCATAGAGTGACTTGCCGCACAGTTGGCTTCGTATAGTTCGCTAAATGTGGATGTTTTTTACGTAGGCAAAACCAAGCGCCCTTTTTCTAAGCGCATAAAGCACCTTACCACTCCCATTTTCAAACGCCTCATGACTACTGCTATTAGTAGACATGTGGGACTTCAGCATGATTTTGACCACGTTCACGGCCCTTGTTTATTGTTGCATGTCTATATTGGGATATATCTAATCCCTGTAGTGTTTAGTATATTTGGCTGTACTCAGGCATCTTTGCATCATTATATATATATATTTTTTTCTATTTTACCAGCACATTTGAACTGCCTTCATTACTTCAGTTCCTCATCTCTTCCATTTGTACATACATACTTGTTTTCACATTCCATTATTCTCATCTGTATCCTTCCTCTTTGTTTACAGTGGTTTGTATATGGTGAAGTTATAACCTTAAATTGCGCTCTGGCTTTCTTGGCGCCCCTGTACCCACATCCTTTCATATGTATATGTAAGTATAATTGAGGCTATGTTAGCCCACAATATTGGACTTTAGTATGTCCAACAATGTATATTACTCTCTACTTTTTTTCTCTTTAATTCCGATATAGCCTGGCCCCTGTATGCCCCCTGTGGTCACACGAAAAAACCTGCCTTTGCTGCATTTGTTGGACTGCCCAGTTGTGTGCTCTTTTGTGGGGGTCTCCTTGGTAAGTTGGGTGGGATCTGTGGGGTGGGAGAGTTTATGAGCCATGACACTCGATTTGGTTATTGTTATATTATATTTAATTTATCTTTTGATTATTGTTTTTTTTTGATTATTGTAATCTTGATTATGTATTTATTATTATCAGAGCCCCAGGTGAACAATGGTGACAAAACGCCCTGAAGAAGCCATTGTTTGTCGAAACATGTAGGGACTTGATACGCATCAGTGATCATTCTATGCATACAGATTCTTTGGCCAGTACTAATGTCTGTATACTCACTCTGCTTATTTTTTATGCACCTTATTTTTGTTTTTTTGTGGCATATCTATGTAATAAAATTTATATTTTTTAAGTAATAATTGTATCTTTTATATACTTGGGCACCGTTATAATCCCTACACGAAATCCCTTTTGCATCATTCTACCAATCCAAGGGATGAGGTGCCGGATCTTATAAGGCCACTCAACCCACATCCTTTCACAGAGTATATAGGTGATAGATTCCTTTTTTTTTTTTTGGGACACAAAGGTGAGCAGCTGCTGGTGTGGCTTTGGATTTGTAACATTTTCTCTAGAAATGAATACTCAGCCTAGATCAAGGAAGTGAAGAGCAAAGGTATTAGTGTAGATTGGAGAAGTAGAAGCTGGTATTATGCCCCGTACACACGAGCGGATATTCCGCTAGCAAAAGTCCAAAGAGAGCTTTTGGTCGGAAATTGCGACCGTGTGTATGCTCCATCGGACTTTTGCTGGCAGAATTCCAGCCAGCAAAAGATTGGGCGGAGGTTCTCTTTTTTTCGGTCGGAAAAAGTTCCTATCCGAAAATGCGTTCGTCTGTATGCAATTCGGACGCTCAAAAAACCACGCATGCTCGGAAACAATTTGACGCATGCTCGGAAGTATTGAACTTCATTTGCTCATCTTGTTGTAGTGTTGTACCTCACCACGTTCTTGGCGGTCGAAAGTTCAGAGAACTTTTGTGTGACCGTGTGTATGCAAGCCAAGCTTGAGCGGAATTCCATCAGAAAAACCATCCAAGATTTTTCCGACGGAAATTCCGCTCGTGTGTACGGGGCATAAGGTGAAATAACCTGTCTTATAAGATATTTCCTTGATGATGTCAGATTTCTTACATATAATTCTGTAATTGAAGCAGAGTTTTAGTATTCAAGTTTGCATTTACTTATTGATTTAAAGGAAACCATTGTGATTTTGGTCATTTAAAAAAAAAAAAGGTCTTACACTTTATAAAACTGATGTTTAGATGATGTATTTTATTATTTTGTATGAAAATCTTTATTTTGTAAATAAAAAAACAAAAAAGAATATCTAATACCGTTTTTTTTTTTAATTTGATAATTTTGGATAGAGGTTAAACCAATAAAATGCCTAGTTACGTTTGTCTGGGCTATTGTGGTGCGTTAACACATGCGTGATATTTTGAGGTATGTCAAGTTGAAAAACTCACACTACAAGTCTGTCATGATCCAGTCAGGGTATAGTTAAACACTAGTGTTGGGTGAACGGTTCGGGCCCGAACAAAAGTTTGGCCCAAACTTCGCCCATCGGAGAACACCCGGATTTTCTGTGCACAGTCAATATGTTGTTAAGAAAAGGCCGCTACATCCATGTTGAGGGCATGTGGCCTGGTATGGTTCAGGAGGGGGGCGCTCGCTCACCTCCTCTTTCTCTTTCCTGGCCTGCCAGACTGTGTGCTCGAATAAGGGTCTGGTAAAAATGGGGGGGGGGGGCACACTGTTTTCTTTCTTTATTTTGTCGTGGTGTTTTTTTCTTAATTTTTTTTAAATAGCTTGCCAGCAATTGCATCCGGGAGTCAATTTAAATGTGATTAGACTAATTTTTTAAGAATTACTTTAGAAATGTAATTTTTGCTGCAGCAGGTTATATACATGATGCACCATTTTCCAAGCAGACTAAGGATTCACTTTCACTTTAAGCATCATTAAAATCACTGCTCTATTAAAAATGATTGTTTTTAAAAAATGTTTTGCATTGATACATGTCCCCCAGGACAGTACCTGGACCCTTACTTTACTTGCATATAAGCCTTCAGAATGGGGACTTTTAATTTCTCATGTTTAGCTCCCTTAGACTTCAATGAAGTTTGCAGTTCTGGGCCGAACTTTTGGCCCATACTCTTACTTTTGCAGTCAAATTTTAGAAAACCCCACTAGATTTTTGTGATGTGTTCCCATTCACCCAGCATACCTAAAAGACTGCAAGTCTTATAGGGCGTACACACGGTCGGACTTTGTTCGGACATTCCGACAACAAAATCCTCTGATTTTTTCCGACGGATGTTGGCTCAAACTTGTTTTGCCTACACACGGTCGCACAAAGTTGTCGGAATTTCCGATCGCCAACCACGCGGTCACGTACACCACGTACGACGAGACTAGAAAAGGCTGGTTCAGAACCAAGCGCGGCACCCTTTGGGCTCCTTTTGCTAATCTCGTGTTAGTAAAAGTTTGGTGAGAGACGATTCGCGCTTTTTCAGACTCGTGGCTTTCAGATCGTTTTCTGCTGTTCAGTTTGTGCTTGTGGGTTTGTATCTGCTCTTCAGTGCGTGCAGTCAGTTCGTATCAGAGTTTTCTGTGTGATCTTGCCTGCTCGTTGCTGTTTTTCAGGTCGCTCTTCACAGGCCTTGCTGTTCTTCAGTGCGTTCTGTTACTTCGTTCTGAGCAGCCGACCGTTTTCTAGCCATGTTTCGAATGCGTACTCCTCGTAGAGTTCGTCCTGTGCGGGGGCTTGGTGTTGGGGTCCTGACCTTGACAAAAGTCCAGTCCATGAACAGGGTGAGGAGGAGTTCATGGACCAAGAATTGGTTGCTTCAGCGTGACCAGTTCTGTCATATGCCTTTGCTCCGTGAGATCCGTGAGAATAATCCTGATGATTTCAGGAACTTTCTCAGGATGACGGACCCCGTGTTTCACCATTTGTTGGCTTTGCTGACCCCCTATATCAGCAGCCAGGATACCTGCATGAGGCAAGCCATCACTCTGGAGCAGAGGTTGGTCGCTACCTTGCGGTATTTGGCCACAGGGAGAAGTCTGCAGGACTTGAAGTTCTCGACAGGCATCTCCCCCCAGGCTCTGGGGATCATTATCCCAGAGACCTGTTCTGCCATCATCCAGGTCCTGCAGAAGGAGTATATGAAGGTAAGATTTTTATCCTTTTCTATCACATTTTATTGTATTGAATGTTTGCTAATATATTGTATTTCTTTCCTCATTCCCTAATTACCATGATTGTAATATACTGTGAATGTCCCCTTTGTCCTCATGCATGCTGGATTTTTATGTAATTATTATTTTAGGTCCTTCATACATATTTGCCCTTCAATAACCTCCCCAGCATGGTGTCTCCTGCCCTATATTCACCTCATGTAGTCACTTAACAATGTATTTTATCAGCTCCATAGTAGTGCTTTACCCCAAACATCCCCTAAAATGTTTGTAAATGTTATTTTTGATTTAAATTCAGGCAGAGTGGCAGAGGCTTTTTTTTGTGGTGTCCCCAAATAATTTTTAGTAACCCTCCCTCCCCCAACTGCTAAGTCAGCTGATCCCAATTCTCTATCCTCAATCATCTATCTGCTGACTTAGCCAAACCCATACACACTATACCCACCTCTTTACTGGTCAGATTTATGAATGAATTCCCCAAAGCATGTAGTGCAAGGGCCTGCCTGTATACTTTCCAATGGTACTAAAAACTATAAAATGTGTGGACAATTTAAACCGCCTCTGCTTTACATTAATCCGCGCCTTGAAATTACTCTGTAATCTGATGCAGCAGACTAAAGCAGCTACTTTAAATAATGAACATATAATCAACCAATAAGTCTAAAATCATAAGCAACGCGCCAAGTCTCTGATTTGTTATGCTTATTGAAGCAGCGCTAAGTGTCCGATGTTATAAAACACTTTATATAGAACAGATGTTGAAGAGACAGGAAAGTTCAAAATAAAGCTGTGGTCTGTGGATGTGAAGATATATGTAGAACTCCTTCCACCAATGATGATCACCACGTGAGGGGGTCACCCCCCGTGAGATTGCACTCACCACAATTTCAATAACCACCAGCCTTTGGGTAATAATCTTTGAAAACTCTCCGTCTCCTTAGTTCAACCACCAGGTGGTGAAAAACCCTCTGAAACTGAGCCCTCCAGCAGAGCGCTGTCACTGCTGACAGGTCTTCCTTCTGCTGGATGTTTTGCAGTTCGGCATTACACCCCATGATCTCCCCGATCAGGATCTGGGCACTTTCAGAAGTAAAGCGTTGGGGATCCACAACCTCACGATCACCTAAAAAGAGATAAATAAAAAAAAAATAGGTCTCAAAAATCAGCCACCATCCATCTCTTTTACCTGAGTCTGTGGTTGCAGACACTCACCTGTTGTGGTGCCAATCTCCACCACATCTTCTTCTTCCTCCTGCTCAGCTTCGTTTGGGGGTATTTCACCTTCTTCCATAGGTGGGGGGTCTGTGGTCTCCTCGGATGAGGGGTGTCCTCCGAGTCTTTTCTCCCCTATGTAAAACAAAAATGGTATAATTAGCACACAGATATTTGATGGCAGAACTATAAATAGGAAACATTGCTTGGAAGTGGGGTACAATTGTCTATTTTAGCAGAGTTCCAAGATGTATATTTTTTAGTGGCCTTTGTCAAGCTGCAATACTTTACCTGTTTAGTACAAGCTTCACAGATGGAGACCCCCCTATAGTATACACTGGAGCACCTGTGTGGCCCCCTAATAAAAATGGTGTTCTGGGGTCCCACACTAGTGCTCCAGTGTCCAGATGTGAAAACAGCTGCTCAGTGTCCTCTCCTTACACACAATCTAGTTGGCATTTCATTCTAGTAACAAACCCATCTACACAAACAAATATTTGGCATCCAAGTAGGCCCCAAAAAAATGTGTGAAAATGCATATGGCCTAAACAATGGTGTTCTAGAGGCCGAAAGAAAAATGTTTGATACGAACGAATAATGGGCCCATGAACATTAAAGTTGCCCTTTTAAACGTTACAATTAATAAAAGCATATGGAGCAGAACGAACGGAATAAAGACAGAAAGAATAGGAACACAGCACAACTACTTACTTTTTTGCAGCACTCTCCGGATCTTTCGGTACTGCTCTGGCTCTCTCATCTTCAGGTCCGACCACCGCTTCCTGAGCTGATCTTTAGATCTTCGTACCCCGAAATTCCTGTGAAGGCTTTTGACCACTTTAGCAATGATTTTGGCCTTTCGGATGTTGGGGTGGGGGTAAGGCCCATATTTTCCATCATAGTCAGACTTCCTCATGATGTCGACCATCTCCAACATCTCCCCAAAGGACATATTTGTGGCCTTAAAACGTCTCCTTCTGGATCGGGACGTGCCTGGATCCGGGCTTTCATCCTCTTCCTCCCCGTTGCTATAATTAGCACACACCTGCTCGAACTCCGCCATCATGCTCTTCACCCACTGCACCGAAAGAAAAGGGGCGGGGAATAGACTAGAAAGAACGTCAGGGGCGGGCGGAGTTACACGCATGCGCAGCGTGTATAAAGCGTAACACGCGTGCGTATTACGTACAATCTGTGAGCGGAGGAAGGAGCATTGGACGCGCCGATCGTAAGAACGAAGGTAAGCGACAAACTTGTGCCTATACTGCTTCTAGATTGAGGCCTATATTGTAACAAGATTAGGAGAGTTTTGTCTGACATTAGGCTTTGTCTTGTGTTGTGTCTTGCAGTGAACATGGATATGGTACTCAAAGATAATGACTTCATGTCAGTATTCATAGAGATGCTAAGGGAGCTGCCATGTCTGTGGGAGATTAACCACCCCCATTTCAAGAACCAAGCAAAGAGGAAGGCAGCACTGGTGCAATTGTGTGAAATTGTGAAGCAGGTGATCCCCACGGCAGACATCACTTGTTTAAAGATATTAATTGGTTGCCTGAGGAGCACATATCTGAGGGAGCGCAAGAAAGTCCTGGATTCGCAGAGATCCGGAGCAGCAGATGACATCTATGTCCCCAGGATGTTGTACTACGACAGGCTGCACTTTCTGGCAGGCCAGACTGAACCCAGGCCGTCCCTCTCCAGTCTTCCTTCCACGCTTCCTTCCCCCCCGGCTGAGGCTTCTGACGCCCAACCTGGGCCTTCCAGGCCACATGTGGAGGAGCCCAGATTGAGCCAGGTATAGCATTCCTCTAAATATTTCTGCTTGTCCAATCAATGATGTTAACTAGATGTTAGTTGGGAGTACTAATTTAGGATTGTGATTGATGAAGCAACAACTAAAACCATGTCCCTTTTTCATACACAGGGAAGTCTCAGCCAGGAGGTGGCCGGGCCGGGCCGAGCCGGCTGGCTGATCTGCAGGTCCCTCCACCCCCCCTGAAAACAGAAAGTGGCAGTAGGAGGAGTACCCTAGAGGAGGCTGCTATAGGATTCTTTTGGAGGGCTACCGAGGTCCTGGGAGCACCCCACACCATGGAGGAGAACATTGCTGCCTTCATTGCATATAAAATGCAGAGGATGGAGAAGGGCCAAAAAGTAATGTGTGAGGCCCTCATATCGGAGGCTCTGGAGAAAGGTATGAGGGGCCAAATTATACCTCAGACACACCTTTGCGATGGTCCTCCTCCTCCTCCTCCTGCAGGTCCTCCTCCTCCTCCTCCCACTCCTCCAGGTCCTCCCAGTCCTCCTCCAGGTCCTCCCAGTCCTCCTCCTCCTGCAGGTCCTCCCAGTCCTCCTCCTCCTCCTCCAGGTCCTACTCCTCCTCCTGCCACATCTCCAACTGCACAGCCACAGCCGGGAAGGTAGCGTGAAAGGAAGACCAGACAGTGATTGCCCTGGGTTCAGTCTGGTCGGCCAAAAAATGCAGCCTCTTGTGGTACCACAGCCTGGGGACATACATGTCATCTGCTGCTATCCGGATCTCTGCGAATTCTGGACCAGACTGCCCTCCCTTACATATGGACTCCTCAGGCCACCAATTTTGATGTTGAAGAATTGATGTCTGCCATGCTTCGCTAATTTCTCCTGTTGATCCAGTGTTGCCTTCCTCTTTGTTTGGTTCTGATCCCTTAATAAAGGATTTTTGTTTTGAATTATACTCTCTTATGTGTTTTACTTCAAAAAGGACAGTTTTTTTGTGAGGATTCAGGTACATTTCAAATATACAATGTGAAATGAACAAGGGTCACCAACACCAAACAATCTCCTGGAGATTAAATAATAAAAGATATCAATGGTGTTGGGGTACCTTGACACACAAAACACACCCAAAAATATTCAGGAGTAAAAATAAAAATAACATTGAACAAAGATCAGCCTTGGAAAAAATCCAAACATTAAAGAAAAAAAAAGGCTGAAAATCCAAAAAAAAAAAAAAATAAAAAAAATAAAACTGTCAGATGTGACAACTAATAACAATATATTCAGGGAATCCCACAAAAAAAACACAAATAAAACTTTGTGAGAAGTGTGTGTGAATATGAGCAGCAAAACTACTTAATTCTTGTCACATTATAAAGAAGAAGAGAGTGCGCTGTATTAAACCATTTTGAACATTGCAGCGTGACGAAAGTGCTGTATCCATTGCGAACGCTAAGTTTACCAGAACGAGCTGTCCCGTCTCGGAATTTCTTCTGAGCATGCGTGTGTACGGGGCATTACAGCGAGCCTGTCCCAAGTCTGTCCTCATTTTTATGCAATGCAAGAAGCCCAGCCTCTACACCTTTAACTCTTTGTTAGGATAGATGGGGGGGTGTTATATACTAAAACTGGTGCATGCAAAATCTGGTGCAGCTTTGCACAGAAACCAGCTTCCAGATTTTATTTTTAAAGCTTAAAACTGAGTTCCACCTAAATGTGGAGCTTCCGCTTATTCCTCTCCTCCCGCCTCCGGTGCCACATTTGGCACCTTTCGGTGGGAGGGGGGAACAGAGACCTGTTTATAATAGGTCCCCTTCCCCACTTACGGAGACGGCGCCGTCTCTCAGAAGTTCGGCCCCCCTCCTCCTTCCTCCGCCGTCGGGCCAATTAGAAGGCGCAGCACGCTTCGCGCATGCACAGTAGGGAACTGGTTGTGAAGTCAAAAGCCAGGAATGGCGGCGGCTGCACCCGACAGCCGATCCGAAGATCGGCTGGGGTGCCGACATCATGGGCTCCCTGGACAGGTAAGTGTCCATATATTAAAAGTCAGCAGCTGCAGTATTTGTAGCTGCTGACTTTTAATTTTTCATGGGAAGGGGGGGGCGGACCTCTGCTTTAAGTAAACAGGCCGAACTTTGAAGCTGATTGGCTACCATGCAAAACTGCACCAGATTCTGAGCGCTTCTGTTTTAGTGAACCTCTCCCACAGTGTTCAAATCTAGTATAATTGATAATGAAGATGTGCCTACACAGTACAGACAGGGTTAGTTATGACAAACACCACTGCCCAGCCCACTCATAAACAGAGAACGACCTAGGATTTCCCTTGATGTAGGGTCCTGAATAGAGCATCTAAAAAAGGTAAGCTGCAATTTTTACTTTTTTTTTTAAACGTTTGCTATGTGAGTAGTGACATGTAACAAATATAAATAGGTAGAGGAGAACCACGGCTTACCCAGCTCGATTCTGGTTGATACATTTATATGTGGCAGCCTCAGCCTGATGCATTTCGCCCCACCCACGTCATGACTAAGCCCCAGTGAGCAGGGGCGAAACTTGCCTGGGGGCATGGTCTGCAGAGCAGCGCTAGCTGAGGCTGCCACATACTGTATATACAGTAAGTAAGTACACCCCTCACATTTTTGTAAATATTTTATTATACCTTTTCATGTGACAACACTGAAGAAATGACACTTTGCTACAATGTAAAGTAGTGAGTGTACAGCTTGTATAACAGTGTAAATTTGCTGCCCCCTCAAAATAACTCAACACACAGCCATTAACCACTTGCTTACTGGGCAAACCCCCTCCTGCTCAGACCAATTTTCAGCGTTTAGCGCTTTCACTCTTTGAATGACAATCACGCGGTCATACAACACTGTACCCAAATGAAATTTTTATAATTTTTTTCCCACAAATAGAGCTTTCTTTTGGTGGTATTTGATCACCACTGGGTTTTTTATTTTTTGTTAAAGAAAACTAAAAAGACCAATTTAAAAAAAAAAATACAAAACCGTTTTATATTTTGGTAATAAATTTTGCAAACAGGTATTTTTTCTCCTTCATTGTTGTACGCTGATGAGGCTACACTGATGGGCACTGATAGGCTGCATTGATGGGCACTAATAGGTGGCACTGGTGGGCACTGATAGGTGGCCTTGGTGGGCACTGAGAGGTGGCACTGATGGGTGGCACTAATGGGCGGCACTGAAGGGCACTAATAGGTGGCACTGATGGGTGGCAGTGATGGGCACTGATCGGCACTGGTAGGTGACACTAATAGGCAGCACTGCTAGGTGGCACTGATTGGAACCACTGGTGGGCATTGATAGGTGCCACTTGTGGGCACTGATAGGTGGCACTGATTGCTGGCACTTATATACTGGTGGGCACTGATTGGTGGCCACTGTGGGCACTGATTTTTGGCACTGATTTGTGGCACTGGCAGGCCGTACTGGTGGGCACATAACATGCTGCTCCTCTTCGGGGACCAATGTCCCTGCAAACTAAAGCCGGTGATCGGCTTTTTTTCTTCTCACACTGACAGCGTGAGAAGAAAAAAAAAAAACGATTAACAATCCTCTGTTTACATCACATGATCAGCTGTCATTGGCTGACAGCTGATCACGTGGTAATGGGCAGGGATCCAGAGGCGTAACTAGAACCTTCAAGGCCCCGGTGCAAGGAACCATGAAGGGCCCCCTGACCTCTGGTCCCAGGGCCCTTTCTAATGATCCTGGTGTCCTTTTCTCCCATCGCGGGGCCCATGATTATGGTCCTGCAGCAGGACCCCTTTCTGGCGTCTTTTACACATTTGAACCGATCTGACCAGCCATTGTTTTGTATGGGGAGGCGGATGTAAACAGACGTGTCCATTTACACCTGCCTGCATCCGCTCCAATGAAAACAGACTAGCGGATTGGATGACAGTCAGACCGGTCCATAGAGAACAGCAGTCTGTGTCTGTGTCCACTCTGCACAAGTGGAGCAGACATGGACCTGTCATCCGCCTGCTCGGTGGGGATCAGCGGAAAGATCCCGCACTGAGCAGGTGGATTTGCTTGGCAGAGTCCGCCCGTGAGAAAGGGCCCTAAGGGGGGAGATCTGTGGACTGTAATGTAAAGGAAAACTGATGTAAGAGGTGCTCTGGGAATCCTGATGTAAGGGGGACTCTTTACATTACAGTCCACAGAGCTCTCCCTTACATAAGTGTGCTCAGAGGCTGACGAGATAAGAGAGGAAGGGTGGGGGACACTTCCCTTACCATAGATGGAGGCTTGGGCCCTGGATTGGTCAGCAAACAAGATCTACTAGCCTGTGCTATACATACACTAAGGCTACTTTTACACTATGGCGCTTTACAGGCGCTATAAATAGAGCCTGCATAGCGCCTGTAAAGAGCCTCTCCTGTCTCTCCAGTATGAAAGCCTGAGGGCTTTTACACTGGAGCGGTGCGCTTGTAGGACAGTAAAAAAAAGTCCTGCATCTTTGCAGCGATGTATACACCGCTCCTAAATCGCCCCTGCCCATTGAAAACAATGGGGCAGTGCTGCAAAACCGCCGGCAAAGCGCCGCTGCAGTGGCGCTTGGCGGGCGGGCTCAACCCTTTTTTGGCTGCTAGCGGGGGGTTAAAACTACCTTGCTAGCAGCCGAATAGCGTCACTAAAACGACGGTAAAGCGGCACTAAAAATAGTGCCGCTTTACCGCTGATGCCCGAGTCTGAAGGTAGCCATAGGCATGCTGGGGCTTGTAGTGCACCACACTAGGGAAACCCCAGTGGGCTGCTGTGTTTTCTCTTTGCTAAGCATGGAGCTGCCGAGGATTGGAATGTGGGCGGGGCCACGGGGACACACAGGAGGAGGGTGTTAGGAGAAGATCCTGCTCTCTGTATCTCTTTCCTCTCCTCTCCTGTCCGATGTCCGTGTGAGAAGGGGGGGGCGGGCTGTCAGTGCGTGGTCCGAGCAGTGTACAGAGAGTGTAATAGACACTCTCTGCTCATAACTGCAGCCAGCAACCCCCTAGCCACATCCCGGACTTTAGGGCCCCCCCACATGGGCAGAACTTCCGGGCCCAGTCGCAAGTGCGACTGCTGCGACCGTGGAAATTCCGCCACTGCCGGGATCTGTCTAAACCGCTGGCAACAAAAGTGAGTACACCCCTAAGTGAAAATGTCCAAATGTGGCCCAATTAGCCATTTTCCCTCCCCGGTGTCATGTGACTTGTTAGTGTTACAAGGTCTCAGGTGTGAATGGGGAGCAGGTGTGTTAAATTAGGTGTTTTCTCTCACGCTCTCATACTGGTCACTGGAAGTTCAACATGGCACCTCATGGCAAAGAACTCTCTGAGGATCTGAAAAAAAGAATTGTTGCTCTACATAAAGATGGCCTAGGCTATAAGAAGATTGCCAAGACCCTGAAACTGAGCTGCAGCACGGTGGCCAAGACCATACAGCGGTTTAACAGGACAGGTTCCACTCAGAACAGGCCTCACCATGGTCGACCAAAGAAGTTGAGAGCATGTGCTCAGCGTCATATCCATTTCTTAAATTACATTTCTAAATTTAGAGGAGGTGAAGGGAAGTCTTGCAATGGGGTCAAGTAATAACTGTCTAAGAGGGGATATCCTCTTGCTTTGGAGAAATTTCCTCTTACATCCTGCTATGTCTCTGGGTAGGTGTAGGCGGGGCCTGACCAGTGTACTCGAGAATTGAATAAAAACATGTGGATACTTACATTTTGTCTAGAGAGGTGATCCCGGGGTTACAAACGACTCCTACTTACAAACGGAGGGAGACAACAGGAATTGAGAGGAAATCTACCCCTAGGAAGGAAATTGAAATTAATGGGCAGGGGCGGTTTAGGAGCGATGTATACACCGCTCCCACCCCGCCGCAAAGATGCTGCTTGCAGGACTTTTTTTCCCGTCCTGCAAGCGCATCGCCCCAGTGTGAAAGTACTCGGGCTTTCACACTGGGGAGGCATGAGAGGCGCTTTACAGGCGCTATTTTTAGTGCTAAAATGCCTGAAAAGCACCCCTGTGTGAAAGGGGCCTAATGCCCTGTACACACGATCGGACATTCCGACAACAAAATCCATTGGATTTTTTCTGACGGATTTTGGGCCAAACTTGTCTTGCATACACACGGCCGCACAAAGTTGTCGGAAAATCCGATCGTTCTGAATGCGGTGGCGTAAAACACGTAAGTCGGGACTATAAACGGGGCAGTGGCCAATAGCTTTCGTCTCTTAATTTATTCTGAGCATGCGTATTTGTGTACACACGATCGGAATTTAAACGATCGGATTTTGTTGTTGGAAAATTTTATATCCTGCTCTCAAACTTTGTGTGTCAGAAATTCCGACAGAAAAAGTCAGATGGAGCCCACACACAATCGGAATTTCCAACAACACAATCCGATCGCACTTTTTCCATTGGAAAATCCGACCGTGTGTACAGGGAATAAGAGTTATCATGGGAAAAAGGTGTCTTCACAGAAGCTTTATCACCAATCCTCGTTTCCACAACAACCCAAAATTTTCAAAATCCAATTGTCAGAGAGACAGAAAGTGAGGAGAAATCTTCTGAACAGGGGCACAGACAGCAAAACAAATGTTACAGGGGTGATAACCCTCCCCTATGCTATCCAAAAAACTTAAAAACAATGTTTTTGTCTGGAGCTTAAAAAATGTACCTGTTCAAACTTACAAACAAATTCAACTTAAGAACAAACCTACAGACCCTATCTTGTTTGTAACCCCAGGACGGCCTATATTGAAGAAAAACACTGTTCACAGAGAAAGGGCAATTGACAGCAATGGCATTGCATGTGTTGCAGGTCATACACTTCTTCAGGCAGTGGAGGGCGCAGTTTATTCACAAAGCACTTTCCAATAGTAATATGTCAAGCAGTTACATACCGCAGAATGCCAGAGGAGCTATTCCCTAGGAGGAAGCTATAGCATATTCACACTGCCATCCCCAAATGAACTCGCAGATATCTGGCTGCCGGCGGGAGCCTCTTCCAGGAAGCTGACAGAGGAGACACCCTAAACTGAAAAAAGTCCATCATGAAAATCCCAGAGAGAAAGTGCCCGGTGCTTCGCAATCAATATCACTTTCAAAGTGCTCCAGTGCTGACAAAGGGTTCTCAAATGTGAACAGATGGCCTCTTACCAAATGAGATAAATCCCCATTACAGAGATCCAGTGGTGGCCCGTCCATACGGGGCACAGGGGCGCCGCCCCCCTAATCCATGCACCCAGCCCCTAATCTACATGCAGGGCCCCGGACGCATGGATTCCAGTGTTTTTTTTTTTATTTTATGGCTCTAATTGGCTTCAAAAATGGGTGGGCCTGGGGCGTAGGTCCTATTGGCTGCCAAGGAGGGAGGAGACGCAGGGGAAGCCGCCGTAAAGCCGAGGAGGAGATGCCGCCCACCGCCCAGAGAAAGCGCTGCCCGCGACCTAGATGGGGTAAGTGCGGGGCTGGCGACTAACCGACCAGGGTGGGTTGCCTTGGATGGATTGCTGCGCCCCCCCCCAAAAAAAAAAATATACCACCAGCCGCCACTGTAGAGATTAAATCCAGCCCGTAATCAAACTCCACAAAATAAATCTACAGTCAAGGAGCCTCCTACTGAGTAAATCTTCACAGCAATATAACCCGTAGTGTGGACCAGTTTAAAAAGTTTTATTAAACGAAAATGCACTTACAATAAGGCGCAAAGAAACATGCGGAACATACAAGCCGGCCGCGGTGTCACCCTTCTCACCAGTCCGAATGACATCACACGTGCTCTCCACCCAACCTACTTCCCCAAAAATGGCATCTTCTAGGATGGAGGATCCCATCCCTCATTTTTGGAGAGACGCTTCGGTTGGAGAGCACGTGTGACGTCATTGTGGCTGGTGAGACAGGTGACATCGCGGCTGGCTTGTATGCTCTGCTTGTTTCTTTGCGCCTCATTGTAAGTGCAATTTTGTTTATCCAATAAACTTCCGGACCGCCCGCCATCGTTTTACGTCGCTACTTTGAAGAGGAATACCGTTATGGTAGCAGCTAGCTACCATAACCCCGGTATCCTCTTCAAGAACGGCGGTCTGCTTCAAGACAAAAGTGGTCTCTGCGGCGGATTCGCGCACCCCCCCCCCGCTGCTCTCCGGTACTCTCCGCCGCTTACCGGAGCCGTTGGTAGCGGTGTAGCGGTGGAGGCGATCGGATCCTCTTCCTAGCCTGACATGGGGATGAGTGAGGGGAAGATGGCCATATCTATATCATTGCAGGGCGGAAGCGACGTCAAAACATCACTTCCGCCCAATGCTCTTAAAGCGACTTTTTTTTTTTTTTTTTAATGACATTCAATTTTTTTTTTTTTTTTTTTATTGCATTTTAGTTTAAATATGAGATCTGAGGTCTTTTTGACCCCAGATCTCATATTTAAGGAGGTCCTGTCATGCTTTTTTTCTATTACAAGGGATGTTTACATTCCTTGTAATAGGAATAAAAGTAACCAATTTTTTTTAAAAAAGAACAGTGCCCCTGCTCACAGATTTAGTCAAATAAACTGTGATTTATTCGTACTTTCAAAACTCACGTCCATCTGATTCTGGGTATATTTGATAGTGTAATCCAAACTAAGATAAGGAAATATGTTCTCTTATCTGTTTCGTGTTTGAACCTTGGCCGTGTCCTGAAGAAACACGTAGACGTACAAGGGCTCACTGCACATAAACACAGATGCATATACGCTACGTTTTTATCTCTTTTGATCATTCTATGTTATGTAAATTCTAATAAACTTGATTTTTTATACTATTCTTACTCTCCATTGTTTTCTTAGCCTATAAAGTCCATTTTGGTAATACTTAATACTATTTTTTTTTTTGTCTCCAGAATTGTTCGGGGTTGTTCTGCTACCTAGATTCAATCAGTGAGGCACAAAGGGTTTATGGGGGGGTGGCTTGGCTTAGGAATGATGAACAGTTCTGGCAGCGGAAGGCTTATCGTCCGTCTTTGCGGGACCACAAAGATATCGGGTTGTGGATGAAGCTCATGACACAAGCCAGGGCTGTGCCGCCACCCTTTCATGGCAGGGCCGGGGGTGCCAACACCTCGTCACTGTCAGCCACAAAGCGCAAGGGGTTCTGTTGGTAGTTTAATGAGGGGACCTGCAAAATTGGGGGAGCCTGCTGTTTCCAATATGAGTGTTCTGGTTGCGGAGGTGCCCACCCTTGGCCCAAGTGCTTCCGGAAAGGTAGGAAAACGGCCGATGCTGGAAAATATGGCGCCATATCTAAGTAGGTATCCTAACAGGGGGGCGGCCTGGATGTTGTGGTTGGGTTTTCGGGGTGGTTTCCCCATTCCGAGCACGTTCATTGTATAATGTCCTCCCTGTTTCTGCGAATCTGAGATCTATGTACGAGCATCTGGAGGTGGTGGGGAGTAAGTTACATAAGGAGGTTGCATGGGGATGGATGGCTGGCCTATTTGTGGGGCCGCCGGTGGAGGACTTGGTGGTTTCCCCCTTGGGCGCGGTCCCTCCCCAAGAGGGAGCCGAATCAATTCCGGCTGATTCACCATTTGTCTCATCCAAAGGGGGGTTCAAGGAACGATGCGATTGATCCGGCGCTCTGTGCTGTCTTTTACGCCTCGTTTGACGAGGCGGTGCGGTGGGTGCAGAAATTCAGGAGGGGGGCGCTCATGGCCAAGACTGACATTGAGTCGGCTTTTCGCCTGTTGCCAGTTCATCCGGATAGTGTTTGTTGGGCTGCTGCTGGGAGGGCCAGTTCTTCGTGGATAGGTGTCTTCCTATGGGTTGCGCTCCTACTTTGAGTTATTCAGTTCCTTCCTGGAATGGGTCATCAAGGACTTGTCCGGCCTTGGTTCTGTTTTGCACTGGATGATTTCTTGGTGATAGGTCCGCCAGGGGAGCGGGCTTGTCTTATTCTGTTGGCCACTTTACAGCATATCTTTCAGGTCTTTGGGATGCCCCTGGCTCGAGACAAAACGGAGGGCCCCACAGCGGTCTTGAAGTTTTTGGGTATCATAATTGATACTACACTGATGGAGTGCAGGTTACCAAGTGATAAACTGGAGGATCTTCGGGTGACCGTGCCTGCGGTCGCTCGGCGTTCTAAGGTTCAGCTGAGGGAGTTGCAGTGCTTGTTGGGAAAACTGAACTTCGCGTGCAGAATTAGGCCAATGGGGATGGTTTTTTGCAGGTGCCTGGCTTCCATGAATGCGGGAGTTAAGGTGCTGCATCATTTCGTACGTCTTGGTCAAGACCATTGGGCTGATCTGCATGTGTGGGATTCTTTTTTGGAGCAGTATAATGGTACGTCTTTTTGGTTGGGGCCGGTGTTCCAGGCTGCTGAACTAGAGCTGTTCACTGATGCGGCGGGGTCGGTAGGATATGCGGCTTATTTCAATGGGTGGTGGTGTGCGGATTAGTGGCCAGAGGAGTTAGCAGGGTCTGCTCTCGTCCGTAACCTTATGCTGTTAGAGCCGTTTCCAATAGTGCTCGCGAACTTTGGGGCGCAGAATTCACGAACTGGAGGGTTTGTTTTCATTGCGATAATTTGGGGGTGGTACAGGCCATCAATTACCTGTAGTATGCCTGTTGCGACATCTGGTGTTACTGTGTTTAATGTGAATATTTGTGTTTCTGCTGTGCACATCCCTGGGGTGGAGAATGAGGTGGCTGATGCACTTTCTTGTTTACAGTGGAAGAGGTTCCGGCAATTGGCACTAGGGGCGGAGCAGCAGAGTCCCGTGCCTCAGGCGTCTGTGGGAGCTTGTCTTGACACCGTGATGTCCTTGGTGCGGCACTCGGTGGCAGACGCTACGTGGTGTGCGTATGAGCGGGTAAGGCAGGACTGGCTGGAGTTGGAGAGTAATGTCGGCAGTTGTTCCGGCGACGAGGATAAACTTCAGGTACTGTTGTATTTCCTGGGTAAGAACTGCGAAGAAGGGGTGTCTGTTGCCTCAGTTAACAGGAAGATATCGGGCCTTGCATTTATGTTTCAGCTGAGTAGGGTGGAGGATGTTACGAAGGCATTTATAGTACGTAAGGCTTTGAGGGGTTACAAAAGGGGTCGCTGTAAGCTGGATTCCCGGCGACCAGTGTCGTTGGGGATGTTAACTGGTTTGGTGGGTAATTTGCCCCAGGTCTGTTTTTCTCCATTTGAAGCAAAGTTGTTCTGGACAGCATTGTGTTAGCTTTTTTCGGGGAGTTACGGGTGGGTGAATTTGTTAGCCCCTCGAAGTTGGTGGTTGGGGGTTTGGCGGTGTCGGATGTGTCCGTGGCGGAGGGATCGGTCATGTTGGTCAAAAATGGATCAGTTGGGTAAAGGGGCTAGGGTGGTGTTAGGTGCGGTAGTTGGTCTGGAGTTATGCCCGGTATCGGTTATCCGGGAGTGGTTGGGGGTACGGCCTTCCAGTGGGATTTCTCTACTTGTACATGCCAATGGCTCGCCATTGTCACGATATCAATTTGTGACCGTTTTCAGGAAGAGTTTAGCGGCAGGGGGTTTCTCCCTTCGGGACTATGCCTCTCATTCCTTTAGAATTGGGGCGACTACGGAGGTGGCGAGGTGGGGTTTAAGTGACCAGATTCTTCAATGGATTGGTCGCTGGGAATCTCAACGGTTCTGGCTCTATGTACACCCTCATTTACTGTGATGGGCTGGGGGAGTGGTCTGGGGGGTATGGTAGTGCCCGGGTAGTTGGGTCCTGTCTGTCGTCTGTGTATGTCTTTATGTGGGGTTTCTGTCTTGGGGTAATGTTTGTATTTCATTTTGTGGGGTGGTGTGAATAGTGTTGGTTTTGTGTGTCTATGTTTCCCTTTGTGTTTTCTGTCTTACAGGCCTGGTGTGCCTGATGTGGATCCTTGGGCATTCTTATGTCCATTGGGGGGCAAAAAGGGCCCTGGTGAGACGGAAGGGCAGGCAGCTGCGTTTCTCAAGGGAGGAGGCTTCAGTGCGCTGGATAGGGATTCTGGGCATGTTATGGTCCCGTGTCCTTCCTGAGGTGTAGCGTTATGCTAGGCTGGATAGGCCTCTGGACGTGCTGTTGTTGCACGTAGGGGGTAATGACCTGAGTATCAGGGCCTCTAGGGATCTTATTTGGGATGTGAAATGGGACTTCCTGCGTTTAAGGTCAGCTTTTCCGGAGTCAGTGGTGGTATGGTCAGATATAATTGGCAGAGCAACTTGGAGGGGGGCCCGGTCTGTTGATCGGATCAACAAGACCAGGATAAAGGTCAAAAAGGCAGTGGCTAAGTTTGTGGTGCGTAATGGGGGACTGGTAGTCCGCAATTGCGAGTTGAAGAAGAACATCGTCCTGTATTTAAGGGCCGAGGGTGTGCACTTGTCAGCTGTGGGGATTGACATGTGGTTCTGGGGCTCCGGGATGGGCTACAGTGGGCCTGGCGGCTGTGGCGAGCCTGCCACACGTGAGGTGGTCACTGGTGGGAGTCTGTGGCATGGGTCTCTGGTTTGTGAAGGTTGGAATGGTGGAAGATAAACAGGATATGGTGTGGGGACGGGTTGGACCTATCTCGGTATGGGTACCATTCCTATCTGGAAATAATGGGCTACCGGTCATCGGGCTGCAGTGGCAAGAAAGTGGCAATAGTTCATCCCTGAACTGGTGGGTTCACGGCTAGGGGCCAGGATGCTGAGGTGGTGGTGGTGCAGCCGATGCAGTAGAATACCTTCCTTCACAAACCTCAGACAGAGCAGTAATTTAAAAAGTTGGGGTTTTATATATGTGGTATATATATTGTAACCTGGGGGACAGGTAGCAGGTACAAAGCTCCCTGGGATGAGCAGTCTTTCAGGCACAGATAGCAAATCCAGTGAAATAGTGACAAACAGTGCGGTGTTTATTTGTGATATATACAAGTCTATATGCAGGTGCTGTACAGTGTCCCAAAAAAAACAAATAGAAACAAAAATAGCCAAAACAAAACCTAGCCATGTCTCAGCACTAACTAAACAATATTTACAGATCCTAACTACCAGGCTGAGCAAGCCTACAGCTTGTCAGCTTCCACATACCTTTTTGCTCTCCTACACAGAAGTTGTCTGAGTATCCCAGGCCAAGAGCAAAGGCTGTCTGCTCAGGTGAGCTTAAATTAGCCTGGGGGAGAGGACCAAGACCTGAACTGGACCATGGATCAGAGATCCCTGAACCTGTATGAGAGGAGCCTGGGAGATGTATAAACCCCGAACAGGACTTTTCCTGGCTCTCTCTGGGACGCTCTGCTACATATCCTCCCCCCTTGTTTCAACCCTAGGGTTGGAACACCTGTAGCCCAACAGGAGTGAACACGGTACAGGGCATCTACATTCCCCATCTCAACACCTGGCCTGTGTTTTACAGTGAATGAGTAATCCTGTAGAGCCAAAAACCACCGGTTCACCCGTCTATTAGTCTCCTTCTTTTGAGCCATCCATTTCAGAGGAGCATGGTCAGTTATTAACTCAAACTGGCGTCCTAACAAATAGTACCTGAGTGCGTTCATGGCCCACTTTATGGCTAAACATTCCTTTTCAATGACTGCATACCTTTGCTCATGGTCATTGAGCTTGCTGCTTAGGTACACCACAGGGTGTTCTTCCCCATTGTGTACCTGTGATAGTACTGCCCCGATACCAACATCAGACGCATCCGTCTGAACCAAAAAATCTTTGGAGAAATCGGGGGAGTACAGTACTGGTTGGGCACAAAGAGCCTTCTTCAGGACTTGGAAAGATTCCTCTGCTACTGAGGACCATTTCACCATTACAGAGTCTTTCCCTTTCGTAAGGTCTGTCAGTGGGGCAGCTATAGTTGCAAAATTTGGGATAAATCTTCTATAATACCCCGCAATGCCAAGAAAGGCCCTGACCTGCTTCTTGTTTGCAGGACGTGGCCATTCCTGGATGGCTTCTATTTTATTCACTTGAGGTTTTATGACACCACGCCCAATAGTGTAGCCCAAATACTTGGCTTCCTCTAGACCAATGGCACATTTTTTTGGATTTGCTGTAAAACCTTCTTTGAAGAGGGAATCAAGGACAGCCTGGACACGGGGCAAGTGAGACTCCCAGTTAGTGCTATGTACCACTATGTCATCTAGATATGCTGCTGCATATTGTCGGTGGGGTCTTAGAGTCCTGTCCATGGCCCTCTGAAATGTCGCGGGGGCATTTTGCAACCCAAAAGGCAGTTTTTTATATTGAATGGAACCCTCCGGGGTCACAAATGCAGTCTTCTCTTTGGCGCTACCAGTCAGGGGTATTTGCCAATAACCTTTTGTCAAGTCCAAAGTGGTCAGATGGCGAGCCTTGCCAAGTCGGTCTATACGTTCGTCCACCCTGGGCATTGGGTACGTGTCAAACTTTGTCACTGCATTAAGCTTCCTGAAGTCATTACAGAACCTCCAAGTGCCATCCGGTTTTGGGACTAACACGATGGGGCTAGACCAGTCACTATTGGATTCCTCAATGACATCTAGCTCCAACATTCTTTTAACTTCCTCGCTGATGTCCTTTCTCCTCGCTTCAGGAATTCGGTATGGTTTGAGCTTGACACGGACCCCAGGTTCAGTAACAATATCATGCTGAACTGCTGAAGTTGTGCCAGGTAACTCTGAAAATTTCTCTCTATTTCTTATCAGGAATTCTCTAGTTTCCTGCTTTTGGGAATATGACAGGGTGTCTGGAATCATGACCTCAGGGATCAGAGGGGACTCAGTACCCTTAGGCATTACCGGGAGGGACCTCGCTGTTAACGCCAGTCTATCCTTCCAGGGCTATTACAGGTTTATGTGGTAAATCTGTTCGGGCTTCCTTTTTCCTGGTTGATATATTTTGTAATTGACCTCCCCAACTCTTTCAATTACTTCAAAGGGACCCTGCCACTTAGCCAGGAACTTGCTCTCAACAGTGGGAACTAACACCAGGACCCTATCACCAGGAGAGAAAACACGGAGTTGGGCCCCCCTGTTGTAAATCCTCTGTTAAGCTGTTTGGGCCTGCAGTAAGTGTTCTTTTACCATCGGCATGATTGCTGCAATCCTGTCCTGCATTTGAGCGATATACTCAATGACACTTTTATGGGGTGTCTGCTCCCCCTCCCAAGTTTCTTTGGCTATGTCCAAGAGTCCCCGAGGGTGTCTCCCATAAAGCAACTCAAATGGAGAGTACCCCGTGGAGGACTGGGGAACCTCCCTGATGGCAAACATCAAGGATGGTATCAGGAAGTCCCAGTTTTTCCCATCCTTGTCAACAACCTTTTTTAACATGCTCTTTAATGTCTTATTGAAGCGTTCCACCAAGCCATCCGTTTGAGGATGGTACACCGAGGTTCGCAATTGCGTCACCTTAAATAACTTGCACAGCTCTCTAGTTATTCGTGACATAAATGGGATGCCCTGGTCTGTAAGGACTTCTTTAGGGATTCTAAAAGGACTGAACACCATAAACAGCTCTTTGGCAATGTTTTTAGCAGACGCGGTGCGTAAGGGAATGGCCTCTGGGTAACGGGTAGCATAATCCATGATTACAAGGCTATGCTGATGACCTCGGGCAGACTTGGGGAGTGGACCCACAAGGTCCATGGCAATCCTCTCAAAGGGCACTTCAATAATGGGTAAGGGCACTAAAGGACTTCGGAAGTGTTGTAGTGGGGCTGACATCTGACACACAGGACAGGATTGACAATAATTCTCAATATCCTTCTGTATCCCGGGCCAATAAAACTTGCGCAACACCCTTTCAGTAGTTTTCTCAACCCCTAAATGACCTCCTAGCAAGTGCCCATGGGCAAGTTCCAACACCACCAGTCTGTATGGCTTAGGGACCACCAACTGTTCAACCACTTCATCATTTTTTTACATACACGATACAGTAAATCCTCATTGCTGCTAAAATAAGGACAGGTACATCATTAATCACCATTACATTTGGCCCTGGCAAGGGTTGGGTCTTTTCTTTGCTCGGTACCAAAATTTTCCTTGTGTACATTAAGGTCAGCAAACTCCAACGTAGGCTCAGATTAAGCAGATGGCTGTCCAGCTCCACTGGTTGTGGGGACCTCCTCAGGCTCCTCCAGCTCTCCTGCCATAACTAAGAAAGGAAAACGCGGGGAGCCCTGAGAAGAGTCCCCTGAACCCACATTGTCAGTAGCGGCCAGGAGTTCTGGCTCTGTCACTGAGTCAGCTACTGCGACCGGGTCGGGACGATCCCACAGTTCCCAAAACTTAGGGAAGTCCCTACCAACGATGGCCTCGTTCACCAAGTGGGGCACAAGTCCGACCGGATGGGTCACCGTACCTAAGCCAGTTTTAAACTGAACAGTGGCTATAGGATACTCGCGGGTATCCCCATGTACACAGATCACAGCAACTTTTTTAGCATGCAAATTCACAGTTTCAACCATCTCAGCTGTAACCAAAGTCACTAGACTTCCAGAGTCCAGCAAGGCCGTAATAGGCTTATTATTAACAGTCATTTGGCACATGTGTTTTCCCATACTTGGTGCTGCAGCGCATGAAACAGCAGCAAACATAGACTGCCTTCTAATAGATAGATCACACTGCATTTGTTCATCTGTCAATGGACAGTTTTGCTGCAACATGTCCCAGTTCTTGGCAACGAAAACACCTGATGTTTCCCCAGTTTGGTTTGCTGACAGGCAGTAGCTTCCCTTGTTTGGGACGCCAAACTTCAGTCCTGGCACCAAAAATCCTCCCCCCTATTTCCTTGCCATGCTTACCACCCACTTCCCCTGGAACAGTCTTACCGGTTGCCTGGGGAGACCGTGGCTTTGGGTGAAAAGTCCGTGCGGCTGTAGGGGTGGTGACCAGGCTCTCTGCAGCAAAGTACCTTTCAACGAGTTCCACGAGGTTGTCCGCCGAGTTGGGATCTCCTTGACTCACCCACTTCTGCAGGGGAACTGGTAGTGACCTCAGGAACCGGTCCATGACCACACGCTCCACTATTTGTGGCCAAGACAGGAACTCCGGCTGTAGCCATTTCTTCACCAAGTGAATTATGTCGAACATCTGCGATCTTGGGGGCCTTTCGTCTTGGAAGAACCAGCTGTGGACCCGCTGGGCTCGAACTGCCAAGGTGACACCAAGTCGCGCCAGGATTTCCCACTTGACCTTTTCATAGTCTCCTGCTTCTGCTGACTCCAAATCATAGTAGGCCTTCTGCGATTCTCCAGACAGCAAGGGGGCGACCAGTCCTTCCCACTGGGTTTTGGGCCAACCTTCCCTCTCAGCGGTCCGTTCAAACGTTAAGAGAAAGGCCTCTGGATCATCATCTGCAGTCATCTTAGAAAGAAAGCGACCCACATGGATGGCTGAGGGCTTGTCTCCAACAACATTAACTTTAGCAGGTGACCACTGTGCTAGCATCTCCACAACCGCAGCCAGGGTTTTCCTATCCTCTTTTGCATCAGTGGCTAGCTGTTCAAACAGCCTCTGCGATAGCTCCTGTACAGCACCAATCTGTTGGCACAGCGCCTTGGTTTGCTACTGTGTGATAGCGTTTGCATATTGCTGTCCAGCATTGGATTGTTGCTGTGCAGCATTGGATATCACCAATTGTTTTAGGATTTCCTCCATGTTTAGTCACTCTAGGTACTGGCCTTTTAAGTAGTAACTTACTACAGCTGGTCGCAGTCTCCACCATATGTAACCTGGGGGACAGGTAGCAGGTACAAAGCTCCCTGGGATGAGCAGTCTTTCAGGCACAGATAGCAAATCCAGTGAAATAGTGACAAACAGTGCGGTGTTTATTTGTGATATATACAAGTCTATATACAGGTGCTGTACAGTGTTCCAAAAAAAACCAAAATGGAACAAAAATAGCCAAAACAAAACCTAGCCGTGTCTCGGCACTAACTAAACAATATTTACAGATCCTAACTACCAGGCTGAGCAAGCCTACAGCTTGTCAGCTTCCACATACCTTTTTGCTCTCCTACACAGAAGTTGTCTGAGTATCCCAGGCCAAGAGCAAAGGCTGTCTGCTCAGGTGAGCTTAAATTAGCCTGGGGGAGAGGACCAAGACCTGAACTGGACCATGGATCAGAGATCCCTGAACCTGTATGAGAGGAGCCTGGGAGATGTATAAACCCCAAACAGGACTTTTCCTGGCTCTCTCTGGGACGCTCTGCTACAATATATATTTCAGTTTTATGTGTGTATGTATATATATATATGTAGCGCTGGTAGATTTGCGATCTACCATATGTTAGGTAAATTTAGTAACTTGTTCGTTAGGTTAGGTTCGCCTCTGTTCCAGCTTGGCTGACGTTGTGTGTGCTTCCATGCTGACCGGTGGGTGTCGCTGTTATCACTGGTCAGTGTTGGAAAGGCAACGTGTCGAAGCGTATGGATGCTCTTCTGTCCCGGAGACAACTCGGTGGAGGTGGTCCTCCGAGATGCATTCTGGGCGAGGGTATTTATGGGACAGACGCCATATTGTGGGGTTCGTTTTACAGCCACCTGCTGGCCCTCCTGGCCAACAGGTATGCGTTAGAGAGCAATCTTGTGGTCCTCCGTTCCGGAGGCCCACGTCGCTGCGGCGCAGAGGTGGGCCCAGAAGCTTGTCTGGGGCCTACCACAGCAGCCGAGGAGATCCCAGGGGAGGACCCGTCATGGAAGGATCACGCAGCGCGCTGGTCTGGAGAGGGGCCTGGTGACTTGGAGGACGTATCCTAAAAGTAACTATACAGCATAGTGTTGCCGGGTTGGCTTAAAGGTTCAAGCACTGTGACTGACGTTCATTGCAGAAAGACCAATACATCCTGTGGCAGAGGATCGTACAGGTTTATCCCAAATAAGTCTGTGGCAGAGACTTTTGTTCGTGCTATGTACTGGCTGCTAGGCAAGTGAGAGAGGCCTATCCAGGCGAGCAAAGAGTGTGTCCCACGAGGGGAGCGCATTCTATTGTAATATCCAAATTCTACCAGGACATTTGTCAAGAATCTTACAAGAAGATATTTGAGTTTCTTCTGCAGTTTCCCTTCTGCCTCTTTCCTGCTACTTCCTTAGTAAATTGTTTAATAAAGCATTGAAAACGTATTCAAGTGTTGGTGTGTGCATCGTCCAGAGGTAAACTCAACGGAACCCTAGACCCGGTGCCGGTGAAACAGAGGGAAGGAGAGTGAAGGTAACAAGCCTGCTTAAACCAGCAGCTCCGCTGACAGTTATTGCTACATATATATATATATATGCATATATATATATATATATATATATATATATGGTGGGGATGAAGAGTATTCAGACCCCCTTAAATTTTCCTCTCTTTGTTATATTGCAGCCATTTGCTAAAATCATTTAAGTTCATTTTTTGTATGGTGTTTTCTTCTATAACGTGTAAAAACAATGTTAAACCACACGTTGAATAAAACAGTGGCGTTCAATTCAAACAAGTTGCTACACTCTTACCGTGACTAATTAAGCACAAAATAAAGTGTAAATAAAATCTTAAAGTTAAATAAATAAAATTTCACATACAAAAAATTATTATACCAATGTGAATCATTAATTCGCAAGAATCTGATCAATTAACAAAAATTCATTAAATATTAGTGATAAAGTCCTTCAAAAAAAGTGATGATGTCTTCCTTCCAACTTCCACCACACCCAGGTGTTGAGTGGACCCACTCCCAATGAAAAACTCACTCACCAGCTCCAATTGCCCCCACTTGCATGTAAGGCTATAGTGCTTAATGTTCCCAAACAGAAAGGATTATGGTGATAAGCCAGCCATCCAAATATATATGTACAATTCATTTCACATGTGAATAAAAGAAAAGCTCCAATATTGTAATTCGTACAACCAGTTTATTGAACAACACACAAGCCAAATCTTCAATGGTTAAACTCACACTTTTAAAAATCCAAAAAAGCAACGTAAAACTTCCAAAGCAAACTGCATTCAACTGCACAGCACAGCAACTTGTATAACACTCTCTAGGGGTTGCGGTCACGGCGGACCCGAGGTATGCAGGTGTCTGCTCGCTTATCTCACCCACTTCTCGTTCTCCCCACCACTTAGACAGGTCCCCTCTCCTGATAGACTCGACCGCAACGCTCGTCTCACTTCGCGTCACTCGTTCCCGGTATCCACCATCACTCGGCCACGCCCCAACATGTTTCGTCACTCCTGTGACTTATTCGTGGGAATAAGAGGTAAAGAAGAATACAAAGATCACTGTGGCTGAGCTCCAGAGATGCAGTCGGGAGATTGGAGAAAGTTGTAGAAAGTCAACCATCACTGCAGCCCTCCACCAGTCGGGGCTGTATGGCAGAGTAGCCCGACGGAAGCCTCTCCTCAGTGCAAGACACATGAAAGCCCGCATGGAGTTTGCTAAAAAACACCTGAAGGACTCCAAGATGGTAAGAAATAAGATTCTATGGTTCTGATGAGACCAAGATAGAATTTTTTGGCCTTAATTCTAAGCGGTATGTGTGGAGAAAAACAGGCACTGCTCATCACCTGTCCAATACAGGCCCAAAGTGAAGTATGGTGGTGGTAGCATCATGCTGTGGGGGTGTTTTTCAGCTGCAGGGACAGGACGACTGGTTGCAATCGAAGGAAAGATGAATGCGGCCAAGTACAGGGATATCCTGGACGAAAACCTTCTCCAGAGTGCTCAGGACCTCAGACTGGGCCGAAGGTTTACCTTCCAACAAGACAATGACCCCAAGCACACAGCTAAAATAACGAAGGAGCGGCTTCACAATAACTCCGTGACTGTTCTTGAATGGCCCAGTCAGAGCCCTGACTTAAACCCAATTGAGCATCTCTAGAGAGACCTAAAAATAGCTGTCCAGTGCCTACCTGTCCCCAAGGTTACAATATGCATATCCTTTCTTTAAAAGGGGAAAGATGTAGAATATGTATGTGTTGTATTTACATAGCTGTGTTAGGACCTGGGGGTGGGAATAGGAAGTTATGAAGTGAAATTAGAAGAAAATTGTTTTTACATGTGGCTCTCTGCTGGCTGGAAAAAAACAAGCTCTTCACAAGCTTCATCTGACTATTCATCTTTGCTTCTACAAAATCTACATAAACTAAGAGCATATGTTAATATAACCAGCTCAAAACAACTGATGCTGGGGTCTCCTGCTATAATCTGTTTATTAAGGTGTTATGTGTTTATTGTTAAGTTTGTCTCTCCCATTGTGTGCCTCCTAGATGTGAATTACCATTGTTAATTGAGTCACCTAATGTTTCTGTCTATTGGCTAATCCTTTTGGAGGTTCCTACATGAAGATTAGTCTTATGTCAACGTTACCTCCTTATGTAATCATTGTATGATGTTTTGAGTAATATTTGGTTTTATTGTTCATATGGTGACTGTCCTACTTTTGAAGTGTATAAAAATCTGTATTTCGTTTCAATAAACAGTCATTCCTTTGGTTTTGCCTTAACATCTTGTCTGTGTTCGATGCTTGGAGTAAAGGGTTGGCTTTAGCTCTCGGTCTGCTCGAAGGGTTTGGGGGCAGGAGGCACTGTTTGGCGGAAGCACCCAAGCGGGGTGCCAAGCGGTCCATTACAATATCTATCATTCAAATGTCTCTCTCCCCACGTTTCATCATTAACCACTTAAGGACCGACTCTCTTTTTGAGATGTGTTGTTTACACGTTAAAAACAGTTTTTTTTTTGCTAGAAAATTACTTAGAACCCCCGAACATTATCATTTTTTTCTCTAAAACCCTAGAGAATAAAATGGTGGTAGATGCAATACTTTCTGTCACACCGTATTTGCGCAGCGGTCTTTTTTTTTGGAAAAAATACACTTTTTTGAATTAAAAAGAAAAAAACAGTAAAGTTAGCCCAATTTTTTTTTATATTGTGAAAGATAATGTTACGCCGAGTAAATTGATACCCAACATGTCACGCTTCAAAATTGCGCCCGCTTGTGGAATGGCAACAAACTTTTACCCTTAAAAATCTCCATAGGTGACGTTTAAAAAATTCTACAGGTTGCATGTTTTGAGTTACAGAGGGGGTCTAGGGCTAGAATTATAAACAGGTACAACTCATGTAGGAGGATTTGTTTAATCTCTGTGTGTCACCTGAGGCCAGTCACTTCACTAGGTTTACATACCTCCCAACTTTTTTGAGATGGGAACAAGGGACACCTATTATCAAAAGTATTTGATGCAATGCAATTTGCAAAATGCCATTTTTTATGTCACACGATATTTGCCCACTGTTTTTTTTTTTAAAAGCAATTTTTTGGGAAAAAAAAACCTCTTTCACGAATTAAAAAAAAAAAAAAAACACTAAAGTTAGCCCATTTTTTTTGTATAATGTAAAAGATGATGTTACACGTAAATACAAGTAAATAGATACCTAACATGTCATGCTTTAAAATTGCGCACGTCCTTGGAATGGCGGCAAACTCTGGTGCTTAAAATTCTCCATAGGCGACGCTTTAAACGCCTTTACAGGTTACCAGTTTAGAGTTGCACAGGAGGTCTGGTGCTAGAATTATTGCTCTTGCTCTGACATTCACGACAATACCTCACATGTGTGGTGCGATCACCGTTCACATATGGGTGTGGGAGTAACGCGTGTGTTCGCATTTGCGCGTAAGCATGGTGTGACGGGGGGGGGGGGGGCGCTTACATTTTTTTATTATTATTATTTAAATTTTTACAATTTTTTTTTTGTACTAACTTTATTGCTATCACAAGGGATGAACAACATCCCTTGTTCCCTTGTGACAGCATGGGCAGTGACAGGTCCTCTTTATGGAGAGATTTAGGATCTATTAGACCCCAAATCTCTCCTCTGGCCTCCTATGCAGCCGATCAGACACAGATAGGTCTGATTGGCTGCTTCCCTGGCCGCTGGTTGCCAGGTAAACAAAGGGGAGGAACCGGAAGTGACTAACTACTCGTCGGTCCCGGTTTCCAGGGTTACAGAGGGAGGGGAATGACGTTGGTTCCTCTTTCTCTCTGTACAGGACAGCCATCGCCCCCTGGCCTCCACGATAGGACCGGAGAGCCAGGAAGAGGTAGTGGCGGCGGGAGGGGGTGGGACCCCCTTCTGCCACCCGCAGAAGTGATCGCGGGGCTAATTAGCCACTCAGATCACTTCTGCAAAAAAGAGAATCACTGGCTGCAAAGAATGATACTGGGATGTTTCCTGTAGGGTGCAGGCATCATCTCGGTATAACCACTGCAACCCAAGGATGTCCATTTACGTACCTTGGACAGCAAGTGTTTAATTTCTACAATTATCAGCTCCATCTAGTGGTCATAATGTGGTGATTTCTTGATTCATGCTATGAATAAATGGAGAAAAAAATAACCTAATAACATTTGAGTTCACATTGAACATGCAAGTTTCCAGGGCGAAAAAGCTCTGAATTAGTTTTTATGAATACACGCTTTTAATTCTGTGTAACAAACAGTCTCTCTTGCTCAGTGTTCTTTGCCAAAAGTGGAAAAAAGAATCCACGAGGAAGGCTGGCTGGCACATAAGCCTCTTGCTTTAAAGGTCAAATTAGACATAATGTTTAACTTATACAGCCCTCCTTCATTAATAAGTGCAGGTGACATAATCATCGAAACTACCATAGTGAATTGCTATCCTCAGTGTACACTCCCAGGCCTTCTGCCTGCATGGTTAATGATTGCTGGCTCAATGTACAGTAAGTGGACTCTACCCCAATGGTATCATCCAAGACTGACAATCTCATTGCTGGGACCTGCCCTTGCTAGGTCATGCTTTAAACAAAGGAATTACCTAGCCCATTACCAACGCTTGCTGGAGGATTAATCGCTTGCTTTGTGGAGTCTTATTCACCTTGATTGTCGAAATCCCGACCTGGCAAAAGGAGTTGTTACTGGATGTCGGATGCGGAGGTCAATGTAAATCTCACCTTCTGTGGTATAAGAAGAAAGTCACACCGCATGAGCATCAGGTAAACAACTTGTCTAATTTTTCTTGTTATATACAATTGTATTAATGATCTACTTGATTCGTGAAACATTGTACCCAAACAAAATTGATGTCCTTTTTTTTCCCCCCACAAATAGAGTTTTCTTTTGATGATCATTTGATCACCTCGGCGGTTTTTATTTTTTTTGGGCTATAAACAAAAAAAGAGTGACAATTTTGAAAAAAAAAAGCAATATTTTGTTCTTTTTGCTATAATAAATATCAAAAAAATAAAAAACAAATTTCATCAGTTTAGGACGATATGTATTCTTCTACATAATTTTGGTAAAAAAAAAAAAAAAAATCGCAATAAGCGTATATTGATTGGTTTGCGCTAAAGTTATAGCGTCTACAAAATAGGGGATAGATTTATGGCATTTTTATTATTATTTTTTTTACTAGTAATGGGGGTGATCTGCGATTTTTATAGGGACTGAGACATTGCGGCGGACAAATCGGACACTTTTGACAACTTTTTTTTGGGACCATTGTCATTTATACAGCGATCAGTGCTATAAATAGCCACTGATTACTGTATAAATGTCACTGGCAGGGAAGGGGTTAACACATTTTTTTTTTTGTCCCATTTTTTTGAGTTCCACTACCCTTCACTTCCTGTCACAGAGAACCAACAGAAAGTAAAAGGAGATTCCTCTAATGCAAGGGCCTATCCCCTCTTAGGCAGTTGTCAGTGGAACTGGTGACATTGGAAGATATCCCCTCACTTCCTGTTTTGGTGACCACCAAAATTTTGAATAGTCACAAGTACAAATAGGGTGAATCTTCTCAGCAGGGGCACAGAGAGCAGATAAAAACCTAACAGATGATCTAATCCTTCTCCATTCTATCCAAAGCAAAGTATTTTTTGGCTTTACATACATTTTAAAGCTGAACCCTTGAAGAAATTTCAAAGCTCCCCTTTTAGAGCGGCTTGCATTTTTGTATAGGGCACCATTAAAAAAACAGTTTTACTTATACTTTACTTACCTTATCTCTTGCCGCTAGACTTACCCCACCCCAGCAGCCATCATTCCTCTCTTCCCTCTGATGCGCCGGGCTTTGGACGCGCCTTTGGCGTACCCACTTACAATGTTGGGCCCTCCAGTAGATTAAAAAAAAAAGGTTTAGCCTCGAGATACACTTTAATGTAATGCAGTAGGCTAAATGGGTAGAGATCAGTATTTCCAAACATTTTTTATGTATGTACCATCATCCCTGGAAGTAATAAACCAAAAAATATGTAAGAAATTGGATTTTAAAGGTACCCCTGATATAGGCAAGAGCACTATCAACTAAAAATATAGCAAGTATTTATTAATGCAACTTTACAAAAAGTGTAGTAAAATGTGAGAACAGTTTTACATTCACAGTCAAAGGTATACCTCCTCAACCTAATATTGACAATGAAAAAACTGTAGTCACAAAAGGTTCATAACATGACCACGTCCACAAAATTTCAACATGTTTCGCCCAGAAGGCTTCATCAGGAAAATGGACGAGGCTTTTCAATTATTCAACAACAATATTCACAATAAAAACAACCTTGTATGTTCAAAAGAGAAAAAGAAAAAAGTAAATACACAGATAGAGTATACATGAAACATTCACATTTATACAACTTGAAAGCTCTTTAGCTAGTGCAACCATAACTCCACCAAAACCACCAAAACCACCCACCAGGACCATTGACATTTATACAGCGATCAGTGTTATGAATATGCACTGATTACTGTATAAATGTCACTGGCAGGGAAGGGGTTAAATGTGTGTTTCATGTCAGAGGGACATGCAGCCGCTCGGGGTTGTCCACATGCTGCCACCATGATGCTTCACGGCTGCGTCAAAAGTGAACCAGCACTGCGTCGCCTTTACTGACAATTGCGCGGTCGTGCGACGCTGTACCCAAACAAAACTGACGTCCTTTTTTTCCCACAATTATCTATATATATGTATATTGATTGGTTTGCGCAAAAGTTATAGCGTCTACAAAATAGGGCAGGGATATGCAAGTAGCGGACCACCAGCTGTTGCAGAAGTACAAGTCCAATGGGGCATAGCAAGACTCTGATAGCCACAAGCATGAAACCCAGAGGCAGAGGCATGATGGGACTTGTAGTTTTGCAACAGCTGGAGGTCCGCTAATTGCATATCCCTGAAATAGGGGATAGATTTATGGCATTTTTATTTTTTTTAATTTTTTTTTACTAGTAATGGTGGCAATCAGCGATTTTTTTTTATCAGGACTGCGATAATACAGCAGACAAATCGGACACTTTTGACACATTTTTTGGGACCATTGACATTTATACAGCGATCAGTGCTATGAATATGCACTGATTACTGTATAAATGTCACTGGCAGGGAAGGGGTTAACACTAGCGGGCGATCAAGGGGTTAAATGTGTGTTCCCTAGATGTGTTCTAACTGTATGGGGATGGGACTATCTCAGGACTCCTTTTTCCGTTAATTAAATTTTTTCTTCATAAAAACTTGCTTGACTTTTTCCAGCCCAGCAGAAGAAAACAAGACTGAGATCCTGCATAAAAGAGACTTGCGGCTATCCAGAAATAAGAGACACTTTCCCAGATACAGTAAGTTTGACACAAGTAATGACGTATATGGATACGCTTGTATAGGATATGGGGTTACTTGTTGCATGAAATTTTTATTTTTTCCATAGTAACAATATTGAAATTTATGCTAGAATAGAATCCAAGACACAGCTAAAATAACAAAGGAGTGGCTTCACAATAACTCCGTGACTGTTCTTAGATGGCCCAGCCAGAGCCCTGACTTAAACCCAATTGAGCATCTCTAGAGAGACCTAAAAATAGCTGTCCAGTGCCTACCTGTCCCCAAGGTTACAATATGCATATCCTTTCTTTAAAAGGGGAAAGATGTAGAATATGTATGTGTTGTATTTACATAGCTGTGTTAGGACCTGGGGGTGGGAATAGGAAGTTATGAAGTGAAATTAGAAGAAAATTGTTTTTACATGTGGCTCTCTGCTGGCTGGAAAAAAACAAGCTCTTCACAAGCTTCATCTGACTATTCATCTTTGCTTCTACAAAATCTACATAAACTAAGAGCATATGTTAATATAACCAGCTCAAAACAACTGATGCTGGGGTCCCCTGCTATAATCTGTTTATTAAGGTGTTATGTATTTATTGTTAAGTTTGTCTCTCCCATTGTGTGCCTCCTAGGTGTGAATTACCATTGTTAATTGAGTCACCTATTGTTTCTGTCTATTGGCTAATCCTCTTGGATGTTCCTACATGAAGATTAGTCTTATGTCAACGTTACCTCCTTATGTAACCATTGTGTGATGTTTTGAGTAATATTTGGTTTTATTGTTCATATGGTGACTGTCCTACTTTTGAAGTGTATAAAAATCTGTATTTCATTTCAATAAACAGTCATTCCTTTGGTTTTGCCTTAACATCTTGTCTGTGTACGATGCTTGGAGTAAAGGGTTGGTTTTAGCTCTCGGTCTGCTGGAAGGGTTTGGGGGCAGGAGGCACTGTTTGGCGGAAGCACCCAAGCGGGGTGCCAAGCGGTCCATTACAATATCTATCACTCAAATGTCTCTCTCCCCCTTTAGAGCACGTTTCATCATTAACCACTTAAGGACCGACTCTCTTTTTGAGATGTGTTGTTTACAAGTTAAAAACAGGTTTTTTTTTGCTAGAAAATTACTTAGAACCCCCGAACATTATAATTTTTTTCTCTAAAACCCTAGAGAATAAAATGGTGGTAGTTGCAATACTTTCTGTCACACCGTATTTGCGCAGCGGTCTTTTTTTGGAAAAAATACACTTTTTTGAATTAAAAAGAAAAAAACAGTAAAGTTAGCCCAATTTTTTTTTTATATTGTGAAAGATAATGTTACGCCGAGTAAATTGATACCCAACATGTCACGCTTAAAAATTGCGCCCGCTCGTGGAATGGCAACAAACTTTTACCCTTAAAAATCTCCATAGGTGACGTTTAAAAAGTTCTACAGGTTGCATGTTTTGAGTTACAGAGGGGGTCTAGGGCTAGAATTAGAAACAGGTACAACTCATGTAGGAGGATTTGTTTAATCTGTGTGTCACCTGAGGCCAGTCACTTCACTAGGTTTACATACCTCCCAACTTTTTTGAGATGGGAACAAGGGACACCTATTATCAAAAGTATTTGATGCAATGCAATTTGCAAAATGCCATTTTTTATGTCACACGATATTTGCCCAGAGTTTTTTTTTTAAAAGCAATTTTTTGGGGAAAAAAAAACCTCTTTCACGAATTAAAAAAAAAAAAAAAACACTAAAGTTAGCCCAATTTTTTTGTATAATGTAAAAGATGATGTTACACGTAAATACAAGTAAATAGATACCTAACATGTCATGCTTTATAATTGCGCACGTCCGTGGAATGGCGGCAAACTCTGGTGCTTAAAATTCTCCATAGGCGACGCTTTAAACGCCTTTACAGGTTACTAGTTTAGAGTTGCACAGGAGGTCTGGTGCTAGAATTATTGCTCTTGCTCTGACGTTCACGACAATACCTCACATGTGTGGTGCGATCACCGTTCACATATGGGTGTGGGAGTAACGCGTGTGTTCGCATTTGCGCGTAACCATGGTGTGACGGGGGGGGGGGGGGGGGGCGCTTACATTTTTATTATTATTATTTAGATTTTTACAATTTTTTTTTTGTACTAACTTTATTGCTATCACAAGGAATGAACAACATCCCTTGTGACAGCATGGGCCATGACAGGTCCTCTTTATGGAGAGATTTAGGATCTATTAGACCCCAAATCTCTCCTCTGGCCTCCTATGCAGCCGATCAGACACAGATAGGTCTGATTGGCTGCTTCCCTGGCCGCTGGTTGCCAGGTAAACAAAGGGGAGGAACCGGAAGTGACTAACTACTCGTCGGTCCCGGTTTCCAGGGTTACAGAGGGAGGGGAATGACGTTGGTTCCTCTCTCTCTCTGTACAGGACAGCCATCGTCCCCTGGCCTCCGCGATAGGACCGGAGAGCCGGGAAGAGGTAGCGGCGGCGGGAGGGGGTGGGACCCCCTTCTGCCACCCGCTAATTAGCCACTCAGATCACTTCTGCAAAAAAGAGAATCACTGGCTGCAAAGAATGATACTGGGATGATTCCTGTAGGGTGCAGGCATCATCTCGGTATAACCACTGCAACCCAAGGATGTCCATTTACGTACCTTGGGCAGCAAGTGTTTAATTTCTACAATTATCAGCTCCATCTAGTGGTCATAATGTGGTATTTTCTTGATTCATGCTATGAATAAATGGAGAAAAAAATAACCTAATAACATTTGATTTCACATTGAACATGCAAGTTTCCAGGGCGAAAAAGCTCTGAATTAGTTTTTATGAATACACGCTTTTAATTCTGTGTAACAAACAGTCTCTCTTGCTCAGTGTTCTTTGCCAAAAGTGGAAAAAAGAATCCACGAGGAAGGCTGGCTGGCACATAAGCCTCTTGCTTTAAAGGTCAAATTAGACATAATGTTTAACTTATACAGCCCTCCTTCATTAATAAGTGCAGGTGACATAATCATCGAAACTACCATAGTGAATTGCTATCCTCAGTGTACACTCCCAGGCCTTCTGCCTGCATGGTTAATGATTGCTGGCTCAATGTACAGTAAGTGGACTCTACCCCAATGGTATCATCCAAGACTGACAATCTCATTGCTGGGACCTGCCCTTGCTAGGTCATGCTTTAAACAAAGGAATTACCTAGCCCATTACCAACGCTTGCTGGAGGATTAATCGCTTGCTTTGTGGAGTCTTATTCACCTTGATTGTCGAAATCCCGACCTGGCAAAAGGAGTTGTTACTGGATGTCGGATGCGGAGGTCAATGTAAATCTCACCTTCTGTGGTATAAGAAGAAAGTCACACCGCATGAGCATCAGGTAAACAACTTGTCTAATTTTTCTTGTTATATACAATTGTATTAATGATCTACTTGATTCGTGAAACATTGTACCCAAACAAAATTGATGTCCTTTTTTTTCCCCCCACAAATAGAGTTTTCTTTTGATGATCATTTGATCACCTCGGCGGTTTTTATTTTTTTTGGGCTATAAACAAAAAAAGAGTGACAATTTTGAAAAAAAAAAGCAATATTTTGTTCTTTTTGCTATAATAAATATCAAAAAAATAAAAAACAAATTTCATCAGTTTAGGACGATATGTATTCTTCTACATATTTTTGGTAAAAAAAAAAAAAAAAATCGCAATAAGCGTATATTGATTGGTTTGCGCTAAAGTTATAGCGTCTACAAAATAGGGGATAGATTTATGGCATTTTTATTATTATTTTTTTTACTAGTAATGGGGGTGATCTGCAATTTTTATAGGGACTGAGACATTGCGGCGGACAAATCGGACACTTTTGACAACTTTTTTTTGGGACCATTGTCATTTATACAGCGATCAGTGCTATAAATAGCCACTGATTACTGTATAAATGTCACTGGCAGGGAAGGGGTTAACACATTTTTTTTTTTGTCCCATTTTTTTGAGTTCCACTACCCTTCACTTCCTGTCACAGAGAACCAACAGAAAGTAAAAGGAGATTCCTCTAATGCAAGGGCCTATCCCCTCTTAGGCAGTTGTCAGTGGAACTGGTGACATTGGAAGATATCCCCTCACTTCCTGTTTTGGTGACCACCAAAATTTTGAATAGTCACAAGTACAAATAGGGTGAATCTTCTCAGCAGGGGCACAGAGAGCAGATAAAAACCTAACAGATGATCTAATCCTTCTCCATTCTATCCAAAGCAAAGTATTTTTTGGCTTTACATACATTTTAAAGCTGAACCCTTGAAGAAATTTCAAAGCTCCCCTTTTAGAGCGGCTTGCATTTTTGTATAGGGCACCATTAAAAAAACAGTTTTACTTATACTTTACTTACCTTATCTCTTGCCGCTAGACTTACCCCACCCCAGCAGCCATCATTCCTCTCTTCCCTCTGATGCGCCGGGCTTTGGACGCGCCTTTGGCGTACCCACTTACAATGTTGGGCCCTCCAGTAGATTAAAAAAAAAAGGTTTAGCCTCGAGATACACTTTAATGTAATGCAGTAGGCTAAATGGGTAGAGATCAGTATTTCCAAACATTTTTTATGTATGTACCATCATCCCTGGAAGTAATAAACCAAAAAATATGTAAGAAATTGGATTTTAAAGGTACCCCTGATATAGGCAAGAGCACTATCAACTAAAAATATAGCAAGTATTTATTAATGCAACTTTACAAAAAGTGTAGTAAAATGTGAGAACAGTTTTACATTCACAGTCAAAGGTATACCTCCTCAACCTAATATTGACAATGAAAAAACTGTAGTCACAAAAGGTTCATAACATGACCACGTCCACAAAATTTCAACATGTTTCGCCCAGAAGGCTTCATCAGGAAAATGGACGAGGCTTTTCAATTATTCAACAACAATATTCACAATAAAAACAACCTTGTATGTTCAAAAGAGAAAAAGAAAAAAGTAAATACACAGATAGAGTATACATGAAACATTCACATTTATACAACTTGAAAGCTCTTTAGCTAGTGCAACCATAACTCCACCAAAACCACCAAAACCACCCACCAGGACCATTGACATTTATACAGCGATCAGTGTTATGAATATGCACTGATTACTGTATAAATGTCACTGGCAGGGAAGGGGTTAAATGTGTGTTTCATGTCAGAGGGACATGCAGCCGCTCGGGGTTGTCCACATGCTGCCACCATGATGCTTCACGGCTGCGTCAAAAGTGAACCAGCACTGCGTCGCCTTTACTGACAATTGCGCGGTCGTGCGACGCTGTACCCAAACAAAACTGACGTCCTTTTTTTCCCACAATTATCTATATATATGTATATTGATTGGTTTGCGCAAAAGTTATAGCGTCTACAAAATAGGGCAGGGATATGCAAGTAGCGGACCACCAGCTGTTGCAGAAGTACAAGTCCAATGGGGCATAGCAAGACTCTGATAGCCACAAGCATGAAACCCAGAGGCAGAGGCATGATGGGACTTGTAGTTTTGCAACAGCTGGAGGTCCGCTAATTGCATATCCCTGAAATAGGGGATAGATTTATGGCATTTTTATTTTTTTTAATTTTTTTTTACTAGTAATGGTGGCAATCAGCGATTTTTTTTTATCAGGACTGCGATAATACAGCAGACAAATCGGACACTTTTGACACATTTTTTGGGACCATTGACATTTATACAGCGATCAGTGCTATGAATATGCACTGATTACTGTATAAATGTCACTGGCAGGGAAGGGGTTAACACTAGCGGGCGATCAAGGGGTTAAATGTGTGTTCCCTAGATGTGTTCTAACTGTATGGGGATGGGACTATCTCAGGACTCCTTTTTCCGTTAATTAAATTTTTTCTTCATAAAAACTTGCTTGACTTTTTCCAGCCCAGCAGAAGAAAACAAGACTGAGATCCTGCATAAAAGAGACTTGCGGCTATCCAGAAATAAGAGACACTTTCCCAGATACAGTAAGTTTGACACAAGTAATGACGTATATGGATACGCTTGTATAGGATATGGGGTTACTTGTTGCATGAAATTTTTATTTTTTCCATAGTAACAATATTGAAATTTATGCTAGAATAGAATCCAAGACAAAGTTTGTAAAAATGCAAGGATCATATGTACATAATAATAAGACTGGTACATATGAGTGTAATTTAACAAATATGGGATTCTGGGTTATATTTTTTATTTTATTTTTATTAGTTTTAAAAGGAAATGAATCTACAACTTGGACTGGTGATGCAACTAATGGTAAGATACATTCTGCTTCTGTAGGAGGATCCAAAATGGATATTTGGTTTCTAACACAATATTATTTACAGTTTGTGGATCCTGAACATTTACAAATTACAGGAGATGAAAAAGGAGATGTAACTAGAGTATGGGATTTTCAAATAGTAAGAGGTTTAGCTCAAGTTAAAGTGAAGGTGATGATTACTGTTGTGGATTTGATTATTCCAGACATAAAACTATCGCTGCGGTCTCTTATAGGGCGTACACACGGTCGGACTTTGTTCGGACATTCCGACAACAAAATCCTAGGATTTTTTCAGACGGATGTTGGCTCAAACTTGTCTTGCATACACACGGTCACACAAAGTTGTCGGAAAATCCGATCATTCTGAACGCGGTGACGTACGTCGGGACTATAAACAGGGCAGTGGCCAATAGCTTTCATCTCTTTATTTATTCTGAGCATGCGTGGCACTTTGTCCGTCGGATTTGTGTACACACGATCGAAATTTCCGACAACGGATTTTGTTGTCGGAAAATTTTATCTCCTGCTCTCCAACTTTGTGTGTCGGAAAATCCGATAGAAAATGTCCGATGGAGCCCACACACGGTCGGAATTTCCGACAACACGCTTCGATCTGACATTTTCCATCGGAAAATCCGACCGTGTGTACGGGGCATTAAAGTTACAGAAGGAAAGGATAATTTAACTTTGATGTGTACTACGCAAATAGATTTACCTCAGAATTCACTATTAATTTGGAAGAGAAATGGTGAGTTGTTGGGTAGTCTTTTTCATAGGTCAGTTGCTATTATTATTAATAAGGGTAATTTTAGTTATTTGGATTGGATAAAATAATAGCTTGATTTATCATCATGCTAGTCCAAATCTAAATGACTCAGGTATATATGAGTGTTGCCTATCATTGGAAAATTATCCTATGAAATGTGATAATGCAAATGTTGTAGTTTTATCCCCTGAAAAAACTAAGTGTACTATTTCCGCCAGTCCTTTTCAAATTAATCATTTCCAATCCAGACATCTATTAAGAGAAGGACGTTTTGTGATCATACTTTGGAAATGTAACATTTCTGAATGGAAAATTTCATCAAGGTATCCTCAATGTCAAGAGTATTTAGCTAATATGGAATTGGGCATCGATAAATGGTTTGGAACAAATAGTAAAAATAATAACAGGAATAAACGAGATATTGTAGAAGGGATTCTTGGAGGAGTGGGAACAATTGGTAGCATTACCAATAGTATGGATATTAATACGTTAAAGTCTGATCTAGAAACAACAGGTTTAATGGGTAGTAAAAGTAAAGTTCAGAGAAATTTAAACCAAATATTAGAAAATATGATAATAAAGACAGCAACGGTTATAGGCCCATCTATAGTCCATTTACAAAATATCACTTTAGATTTAATGAACAGCGAACAACATTCCCATATAGCCAGAACATGTCTAGAGATACAGACAGAGTATTCTACCAATTTTAAAATAACAGCTCAAGCATTCCAAAGTGGAATAACTCCTCTAGGTATTTTACAAAGTTTACCTAATGAATATGTATTTGCAAAAAATCATACAGATTTATGGATAAATAAATGGGTAGGATATAATCAGCAGGAATGTTTTAGTACCTCAATGATTCCTATAGCAGGAAGAGAACAAATATTGGTTCCAATTACAGTCTTAGGATTACCAGTAAGTGATACTCAATTGTTATATTATAAATTGCAGTTTACAGTTTTTGCTCTGGATAGTAATTATTCAGAACCAGAACAACTTGATCTATCTTCCTGTTTACATTTTCAATCAAAAATACTCTGTTTGCCTAAGCAGGATAAAGGAATTTTTCATTCTTGTTTCCATAATCATTCATTATGTACGGCAAGAATAGAAAAAGTAAAAACTTCCTTTGACTTAGTAACTTCAGTAGGAAAAAGGAAGGTTTGTTTAAAGTTATGACTAGTACTGAAACAGTTAAAGCTTTTTTCCTATCCTGCACACATACAGAAATCCTGAGTCGAGGTTTGTATTGTATAGAAGGAGACCTTAAAGGAATCAGTATCAATGAAGTTAGAGTAAATTTAACCAATATGCTTATGCGAAATGTGGGTGTTCTTCCTATACAATATAATATATCTCAAGTAGATGAATTCCCATGGAAGGAATGGGCAGACATCATACAAAAGGATAAGGGTTTATTAATTGCTTTATCTGAAGAACTTCAAGTTACACAGACTGACTGTAACAGATCATTCTCTGAAGAGTTTGTGACATGCGAGGAGTGTATTATCAACAGAGAAATGCAGATCAAGTTACACAGACTGACTGGTCAGCCATGCCATGACAGTTTTCGCTTCTGTGGATCAAAGTC
The DNA here is from genome assembly GCA_037952925.1 of Lithobates clamitans. Lineage (NCBI taxonomy): Eukaryota > Metazoa > Chordata > Amphibia > Anura > Ranidae > Lithobates > Lithobates clamitans. The sequence continues at coordinate 1,173,302 of JBBGZY010000155.1, read as the reverse complement.
TTCCAAATATCTGGAAGAGGGTTCATGGATGAGAAAAAATACATTTTTTAAAAGGTCTTATTACTTACTTAAGTAATTGTTTTAAAAAAAATAAGTTTTTTGGGCCTTAATAACTTTTCTCGAGAGTTCATTGAGATTTTTTGCAGACAAAGTACCGTATATACTCGAGTATAAGTCAAATTTTTCAGCATATTTTTTTGTGCTGAAAGTGCCTCCCTCGACTTATACTCGAGTCAAGCACTTTTCTGCAGCAAAAAATGTCATTTTCCGAACCAAATTTGGGGCCCCGTATCTCAGGGCCACTTGGTGCTAGGAACCCCAAATTTGGTGTGCAAACCCAGTGGAACTGGTACCATAACATTTTCAAAGCTGGGATTCCTAACACCAAGTGGCCCTGAGATACGGGGCCCCAAAATCGGTTCGGAAAATGTCATTCTCTGCTGCAGAAAAGTGCTTGACATTTTCTGAACCAACTTTGGGGCCCCATATCTCAGAGACACTTAGTGCTAGGAACCCCACATTTGGTGTGCAAACCCAGTGGAACGGGTATCATAACATACCCAAAGCTGGGGTTCCTAGCACCAAGTGGCCCTGAGATACGGGGCCCCAAAACTGGTTCGGAAAATGTCATTCTCTGCTGCAGAAAAGAGCTTGACATTTTCTGAACTCATATTTGGGGCCCTGTATCTCGGGGCCACTTGATGCTAGAAACCCCAGCTTTGGAAATTTTATGGTTCTAGTTCCACTGGGTGTGCACACCAAATTTGGGGTTCTTAGCACTAAGTGGCCCTGAGATACGGGGCCCCAAATTTGGTCAACTGTGTCCATCTCTAGCAATTTCATTTTGGGACCCTTTGGGTTCAAGGACCCCAAATTTTGGCTGCGGCTAGGGGGCATCTAGGAACCCTTAACTACAGAGTTTGAAGTTCAGTGGACCTATGGCTGCAAATGGGCACAGTGAGGCTGCAAATGGGCACAGTGATGCTGCAAATGGGCATTGTTGACCCTCTTTTCCACTTACAATAGCTGTGCATTTCTCACCCTCGTCTTATACTCGGGTCAATAAGTTTTTCCCATTTTTTTGTGGTAAATTAGGGCCTCGACTTATACTCGGAACGACTTATACTAGAGTATATACGGTATCTGTCTGAGTAAATTTTAATGAATTATATAGGCTTACTGTAGGGCAAATATTTTTTAATAACAAAAGATAACATAATACAATAATTTGAAGATCTAAAGAAAGCCCTTTTTAATTTAGTATTTTTGATTAATATAGAGATCTCGCTCAGCCATTTTACATTCAAGTGTATGTGGGTGATGAGACAATTTCATTGGTATTTTAAAAAAAATGTGTTAGGAGTGCATTGTCCAATGCTACAGATCTGAGACATTGTGGGTTTTGCACCATTTGTTTTGAAAAACATCTTATGTTACACTAAAGGTGTTATTACAAGGTAAACAGGAGGTGTCAATGCACACAAATTTGTCTAGCGGCAACTGGATGTTAAAAAGATCAGTTGTAGTGGTATATAAAAATACATGGGGATTAAATAGATGCAGTGTGAGGGATAGAACCACAGTTGTGTTAATTAAGAAAAAAAGTCACTTATTCAACTTTTAGTGGACGCATTGAAAGTTGAACTTAAGACTGCCATGTGTTTAGCAGTCAGAGTGACAGGCATGTGTGGCTCATTCAATCATACTGTACGAGAGGAATGTTTTTGGCTCTGAAAAGAAATTTCAACATGATCAAATTTCTTTCAGAAATACAATATTTAGGAAAGCCCAACCTAAATTAGTGTTCTTTTACAAAATTAAAGCAATTGTCCGTGTAACGGAAAAAATACAATAATCTGGTAAGATTATTCTTTTACAAGATTTAATATTAGTCACAGGATAAAGAGGGGGACTATGACACTTTGTCTTAGTTAGAGTCAGTACAGATTGATTATGGAGATAAAATTTATTGTAAAAAAAATAGATAGAGTTATTTTTAAATGAAAATATTTCTTTTTGCATATCCAGGTACCTGACTGACTGATTGATTGTTTTTTTTTGTTTAAGCTAATGAAAGAAATTCTGAACTACTCATTTTAGAACACTTTGTCATCATACTTCTGAATATTGTTTTATTTGTTTATAGAACAATCCAAAGGGAAAGAGTAACCTGATACTACAAAGTATTGAGGAATTTGGCAAATCTATATAGATTGATTATATTTGTTTTTTTCCACCTGCTAAAGGAGGATATTAGGATGTTGTTTTTTTTAGTTAATGTTTCTTTTTGATAAATGAATTGAGGTTATTCTAGAAAAAATAATATTTTTAACAAAAGCTAAGTTGTTGTGAACTTTTCAAACCATGGAATCAGATAATGATTTAAAATTTTGTAGAACATGTATGCAATTTTAGGTATTTAGTAAAGTTTTTGTTTCTTATCATCTTAAGTACTTAGGTATTGTAGAACATATGAATAGTATTATAAAGTCTGATGATTCAAGAATAAGGTAAAGATTGGGTGACTAATTTACCTGCTACAGTTTTAGTTTAAAAACTTTATTATTTTCTAAACCTAGGGTTTGTTAACTTTTTGAGTTAATGACAGGATGTCTTTTGAGATTAGCATACTCCGTTATTTTTATATAATCTGTTGTATAGAAAGAAGTGTGGTTGCAAACATTGCAAACAGGTACAGGTATTTCAGAAGTTTGTTCACAAAACATGGCTAGGCCTTTGCTAAATTTAAATAGAAATTATGTCTTGAATGAGATTTCTACTTCTAATGAGTATGTTTAGTAATTTATTCCAGTAGCTAAAGTTATGGTTAAGAATTAAAGATCTGAAGGTACCAGGGATGCCAACAGAGATGTCAACTGAGATATCAATTGGAAAGATTATTTTGTTATTTTTAAGGTACATTGGAATTTTAATTTTTTGCTTTTAAAGAATTGGTAATAAAATAAATAAAAATAATTGGTAAAAATAAGAATAAATGGGTAAACACAGAAAGGATTATCAGTCTAGAATGGTTTATATTAAATAATGAAAATTACTTAGGAAAACATATTTATTTTTAGAAGAATTTGATACTTGTTTTCATTTTCTTTTATAGATATGTCTTTCATTTCTAAATTTAAAGAATATGATTAGATAGATAAATAAATCAAAAAATAAATAGAAAGATAGAATATATAAAATATGACAATCAAATAATGGGAAAGTTTTATGTTTTTTATCTATCTACAGACGAGTAGATTATTTATTATAATTATAATTGTTCAGTGTCAAGGATAATGTATAAAAACTTGTAGAAGTTATTTAGTTATTGAAATTTCCAGGAATGGAAGAAATTTTATTTATTGAATAATAATTTATTTTACAAAGCAATATAATTTGATTTTTTCAAAGATATTTATTTTTTCTTTATATTAAAATAGTCAAATTATATGGTTAAAGTCATAAGAGTTTCACAGGAAGTTAAATAAATGTATGAAGTTGAAGGAAGAAAATCTTTAATACTACATGATTTAGATGGAGAATTAATTAAAATGAATTAATATAATAATTTACATTTTCTCAATGGAATGAAATAGTTAAATATTTTTCATAAGAATATCTCAGAGTTTTGGAAAATGTTTATGTACAACAGTGATGGCGAACCTTGGCACCCCAGATGTTTTGGAACTACATTTCCCATGATGCTCAGCTACACTGCAGAGTGCAAGAGCATCATGGGAAATGTAGTTCCAAAACATCTGGGGTGCCAAGGTTCGCCATCACTAATGTACAATATCTGACACACTAAATTGTATTAATGTTTATTGTATTGTTTGTATTGAAAAAGTGTATCAGAGACATTTATTATTTAAGATGAATGCACTTATTATATTTGTTGATTATAGTGCATTGAGGGGGAATTGTTAGAAGATTTTAAGTTTATTATTATTTTAAGTGATAAAAGTTTCTGAAAAAATATATGAAACACATGAATGTTATATGTAATTAGTGATGGTTTCTGAAGGTTAATAGGATGGAGGATAGAGGACAGAGAAGTGGTTTAGCTGGGTAGATATTTAGATTATTTTGAGTTGCTATGTCAGGACAATGGGTGGAGTAATGTTGCTTATCTTTAGACTATAGCCATTTAAAGTATATATGCAAATATGGGTGTTACTAGGATATGCTGACATAACATTTTGAAACAGTATAAGAATGGATGAGATTTATGGTAGAATAGGAATGGAGTAGGGTTGAAGAGAGAGAAGTAACCCAACGCTTTGGAGAATGTAACATTAAGATGTCTCCTCCTCCTCCTCCTTCTGAGACCATCACCATGCCACATGTTATCGATGTCAGTCTTGTCTTTGCTTATCTTTCTGAACAAATAAACAACCTTTCTGGAAGTATCGTATGAACGAAGGATTCTTCAATTTCTACTAAGAAACTAATTCTAAAAGTAAGTTGGAAATGCGGCCTTGGACAAAGTACAGAAACATATCTCCTATACACTCTACCCTCTAGGAGAGAGGTCACTGATATACATAACATATCATATATATACATAACATATAACACAAAGACATTGCTATACATTCAGAAACGCTACTGAGAATGATAATATCTAGAATTATAGATATTAATACATTTCTTCAGACTGACTGGGGAAGGAGACATGTCATTGTTCCTACTTTGTAGGAACAAACGATATATGTCTCCTCTCCCCTGACAGAACAGGAATTTGTGTGTTTACACACACAAATCCCTGTGCTGACTCTCGTGCACGTGTTTGCGTTTGGGTGATTTGCGGTGATCACGCCCGCTGGCCACGTGCATCGGGTCCCCCGCCGTGCAGAGGGCGCGCATTTAAAGGGGAAGCCATACCCGTACAGGGTTTCGCCCAGCCGTGCAATTCTGCAACAGTATCTGCGTGAGCGGTAAAACTTGTAAACAAAATGTTCCAGAAAAGGCCTGGTCAGCAAGTGGTTAAGACTGTTAAATCCTTGATGCACAGGAGTGATGAGGCAATGTGAGTTGGCAGGCTAGCACCGGGAGGTTGCAGTTCTTGAACACATTAAGGCACAACACATGCAATGCCACATTCCTGGGGTGGCATCTGCTGGAGGGGTGGCTGACTGGCAGGGTGCTGACATAGGTAGCAGCACTGACCTGCAGAAAGGTGCAGTGGCACCTCTAGAGACCAGAGGCTTTTTAGAGCAAGCAGCGGTGTCCCCTATTCTGACTAGGGTTACCACTAGGGATAAGTCGAACACCCCCTGGTTCGGTTTGCACCAGAACCTGCGAACGGACCGAAAGTTCACGCAAACTTTAGAACCCCATTAAAGTCTATGGGACTCGAACGTTCGAAATCAAAAGTGCCAATTTTAAAGGCTAATATGCAAGTTATTGTCCTAAAAAGGGTTTGGGGACCTGGACCCTGCCCCAGGGGACATGTATCAATGCAAAAAAAAGTTTTAAAAAGGGCCGTTTTTTCGGGAGCAGTGATTTTAATGATGCTTAAAGTGAAAAAGAAAAAAGTGAAATATTACTTTAAATATCGTACCTGGGAGGTGTCTATAGTATGCCTGTAAAGTGGCGCGTGTTTCCTTGCTTAGAACAGTCCCTGCACAAAATAACATTTTTAAAGGAATAAAAGTCATTTAAAAATGCTTGTGGCTTTAATGTAATGTCGGGTCCCAGTAATATGGATGAAAATTAGTGAGACAAACGGCATGGGTACCCCCCACCCCAGTCCATTACCAGGCCCTTTGGGTCTTGTATGGATATTAAGGGGAACCTCGCACCCAAATTAAAAAAAGGAAAGGCGTGGGGCCCCCAGGCCCTATATACTCTGAACAGCAGTATACAGGTGGTGCAAACAAGACAGGGACTGTAGGTTTGTTGTTAAGTAGAATCTGTTTGTAATTTTGAACTGGTACATTTTTAAAGTGTAGCTCCAGCCAAAAAATCTATTTTTAAGCTTTTTGGAAAACATAGGGAAGGGTTATCAACCCTGTAACATTTGTTTTGCTGTCTGTGCACCTCTTCAGAAGATTTCACCTCACTTTCTGTCCCAATGACAAATGTTTTTTGAAAATTTGGGGGTTTTAGTGAAACAAGGATTGGTGACAAAGCATCAATTGAGAGGAGACACGTTTTTCCCATATTAACTCTTACAGGAGAGAATTTCTCTTCCTAGGGGTAGATTTCATCTCACTTCCTGTTGTTTCCTTCCGTTTGCAAGTAGGAGTCATTTGTAAGTTGGATGTTTGAAAGTAGGGGCCTGCCCTATATACTCTGCAGGAATTGGGGCCCTAGGTGTTGGTGTTGCCACAACACTGTAAGCCCTCACAGTTACTCTTGGTGGGCGCAGGAACAGGCCCTGCTGTGAAATATTAGATCAAGAATTGTAATTACATGCCATTGTTGAACAGGGGCAAAAAAATTGGGCCTTTGGTGGTGGTGGTGGTGCTGGTGTCACAACACTGTAAGTCCTCACAGTTACTCTTGGTGGGCGCTGGAACGGGCCCTGCCGTGAAATATTATATCAAGAATTGTAATTACATGCACCTGTTGAACAGGGGCAGAAAAATTGGGCCCTTGGTGGTGTTGGTAGTTGTGGTGGTTGTGTTGCCACAATACTGTAAGCCCTCACACTTACTCTTGGTGGGTGCAGGAATGGGCCCCGCTGTGAAACATTAGATCAAGAATTGTAATTACATGTCCCTGTTGAACAGGGGCAGAAAAATTGGGCCTTGGGCACTGGTGCTGGTGCCACAACACTGGAACCCCTCTCAGATTCTCTTGTTGAGTGCAGGACCAAGCCCTGCTGCAAAGTATTGCATCAAAAATTGTAATTACACACCCCTGTTAAACAGGGGCTGAAAAATTGGGCCTTAGGCACTGGTGCCACAACACTGCAACCCCTCACAGATACTCTAGTTGAGCGCAGCAACGAACCCTCCTGCAAAATATTGCATCAAAAATTGTAATTACACACCCCTGTTAAACAGGGGCTGAAAAATTAGGCCTTATGGGGCGTACACACGGTTGGACTTTTCGTCTACAAAAGTCCGACAGCCTGTCCGACAGACTTCCGGCGGACTTCCGGCGGACTTTCGGCAGACTTGCGGCAGACTTTCTAACGAACGGACTTGCCTACACACGACCACACAAAAGTCCGACGGATTCGTACGTGATGACGTACACCGGACTAAAATAAGGAAGTTCATAGCCAGTAGCCAATAGCTGCCCTAGCGTGGGTTTTTGTCCGTCGGACTAGCACACAGACGAGCGGATTTCGGGGTCCATCGTAGTTACGATGTAAAGATTTGAAGCATGTTTCAAATCTAAAGTCCGTCGGATTTGAGGCTAAAAAAGTCAGCTGAAAGTCCGGGGAAGCCCACACACGATCGGATTACCAGCCAGCTTTAGTCCGTCGGCGTCCGTTGGACTTTTGTAGCCGAAAAGTTTGACCGTGTGTACGCCCCATTAGCCACTGGTGGCGGCGCCCAGAACCAAAAATGTTCTTACAAGCTATCAGCATGATCATTGAGGAGGAAGAGGATAATCATTCAGCATAACAGGATAGTCACTCAGCATCAGCATAGGCAGTCTTGAAGGGATCTGACATTTCAAAAAAAATTATTCAGATACATCATCATCAGGTGCCTGGTAGCTGGTGGTGATCCAAGACTGATTCATTTTTATGAAGGTCAGTCGATCGACCGAGTCGGTGGACAGGCGTACCCTGTGATCGGTTACAAAGCCTCCAGCAGCACTGAATGTGCGTTCCGAAAGAACGCTGGATGCAGGACAGGCCAGTAGCTCAATTGCATGCTGTGCAAGCTCTGGCCTGTGATCCTTCCTCAAGACCCAGTAACCCAGAGGATTTTCGGTGGGAAAGGTGTCCAAGTCAGATCTTGCCCTTAGGTATTCCTGCACCATATAAAGCAGACGCTGGCGATGGTTGCTGGAACCGATCATACCTTGGGGCTGTGGACTAAAAAAGATTGTCTGAACGCCACCTTCTCCACCGCTCCTTCTTTAACTGACTGAAGCCTCAACAACACGTTGTCCAGGAACAGGAGTTTGTAACCTCCCAGTCTTTGGGAACGCGTTGCACAGACCTTTCTGCAAGGCCTCCCGAAGTTGTTTCATCCTCTGCTCCCTCTGCGACAGCAAGATAAGGTCCGCAACCTTACCCTTGTGGATCAAGGAGGGTTGCCAGTCAGTATTGATCCCTCTCCTTGATACCATGAATACGAGGATCTCTCCGCAGGCTTTGCAGGATCAGGGAGGCAATGCAGCGTAGGTTTGCTGAGGCATTCGGTCCGGAGTCCTTTGGGTCACTAAGGACGACATGATCCGTAGCCACCTCCTCTCAGCCACGTACAAGTCCATGGGTTTCTTGGGACTGTAAATGATCCCTTGAAGACTGCTGCTGATGCTGAGTGCCAGGCTCCACCTCCATGCTGACACAATCCTCCTCCTCCTCCTCGTCCTCTTCCTGTGTGATCGGTGGGCATGCAGGAACATTGTCTGGATAAAGGGGGCCTTGAGAGGTAAGGAAGTCCTCCTCTTCCTCCCTCTGTTCTGCCTCAAGTGCCCTGTTCATTATTCCACGCAGCGTGTGCTCCAACAGGTGGACAAGAGGTACAGTGTCACTGATGCATGCACTGTCACTGCTTACCATCCTCGTGGCCTCCTCAAATGGTGACAGGACAGTGCATGCATCCCTGATCATAGCCCACTGGCGTGGGGAAAAAAAACAAGGTCCCCCGACCCTGTCCCGGTGCCATAGTCACATAGGTACTCATTGATGGCCCTCTGCTGCGTGTGCGTGTTAAGGACGTGAGCCAAACAGGGCACATGGGTCAGTTGTCCACAGAGGGAAGAGAGGAGGTTGGTGCCATTGTCGCAAACCACCATACCTGCTTTAAGCTTGTGTGGCGTCAACCACCTCTGAACCTGCCCCTGCAGAGCTGACAGAATTTTTTGCCTGCGTGCTTGCATAGCCCCTTGAACGTCTACGGAGCACTGCTGGTCCCGAGGACAAATCAGCACGGAATTTTGGAGGCGTGGTGGCGGAACAACCTCCAACACTACTGCTTCCTGTTCTGCATCCTTCCTAGCTGCCAGAAGAGTCACCCAGTGCGCGGTGAAAGATAGGTAACATCCCTGTCCATGCCTGCTGGACCATGAGTCAGTGGTAATATGCACCTTACCACTGACCGTCCTGTCCGGCGAGGCCAAGACATTGCCTTTCACATGCCGGAATCTTCCGTGAGAAAAAGTGGCATTTGGGAACCTGCCACTGAGGAAACGCACATTCCACAAACTCACGGAAGGGGGCAGAGTCTACCAACTGAAAAGGCAGCAGTTGAAGTGCTAGCAATTTAGCCAAGCTAGCATTCAACAGCTGGGCATGTGGATGGCTGGGAGAAAACTTCTTTCGGCGGTGCAGCAGCTGGGGCAGGGAAATTTGCCTGGTACAATCTGACGTTGGTGTACCAATAGCAGATTGCACCCAAGTACTTGGCTGTGACACACCTAATTCTACACCTTCATTCCTCTCAGTGCAGGTCTCAGAGAGGACTGAAGGTATAGTGGGGTTGGAGATCCCAGCTGACGAGGAGCAAGGAGAGGTCCTCTTTGTTCTTTGGTGTGGGTCTTTTAGGTACGCTTGCCAATGAACTGAATGGCAGGTCGACATATGTCTGGTCAAGCATGTGGTGCCCAAGCGGGTGATGTTTTGGCCACGCAAGATATGCTTGAGACATATGTTGCAAAGAGCAGCGGTGGGATCTGATGCACTCGTCTCAAAAAAGGCCCACACCAAAGAACTTTTGGAATAAAGCGCAGAGACAGCAGCGCCCTGCACATGCGCAGCTCTGCGGTGTGATGCAGTCGGTGTGCTGCCCTTAAGCTGGCCCCCGGAGGGCATCCTACCTCATTGGTGATGTGCCTCCTCCTCCTCCTCTCTCCTATCAAGCACCCACGTAGAGTCAGTGACCTCATCATCCCCTCCCTCCTCATCACTGGAGCAAAGCTGGCAGTATGCTGCAGCCGGGGGGAACATGACTGCCAGATTGCTGTCCTTCTTGGGCACAACCTCCCTCTGGGCTCTGGGTGTTACTGCCTTCCTGTAGCTGGGTACCATCATCGGAGCCTTCAAAACACTGGGCATCCTCCTGGGGCATGTACCCAACACTGTGGTCAAACAGTTCGGGGGACTCCTCAGGAGGACATGGTGGGGCTAGGGAAGGAGTGACTGATGCCATTGAGCCGAGGAAAGAGGCCGCGTTGGCAGCTGCTTTGCCAGACAAAGTACCCTGAGCCTGGGTGAGAGAGGATGAGGAGGATGAGGAGGATGAGGACAGCTTGGTCATCCACTCTACCAAGTCTTCCACATGTTGTGGATCAACACAGCCAGCTGCCGAAAAAAAGGACAAGCGTGTCCCACGGCGACGTGCTGATGAGGATGCACCGTCTCCACGACCAGCACTGTTGCCTCTACACACAGAGCCTGCTTGCCCTCTTTTATTGGCTTGTGACTGTCTGCCTCTCCTTGTTGGCCTTCCAGACATACTTCATGGCCTTCAGTGAGATGTAGCTGCACAAAGCTGGGATGTATATATATACACTGATACTGCAGCTAGCAGAATCAACTGCCTGCCTGTAGTATTATTAGTGAGAGAACACCAGCAATTGTCTTCAGGTAGCTTTAGGTGCACACTGTGCAGAGGACACAGTACACTAACTGTAAATACTGTAGCTGCCTGCCTGTGGTATTAATATGAGCAGAACAACAGCAATTGTCTTCAGGTAGCTTTAGGTGCACAGTGTGCAGAGGACACAGTACACTAACTGTAAATACTGTAGCTGCCTGCCTGTGGTATTAATAGGAGCAGAACAACAGCAACTGTCTTCAGGTAGCTTTAGGTGCACACTATGCAGAGGACACAGTACACTAACTGTAAATATTGTAGCTGCCTGTCTGTGGTATTAATAGGATCTGAAGAACACCACCAATTTTCTTCAGGTAGCTTTAGGTGCACACTGTGCAGAGGATATAGTACACTAACTGTAAATGCTGTAGCTGCCTGCCTGTGGTATTAATAGGAGCAGAACAACAGCAATTGTCTTCAGGTAGCTTTAGCTGCACACTGTGCAGAGGACACAGTACACTAACTGTAAATACTGTAGCTGCCTGTCTGTGGTATTAATAGGATCAGAAGAACACCACCAATTTTCTTCAGGTAGCTTTAGGTGCACACTGTGCAGAGGACACAGTACACTAACTGTAAATACTGTAGCTGCCTGCCCGTGGTATTAATATAGGATCAGAAGAACACCACCAATGTTATTGAGGTAGCTTTGGGTGCACACTGTGCAGAGGACACAGTACACTAACTGTAAATACTGTAGCTGCCTGCCTGTGGTATTAATAGGATCAGAAGAACACCACCAATTTTCTAATTTTGTTTAGGTAGCTTTAGGTGCACACTGTGCAGAGGACACACTAAACTAACTTGTAAATACTGCAGCTGCCTGCGGTACTGTACTAATAGGATCAGAAGAACACCACTAATTTTCTTCAGGTAGCTTTAGGTGCACACTGTGCAGAGGACACACTACACTAACTTGCAAATACTGCAGTTGCCTGCGGTACTGTACTAATAGGATCAGAAGAACACCACTAATTTTCTTCAGGTAGCTTTGGGTGCACACTGTGCAGAGGATGCACTACACTAACTTGCAAATACTGCAGTTGCCTGTGGTACTGTACTAATAGGATCAGAAGAACACCACTAATTTTCTTCAGGTAGCTTTAGGTGCACACTGTGCAGAGGACGCACTGCACTAACTTGCAAATACTGCAGTTGCCTGCGGTACTGTACTAATAGGATCAGAAGAACACCACTGATTTTCTTCAGGTAGCTTTGGGTGCACACTGTGCAGAGGACGCACTACACTAACTTGTAAATACTGCAGCTGCCTGCGGTACTTTACTTATAGGATCAGAAGAACGCAAATTTTCTTGAGGTAGCTTTAGGTGCACACTGTGCAGAGGACGCACTACACTAACTGTAAATACTGTAGCTAATAGGACTAATAGGATCAGAAGAACACCAGCAATTTTCTTGAGGTAGCTGTAAATACTGTAAAAACACCTGCCTGCCTGTCAGTACTAGGAAGAGAATAACAGGAACGGATCTAGCTAAACTGAATACAGTGTATATATATATATATATATATATATATATATATATATATATATATATATATACCCTGTTTCCCCGAAAATAAGATCTAGCGTGATTGTCAGTGATGGCTGCAATATAAGCCCTACCCCTCAAATAAGCCCTACCCTGTTTCCCCAAAAATAAGCCCTACCCTGAAAATAAGACCTACAAGGACTTTAACTAGGGCTTATTTGGGGGGTAGGGCTTATATTGCAGCCATCACCGAGAATCACGCTAGGTCTTATTTTCGGGGAAACAGGGTATACAACACCTAGGATGTATATATATACACAATACACTGTAAGTGCAGCTAACTGACTCGCCTGTCTACTCTATCTAACTTAAATCAAATGACACTGTCTCTCTGTCTATCTATCTATCTCTCTCTCAACGCCGGAACACACTACACAGGGCCGCCGTGCAGGCGGCCTTATATAGTGTGGGGCATGTACTAAACCCCCTGAGCCATAATTGGCCAAAGCCACCCTGGCTTTGGCCAATTACGGCTCTCTGTACAGAAGGCGCTGTGATTGGCCAAACATGCGGGTCATAGTGCATGCTTGGCCAATCATCAGTCAGCAATGCACTGCGATGCTGCAGTGAATTATGTGCCATGACGCACCACTCGAATTTGGCGTGAAAGGCCCATATCGTTCGGAATTCGGCGAACGACCAAACAGGCAATGTTCAAGTCGAACATACATTCGATTTGAACACGAAGCTCATCCCTAGTCTGCAGTGAGGGGGTCTGCACTGAATTGGGATCTGCACTGAGGGGTCTGCACTGAATTGGGATCTGCACTGTGAGGGGGTCTGCACTGAATTGGGGTATGCACTGAGGGGGTCTGCACTGAATTGGGGTATGCACTGAGGGGGTCTGCACTGAATTGGGGTCTGCACTGAATTGGGGGATCTGCACTGAGGGGTTTTGCACTGAATTGGGGTCTGCACTGAATTGGGGGGTCTTCACTGAATGGGTCTGCACAAAGGGGTCTGCGCTGAATGGGGATCTGCACTGAATTGGGGTTTGCACTGAGGGGGTCTGCACTGAAATGGGGTATTTTCACTGAATGGGGGTCTGCACTGAGGGGGTCTACACAGAGGGGGTCTGCACTGAAGAGGGGTCTATACTGAGGGTGGGGGATCTGTACTTAGTGGAGGGGATCTATACTGAGGGAGGAGGGTCTGTACTGAGGGGGGACTATAGTTGGTGGAGGGGGGGTGACACCATGTTTTTTCGCAATGGGTGACACCAACCCTAGTGATGCCACTACATGTAATTACAATTTTTTAAATATTATTTAACAGCAGGGCCCGTTTCTGCACCCAACAAGAGTAACTGTGAGGGGTTACAGTGTTGTGGCACCACCAAAACCAAAGGCTCAATTTTTCTGCCTCTGTTTAATAGGGGCATGTAATTAAATTTTTTTTAAATAATATTCAACAGCAGGGCCCGTTTCTGCGCCCAACAAGAGAACTGTCAGGGGTTTCAGTGTTCTGGCAATATCAACACCTAAGGCCCAATTTTTCTGCAGAGTATATAGTGCAGTCCGTATAGTATATATACTGCAGTTCAGAGTATATAGTGCAGTCAGTGTAGTATATTTAATACAGTGCAGGGTATTTAGTGCAGTGTACAATTAATAATATAGTGTACTGACGTGGTAAGGGGAACCCTATGACAGAATTAAGAAAAAAAATGGCATGGGTTCCCCCCCAGGCCATACTAGGCCCTTTGGGTCTGGTATAGATTTTAAGGGGAACTCCACACCAAAAAAACAAAAAAAACGGCGTGGGGTCACCCCCAAAATTCATACCAGACCCTTTGGGTCTGGCATGTATTTTACGGGGAACTCCAAGCCAAAATGTAAAAAAAAATTGGCGTAGAGCCCCCCCCAAATTCCATACCAGTCCCTTATCCGAGCCTGCAACCTGACAGTCCACAGGAAAAGGGGGTGGCGAGAGAGCCCTTAAAGTGTTCCGCGATGTCCATCCATCTTCATGGCACAGACAGACCCGCTGAAAAGATTAAAAAAAACACCTCCGCCTCGAAGAGAGGCATCCCACTGACTGCTGTCTTTTGGTGACTGGGTAGGGGTACAAAGTACCCGATACCCATTCACATAGGGGGGGTGGCCGGGATCTGGGGGCTTCCAGATTCTGATACCCCCCACCAATCAAGCGTTGTGGGGATGAGGCCCTTGTCCCCATCAACATGGGGAGAAGGTGCTTTGCCTCAAAGCACCCTTCCCATGTTGAGGGCATGTGATCTGGTCAGACAGACCCGAGGAAAAGAAAAATAAAACCTCGATGAGAGGCGTCCCGCCGACTGCTGTCTCTTGGCTGTGACAGCTGTTATATAGGCAAGGGCATTGCCACCTGCCTCTTCTGAAATCATGTGCCGTCAGAGGGGGCGGAGTCATCCAGTTACGTCAGCGGGTGGCCTCACCCTTGCCTATATAAGAGCTGTCACAGCAAAAAGACAGCAGTCGGCAGGACGCCTCCCATGGAGGCGGAGTATTTTCATTTTATTTTTTCTATTTTTCGGGTCCGTCTGCGCCGTGATTGAAGATGGACATCGCGGGACAATTTTTTTATTTTTTAATAAAGGGATTGTCAAAAACTGTCTCCAGTCGTTTTTGCTTTTTTGACACGTTTTTGGTGAATGGGTAGGGGTACAATGTACCCGATACCCATTCACATAGGTGGGGTGCCCGGGATCTGGGGTCTTCCAGATTCCGATAATCCCCCACCCGCAGACCCCTACAACCACCATTCAAGCGTTGTGGGGATGGGGCCCTTGTCCCCATCAACATGGGGACAAGGTGCTTTGGGGGGCGGCCCCAAAGCACCCTCCCCATGTTGAGGGCATGTGGCCTGGTACGGTTCGGGCGGGGGCGCTCTCTTGTCCCCCCCAAAAGGCATGGTACAGACTGGGGGGGAACCCACGCTGGTTTTTTCAATGATTTTTTATGTATATTGCCGGGATCCGGCAATACATTACAGCCGCAAGCAATTTTAACCACTTGCTGACCGTCACATGGCGATATACAAAGGCAGCGGTGGGCAAATGAGCATACCTGTACGTCCTCTTTAATTTGCAGGGCTAGTGGGCACGCGCCACGTACAGCGTGACCGTGCCTGTGGGTCCCGCGGACTCAATGTCCGCCGGTGTCCCACGATCGTGTCATGGAGCGGCAGAATGGGGAGATGCCTATGTAAACAAGGCATTTCCCTGTTCTGCCTAGTGACATGACAGGGAACTACTGCTCCCTGTCATC
Organism: Lithobates clamitans; assembly: GCA_037952925.1. Lineage (NCBI taxonomy): Eukaryota > Metazoa > Chordata > Amphibia > Anura > Ranidae > Lithobates > Lithobates clamitans. The sequence goes on along the minus strand of JBBGZY010000155.1, from coordinate 1,157,773 downwards.
GGGAGCAGTGATCCCTGTCATGTCAGTAGTAGCCCATCCCCCCCACAATTAGAATCCCCCCCTAGGACACACTTAACCCCTTGAAGGCCCCCTAGTATTTAACCCCCTCCCTGCCAGTGTCATTTACACAGTAATCAGTGTATTTTTATAGGACTGATCGCTGTATGAATGGCAATGGTCCCAAAATAGTGTCAAAAGTGTCCAATGTGTCCGCCATAATGTCGCAGTCATGATAAAAATCGCAGATTGCCGCTATTACTAATAAAAAAAAATTAATAATAAAAATGCCATAAATCTATCCCCTTTTTTGTAGACGCTATAACTTTTGCGCAAACCAATCAATATACGCTTATTGCGATTTTTTTACCAAAAATATGTAGAAGAATACATATCGGCCTAAACTGAGGAAAAAAAATTGTTTTTTTATATTTTTTTGGGGGGGATATTTATTATAGCAAAAAGTAAAAAAATATTGCTTTTTTTTCAAAATTGTCTCTCTTTTTTTGTTTATAGCTCAAAAAATAAAAACCACAGAGGTGATAAAATACCACCAAAAGAAAGCTCTATTTGGTGTAATGTTGCACGGCCGCACAATTGTCAGTTAAAGCGACGCAGTGCCGAATCGCAAAAAAGTGCTCTGGTCAGGAAGGGGGTAAAATCTTCTGGGGCTTAAGTGGTTAAATTACATTTTTTCCTTTAGAAATGTCTTTTTGCTGCAGTACTGTTATAAACATGGCAAAGATGAGCTACTTTACAGTCCGACTAAGGGGACCCCCAGGCACGATATTTAAAGGAATATTTCATTTTTATTGTTTCACTTTAAGCATTATTAAAATCACTGCTTCTGAAAAACGGCTGTTTTAAAAACTTTTTTTTGCATTAATACATGTCCCCTGGGACATTTATCAGTACCTGGTCCCCAAACACTTTTCATGACAATAACTTGCATATAAGCCTTTAAAATGAACACTTTTGATTTTTCATGTTCGTGTCCCATAGACTTTAGCGGTGTTCGCATGTTCGCACAAATTTTTTGTCTGTTCGCACGTTCTGATGCGAACCGAACCAAGGGGGGGGTTTGGCTCATCCTTAGTCCATACTAAAGGTCAGCAAACATAAGATTGTATACTGTATATATGTCAAACAGGGGCGTAACTACCACCATAGCGACCCATGCGGGCGCTATGGGGCCCGCAGCCGAGTGGGACCCAGTGAGGATGAGAGCACCGCCGGCACAGTCTCCCAGCCAGGGGAAGAGAGAGGAGAGAAAGAGGCGAGCTGTCCGTATCAGCAGAGAGCTGAATTGCCCGATGTAATAGCTTTCATTAGAACTTCCAATGTTCCCGGGGCTCACGTCACATAGCTCCACCTCTTGGCCCGGCGCCTTTGATAGACAGAATGCCGATCCAATGCGGGACATGTGACATCATCAAAGGCGTCTGGCCAAGAGGTGGGGCTATGTGACGATGAGCCCGGGGAAGACGGGAAATTCAAATGAAAGCTATTACAGCCCGCAATCCCGCTCTCTGCTGATCCAGGTGGCTTGCCTCCTTCTCTGCATAGGTGAGGCTGTATGGGGCACAGGCAGACCAGGCTGTATGGGGCACAGGTCACGCTGTATGGAGGTCATGCTGTATGGGGCACAGGCAGACCAGGCTGTATGGGGCACAGGTCACGCTGCATTGGGCACAGGTCACGTTGCATTGACACTAGGGCAGCTGTGGGGGGGGGCTGTTTGCAGGGGGGCCCCATACAACATTTTGCTATGGGGCCCTGCTATTTCTAGTTACGCCCCTGATGTCAAATGGTGCTATACAACAGTGCCCCAACCGCGGAGGTCGCCCGGTGGATGTGGTTGCATGGCACCAATGTGTAGGTGGCCCCGTCTGATTGGGGGGGGACAGCAGGAGGTAGGAAAACCTCTATTTTGCACATCGCAGCTCCCGAGCCGGAGGATGACCAACGCCACCAACAGGGAGCAGAACCAGGAACCAGAATCAGCCTATGGATAAAGTCAAGCTGAAAAAGGGCTGGTAGATACTGTGAGTGATATGGCTAATGTCGGCATCAGACCAAGGTTGGGCTAAATTGGTGTCTTCCACCCGGGTTCAATGAGAAAAGAGAGAAAATGGTCTGGTGTCACCCGAAAAACCTCTCCATCCCAATATATACAACAAAACACAGAAAGTCACCCGGGACTTTGAATGAAGTGAATACAGTTTGCCAGTCACAGGGCACAAGTAAATGCAGTATCAAAGTTTATTAAAAATTGTCATGCATACATGAACAACACGAAAAATTGCCAATCCGATCAGCTGATACATACAATGTAGAACAGTATCATTATACATGGAGCAATATAAAATGTACATAACAATATACACAGGCTTAGAAAGTGACCCTATGCGTTTCGCAAGACCATGCTTGCTTCATCAGGGAAGATGCGTGTGTGTTACATCTGTAAAAAATAAGAGAGACTAAATAGGTGTAGTAAGGTCCCGGGCCCCCAGAGGCCTAATGGTGGCCTCCAGAGTTAGGGACAGCCGACATCCTTCTGTGTAAAGTGGGTTACAAGGCATGGTGGGTGTGATGCAAGGTGGATTAATGGGTGCCAGCCACTTCTTGAATGCAAAGAGATTTATTGTCTCTTGAACAGAACTATGGGAAAGTGGGTTGGGGCCAGGACACCGTTAAAGGGGTTGTAAAGGTTCATGTTTTTTCACCTTAATGCCTCCTATGCATTAAGATAAAAAACATTCGGTGATTTCAGGCCCCCCAGCCCCCTCCCGTTTACTTACCTGAGCCCTCAAAAGTCCCGCGTTAAGAACGCGCTTGATGTCGGCCCGGTCTTCTCGGCTGTTCTCGGCTCTTCATTGGGTAGATTGATAGCAGCACAGCCATTGGCTCGCGCTGCTGTCAATCAACTCCAATGACGCGAGGGCCAGGGGCGGGGCCAAGTCCTGTAGTCGGCGGCATATGGACGCCGGATATAGGACTCAGGGGCACGCCCGCAAGCTAAGCCCCTTGGGAGAGCACTTCCCAGAGGGGGTTAGCTGATGCGGGGAGGAGCTGAGACAGCCACCGAGGGACCCCAGAAGACGTGGATCGGGACCACTGTGTGCAAAACGAGCTGCACAGTGGAGGTAAGTATGATATGTTTGTTTTTTTTTGTTTTTAAAGTGAAGCTTTACAACCTCTTTAAGTAGATGCAATATTAATTGGCAGACTCCGAGACTTCTATAGGTAGACAGTCATGCCGGGAAAGGCATCCAGCTAGACACCACATCTGCATGAGTAGGACCGCTGTCTCCTATGGTAACAATCTTGAAACAGTTTCTAACAAAGGTTGTAATGAACTCCTCCACTTTTTCTACAATCTCTTATTGTAGATTTTCACTCAGCTGAGCTCCGAGTCTTTCACTTAGACTTGCTGATTCACTGCCACTGGATCCCCTGAGCTCTTCCAATCTTCTTACGCAGTATCTTCCTCAAGCGTCACCCCTGTGTCCCTGCTGGGTCCCTAGCTTGGCACTCACAGATACTCTTCAAGCGTCACCCCACTGGCCTGCTCGGTCCCTGGCAAGTGTCACCTCCACTGGCTGGGTTCCTGGCTTGACATCTGCTGAAGTTTCCCAATTCTTCACCATCCCCGGTTAGTGAGAATACTGCTCTGGTATTTGCTTCAGCTACTCACTGTGGCCCCCGGTAGTAAGGTGGATGGTCCCTTAGTGGTGACAGCGTCCCCTCTACCTCCGACCACGACAGGTTCTCCAGCCGGCAGAACCTTCACTTCTGGTTGGACTGCAAGCCGGAGTCCCAACCCTACGCTGCTCTCTGGTGCTTCTGGATAAGCCCTCAGACAGCCTAGCAGCCAGATGTCCCCGGGATAGGCCTCAGGTCTCTGGCCTAGCAGCCCGGGGCAACATGACACACATCCACCCAGACAGCTGTCCAGGTGGCACAGAACCCCGATCACCTGACTTCACCCAAAAAAATAGGCTCTCACAGCAGGCCAAGGAACCCAGAAAAACCCTACCCACTGGCTGAGACACCCCATTCCTTCTTAATCTGTTCTTGCAATGCCCCTGTCTTATCTAATGCCACCAGATACCTGGCCATCTAGTGACAGAAGAGAGAAGTGCAGCAATGCCAGAATAAGGTTGAAATCAATTGACCTCCTATCAATTGGCCAAGGCAACTATCACTTGGCAAATTAATTTACTAGCAACCTTGCCTAAACATAAGGGTGCTACATCAGTATCTACACAATGATGGTATTATGGTCAATGGGGTCCAGGTCACAGGGCCCCATGCTTACCAACGGCTAGGTCAGACTCCCAGATGCTGAATTCCCAGAGGCGGCAGCTAAGAAAAAGAAAAAATACCTGATTGCAATCAATCGATGAAGGAATGAGAACTCACTTGGAGCTAGTGGAGCTAGCACATGTGAATGAGATGGAAGTAGCAGAGAAATTTACAGCCATGACTGACCCCCAATTTATAACCCCAGAATGGCCCAGCAAGCTCCGCCCCCCAGTGCCATGTGTGAGTGACAGGGCACACAAGGGTGAAGTACGCTCTCTGCCAAAAAGGGGCACGCAAGCGTAATTGCCCCTAGTCACTCATGCTGACAAAACACGCATCCACGAGCTGACGCCCCAACTGCGGATATCGCCTGGTGGACGTAGTTGCATGGCACTGATGTGTAGGTGGCCCGCCCGATTGGAATGGGGGGGACAGCAGGAGGTAGGATAACCTCCCTTGTGCACATCGTAGCTCCCGAGCCGAAGGATGACCAACGCAACCAACAGGGAGCAGAACCAGGAACCTGAATCAGCCTATGGAAAAAGTGGCCCCTAAATGTTAAACAGAGCAGCTGAAAAGGCTGATAGATTTTGTGAGTAAAATGGCTAATGGTGGCATCAGACCAAGGTTGGGCTAAATGGATGTCTTCCATCCGGGTTCAATGAGAAAAGAGAGAAAATGGTCTGGTGTCACCCGAAAAACACTTCAATCCCAATACAGTATATACAACAAAACACAGAAAGTCGCCCCGGGACTTTGAATGAGGTGAATACGATAAGCCAGTCACATGACACAAGTAAATGCAGTATCAAAGTTTATTAAAAATTGTCATGCATACATGAACAACACCAAAAATTGAAAAGCCGATCAGCTGATACATACAATGTAGAACAGTATCATTATACATGTAGCAGTATAAAATGTACATAAGAATATACACAGGCATAGAAAGTGACCCTACGCGTTTCCCAAGACCATGCTTGCTTCATCAGGGGTAGATGCATGTGTTTTACATCTGTAAAAAATATGAGAGACCAAATAGATATCTACACAATGATGGCATTATGACAAATGGTCAAAGGGGTCTGGAGCACAGGGCCACATGCTTACCAACGGCAAAGGTCAGACTCCCAGATGTTGAATTCCCAGAGGCGGCAACAGTAAGCGTACTTTGGACGTTGGAACATCTTTTGTGGGTTACACACTTCACTCATCATTATAGATATTCCCTTCACTTTTCTTTTAATGTCCCCCAGATTCCAAGTCCATATTAACACTGAACCAATTTGGTTCATGTATACACACATTTACATTGTATTATATATTGCTTTACATTTATGCTGCATTGAGTCAGTTAGGCTCATATGCATACATCCTTTTATTATATCATGATAACGACATGATAACGACCCCAAACACACCTCCAAGACGACCACTGCCTTGCTAAAGAAGCTGAGGGTAAAGGTGATGGACTGGCCAAGCATGTCTCCAGACCTAAACCCTATTGAGCATATGTGGGGTATCCTCAAACGGAAGGTGGAGGAGCGCAAGGTCTCCAACATCCACCAGCTCCGTGATGTCATCATGGAGGAGTGGAAGAGGACTCCAGTGGCAACCTGAGAAGCTCTGGTGAACTCCATGCCCAAGAGGATTAAGGCAGTGCTGTAAAATAATAGGGGCCACACAAAATATTGACATTTTGGGCTCAATTTGTCCAATTTGGACATTTTCACTTAGGGGTGTACTCACTTTGTTGCCAGTCGTTTAGACATTAATGGCTGTGTTGAGTTATTTTGAGGGGACAGCAAATTTACACTGTTACGCAAGCTGTACACTCACTAGTTTACATTGTAGCAAAGTGTCATTTCTTCAGTGTTGTCACATGATAGGATATAATAAAATGTTTACAAAAATGTGAGGGGTGTACTCACTTTTGTGAGATACTGTATATATCATTTTTGTTTTGGGGTTTAGATATGCTTTAAGAATAGACCTGTATAAATTAAACACATTTTTTTAAATATTTCCACACTTTAAGTGTATTGGATTCCATTTTTATTTATGTACTATAATAATGATTAATTTTTATTGTATTATTAATGATCTTATTGACACCACTTCTCCACTCTTTTCCAGATGCTCCGAAAGAAGAAGTTTTTTGTGGCACTCTTGTTTTTTTCTTTTTTGGGTATGTTTGTGTTCTTCATAAACTATGAGTTTGACGTGTGCTTTTATTGCTTCCACAATTCTGAAAAACGTTATTCCATTAAAACCGACTATAAAAGGAACCACTTCATGAAATTGCCTGAATCAAACTGCAAACAAAACCCTCCATTTCTGGTGCTCCTGGTGACTACAGCACATAACCAGATAGATGCGCGAATGGCAATCCGCAAAACGTGGGGGAAAGAGCAACTCATTCAGGGAAAGCGAGTGGTGACCTTCTTTCTTCTTGGCACGAACCCCAGTAAACAGAACAGTTTATCCGAAGAGTTGAACATCTACAAAGACATCATTCAAAAAGATTTTGTAGACACGTATTACAACTTGACCATAAAAACTTTAACAGGTTTAGACTGGATTGTGAATCATTGCCCTCAGACCCACTACATCATGAAAACGGATACAGATATGTTTGTCAATACGTACTACCTTGTTAAACTTCTCCTGCGTAAAAATCAGACTTCAAATCTCTTCACCGGGAACCTATACCCAGACCACGTCCCTATACGTAATATCTTTAGCAAGTGGTACATAAGTAGAAAGGAGTATTATGGTGAGAAATACCCCCCCTTTTGTTCGGGTACAGGCTACGTGCTCTCAGTAGATGTTGCCCAAAGGATTTTCAACATCTCATCCTCTATACCGTTTTTTAAACTTGAGGATGTGTACATAGGAATGTGTCTGGAGAGGTTGAAGATCTCATTACAGGAGCTACACACTAAGCCTATATTTTTTGCTTCTAAGCCATCATTCTCTTTGTGCACTTATCAGAACCTTGTGACATCTCATGAAGTCAAGCCACAGGAAATAGTCCTCTACTGGGAAGCCTTACACAATGCACAAGATGAACAATGTTGAGGAACCTACAAAAATGTTTCCAACTATTCCATACTTGAAATGTTTTGCCAGGAAACTGAGAAATCTTTCCATTGAAATAGGTGGACAGTTCAACGATTTACAGACAACTCATTCACTTTGACCTTAGGATCAAGGGTAGTGTGAAACCTTGAGCCCTTGATAATATAAGCTGTCCATAGACAGACCAATTGCTTTGAAAGATAATACAGTAGATTACGGCAATGCCTCCTCTAAAAGCCAGTCCTAGTCAACCTAGTTGATTTTTGGTAGGAGTTTAGTCCTCATCTTTTTAGTGGACATTGGTTGTAATTGATAGATAGGAGTCATTATAGGAATACAGCAGATATTTATAGATCCAAGGGAACATTTAAAGCCATTTAGAGTTGCTTATGTTACAAAAAGTTGCTTTTTTATAATCATATTTTTGCACTTTCCGTTGTTCCAGCTTGTCCATCTTTTACAGTAACAAAGCTGGTGGTGGATGGGACTATCCCGTGGCTTGCAAGTATGTTTTAGCCACCTATAGACTACATTTCCCAAGCTTCCTTGCACCTTATGCAGATTGGGTGCATGCTAGTGACTGTTACCAGCCAAAGCACCTGGGAGCTAAAATTACTTAGCAGCCCATGGAGTCCAGCACTGTCTTCCCAATAGCCAATTCTTCAGATCCTCCACACTGCCATGTTGGCTTTGGGAGCTGGCTGTGACTTCCTGTTGACTTGGCGTTCTAGGGCATCAGTGCATTTGGCTGCCGTGAACTTGATCTTGTGGCCTCCTGAGGTGAGTGACATTATCCCAGGAGGTTGCCGAGATGTGGGGGGGAGGCAGGGTAAATTTTATTTTTGAGTAAATGTTGGCTTTAACAGAATGTAGGCAATGAGGGTGGACAGCACAAAGACAAAAGGTCCAACCAGGGAAACTCCATGGAGGGCAGAGTTATTTCCGTTTACCGGTACATTAAGGCTAGGTTCACACTGATGCGGTGCAATTTTTCAATGTGATTTTAAGAATCACAGGCAGTATAACTTCATCCGCGTTCGTCTGCAATTCCAATGTGTTTGCAATGGCATTTGAATGCAGCTGCGATTCTCTCTCTCAAAATGACTTGAGAAATACAGCACAGAGTACTAAAAAACACACATTTGAATAATGTTTTTTAAATGCAGTTTTCATTCAACTAGTTGGAGCTCTAAATCGCACCAAACACACACAGGACCCTTTTTATCATCACATTACATTTGGACCGCATATTTGTGAAGGGTGTCCATGGGATTTCTCTTGTCATGCGATCCAGTGCATTCTGGAATGCATTTAAAATCATATCAGTGTGAACCAGGGCTTAAAAGTCTTTTTTTTACACTAAAACACTTTTTTGAACTACTGTGAATTTTAGAGCATGTATAAAAAATGTTTGGAAAGTTTGGTGGCTTTGGCCAATGCAAATACTTTTATTTAGCAATCTCCAACTGAAAACTTATTTTTTTTGTATTACTCTTTTTGAGATATCTCATAGGATTTTTCAGACAGCAGAGAAATTCATTCACACGTACTGTGCCTTTCTGACCATTTGCCCAAATTAAATGATGACAAAAAGGAGACGTCTGTGCAGTGAGGAAAACAAAACCCAGGTAATGATTGGACTTTACCGGTACAGAGAGGATGCACACATACAGGAAATGAATAAAAAGTTTACATAAAGATTATTACAAATTTTAAAATGTCACAGATTAAAATATTCCAAAAATGGTCCCTTGATGGACCCTTGTGAAGCACATGTATGCTATTCAACTATTGTTATTTTGCCCAAATTTTTTTTTCTAAGGCAGCAAAATCAATGTATATGTAAAAAGTTCTAGGCAAAACTGCACAACTTCTGCCACGTACACATGAGCGGAATATCCGACAGAAAAAGTCAGACGGAAGCTTTTCATCGTATATTCCGATCGTGTGTAGGCCTCATCGGACTTTTTTTTCCCCGAAAATTCTGACGGACCTAGAAATGGAACATGTTCTAAATATTTCCGACACAACCAATTCCTATCGGGAAAACCGATCATCTGTATGCTGTTCCGACGGACCAAAAATTACGCATGCTCTGAAGCAAGTACGAGACTATTGGCTATTGAGCGTCCTTTTTTTAGTCCGTCGTACGTGTTGTACGTCATCTCGTTCTGGACGGTCGGACTTTGGTCGGACTTTGGTTTGACCATGTGTAGGCAAGGCTGCTTGAATGGAATTCTGTTGGAGTTCCGTCAGAGAAACCTTCGGAGTTTATTCCAACGGCAAAACCGGTCATGTGTACAGGGCATTACACAATATGCTATTGAGCAGGGCTGTCTAGTTATGTTTTTAGGTGGGGCTGACCTTGGGGGATCCACTTAAGGTTGGGTTCATATCTTCACCGCATCCACAGCAGGACTTACTGCGAAGATATGTGAACCTGCTCCATAGCGAACCGGTCTAAATCTCCTGCGATTGTGAATTGGATGCGGGGAAACCACCTCCAATTCGCAATGGTGTGAACCCAGCCTAACTTGGTGGTTTTCTTTGGATAGACCTATCCCTCTACACTACCTATTGGAGGAACTACTAGAGATTTGAGGTAAGTAGATTGATTTTGGGAATTGGCTTATTTCAGTTGGCTGCTCGTAGTTCTTATACTGTCCTCTTTTTTTTTTGTTTCATCTAGTTGTTAGATCAGTTGTTCTTCACCTTATTGAATAAGGATTATCATATTACCCAATAACTGCCTCCTATGGTGTCGGTGTCCACTTATAGTCCACTGCCATTGGCTGTAAGCAATGTGTAAGTTGCGCAGCTTTGCCTAAAACTTTTTACATATACATTAGAACCTTGGATTGCAAGCATAATTTGTTCGAATTTCCCCATAAGAAAAATGGAAACTCAGATGATTCGTTCCACAACCATTTATTCATAAGTCCTTCAGTTTATAGGCTATATAAAAAGTTTATAGCAATTTGACTTTAGGGCAACTTCGGAGAATGCCAGGGTAATCTTCCTGTAATGTCAGATCCAAATCATATCAATTAAGATGAGGATCCGATTTAGGGCTCATGCACACTGCAGCTCCTACAGGCTTTTCAGCTCTTATTTTTTCTGCCTAGAAACTCCCCTCCATGTTAGCCAATGTGTCCATGCACACTTTGGCTTTTTCAGGCATTTTCAGACATATCAAGTTGTTATTGAGCATCTTTGAGTTCCTTTGAGCTATTTTGAGCATAAGCATAAGTCTATGGGCTGATAGAAGTCACCTTGAAGTAGTACAGGAAACTTTCCTAAAGTCGGAGCGACTTCAGTAGTGCCAATTAAGACAGCTCTCAATGACTAAAATGGGATTTCTCTTCTTTTATACTCTGTTGTGAAGTGACGCTACTTGTATTGCAAGACCTTGCTCGTTTATTAAGTTAAAATTTATGAAAACATTTTGCTCATCTTGTAAAAGACTCGCAGACCAAGTTACTCGCAATCCAAGGTTTACTGCATATTGATTTTGCTGCCTTAGAAAAACATTTTTGCATAAATATTTGTATGCATTATATATATTTGTTTTTGAAGTTAGGGTATTCCTTTTTGCCTCCAAGAATACAATGACCGGAAGAAGCAAATAATGTGAAACACAACGACCTCTTGGGCTATATTGGGCAAAAGAACAATAATTGAATGTGGTTCACAAGGGTCCATCAAGGGGCCTTTTTTTGAATATTTTAATCTGTGATGTTTTAAAATTTGTAATAAACTTTATGTAAACTTTTTTATTAATTTATGTGTCCATCTTCTCTGTACCGTTAAAGTCCAATCATTACCTGGGTTTTGTTTTCGTACAATTTATGGATATGGTACGTCAATAGCAGCTGTAGTTTCTATTTGTTCAGTGCGGAAATCAAAACCCATCCTATACCAGACAAATTTAAGAAACCCGTTGATTAGAATTGGTCTTTAACATACGGCTCATTGGGATATGTTATTGTAAAACTATACTCTGAATTGTGCAATCTTATTTTTTTTTAAAGATATCACCTGAAGGGTATGCATAGCAAACTGGTTTTGGCATGCCCTTTGTTTTTATTTTTTTACATTTGTTATCCTGTTCCAAGGGTGTGGCTATAGCAAAGCAGACGATGCAACTGCCAGAGCTGTCTGCCTACACAGTGACTCATACAGGTAGTAGCAGCAATAGCACTTGGCAAATACATTGGTGATGAAATTTATTTTTGGAAACTTTATACGATCGCTATGAGGAATTTCTTTTGAGATGGGGATTAAAGAGACTGAGGGTGGTTTTGCTATAAACCAGCCTATGAATACTCCATAGTTCTGCTTCAAATCAAGGATACCCCCTAATGTGTTTCCATGAAAATCAAAATCCTCTTGTGTGAGTCTGGGGAGTCCCCTATTCTGCAACGTAACACAGACCTTGACTTCTTTAACTGTGTGGTCACTCAGCATCTCATAGCTGTCAATGGAGGGGGGGACTCAGATCTTCTACAGCTCCCTATGACTTAGGACAATCGAAAAATCAGACTTTACACTTTAGGCATTCAGTGTGGCCCCCCTCTTCGATATGTAACTTTTTTATTTTGGGCACTTTTATCCAGCAGTTTAAGGAGATTGAGATGCAAGGTTCCATTAAAGGACTAGTGTCATTATTATTATTATTATTATACTCGATTTATATAGCACCAACAGTTTACGCAGCGCTTTACAATGTAGAGGAGGGGCAGCACAATTACAGTACAGTTCAATACAGAAGGGACAGGAGGGCCCTGCTCGTAGAGTTTACATTCTAAAGGGAGGGGGCGGTAGTACAAAAGGTAATAGATGCAGGGAATGATTTGATGGGGTGGCTCAGGCACAGTTGTTAGGTGGGTGTGGGATAGGCTTCCCTGAATAAGTGAGTTTTCAGGGATCTCCTAAAGGTGGACAGGTTAGGGGCTGATCGGATATACGGGAGCAGGAAATTCCAGAGGATGGGAGAGGAGAAGTCCTGAAGACGAGCATGAGAGGAGGTAACTAGGGAGCTAGAGAGCAGGAGGTCCTGGGAGGAGCGGAGGGGATGACTAGGGCGATGTCTGCAGATGAGGTTGGTTATGTAGCTAGGGGCGTTGTTGTGGATGGCCTTGTATGTTGTGTGTGGCATTTTGAATTTTATACGGTGGGGCAGGGGAAGCCAGTGAAGGGATTGGCAGAGAGGTTCAGCAGTCACGGATCGATTAGTGAGGTGTATTAGTCTAGCAGCAGCATTCAAAATAGACTGAAGGGGGGATAGCCTGAGTAAGGGTAGGCCATTAAGGAGAGAGTTGCAGTAGTCAAGGCAGGAAATAATCAAGGAGTGATTAAAATGCTTTGTGGTGTCATTAGTCAGGAAGGGTCGAATTCTGGAGATGTTGCGGAGGTTAAGGCGGCAGGATTTAGCCAGTGATTGGATGTGGGGGCTGAAAGAGAGGTCAGAGTCAAGGATTACCCCCAGCACCCTGGCATGTGTGGAGGGACCAATGGTTGTGTTGTTGATCTTAATGCTAAAGTCATGGGGGGGGGTCCAGGAAGGAGGAAATATAACAAGCTCAGTTTTAGAAAGATTGAGTTTGAGAAAGTGGTGTGACATCCATACCGATATGTCATTCAGTAAGTTTGAGATCCGTGAGGAGATCGATGGGGTGAGTTGAGGAGTGGAGAGATAGATCTGGGTGTCATCGGCATAGAGGTGGTATTGGAAGCCATGGGAGGTTATCAACTGGCCCAGGGAAGAGGTATAGAGCGAGAATAGTAGGGGCCCAAGGACGGAGCCTTGGGGTACCCCAACAGAGAGAGGAAGAGGAGCGGAGGAGATGGAGTTGTAAGTGACACTGAAAGTGCGCTGAGATAGGTAGGAGGAGAACCAGGATAAAGTAGAATCACAGAGGCCAAGGGAGTGTAGTTTGCTGAGGAGGAGCAGGTGGTCAACTGTGTCGAAGGCAGCAGAGAGGTCTAATGTCGCGTACACACGAGCGGACTTTACGGCAGACTTTGCTCGGCGGACTTTTCGACGGACTTTACGACGAACTTTCTGAATGAATGGACTTGCCTACACACAATCCACCAAAGTCCGTCGAATTCATACGTGATGACGTACGACCGGACTAAAACAAGGAAGTTCATAGCCAGTAGCCAATAGCTGCCCTAGCATGGCTTTTTGTCTGTTGAACTAGCATACAGACGAGCGGACTTTTCGACCGGACTCGATTTCGACGGATTAATTTAAAACATGTTTCAAATCTAAGTCCGTCCAACTTTTGAGAAAACAAAGTCCGCTGGAGCCCACACACGATCGAATTGTCCGACCAAATCCCGTCCGCCGGGCAAAGTCTGCCGTAAAGTCCGCTCGTGTGTACGCGGCATTAGAGTTTCAGTATGGAGTAATGGCCATTGGTTTTAGCAGGTAGAAGGTCATTGGTGAGTTTTAGTAGGGCAGTTTCAGTGGAATGTTGTGGATCGAAGCCGGACTGTAGGGGGTCCAGAAGGTTGTTGTCCGTGAGGTAGCGACTCATTCGGTCATGGACAAGGCGTCCGATGAGCTTGGAGGCAACTGGGAGCAGGGAGATGGGTCAAACAGGTGGGGTCTAGTGAGGGTTTTTTTAAGTATGGGGGTAACCAGTGCATGTTTGATCGGGGAAGGAAAGGTGCCGGATGAGAGGGAGAGGTTGAAGATGTGGGTTAGGGAGTTTAGGATAGAGTGGGAAGGTGGTTGCAGTAATTGTGAGGGGACAGGGTCCAGGGGACAGGTGGTGAGGTGGGCCATGGAGAGGAGTTTATCAACTTCATCGGTGGTAACTGGGCAGAAGGTGTACATTGACTCTTAACATCCATTTGCCATGCATTTACCATGTGTTTCCCATGCATTCTCATTGACTTTTATGGATGAATAAAAGCAAAGCAAAAACTGAAGAAACCTTGAGTGTTCTAAAAAGCCCATGTACACTACAAGTTGTATCTGCTGTCTGAAAATGCACATGTTAACAAAGAATTGTTCAGGTATTACATTTACAGCTTTGATACTGAAATTCCAGAATGCAGTTTCTCTGCCCCCTTGTGGCCAATTATGATATAGCTTAGAAACAATCTTTTTTTTTTTTTCTTACCGACTTGAGATAGTAATTTACAATAAATTTTTAATTCAACGTGATACTTATATTCTTACATATCTGAAGCATTCGTTTTTTTGTTTTTTTTACCAGGGTGTTAATTATATTTTACATTCAGGTTTGAATTTTTTTGAAGGCACACTTCTTTCATAGTTGCCATGTGTCCTTGAATGTGCCGAATGCTAGAAGGCTCTCTGTGTTTCAATGCCCAGATTCTGGGGGAATCAAGGATGGAAAAAGACTTTGGGGTCCTAGTAGATGATAGGCTCAGCAATGGCATGTAATGCCAAGCTGCTGCTAACAAAGCAAACAGAATATTGGCATGCATTCAAAAGAGGATCAACTCCAGAGATAAAACGATAATTCCTCCACTCTACAAGACTCTGACCGACCAAACTTGAGTATGCTGTCCAGTTCTGGGCACCAGTCCTCAGGAAGGATGTACTGGAAATGGAGCGAGTACAAAGAAGGGCAACAAAGCTAATAAAGGGTCTGGGAGGATCTTAGTTATGAGGAAAGGTTGCGAGCACTGAACTTATTCTCTCTGGAGAAGAGACACTGGAGAGAGGATATGATTTCAATATACAAATACCGTACTGGTGACTAGGGATGAGCTTCATGTTTGAGTCGAACCCATGTTCAACTCGAACATAGTCTGTTCGCCCGTTCGCCGAATTGCGAACGATATGGGCCGTTCGCGCCAAATTCGTGTGGCGCGTCACGGCCCATAATTCACTGCGGCATCGCAGTGCATTGCTGGCTGATGATTGGCCAAGCATGCACTATGACCCGCATGCTTGGCCAATCACAGCGCCGTTTGAACAGAGAGCCGTAATTGGCCAAAGCCAAGGAGGCTTTGGCCAATTATGGCTCAGGGGATTTAGTACACGCCCCACACTATATAAGGCCGCCTGCACGGCGGCCCTGTGTAGTGTGTATTCCGGCGTTGAAAGAGATAGACAGAGAGACAGTGTCATTTGATTTGAGTTAGATAGATTAGGCAGAACAGTCAGTGAGTTAGCTGCACTTACAGTGTATTGTGTATATATATGCATCCCAGGTGTTGCATATATATATATATATATATATATATATATATATATATATATATATATATATACACTGTATTCAGTTTAACTAGATCCGTTCCTGTTATCTTCCTACTGACAGGCAGGCTTGTCTTGTTACAGTATTTACAGCTACCTGAAGAAAATTACTGGTGTTCTTTTGATCCTATTAGTACCACAGTCAGGCAGCTAGACTATTTACAGTTAGTGCAGTGCGTCCTGCTCACAGTGTTCAGCTAAAACTACAAGTTAGTGTGGTGCATCCTGCTCACAGTGTTCAGCTAAACCTACAAGTTAGTGCGGTGCGTCCTGCTCACAGTGTTCAGCTAAAACTACAAGTTAGTGGGGTGCGTCCTGCTCACAGTGTTCAGCTAAACCTACAACACGGAGCAGGTAGTATTCTTTCGCAAGATAAAAGATCTGCTAACCACTTTCGCCTCAGGCATTCTTATCATAGGAGGGGACCTTAATATCCCTTTAAACCCCCTTATAGACACCTTGAATGGCACATTGAGCCTTCCTTATAATGCACTGAAACAAATTAAAGTTCAACTACAGGAACTAATGCTACATGACGCCTGGAGAACTCTAAACCCTCAAACGAAAGACTTTACTTATTTCTCATCTGTACACCAAAAATACTCTAGAATTGACTACTTTTTTTATCGCAAACTGACCTTCAATTATTGAAAGATTCAACTATCGAAACCATGACTATATCTGACCATCACCCGATTACAATGACTTTGACTTTCCCAGAGAAAAATACTGTAACTAAATCATGGAGACTCAACACTACCATACTGAAGAACCCTATAGATGTAATACATTTCAATAACACACTAAAAGATTACTTCTCACAAAATTAAAATGATGAGAGCTCTTTACTCACACAATGGGAAGCACATTAGGGGAGAATTTATAAGTAAACTGGCCAAATTGAACAAAGAACAACAATCCAAAATAAACTCATTGATTGAACAAATACATAGACTAGAAACAGCACACAAAAGAACTGTTGCACTCTCAACCTTTGATGAGCTAACAAATGCAAGGATACTATAGGCTGAAGAACTGAACATGAAAACTAAAAGACAGTACATTTTAAGACATAAGATTTACTATGAACAGGGAAAAAAGAGTGGAAAAATGCTAGCAAAAGCATTTCAGAACAAAAAAGTTGTTTCCACAATTCATCAAATAAGGGATAATAAAGGCATACCCTATTTGTCAAATGAAGAGATAGCTAAGCAATTTGAACTTTACTACCAAACCTTATACAACATTCCATCCAATCCTTACTGCCCACATAATACAGACAAAAGAAAAAAGCTCATTCAAGAATTCCTAGAGAAATATAGCCCACCTCAAATAACTGAAAATACAGCCCAAGAACTAGAAGCCTCTATATCTGGCCCAGAATTTGACAAGGCAATAAAAGACATGAAATTAGGCAAAGCACCAGGTCCAGATGGTTTACCTTTACAATATTATAAGACATTTACTAATTTACTGAAACCAAGATTTCTGAAGACCTTTCAATCATTACATTCCGAACAACAAACCCCGAAACAACTATTAGACACACATAACTGTGATACCCAAAGAGGGCAAAGATACAAACCAGGTCACGAACTACAGACAAATTTCCCTAATTAATGTTGACGTAAAGATATATGCCAAGATACTAGATAATTGACGTCTCCCTTTATTAACGTCCCTCATATCCCTTGATCAAGTGGGATTTATCCCAGGTAAGGAAGAACGCGACAATACAATAAAAGCTTTAAACATAAACCACTAGCTAACTTCCAAAAAGAAACAAGGATTTTTTCTCTCCCTAGATGCCGAAAAGGCGTTCGACAGAGAGGCCTGGGATTATATTGAAGCTGTATTGAAACATATTGGGATATTACCTCAACAGCACAAGTTCGTGTCAATGGCCACCTGTCGAACGCCTTCAATCTACGCAACGGCAAAAGGCAGGGATGCCCCCTGTCTCCACTATTGTTCATTCTCACGTTGAAGCCACTATTAAACAAAATTAGAACCAATCCAGATATTAAGGGAATTGAGATCCAAAATCATACGTTTAAGGTCGCAGCCTTTGCGGATTATATGCTTCTCTTCCTATCAGAACCCCATATCTCCCCACCCAACCTTATTCAAGACCTAGAAAACTTCCAATTACTATCTAATTTAAAAATCAACCATTCAAAATCTAACGCCCTTAATATCACACTATCCCAAGTTCAGTAGAAGTATGTAAAAAAAACTTTCCCTTTGTGTGGGCCAAACAAAATATAACATATCTAGGAACTGAAATCCCCACAAATTTAAATGACCTTTTTAAACTTAATTACATACCCATTCTGAAAGAAACATATGATGATCTAAAAAGATGGAACTCCTTAAACGTATCTTGGTTTGGCAGAGCTTCATTAATTAGGATGACAATCCTACCCCGATTTTTATACGTCATGCAAACAATCCCCATTAATATACCACCATCATTTTTCAAATCCTTTTGCAAAGCTTGCTCTACCTTCATTTGGAGAAGCAAACCTCCAAGAATCAAAAGATTAAGAAGATTAAATTTACCTAAAATTAAAGGGGGAATAGCACTACCTGACCTAAGGAAATATAACCAAGCAACTCTTATAGCAACGAATTGTAGACTGGAATATCCATCAAGTAGTCAAGGATTTGGTGACCTTAGAGCATATACAACTCTCCCAACAAATAAAATCTCTCCCATGGATACACCCAAAACACCATTCAAAAGAGATCAAATCTCACACCCTCATAGGTCCTACACTAGAAATCTTCCAAAACACCTTTAAAACTACTAATCCATCTCCATGGCTTAGCCCACTCACACCACTAAGAAACAACCCAGATTTTCCCCCAGGTCTAGAGCAAAACTTCCTGGCAAATACTATACCACGCGAAGAAATCCTGATCAAACATTTCTTTAAAAATGGAAAACTTTTATCTAGAGACTAACTAAATAAAGACATCACCCCAGTATTGTTCCCACAGTGGAACTATATTCAAATCAGACATTTTCTGACCAGAAGTGAGACAGCTCAATCTTGGACAAGACCCCTTACAACGTTAAAAGACCTATGTACAAAAAAAAAACACCACAGAGATATATAATTTCTACTCTCTACAATTCACTCTTTGAGGGCAAATCGGACTTCTCCAGTGTGTCATGTCAAGCTTGGGAACAAGACCTTGATATAAACCTAAAAGAAAAGAACTGGGAAACAATCTATATGTACGCACATAAAGGATCTCTAAACGTAGCTACCCAAGAGTGTGGCTTCAAGATTATCACTAGATGGTACAGAACTCCAACTCTATTACATACATTTTCTCCCCAGATTTCTGATAAATGTTGGAGATGCAAACATGAGGAAGGCTCGATGCTACATATATGGTGGACTTGCCCTCTAATTCAGAACTTCTGGAAAATAGTACACAAAACCATTACCTCAATCACCTCAGAAAACCTAAGATTTAATCCAGCACAATACCTTTTACATTACAGCTCGATCCCCAAAAACAATATCTAAAATCTCTATCTATGTTCATGATAAATGCAGCAAGACATTGTATTCCATGCCACTGGCATTCGAACATCATCCCGTCAAAAAAAGAATGGTTCCGGAGAATAAATAACATAAAAAATAAATAGAAGAACTCATAAGTATATCGCAGGAAAAAATAACCAAATTTGCTTCAATATGGTATACAGTAGGTGGATAGAATTCAAAAACTCCCAGGCCTATAAAGCAGGTTTTACTCAATAACTGAATCCAACCAATATAAATAAAATGCATAGAAAAGCTGAAGAAATTGATACAACAACCACCCTTCTTCTAGTCTCTCTCCCCACCCCCCTCCCTGTGTTTTTTTTTCTTTTCTTTTCTCACCCTCCCCACTGAGTTTTTTTTTCTCATTCATAATAAATACATCCATATAGTAATGGTTAGATAATTGCTGAATATATGCATACAATTAACATCTTGGTTATATTTTCAATCATATTGTTACCATAATCTATTGTAATTTGTACCACAACCCCACTATTATGTTCAATTTGTATACGTGACTATGACAATATTACCCTGTATTATGTTTTTTCTGTTCAATCAATAAAAACTTGTGAAACAAAAAAAAGAAAAAGGCATCTGTAATTCTTATTTACATGACAAAATAATAAAATATGTTTTGAATGGTTATTTGTTGGTACTGAACGTGTTGCTAATATAAAAAATCTTTTTTTTTCTGCCTCTGAAATCCCCTGCATGTTATTCTATGAGGGAGATTTACTAAAACTGGAGCATTTAGAATCTGGTGCAGCTGTGCATAGTATCCAATCAGCTTCTAACTTCAGCTTGTTCAATTAAGCTTTGACAATAAAACCTGGAAGCAGATTGGTTGCACTAGATTTTTTATGCTCCAGTTTTAGTAAATTCCCCTCTAGGTATCCATGCACACATAAACGTTTATGCCGCTTACACACGAGCGGACTATCCGACGGACTTTCCCAATGAACGGACTTGCCTACACACGATCACACCAAAGTCTGACAGATTCGTACGTGATGACGTACGACCGGACTAAAACAAGGAAGTTGATAGCCAGTAGCCAATAGCTGCCCTTGCGTCAGTTTTTGTCTGTCGGACTAGCATACAGACGAGCGGATTTTTCGAGTTCCGACGTAAAGATTTGAAACATGTTCCAAATCTAAAGTCCGTCAGATGTTCGCCCGAAAAAGTCCGCTGCAGGTCCGATGAAGCCCACACACGGTCGAATCGTCCACCGGACTCGGTCCGGTCGAAAAGTCCGCTAGTGTGTACGCGGTATTAGAGATGTTTAATCCAGGGGCAACAGTGTTTTGGCAGAAAAAAAATGCTTGACATGTGTATACGCATCTAAACACGCTTTAACGCTAGGCGCGTTTAGCTCTTGAGCATTAATGTATATCAATGGGTTACAACCCGTGGCAAAAAGTATGGAATCACCAGTCTTGGAAAAAAGTACATTCAATTGTTTAACCACTTTAGCTCCAGAAGGATTTGCCCCCTTAATGACCAGGCCATTTTTCGCGATACGGCACTGCGTTGCTTTAACTGACAACTGAATGGTTGTGTGACGTTGTACCCAAATAAAATTGATGTCCTTTTTTTCCCACAAATAGAGCTTTCTTTTGGTGGTATGTGATCACTTATGCTGTTTTTATTTTTTGCGCTATAAACCAAAAAAGACAGACAATTTTGAAAAAAAAACAATATTATTTACTTTTTGCTATAATAAATATCCCCAAATTAAAAAACAAAAAACAAATTTCTTCCTCAGTTTAGGCCGATATGTATCCTTATACATATTTTTGGTAAAAAAAAAATCGCAATAAGCGTATATATTGATTGGTTTGCGCAAAAGTTATAGAGTCTGCAAAATAGGGGAAATATTTATTGCCTTTTTTTTATTTATTTATTTTTTTACTAAAAATGCACTGATTACTGTGTAAATGTCACTGGTAGGGAAGGGGTTAACACTAGGGGGCGATCAAGGGGTTAAATGTGTTCCCTCGTGAGTGTCTCTAACTGCGGGGGCAGTGCACTGACTGGAGGAGGAGACATATCGCTGTTCCTGATTACTAGGAACAGACGATCTGTCTCTCCTCTCTTGTTAGAACAGGGATTTGTGTGTTTACACACACAAATCCCCTTTCTGGCTCTCGCGCCCACAATCACGGGTGGCTGGCAGACATCGCGCCCGCCGGTCACCCGCAACGGGTCCTCCGCTGTGCAGCGGGTGAGCACTCTGTTATGGCTCTTAAAGGAGCCGACGTACAGGTACAGCGATTCGCGCAGCGGAGCCCACCAGCCACCGTAAATGTACATGAGCCGGTCGGGAAGTGGTTACGTTTTCCAACTTGATGCTTTGATGTCTTCCTTAGTCTACCAGTACGCTTCCCTTTAACAACCTTCCCTTTTGATTTGTACAAAAACCATCATTAACACCTAAACAGAAAAAAACAAGGTTACAGTGGCCTAAAGAAAAGCAATCATGGACTGTGAGGAATCACCAATCTGCATTGGGCAGGGCGATGATGATGGAACTTTTGTTTGGTGCCGTTCCAATGAAATGCATGAAGACGACTGCCTGAAGAAAATATGTAAATTTCCACAATCATTGATTATAAGGGGTTGCATCTCAGGTAAGGGTACGGGGGAGATGACAGTCATTAACCACTTAAGCCCCGGACCATTTGGCTGCCCAAAGACCAGAGCACTTTTTGCGATTCGGCACTGCATCACTTTAACTGACAATTGCGCGGTCGTGCAACATGGCTCCCAAACAGAATTGACGTCCTTTTATCCCCACAAATAGCGCTTTCTTTTGGTGGTATTTGATCACCTCTGCGTTTTGTTTTTTTTTGCGCTATAAACCAAAAAATAGCGACAATTTTGAAAAAAACTTATTATTTTTTACTATAATAAATATCCCCAATATATATAAAAAAACATTGTTTTTTCCTCAGTTTAGGCCGATACATATTCTTTTACATATTTTTGGTAAAAAAAAAATCGCAATAAGCGTTTATTGATTGGTTTGCGCAAAAGTTATAGCGGTCACAAATTAGGGGAAAGTTTTATGGTATTTTTATTAATATTTGTTTTTTTACTAGTAATGGTGGCGATCAACGATTTTTATCGTGACTGCGACATTATGGTGGACAGATCGGACACTTTTGGCACGATTTTGGAACCATTCACATTTATACAGCGATCAGTGCAATTAAAAATCCATTGATTACTGTGTAAATGTGACTGGCAGTGAATGGTTTAACCACTAGGTGGCGCTGTAGGGGTTAAGGGTGTCCTAGGGAGTGATTCTAACTGTAGGGGGGAGGGGCTATGTGTGACACGACACTGATCACCACTCCCGATTACAGGGAGCTGTGATCAGTGTCAGTAGGCAGACTGGGGAAATGCTTGTTTACATCAGAATTTCCCCGTTCCTCCTCTCCGTGAGTACGATCGCGGGTATCCCCACGGACATCAAGTCAGCGGGACCCACGATCACACTCACGGAGGTCGCGGCAAACCCGCAAACGGCTTCTTAAAGAGCAACCTACAGGTACGTTAATCTGCCTGTACGTGCCCTTCTGCCGACTTATATCGGCGTGAGCCGCTCAGCAAGTGGTTAAATTTTCAATATATGCACAAGTTTATATTGAGATTTTGGACACTTTTCTTATTCCATCAATTGAAAGGATGTTTGGTGATGATTACATCATTTTTTAGGATGTAATCTGATGCAGATGTTGGTTTTAGAACTGCAAAGTACATGGTGATTCCATAAAATTTTCTTCAGAATTGAGTGATTCCATATTTTTTCCTCTGCTTGATCTGCAAAAACAGTTGCAACTGACTACAGTTTTCTTTCTTTTTTTTTTTCTTTTTTTAACTGTTTCTTAAAGCCAGAAGGTTGGAATGTTAAATGAAAATAGTTTTGAGGCATGTCTGTGATTGGTTTTTTTCTACACAAGTAATATTTTCATGTGGTCGGCGTGAAGGGGTTTGTGACGGGAGGGCCCGTGGAACCCAGAATACCTTGGAAAAGTTGGGAAGCCCTTGTTTCAGCTCCCCATGCACCTCCTATGTCTAAGTTACCATGTGTCCACTAGGGGCACAGGGTGACTGAGAAAATATGGCTCGGATTACTTAAAATAGGACAGTGATATTTATCCACAATATCTCCCAGGATAGATATAAAGACTATTCCTAGTTTGTTTGATTCTGATCTCAACATGTTAATTGAAAGAGCTGATCACATTGGCCTCTGTACAATGTAGGAGACAGGCCGACTCCTACTGGAGCTCCTGCTATTGTGAGAAGGTGTCCTGTGTTTATACCCATGATAATGTATAATCTACAGTGTGAAGCTCTGTGACAACAAGTCTGACCTGTAGTGAAATCCTGGTAAATCACAACAATGGCCAGGTGGGCATGGAGTCACCTCGGCTGCTTTAAGGAATTAGTTAATTAGCTCATGTTAATTTATGTTTCTGGTTACAGGCAGGGCTTTTTTTTCAGGGGGAACTTGGTGGAACTCAGTTACACCACCTCTGGCTCAGACCCTTTGATGCCTGCTCACCACAATCACTTGTAAACACAGAAGTCTGGTTTCTGTGTTTACAAGTGACAGCTCTGCACTGTATGTGATGCAATCCTGGTATTTAATGCCCCTTTAAGACCTTCCTACTGTTTTCATTAAATTTGACTGAACACACACACTATTTGATGTGATTTGGAGGGTGTGTGTAGGGGGAGGGGTTTTGTGGGGCCGTGGTTAAGTTCCAGCACCTATTGTTTGAGAAAAAAAGCCCTGGTTACAGGTATATTGTTAGAGTAATATGAGCACGAGGGGGGGGGGGGGGAACCTCCTCTTCAACTGTATGTAAGACTGTATTCTTGTTCTAATAAACAGTTCATGTTGAGCAACCAAACAAGTATTGCCTTGTTGTGGTTGTCAGCGGTTGGACTATCTGATATCTATATTCAGACTGGGAGGAAGCGGTATATTACGAAAGTACTCAAGTGGAGTGTGGGACGTTTCGTTACAGGGTTAACTAAACTAAATGAACATTTTCCAAGAGTGGTGATTCCATACTTTTTGCCAGGGGTTGTAGCACGGGAGTTACCAGTAGAATGGGCAGTACATTCCAGACAAACTTGGAAACCTTTTAAAAGCTGTTGTAAGCCTTCTGACTAATAGATACCATAAAAAAAAAAACTTGAAATGAAAAAATAAAATAAAAAATCAATATATATAGGTGATAGAATTGATGCAAAAGGGATTTTGTAAAAAAGCAGAAGTAGTATGGCGCTGCCCTTATGGAGACAAATTTTTTTTTTTTTTCTTTCTTTGTAGTGAATGTATTGCCTAGTATCCTTATAGAATTGCTTCTAAAACCTGTATATGTTCAAAAATTGAAAAAAACTGACTGGTGGTGAATATTTCTATTCAAAATGAAAATACAACAACTGGTGCTCCAATTGTTCAACAAAGGTGCATTGTGCCCTTTAAGTTGAGTAATAAAGTAGTTGTGGATATAGATGTAATATCATCTAGGTGGAAAGTGTAAAAAAAAAAAAAAAAAAAAAAAGGAAAACAGGAATAGTATGGCGCTGTCCTTATGGAGACAAAAAAAAAAAAAAAACTCTCTTTAAAATGACTTTATAATTCCTAAAGTGTGTGTGCCAAAAATGAATAAATATGTGACTGGTGCCAAGTCAGGGCCGGATTAACATAGGGGCTGATGGAGCTGCAGCTCCAGGCCCCTGCCTTAAAATCGGCCCTCCCAGCCAACAGTAAAAGGCCGATTTTCTCCTGTCCATAAACTTCTATGGGACAGGAGAAGCTGTGTGTAAATGTAGGGGTGTCTGGCTGCATCTGTGTTGGCTTACTGCGGTTATTAGTGTCACAGTGCACTGTTCCCCCCCTACACAAATGGCTCTGCCTTCCCCTCCCCTCTCTCTCCTCTCTCTGTGTGCAGTGAAGGAGTCGTGTGGGTTGGGAAATTGTGAACAGAGCAACTGCAGCTGGCAGATAGAAGGTGAACTGAACAGATATCTGAGTGATAAGCTTCCCATCCAAGTGTGAGCTCAGTGACTGGACTCTTATCTCCCTTCTCTCCCCCTCTTTTACCTTTATCTTCAGCAATGGCTGTTATAACTGCAGTCAATATGTAGACTTGGCTCCTTGTGCTTTTAGGTGGGTTCACACTGCTTTGCTGTGTTTTGGCCCATTGCTGGTGTATCCGCAGTTTTCCTGCGTTTTACCCACAGTCCTATTGATTTCTATTAGGTTGCATGTTTTTTCTGAAAGTGCACCAAAATTCCAGCATGCTGCATTTTATCTTTGGTGCACTGTCAGAAAACGCAGCAAAAATATGCAACCTGATATAAAGCAATAGGTCTGCAGCTAAAACTGCAGATACACAAGCAGTGCGCCCAAACTGCAGCACACCAGTGTGAGCCCAAAGGCTTGTACACACCCCCCTCTGTAGAACTTGGTCTGATCAATACTGCTGGCATACATTTTACACACAACCATACCATCCCAGATGAGGAGGGGTGGGGGCTCCAGGGATTTGTTTGACTATGCAGGCCCTGTCCCTTCTTTCCATCCTGGAAGAGTCCTGGAGGGAGTGGCAGGCTGCTGGTGGCAAGTGACACGCTGTATCTGGGGTCAGGCTGCTGGTGGCAAGTGACATGCTGTATCTGGGGTCAGGCTGCTGGTGGCAAGTGGCACATTGCATCTGATGGCAAGTTGCACACTGTATGTGGTGGCACGCTGCTAGTGGCAGGCTGCTGGTGGCAAGTGACATGCTGTATCTGGTGACAGGCTGTCAGTGGCAAGTGGCACACTGTATCTGGTGAAAGCTTGCTAGTGGCACACTGTATCTGGTGGCAGGCTGCGGGTGACAAGTGGCACACTGTATCTAGTGGCAGGCTGCTGGTGGCAAGTGGCACACTGTATCTGGTGGCAGGCTGCTGGTGGCAAGTGGCACACTATCTGGTGGCAGGCTGCTGGTGGCAAGTGGCACACTGTATTTGGTGGCAGGCTGTGGTTGGCAAGTGGCACACTGTATCTGATGGAAGGCTGCTGGTGACAAGTGGCACACTGTATCTGGTGGCAGGCTGCTGGTAGCAAATGGCACACTGTATCTGGTGAAAGGCTGCTGGTGGCAAGTGGCACACTGTATATGGTGGCAAGTGGCACACTATCAGGTGGCAGGCTGCTGGTAGCAAGTGGCACACTGTATCTGATGAAAGCTGCTGGTGGCAAGTGGCACACTGTATCTGGTGGCAGGCTGCAGGTGACAAGTGGCACACTGTATCTGGTGGCAGGCTGCTAGTGGAAAGTGGCACACTGTATCTGGTGGCAGGCTGCTGGTGGCAAGTGGCACACTGTATCTGGTGGAAGGCTGCTGGTGGCAAGTGACACTGTATCTGGTGGCAGGCTGCTGGTGGCAAGTGGCACACTGTATCTGGTGGCAGGGTGCTGGTGGCAAGTGACACATTGTATCTGGTGGCAGGCTGCTGGTGGCAAGTGGCACACTGTATCTGGTGGCAAGTGGCACAATGTATATGGTGGCAAGTGGCACAATGTATATGGTGACAGGCTGGTGGTGGCATGTGAAACACTGTATCTGGTGGCAGGCGGCACACTGTATCTGGTGGCAAGTGGCACAATGTATCTGGTGACAGGCTGCTGGTGGCAAGTGACACACTGTATCTGGTAGCAGGCTGCTGGTGGCAAGTGGCACAATGTATCTGGTGACAGGCTGTCGGTAGCAAGTGGCACACTGTATCTGGTGGCAGGCTGTGGTTGGCAAGTGGCGCACTGTATCTGGTGAAAGGCTGCTGGTGGCAAGTGGCCCACTGTATCTGGTGGCATGCTGCTGGTGTCAAGTGGCACACTGTATCTGGTGGCTGGCTGCTAGTGGCAAGTGGCACACTGTATCTGGTGGCAAGTGGCACATTGTATCTGGTGGCAGGCTGTGGTTGGCAAGTGGCGCACTGTATCTGGTGAAAGGCTGCTGGTGGCAAGTGGCCCACTGTATCTGGTGGCATGCTGCTGGTGTCAAGTGGCACACTGTATCTGGTGGCTGGCTGCTAGTGGCAAGTGGCACACTGTATCTGGTGGCTGGCTGCTAGTGGCAAGTGGCACACTGTATCTGGTGGCAAGTGGCACATTGTATCTGGTGGCAGGCTGCTGGTGGCAAGTGGCATGCTGTATCTGGTGGCAGGCTGCTAGTGGCAAGTAGCACACTGTATCTGTGGCAGGCTGTGGGTAGCATGTGGCACACTGTATCTGTGGCAGGCTGTGGGTAGCAAGTGGCACATTGTATCTGGTTGCAGGCTGCTGGTGGCAAGTGACATGCTGCATCTAGCGGCAGGCAACTGTGGAAAGTGATACGCTACATCTGGTGGCAGGCTATGGGTGGCAAGTGACAAGCTGCATCTGGTGGCAAGTGACAAGCTCAGGTTACCACTGATTCTGCATGATGGTGAGTTGAACTATTTCACTATATATTACAATGTAGTAACTGAAATAATGGAATTTGATCATCCTGACACCAAATCAAGCATGGTGTCAGGATGATTGATTTTAAGTACTAACACCAGCCATTTGCCTGACAAATCACCTCCACTGCCGATTTCCCTGCCAACCCCGAGACTACATCCTCCACCCTCATCTTTTTTTGGGAAGAGGGGGTTGTCCCTAAATGACAGTTTGGAAATGTGGTCTCCCTATGTTGCTGCTGGTGAGAGACCGCATAGCAGGTGGTGTTGCTGCTGCTCAGAGGCTGCACGGCTGGTATTACTGGTGAGAGTAAATTTAATTCATTTTAGCGAAAAATTGTTTGCATTTTCATTTTGTTTCCATAAAAAGGCCCACCGAAATTCTCAGCACCAGGCCCATGATGCTCTTAATCTGGCCCTGTGCCAAGTCCTTACTGTTAAAGGTACAATTGCAACATAAGGTGCTTCAATTATTCAACAAAAGTGCATAGTGCAGCATCACTAAAGTGACCAGTGTTAAATCATACAAATCCATACAACATTGTGCAAAATATCCATCATAAATAGTGACACTTGTGCTGTGACCGGTATTGGTTGGATAGGAAAAGTTCCGTTTATGAAAAAAACAAGTTCTTTTTGGAGTATTTTGTAGTGTTCAATCTTTGAGGGTCAAATATCTGTAGGAAAGCTTCTTATCCAGGTGCTGGTTTCTTTATTTAGTGCCTTGTCTGCATGCTCTGACAATGCTTGCACTCACCGGATTCTCCTTTCCCCTGCAGGGGTATGCGCGGTCACAGTGTCTGCCACTGTGCAGCAATCAAGGATATCCCCCAAACTTTACTTGCGTATTGTGGTGTAGTAATTACATGTAAAGGAAAGAAGGTATGCCCATCGCGTAAAACCATAGGAGGAGTTTTATTAAAACTTAATAGACAAATGTACTCACATTTCAAATGAACAAATCAAGCATGCCAAAAGTTAGCGAATTCCCTTTGTTAGAGGTGCTGCAAGACGTTCGTAACCCGCCCTACGCACCTGCGCTGCCCTTATGGAGACAAATTTTTTTTTTTTTTTTTCTTTCTTTGTAGTGAATGTATTGCCTAGTATCCTTATAGAATTGCTTCTAAAACCTGTATATGTTCAAAAATTGAATAAAACTGACTGGTGGTGAATATTTCTATTCAAAATGAAAATACAACAACTGGTGCTCCAATTGTTCAACAAAGGTGCATTGTGCCCTTTAAGTTGAGTAATAAAGTAGTTGTGGATATAGATGTAATATCATCTAGGTGGAAAGTGTTAAAAAAAAAAAAAAAAAAAAACTCTCTTTAAAATGACTTTATAATTCCTAAAGTGTGTGTGCCAAAAATGAATAAATATGTGACTGGTGCCAAGACGTTCGTAACCCGCCCTACGCACGTTTCGTTGTCAGACTTCTACTGGGGCGTTCATCTTGCTGTACCTCCTGAGTTTAAATAGTGTGGCCAGTAATAAGTGCAATTGGATCGGCAGCCATTTTTGCTAGGATTTTGAAGACCGAAGCCTAATAGGACTGTGTATTAGGTTGTTAGCAGCCATTTTCTTGTGAATATTACAGACCGAAGCCTAGTAGAACTATCCATTGAGTCCTTATGGCGGCCATTTTCTTGGGGATTTTGTAGACCGAAGCCCGGGTAGCGCGCCTGCGCTTTACTGTTAGTGGGGGAACGTCGAGTCAGAGCTGTCAGCAAAGAATGTCACCCTTGACGCCCGGCCGCATTCTTTCTTCCCCCACTTCATAGTGAAATCTAAGCCGACTTCCGGGTCGGTGACACCCCCAAGCCACTGCTAATCGTTTTTTGGAAAAAAGTATATGCACATACTGGTCCCCCTATTACTCTATGTTCTAAGGTTTAAACATACATGTCAAAAATTAGATATTATAAACATATTAAAAATTTAAAAATATAAAAATAAATATAAAATAAATTAAAATATGAAAGTACACATATGTGAATCTTATATATACATATATATATATATATATATATACATACATACATACATACATACATACATACACATATACACATATACACACATATACATATATACATACATACACACATATATACATCTATATACCTACATATAACCTGGAGAGGTTGTCCTATATGTGTGTTTTAAAACTAAGATTAAAAGCAGGGAGGGAAGAGGGTGTGTGTATTACCCATAGTCTATGTATAGTTGGGGGCTTTAAAATCCATTCTGTATATGTGCTCCTAAGTGACCTTATATTGAATTAGAGTGGGGATTGGGGAGTTTCTTAGGAGGTTAAAGTGCATGTTTCAGGTCCCATGGACAGTGAGAAATAGACAATCCAAGGAACAAGAAATAAAAATAATTGATTGTTAAAAAAATTCTTTGGTTGCTAAGAAATTTTTTCTAGAAGTTTGTGAGAAAACAGTTTAGATCCACGTCTATGTTCATTCCTGACGGTTGGAGGGTGTCCATCAGGAAAATCCATTTGGTCTCATTTTGTGAGATTTTGATTTTTTTATTCTCACCTCTCCAATGTCCTTTAATTTTATCGATCCCATAGAATACCATACATGACGGGTCCTTATTGTGATAATCCTTAAAATGTCTTGAGACGCTGTGTTTAGGATATCCGTTTTTGATGTTTGTTACGTGTTCCCTGATTCTAACGTGTAGCTGTCTTGTCGTCCGACCCACGTATTGTATATGGCACGGACATTCCAGTACATAGGTCACATGAGTACTGTTGCAGGTTATGAGCTCTTTTATGTTATATTCTTTGCCATTAGTTGCTGATCTGAATGTTGTTATTTTCCTATTAGTTTTTTTGCTGCTTTTACACGGTAGGCATTTTCCGCACTTGAAAAAACCTTTCAGGTTTTTTATTATTTTAATCTGTTTTGGTGGGTCCAGAGCGTTATGCACCAATTTATTTCTGAGTGGAGGGGCTTTTCTGTAGATGAAACTGGGCTTTTTTGGTAATATGGAGTTCAGAATTTTATCTGATTGTAAAATGGACCAGTGTTTCTTGATTATGGACTCTGTGATTTTATATTGTCTATTGTAGCCCGTTAAGAAGGCCATGCCTATGTTTTTGTCCTTTTTCTTGATGTTACCGGCTGGTTTTCCTTCTATTAGTGTATTTCTGTCCATTTTTTTCACCTTTTCCTTTAGGTTTATTAGCTCCCTTTTGTTATAGCCTTTTTCAACAAACCTCTTAATTATGATAATGTTAAATGGGTGTGTGGACAAGGGATTATAGCGGTGCTAGGGTCAGGAAGATTAGAGGAGAAAAGATAAAACAAAGAATACTAAAATTACAGATTTTATTAATAGTCTATCATAAAAACAATGTACATTATAAACAATTCAAACAGTAATTATACAAATTTTGTGGATACATGTAGTGTAAGTGACCCTATAAATGGTCAAGTGGGCCGGATGGCAAGTGGCCGTTGAAGGAGGGGGGGCTCGTTTTCCTACATGTTTCGCCAAAACATTGGCTTCTTCAGGGAACAGGAGCTCATAAGGTGGATATATATAAAAAATTCTGTGTGGTGGACATGAAAACACATGTTAGAAATAGTAATTTGACCAAACACTGCATAGTAAAAACAATAACACACTGCAACTGTGGCTGGACATTCATGCGACCCTAAGCTCCACACCACTGAACGGAACTGCGGACATACCTGGGGCGTCAGTGCCCAAGACGGGAGGGAAGAGAGGGAGAGGGGGGACACAGCCACCCAAGGAGATCCCCACAGGGGAGCAGGCAGACCGCGCCGTAAATTATGCCTGCAGGGGGCATACAGTAGACCTGGCAAGGGAATGTAAAGATAGTCATGTGTCATAATGCACTGTGGTAGTTATTCCAGGAATAGAGAGTTGCGCATATGTGTATTGTATTAAAAAGAGAACAAAAAATATATGTATATAAATAGGTATAAATGTATCTATATCTCTGGAAAAGGTGCAGACTTACATGTATATCTAAAAGCTGTAGAGAGGCAAGGTCAGGAAGTGCCTGTGATATATGTATGCACACAGCAAGGAAAGGACATCAAGGTTGAACCATATCTGCAGACCACTTAAAGCAGGCCTAATTAGAAAAATGGATAGTGTTAGGGGTCTTGTTGTTGTTAACTGGGGCCAGATATGGTAGTTTATGCCTATACTTACTTGATGGTATCTGCTGTAAGAAAAGATTCTCATGGCGGTACATTCACAGGTATATAGTACCGGTGCTGGGATGAAAAAGGGATAAAAGTAACAGTGGATCCTATGTGAAATATAAAGGAAAAAAGGAGGATCAGAAAGGTAGGGAAATGGAAGCTTTAAAATGTACTTGGGCACAGGTGAGGCTAGTGAAAAGGAATCTGTTACCTAATTCATCATGAAGCACACCGTGTTGCTTGAGAAAATCAGTGTTAACCACCAGAGTAAGAGGCCGGTCCAAAGTACGTTCTAAAAAGTATGTAAAGGAATAATAAATAATTCATGTAAACAACATGAGGTCAGGGTGTTTTGAAAGGCAGAAGTTTACCTTGTAGCTGTGTGCAGAGCGAATGCAGGCACGTCCCTCGTCCATGGGAACTGAGGGACTGGCCGGTTACTCATATACCCCCCACACCTGATCAGATGATGATCAGGTGTGCGGACGCTAAACGAGGGGTAGCCACGGCTGTGCACTGCACGGTGCCTAGGAACTACGAGTTCCATCATGCAATGCGCGCGCATGCTCAGATCTCACGGACCGTGTGACGATTGGAGAGGCGAACATCCCTGGAATGGGAAGTACCAAGGTGTCATCTCACCCAATCTGCCGATGGAATAAAGGACCAGAGGGTCTGAGAACAGACGTGGGCACCCAGGGGCAGACAGTTGTCTGCGCCTTGGCGTCCGTACAGGCAAAGACAGCGCTAGCCATGTCACCCCCAATCCGGGAGATCCCACGGGGCCGCTGCCCACCACCCACGCCACAGACAATCCCCCCAGTCGTGGGGCTAGCCAAGGCATCAGGGACAACCGCAGTCCAGTGGTGGGGAACAATGGGGCACGAAGTGTAGTGCGCCGAGACACAGGATGGGAGGATATCCCAAAGGTTGCCCAACGATCCACAGGGGCCACTGGGGAAGGTGGGAATTACTGTGTGTCAGCACACGACATCCAGCCACAATGTGTGCAGTGTGCATAGAGAACCATTGGGTCCCAGTACGACAGTGAGACCTACAACCAAAAATTGAAAATACAATGCAAAAACAATATATAGAAAAGAATATATAAAAAAAAAAAAAGGAAACACACAATATATGTATTACAACAGTTGTGTCGAGAAATATTGTTCAATAATGACAAAAAAAGAGTTTTAAGTCGCAAATAAATACAGGCAATATACACTTATAGAATATACAGGGATATAAGATATATTGAATCAATTTGCCAGCTTGTCTCAGAAAAGGAAAAAAGCATTTATAATCAATGTAGAGAGCAAGGTATTGGTCCATGTCAGAAAAGGATTTTATGGATGAAATACCGGGTGGAGCCATGGCAGCAAAGGGAAAGAAAGACAGGGAAAACAAGAGAATGAGAAACTGAGAAGGGAATAGAGGGGGGGGGGGGGGGGGAGGGAAAAAGGGATGGAGGAGATAGGGTAGAGAGGAAAAACCACAAACGACGTTGTCTGGGGAAGGGGCATGGAAAAGAAAAACTTAAAGGAAGGGCTTAAAACTAATATATTCATTGAGTCCTGGGAAGATGGTAGCATTTAATATATGAATCCATTTGGTTTCGAGTCGTAATAGTGAATTATCAGTACTGCCGCCTCTTACATGTGAGGGGATATGTTCAAGTGCGGAAAACAAAATAACATGGGGATCGGAGTTATGTTGGGCAGCGATATGCCTATTAATGGCCGTAGTGGTGGTGTTCTTGTATAGTGGTTTAATATGGTCCCGGATGCGGGTCTGAAAGGGGCGCTTGGTTTTGCCAACATAGAATGCGCCGCATTGGCATTGGGCCAGGTATACAACCCCAACAGTGGCGCAGGTGACATAGTGTCTGATGGTGTGTGTGTTTCCATTGGGTAGATTAACAACCTGAGAGTTGGCAACAAATGTACATATGTCACATTTGCCACATTGATAGGTACCAGTGGCAGTGGGCCTATGTGCAATGTCAGTAGAATGATGACTATGAATCAGACGATCACGGAGAGAGGGAGAGCGTCGATAAGTAATATCAGGATAAGTGTTAATATATTTGGCAATAGTAGGATCAGATGTGAGTAAGGGCCAAAATTGTTTGAGGACATCTTTGATTTGGGTATGCTGATTGGAGAATTGGGTGATGAGTCGTGTGGGTTGTTTAGAATCCAATGGTTTGTCGGAGAAAACCAGGTCTTTGCGGTTGAGTTTTTTTGCCTTATGGAATGCTTTCTTTAAGAGAGAGTGGCTATAGCCTCTGTCTAAGAGTCTATTATAGAGGTCGTGTGCCGCCCTGAAGAAATCTTCATCGCGGGTACAGTTGCGTTTAATCCTGACATATTGACTATATGGTATACTTCGAAGGAGGGGCTCAGGATGGGCACTCTGGGCATGTAGGATTGTATTGCCCGAAGAGGGTTTGCGGTATAGAGTAGTATAGACTTGGCCATTGGGTTGTACACCAATCTGGAGGTCCAAGAAATGGATCTGAGACTGGCTGCACTCCATGGTAAATCTTAGATTGTATGTGTTGTCGGTAAGGTACAAATTTGTTGTGTACAAATGAGGAAAGTTCTTCCTTAGTACCGGCCCAAAACAGAAGTATATCATCGATATACCTGTACCAGGATATAATCCTGGACAGGTAGGGGTTGAAGTGAATTGAGTCAAAAAGTTCCCTCTCCCACCCCCCCAGGTACAGGTTGGCATAGGCAGGGGCACACTTGGTCCCCATAGCCACACCCTGCACCTGGAGGAAGTGGGAGGAGCCGAACATGAAATAATTGCGTGTGAGTATGAACCTCAATAATTTGAGGACAAAGTCCCCGTATTCATCATATTGGGGGCCTCTGGCACGAATGAGTTTGCTGATAACTGAGATACCTCTATTGTGGGGGATTACATTGTATAAGCTTTCCACATCTAGGGCTACCAACCATGTGCCACTGGGCAGGGATTGGCCATCTAATATACGAAGGAGATGGATAGTGTCCTTTATATATGAAGGCAAAGCTACAACATGGGGTGCCAGATATTTATCTACCAGAGCACTGGCAGATTCTGTGAGGCATTGACGACCAGACACGATTGGGCGACCAGGTGGATGGTCGAGAGATTTGTGCAATTTCGGGAGGGAATAGAAGGTAGGGGTAGTGGGTTCTTTAACATAAAGAAATTTCCATGTGTTGGAGTCTATAATGCCTTTTTGATAAGCTGCAAATATCAGCTGTTGGTATTCGGATATATAGTTAACAATGAGTGTTTTAGAAATTGGTCTATACCACTCGCGATTGTTTAAAATATCCAGGCACATTTGTTCGTAGAAGGACACATCCATCACCACCACATTGCCACCCTTGTCGGCTGGCTTAATGGTGAGTTCAGGATGGTTTTGTAGGGATTTGATGGCCCTAATCTGAGCCAAAGTTAGATTGGAGGGATACGCGGAGTTGAAATTTAAGCCCTCGATGGTGTTAGTGACCTGTTGTACAAAGGCCCATATATTGGGATTTGTAGAAAGATTTGGAAAATTCACAGATTTGGGTTTAAAAGAAACAGGAGGGGGGAAGGGGGGAGCACCAAGGGCGGCGGCCTCAAGATTGGTAGGATCAAGAGAGTCGTCACCATCAGTGCACCCCTCCTCCCAAAGTGACATTAATTCCTCGAGGGCTTGTATTTCCGCTAGGGTGGGAACCTGTTGGGAAGGATTTACATGCACATTCTGAACAAGTGCAGTATTGGATTGAGGTTTGTCATAGATTACTTTGAAAAGAAGTTTACGTGCAAAAAGATGCAAAACTGTACATGTATCCACAAAATTTGTATAATTACTGTTTGAATTGTTTATAATGTACATTGTATTTATGATAGACTATTAATAAAATCTGTAATTTTAGTATTCTTTGTTTTATCTTTTCTCCTCTAATCTTCCTGACCCTAGCACCGCTATAATCCCTTGTCCACACACCCATTTAACATTTGATTATTTAGGGGATGAGGTGCTGTATCCTCTGGTACCATCTAGCCACTTTTACTTCTCTTAATTATGATATCTGCTTGTTCTTCATAATCGTTTGCTTTGCTACAGTTTGTGTATCCGCATTAGTTGTCCCTTTGGAATGTTTCCTATCCATTGTGGATGATGACAGCTGCTGGTTGGGATGTACCCATTCCTGTCAGTACTTTTAAAGAAGGTCCTTGTATTCAGGTTTCCATTTTCTTTGTAAATCTGTAAATCTAGGTAGTTAATGCTTTGTTTGTTCCAGCTACCGGAAAAGGAAATTCCATATGCATTGCAGTTGATTTCATCGAAAAAAGCTTGTAGTTCTCCCTCGGTACCCCTCCACACAATGACTATGTTGTCTATAAATCGACGGTATAGTTCAGGTTTTTTCTCCTTATGCTGAAAACTTGTTCTTCCTCCCATCTGTTGAGAAAAATATTTGCTACACTCGGGGCATATTTTGCCCCCATGGCTACTCCCTTGGTTTGGGTGTAGTAGTCCCCTTTATGCCAAAAATAATTATGGCTCATGGCCATTTTTAAGCCTTCCGTGATATATTTAATTTGCTCTCCTTTTAGATCAGTTTGCTTGTGCAGAGCCCACTCAACACTGCTAAGGCCGTCATCTTGTCTGATGTTTGTATACAGGGAGTCAACGTCTATGGTCACTAAAAAATCTTCTTGTTCTACTTTAAAATCTATTAATTCCTTAATCAATTGTCTGCTGTCCTTCAAATATGATTTTCCCTCTGAGACGAGTGGTTGTAGAAATCCGTCTAAGTATGCCCCCAATCTTGAGAATAACGATTCTATGCCACTAATTATTGGCCTCCCTGGTGGGTTAGATCGATTTTTGTGTATCTTAGGCACATAATAGATCACTGGGGTCTTTGCTGTTTCTGGGGTTAGGTACGTGGCTTCTTTTTTTGTTAATATTCCTCTTTTTTCTCCTCTTTGGATGTGCGCCTTTAATTTTTTCCCATATTCTCCTTTTGGATTCCCTTTTAATTTCTTGTATGTGTCTGGTGTTTTCAGTAGTCTTTCCATCTCCATTTCGTAGTCGGTTTTATTAAGTATAACCAGGCCCCCCCCCTTATCGGCCGGTCGTATAACTATATTCTTCTTCTCAATTTCTTTAATGGTATTCCAAATTTTTGTATTTTTATTTCTCTTTGGGTTGATTTTCCTTAAATCTCTCTCTACCATTTGTTTGAAGACTACTAGACTTTCATTTTGTTGTGTTTTGGGGTTGAAAATGGAGTTGTTTTTCAGATTTGAATGTTTGTAGTAGGGAATCTCCTGATTAAATTGGTCCTTTTCCTTCCTTTTTACTGCAAAGAATTTTTTAATATTTAGTTTCCTTACGAATTTTTGTAGGTCTATATACACCTCAAATTTGTCCAATTCTTTGTCCGGAGCATATTTCAGGCCCAAATCTAAAACTTTCATTTCTTCTTCATTAAAACTTACATCACTTAGATTAAAAATGCCACTTCCTAATATTCCCTTCTTCTTTTTCTTAGTCCCCCCTCTCTTTCCTCTGTATCGTTTCTTCTTGCCCATTTCGGTGGTCTGTAGGTATGATCTGTCTTCTCCTCCCGTTGTATTTCCTCCTCCCTTTCTCTGTTCCTTGTATCTATGTTTCTGGTTACCCTTGGATTCCATCCATAGTTTTGACTTCTGTAGGGGAATCTGAAAGGTCTCCATTCTCTTTGTCCTCTGTAGGGCCTTCTCTCCCTTTGGGGTGCATTGTATCCCCTGTGTACTGGTGGTCCTCTCCTGGGTGTTGGAGGTCTCCCTCTGTATTCTGTTGGAAAAAAACCCCTTCTTTGTATGCGTTTCTCCATATGGGGTATTGTGATGTTCATAGTCATCCCTTAATGGAGAATATCTGTTATGATATCTCGGGGTCCTGGGTGTGAATGGAACGGTGTTATATTGGTGTGTTCTGTTATCATATCTTCCAGATTGTCTGTAGTTGGGGGTGTCACCGACCCGACCCGGAAGTCGGCTTAGATTTCAATATGAAGTGGGGGAAGAAAGAATGCGGCCGGGCGTCAAGGGTGACGTTCTTTGCTGACAGCTCTGACTCGACGTTCCCCCACTAACAGTAAAGTGCAGGCGCGCTACCCGGGCTTCGGTCTACAAAATCTCCAAGAAAATGGCCGCCATAAGGACTCAATGGATAGTTCTACTAGGCTTCGGTCTGTAATATCCACAAGAAAATGGCTGCTAACAACCTAATACACAGTCCTATTAGGCTTCGGTCTTCAAAATCCTAGCAAAAATGGCTGCCGATCCAATTGCACTTATTACTGGCCACACTATTTAAACTCAGGAGGTACAGCAAGATGAACGCCCCAGTAGAAGTCTGACGACGAAACGTGCGTAGGGCGGGTTACGAACGTCTTGGCACCAGTCACATATTTATTCATTTTTGGCACACACACTTTAGGAATTATAAAGTCATTTTAAAGAGAGTTTTTTTTTTTTTTTTTTTAACACTTTCCACCTAGATGATATTACATCTATATCCACAACTACTTTATTACTCAACTTAAAGGGCACAATGCACCTTTGTTGAACAATTGGAGCACCAGTTGTTGTATTTTCATTTTGAATAGAAATATTCACCACCAGTCAGTTTTATTCAATTTTTGAACATATACAGGTTTTAGAAGCAATTCTATAAGGATACTAGGCAATACATTCACTACAAAGAAAGAAAAAAAAAAAAATAAATTTGTCTCCATAAGGGCAGCGCCATACTACTTCTGCTTTTTTACCATTTCTAATACTTTCCACTTAGGTGGTATTGTATGTGTAAAGGCAGCAGCCATATCCATAACTAAAACATTCAATTCATTGCGCGGATTTACCCCATACACCTACTAAAAGGGATTTTGTGTAGGGATTATAACGGTGCCCAAGTATGTAAAAGATACAATTATTACTTAAAAAATATAAATTTTATTACATAGATATGCAATAAAAAAACAAACATAAGGTGCATAAAAAATAAGCAGAGTGAGTAAGTATACAGATATTAGTACTGGCCAAAGTATCCGTATGCATAGAATGGTCACTGATGCGTATCAAGTCCCTACATGTTCTCCAAATAATGGCTTCTTCAGGGGCTTTGGTCACCAGTGTTCAACAGTGGCTCTGATAATAATAAATATATAATCAAGATTACAATAATCAAAAAATAACAATAATCAAAAGATAACTTAAATATAATATAACAATAACCAAATTGAGTTTAATGGCTCATAAACTCTCCCACCCCCCAGATCCCACCCAACTTACCAAAGTACAAAAGGGCATACAACCGGGCAGTCCAACAACTGCGGCAAAGGGGCATTTTAATCCCTAAACAAAATCCCTTTTGCATCAATTCTACCAATCCAAGGGATGAGGTTCCGGATCTTATGAGGTCACTCAACCCACACCCTTTCACAGCATTATCTACTAGGTGTCTCAAAACACAATTTTTCTGTGCTTGGGTAACCTTTATATGTAATTTTGTAATAAAGAAATAATATTGTCCCCTGGGGTTTAAGAATCCAGATTTTCCCCAATCTAAGAAAGGTCAATGACTCCCTGAAACAAATGTGGGAACATAATCTCCAAACATGATCATTAGAAATGATTACCATTTTGTGTAAGCAATATGATACCGAGATTATTCATCTTGATGCCCAGATCAATGCTTGGTATCAGGACCATGTTCTTATTGCTTTCTTCCCCAATTTTATTAAAAGAGAAAAGGATTTACGAGAATATCTTGAGGAATATACAGTAGGCATTATCAATGCTAAAGAGGGTAAATTCCTTAGAGACAAATCAGCACACGATAATGGTTATGCATATAAGTGGAACCAAACAACATATAGTAAACCCATGACTAGACCACCAACTTATACAGCACTGAAAATGGATAGTGACTTGCCTATGCTTATTCTGTGTCTTTCAGCCAATTTACCACCTATCAGGACTTGTTTCATGATAGATTATCAAAGAAATGGAAGGGGGAAATAACTACTACATACACGGGATCACCTCGACATACCTTCAGGCCTATGACCACTCAACGACCACCCTTGGTCCATACCAAATCTATCACCACACAACCTTCTTTTCCTCTATCACGCTCACTTAAAGCTATGTCTAACACGCCTATTTTGGCTTTGAATTCTGCACAGAGCACTGTGACACCTACTTTATCTTCTTTTCCCGTTTCTACTACCATCAGGAGGGTATGTGAATCTAATCTTTCCTCTAAGTTTCCGAATTAGCACACAGTTTATTGATCCCAAAATAGCTTAGTTTTTTTTTTAGTAAAAACAACAGACCAATCTCCAAATCTGACGTTGGCCGTTCAAGTACTAAAAGACAACATGGAGATACAGAGCTAGAGATCATCTATCGATCATCAATCGATGAAATTGAAGTATTGAAATTGGCCTTACTTTCTGTCCATCTATTGATGCAGACAAATTCCAAATTATCAAAGATGTACATCTATTTGCCAGGAGATTAATGTAGAAAGTTATCTACGATAGTCCTAGTAAGGTGGTACCTATCCATTCTAACACATCAGAATTCAGCCTAGATGAATTACAGGCCATTGATGATTTGATGGATCTATGGAAGGAGGGCCACACTGGAGATGACGTGCCTCTAGTCCCCCCCGATGGATGGCTTCGTCATTCCCGGTGTTGCCTCCCCCCACCTACCTCTTTCAAACCCAAGTCACAGGCTTTCTCAACACTTAGCAATAACCCCAATATCTGGGTGTTCGTTCAACAAATCACCAATGAAATTGATGGAATGGACTTTGGCAACAAACATTCCAACAATCTATCTAAGAAACATAGGCAAGCACCTTAATCTCTTAAAAAACAATCCCTGTATGGTGGTCAAACTGGCCAACAATGGGGGAAATGCAGTTGTAATGGATGGTGAGAAATACAAAATCATGTTTCGCGAAATCTTTAACAATAGAGGGACTGAGACTATTCGTAATCAGTTAAAAGAAAGTGGACCGTTGGCAGACACCAACAGCCAGGTTGTTTTTGACCTACTTGAGTTCTTCCTCTTATGTTTGGTTCCTCCCACTTCCTCCAGGTGCAGGGGGTGGCTATGGGGACACGTTGTGCTCCATCCTATGCCAACCTGTACCTGGGGGGGTGGGAGAGGGAACTCTTTGCCCCAGAGGATATGTCTAGTCTTTTGCAACATGTCATCTCTTGGCACAGATATATCAATCATATTCTACTTTTTTGGTCCGGGATCCGGGATGAACTCCCGCGGTTCATGGACAAACTAGCTGTCAACAATTTAAACTTTAAATTCACTATGGAGTGCTATCAGAATCAGTTTTTTGGATTTAGAGATGTATGTTGATGATGATGGTTTTCTCTATTCTTCACTATATCTGAAACCATCTGCTGGTAATACTGTTTTACATGCCACCATTGCACATCCCAAGCCACTGTTAAAAATTATTCCCTACAGCCAGTATATAAGACTTAGAAGAAACTGCACTTTGGACAACGATTTCCATAGGACTGCTAAGGAATTATATACAAGACTGAGAGACAGGGGCTATAGTCACACCCTCTTGAAAAAGGTGTATAATAAAGCTTATAAATAAGAGAGGAAGGACCTCATTTTCTCTACTAAACCCTATAGCAACAAACAATCAGTCATCACCCAGCATTCTAGACAACATATAAAATTGAGGGATGTTCTGAAAAAATTCTGGCCTCTACTAACGGCTGATACAACCATTAAAAAATGTATCAAACCGTATCCCGAAATTACATATCAACGAGCACCATCTCTCAGGGATCATCTGGTTAGGAGCCACCATTTACCTGCCGCCCGAGACCACACATCCCACACAGGCACTTTTGCCTGCCAGAGATGTGATATATGTCGCTTTATTTCTAATGGCCATGAGACTATTCTTCCGAAAGGTCAAACTCATGCTATTTTGCATAGAGTGACTTGCCACACAAGTTGGCGTTGTATATTTAGCCAAATACTATGTGGATGTTTTTACGTAGGCAAAACCAAGCACCCTTTTTCTAAGCGCATAAAGGACCATACCACTCCGCCTCATGACTACTGCTATCAGTAGACATGTGGGACTTCAGCATGATTTTGACCCCAACGTGATCACGTTCACGGCCCTTGTACCTTTACATGTGAGGGGCGGTGGCATTGATTGTACTTTACTACATATAGAAACCCGGTTGATCCATAACTTGGATGCCACAAGATATCCCGGCTTGAACAAATATATTAGCTTTAAATCTTTTGTAATGTATAGATTCTATTCATACCTTGTGCAATGTGTGTGCCTTCAATCCGGAATGTCTGGTAAACAGTAGATACAGTATAGTCATGAACACTGAATTTCATCTCGTCTCCCCTTTCTCCCACACTATGTATCATCATGTTTTGCTCAAATGGTCATTTATTTTTGTGATATGTCTTTATTATCGTGTGTCATGGTTCATGTTGACAGGATTGGCCTATACTAGTTGGTGCACCGGTGCGGTTATTAATACCCGTCTTCTGACTTGTCCTCCCCCTTTTCTCCCCCCCCCCCTTGCCCTAGTGGCCCCTCTTTCCTTTGGGCTGCATCGGGCTGTCCACGGTGGCCTTGGGTGGACAATGTGTGTGGCTGCACAGATGCCCCGGTGTCTGTTCCCTATAGGACAGATGCCCGATTTTAGTTGCTGTCTGCCACGTCAGAGTTGTGTCAGTCTGGCCTTGGCTCTTCCCCCCATCCCGCTCTGCCCGATCCGGTCTGCTGGGCGGGTTATCATGCGGAGGTAGTCCCACCCGCCTCCATCCATTGCGTCATGTGACGTGGTTGCGTCACGTGATAGCCGTTCACCGCCGCTCAGCACTCTGGTATCTCTAGGCGAACGGAGGGCCCTCCGGCGCATGCATAGTGGCCTTGTTTCATCTGCACTCGGTCGGTGATGTCAGACGCCGACCGAGTGGGGGGTATATAGGGCCTGCGTGTCCAGCATTCTATCAGCTGGATCTCAGGGGCGGCCACTGTCACAGTCAAATCGATGCCAGGTAAACCTGGATGGTCTCTTATACTACTCTATTCTGCTTTTGCTATCGATGGGCTTGTGCTGTTTGATTGAACCTCTTTTTATTCATCCGGTTGTTACTACTGTACTGAGCTGGTCTCTCTTTTTCTTTCTCCTATATGCTGGGTTATCACTGAGAACCACTGTACACTTATGCTACCTATTTTATTGGGACTGGGTGTTTTCTCCAGTTGGTTCTTTATTTGCTGCATGTCTATATTGGGATATATCTAATCCCTGTAGGGTTTAGTACCGTATATTTTGCTGTACTCAGGCATCTTTGCATCATTATATATTTTATTTTTTTCTATTTTTTCTATTTTACCAACACATTTGAACTGCCTTCATTACTTCAGTTCCTCATCTCTTTCATTTGTACATACATACTTGTTTTCACATTCCATTATTCTCATCTGTATCCTTCCTCTTTGTTTACAGTGGTTTGTATATGGTGAAGTTATAACCTTACATTGCTGTCTGGCTTTCTTGGTGCCCCTGTACCCATATCCTTTCTTAGCAGAGTATATGTAAGTATAATTGAGGCTGTTAGCCCACAATATTGGACTGTAGTATGTCCAACAATGTATATTACTCTCCTCTCCTTTTTTTCTCTTGTATTCCGATATAGCCTGGCCCCTGTATGCCCCCTGTGGTCACACAAAAAAAACCTCCCTTTGCCGCATTTGTTGGACTGCAAGGTTGTATGCCCTTTTGTGGGGGTCTCCTTGGTAAGTTGGGTGGGATCTGTGGGGTGAGAGAGTTTATGAGCCATGACACTCGATTTGGTTATTGTTATATTATATTTAATTTATTTTTTGATTATTGTTATTTTTTGATTAATGTTATCTTGATTATGTATTTATTATTATCAGAGCCACTGTTGAACACTGGTGACCAAATCCCCTGAAGAAGCCATTGTTTGGAGAAACATGTAGGGACTTGATACGCATCAGTGACCATTCTATGCATACAGATTCTTTGGCCAGTACTAATGTCTGTATACTCACTCTGCTTATTTTTTATGCACCTTTTGTTTGTTTTTTGTTGCATATCTATGTAGTAAAATTTATATTTTTTAAGTAATAATTGTATCTTTTATATACTTGGGCACCGTTATAATCCCTACACAAAATCCCTTTTGCATCATTCTACCAATCCAAGGGATGAGGTGCCGGATTTTATGAAGCCACTCAAACCACACCTTTTCACAGCGTATATAGGTGATAGATTCCTTTTTTTTTTGGGTGAGCAGCTGCTGGTATGGCTTTGGATTTGTAACATTTTCTCCAGAAATGAGAAAGCCTAGATCAAGAAACTGAAGAGCAGAGGTATTAGTGTAGATTGGAGAAGTGGAAGCTGGTATTATGCCCCGTAGTGAAAATTCAGCCAGCAAAAGTCCGATGAAAATTCAGCCAGCAAAAGAATGGGGGGATGTTCTCTATTTTTCGGTCGGAAAAAGTTTCTATCCGAAAATGCGTTCATCTGTATGCAATTCGGACAGCATGGCTCCATTCACTTACATGAATCATGTCAAGTGGCGGATGCCTGCCCCAT
Organism: Lithobates clamitans; assembly: GCA_037952925.1. Lineage (NCBI taxonomy): Eukaryota > Metazoa > Chordata > Amphibia > Anura > Ranidae > Lithobates > Lithobates clamitans. The sequence continues at coordinate 1,113,165 of JBBGZY010000155.1, read as the reverse complement.
CTTATAAGATACTTCCTTGATGATGTCAGATTTCTTACAGATAATTCTGTAACTGAAGCAGAGTTTTAGTATTCAAGTTTGCATTTACTTATTGATTTAAAGGAATTTGTGATTTTGGTCATTTAAAAAAAATAAAAGGTCTTATACTTTATAAAACTGATGTTTAGATGATGTATTTTATTATTTTGTATAAAAATCTTTATTTTCTTAATAAAAAAGCAAAAAAGAATATCTAATACCGTTCTTTTTTTAAATTTTGATAGTTTTGGATAGAGGTTAAACCAATAAAGTGCCTAGTTACGTTTGTCTGGGCTATTGTGGTGCGTTAACACATGCGTGATATTTTGAGGTATGTCAAGTTGAAAAACTCACACTACAAGTCTGTCATGATCCAGTCAGGGTATAGTTAAACACTAGTGTTGGGTGAACGGTTCAGACCCGAGCAAAAGTTTGGCCCAAACTTCGCCCGTTCGGAGAACACCCGGCTTTTCCGTGCACAGTCAATATGTTGTTAAGAAAAGGCCGCCGCGTCCATGTTGAGGGCATGTGGCCTAGTATGGTTCAGGAGGGGGGCGCTCGCTCACCCCCCCCTTTCCCTTTCCTGGCCTGCCAGACTGCGTGCTCGGATAAGGGTCTGGTAAAGATTGGGGGGGGGGTCCCACGCTGTTTTCTTTATTTTATCGTGGCATTTTTTTTCTTAATTTTTTTTAAATAGCTTGCCAGCAATTGTATCCGCAAGTCAATTTAAATGTGATTTGACTCATTTTTTTTGGAATTTCTTTAGGAATGTAATTTTTGCTGCAGCAGGTTCTATACATGGTACAGATGCACCATTTTACAAGCAGACTAAGGATTTTTTCATTTTTATTGTTTCACTTTAAGTATCAATAAAATCACTGCTCCTTTAAAAATGATTGTTTTTAAAAATGTTTTGCATTGATACATGTCCCCCGGGGCAGTACCTGGACCCCCATACCCTTTTTATGGCCAATTACTTGCATATAAGCCTTCAGAATGGGGACTTTGATTTTTTCATGTTCAGCTCCCTTAGACTTCAATGAAGTTTGCAGTTCTGGGCCGAACTTTTGGCCTATACCCTTACTTTTGCAGTCAAATTTTAGAAAACCCCACTATATTTTGTAATGTGTTCCCATTCACCCAGCATACCTAAAAGACTACAAGTCTTACAGCAAGCCTGTCCCAAGTCTGTCCTCATTATCATGCAATGCAAGAATCCCAGCCTCTACACCTTTAACTCTTTGTTAGAATAGATGGGAGGGGGTATTATATACTAAAAATGATGCATGCAAAATCTGGTGCAGCTTTGCACAGAAACCAATCAGCTTCCAGATTTTATTTTCAAAGCTTAAAGTGGAGTTCCACCTAAAAGTGGAACTTCCGCTTATTTATCTCCTCCCCCCTCCGGTGCCACATCTGGCACCTTTCGGGAAGGAGGGGGGAAACGGGGACCTGTTTTTAACAGGTCCCCTTCCCCACTTACGGAGACAGCGCCGCCTCTCGGAAGTTCGGGCTCCCTCCTCCTTCCTCTGCCGCCAGGCCAATTAGAATGCGCAGCACGCTTCGTGCATACACAGTAGGGAACTGGCTGTGAAGCCGAAAGCCAGGAATGGCGACGGCTGCATCCGACAGTCGATCCGAAGATTGGCTGGGGTGCCGACATCATGGGCTCCCTGGACAGGTAAGTGTCCATATATTAAAAGTCAGCAGCTCCAGTATTTGTAGCTGCTGACTTTTAATTTTTCATGGGGGGGGGGTTTGCGGACCTCTGCTTTAAGTAAACTGGCCAAAATTTGAAGTTGATTGGCTACCATGCAAAACTGCACCAGATTCTGAGCGCTTCAGTGATTAGTGAATTTCTCCCACAGTGTTCAAATCTAGTATAATTGATCATGAAGATGTGCCTACACAGTACAGACAGGGTTAGTTATGACAAACACCACTGCCCAGCCCACTCATAAACAGAGAACAACCTAGGATTTCCCTTGATGTAAGGTCCTGAATAGAGCATCTAAAAAAGGTTAGCTGCAATTTTTACTTTTTTTTTTAAAGTTTTGCTATGTGAGTAGTGACATGTAACAAATATAAATTGGTAGAGAAGGAGAACCATGGCTCACCCAGCTTGATTCTGGTTGATACATTTATATGTGGCAGCCTCAGCCAGGGCTGCTCCGCAGACAATGCCCTCTGATGCATTTCGCCCCACCCACGTAATGGCTAAGCCCCAGTGAGCAGGGGCGAAACATGCCTGGGGGCATGGTCTGCAGAGCAGCGCTAGCTGAGGCTGCCACATACGTATATACAGTATCTTACAAAAGTAAGTACACCCCTCACATTTTTGTAAATATTTTATTATATCTTTTCATGTGACAACACTGAAGAAATGACACTTTGTTACAATGTAAAGTAGTGAGTGTACAGCTTCTATAACAGTGTAAATTTGCTGTCCCCTCAAAATAACTCAACACAACCATTAACCACTTGCTTACTGGGCACCTAACCCCCCCCCCCCCCCGCCCACACCAATTTTCAGCTTTTAGCGCTGTTACTCTTTGAATGACAATTGCGCGTTCATACAATACTGTACCCAATGAAATTTTTATCATTTTTTCCCACAAATAGAGCTTTCTTTTGGTGGTATTTGATCACCTCTGGGTTTTTTATTTTTTGTTAAAAAAAATTTAAAAGACCACATTTTAAAAAAAAAAAATACAAAACCGTTTTATATTTTGGCAATAAATTTTGCAAACAGGTATTTTTTCTCCTTCATTGTAGCCTCATTGATGAGGCTACACTGATGGGCACTGATAGGCTGCACTGATGGGCATTGATAGGCTGCACTGATGGGCACTAATAGGCAGCACTGGTGGGCACTGATAGGTGGCATTGGTGGGCACTGAGAGGTGGCACTGATGGGTGGCACTGATGGGCGGCACTGAAGGGCATTAATAGGTGGCACTGAAGGGCACTAATAGGTACAAAACAAATCTCTCCTGCGCTCAGGTGTCCAGGAACTGAACATGTGGTGCGACCACCTATAACAAGGTATTGCCTAGCGTCTTGCAGCCCTCCTCTGAACAATGGGTATTCATGCTAGAAAAAACAGAAAAAGAAGGAGGGCGCACTAACCTAGTGCATTACCACTATTAAACTTTATTGCAGCATAAAAACAGCAAAGATTATACTCACAAACGAGCTATCGAAGCCAGCTTTAAAAAGGGCGCAAATGCGTTGTTCTAAGGATCGACACACCAGGACCTATTGCCAAGAGGATCAGACCGGTGCAAATGGCCAATGGCTAACGCGTTTCAGGGGAGCACCCCCTTCTTCAGAGCCTGAACGGGCAATGGCTAGTCTCTCGAAATTGCCTCTCTATAGATATATATATATGTGTGTGTGCATAAGTACCTGTGTTTGCCACACCCAATTGGTAGCGACGCCCCCTCACAAACAGCAACACCTACCCATTTGGGCTTACTCTCCCTACACCCCTCCCTCTATGTGCAAGCCCCATTTGCAGCCAGAAGATAGTACTGATAAAAACAAGCGACAGGCCTCGCTCTATGTTGCTTGCTGTATATTGAGCTAGCAAAAACTGTAGCAAAATCAGTATGGACCACAAAAAACAAAAAAACAAAAAAGGGGGGGTGTGGTGGTGGGGGGGGGGCGCCGACCACACATACCTTTCATCCCACAAACAGCTCCATAGGTAGCCCCATGCCGTGGACAAACCGCAGTAAATACTACGGGACTTCTCTGGCTCCCAGGAGCCATATGAACACTGCACACAGCGTGCCGCATGCCGCCCGAAGGACCAGGAAGTGCGGGCATTCCTGCGTTCCACCCGCAACTTCCGGCCGATCGTGACGTCAGTTCCCCTTCTACAAGCGTCAGAGGACGCTGCGTGCAGGGGACACGGCCCGGAAGCGCGGGTGTGTTTGCGTTCCACCCGCTGCTTCCGGCCGTCATGGAGCTGCTTGTGAGTGGCCAGGAAAGTCGGTGCGCGCGCATCCCCGTTGGTCCGCGCGCCTCCCACCAATAACTCCTAGGCTGATAATGCCTGCACAGTACGGCAGCATTCAAATTACAGCCACAGGCAGCTCGCAGCCCAAATCTCTCTACAAGGACCATTCCTGGGATGAGAATAGAGGGTAAAGATGTAATTGGTAGACGGCACATATATATGGTAAAAAATAGAGATTAATCTCAAATGGAGAGGTTGGTGAGGGGATCAAAATCGATACCAAATGAAATTACTAATAGATAATATTCCGTTGGTGTGATCCGCAGAGGTATCCTTACCAAGGTGCAATCGGTTAATACAACACATAATATATGTATGGTTCATAAATTTGAAACACAGTAAATTAAACAGCATATAATATATATATTTTTCCATAAAATATAGTATCTTGAAACGGTCAAAACATGAAAATCCATAGCAAAATTAAAATCAAAAAGAGATCCGTGCACTATGGTACCTGAATAATACTGATCAAAAAAATTATATAATAACAATAAATAGAAGATCTAAAAACAAATGCTCATCGGCCTAAAACATTAATAACACCGTTAAAAAACAGTAATAGAGAATACCGGCTAAGAGACTACGCACCACTCTATATAGATACAAATATAATAAATATAGTAAAATAAATAACCTATGGCAGGATATAACATACTATGTCAAATGGCCATAGTGACCGTCCCCCCAGCAAATGCCGTGGAGGATACCTCTGCGGACTAGCGTACCAAAAACGAGAGAGACCATTGCCCGTTTGCACCTAATGGAAAATGAACACTATACCCCAATGGCGGTGAAGTACATAAAATGACATGGACTACATATTGTTATCAAATTAGCTACTGTCTAAACACCAACCACAGCCTGGTAACTAGCTTCTACACATAGAACTGAAAACTGTATGACTACTACTACATCTGAAAAACCTATCTGCCCCAAATCCTGGTCACTACACCTAGTGTACCCCATATGACCCAAAACTGAGCCCCAACCTGCACATTGGTGGCAATACGCACACTTGAAAGGTCAAACCCCAATTGACCTGGCTAGTGCCACCAATGACTCGGGGGCTTTTTCGGGAACTGAAGGAGTTAGACAACATTGTGCAGTTCGATTTCCTCGTTCAGGCCTTTTGGGGCCAGAGTTCCTAGGGAAAAAATCCAGAAGGCCTCTCTATTACATAGCATTTGATGTTTTTTGCCGCTATCCAAGTCGCTCGGCATCGCTTCTATACCGAACACTTTGAGGCCGTCTGTACTGCTACTATGGGTTTCTTTGAAGTGTTTTGGTATTGAATAGTTGTCCTTCTCCGTAAGGATACTGCTCCTGTGCTCATTCATTCTGGTCCTCATAGGTCTTGACGTCCGTCCTACATAAAGGAGGCCACAAGGACACAGAAGGCCATAGATGACATACGGGGTACCGCAGTTAATGAACTGCTTGATCTTGTGGATCCTACCGTCTGTTCCAACAACTTCTTTCTTTCTATGGCACATATGCACGCAGTTCCCACAAATGTTGCTCCCACATCTGTAACTTCCCTTCTGGTCAAAAATCGTGCTCCAAATACTACTGAGCCCTCCATTTCTTTGTTTTCTCACTCTACTTGGGGCAATAATGCTCCTTAGGTCCTTCGGTCTCCTAAAGACCAAATTGGGGTGCGAAGGAAGGCTTGTCTTCAAGATAGGGTCTGATTCGAGGATCCTCCAGTTCTTTTTGAGGATTTTTTGTATTGAGAGGGCCTTGTTGTTATACCTAGTGCAAAATCGTACTTGTGGTCGTTCATCCATGTGAGGATTTGTCTTTTTTTCTTCCTCTCCAACACGAGTGTTGTCATATAGCACAAGGTATTTTTGGAACGCCTCCTCTATATGCTCCTCTTCGTAACCCTTTTCCTTGAACTTAGTCTTGAGGACAAGGCTTTGTTCTTCATAATCGTGCTTCAGGGTGCAGGTCCGCCTGAGTCTGCAAAACTGACCAAAAGGTACATTCCTAATCCATCTAGGGTGATGGTGGCTCCGGGCGTGGAGATATGAATTACCAGCGCTCGGTTTGAAATGCGTTTTTGAATAAATGGCCCCAGTGTCGTCAACCTGTAGCTCTAAGTCCAGGAAAATCAAGGACTTATCGTCTACCACATGTGTGAAGGAAATCCCATAGGGGTTCCCTGCACAATGTGCCAGGAATCCCTTCAGTTCCTCATCAGTGCCGCTCCAGATGATGAGAATATCATCTATGTAACTAGAGTACAACACTAGGTTCCTCCCATAAGGGTTATTGGCCCAGATATAGTTCTGCTCCCAGTAGCCCATGAACAAGTTCGCATAGCTGGGAGCGAACCTAGCACCCATAGCTGTACCCCTTACCTGCCTATAGAACCTGTCCAGAAAGGTGAAATAATTGTGAGTCAAAGTAAACTCAATGCATTCGTAAATGAATCGAGCTTGCCTGGGATCAAATAGGTGGGCTTCTGCAACATAATATTCAATAGCCCTAAGCCCGAACTCGTGCTGGATAGATGTATATAGAGATGTCACATCAAGTGATAGCCATCTATATCCCTGCTCCCAAGTATATGCACTAAGTACCTCTAAAGCGTGGCCTGAGTCCTTGATGTATGATGGCAGGTTGACCACCAGTCCCTGGAGGAAGTGATCGATATAGTTGCCAAGATTGCTGGTCAAACTGTCGATCCCTGCTATAATAGGTCTTCCTGGAGGCTTCTCCATATCTTTGTGTATTTTTGGGATATGGTAGAAGTGAGGGACCACTGGGTGCTTTGAATACAGAAAATGATACTCGTTTTTAGTCAGGACTTGATCTGATAGTGCTTTGTCCAGGAGCGCTTTTAATTCGACATTATAGTTGACCGTAGGATCCCAGGTAAGTCTCTCATAGGTGTTGGTATCGCCGATCAGTCTGTAGGCTTCCTCTAGATATTGATCTCTATCTTGGATAACCAGACCTCCACCTTTATCTGCTTTTCTTATGACTATTTCTGAGTTCTTTTTTAGACTACCCAAAGGGCCCTCCAGGCACACTTCGTGGCCCTTTATATACTTCCGTTTATTGTCTCCACAGATTTTCCTGAATTCCTCCATCACCACTTCATAAAATGTGGGTATGAAGTTCCCCTTGTTCCAGTGGGGGTAGAAACTTGATTTTGGTCTGAAGTTAGTATTAATCGTCGCACCCTCCAGGGTTAAAGGAGGAGAGACTTCCACAGATTCTTGACCTCCTTCCAGGTATAGTTCCTCCAAAATCTCCAATATCTCTTTGTCTAGAGGTTCAGCATGGGCAATGGGGATAGTCGTTTCTGGACCCTCACTTGTTCCATTTATTTCCTTCAGTCTAAAATGGCGCTTTACAGTAAGATTCCGCACGAACTTATTGAGATCGATAAAGAGCTCAAACAGATTTGGAGGACTCTCAGGGGCATAGTTGAGTCCCCTTCTAAGCAATTCGAGCTCCGTGTCAAGGAACTCACATTTCGACAGATTGAAAATTTTTATAGTGGAGTGGCTCTCTGATGTTTTTGATCTCTCTTTGGATTTCCGCCCTCCCCTACACCCTCTTCTCGTTGTTTTAACTGTCTCCTGGTATTCGGGGGTGATAGAGGTCGGAATGCAATGCTTTTTTGCGCTGCGGGTTTCGTTCTTCCCGCAGCTCCTTGCACAAAAAAAGGAATCTCAACCTTAGATTTAATTGTATTGGTACCAGTCGTACCTATCCCCGCTACGTCATTAGATCTTGATTTTAGAGGGGACTCCTGTTGTTTCTCAATTGCATTCAACGTGGACTGTATCGGTATCGCTAGGTCGCTTCTCTCCTCTTGTATTGTGATCTCCTTCTGCTGTAGCAGAGTCACGTCAGTAGCAGGATCATGTTCAATGAGATCTCCAGCCTTCTGATTGCCTTGCTTGCTTTTCTCATTGTGATCACAGTTACCAAATAAACCCCTCTGATCTCGAAGGGGCGGAAAGTCTTCGTGCACACTACATCTATAGGGGCCCAGGTCTGACCATTTATTAGGTTCCCCATTCTCATTGTTCCTACTTCTGATCCTATTATTTCTACCCCAATGTTTGCTCTTATCTTTAAAGTGGTTCCTGTTACGATTTCTATTTCTATTTCTTTTACTATTCATCCCACTGGCAGCGTTGAATGAAGTACTGGCCTCAGGGCGATCTCTTATCTCAGGACCACCTTCCTGTACATGGGTAGGGGGTCCAGGCGTCTTATCTTTCTTCCAATTAAACTCCCGCCCTGCCATATAGTCCTGCCTATCCCTTTCGAATTTCCCAGATTTCTTGACTTTTAAGTCTGCCTCAAACTTTGTAGTTTGTTCATTGATTTTTGTATCCCATGTAGAGAAAGATTCTAAATCTGAAAATGCCTCTAGTTTTTCTTGGATACTAATGATATCTGACTTCACATTTACTAGATTTCTCTCCCTCTGTTTAATAATCATTCCTAACCAGGATTTATTGAAAATCCGCATCTCCCTAATCCAATCCTGACCAATATCCTCATCTAAAAAATCACACACTTTTGTTATTCTCAATCCTCTAGGGATTCTATTAACTTCTAAATACTTTTGCAATAAAACAACATCCCACCATTGGGTCATTTCGTTCTCCAGAAGATGCTTCAGTTTATAGAAAGTTGATATCATAGTTTCCTCTCTGTTTGGTGCAACTTTAATAGTCTCAATATCCTCTGGTCCTTCTGGTTGCTGTTCATAATTGTCGATACTATTCAGAAATCCCTTTGCCAACGAAGCTCTCCTTAGCTGTCTTTCTTCTATGGATAATACCATACTTGCTGATAGGTACTCGGTCCTTCTTAACACCACATTAGCTGTCCACCCGGCTGCTGGAGTCCCCAAATCAAATTAAACAAACACAAAACAAATCTCTCCTGCGCTCAGGTGTCCAGGAACTGAACATGTGGTGCGACCACCTATAACAAGGTATTGCCTAGCGTCTTGCAGCCCTCCTCTGAACAATGGGTATTCATGCTAGAAAAAACAGAAAAAGAAGGAGGGCGCACTAACCTAGTGCATTACCACTATTAAACTTTATTGCAGCATAAAAACAGCAAAGATTATACTCACAAACGAGCTATCGAAGCCAGCTTTAAAAAGGGCGCAAATGTGCTGTTCTAAGGATCGACACACCAGGACCTATTGCCAAGAGGATCAGACCGGTGCAAATGGCCAATGGCTAACGCGTTTCAGGGGAGCACCCCCTTCTTCAGAGCCTGAACGGGCAATGGCTAGTCTCTCGAAATTGCCTCTCTATAGATATATATATATGTGTGTGTGCATAAGTACCTGTGTTTGCCACACCCAATTGGTAGCGACGCCCCCTCACAAACAGCAACACCTACCCATTTGGGCTTACTCTCCCTACACCCCTCCCTCTATGTGCAAGCCCCATTTGCAGCCAGAAGATAGTACTGATAAAAACAAGCGACAGGCCTCGCTCTATGTTGCTTGCTGTATATTGAGCTAGCAAAAACTGTAGCAAAATCAGTATGGACCACAAAAAAACAAAAAACAAAAAAGGGGGGGTGGTGGTGGGGGGGGGGCGCCGACCACACATACCTTTCATCCCACAAACAGCTCCATAGGTAGCCCCATGCCGTGGACAAACCGCAGTAAATACTACGGGACTTCTCTGGCTCCCAGGAGCCATATGAACACTGCACACAGCGTGTGGAACGCATGCCGCCCGAAGGACCAGGAAGTGCGGGCATTCCTGCGTTCCACCCGCAACTTCCGGCCGATCGTGACGTCAGTTCCCCTTCTACAAGCGTCAGAGGACGCTGCGTGCAGGGGACACGGCCCGGAAGCGCGGGTGTGTTTGCGTTCCACCCGCTGCTTCCGGCCGTCATGGAGCTGCCTGTGAGTGGCCAGGAAAGTCGGTGCGCGCGCATCCCCGTTGGTCCGCGCGCCTCCCACCAATAACTCCTAGGCTGATAATGCCTGCACAGTACGGCAGCATTCAAATTACAGCCACGGGCAGCTCGCAGCCCAAATCTCTCTACAAGGACCATTCCTGGGATGAGAATAGAGGGTAAAGATGTAATTGGTAGACGGCACATATATATGGTAAAAAATAGAGATTAATCTCAAATGGAGAGGTTGGTGAGGGGATCAAAATCGATACCAAATGAAATTACTAATAGATAATATTCCGTTGGTGTGACCCGCAGAGGTATCCTTACCAAGGTGCAATCGGTTAATACAACACATAATATATGTATGGTTCATAAATTTGAAACACAGTAAATTAAACAGCATATAATATATATATTTTTCCATAAAATATAGTATCTTGAAACGGTCAAAACATGAAAATCCATAGCAAAATTAAAATCAAATAGAGATCCGTGCACTATGGTACCTGAATAATACTGATCAAAAAAATTATATAATAACAATAAATAGAAGATCTAAAAACAAATGCTCATCGGCCTAAAACATTAATAACACCGTTAAAAAACAGTAATAGAGAATACCGGCTAAGAGACTACGCACCACTCTATATAGATACAAATATAATAAATATAGTAAAATAGGGCACTAATAGGTGGCACTGATGGGTGGCAGTGATGGGCACTGATCGGCAATGGTAGGTGACACTGATAGGCAGCACTGCTATGTGGCACTGATTGGAACCACTGGTGGGCATTGATAGGTGGCACTTGTGGGCACTGATAGGTGGCACTGATTGCTGGCACTTAGGTACTGGTGGGCACAGATTGGTGGGCACTGATTTTTGGCACTGATTTGTGGCACTGGCAGGCGGTACTGGTGGGCACATAACATGCTGCTCCTCTTCGGGACCAATGTCCCTGCAAACTGAAGCCGGTGATCGGCTTTTTTTCTTCTCACAATGACAGCGTGAGAAGAAAAAAAACACGATTACCAATCCTCTGTTTACATCACGTGATCAGCTATCATTGGCTGACAGCTGATCACGTGGTAAGGAGCCGGGATCTGTCTAAACAGCTGGCAACAAGTGAGTACACCCCTAAGTGAAAATGTCCAAATGTGGCAAAATTAGCCATTTTCCCTCCCTGGTGTCATGTGACCCGTTAGTGTTACAAGGTCTCAGGTGTGAATGTGGAGCAGGTGTGTTAAATTTGGTGTTATCGCTCTCACTCTCTCATACTGGTCACTGGAAGTTCAAAATGACACCTCATGGCAAAGAACTCTCTGAGGATCTGAAAAAAAGAATTGCTGCTCTATATAAAGAAGGCCTAGGCTATAAGAAGATTGCCAAGACCCTGAAACTGAGCTGCAGCACGGTGGCCAAGACCATACAGAGGTTTAACAGGACAGGTTCCACTCAGAACAGGCCTCGACATGGTCGACCAAAGATGTTGAGTGCACGTACTCAGCGTCATATCCATTTCTTAAATTACATTTCTAAATTTAGAGTAGGAGGTGAAGGGAAGTCTTGCAATCATTCTTCCAGTATACTTGATAATTGAATAAAAACTTGTGGATACTTACATTTTGTCTAGAGAGGCGGTCCCCGGGTTACAAACGACTCCTACTTACAAACGGAGGGAGACAACAGGAATTGAGAGGAAATCTACCCCTAGGAAGGGAATTGAAATGAATGGGCAGGGGTGGTTTAGGAGGGATGTTTACACAGCTCCCACCCCGCCCCAAAGACGCTGCTTGCAGGACTTTTTTTCCCGTCCTGCAAGCTCATCGCCCCAGTGTGAAAGTACTCGGGCTTTCACACTGGGGAGGCATGAGAGGCGCTTTACAGGCGCTATTTTCAGCGCTAAAATGCCTGAAAAGCGCCCCAGTGTGAAAGGGGTCTAAGAGTTATCATGGGAAAAAGGTGTCTCCACTGATGCTTTATCACCAATCCTTGTTTCCACAACAACCCAAAATTTTCAAAATCCAATTGTCAGAGAGACAGAAAGTGAGGTGAAATCTTCTGAACAGGGGCATAGACAGCAAAACAAATGTTATAGGGGTGTTACTAAGAATGAGCTGAACACCCCCCTGTTCGGTTCGCACCAGAACAGGCAAAAAATTTGTTCAAACACGCGAACACCGTTAAAGTCTATGGGACACGAACATGGATAATCAAAAGTGCTAATTTTAAAGGCTTATATGCAAATTGTTGTCATAAAAAGTGTTTGGGGACCCGGGTCCTGCCCCAGGGGACATGGATCAATTCAAAAAAAGTTTTAAAAATGGCTGTTTTTTCGGGAGCAGTGATTTTAATAATGCTTTAAGTGAAATAATAAAAGTGTAATATTCTTTTAAATTTCGTACCTGGGGGGTGTCTATAGTATGCCTTTAAAGGGGCGCATGTTTCCCGTGTTTAGAACAGTCTGACAGCAAAATGACATTTCAAAGGAAAAAAAGTCATTTAAAACTACTCGCGGCTATTAATGAATTGCTGATCCGACAATACACATAAAAGTTCATTGATAAAAATGACATGGGAATTCCCCACAGGGGAACCAATTTTTTTAAAAAAATGGCGTGGGGGTCCCCCTAATTTCCATACCAGGCCCTTCAGGTTTGATATGGATATTAACGGGGAACCCCGCGCCAAAATTTAAAAAAAAATGGCGTGGGGGCCCCCCAAAAATCCATACCAGACCCTTGTCCGAGCACGCAACCTGGCAGGCCCCAGGAAAAGAGGGGGGATGAGAGAGCGTCCCCCCTCCTGAACAATACCAGGCCACATGCCCTCAACATTGGGAGGGTGCTTTGGGGTAGCCCCCCAAAGCACCTTGTCCCCATGTTGATGGGGACAAGGGCCTCATCCCCACAACCCTTGCCCGGTGGTTGTGGGGGTCTGAAAGAACCCTTTAACAAGGGGATCCCCAGATCCCGCCCCCCCCCCATGTGAAATGGTGAGAGGGTACAAAAGTACCCCTACCAATTCACAAAAAAAGTGTTAAAAATGTTAAAAATGACAAGGGACAGTTTTTGACAATTCCTTTATTTAAATGCTTCTTCTTTCTTCTATCTTCTATCTTCCTTTGGTTTCTTCCTCCATCTTCTTCTTCTGGTTCTTCTGGTTCTTCCTCCGGTGTTCTCATCCGGCATCTTCCTCCGCTGCGTCTTCTTCCCTTCTTCTCCTCGGGCCGCTCCGCATCCATGATGGGAGGCTCCCGCTGTGTGATGCTTCTCGACTTCTGTCGGTTCTTAAATAACGGAGGGCGGGGCCACCCGGTGACCCCGCCCCCATCTGACGTCACGGGGAATGCCACAGCGAAGTCCCCGTCAAGTCCCCGTGCGTCAGAGAGGGGCGGGGTCACCGGGTGGCTCCGCCCTCCATTATTTAAGAACCGTCAGAAGACGAGAAGCGTCACACAGCGGGTGCCTCCCATCATGGATGCGGAGCGGCGCGAGGAGAAGAAGGTTAGAAGACGCCGCAGAGGAAGATGCCGGACGAAAACTCCGGAGGAAGAACCAGAAGAACCAGAAGAAGAAGAAGATGGAGGAAGAAACCGAAGGAAGATAGAAGATAGAAGAAAGAAGATAGAAGATATAAGAAAGAAGAAGCATTTAATAAAGGAATTGTCAAAAACTGTCTCTTGTCATTTTTAACATTTTTAACATTAACTTTTGTACCCCCTTACCATTTCACACAGGGGGGCGGGATCTGGGGGTCCCCTTGTTAAAGGGGGCTTCCAGATTCTGATAAGCCCCCCGCCCACAGACCCCCACAACCACCGGGCAAGGGTTGTGGGGATGAGGCCCTTGTCCCCATCAACATGGGGACAAGGTGCTTTGGGGGGCTATCCCAAAGCACCCTCCCAATGTTGAGGGCATGTGGCCTGGTATAGTTCAGGAGGGGGGGCGCTCTCTCGTTTTCCTGTGGCCTGCAAGGTTGCGTGCTCAGATAAGGGTCTGGTATGGATTTTTGGGGGGACCCCACGCCATTTTTTTTTATTTTGGCACGGGGTTCCCCTTAAAATCCATACCAGACCTGAAGGGTTTGGTATAGATTTTTAGGGGGACCCCACGCCATTTTTTTTTTAAAATTAGGGCCAGGGTTCCCCTTAATATCCATACCAGACCTGGAGGGCCTGGTATGGAATTTAGGGGGACCCCCATGACATTTTTTTTAAATTTTGGTTCGGGGTCCCCCTGTGGGGGAATCCCATGCTGTTTTTATCAATGAACTTTTATGTGTATTGCCGGACCGGCAATTCATTGATAGCCGCGAGTAGTTTTAAATGACTTTTTTTTCCTTTGAAATGTCATTTTGCTGTCAGACTGCTCTAAACACGGGAAACATGCGCCCCTTTACAGGCATACTATAGACACCCCCAGGTACGAAATTGAAAGGAATATTACACTTTTATTGTTTCACTTTAAGCATTATTAAAATCACTGCTCCCGAAAAAATGGATGTTTTTAAAACTTTTTTCTGCATTGATCCATGTCCCCTGGGGCAGGACCCGGGTCCCCAAACACTTTTTATGACAATACTATGCATATAAGCCTTTAAAATTAGCACTCTTGATTTCTCCCATAGATTTTTTAAGGGTGTTCCACGGCTTTCAAATTTGCCGCAAACACCCCAAATTGTTCGCTGTGCGGCGAACTGGCGAACAGCCGATGTTCGAGTCAAACATGACTTCGACTCGAACTCGAAGCTCATTCCTAGTGATAACCCTTCCCTATGCTATCCAAAAAACTTAAAAACTATTTTTTTTGTCTGGAGCTTAAAAAATGTACCTGTTCAAACTTACAAACAAATTCAACTTAGGAACAAACCTACAGACCCTATCTTGTTTGTAACCCGAGGACGGCCTATATTGAAGAAAAACACTGTTCACAGAGAAAGGGCAATTGACAGCAATGGCATTGCATGTGTTGCAGGTCATACACTTCTTCAGGCAGTAGAGGGCGCAGTTTATTCACAAAGCACTTTCCAATAGTAATATATCAAGCAGTTACATACCGCAAAATGCCAGAAGAGCTCTTCCCTAGGAGGAAGCTATAGCATATTCACACTGCCATCCCCAAATGTACTCGCATATCTGGCTGCCAGCGGGAGCCTCTTCCAGGAAGCTGACAGAGGAGACACCCTAAACTGAAAAAAGTCCATCATGAAAATCCCTGTGAGAAAGCAGGGCCATCTTAAGAGCATTATAGGCCCCCGGGCAATACAGTGCACTAGGGCCCTGTCTACACAATCACGCAGAACAATAAAAATGAAAATTATCAATAAGGCTATATTTATTGGTACTTCCAACAAAATCAGTGTTTAAACAATAACACAACATTTGTACAACATAACACGAGTTTGATGGGCAGAGTGGCAGCGTTTGATGGGCACAGTGGCAGCGTTTGATGGGCACAGTGGCTGCGTTTAATGGGCACAGACTCAGCTTTTGATGGGCACAGTGGCAGCTTTGATCGGCACAGTGGCAGCTTTGATCGGGACAGTGGCTGTGTTTGATGGGCACAGTGGCTGTCTTTGATGGGCATAGTGGCAGCTTTTGATGGGCACAGTGGCAGCTTTTGATGGGCACAGTGGCTGCGTTTGATAGGCACAGTGGCTCCATTTAATGGGCACAGTGGCAGCTTTGATGGGCACAGTGGCAGCTTTGATGGGCACAGTGGCTGTGTTTGATGGGCACAGTGGCAGCTTTAATGGGCACAGTGGCAGCATTGATGGTTACAGTGGCTGTGTTTGATGGGCACAGTGGCAGCTTTGATGGGCACAGTAGCTGTTTGATGGGCACAGTGGCAGCGTTTGATGGGCACAGTGGCTGCGTTTAATGGGCACAGTGGCAGCTTTGATGGGCACAGTGGCAGCTTTGATGGGCACAATGGCTGCATTTGATGGGCACAGTGGCAGCTTTGATGGGCACAGTGGCAGCTTTGATGGGCACAGTGGCTGTTTGATGGGCACAGTGGCAGCTTTGATGGGCACAGTGGCTGTGTTTGATGGGCACAGTGGCAGCTTTGATGGGCACAGCGGCAGCTTTGATGGGCACAGTGGCTGTTTGATGGACACAGTGGCTGTGTTTGATGGGCACAGTGGCAGCTTTGATGGGCACAGTGGCTGTGTTTGATGGGCACAGTGGCAGCTTTTGAGGGGCACAGACAGTGGCTGTGTTTGATGCACAACTTGAACTTACTTAAGTAGACAGTGTTAGACTTACTTGAGGCCGCCAGCCTGGTGCAGTACAGTGTGTCACTCACAGCAGCAAGGCAGCACCAGCTATCAATCAGGGCCGTCTTTCCACTCCGCTTCCTCTCCATGCTGTCTGAAGAACATGGCAGAGGTGAGCGGAGCTTGTTCACTAGCAGCTGGGGCAGCCGCGGCGCGCTATTAAAGCTGGGGCGGCCGCGGCCTCTGCCTGATGTCACTGGATGCTAGCTAGATGCCGGGCGGCCGGCGATTCAAGCAAGTGAGCAACCAGTGCAGTCAGTCAACTTAAGCAG
The DNA here is from genome assembly GCA_037952925.1 of Lithobates clamitans. Lineage (NCBI taxonomy): Eukaryota > Metazoa > Chordata > Amphibia > Anura > Ranidae > Lithobates > Lithobates clamitans. The sequence goes on along the minus strand of JBBGZY010000155.1, from coordinate 1,096,669 downwards.
CAGATTGCAACGCTGAGGAATGGCCCTTGATGGGGCCCTCCAGACAAGTGGGGCCCCCTGGGCAACTGCCCAGCATGCCCATTGGAAAAAATGGCCCTGCCAATATCACTTTCAAAGTGCTCCAGTGCTGACAAAAGGTGCTTCTCAAATGTGAACAGATGGCCTCTTACTTATGAGATAGATTCCCATTACAGAGATCCAGTGGCGGCCCGTCCTTACCCGGCGCAGGGGCACCACCCGGCCCCTAATCTACATGCAGGGCCCCGGACGCATGGATTCCAATAGGATTTTTTCTTTTCTTTTTTTTTAATTTGATGGCTCTAATTGGCTTTAAAAATTGGTGGGCTCGGGGTGTAGGTCCTTTTGGCTGACAAGGAGGGAGGAGACATTGACATTAACATTTTTTTTTTTAATTGCATTTTAGTGTAACTATGAGATCTGGGGTCTTTTTGACCCCAGATCTCATATTTAAGAGGACCTGTCACGCTTTTTTTCTATTACAAGGGATGTTTACATTCCTTGTAATAGGACTAAAAGTGACCCTTTTTTTTTTTTGAAAAAAAAAACAGTGTAAAAATTAAAAATAAAAGGTAAAATAAATAAGAAAAAAATGTATAAACGCGCCCCGTCCCGAAGAGCTTGCACGCAGAAGCGAACGGATACGTAAGTAGCGCCTGCATATGAAAATGGTGTTCAACTACACATGTTAGGTATCGCCGCGATCGTTAGAGCCAGAGCCAGAGCAATAATTCTAGCCCTAGACCTCCTCTGTAACTCAAAACATGCAACCTGTAGAATTTTTTAAACGTCGCCTATGGAGATTTTTAGGGGAAAAGTTTGTCGCCATTCTATGAGCGGGTGCAACTTTGAAGCATGAAATGTTGGGTATTAATTTACTCGGCGTAACAATATCTTTCACAATATGAAAAAAAATTGGGCTAACTTTACTGGTGTCTTAATTTTTAATTCAAAAAAGTGTTTTTTTTCCAAAAAGAGTGTGCTTATAAGACAGCTGCGCAAATTCGGTGTGACAAAAAATATTGCAATGACCGCCATTTTATTCTCTAGGGTGTTAGAAAAAATATATATATAATGTTTGGGGGTTCTAAGTAATTTTGTAGCAAAAAAAAGCTGTTGTAAACACCAAATCTCAGAAAGAGGCTCGGTCCTTAAGTGGTTAAACTGGTTCACACTATGAGGCATTTCCCTGTTCATGTCCTGCATATGCTCCGGTGTTGAGTGGCGCTCATCCACACAACGGGTTATATTGCTGTGAAGATTTACACAGCGGGAGGCTCCTTGACTGTGGATTCATTCTGTGGAGTTTGATTACGGGCTGGGCATAGGCACACCCTAATCACCCTGTGAGCACAGATTTAACCTACTGCCTTGCCCCCCCCCCCTCTGCTGCGGGCATACACAAGGGAATGTTTTACAATATGTGGGAGAAGAGGACGGTAAATACAGCTATGTCATTTAACAGTCCCTTCCCTTTCTGAATGAACACAGTGAGTGATCAGTAGCATCTGTTTTGAGTTTTGGGGTGCACACCCTAATGCGATAGGCTGCACACACCTATGGGGCTGGGCTTGGTCTCTTTAATGGTAATCTATCTTATTTGGTAAGAGGCCATCTGTTCACATTTGAGAAGCACCTTTTGTCAGCACTGGAGCACTTTGAAAGAGAACAGGGCCATAACTAAAGGGAACCTGGGTGAAGGGCCAGCATGACTGGTGGGACAACTGTGGGGTGAGCACAGGGAAATTCCTGTAGTAAGTGGGATAGGGGGGAGTTATGGTCATTTGTGATGGGGAGGAGTGGCCATAGTTAATTTTGACCCCTGCAGAGGGAGGGGTCAACTCACTCGTGGGCAGCAGAGGAAGGGATAGGACATAGGTAGGGAATTTTTGGGTCCATGGAGACCTTTGATGGCCTTATTGAGCAGCTGCGGACGGCTCCTGAGAATGGCACGCAGTGGCTGAACTCTCAGCTCGCTGCGTTGCTTCAGGGGTTGAAGCAGGGCTCATCTCCTCCTGCTCCTGTATTACTGTGCACAAGGAGGTCGCGGCCCCCTGCGCGTTTTAGGCCCGACAAGGTGAGCCGCCACTCTGGGAGCCCGAGTTCAGACCCTCCAGCCCCCAGGGGGCTGCTGCTGCTGGGAGAAATTCCCATTGTGGGCGGGACCTGGCCGGGAGGGCGACATCGGCATCCCTCTCCAGGCCTCCTTCTACAAGGGATCAGGACACATCAGCGCATCGTGCAGGGCCTTCCCCTGTGTCCGGCGGCGCTCAGCGAGGACAGACTGCAGCTACTGGTGCGGGCTCCATCCCCTGGGCGGCCACAGCCATCGTGGAGGAAGCGGAGGTTTCCCTGGTGACGGCGGCGGTGTTGGAGCGGCGTCTGTCAGCCACCAGTGCGCTCAGCTGGGGTGATATGCAGGAGCCGGCCGTGGTGTTTGGAGACTGCGGGCTGATGACTTCATGGACGGGCGACTGGGGCCTTCCACGTCCACAGCGTCCCCTGGTGGCCAGAGGGACCAACGATCCAAGGGCGAACTTTCGGATTCGGAGTCAGGTGTGCCTGGCGCTGAGCGCCAGTTCGGGCAGGACCTCTGCAGGGATCGGTCGGTTTTCCCTGGGCAGCCTGGTAAGTCTTTGTCTATTCCTTTAACTGTGCCTGTTCTGTCTGTGTCACCCCCTCCCCCTGTTATTTCCCCCATGGTTGTTGGTGGGGGGGTGGTCTTGTGGGGGCTAGCGGGGTGTCTCAGTTGGACGTCCTGGGCATGGGTGCCGGTGACATGCTTTTTAAGCATTCGCTGGCAGCGATGGTGGCGGGCGGTAGGGACATGGGGTTCAGGGGTCCTGGGGCAGCCATCCCCGGTTCTCTGGTCTCCCCGGTCTTGGCTTGGCTGGCGGGGGGGATGGTCGGTTGGGCACTGTAGCACCGCCTGGGTTCTCACCGGTGCTAATGGCGGCTCCGCCGCCGCTTGCCAGGGTGGCGACTTTGCTGACGCCTGCTGTGGTGGCGGCTCCTCTGGCACCTGCTGTAGTGGCGGAGCCGTTGCCTCTAGCCGTGGTGGCGGCCACAGCTGTGGTTCCCACATCGGCAGCTGGATCTTCCCAGGTGAGTACAAGTGCAGGGACGCCAGGGGGGTCGAGGTGGATGGTGTGCGACTGGCAGATGCGGCGCGGTGTGAGGTCTACGTTTGCTACGAGGGCCCCCTTGGTTCCCATCGGAAGGCGGAGGTTAGGGAGAGGATCTGAAAGGGGGAGTACGTAGGAGATCTTCTCGCTGCTTCCGCTGGAGAAGTTAAATCTGGACAATGTTAAGCCGGATGAGAGCAAAACGTTTGCTAACTGGTCACAGGCATTTCACATTCTAGCGAGCGTCATAGGGGAGAAGGCTCCGGACAATTGTTCGGGGTTGTTCTGCTACCTAGATTCAATCAGTGAGGCACAAAGGGTTTATGGGGGGGTGGCTTAGCTTAGGTACGATGAACAGTTCCGGCAGCGGAAGGCTTATCGTCCGTCTTTGCGGTGGGACCATGAAGCTCATGACACAAGCCAGGGCTGTGCCGCCACCCTTTCATGGCGGGGCCGGGGGTGCCAACACCTCGTCACTGTCGGCCACAAAGCACAAGGGGTTCTGCTGGCAGTTTAATGAGGGGACCTGCAAAATTGGGGGAGCCTGCTGTTTCCAACATGAGTGTTCAGGTTGCGGAGGTGCCCACCCTTGGTCCAAGTGCTTCCGGAAAGGTAAGAAACCGGCCGATGCTGGAAAAATGGCACCATATCTAAGTAGGTATCCTAACAGGAGGGCGGCCCGGACCTTGTGGTTGGGTTTTCGGGATGGTTTCCCCATTCCGAGCACGTTCGTTTGATAATGTCCCCCCTGCTTCAGCGAATCTGAGATCGGTGTATGAGCCATCCAGAGGTGGTTACATAAGAAGGTTGCGTTGGGTAAGATGGCTGGCCCATTTGTGGGGCCACCGGTGGAGGACTTGGTGGTTTCCCCCTTGGGCGTGGTGCCCAAGAGGGAGCCGAATCAATTCCAGCTGATTCACCATTTGTCTCATCCGAAGGGAGGTTCGAGGAACGATGCGATCGATCTGACGCTCTGTACTGTGTCTTACGCCTCATTTGACGAAGCGGTGCGGTAGGTGCAGAGATTCGAGAGGGGGGCGCTCATGGCCAAGACTGACATTGAGTCGGCTTTTCGCCTGTTGCCGGTTCATCTGGATAGTGTTCGTTTGTTGGGCGGCTGCTGGGAGGGCCAGTTCTTCGTGGATAGGTGTCTTCCTATGGGTTGCTCTATCTCTTGTTACTACTTTGAGTTGTTCAGTTTCTTCCTGGAATGGGTCATCAAGGATTTGTCCGGCCTTGGTTCTGTTTTGCACTATCTGGACGATTTCTTGGTGATAGGTCCGCTGGGGGAGCAGGCTTGTCTCATTCTGTTACAGCATATCTTTTAGGTCTTTTGGATGCCCCTGGCTCGAGAAAAAACGGAGGGCCCGACCACGGTCTTGAAGTTTTTGGGTATCATAATTGATACTACACTGTTGGAGTGCAGGTTACCAAGTGATAAACTGGAGGATCTTCGGGTGACTGTGGGTGCGGTCGCTCGGCGTTCTAAGGTTCAGTTGAGGGAGTTGCAGTCCTTGTTGGGAAAACTGAACTTCACGTGCAGAATTATGCCAATGGGGAGGGTTTTTTGCAGGCGCCTGGCTTCCGTGACTGAGGAAGTTAAGGCGCTGCATCATTTCGTACATCTTGGTCAGGACCATCGGGCTGATCTGCAGGTGTGGGATTCTTTTTTGGAGCAGTATAATGGTACGTCCTTTTAGTTTGGGCCGGCGGTCCAGGCTGCTGAGCTGGAGCTGTTCACTGATGCGGCGGGGTTGGTAGGATATGCGGCTTATTTCAATGGATGGTGGTGTGCGGATCGGTGGCCGGAGGAGTTTCCAATAGTGCTCGCAGTCAAACTTTGGGGCGAGGAATTCACGAACTGGAGGGTTCGTTTCCATTGCGATAATTTGGGGGTGGTACAGTCCATCAATTCCCTGTCAGCATCTTCTTTACCTGTAGTACGCCTGCTGCGACATCTGGTGTTACTTTGTTTAAGACTGAATATTTGTGTGTCTGCTGTGCACATACTTGGGGTGGAGAATGAGGTGGCTGATGCGCTTTCTTGTTTACAGTGGGCGAGGTTCCGGCAATTGGCACCTGGGGACGGAGCAGCTGGGAGTCCCGTGCCCCAGGCATCTGTGGGAGCTCGTCTTGACATCGCAATGTCCTTGTTGCGGTGCTCGGTGGCGGACGCTACGTGGCATGCGTATGAGTGGGTATGGCAGGACTGGCTGGAGAGTAATGTCGGCGGTTGTTCCAGCGACGAGGATAGACTTCAGGTACTGTTGAATTTCCTGGGTAAGAACTGCGAAGAAGAGGTGTCTGTTGCCTCAGTTAACAGGAAGATTATGGGCCTTGCGTTTATGTTTCAGCTGAGTGGGGTGGAGGATGTTACAAAGGCGTTTATAGTAAGTAAGGCTTTGAGGGGTTACAGAAGGGGCCGCTGCAAGCCGGATTCCTGGCGACCAGTGTCATTGGGGATGTTAACTGGTTTGGTGGGTAATTTGCCCCAGGTCTGTTTTTCTCCATTTGAAGCAAAGTTGTTCAGGACAGCTTTTGTGTTAGGATCGGACATGTTGGTCATCCGTAGATCAAAAACGGATCAGTTGGGTAAAGGGGCTAGGGTGGTGTTAGGTACGGTAGTTGGTCTGGAGTTATGCCCGGTATCCATTATCCGGGAGTGGCTGGGGGTATGGCCTTACGGTGGGGTTTCTCTCCTTGTACATGGCAATGGCTCGCCATTGTCACAATATCAACTTGTGTCCGTTTTCAGGAAGAGTTTAGCGGCAGGGGGTTTCTCCCTTCGGGACTATGCCTCTCATTCCTTTAGAACTGGGGTGGCTACGGAGGCGGTGAGGTGGGGTTTAAGTGACCAGATTCTTAAACGGATTTGTCACTGGGAATCTCAACGGTTCTCCCTCATTTACTGTGATGGGCGGGGGGAGTGGTCTGGGGGGTATGGTAGTGCCCGGGTAGTCGGGTCCTGTCTGGTGTCTTCTGTGTATGTCTTTATGTGGGGTTTCTGGTGTGAGTAGTGTTGGTTTTGTGTGTCTATGTTTCCCTTTGTGTTTTCTATCTTACAGGCCCGGTGTGCCTGATGTGGATCCTAGGGCATTCTTATGTCCATTGGGGGGCAAAAAGGGCACTGGTGAGACGGAAGGGCAGGCAGCTGGGTTTCTCAAGGGAGGAGGCTTCAGTGCGTTGGATAGGGATTCTGAGCATGTTATGGTCCCGCGTCCTTCCTGAGGTGCAGCGTTATGCTAGGCTGGATAGGCCTCCGGACCTGCTGTTGTTGCACGTAGGAGGTAATGACCTGAGTATCAGGGCCTCAAGGGATCTTATTCGGGATGTGAAATAGGACTTCCTGCATTTAAGGTCAGCTTCTCCGGAGTTGGTGGTGGTATGGTCAGATATAATTTACAGGGCAACCTGGAGGGGGGCCCCGTCTGTTAATCGGATCGTCAAGACCAGGATAAAGGTCAATAAGGCCGTGGCTAAGTTTGTGGTGCGTAATGGGGGACTGGTGGTCCGCCATTGCGAGTTGGAGCAGAACATCGGCCTGTATTTAAGGGCCGATGGTGTGCACTTGTCAGTCGTGGGGATTGACATGTGGTTCCTGGGGCTTCAGGATGGGCTACAGTGGGCCTGGCGGCTGTGGCGAGCCTCCCACGCGTGAGGTGGTCACTGGTGGGAGTCTGGGGCATGGGTCTCTGGTTCGTGAAGGTTGGAATGGTGGAAGATAAACAGGATATGGTGTGGGGGCGGGTTGGTCCTATCTCGGTATGGGTACCCTTCCTATCCGGAAATAATGGGCTACTGGTCATCGGGCTGCAGTGGCAAGAAAGTGGCAATAGTTCGTCCCTGAGCTGGTGAGTTCACGGCTAATGGCCAGGATGATGAGGTGGTGGTGGTGCAGCCGATGCAGTAGAATGCCTTCCTTCACAAACCTCAGATAGAGCAGTAGTTTAAAAAGTTGGGGTTTTATATATGTGGTATATATATATTTCAGTTTTTATATATATATAAAAAGTATTCAGACCCCCTAAATTTTTCACTCTTTGTTATATTGCAGTTCATTTTTTACCTCATTAATGTACACACAACACCCCATATTGACAGAAAAACACAGAATTGTTGACATTTTTGCTGATTTATTAAAAAAGAAAAACTGAAATATCACATGGTCCTAAGTATTCAGACCCTTTGCTGTAACACTCATATATTTAACTCAGGTGCTGTCCATTTCTTCTGATCATCCTTGAGATGGTTCTACACCTTCATTTGAGTCCAGCTGTGTTTGATTATACTGATTGGACTTGATTAGGAAAGCCACACACCTGCCTATATAAGACCTTACAGCTCACAGACCAAATGAGAATCATGTGGTCAAAGGAACTGCCTGAAGAGCTCAGAGACAGATTTGTGGCAAGGCACAGATCTTACCAAGATTACAAAAAAATTTCTGCTGCACTTAAGGTTCCTAAGAGCACAGTGGCCTCCATAATCCTTAAATGGAAGACGTTTGGGATGACCAGAACCCTTCCTAGAGCTGGCCGTCCGGCCAAACTGAGCTATCAGCGGAGAAGAGTCTTGGTGAGAGAGGTAAAAAAGAATCCAAAGATCACTGTGGCTGAGCTCCAGAGATGCAGTTGGGAGATGGGAGAAAGTTGTAGAAAGTCAACCATCACTGCAGCCCTCCACCAGTCGGGGCTTTATGGCAGAGTGGCCCAACGGAAGCCTCTCCTCAGTGCAAGACACATAAAAGCCCGCATGGAGTTTGCTAAAAAAACACCTGAAGCACTCCAAGATGGTGAGAAATAAGATTGTATGGTCTGATGAAACCTTCTCCAGAGTGCTCAGGACCTCAGACTGGGCCGAAGGTTTACCTTCCAACAAGACAATGACCCCAAGCACACAGCTAAAATAACAAAGGAGTGGCTTCACAACAACTCCGTGACTGTTCTTGAATGGCCCAGCCAAAGCCCTGACTTAAATCTAATTGAGCATCTCTAGAGAGACCTAAAAATGGCTGTCCAGTGCCTACCTGTCCCCCAGGTTACAATATGCATATCCTTTCTTTAAAAGGGGAAAGATGTAGAATATGTATGTGTTGTATTTACATACCGGTGTTAGGACCTGGGGGGTGGGAATAGGAAGTTATGAAGTGAAATTAGAAGAAATTGGTTTTACATGTGGCTCTCTGCTGGCTGGAAAAAAAACAAGCTCTTCACAAGCTTCATCTAACTATTCATCTTTTCTTCTACAAAATCTACATAAACTAAGAGCATATGATAATATAACCAGTTCAAAACAACTGATGCTGGGGTCCCCTGCTATAGTCTGTTTATTAAAGTGTTATGTGTTTATTGTTAAGCGTGTCTCTCCCATTGTGTGCCTCCTAGGTGTGAATTACCATTGTTAATTGAGTCACCTATTGTTTCTGTCTATTGGCTAATCCTCTTGGAGGTCCCTACATGAAGTTATGAAGTGAAATTAGAAGAAATTGGTTTTACATGTGGCTCTCTGCTGGCTGGAAAAAAAACAAGCTCTTCACAAGCTTCATCTAACTATTCATCTTTTCTTCTACAAAATCTACATAAACTAAGAGCATATGTTAATATAACCAGCTCAAAACAACTGACACTAGGGTCTCCTGCTATAGTCTGTTTAATAAAGTGTTATGTGTTTATTGTTAAGTGTGTCTCTCCCATTGTGTGCCTCCTAGGTGTGAATTACCATTGTTAATTGAGTCACCTATTGTTTCTGTCTATTGGCTAATCCTCTTGGAGGTTCCTACATGAAGATTAGTCTTATGTTAACGTTACCTCCTTATTTAACCATTGTGTGATGTTTTGAGTAATATTTGGTTTTATTGTTCATATGGTGACTGTCCTACTTTTAAGTGTATAAAAATCTGTATTTCGTTTCAATAAACAGTCATTCCTTTGGTTTTGCCTTAACATCTTGTCTGTGTACGATGCTTGGAGTAAAGGGTTGGTTTTAGCTCTCGGTCTAATAGAAGGGTTTGGGGGCAGGAGGCACTGTTTGGCGGAAGCACCCAAGCGGGGTGCCATCACAATATCTATCACTCAAATGTCTCTCTCCCCCTTTAGAGCATGTTTCATCATTAATTACTTAAGGACCGAGCCTCTTTTTGAGATTTGTTGTTTACAAGTTGAAAACATTTTTTTTTACTAGAAAATTACTTACAACCCCCAAACATTATCATTTTTTTCTAAAACCCTAGAGAATAAAATGGTGGTAGTTGCAATACTTTCTGAATGAAAAAAAAGACAACAGTAAAGTTAGCCCAATTTTTATATTGTGAAAGATAATGTTATGCTGAGTAAATTGATACCCAGCATGCCATGCTTCCAAATTGCGCCCGCTCGTGGAATGGCAACAAACTTTTACCCTTAAAAATCTCCATAGGCAACGTTTAAAAAATTCTACAGGTTGCATGTTTTGAGTTACAGAGGAGGCCTAGGGCTAGAATTATTGCTCTCACTCCACTGATCGCAGCGATACCTCACATGTGTGGTTTAACACCATTTTCATATGCGGGCACTACTCACGTATGCGTTCACTTCTGCACGCGAGCTCGGCGGGACGGGCGCGTTTAAACATTTTTTTTTCTTATTTATTTTACTTTTTTAGTTTTACAAAATACATTTTTTACACGGTTCTTTAAAAATTAAAAAAATGTGTCACTTTTATTCCTATTACAAGGAATGTAAACATCCCTTGTAATAGAAAAAAAGCATGACAGGTCCTCTTAAATATGAGATCTGGGGGTCAAAAAGACCTCAGATCTCATATTTATACTAAAATGCAATTTTAAAAAAAAATGTCCCTTTAAGATTTATGGACGGAAGTTATGTTTTGACGTCGCTTCTTCCCTGCAATGATATGGAGACGGGTGGGAGCCATCTTCCCCTCACTCGTTTCCATAGCCAGCAAGGAAGAGGATCCAACAGCCTCCGCCACTGCCGACGGCTCTTGGAGCGGCGGAGGGCACCGGTAAGTGCTGGAGGGCACCGGTAAGCGGCGGAGGGCACCGGTAAGCGGCGGGAGGCCCCACTCCCGCCGCCGATAAAAGTGGTCTTGCGGCGAATCCGCCGCAGAGACCACTATTATCGAACACCGGACCGCCGGCTGAAGAAGAGGATACTGGGGTTATGGCAGCTATCTGCTGCCATAACAACGATATTCCTCTTCAAAATTGGAACGTATATCGGCATGCGGCGGTCCGGAAGTGGTTACGTTTCCTTTTATTTAGTCCTGAGAAGCAGCTTTTTTTTTTTTTTTTTTTACTCCTTGTGACATGCTTTCAAATTTTTGTTAGCATGCTGGACAGGTTGAAGGTGTTGGTATATAAGGATGGGGTAAATGTTTTTTGTTATTACATGTTTTGCTTTTCAAAAAAAAAAAAAAAAAGAGAAGGAACACATAAAAAAAAAAAAAAAAAAGAAACATAAAAAAAAAAAAACAACAACTATATTTATGGGTATGGTATAATTTCATGTTAAGGTGTACTGTTCAATTTTGTCGCAGCAGTCGGCGATTCAAGGGGTCTTTGGGGGGTCAGTGAAAATTTTGCATGGTCACAGGATAATGCCCCATACACACGGTCGGATTTTCCGATGGAAAATGTCCGATCGGAGCGTGTTGTCGGATATTCCGGCCGTGTGTGGGCTCCGTCGGACATTTTCCATCGGATTTTCCGACACACAATGTTGGAGAGCAGGAGATAAAATTTTCCGACAACAAAATCCGTTGTCGGAAAATCCGATCGTGTGTACACAAATCCGACGGACAAAGTGCCACGCATGCTCAGAATAAATAAAGAGATGAAAGCTATTGGCCACTGCCCCGTTTATAGTCCTGACGTACGTGTTTTACGTCACCACGTTCAGAACGATCGGATTTTCCGACAGCTTTGTGTGACCGTGTGTATGCAAGACAAGTTTGAGCCAACATCCGTCGGAAAAAATCCTAGGATTTTGTTGTCGGAATGTCCGAACAAAGTCCGTAGTACGGTGTGTACGGGGCATTAGTGGGGCCCATCTAAGGATGGCGCTTACCTTTGGTTAGTGGTGGTTCTCCCAGGAGATAAGTCCCCTGGGGGAAGGAAATATGGAAGTAGTTGTGATGTCCGAGCGTCCTCGAGCCATTTGGGGCACAGCTGAGGATATAGACCATTAAAGTCATTAAAGTGTGCCTTTTTTAATACACCCAAAGACCTCTTGCTGTTGGATATTATTTTGTTCTTACGGGTATGTGTTACGTGTTTTCACGTTATGTTATTTATTATTTGGTTAATAAATGGGGCTGCTGTGGCCTTTTAAAACCCATGTCATGCGGTCTGTGTCTTTAATCTAATGGTAAGGACCCAAGGTTGACGAATCCTTTAGTCATGTAAATGTATGCTGGTAGAGAGGAGCAGGGATAGGCAGTTCTGAAGTCCAGCAGGCAGGCCTGACAACACTGTTTGCGATTACAGCACAGAAGCTTGTGTTATCATCTCAAACAGGAAGATAAAAGCTCACTGATTTCCAGTTAGATAACAGGTATTTTTTTGCACTTGCAATTTTTTTTTAACCACTTGCCTACCGGGCACCTTTACACCTCTTCCTGCCCAGGCCAATTTTCAGCTTTTTGCAATCTCACACTTTGAATGACATTTGCAGGATCATGCAACAACGTTCCCAAACAACATTTTTATTATTTTTGTTTCACATAAATAGAGCTTCCTTTTGGTGGTATTTAATCACCACTGGGTAAATCACATGGTAAAGAGCCACTGATTGGCTCTTTACTTCAGTCTGTGATCAGCAGTGTCCTCCAGACACTGTGATGACAGGGTTCGCTCCACAGCGGACGCACGGCGGGCGCGATCACATGAGGCTGCCATATGACGACCTCCCAGAACTAGCCGGTCGCACTGTAGCTGTCACTCAACTATAGTGTGGTTGGCCAGTGGTTAAAGTGGTTGTAAACCTCAGACATGAAACATGAACAAAGCATCAAAGCATGGTGTGACGGGGACACTTTTTTTTTTTATTATTATTTATATTTTTACAATTTTTTTTTGTAGTAACTTTATTGTTATCACAAGGGATGAACAACATCCCTTGTGACAGCATGTGCAGTGACAGGTCCTCTTTATGGAGAGATTTAGGACAGGGATCCTCAAACTACGGCCCTCCAGCTGTTGCGGAACTACACATCCCATGAGGCATTGTAAAACTCTGACATTCACAGACATGACTAGGCATGATGGGAATTGTAGTTCCTGAACAACTGGAGGGCCAAAATTTGAAGACCCTATTAGACCCCAAATCTCTCCTCTGGCCTCTTATGCAGCCGATCAGACACAGATAGGTCTGATTGGCTGCTTCCCTGGTTGCCAGGTAAACAAGGGGCGGGGGGGAACCGGACGTGACAAACTACTAGTCGCTCCCAGTTTCCATGGTTACAGAGGGAGGGGAATGACGTTGGTTCCTTTCTCTCTCTGTACAGGACAGCCTTCGTCCCCTGGCTTCCACGATGGGAGTGGAGAGCTGGGAAGAGGTAGCGGCGGCGGGAGGGGGTGGGACACCCTTCTCCCACCCGCAGAAGTGATCGCAGGGCTAATAAGCCACTCAGATCACTTCTGCAAAAAAGAGAATCACTGGCTGCAAAGAATGACACTGGGATGATTCCTGTAGGGTGCAGGCATCATCTCGGTATAACCACTGCAACCCCAGGATGTCCATTTACGTACCTTGGGCGGCAAGTGTTTAATTCCTACAATTATCAGCTCCATCTAGTGGTCATGTGTATATAGTGTAGCACTGATTAGGATAATGATTTTTACTGATTTCGAAGAAAATCAATATATCAAACAATTGTTCATAACACCATGTATTCCAAATTGAAAAGGGACTCCAATAAGCATCTACAGTATTGGATGAGTGGCCTTGGGCTAGAAAAGTTGAGGCAAATATCAACCACTATTTGGTTGATATTTGCCTCAACTTTTCTAGCCCAAGGCCACTCATCCAATTTGGAAGCTAATGGAAAGGTGGAAGGAGGCAGGTCAAATATTAACATTATCATAGTTTTAGTTAATGTTTGCATAGTGGAGCACCTGGGTTTTGGGGACATCAGGGTACCCTGAAAATAAAGCAAGCTTGCAAGCAGCTACATGAAAGCATCTGCTCTACTGTGACTTGTGGCATCCTTACAAGGGGCCATTACGAGATCGGGTTACATATGGAAGAGGTTTGCCGAGAGTCCTAGAACAACATCAGGATTCCATAACGTTCCATTGGGAAACCCCACTTCATTGCATGGTGGCAATACAAGCGTTATTGACTCAGGTGACATACGTCTCTCTGAGTCCAACAGTTCCGGTAAGCCTGCATTGATTCCATACGGAGGATCCATTTATTACATATCACTTCTTTTCAGTTTGGTATCCACGGGGTGTATAACTCTATTACCTGTGCGGGACTTTCATTTTATTTTCAGACTTTATATGCAATAGATGCTTATTGGAGTCCCTTTTCAATTTGGAATACATGGTGTTATGAACAATTGTTTAATATATTGATTTTCTCCGAAATCTGTAAAAATTATTATCCTAATCAGCGCTACACTATATACACCTGCATTATTTACAAATTTCCTTGTTTGTTGTGTGAGCTGCTATTGTACAGAGTAAGCGCAGTGTTTTTGGAGATTTTATACATCTAGTGGTCATAATGTGGTATTTTCTTGATTCATGCTATGAATAAATGGAGAAAAAAATAAAAGATAAATTTGATTTCACATTGAACATGCAAGTTTCCAGGGCGAAAAAGCTCTGAATTAGTTTTTATGAATACACGCTTTTAATTCTGTGTAACAAACAGTCTCTCTTGCTCAGTGTTCTTTGCCAACAGTGGAAAAAAGAATCCACGAGGAAGGCTGGCACATAAGCCTCTTGCTTTGAAAGTCAAATAGACATAATGTTCAACTTATACAGCCCTCCTTCATTAATAAGTGCAGGTGACATAATCATCGAAACTACCATAGTGAATTGCTATCCTCAGTGTACACTCCCAGGCCTTCCGCCTGCATGGTTAATGATTGCTGGCTCAATGTACAGTAAGCGGACTCTACCCCAATGTTATCATCCGAGACTGACAACCTCATTGCTGGGACCTGCCCTTGCTAGGTCATGCTTTAAACGAAAGAAATACCTAGCCCATTACCAACGCTCGCTGGAGGATTAATCGCTTGCTTTGTGGAGTCTTATTCACCTTGATTGTCGAAATCCTGACCTGGCAAAAGAAATTGTTACTGGCTGTCGGATGCGGGGGTCAATGTAAATCTCACCTTCTGTGGTATAAGAAGAAAGTCACACCGCATGAGCATCAGGTAAACAACTTGTCTAATTTTTCTTGTTATATACAATTGTATCAATGATCTACTTGATTTCCTCGTTTGTTTAAAAAAAAAAAAACACTAAAGTTAGCCCGATTTTTTTAATTTTTTTTTTGTACAATGTAAAAGATGATGTTACACTGAGTAAATAGATACCTCACATGTCATGGTTTAAAATTGCGCACGTCTGTGGAATGGCGACAAACTCTGCTGCTTAAAATTCTCCATAGGCGACGCTTTAAACGGCCTTTAGAGTTGCACAGGAGGTCTGGGGCTAGAATTATGTCTCTCGCTCGGACATTCACGACAATACCTCACATGTGTGGTGCGATCACCGTTCACATATGAGTGTGGGAGTAACGTATGCGCTCGCATTTGCGCGTAAGCATGGTGTGACGGGGGGGGGGGGGGGCGCTTTAATTTATTTATTTTTTATTATTTTTATTTTTACAATTTTTTTTTTTTTACTAACTTTATTGCTATCACAAGGGATGAACAACATCCCTTGTGACAGCATGGGTATAAAAAGAAATGTAAATCAATTTAAACCTCACCTTCTGTGACACCGCATGAGCATCAGGTAAACAACTTGTCTGATTTTTCTTGTTATATACAATTGTATTAATGATCTACTTGATTCGTGCAACATTGTACCCAAACAAAATTGACATCCTTTTTATTTTATTTTAACTTTGGATAGAGTAATGAAAAATGTAATGAACATTACTGTCAATTTTTTTTGTCCCATTTTTTTTAGTTCCACTACCCTTCACTTCCTGTCACAGAGAACCAACAGAAAATAAGAGGAGATTCCTCTAATGCAAGGGCCTATCCCCTCTTAGGCAGTTGTCACTGGAACTGGTGACATTAGAAGATATCCCCTCACTTCCTGTTTTGGTGACCACCAAAATTTTGGATAGTCACAAGCACAAATAGGGTGAATCTTCTCAGCAGGGGCACAGAGAGCAGATAAAACCCTAACAGATGATCTAATCCTTCTCCATTCTATCCAAAACAACGTTTTTTTTTGGCTTTACATAAATTTTAAAGCTTAACCCTTGAAGAAATTTCAAAGCTCCCCTTGTAGAGCGGCTTGCATTTTTGTATAGGGCACCATTAACAAAGCAGTTTTACTTATACTTTACTTTACTTACCTTATCTCTTGCCGCTAGACCTACCCCACCCCAGCAGCCATCATTCTTCTCTTCCCTTTGATGCGCCGGGCTTTGGACGCACCTTTGGCGTACCCACTTACAATGTTGGGCCCTTCGGTAGATTAAAAAAAAAAAAAAGGTTTTGCCTCGAGATACACTTTAATGTAATGCAGTAACAAAACATGTAATAAATGTAATAAGTCTAAATATATCCTCACTGAAATAACACTATGCCTTCCCTTCACTGTAATTTTCATGTTTATCAAAATCACATTTACTAAGCAACTGCATATGTGCTGCTTCTATTTATTGACATTACCTGTCATCATGTGATGGTAGCATAACTTCTCTCGGGGTGGTATGAAATCACCCCCAAAGTAGTGTTTATAGCAGCCTGATATTTCTGGAAGGCCCTAGTACTTGGTGCATCCACTCTCATGGCGGAATTCTTGGTATGTGGTGGGATAAACAAGTTGGGCACCAGTCACTTTAGTCTTTTCTTGTATCTTACTGACATCAACTGGGAAAGAGGATTAGGGACAAAGGATACCTAAAAAGGGTGGCAGCAAATCTGACCTACACAAGGTTATTTTTAGTTTAGTGTAGCTCATGTTTGTCTTTCTCTAGTTTCCTGACAGTCTTTGATCCTTAAAGAGCAACCATGAATCAGATCCATTACTCTGTAAGAGCAGTCACAATCACTTTGTTACATTACAATGGATCTTTTTCTTCTGGACAATTTAGGTCCTTGACCCTTCCAGAGCAGCTACAGGTCCCTTAATCTGAAAACCAGCCTTTCTCAACTGTTTTACCCCTGAATAATCCCTAAAATAAATTAATTGAATGTCAATGTGAAAAATGTCTCTTACATTGGAGATTAGTAAGAATCCCCCATTATGCCCCGTACACACGGTCAGACTTTGTTCGGACATTCCGACAACGAAATCCTAGGATTTTTTCCTACGGATGTTGGCTCAAACTTGTCTTGCATACACACGGTCACACAAAGTTGTTGGAAAATGCGATCGTTCTAAACGCGGTGACGTAAAACACGTACGTCGGGACTATAAACGGGGCAGTAGCCAATAGCTTTCATCTCTTAATTTATTCCGAGCATGCGTGGCACTTTGTCCGTCGGATTTGTGTACACACGATCTGAATTTCCGACAACGGATTTTGTTGTCGGAAAATTTTATATCCTGCTCTTAAACTTTGTGTGTCGGAAAATCCGATGGAAAATGTGTGATGGAGCCTACACACGGTCAGAATTTCCGACAACAAGGTCCTATCACACATTTTCCGTCGGAAAATCCGACCGTGTGTACGGGGCATTACAGTGGTGGTCAGACAACCAAACATATAGACAATTAAAAGATAATTGGCGGTTTTGCCAAGCAGTGTTGACCCTGTAACTATGCAAGCGCCATCAGATATGAGGCCAATCGGCCACAACCTAAGGCACCCCTAACCATTTGTGGAGGAACCTTAGGGTTCCATGGAACGTTGGTTGACAATGGTTGCTGTTGAAGTTTCCCCCCAGCTCCCCATAAACATTCTCAAGCACGAAGATACAGTTAATGATGCCTTCTCCAGGCTTACATGTTATTTCCCAGTTCCTTCTGGACACACCGTCCAGCAGGAAAATTGTTCTCCACGGAGCATTTACAATGACACTCCAAAGACATGCTGGTAGGTTAATTGGCTTCTGTCCAAAAAATTGGCCCTAGTATATGAATGGAGAGTTGGGGACCTTAGATTGTGGGCTCCTTGAGGGTAGGGCGCGATGTATGTGTGGAGCGCTGCGTAAATTGACAGGGCTATATGGGGACCTTAAATGAATAATGATATAATAGATAATTTTCTTAATGAGGCACATTGTACAGGTATATGAACAATAGTAGACACTCACTCAGGTTGAACTGGATGGACTTCTTTATTCAACCTTGCTAAGTATGTAACACTGGCTTCACCTGGGGCAGGGCCCGAAGGAGAGAGGAAGACTCGGAAAGGTTGGATTTTTCATCTCCCTCAGCTCACACCTCTGAACAAATTTTTCAATGATTGGCTAGAGAGGATCAATATTTAGAACTCAGTTATTGTTTTTTACTGGAACTTCTCCTAAACAGTAGCCTGCAAAAGCAATCAATATCCTGAGCTGAGGAAAAGCCTGCAGAGCACAGAAAAAGTAAACAAAGGCTTAGACTGCCTAAAGCCTAACTGCTTATTCAGACACTGAATTTAAAAGAGAAATATGGGCAAAGCCCATATACAGAGCCCTATACTTCTCTTCTGGATTACAGGAGTGCTTGTGCTCTCCTGTGTCCCAGAACCAGATAACGTCACAGAGCCGGTCTAGGCTTTGGAAGCATCTCACCAATAATGTCATATCCACCCAGATGCCTAACCAATAGCTGGCTCAGCCTCTCAGAATGTCTCCGAGATCTTGAACCAGCCGCTCAAATCCCCTCCACAGCCTCAAATGAGTGCTGGAGAGGCAGAGTGGAGAGCAGTGACTAACAGTCAGCACTCTCTGCTCAGTTAAGACTGAGAACTGGGCAATCAGCAGTCATGTGATCCCTCAGTTCTAAGGCTTAGAGGTGGTGGGGACCAGCTGCAGCATTCCACCGATGCTGCAGCAGGAAGATGAGTATGAATGTTTTTTTACTATGCCCACACTTCTCCTTTAACTACAGACATTGCAGCTCAAAGCAGAACTCCAGGATTTTGACAAGCCCCATGCTTTCAATAAGACACTTGCATCCCCCCACCCCCCGAGCAACAGTAGGGGGGGGGGGGGGTGACAAACCTGGTGGGAAGGCTACCCAGCCATGGGCACTCATGGTTTCCAACAACTTGAAGTAGCATATTCAAGCTGGACTGACAGCTTCTGTTAAGAGGGGGTAGAATGCAGCCTGGCCATCCTGTGCCCAATCAGGAAGGTGTCCAGAAGAGACACCAAGCTTTCCATTTTCGTCAGAAACCTTTCCTTAGTGCTATTACATACTGTCCCTCACAAGCAGGGTACCTACTCTACCAACTCACCAAATGCATGCCAAACCTGGGAGCCAGGGCCCTCAAAAGGCTTTGCCTGACCCAAGATGTCACATGGGGAGGCAGCATCCAATGGGATCACTTCCCCAGTGACCCAGTAAACCATACAGGAACCATGTTTCTCTTGACTTCCTGTCCAACTGCAGTGCTACTGCATATAGCACCACCTGCAGAGGAGAAATTAGATTCCACCTGCGTACAGGCTTCCCTTGAAGGTCTAGTCCAAGTACTCCTAAATGTGGTGACAGAAGTACAAGTCACAATGTAGTACAGGAGACAATAGCTGAGTAGCAGGTGGTTGGCAGACTGCAGTGTGGCACCCGAACCAAGAACCTGGGGAACACGGTGTGAAGACTCGAGCAGGGGTACACTCAGAAGCAGATAATTGCCAGGGTCAGAGACTAGCTCACATCAGGGTCTCCTGTACAAAGGCAGTTTGCCGCTTTTTCTTGTTATTGGAATGTGCGCAGACGTGTGCGCTGATGCGTCTACGTGTCAATGCACACTGATTACTGGCCAGAGCTTGTCTGTGTGTTGGCCCATGTGCATGAGCAATTAGCTGCACGAGTATGAGCATTAGTTTCTGGACAGTAGTATTGCAACTGTTAGCAACAGATATAAAACAATTGTGGTTAAAGTTATAGGTACACTTGTGGTAACAGGAGCAGTATCACTTCAGCAATACGCTCAGTAACACTTGCTTAGAAAACACAAAACACACAAACTCTTCCAGAGCTCAAAAATCCGCCAAAGACACAAAATACAGTGTGGATAACATCGGTCAGGAATACTCCACTAATGCAGCCCTCCTCTGATGGCAAAATCCAGTATATACTACAAAAAGCACACAGGAGGGCGCAAATGCCTTGTGTATTACCTGAGACTTGTTGGGTGAAACAAAAACATAAACAGATGGGTACTCACAAAAGTAGAAGTAAAGAAGGCATAAAAAATATATGAAGAACAATGCAGTGTAGGAATCGCATGATGGAACGAGCAATGCTGTGGTACTGGCAACTGGCGCGTTTCGGGGGTTGCACCCCCTTCCTCAGAGCTAAGTCCAGTAAGACTTGCTGTAATAGGCTCAGTAACACTTCCAGTAATCGGTAAAATTGCTGCTCCACACAGGCACAGTGCAGTTCCCAGATGGGTGCTGCCGCCGTCCACAGTATATATACGTCATTACTTTCATGTTAAATACCGTTGTTATAGCTGCAGCTACCTGTGGGCAATTCGGCGTTGGATAAAAGTGATCCCGCTGGTGGGTTTTCCATTGGATCACTTTTAGAAGCGGCAGGAGAGGTACCCCCCCCCTGCTGCTTCCCAGTCTTTTACAAGCTTACCAAAGCCGTCGGTAAGCCCGGAACCAATCTGATGTGGCCAATGGCTATACAGGAATTTGAGTGAGGGCAAGATAGCCCCCACTTGGCTCCATGCCTTTGGAGGACCAGAACGACCTCCGACGTCATTTACGGTTCTTGGGCTTAAAGACAGTAAAGCCCGAGAACTGGAAAAAAATAAAAAGTGTCAACATTTTTTCTTTTCTTTTGCTTTTAAGGGTAAATGAGAGATCTGGGGTCTTTTTGACCCCAGATCTCTAGATAAAGAGGATGCTTTTTTCTATTACAAGGGATGTTTACATTCCTTGTAATAGGAATAAAAGTGGTAAAAAAATAAAGGGACGGTGTAAAAATAAAAAGTAAAGTAAATAATAATCTAAAAACATTTTTTAAAGCGCCCCGTCCCTCGAAGCTTGCGCGCAGAAGTGAACACATATGTAAGTCGAGCCCACATATGTAAACAACGTTCAAACCCACACATGTGAGGTATTACTGCGATTGTTAGAAAAAGAGCAATAATTTTAGCACTAGACCTCTTCTGTATCTCTAAACTAGTAACCTGTAAACATGGTTAAAGTGTCACCTATGGAGATTTTGAAGTACCATTGTTTGTCGCCGTTCCACGAGCCTGCGCAATTTTTAAGCATGACATTATTATTATTATTATTATTATACAGGATTTATATAGCTCCAACAGTTTACGTAGCGCTTTACAACTTGAGGGTAGACAGTACAAAAACAATACACTTTGATACAGTAGGAATCAGAGGGCCCTGCTCCTTAGAGCTTACAATCTAAGAGGGAAGGTCAAAAGATATAAGAGGTAATAACTGTGGGTGATGTGCTGATTGAGAAGATAAATGTAGTTGTTAGGTCGGGGCCAGATAGGCTTCTCTGAAGAGATGAGTTTTCAGGGATCGTCTGAAAGTGGATAAAGTAGGAGAAAATCGGACGGATTGGGGTAGAGAATTCCAGAGGATGGGGGAGGCTCTGGAGAAGTCCTGAAGGCGAGCATGGGATGAGGTGACAAGGGAGTTTGAGAGCAGGAGGTCTTGGGAGGAGCGAAGAGAACGAATAGGTTGGTATTTTGTGACTAGGTTAGAGATGTAGCTGGGGGCCAGGTTGTGGATGGCTTTGTAAGTTATAGTTAGTATCTTTAATTTTTATTCAGTGATTGAGTGGCAGCCAATGGAGGGATTGGCAGAGGGGTGTAGCAGACGCTGAGCTGTTTGTGTGGTGGATGAGCCTGGCAGCAGCGTTCATGATGGACTGAAGTGGGGATAGCCTATTTAGAGGTAAACCAATGAGGAGGGAGTTGCAGTAGTCGAGGCGGGAGATGACCAGGGAGTGGATTAGAAGCTTTGTGGTGACATTGGTTAGGAAGGGGCGTATCTTGGAGATGTTGCGGAGATTGAGGCGGCAAGCTTTGGATAGTGATAGGATGTGGGGTCGAAAGGTTAGTTCAGAGTCCAGGATTACACCTAGGACCCTGGCGTGGGGAGATGGGTTGATAGTTGAGCCGTTGATATTGACAGGGAAATCAGGGGAAGTGGCACCTGAGGGAGGAAATATCATGAGCTCGGTTTTGGATAGGTTGAGTTTGAGGTAGTGATGTGACATCCAGGCTGATATGTCTGCTAGTAAGTTGGTAATGCGTGAGGAGACAGATGGAGAGAGCTGGGGGGTGGAGAGATAGATTTGGGTGTCATCAGCGTAGAGATGATATTGAAAGCCATGGGAGGCAATCAACTGACCCAAGGAGGTGGTGTAGATAGAGAAAAGGAGAGGTCCAAGAACAGAACCTTGGGGGACCCCAGCGGAAAAAGGAAGAGGAGAGGAGGAAGTAGAGTTGTAAGTGACACTGAAGGAGCGGTGTGATAGGTAGGATGAGAACCAGCGAAGAGTACAGTCACTGAGACCAAAGGAGTGGAGTTTTTTGAGGAGGAGGGGGTGGTCCACTGTGTCAAAGGCAGCAGAGAGATCCAGGAGAAGTAGTACAGAATAGTGTCCATTGGCTTTAGCCATTAGTAGGTCATTTGAGAGTTTAAGGAGAGCAGTTTCCGTGGAGTGTGGAGGGCGAAAACTGGACTGGAGGGGATCTAGAAGTTTATTCATGGTCAGATGGTCGCTTAGTCGGATGTAGACCAGTCTTTCAAGAAGTTTGGAGGAGAAGGAGAGTAAGGAGATTGGACGCAAGTTGTTGAGATTGGTGGGATCCAGTGAGGGCTTTTTTAGAATGGGGATGACTAGCGCATGTTTTAGAGAGTTTGGGAAGATGCCACAGGAGAGGGAGAGGTTGAAAATGTGAGTTAGAGAGTGTAGAATCGAGTCAGAGGGTGAGCGTAGCATTTGCGAGGGAACAGGATCCAGGGGGCAAGTGGTTAGATGGGTGCTAGATAAAAGTTTAGCAACCTCAGTAATAGTAACAGGGTTGAATGAGGGAAGTAATGATTGTGTCTGTGGACATGGGGTGTTGCATGGGGGAGGTTTTTGCGCATTGGTGATCTCCTCATGAATTGTATCAATCTTAGTTTTGAAGTGATTGGCAATCTCTTGGGCAGTGAGTGTAATGGTGGGTGGAGGCAGTGGAGGACAGAGTAGAGTATTGAAGGTAGAGAAGAGTTGACGTGGACTGGATGAGAAGGTGTTAATGAGTGTGATAAAGTAGCTCTGTTTGGCAGTGTGAAGGCAGGAATAGCATTTTAGGAGGGCAGATTTATATTGTGTGAAGTCTTCCTGGGTCTTAGTCTTATGCCACAGGCGCTCAAGAGCGCGGCTACGTTTTCTGAGACTTCTGGTGTCATCTGTTTGCCAGGGTTGTAGAAGTCGGGGCCTAATTCTGCATGTAGTGAGGGGGGCAAGCTTGTCAAGGGAGGAAGACAGTGAGCTGTTGTTGATGAAGGTAGCTTGGTTGGGGCAGGACAGAGGTGAGATTTTGTCATAGAGGTGATCAGTAGCAGAGTAGAGAAGAGAAGGGTTGAGGTGGCGAAGGTTTCTACGGGTAACCGTTAGGCGGTTGGAGGGAGAAGAGGTGGAAGACAAGGAGAGAGCAAAACTAATAAGGTGGTGATCAGAGAGTGGGAGTGGATTGTTGGAAAGGTTGCACAGAGTGCACAGATAGGAGAAGACAAGGTCAAGGGTGTTGCCGTTGGAGTGGGTAGGAGCCTGTATCCATTGCTTTAGGTCAAGCGATGAGGTTAGACTGAGAAATTTAGAAGTAATAGTAGTGTTAGTGTTAACAGGGATGTTGAAGTCCCCAAGAATGATTGTGGGGATTTCAGCAGAGAGAAAGTAGGGTAGCCAGGCAGAGAAGTCATCAAGAAAGGCTGATACTGGTCCAGGGGGCCGGTAGATGACAGCAATTCTTAGAGAAATGGGAGAAAATAGACGAATGCAATGTGCCTCAAAAGAGGAGAGTGTCAGAGAGGGAGGTGGGTGAAGAACCTGATAGGTGCTGCATGGGGCTAGAAGGATTCCCACTCCGCCTCCCTTACGTCCACTTGGTCTGGGGGAGTGAGTCCAGAGAAGGCCCCCATGGAAGAGGGAAGCAGGAGAAATAGTGTCCGATTCATGAAGCCAGGTTTCAGTAATGGCAAGTAGGTTAAAGGAATTTGTGATAAAGAGGTCGTGAAGGGCGGTGAGTTTGTTGCAGACAGAACGTGCATTCCACAGGGCACAGGAAAAGGGGGGGCTGGTTTTGGAAAGAGGAATAGAGACCAAGTTCTGTGGGTTACGGCTCCTGCCAGAGGGTGTAGGGGGATGGAAGCGATGGGCAAAGACAGATGATGGTGGCCCAGGGTTTGGGGATATGTCACCAGAGATTAGGAGAAGCAGGCGGGTGAGGGAGGTAATGTGGGATTGTGATTTATGTGAAGGGGCATGTCTCAGAGTACTGGAGGTTTTATCAGTGTATGGATGTAGAATGAGCAAGAGTTGGTAGGAGCAGTAGTAGGGGGAAGACAGAAGGCAGGGTGATATGTATAAGCAGGCGGGTGGAGAGGGGGGGTGAAGGTAAGAGAGTTTGAGGAGAGAGGAGAGGAGTGTCAGAAGCAGTGGTAGAGAGTGCATGTTACAGAGTGGAAGGAGAGCTTATTAGAGAGACGGGTCACCTGCAGTCTGTTAGGTGCTTTCCAGTGCAGATTGCTGTATTTGTTTGCTTCGTGCAATCGCTGAAGTGCAGAGATTGAGATTGAGTGGCAGGCTATCGTTTATTGTGTGTCTGGTGTGTGTGGGTGTGGGGACAGTGGGAAGAGTGATTAACACCGGGGTTCAAGCTTGCAGGATAGCTGGAGGAACCCTAGAAGTGTATAGTAATTGCTAGACTGCTCCCCAACCCTTAGAGTGCACCAGATTGTATGTAAGATTCGTATCTGCCTGTGTGTGGTCAGCTAGCTGGATTGGAGTGGAGTCTCCCTCTAGTGGTGGCCAAAGGTAGTGCAGGCTGTGAAAGTATCACAGCTGGTCTTACATGCGCAGTATAAGTTCCCCCTTATTCCCTTAGTTCCTCATATACCCCGGTCACGGAACGCACGTCGCGGTTAGTTAGTAGCTGTGGGCGTGTGAATTCGTGACAGATTGGTTGACATGTTAGGTATCTATTTACTCAGCATGATATCATCTTTCACATTGTACAAAAAACTGAGCTAACTTTAGTGTTTTGTTTTTTTTTGTTTATTAAAGTGTATTTTTTCCCCAAAAATTGCGTTTGAAAGACAGCTGGCGCAAATACCGTGTGAAATAAAATTTTACCCCCTTCCTGAGCAGGTCACTTTTTACAATTTGGCACTGCGTCCCTTTAACTGACAATTGCGCGGTCATGTAATGCTGTACCCAAACGAAGTTTGCATCCTTTTTTTCCCATAAATAGAGCTTTCTTATGGTGGTATTTGATCACCTCTGCGTTTTTTATTTTTTGCGCTATAAACAAAAAAACAATTTTGAAAAAAAAACTATATTTTTTACTTTTTGCTATAATAAATATCTCCAAAAATGTTTTTAAAAAACAAATTTCTTCACCAGTTTAGGCCAATATTTATTCTTCTACATATTTTTGTTAGCTACTTCCCACCCGGCCACTGTACATAAATGGCCAGGTGGGCGCTCTCTCCCTCTGAGTGGACGTTCAGGAACGTCCCTCAGAAGGAGGGGGATCGTGCCCGCGCAGCAACACGATCCCTATGCGCTCATGTCATCCGGACATGGCGCATCTCCAATTAGCAGGAGGGCTCTGTGATTGGCCCTCCTGATCACATGACGGCCGTGTCCAATCACAGCCGTCATGTGATGTAAATACAGAGCCTATTGCTAGGCAATCGGCTCTCCTCTCCTCACACAGAAGTTGTCGGTGAAGAGAGGAGAGCGGATCGCTGCAGCCAGCTGGTTATCAGTGATTATGAGCTGTTTTTTACAGCTTTTTCCTCACTGATCACTAGTCTAGTGTCCCCACAGTGTAAACACACAAAGTTAACACACATGTCCCCAAAATATAGTAAAAACACCTGTCCCTCACATATGTAACAATAAAATCACATGTCCCAATGATTATCCAAAGACATGCTGGTAGGTTAATTGGATCCTGTCTAAATTGTTCCTAGTATGTATGAATGTGAGTTAGGGACCTTAGATTGTAAGCTCCTTGAGCGTAGGGACTGATGTGAATGTACAATATATATGTAAAGCACTGCGTAAATTGACGGCGCTATATATGTACCTGAAATAAATAAATAAATAAATAAAATTATCTGCACTCATATGTCCGTGATCACCTGTGGACATCTGTACATGATTATTTGCGTACATCTGTATGTCATCACACAAACCAATTATTATACACTTAACGGGATTTTTTTTACCAAAAACATGTAGCAGAATACATTTTGGCTTAAATTTGTGACAAAATTTGATTTTATTGGATTTCTTTTAAAATAGAAAGAAGAAAATATTGTTTTTTTTCCAAATTTCTGCTCTTTTTTCGCTTATATCGCAAAAAATAAAAAACGGAGTAGTGAATAAATACCACCAAAAGAAAGCTCTATTTGTGTGAATAAAATGGTAAAAATTTCTTTGGGTACAGCATTGCATGACCGCGCAATTGTCATTAAAAGTGCGAGAACGCTGAAAATTGGTCTGGGAAGGAAGGGGGTGAAAGTGCCCAGTATTGATGTGGTTAAAAAAAAATTGCAATAAGCATATATTGATTGGGAAAGATTTATGGCATTTTTATGGCATTTTTTTTTTTTTTACTAGTAATGGCGGTGATCTGCGATTTTTAGTGGTACTGCGACATTGTGATGGAAAGATCGGACACTTTTGACACATTTTTGGGACCATTGACATTTATACAGCGATCAGTGCTATAAATATGCACTGACTACTGTATAAATGTCACTTGCAGGGAAGGGGTTAACACTAGGGGGCGATCAAGGGGTTAAATGTGTGATCCCTAGATGTGTTCTAACTGTATGGGGATGGGACTGACTGGGGGAGGAGACATGTCGTTGTTCCTACTATGTAGGAACAAACGATATGTCTCCTCTCCCCTGACAGAACAGGAATTTGTGTGTTTACATACACAAATCCCCGTGCTGACTCTTGTGCACGCGATCGCATGTGGCTTGCGGCGGTCGCGCCCACTGGCCACGTGCATCAGGTCCCCCGCCGTGCAGAGGGCGCACTCTTAAAGGGGAGGCCGTACCCGTACGGGGTTTCGCCCAGCCGTGCAATTCTGCCACAGTATATCTGCGTGAGCGGTTAAACTTGTAAACAAAATGTTCCAGAAAAGTCCTGGTCAGCAAGTGGTTAAGACCGTTAAATCCTTGATGCACAGGAGTGAGGAGGCAGTGTGAGTTTGCACCGGGAGGTTGCAGTTCTTGAACACATTAAGGCACAACACATGCAATGCCACATTCCTGGGGTGGCATCTGCTGGAGGGGTGGCTGACTGGCAGGGTGCTGACATAGGTAGCAGCACTGACCTGCAGAAAGTTGCAGTGGCGCCTCTAGAGGCCAGAGGCTTTTTAGAGTAAGCAGCGGTGTCCCTTATTCTGACTAAGGTTGCCACCTCATCCCTTTAAACCCGAACACATGTATGAATTACACAGATTCTGAGGCTAATTTAATGCAGATAAGGCACCAAGTGAGTTTAATTACCGCCTTACTCACCCAGAGAACCCGTGTAATTCATATGTGTTTGGCTTTAAAGGGATGAGGTGGCGACCCTAATTCTGACCCTCCTCCAAAAGCCACCTCTCCCTAGGCTAAATCACTGTCCCTTTTGGAAAAAAATACACTTTTTTGACTTTAAAAATAAGACAACAGTAAAGTTAGCCCATTTTTTTTTTTATATTGTGAAAGATAATGTTACGCCAAGTAAATTGATACCCAACATGTCACACTTCAAAATTGCGCCCGCTCGTGCAATGTCGGCAAAATTTTACCCTTAAAAATCTCCATAGGGGGCGTTTGAGAATTTCTACAGGTTACCAGTTTTGAGTTACAAAGGAGTTCTAGTGCTAGAATTATTTCTCTTGCTCTAACAATCACGGCGATACCTCACATGTGTGGTTTGAACACCGTTTTTTATATGCGGGCGCGACTTGCGTATGCGCTTGCTTCTGCGCACAAGCTCGCCCGGACAGGGCGCTTTAAATTTATTTATTTACTTTTTCTTATTTATTTTATTTTATTAGCACAAATCTCCCCTTTAGGATAGCGTGCTCTGAGTAAGTCTTTGTGGTAAATCCTATGCTGGCTACATTGGGGCCCTTTAAAGACGTTGGCGCGCAGGGAAATAAAAGTGTCTATCAACTGGGTGTTGCAGCAATGCATCTAGGAAGTTAATCTCAATGAAGGAGGAACCTCCTTGTGTACAGGTGAATTTTTAGGAAAGGCAGACCTAGTTGCAGCAGTCAGGTGCTAAGATGTGCATGGTTGCAGTAGTTAGATGTAAAGGGGTGCACAGCTGCAGTAGTTAGATGTAATGGGGTGCAGGGTTGCAGGAGTTAGATGTAATTGGGTGCAGGGTTGCAGGAGTTAGATGTAATGGGGTGCACGGTTGCAGGAGTTAAATGTAATGCGGCGCACGGTTGTAGCACTCAGGAACGTGGATCAAATAACTTGCTGCTTTGGGCCTGGACTACAGTATTATGAGCAGTACACACAACATCAGGTATGTGGTCAATGTTTGCAAGTTATTTGCAAAGGGGTGCAGCTTAACACTGGGTCTGTGACCCGCTCACTATTGCTTTCTTAGTGGTTCCCTGATGGTGGTTGGTTGGATGAATGGAGGAGGACCCTTTTTTTGTAGTTGACCGACACTGGCAGCAGGCGAGATGGCGAACACCTTGGTGGTTCCTCGGCTGGGCTTAGTGATGGCAGCCTGGATCGCCGATAAACGTCTCGGGGTGGGCAACAGAATGGCCGATATCCAGCAAAGTTTTCCCAGTCCAGTTAACCCGTCCATTATTCGGCAGCATCAGTACAGAAGCATTCTGGCAAAGTATAGCACAACACTTCTCCCTTCCACCCTCCCGTTGGCGCACTTCTCCCAACTGCTTCCGCTCCTTCCTAGACATTTTCTTTTATATTACCCTTCCTGCTTTCAGGTATCTCTGGGCATTGTAGTTGTTTCCCATTGATGGTTGCGAAACTGATTCTCCTCCAGACTACATCTCCCAGATCGGGTCCCAGACTACATCTCCCAGATCTGGTCCCAGACTACATCTCCCAGATCGGGATCGGGTCCCAGAAATTTTTTTTTACTGGTCTAATTGCAGCCCATTGTTGTAACGTGCCTGTAAACATGCGCTGCGTATAGATAAGTAAAAAAAATGCAGAAATCGGAGCTGCAGGTGCAAATAAGCACTAATTCACGTATAAAATGCTAATTTGAAGAGATTAGAATCTATTTCACTTGTGTATGCCCGTATGCGAAAATACACACAAAATAAATGCCTGAAATTTCGGTCAGCAATACGGATATTCAAACATCAGTAAACATTAGTACCGTGTGCAAGTACCCTAATACAGGAGGTGCGTTACTGGCCTGATCACCAGGTGAAAACAAAAGCGGGGGGGAAAAAAGCCTTAAAAAAGAAAACGAATGCAGCCACCACATCTAATGATTGGTAAGCCTTAATATAATACATTTTTGGTTTAGTACCACTTTTAATCAGTTGCCGACCACGCTAAAACCGAATGACGGCTATCGCGCGGATGGCTAGTTCTGGGAGGCCGTCAAATGACAGCCTCCCATGATCCCACTCGCTGCTGGGCATGGGTGGCTGGCTTTGTGATCTCCGTGTACGGAGGACACTGCAGATCACAGATTGAGGTAAAGAGCCAATCAGCGTCTCTTTACCACGGGATCAGCTGTGTCCAATCGCAGCTGATCACGGATGTAAATAGAAGCCGGTTATCGGCGCTCCTCTCCTCATGCTGACAGCACGAGGCGAGGAGTGGAGAGGAGAGCCGATAACCGGCTTCTCTAAAAGGGACATGTACACTGATAATCAGGGCACTGATTATCAGTTCAGTCCAACAGTGCCCACCAGTGCTGCCAATGTGTGCCTACCAGTGCTGCCAAAGTGTGCCCATTAGTGTTGCAAAATTAGTGCTTCTCAGTGCCTCCTCATCAGTGTCACCTATCGGTGCCGCCTAGCAGTGCCCATCAGTGCTGGCTACCCGCGTTCATCAGTGTCACCTATCAGTGCCCATCAGTGTCGCCTAGCAGTGCAGCCTCATCAGTGCCCACCAGTGCCGCCTCATCAGTGCCCACCAGTGCCTATCAGTGCCCAGTGCCCATTAGTGTCACCTATCAGTGCCCAGTGCCCATTAGTGTCACCTATCAGTGCCGATTAGTTCCATCCATCAGTGCCACCTATTAGTGTCCATTAGTGCAGACTTTCAGTGTCTATCAGTGCAGCCTCATCAGTGCCCACTAGTGCAGCATCATCAGTGCGACCTCACCAGTGCCCATCAGTGCAGCCTATCAGTGCACATCAATGAAGCAGAGAAATTACTTGTTTCCAAATATTTTATAACAAACTATGACAAAGTTGTTTTTTTATTTCAAAATGTTCGGGCTTTATTCGCTTATTTAGCAAAAAAAATTAAAAACTCAGCGGTGATTAAATACCACCAAAAGGAAACTCTATTTGTATAAAAAAAATGATAAAAATGTCATATGGGTACAGTGTTTCATGACCGCGTGATTGTCGCTCAAAGTGCGACAGCGTTGAAAGCTGAATACTGGCCTGGGCAGGAAGGGGCTGAAAGTGCCCGGTGGGCAAGTGGTTAAGAAGATGAAATGGGTCATATCTATCGGGCAGAAAAACATAGCTGAAAATGAAATGAGTTATCCAGTTGTGCCCCCCCCCGCTGAAGACGCATGGCGCTGCCATCAAACACGACGATCTGTAGTTACACCACTGAGTTGGGGAATAAGATACATCCCAGGAATCAGCAACTAAAGCGTTAAAATAAACAGTTGGCTGTCAGACAAATGAAGTGGCTGTAAATCTCTCCTTGCTGGCAATATTATGGGGACAGTCACTTATTAACACAGAAAATATGGTTTGCATAAAGCATTCACCTGCATTCCATAGGGTATCATTATACATTATGATGTGCATTCTAGCAATGATCAGCACATTCCAAGCACTCCACAGGGGGAAATGAGTGACGTACACTGTCAGCTATTAAAGCAATGGCACCAAAAAAAAAAAATCATTTTGCAGCAAAACAAAATGCAGCAAATATGGAGATGAGTCGTGTGATGCCTAAAATGCCCCATGTAAGTTCTTACAAAACAATATTCCCGTATACAAGAATGCAGAGGGTACATCCACCCTCACCAACAACGATCCGGGACATGCCACCCATACAGTTTATTCTGCCTCCTTCCACCTCTTATCAACATACTAATTCAATTTAAACTCAAACCTTTCCAATTTAATTCCACAGTTTATTTTAGGCCCAATGTGAACATCACAGGGTCTCTGTGCTTCTCTATGCAATGCTGGTGGGCAGGTCTGCTGTTAGAAATCACGGGGGCCCCATACAGTCGATCTGACAGCCCCCCTCTCCCCTGGTTGAAAGAGATTAAGATCCCTTTCTCTACAGCCTCAGCTGCACAGATGCATACCTCCCAACATTTTGAGATGGGAATGAGGGACACCTACTAGCAAACGTATGCAGGCATAGGACACGCCCCCTGCCACACCCCTTTAAAGGAGAATTAACCCCAAAAAACGGTTAAATGTACAAGGGTTTTTTTTATCAGTACAATTCCTTTATATCGGCTTTTAAAATCTACAAATGCAGCAATTTAGAAATCAGATGAAAGGTTTAGCACTGGGAAACACTTTTTGAAAGATAAAAAGTGCATTTTATATACAACTATATAAATCAGACCAAAATGATGGACAAATGAGGAGGAAAGAGGGACAGAGGGACATTGCTCCAAATCAGGGACAGTCCCTCCAAATCAGGTACAGTTGGAAGCTATGTAGTTGCATGAGTCTGCATACCTCCCAACTGTCCCTGATTTGGAGGGACTGTCCCTGATTTTGAGCAATGTCCCTCTGTCCCTCCTCCCTCCTCACTTGTCCCTCATTTTGCTCTGATCCATATAGTTGTATATAAAATGTACTTTTTATCTTTCAAAAAGTGTTTTCCAGTGCTAAACCTTTCATCCAATTTCGGAATTGCTGCATTTGTACATTCTAAAAGCCAATATAAAGTAATAGTAGTGGTAAAAAAAAGCACTTGTGGATTTAATTAACCTTTTTGGGAGGGGGATTATTTCTCCTTTAATGAGGCGTGGCAGGGGGTGTGTCCTATGCCTACATACATTTGCTAGTAGGTGTCCCTCATTACCATCTCAAAATGTTGGGAAATATGAGTCTGTTAATTGGGTCAGGGTTTACATTCAGGTCAGGCTGGGAGGCTCTGCTGACCAGTTCTCTATCGCCTCCCCCTGGTTTTGGAGGTTTCATGGAAACTTCTAGAACCTAGTGGGCAGAGGTAAAGAGGCTGGGTCTGAATGTTGATGGGAGTTTGGACTAATCCCCAGGCAGGAGGCCTGGCAGAGTGACTGAACAAGGCCATAAATATTGAGGAGCCTGGCCAGCAGGGAATTCGGGTGGAAGATGGAGTGTTGAAGTGCTGCTGTGTGTGTATTGTATATAAAATGCACTTTTTATCTTTCAAAAAGTGTTTCCCAGTGCTAAACCTTTCATCCGATTTCTAAATTGCTGCATTTGTACATTTTAAAAGTCAATAAAAAGGAATAATAGTGGTAAAAAAAAAAGCCCTTGTGGATTTATTTAACCTTTTTTTTTTTGGTTAATTCTCCTTTAAGGGGGCATGGTGAGGGGCGTGTCCTATGCTTATATACATTTGCTAGTAGGTGTCCCTCATTCCCATCTCAAAATGTTGGGAGGTATGCAACTACTATGAGTCAAGTACATTTTCCTACACCTATTCTAGTACTAGAGGGTGCTCACTGTTGATCTAAGCCTGGATAATACTGGATGTCCTTCAGCAACGAGGTTGGCGCTATCTGATTTGCTGCAGTTTCTAATACACATTGTGAGAAGCTCGCAGTGTGCAGTGAAAGAAGAGCAAGCCCATTTCAGTACAGGAGAGGAGCCGGTACAATTGTGCAAGACTGAAGGGAAGGCTGGAGGTTTAGAGTAAAGGTATTTGTGAACCCTCACCTTGTAACTCAATCCATTGAGTTTAAAATAGAAATGAAAGGCAAAACATGTGTGTGTGTAGATATACAGATAAACATTATAAATACCTTTTTTATTCCTTTTTGTATTGATTCTTTAAACTGTATACAGGCCCGGATTTACTCCCTTTGCCGCCCCAAGGCCAGGTCCTTCATTGACACCCCCCCGCGAGGGGTAAGGATTTTTCATGGGCAGTTTTTCAGGGCAATGGCTGGTGTTAGTGCTTCAATCATCCCCGGCACCATGGTTGTTATGGTGTCAGGATGATTGAAACACATTATTTCTATCATTACATTGTAATATAAAATGAAATAGTTCAACTCACCATAATGCAGAATCATTGGGAGCCTTGAGCGTGTCACTTGCCACCATCGCTTGTCACTTGCCACTATGCCTGCCACCAGATGGAGATGTCACTTGCCACTATGCCTGCCACCAGATGGGGATGTCACTTGCCACCATGCCTGCCACCAGATGGGGATGTCACTTGCGACGCTGCCTGCCACCAGATGGGGATGTCACTTGCCACGCTGCCTGCCACCAGATGGAGATGTCACTTGCCATGCTGCCTGCCACCAGATGGAGATGTCACTTGCCACTATGCCTGCCACCAGATGGGGATGTCACTTGCCACGCTGCCTGCCACCAGATGGGGATGTCACTTGCCACGCTGCCTGGCTGCCACCAGATGGGGATGTCACTTGCCACGCTGCCTGGCTGGCACCAGATGGAGATGTCACTTGCCACGCTGCCTGCCACCAGATGGGGATGTCACTTGCCACGCTGCCTGGCTGGCACCAGATGGAGATGTCACTTGCCATGCTGCCTGGCTGCCACCAGATGGAGAAGGGCGGAACAGTGGTGCGGGCAATGAGAGATGTCATCTCTCTCCCCCGCCGCCGCCCCACTGACATTACTGGTCTCCTGCGCGGCCCGGCAGCAAAGGCTCAGCGGCACACAGGTTGGAGACCTATCTTTTCAAAAATGTCGCCGGGCGGCGCAATCACGCTACTGCAAATGCGCCGCCCGGCCGAGCAAGAACGAGCTTTCCCGAGCCCGGCCGGCTTCGGAACGGCGCATGCGCAGTAGTGGGCGGCTCGCGGCCATCTTTTCTATGGGCACCGGTGCCCCTAATGGACATTAACGGACAGCCTGAAAGGGGGGGCGGCCGCGAAGTCGCCGCAGGAGCGGCGCCGCCCCTGTACCACTGCCACCGCAAGGCCTGGCCTCGGTGGCCTTGTGGCAAATCCGGCCCTGACTGTATAGAGGACCTTTCACACTGATGCATCTGCAGGGACAATGGGGTTGATTTACTAAAGGCATACCTCCCAACTTTGTGAGATGGGAATGAGGGACACCTATCAGCAAAAGTATGTAGGCATAGGACACACCCCTTGCCACGCCTCCTTAAAGGAGAATTGTACAAAAAAAACAAGATTGGTTAAACCCACAAGTGCTTTTTTTACCCCTACTATTCCTTTATTTTGACTTTTGGAATTTACAAATGCAGCCATTTAGAAATCAGATGAAAGGTTTAGCGCTGTAAAACACTTTTTGATAGATAAAAAGTGCATTTTATATACAACTATATAGATCAGACCAAAATGAGGGACAAATGAGGAGGAATGAGGGACAGAGGGACATTGCTCCAAATCAGGGACAGTCCCTTGAAATCAAGGACAGTTGGGAGCTATGCTAAAGGCAAATAGACACCCCTCATCCCAGTAGTTTGAAAATCAGATTGGAGGGGGAAGAAGTATAGGGATTATGGCGGTGCCAAGAGAAACAGGATACAATACTTGAGAATAAAAAAAATTCTATTTATTTAACAAGATTCAATAAAATTTAGACATAACAATCACATAGACGAGGTGTGCGGAGAAATTCTAAAATCAATTCTGTAGCAAGAAATATTTCACATCACTTGGCCTGATGATTGTGACGGCCAGTTCTGTGAGTGGGTATTCAGATGTCTGACATGTTTCGCCAGTTTTGGCTTCTTCAAGGACAGTTGTTTGATACCTAAAAAGCTACAGAGTTTTCTATAAAGAAAGATATAGCAGTCAATGAATGTTTTGGAGCAGTTGATACATTAAGATACAAAATAATATATATATATACACATATCACCATATGTTTGCGAGCCGTCAAGGCGGACTATGCCCCACCACCCAAAATGGCCTCTAGAAGCCCTCCCACACCCCAAGGTGCCAGGAATGCCTCAAAACAGGCTATCTAAAAGGTGGATTACCTGCAGTTCACCAGGGATAGATGCTACATGTCTCCGGAGCAGAGCCTCAAAAATAGAGATCAAAGTAGGTAGCTGCAGGGGACAATAAGAGAGACCTGACGGAGAATATGCCTAAAGAAACATATACAGGCAAAGTTACGTATATATAGCTGGGCCTGGGGACCATATATCAGTAGAGGTAAGAAATTTCAAATTGGACTAACATAGTCTCTAATTTTACTTATTGGGAAAAGTGTTTCATTTATGTATAGATTGTTCCATGTTGCCATACTATTAGCTGTTCCTCATGCTGCTGATATTACTTTGTTATTTACGTGTGTGTTAATTTGCGAGCTGTCTGGGCGACTTGTGTGGGTACATGCCGGGGACTATGTTTTTCCTCATCCTTTCTCTTCCCTTTCCTTTTCTTTTCTAGCCTTGTGTGCAGGCGCCCCTTATATTTCTCCCCTTTGCCCATTCGTCCCCGGTCTGTTCCTACCGATTCCCTCATCCCATTATGTCCCAGTTACACCCTGCCCCCATGGTTGCCTTTCTGCCCCTTTCCAGACTGTTACCCGTTGCGGCCAACTGTCCACGGGTCCCTGTATCCCAGGATGGCTTTGGTGCTGTCTCTGGTGTCATTAGCCCCTTTATATGAGATACATCCTAGCTGTATGGACACCCAAGGGCATTGGTTCGTCCTTTGCCCGCCTCTGCCACTGCGCATTGGTTCAACTTCCTTCTTCCAGGTATCTCGCTGCCTATTGCGGCATCTGCATACTGCGCAGTGTCTGTGATGTATTCTCACATCACCATGGACACCACCGCTGTGCCTTCTGGACCTTGTAGGACCGGATGGACAGCGGGCGGCACATGCGCAGTGGCCCCTTTGTCCGCTCACACGCGCGGTGACGTCAGACGCCGCTCGTGTGAGGGGGACATAAGAGCGCCGGCATCCCAGGCCATTAGATACGCCAGGGAACCACAGGACTCGGTCACACGAACTGTAGCACGATCGGGTAAGCACTTCTTTGTCTTGTTGGCTGTTCCCCCTCACTCTCCCTCAGATCAGGCTTATATTAAGCTGACAATACATACTTTTTATCCCCCAGCTTGTTCTGATTGGTGTTTCTATTGGCTGCAGATTGGCTTTTCTAGCCATAGTTTTCCACTCTTGATTACACTACTGGTGAGTGTAAATCTATTTACATTTTGATTTGTCACTTGCCTCAGTTGAATCGCAACTAGCGTTGCCCCTTTACATTTTCTGGATAGCATTACCTGGCACATAAATGTTCCCTCTTCTTTCCTCCCCCTCTCTTACCATTTCAGTGACACTCTTCATCCTATAATTGAACTACCCCTAATATTGGCTGTTCTCCGATGTCCTGTTTCCCAATTTGAATATTCTACGTGTAAGTAAAATTAGAGACTATGTTAGTCCAATTTGAAATTTCTTACCTCTACTGATATATGGTCCCCAGGCCCAGCTATATATACGTAACTTTGCCTGTATATATTTCTTTAGGCATATGCTCCGTCAGGTCTCTCTTATTGTCCCCTGCAGCTACCTACTTTGATCTCTATTTTTGAGGCTCTGCTCCGGAGACATGTAGCATCTATCCCTGGTGAACTGCAGGTAATCCACCTTTTAGATAGCCTGTTTTGGGGCATTCCTGGCACCTTGGGGTGTGGGAGGGCTTCTAGAGGCCATTTTGGGTGGTGGGGCATAGTCCGCCTTGACGGCTCGCAAACATATGGTGATATGTGTATATATATATATTATTTTGTATCTTAATGTATCAACTGCTCCAAAACATTCATTGACTGCTATATCTTTCTTTATAGAAAACTCTGTAGCTTTTTAGGTATCAAACAACTGTCCTTGAAGAAGCCAAAACTGGCGAAACATGTCAGACATCTGAATACCCACTCACAGAACTGGCCGTCACAATCATCAGGCCAAGAGATGTGAAATATTTCTTGCTACAGAATTGATTTTAGAATTTCTCCGCACACCTCGTCTATGTGATTGTTATGTCTAAATTTTATTGAATCTTGTTAAATAAATAGAATTTTTTTTATTCTCAAGTATTGTATCCTGTTTCTCTTGGCACCGCCATAATCCCTATACTTCTTCCCCCTCCAATCTGATTTTCAAACTACTGGGATGAGGTGTCGTATCACACCAAGGGTTGCTCAGCCAAACTCCTAAACCTCTCTGTAAGTGCAGTTGCTCCAGAGCTTAGTAAATGAGATGAAGCTTCACTTTACATAGAATACCCAATCACATGCAAAGAAAATGAAAAAATAAAATAAAAAAAAAACAGTATTTTTGCTTGCACATGATTGGATGATGGAAGTCAGCAGAGTTTCCCCTCATTCACTAAACTCTCTGCAGTTGCAGCATGCACTCTCTATTCACCTTTTAGGCCCCATTTTCACTTGGCGATTTAGAATTGTGGGAGAAATCAGCAGGATTCTGGCCATGAGTCCAAACCACGTAGCAATCGCTGCAAAACAGGCAACGCGTGTTTTGGGTGCCATGCATTCAAAAATGGCACCCCAAATGCGCTGGCATTTTGCCTGGCAAAATGTGCCTTTAAAAATCGCGTGAAGCTTGGCGACAAATGCGCATAGGGCAGCCCATTAAAGGGAATGGGCTGTCCTATGTGCGACACGCGGAATCGCTTTAAAGTCACCCGCACAAAATTGCAAGTGGGAATGCGAGCTCCCGGGACACGCCATGCCATAAATCTATCCCCTATTTTTTTTTTTAACAGTAAAGGCTTTTATTTAACAAATCAGCATTACAAAATCATCAGTGCATGACAATTAGTATTCAGTCATTACATCGTTATGGTAAAGCATCCACTTAAGGAAACAGTGCAGGATCTCACAAATGCATATTTACTAGCTTCCTGTACATCTTGTAACATATAGAGAGATAATGAAACAACCAATCCTGTCAGCCCTGGAGGATGGAGCTTATCTCACAGCAGTGTGAGTGACTGCTTTATTTACCAGCATTATTGCAGTACTTCCCATAACGACAATCTTAATTGAAATTGATGAATATTTCCATTCTTTGGGCATTGCTCTGATCAATCAACAGACTCCATCTTTCTGTTCCCTGTGGTTGCAAATTTTGGGCCGCATCGCTGCCCCGGTTGTGGTGTGTACGCGCTGGTTTTGACGAGGCTCTGTGTTGGGTGAACATGGGGAATCAATAAGAGTGTCGGATGATATCACTACCAGTTTGCATATCTCTTGAAAAAGCGACAATGCGAAATAGGCTAGTATGCATTAAGTATCATCTGCCAAACTACAATACACACTCCAATCCCATCTGACCACCATGTTTTTAGAATTGTAAATTTTGATACTATGTATAATTTGTACGTTCTCTTTTAATGATTGGAATAATAAATTGCTTTTTTTAGAAAAAAACTCTTTTCTCTATGCATAGTTTGCTTGCACCGTTAAAATCCCTATAGTCTTTTCTGTATTTATAATGAAACAACAATATTGCGCATTTCACATATAACCCATTCTATCCTATTTTCAACTTACATCTAAGTATTAGACAACCTTATTAGTAATTCCCCTCTAGTCTTCATCCGCATATTCCCTGTCTCCCTCCCCCAATGGGATCGTAGGATAATTCCTATCTGGAGCCAGCTCTGAGGATCAGTAGGTGGCATATTCACTACCACCCAAGATCCAGTAAATGTGTGAAGAGTTCCTCCGGTTAAATATGATCATCATCTGGTACGACCCGATGACCCCCCGTGTCCGAGGGAGGGGCAAGCCCAAGCCAGACCAAGGAATCCGTCACTCGGTACCCAGCTCCCAGTCCCTCAACCACGCGTAGCCATCCAGGCCGACCAGACCTTGTTAAATTTAGCAGGACACTGCCTGCTTTCATATGTAAGTTTGTACAGTGGCAGCACTGAGTCTACCGCTTTCTTCCAGGACCCGAGGGTGGGGGGCTCAGCTGACTTCCAATGTAGCATTTTCTCCCTCCTTGCATAAAACAGCATAAGTGTTATAGAAAGTTTAGTGTATCTGTCCCCCTCTACATCACCCAAGTAGCTCAACAGAAGCAGCATGGGATCAGGTGATAACTCAGTTTCACATATGTCATTTAACACCCCTGTAACCCCTTCCCAGTATGGTCCGAGCTTCGGGCATGCCCACACCATGTGCCAAAATGTCCCCTCCCTGCTCCTGCACCGAGGGCATGATGGGTCGACATGGGGATACATTTTTGCCATCCTATGCGGAGTGAAGTAGGCCCTATGAAGAAACTTCAACTGCATGAACCTGTCCTTAGCTGCCATCACAGTTGGGATGTAGGTCGAGACACAGTCCTCCCATTCCTCCTCCCCCAGTGCTTGAATAGCCTCCTTCCATTTGTCAAAAGTACGGGTGGGCTCAATGTCATATGCTACCGTCAGGTATATGTACAATGTGGATAGGGGCTTCCCCATTGCACTTGAGGTCAAAAGTCGCTCAACCGAGTCCGGTTCCAGAGTCAGTTTATCCGGGAATTGCGCCCTCATCGCAAGTCTCAATTGCCAGTATTTGAACTCAAAAGTTCGTGGGAGAGAGTAGTGCCGTTTAAGGTCGTTGAAGGACGTTAGCCTACCATTGGTTATAACATTCTTTAGGGTGGTTATTCCCCGTGTGGCCCACTGAGAGGGATCTGGAATATCATAGAGATGGGATAGGGCAGGATTACCCCAAAGCGGAGTGTGAGGAGATATGCGATTTGGCTCAGCATATATTGCCCTGGCCTCCCTCCACACTCTAATGGTAGTTTTCATTGGGGTCGTCAAAGGGTAGGGTGCCTTGGGACCCCTGTACACTAGGTTTGACAGGACAAGAGCCCAAGATGGCAGCCTCCAGTCTAACTGCGGGGTTTTGTCTGGGCTGAGAGAACCACCAGCGCACCGTAACCAGTACAGCGGCCCAGTAGTATATCAAAAAATTTGGCAGGGCGAGTCCCCCTCCCGATAGAGGAAGGTAAAGCACCCTCTTTGCCACTCTGGGGGGTCTCCCAGCCCAGATGAAAGCGGTCAGAATCCCTTCTAGGCGTCTAAAAAAGGACTTGGGTATATGGGATGGTGTGTTTACGGAAAAAATACAGAAATTTCGGGAGAAATACCATTTTAAGCTAATTGATTCTGCCTACGGGGGTGAGTGGTAGGGTGCACCAGGCTGTGCATTTTACTGTGAGTTGGGAGATGAGGGGCTGTAGATTTTTTTCCAAAAACTCCTGGGTAGTGTTTCTAATTTTAATACCCAGATACGTGAACTCGTCCACCCACTGAAGTGGGGTGGCAGTGTCCACCCTGGGAAGCATGGGATGAAGCGGAAACAAGACCGACTTATCCCAATTTATGCGGACACCTGAAAATTGGGCGAAGTTTCTAAATAAGTTTAGAGCTTCCTGCAATGACTGATTGGGATCAGCAAGATAAAGTAATGTGTCGTCCACGTACAGGGACACTTTTTCTTCAATTGTGCCTACAGTTATTCCCTTCACCCTCGCCTCCGCCCTCAGGGCAATGGCAAGGGTTTCTATCGCCAAGGCGAAAAGCCCCGGCGACAAAGGGCAACCCTGACGGGTGCCCCTACCCAGGGGGAAAGAATCAGAGAGGTTTCCGTTAGTACGAATCCTAGCTGTGGGGTTGGCATAAAGCATCCATAACCATTTTAGAAAATTCGGCCCGAATCCAAATTTCGAGAGGACCTCCCATAAATAGACCCATTCTACGGAGTCAAAGGCCTTCTCGGCGTCAAGGAAGACCACCACTCCTGCTGACTCTGCCTGCGCCCTATCCATATGGGTAAAAAGCCTCCTGATGTTGATGTCCGTTCCCCTCCCCGGCATAAACCCCGTTTGGTCCGAATGTATTAGGGCTGTTATTACTGTGTTAAGTCTCATGGCCAACACCTTAGCAAGGAGCTTAGCATCAACGTTTATTAGGGAGATGGGGCGATAAGATGAGCATAGAGACGAATCTTTACCTGGCTTGGGGATTACAACAATCACCGCCTCACTTAATGAGTTTGGAAGTGTCTCCAGTCGTTGCACCTCCGTTAGCATAGCCTGTAATTTCCCCGTCAGCTCCTCAGCATACTGTTTATGACACATTTTTGCAAAACCAAACTTTTCAAAAACAAAAGTTTAACCCAAAACAATAAATCTGCCCTTATGGGGCCTCTAACCCCTCCCCCCACCCCACCCAACCCCTTGAAACTGAGGCAGGCATCCATCCCAACAAAAATCAGCACGCCAGCTGCAAAAGGGGGGTCCTGTGCAAAAGGCGGTTCAACCCCTCAAGAGTCCTTGGGGGTCTCAGGTGAGCTGAGTCGCTGTCCTCTAACTTGGGGCCCCGCCGAGGCACCACCAAATCTTTTGGGGGGACCCGCAATAAGGAGGGTAACTGAAACAAGTCAATTAAACATTGGGCTGGGCCCATCCCTGCATATATATATATAATAAAAAGAAAAAGAAAAGGAAAAAAAGGCAAAAATGGTGAAACAAAAAGATTTTTTTTAGAAAAAAGGGGGAAAAAAAAAGGAGGGGTAATTCCGCCATCTGAATGTGTGTGGTGATCCGGTTCCATGGAGTCCCTGTAGGAGAGGAACATTACTCCAACTTGAAAGTTCTCCTGGTGTACGCCACCCCCTGGCACTGACTTAATAGTTGTGGGTCCCTCATGGAGGCTGTCACATTTAAGATCAGGTAGTCAGGTGGAACTGAACTGCCTCATATTAATACTCAGGGCCCAGTGTATTCAAACATGAACAAACAATAATTCCATATCAGGCTCTCGGTTGTCGGTCCTGGGGTAGTGTGTCAAGCCAGGCGGATGCCTCCCTGGGGGAGGTAAAAAAGCGAACCGATTCACCATCCTGAACCCTCAAACGCGCTGGAAATAGGACACTGTAGCGGATGTTGCGCGCCCACAATGCCGCTTTCACATGGTCAAATGACTTCCTGAGTTTCTGTGTTTCTATCGAGTAGTCAGGAAAGATCATCAATTTGTTGTTTTGATACCGTAAGCCACCCACATTCCTAGAAGCTCGCAGGATCTCGTCCCTATCTCGAAAGTTGAGAAGTTTAAGAATAAAAGTACGAGGGGGGGCCCCTGGAGGGGCAGGTTTGGGTGGAATTCTGTGCGCCCTTTCCACTGCATATTGGGGGGATAAACGAGCCTCCGATAGGAGGTTGTGTAGCATGTCCTCCACAAAGCATGTGGGGTTGTTGCCCTCAGCCCCCTCCGCCAAGCCCACAATGCGCAGGTTGTTGCGCCTATTCCTGTTCTCCGCCCTGTACTCCAGGGCCTTAACCTTAGTTTGGAGAGTATGGAGTGCTGCGCTGTGTTGAGCGACTGTGTCCTCTGCGTCACTGACTCTCTGTTCTGTTTCTGTCACCCTGGAGCGGAGCCTGTCCATATCCTGACGTAAGAGGCCCACATCCATTTGTACTGCGTCTATTTTTGCAGTGAGCGTGGATTGGCATGTGGCTATGGCTGCCATTGCCTCTGCCAGCCAGGTCTGGCCTCAGCAGCCTCCATTAGTACAGTCTGTGAGGCCCTGTGTACACTGCGAGTGGGTCTGGGTGCTTGTGAGGATGCTGGCTGCGGGGGGGGGTATCTCTGGGGAGGGAGGGAATTTATATTTTTTCCCATTACCGGCCGTTGCGCCCGACTGGCGTCGCCTCATTCAGGATCCGCTGGGGTCCCCTGCGTCTGGAGGTCCAATCAGAGTGTCCCTGGTGATGCTAGGGCAGGATGAGAGAGGGCTCCCTGGGTCCTTCAATCAGCTCCGTTTCCCCCACCGGCGGTTCCGGTCGCCCTTCTAGGCGAGACCGCGGCTTCACCTGGGGCCAAATGGGAGTAGGCCTCCATGCCCACATCAAGGGAAGGCCAGGTCCGGGGGATGGCAGTCAGTCGGCGGCCGCGACGGGAGGGAGAGGAGAGCTTGTTCCGCTGATAGCTCCGGACGCTCTTCTAAGTCAGACCGCGGCTTCACCTGGGGCCTAG
Source organism: Lithobates clamitans (assembly GCA_037952925.1). NCBI lineage: Eukaryota > Metazoa > Chordata > Amphibia > Anura > Ranidae > Lithobates > Lithobates clamitans. Next base: position 1,053,561 of record JBBGZY010000155.1, on the reverse strand, counting down.
TGGAAGTCGTAGGCCCCGCGTCCACAGCAAGGGGAGGTCTGGTCCGGCGGATGTTAGACCGGCGGCGGCCAGGGTGGGAGAGAGAGGGGATTAGAGTGTCCGCTAGCAGGGGGCCCCCACGACCTTCAGGCTCCCAGTGCTGTCCCGCTGTAGGCCCAGGAAAGTCCGCCAAGCACGAGGACCAGGCCTCTAGAAAGCAGATGGCTGCTCGCCCCTGTGTGAGCCCTTCAGGGTTCAGGGAGCAGCTTGTCGGGTGTACAGTCGTCCAGATGGCCTCAGATTGCAATTTGTATGCCGATTATGTGCCGATTGCTCGGATTACAGAGTAGGCCTCGGCGGAGCTCTGGAACAGGCGACTGCTCACCTCGCCATCTTGGACACGCCCCCTCTATCCCCTATTTTAGGGATATGCAATTAGCGGACCTCCAGCTGTTGCAAAACTACAAGTCCCACGATGGCTCTGGGTGACATGCTTGTGGCTAACAGAGTCTTGCTATGCCTCATGGGACTTGCAGTTCTGCAAGAGCTGGAGGTCCGCTACTTGCATATCCCTGCCCTATTTTGTAGACGCTATAACTTTTGCGCAAACCAATTAATATACGCTTATTGCGATTTTTTTTTTTTACCAAAAGTATGTAGAAGAATACATATCGGTCTAAACTGAGGAAAAAAATTGTTTTTGTTTTTTTTAAATTTGGGGTATTTATTATAGCAAAAAGTAAAAGATATTGGGGTTGATTTACTAAAGGCAAATAAACTGTGCACTTTGCAGTTGCCCTCTGAAAGCACAATTGCTCCAAAGCTTAGTAAATGAGGTAAGGCTTCACTTTGCAAAGAGTACCCAATCCTATGCAAGGAAAAATTTAAAAAATGCATTTTTGCTTGCACATGATTGGATGATAGAAGCCAGTAGAGCTTCTGCTCATTTACCAAGCTCTGGAGCAACTGCACTTGAAGAGGGCAACTGCACAGTCTTTTTCCCTTTAGTAAATCAACCCCATTGTGTTTTATTTTTCAAAATTGTCGCTCTTTATTTGTGGGGAAAAAAGGACGTCAATTTTGTTTGGGTACAGCGTCGTACGACCGCGCAATTGTCTGTTAAAGCGACGCAGTGCCGGTTCACTTATGACGCAGCCGTGAAGCATCATGCATCAAGTTTTGGGGTCTAAATTACCACTTACCATCAATCATTGTGGGAATAATTTTTTAAAGGTGGTGGTGATGTGTGTGTATGGGGGGGGGTTATGGTGCTTGACACTTACCACTATTGATCATAGGTTCATTTTTTTTAAATTAGAGAAATGAAATGTATATGGAAACAATGTTAAGCTCTTTAGAGTGTTTTCTTTATACTGTATACTAAAAAGTAAACAAAAAAAAAAACGCCAAAATGTTTGGTTAATAAATACCAGCAAAACAAAGCTCTATTTGTCTAAAAAAAGAAAAAAAAATATCAAAGTCAATTGGGTACAGTGTTGCATGAATGAGTAATTGTCAGCCAAATTATCACAGCACTGAAAACTGAAAAATATGGCCTGGTAATTGCAATTCTTAAACAGGTGGGCGTCATGGTACTGCAGGGGCGGGGGAATACGTGTAGGTTGACACCACATGCCCCCTGCTACGGGTACAAGTAGCATGGCCAAGTTGGCAAAAATTACTTTGGGAACACATTCAGCATCCCATAGTGATCTGTTAGGGTGGAGGTCACCTGACATAGTCCAATAATTACCAGCACTAGGCTAAAGAAGAGGAACCCTAGTATGGACCAAAGGTGTCTGCAGCTGTGGACTCCGGTGGCTATTGTCTAAAGAAAGTGCTGTTCCAATGATTAGGATGATGATAATGAAAGATAAGTGAACCCCATAGGCATGCGCAACGGGCTGTGCCGGGTGTGCCTGGGCACACCCTAATTACCCTGTGTGACGCAGAATGCCGAGGAGGGGAACCCGCCGCCTGGAGGGAAGCGCCATAGATGGGGTAAGTGCAGGACTCCTATGCGACCACCCGACCGGGGAGGGGAGGGGGGTGGTTTGGGGTGATGTGAGTGACCTGACTGACCAACCGACCCACGGGGGGGGGCAAAATTATACCGCCAGCCGCCACTGAGAACCACTGCTGTAGAGATATGAATGGGAGGTCATTTTCTTTTCTACTTGGGTCACAGCTTTCTCTGATATCTACCACTTTTTAAAAGGGGGGGGAGGGGGCTTCACATTTGAAAGAGCTGTTTTTTTTTAACACAACACTGTGAAGGATGGAGAACCAGAAAACATTGTTAAACAAATACTGTATACAGTTTTCACTCTAATATGCAGTGCTCAAAATTCCCCACCAGATGGTGCCATTGTGTTAGCAGCTCACACCGCCTGCTTTCACCTTCCCAAATCCTGTATTCATTCCATTCCATTGTATGACTGCAGAAAAGATTGATGCCACTAAACTAGCCTTTAGTGTAGCCACAGATTTTTAAAGTTGTTGTTGTGCAAATAAACACAACAAAAGTGAAGTGCAAGTGTATATTATGGCAAAAAGACATGAACAAGTCACCATTTTACGTATTTGCTGTGTGTATTACCATTTGACCATCAATTGCTTGTCATAAAAATGAGAGAAGGAGGTGCAGTGAGCCAGCATACTCTACTTCTGCTGTCAGATGAAATCATATTGAGTTTTTTGGGTGGTGGGCATGGTTTCTGGTCAATGGAGGATTTGGGGTCCTCCACTTAACTACTGACTAAGAACAAATGCTTAATCACTGTTAATAGATTTTTTTTTACAGTAGTACCTTGGATAGCGAGCATAATCCATTCCAGAAGCATGCTTGTAATCCAAAGCACTCGTATATCAATGCGAGTTTCTCTATAGGAATCAATGGAAACTCAGATAATTTGTGCATGCAGTACCGCATGTGGCCAGAAGTGTGGGGGGGCGCTGGAGACACTCGGAAACACTCGGAGACACTCAGAGATGCTCAAAGACACTCAGAGACGCTCCGGAACGGTGTGTTCCTGGGTGTCTCCGAGCAGCTCCGAGTGTCTCCGAATGGCACTGGCGCCACTGCACCTCTGGCTATATGTGGTACTGCACACCCCAGAAGCTTGAGTCCTGCTCGTCTTGCGAGACAACGCTCGCAAATCCAGCTCGTATTGCAAAACGCTTGTAAACTGCGTTACTTGCAATACAAGGTTTTACTGTATTTTTATTTTTTTAGAAAAAATGGGCCCCATCCCAGGGCCGTATTTAACACAGGGCAAAAGGGGCACCTGCCCTGGGCCCAGTCATTGCTGTGGGGCTCGAAGCAGCTGCCTCTTGAGCCCGCAAATAGTTAATAAGTGGATTCGGGAGGGCCCAGGAAAATGTTTTCCTAGGGTCAAATCAATATTAAAGATGGCCCTGCCCAATTCTTCAATGTGGAAGAGCGAGAGATTAACATTTTAGCATGTTCACCATCACCACTGTGAGCATTGTGCTATCGTGATGGGTCCTGCCAATAGATTAGATTATTCAATCTGAGTATTATCGATGCATTCTGTATAAAATTTGTTTTTAAAAAAAGTTTATATTTAAGTTTTTTTATAGATTTTAAAAAACAATTTCTTATATAATTACCATGCAACTGTAGCTGAGTGCCTGCCGGCAACCTGAGCACTCGCATCCCCTCCCACCGCTGTGTTGCGACCTATGCTACAAAGTGGACTGTGTGTCCCAGCCTGCTTGTCTCCCCTTTCCCCACTGCTGTACCGAGGACTGGGCGGCTGAGTGAGGAATCCTCCACCGGATCCTTCTGCCTCTTTCTCCCCCTCCCCTCATCTGAAGATGATGCAGTTGCTCAGCACACTGAGATTTGTAGTTCTAGAAGGGAGCTGCACTGTGGAAGCCATGGAGCTGAGAACTAGGGATGAGCCACGTTCGAGTCGAACGTGAGTTCGACTCGAACATCGGATGTTCGCCTGTTCGCCAAATACCGAACATTATGGGGCGGGAAATTTGAGCGCCCGCAGAAAGCGCCATAATGCACAGCGAGACCGTCAATGCACTGAGAGATCGCAGTGAACCTGCATGCTTTGGCCAATCACATCCCGCTCTGCTGTGAGAGCCATGACTGGCCAAAGGCAGGGTGCCTTTGGCGAATCATGGCTCAGGGGGCTGAGTCCACGCCCAACACTATGTAAGGCTGCTTACATGGCAATCGTACATAGTTTTATGAATGAGAGCAGCAAAATGACATTTGGAAAGGAAAAAATGTAATTTAACTGCTCGCGGCTGTAATGTATTGCCGGATTCCGGCAATATACATAAAAATCATCGGGCCTGGTATGGATATTAAGGGGAACCCTGCGCCAAAATTAAAAAAAAAAAATTACGTGGGGGTCCCCCCAAAATCCATACCAGGCCCTTCAGGTCTGGTATGGATTTTAAGGGGAACCCCCGAGCCAAAATTTGAAAAAAAAATGGCGTAGGGGTCCCCTCAAAATCCATACCAGACCCTTATCAGAGTACGCAACCTGGCAGGCTGCAGGAAATGGGGTGGAGGCGAGAGATATACCGCCCTCCTGAACTGTACCAGGCCACATGCCCTCAACATAAGGAGGATGCTTTGGGCCCCCCCCCAAAGCACCTTGTCCCCATGTTGTTGGGGACAAGGGCCTTATCCCGGTCACAAGGGGACAAGGGCCTCATCATGTGATGTCAAGTAACGTCGGAGGGGGGCAGGGCCACCCAGTGACGTAAACGGGTGACTATATAACAGCTGTCATTGAAAAAAGCCTGCAGTCAGCGGGAGCCTCCCATTGATGCAGAGTTTTCTCCATTTTTTTTTTTTTCTCGGGTCGTCGGATGCTGTGATCAAAGCTAGAGTTACATCGGGGGACATTTTTTTTTATAAAGGACTTGTCCAAAACTGTCTCCTGTCATTTTTACCATTTTGATACTTTTTTGGTGAATGTGCAGGGGTACAATGTACCCGATACCAATTCACATGGGGGGGCTGGGATCTGGGGGTCCCCTTGTTAAAGGGGGCTTCCAGATTCGGATAAACCGCTCACAGACCCCCACAATCACTGGGCAAGGGTTGTGGGGGTGAGGCCCTTGTCTCCATCAACATGGGGACAAGGTGCTTTGGGGGGACCCCAAAGCATCCTCCCCATGTTGAGGGCCAATGGCCTGGTATGGTTCAGGAGGGGGGGCGCTCTCTCATCCCTCCCCTTTTCCTGCGGCCTGTCAGGTTGCGTGTTCAGATAAGGGTCTGGTATGGATTTTGGGGGGACCCCACGCCATTTTCTTTTTAATTTTGGCACAGGATTCCACTTAATATCCATACCAGACCTGAAGGGCCTGGTATGGATTTTGGGAGGGACCCCTATGCCTCTTTTTAAAAAAAATTTTAGCGCAGGGTTCCCCTTAATACCCCAGACCTGAAGGGCCTGGAATGGATTTTGGGGGGACCCCCACACATTTTTTTTTTTACATTTTGGTGCGGGATTCCCCTTAATATCCATACCAGACGGAAAGGGCCTGGTAATGGACTGAGAGGGTGACCCATGCCATTTTTTTCAATGATTTTTATCTATATTGCTGGGACCTGACAATACATTATAGCCGCGAGCAGTTTTAAATTACTTTTTTCCCCTTTACAAATGTCATTTTGAGTGGGATTGTTCTAAACATGGGAAAGGTACACTACTTTACAGGCATACTAAGGACACCCCCCCAAGCACGATATTGAAAGGAAAATTTCATTTTTATTGCTTCACTTTAAGCATTATTAAAATCACTGCTCCCGAAAAAACTGCAGTTTTTAAAACTTTTTTTGCATTGATCCATGTCCCCTGGGGCAGGACCCGGGTCCCCAAACACTTTTTATGACAATACTTTGCATATAAGCCTTTAAAATGAGCACTTTCATGTTCGTGTCCCATAGACTTTAACGGTGTTCGTGTGTTCGCACAAATTTTTTGCCTGCTCACAAGTTCTGGTGCGAATCGAACGGGGGCGGGGGGTGTTCGGCTCATCCCTATTGAGAACTACCAGACCCAAAGAGACACCTTGATATGGGAGGGGAGAGCAGAGTTTTCCCGGGAAATAAAGAGGAGATCTGGGCAGACAGTATGGTGAACTGGTGTGTGCAGACCTGTTGCTGTGTATGCCTACACTTGGAGAGAGCCTTGTGAGGGCCCGAGTGCAGAGAGCCGGGGCTGAGCCTAGAGGCCCAGAAAACTGAGTTACCAGGGTCAGGTGCTTGAGGACAGCAGACCACCAAGAATTCAGGACAAGATTAATTGTGCACCAGGATTTGTAAGTGGAAACAACTGTGCCTATCACATCACTGTCAACAGTTTAATATCAGTAGAGACTGTCCATTACTTAGCAGCCCAACAGTCATCCACTGCATACAGTTCTAAAGAGACAGTAACAAGTGCACCACCATACAGATGGGCCCCAATGTTAGCCAGCTTAAATTTCCAAATTAGGCGCAGAGTATTATACAAACACCTTCATGGGTACACCATTCAAGAACACGTACACATTCACCCATCACAGAGTGCAAATAGTCACAAACACAAATTCTCCTGCACTTGGGAGTGAGCCCAATATCTCCATCTTGGTTCAACAAGGATAAGCCATGTCTTGCTGCCCTCTAAAGACTGGGGTAGTCTGATACTCTAAAACCACAGGGAAAAAAAAGAAAGGGTGCACCGACCTAGTGCATTATCCTAAAACCATAATTTTATTGTTAAAAAGTGGTAAGTACTCACAAAATCACAATTGAGTTTGAGCTCATCACATGATACAGCATCAAAGTTCATCGCATGGTACAACATCATTCAGTCCATAGTGCATCAAAATCTCAGGCAGGATGTGAAGACCCAACAAGCTAACCTCTTCCTCAGAGGTTTGGGACACTTTTTTTTTTATTAGTTATTGCAGAGAGTTACTGTGAGACTATTAATTGCCATAGTATAGTCTAGTTTTCACCTTATTTCGTTTAATGCATTCAAACATATTCAGTTACCTGTTTATTGCTCTGTGCATTGCACTTATAGTTACATAGTTACATAGTTTGTAAGGTTGAAAAAAGACATAAGTCCATCAAGTCTGACCTGTGTGTGTGTGCTTTTATGTCAATATTACATTGTATATCCCTGTAAGTTGTGGTCGTTTAAGTGCCTATCTAATAGTTAGTAAATTATCGATGCTGCCTACTGCAACCACAGGTTGTGGAAAAGAATTCCACAATCTAACCGCTCTTACCATAAAGAACCCTCTACGCTGTTTCCGGTTAAATCGCTTTTCCTCTAATTCTAGTGAATGGCCACGAGTCTTTTTAAATGCCCTTTCGCTGAAAAGTTTTATCCCTATTATGGGGTCACCAGTACGGTATTTGTACATTGAAATCATATCCCCTCTCAAGCGTCTCTTCTCCAGAGAGAATAAGATTAGTTCTCCTAACCTTTCCTCATAACTAATATACTCCAGACCCTTTATTAGCTTTGTTGCCCTTCTCTGTACTCTCTAGTTCCAGCACATCCTTCCTGAGGACCGGTGCCCAGAACTGAACGGTATACTCTAGGTGCGGCCAGACCAGAGTCTTGTAGAGCGGGAGAATTATCGTTTTATTGCCGGAGTTAATTCCCTTTTTAATGCATGCCAATATTTTATTGGCTTTGCTTGCAGTAGCTTGGCATTGCATGCCATTGCTGAGCCTGTCATCTACTAGGACCCCCGGGTCCTTTTCCATCCTAGATTCCCCCAGAGGTTCATATTACTGCCACCTCATTGCATTATTTTACATTTTTCCACCTCATTTGCCATGTAGTTGCCCACCCCATTCATTTGTTCAGATCTTCTTGGAAGGTTTCCACCTGCCTTGCAACAATATATACACTTTATCTACCATCTACCAAGTAGCTTGTGGTCTAGTTCCTAATATAGTGTGTGGTATACCAATAATCAAGGTGCAACCAGGTGTGTCAGAGGGGACAGAATGGTATTCAGAGTCACAGCAGAACAGAGAAGCCATCAGACCAAGCAGCTTCAGCAGGGGTAGCGCTACACAACCGTAATATTTTCTCTATTTATAATAAAGACAAAATGTTCATTTTCGGTGCACTAAGTCTTGGTTGGACAATACACAAAAGGCACATTCGAAGGGTCAAATTTCCAAAACCCAGAGCAAAATGTCCTGGATATCAGGGGAAGCTGGAAAGTCATGGGGGCATCACAGCATCACAGGGGGTACATAATTGGAATCTAGCCCTGTGTGAAGCCGATATCCAGCTGACCCTCCAGCAGAAGAGACTTTTATGTGTAATTAGCTCTGGCGGGCCTTGTGAAGATTAATTACTGGAGTGAGTCACAGGAAAGACAAAGCTGGCACTGAACAGGGCGCCCTGCAGCCTTCATTTTCCATAGAGGTCCTGGGCAAAGCTTGGCATCTTACCTTCGTCCTCTTGGAATTTCCACATCCCAGGTGCTCGCTAATTAAATAACAATAAAAGTATTAATTTTCTTGTTACATATTGGGCATCAAACAAGGGCTGCACTGTGCCTCGCTGCTAATGCTGCAGCCTGTCTGAAATACCTGTTCTGAAAAGTTAAAAAACAAATTAAAAGACCACTGTATTCATTTTGGTGAAGTTTATTTTGTTTTTAAAGTTTATTAGTTTTTCAACCAATGTTTTATATTGATTTTTTTGATTTTTTTTTTGCATGAAAAAGGAAAGAGGGGTGATGCAGTTAAAGTCCTTTAAATTCAGATGTTTTGACTTTTCTGTAAAATCATCATGTCTGCATAGTGTAGAAAATATATGTTAAAAAAAATGTTGAGTGACAGAAAAGTAAATCAGGTGTAAAAATATAAATGGGGAACAGATGAAGATTTTGATGATAATGCTCTGCAATCTGTTTCCCGTGAGTGTGCACCTTCTGCCTTTAAGAAATATTGCAAATAGACAGCGTAGGGTGATCTATTTATTATGACAGGATGTTTTTGTTGGTATACAACCCCATCCCCACCAAAAGAGGCTACCTGCTCTATACTGTTGAGTGCAGTTGAATATACAAACTGTAGTACTTCATATTCCCATCGCACACTTTCCTGGATGAGCTCATGAAATATGGGTGCTGCAGCAACAACCAGCTGGATACTGGTTCAAGTCAAAATGAAAATATTTGCCAGCACACCATGGAACGGCGTAGATAGCGTCCAAACGTGTAATTTATTGCATGATCACAACACAAGGAGAGTGCAACGATTCGGAGTCACACAGGACCCCTTCGTCAGGCATGTGACCACATGCCTGACGAAGGGGTCCTGCATGACTCCGAAACGTTGCACTCTCCTTGTGTTGTGATCATGCAATAAATTACACGTTTGGACGCTATCTACCCCGTTTCATGGTGTGCTGGCGAATATACAAACTGCACACGAAGAAGAGATAATCTAATAAACTAGCTCAAACAAAAAATGCATATATATATATATATATATATATATATATATATATACACAGTTACATACATACATACAGTGGGGACGGAAAGTATTCAGACTCCGTTAAAATTTTAACTCTTTGTTATATTGCAGCCATTTGCTAAAATCATTTAAGTTTTTTTTCCTCATTAATGTACACACAGCACCCCATATTGACAGAAAAACACAGAATTGTTGACATTTTTGGAGATTTATTAAAAAAGAAAAACAGAAATATCACATGGTCCTAAGTATTCAGACCCTTTGCTCGGTATTTAGTAGAAGCATCCTTTTGATCTAATACAGCCATGAGTCTTTTTGGGAAAGATGCAACACGTTTTTCACACCTGGATTTGGGGATTCTCTGCCATTCCTCCTTGCAGATCCTCTCCAGTTCTGTCAGATTGGATGGTAAGCGTTGGTGGACAGCCATTTTTAGGTCTCTCCAGAGATGGTCAATTGGGTTTAAGTCAGGGTTCTGGCTGGGCCATTCAAGAACAGTGAAGCCACTTCTTCGTTATTTTAGCTGTGTGCTTAGGGTCATTGTCTTGTTGGAAGGTAAACCTTCGGCCCAGTCTGAGGTCCTGAGCACTCTGGAAAAGGTTTTCGTCCAGGATATCCCTGTACTTGGCCGCATTCATCTTTCCCTCGATTGCAACCAGTCGTCCTGTCCCTGCAGCTGAAAAACACCCCCACAGCATGATGCTGCCACCACCATGCTTCACTGTTGGGACTGTATTGGACAGGTGATGAGCAGTGCCTGGTTTTCTCCACACATACCGCTTAGAATTAAGGCCAAAAAGTTCTATCTTGGTCTCTTCAGACCAGAGAATCTTATTTCTCACCATCTTGGAGTTCTTCAGGTGTTTTTTTTAGCAAACTCCATGCGGGCTTTCATGTGTCTTGCACTGAGGAGAGGCTTCCGTTGGGCCACTCTGCCATAAAGCCCCGACTGGTGGAGGGCTGCAGTGATGGTTGACTTTCTACAACTTTCTCCCATCTCCCGACTGCATCTCTGGAGCTCAGATACAGTGATCTTTGGGTTCTTCTTTACCTCTCCCACCAAGTCTCTTCTCCCCCCGATAGCTCAGTTTGGCCGGGCGGCCAGCTCTAGGAAGGGTTCTGGTCATCCCAAACGTCTTCCATTTAGGGATTATGAAGGCCACTGTGCTCTTATGAACCTTAAGTGCAGCAGACATTTTTTGTAACCTTGGCCAGATCTGTGCCTTGCCACAATTCTGTCTCTGAGCTCTTCAGGCAGTTCCTTTGACCTCATGATTCTCATTTGCTCTGACATGCACTGTGAGCTGTAAGGTCTTATATAGACAGGTGTGTGGCTTTCTTAATCAAGTCCAATCAGTATAACCAAACACAGTTGGACTCAAATGAAGGTGTAGAACCATCTCAAGGATGATCAGAAGAAATGGACAGCACCTGAGTTAAATATATGAGTGTCAAAAGAGTCTAAATACTTAGGACCATGTGATATTTCAGTTTTTCTTTTTTAATAAATCTGCAAAAATGTCAACAATTCTGTGTTTTTCTGTCAATATGGGGTGCTGTGTGTACATTAATGAGGAAAAAAATAAACCATTTAGCAAATGGCTGCAATATAACAAAGAGTGAAAAATTTAAGGGGGGTCTGAATACTTTCCGTCCCCACAGTGCCTTGAAAAAGTGAAAAAGTATTCCCATTCCACATTTTGTCACGTTACAATAAAAAAATGTAAATATATTTTAATGGGAATTTACGTGATAGACCAACACAAAGTGGCACATTGTGAAGTAAAAGGGAAATGATAAATGGTTTTCAATTTTTTTTTTACAAATAAATATGTGAAAAGTGTGGGGTACATTTGAATTCAGCTCCCCTGAGTCAATACTTTGTAGAACCTCCTTTCACTGCAATTACAGCTGCAAGTCTTTTTGGGGATGTCTCTACCAGCTTTGCACATCTAGAGAGTAACAATTTTTGACCATTCTTCTTTGCAAAATAGCTCAAGCTCTGTCAGATTGGATGGAGAGCGTCCGTGAACAGCAATTTTCAAGTCTTGCCACAGATTCTCAATTGGATTTAGGTCTGGACTTTGGCTTGGCCATTCTAACACATGAATATGCTTCGATCTAAACCATTCCATTGTAGCTCTGGCTGTATGTTTTGGGTCGTTGTCCTGCTGGAAGGTGACCTCCGCCCCAGTCTCAAGTATTTTTCAGAACAGGTTTTCTTCTAAGATTGCCCTGTATTTGGCTCCATCCATCTTCCCATCAATTCTGACCAGCTTCCCTGCTGAAGAAAAGCATCCCCTCAACATGATGCTGCCACCACCATGTTTCTTTTTCTCAATACCAAAATTAATCCGTTACTGGATGGTCTTTTTTCAACCAGATTGCCTGTGTAACTAAGTATCTTTTCTTTACTTCAGCGTAAGAACTAAACTCCTCATTTTGCATTATTTTCTCCTCTAAACTTCAAGGAGAAGTTCACCTTTAAAGTGGATGTAAACCCGATTTTTTTTTGTTTTTTGTTTTGGTCATAATGTAGAGTATAAGATTTCCTATCATTTGAGCCCAGTCTTGCCACACAGAGTTAATCCATCTCTGAGCAATCCTCTTTTATTGTTCAGTGAGATAAAACTTGACAAACTGAGAAAAACTTTGTCAAATCCTCCCCCTTGCTGTGAGTGACAGGTGAATTACATCTCATGCACTAGCCTAAGACATGCATTATTTTTTAATTCCCACCCCCACTCCTTTCTTCAGCAGCTCTGCAAGGATTGGCTGTTCCACACCTCAGCATGATTTGGCATGCTGAAGTCATGTGGTTACTTTCCTGTCTTTTCACTGGATGTTAGAGATCATAGCAGAAGTTCAGTGTTAGAAATACAGAGGAGAAAATGCATATTGACAAGGGGAGTGTAGAGGTGGGCGGGGAGTCTACTGACATCACGACTCCACCCACCGAGCTCCAGACAACAGACCCACCCACAGAATCTGCAGTTTTCCGGGTCTACTAACAGACAGAGGGGAGACATTTGACAGGTAAGGATACATGCAGGAGGTGTGTATATCCTTATAGATAACCCCCATGGCAGGAGTTTAGAAAGGATGACATTGGGTTTACATCCACTTTAAGGGAAAAAATACACATATTTTCCGAAAAAAATAACATGAATGTATTATCTTTCCCCACAGGAGCCTACAAAGTATCTGCAATCAATAGATCACAGATGTAACATCAGGCTCGCTCCTGCAGTCACGTCCTTCATCTCATGTAGTGGCAGACAGGACTTGTAGTTTGTTCATACACAGAATACTTTGAATGAATGACACGGCTGTGCAGGGCTGTGTGGGGAAGCCCCCCGATGGTTGCACTTATTATAATTGTGACAGCAGCTGTGGGGGACTGGAACCCCCACCTGCTGTGATAGGGCACAGAGTAGAGGGGAGAGTGGTAGCTTAGGGAATGGGGGGGGGGCTGAAACATGTTACAACCTAAATATGGGTGTAACATATTCCAAAGGTGAACTTATCCTTTTTATTTGCACAGCTGCAATGAACATTTGCAGCATTTTGTGTAATACGATCATTTTCTATGATTGTTAGCACCATCTAGTGGCCATATTGCAGTAATTTTCCTGATTGAGTTATTTTAGGAAGAAACAGCATTGTGGCCACTAGATGGCACCTACCACCATAGGAAATACTAATTTTACACAAAATATAGCGTTTTTTTTTGTTTCGGTTGTACAACTGTTTGTCACGTTTGTACAGCAATTGTTTTTTATAAATAGAGGCCTTAGTAAAATGTGGGTAGAAAGGCGAATAAACAAAAACACACTAATATGACTATTGTACACCTGAATAGTGAACGTTATGAATCGCTCATCCTAGGTCTGCTCTGATTTGTGTTTTAGGTAGTGAATCGCATGGAAGCAAATTGCACAATCAGATGGAAGGAAGCAGAAGGATCTGTGCGCTGATCATTGTCTTCCTGTGTTTCATGCAAGGTATTGTAAACATTATATATACCTATCTCATGAAGGTCTGTGAGGTTACAGCTTTATCACATAAACTGCAGCTACTACCAATCAGCAGAATATATAGTTGTGTATATATAGGAGTTGTAGTTCTGGTCCCACATAGCTTTTCCACTACGTTGTCACTGCTCCCCCTTCTGTATCTAAATAGCATTGTGCAGGTGTCACTGCTCCCCCTTCTGTATCTAAATAGCATTTCCGCTGTGCATGTGTCACTGCGCCCCCTTCTGTCTGCTCTGCGGACTGCTGTCGACCCACTGCAAGCCTGATATCCACATTAGGTCCGCATGGGACAGTTTTGGTGTTTGTTGAAGAATCTGTGAATTTTGAGGTGATGCACTAATGAAACAAGGGAGGTTTGTGTATTTTCATGAAATACTTCTTTAATGTCCAACTTCGTCCCAAACTCTTTTTGTTTTGGACAGGGCAGAGGAAAGGTTAAACCTCTTTTGGGTTTTACTGCAGTCTCTGTCCCCATTTGCATTTAGTTGCTGGAGCCAGCTCTAAATACTTTTTTTTTTTTGCAGGTGCAGTGTCCTTTCACATTCATGGTCTCTAGTGAAGTGTCTCCCTATATTGGTGGTTAGAGAAGAGGGACCCTCTTACATTGGTCAATGATGAAGGGACTTTTAACATTGGATTCTTGGTGTAGTCCCTCCTTATATTGGTGGCACTGGCGATTGGAGAAGTGCCCCCTTACATTGGTAGTCAGTGTAGTGCCCTTTCATGTTGATAGTCACTGGTGAAGTGCCACCTTTTATTGGTGGTTTGTGAAGAGGGGTCCTCTTACACAGATGGTCAGTGGTGAAGGGACTCCTTACATTGGTGATTGGATGTGTAGTGCTCCCTTACAATAGTGGACATTGGGGAAAGTGCCCCCCCCCGAGTGGTGGTCAGTGTAGTGCCCTTTTATACTGATGGTCACAGGTGAAATGCCCCCTTATATTGGTGGTCAGCGAAGAAGGGTTCTCTTACAATGGTGGTCAGTGATGAAGGGACTCCTAACATTGCTGATTCTTGGTGTAGTCCCTCCTTGCATTGGTGGCCATTGGGGAAGTGCCCCCTTACATTGGTAGTCAGTGTAGTGCCCTTTCATGTTGATAGTCACTGGTGAAGTGCCACCTTTTATTGGTGGTCTGTGAAGAGGGGTCCTCTTACATAGGTGGTCAGTGGTGAAAGGACTCTTTACATTGGTGATTGGTGGTGTACTGCCCTTTCATACTGATGGTCACTGGGGAAGTACCTATATTGGTGGTCAACGGAGAAGGGTCCTCTTACAATGGTGGTCAGTGATGAAGTAACTCCTTACATTGGTGATTAGTGGTGTAGTCCCCCTTTCACATCGGTGGTCATTGGGAAAGTGCCCCCTGACATTGGTGGTCATTAAAAAAGGGTCCTCTTACAATGGTGGTCAGTGATGAAGGAACTCCTTACATTGATGATAAGTGGTGTAGTACCCTCTTATATTGATAGTCTTGATAGTCTTTGGGAAAGTACCCCTCATATTGTTGGTCAGTGATGAAGGATCCCCTCTCATTGGTGGCCAGTAGTGAAGGGGCCCCTTACATTGGTGGTCAATACAAGCTCAGCTTAATAGATCATTGGTGTCAACGAATATTTATCCAAGAGAATAGGGATGAGCTAACAATGGCTGTTCGCAAGTTCGCCAAACAGCGAACAATTTGGGGTGTTCGCGGCAAATTCGAATTCCGCGGAACACCCTTTAAAAGTCTATGGGAGAAATCAAAAGTGCTAATTTTAAAGGCTTATATGCAAGTTATTGTCATAAAAAGTGTTTGGGGGCCTGGGTCCTGCCCCAGGGGACATGGATCAATGCAAAAAAAAGTTTTAAAAACGGCCGTTTTTTCAGGAGCAGTGATTTTAATAATGCTTGAAGTCAAACAATAAAAGTGTAATATCCCTTTAAATTTCGTACCTGGGGGGCGTCTATAGTATACCTGTAAAGGGGCGCATGTTTCCCGTGTTTAGAACAGTCTGACAGCAAAATGACATTTCAAAGGAAAAAAAGCCATTTAAAACTACTCGCGGCTATTGCATTGCCGGTCCGACAATACACATAGAAGTTCATTGATAAAAACGGCATGGGAATTCCCCACAGGGGAACCCTGAACCAAAATTTTTAAAAAAATGACGTGGGGGTCCCCCTAAATTCCATACCAGGCCCTTCAGGTCTGGTATGGATATTAAGGGGAAACCCGGCCAAATTTTAAAAAAAAAATGACGTGGGGGTCCCCCTAAATTCCATACCAGACCGTTCAGGTCTGGTATGGATTTTAAGGGGAACCCCGCGCCAAAAAAAAAACGGCGTGGGGTCCCCCCAAAAATCCATACCAGACCCTTATCCGAGCACGCAACCTGGCAGGCCGCAGGAAAAGAGGGGGGACGAGAGAGCACCCCCCTTCCTGAACCGTACCAGGCCACATGCCCTCAACATTGGGAGGGTGCTTTGGGGTAGCCCCCCAAAACACCTTGTCCCCATGTTGATGAGGACAAGGGCCTCATCCCCACAACCCTGGCCAGTGGTTGTGGGGGTCTGCGGGCGGGGGCTTATCGGAATCTGGAAGCCCCCTTTAACAAGGGGACCCCCAGATCCCGGCCCCCCTGTGTGAAATGGTAAGGGGGTACAAAAGTACCCCTACCATTTCACTAAAAAACTGTCAAAAATGTTAAAAATGACAAGAGACAGTTTTTGACAATTCCTTTATTTAAATGCTTCTTCTTTCTTCTTTCTTCTATCTTCCTTCATCTTCTTCTGGTTCTTCTGGCTCTTCTGGTTCTTCCTCCGGCGTTCTCGTCCAGCATCTCCTCCGCGGCGTCTTCTATCTTCTTCTCCTCAGGCCGAACCCACACCCATGGCATGGGGGAGGCTCCCGCTCTTCTCTTCATCTTCTTCTCTTCTTAATCTTCTTCTTCATCTTCTTCTCTTCTTCTCTTCTTCATTTTCTTCTCCGGGCCGCTCCGCATCCATGCTGGCATGGAGGGAGGCTCCCGCTGTGTGACGGCGTCTCCTTGTCTGACGGTTCTTAAATAAGGGGGGGCGGGGCCACCCGGTGACCCCGCCCCCCACTGACGCACGGGACATGACAGGACTTCCCTGTGGCATTCCCCGTGACGTCACAGGGAAGTCCCGTCAAGTCACTGTGCGTCAGAGGGGGCGGGGTCACCGGGTGGCCCCGCCCCCCGTTATTTAAGAACCGTCAGACGAGGAGACGCCATCACACAGCGGGAGCCTCCCTCCATGCCAGCATGGATGCGGAGCGGCCCGGAGAAGAAAATGAAGAAGAGAAGAAAAGAAGAAGATGAAGACAAGACGAAGAAGAGAAGAAGATGAAGAGAAGAGCGGGAGCCTCCCCCCATGCCATGGGTGCGGAGCGGCCCGAGGAGAAGAAGATAGAAGAAGCCGCGGAGGAGATGCTGGACGAGAACGCCGGAGGAAGAACCAGAAGAGCCAGAAGAACCAGAAGAAGAAGATGAAGGAAGATAGAAGAAAGAAGCATTTAAATAAAGGAATTGTCAAAAACTGTCTCTTGGGGGCCGGGATCTGGGGGTCCCCTTGTTAAAGGGGGCTTCCAGATTCCAAAAAGACCCCCGCCCGCAGACCCCCACAACTACCGGCCAGGGTTGTGGGGGTGAGGCCCTTGTCCTCATCAACATGGGGACAAGGTGTTTTGGGGGGCTACCCCAAAGCACTCTCCCAATGTTGAGGGCATGTGGCCTGGTACGGTTCAGGAGGGGGGGCGCTCTCTCGTCCCCCCCTCTTTTCCTGCGGCCTGCCAGGTTGCGTGCTCGGATAAGGGTCTGGTATGGATTTTTGGGGGGACCCCACGCCGTTTTACTTTTTAATTTTGGCCGGGGTTCCCCTTAATATCCATACTAGATCTGAAGGGCCTGGTATGGAATTTAGGGGGACCCCCACGTCATTTTTTTTTTATTTCGGTTCGGGGTTCCCCTGTGGGGAATTCCCATGCCGTTTTTATCAATGAACTTCTATGTGTATTGTCGGACCGGCAATGCAATAGCCGCCAGTAGTTTTAAATGGCTTTTTTTCATTTGAAATGTCATTTTGCTGTCAGACTGTTCTAAACATGGAAACATGCGCCCCTTTACAGGCATACTATAGACACCCCCCAGCTATGAAATTTAAAGGGATATTACACTTTTATTGTTTGACTTTAAGCATTATTAAAATCACTGCTTCTGAAAAAACGGCCGTTTTTAAAAGTTTTTTTTGCATTGATCCATGTCCCCTGGGGCAGGACCCAGGTCACCAAACACTTTTTATGACAATAACTTGCATATAAGCCTTTAAAATTAGCACTTTTGATTATTCATGTTCGTGTCCCATAGACTTTAACGGTGTTCGCGTGTTCGAACAAACTTTTTTCCTGTTCGCATGTTCTGGTGCGAACCGAACAGGGGTGTGTTCGGCTCATCCCTACAAGAGAAGGGGGGCTTCCCTCATCCCAGGCCATTGCCTTTGATTGCTCTTGATGATATCAATGCCGGATCTAGCCATCAAACAGAAGATCCATCTGCCCAGGACTACATGCATGCTAGCTGGTTATTGCAAGCTCACGGGCATCAAGCAAGAGGTTCTGGGAACATGCCCAAGATCTAGTCATGTCTCTGATCTGCGTGTAGCAAGGTCCTAGGCCTCCTTTGATCTGATGAGATTCTCCAGGGCCAGGGACAGCTGACATCCTTATGTATGTAGTGGGTTGTGAGGTATGGTGGGTGCAGAGTAGTTAAAGTTACTGGGAGCCAGACACTTCTTGAATGCAAAAGAACGTTTATTTCTCTTAACAAACTTTTTTGGGGGAGAGAGTGTTAGGGCCAGGACACCCTTAGGTAGTTGCAAGCTTAATTGTCAGACTCCGCGACTTCAATAGGAGGACAGCCATACAGGGAAAGGCATCCAGCAAGACACTCAATATCTACATGTGCAGGAGTGCTGTCTCCTATGGCAACAGTCTTTAACAGTTCCAAACACAAGGCTCTACAGTTCCTTCACTTTCACTACAACCACTGCTTATAGTTCTTCAGCACACTGAGCTCTCAGTCTCTCACTAGACCCACTGATTCACTGCCACTGAATCCCTTGAGCTCCTTCAATCTTCACAGTGGTATATTCCTCAAGCGCCACCCCCACTTCTCTGCTGGGTCTCTAACTTTGCACTCTAGATACCTCTCAAGATTCAACCACGCTGGCCTGCTCGGTCGCTAGCTTGACACACAAGGCTGCTCTGCAAGCATCACCTCGGCTGGCTGGGGCCCTTTCTTGATTCCCACTGAAGTTTCCAGATTCTTCACCATCCCTGGTTGGTGAGAATACTGCTCCGGTACTTGCTTCAGTTACTTACAGTGGACCTTGGTAATAAGGTGGATAGTCCCTTACTGGCGACAGCTTCCCCTCTACGTCCGACCACAACAGGTTCTCTGGCCAGCAGAACCGTCACTGTTGGTTGGACTGCAAGCCGCAATCCCAACCCTGCGCTGCTCTCTTGCTTCTGGATTGGCCCTCATACAGCCTAGCAGCCAGATGTGCCCGGGATAGGCCCAATCTCCAGCCTAGCAGCCCAGGCAATACAACACACGTCCACCCAGACAGCCGTCCAGGTGGCACAGAACACAGATCACCTGACTCCACCCGAATATATAGGTTCTCTCAGCAGGCCAAGGGATTCAAGAAAACCCCTGCCCATCGGCTGAGACACCCCACATACCCATAACCTGACCTTGGGTTGCCTTTTTCATATCTAATACCACCAAGTACCCGGCCACCTAGTGGTAGAAAGAAAAGTGCAACATGGCCAAACTTAGGGAGAAATCAATAGATCTCTAACAATCAACCAGGATAACTACTCCTGGCAAGCAAATTTGTGAGGAGTAACCCTACCTAAACTCCACATGCTACATGTGTGCACAAAGGACTTAATCCTCCCATTGGCTCACCCTTGGTATATCACTGCCTGAGTCTTTACACCTGCTGTGGCCATTATAAAGGATTTCAATATTACCTATTGATTTTATGGTGAAAGCAAACATAGGAGCTGCAACACACAAATGTGGACAGAATCACACAAACCTTCCAGAACCTCACAGAAACTGAGTAAGGTTAGGTTCACACCAGAATGTGGTGCGAGAAACCTACGACCCACGCACATTTATCACACTGCATTTAAAACACACTGTAGTTGGGATCTGCAGTGGGTGTCAATGTTAATGTCACCCCAAACGCAGGTCACAAAAGCAGTGCGCTTACCTCCACCGGATTGCATGGTACCATGTGATTTGGTTGCAGTGCAAATCGCTGAATTGCATGTGAATCAAACAGGAATGCGCTGCGTGGTCCCGTGCGATTCATAGTGTGAACCGAGCCTTAGCCCGGGTTCACACGAGCTGCGGGAATAAAGCCGTGCGAGTTCAGCTGAACTTACACGATTTCACTCCCGCATGTCAGTCCCGATTTCGGCCGCAATTTCAGAGACATCTGTGCAGGTTTCTGCACAGATGTCAATGTAAATTGTAGCCCGAAATCGCAAAAAGGAGTACAGAAACAACGTTTAGAAATCGGTGCAGCGCCGCAAATCATCGCACCGATTAGTACAATTAAAAAAAAAAAATGCACATTTTTTTTTACCTGCAAAAAATGTATTTTTTTAAAAGGTGAACTTATACTTTAACCCCTTGGTGCTGGTGCCTCCCGGCTCTCACTTTAAGACCAGGCCTTTTTCTGACTTTTGTTGCTTACAAGTTGAAATCAGTATTTGTTGCTAGAAAATTACTTAGAAACCCCAAACATTTTATATATATATATATATATATATATATATATATATATATATATATATAAATATATATATATATATATTTTTTAGCAGAGACCCCAGGAAATAAAATGGCAGTTATTTTACGTCACAATGTATTTGTGCAGCAGTCTTCCAAAGCCAAGTGGGGGCTATCTTGCCCTCACTCGGCTTCCTGCCCAGCCACCGATCGGACCGCACCGCTTCTGGGTTTACCGACGAAAGCCCCCAGGAAGCGGCGGAAGGGGGCACCTCTCCTGCTGCCTAGAAAAGTGATCTTGTGGTGAATCCGCCACTGAGCCCAGTTTTATATGAAATACGGCCACTAGCTGTAAATAAAGATTCCAGGGTTATGGCAGCTAGCTCCTCCCATAACCCCAGTATTTAACGTTAAAGTAATGGTGTACATTTACAGTTAAGCCGTTAAATGGTTAAGGGATTTCAGATGCCAGGATGCGGGGCGGGGTTTAAGATCATGTGACTGCTGGGATTGGCTGTTGCCTGATCAGAAAGCTCTCAATCACAAGTAGCAGGAGGAAGGAGCTTTCCATTAGCTCCCGGCACAGCTGTATTTACAGTCTGCACAGTGTTAAAGCAGAATTCCACCCAAAATTGGAACTTCAGCTTTAAGCACTCCTCGCCCCTTTACATTTTTTTTTTTTTTGAGGGGCGGGGGGCGGATACCTAGTTTTGACAGGTACCCAGCTCCCACTCCTGCTGCCTAGGCGACTCCTCCTCTCCCCCTTCCTCCCTGCAATCTTCCGGGACACACCACAGGTCCCAGAAGATTGCCCGGCCACTGAAAAGGTGCAGCGCGACTGGAGCATGTGAAGTGCACACCCGGCTATGAAGCCACAAGCTGTCACAGCCTGGTGCTCACAATTGCAATGCCGGCGCCACGGAGATGAGAGGGAGAGGAGGTAGGTTTCAGGGGCGGACACATTGCTAGACCGTTGGACAGGTGAGTGTGTGTTTATTAAAAGCCAGCAGCTATACTTTTGTAGCTGCTGACTTTTAAGAAACTTAAAAACGGCTGGAACTCTACTTTAAGGCCCACCCTCCAAGAGGCCTCATATTTGCGTACTGTCAGCGCCAAAAGGTTAATAAGAGCTTCCATCATCCCTCATTCTTAGAAAGGAAAACAGGTGCATCCTGGTAGCCCAGACTCCATTTTAAGAACTGAGGGAGAGGAAACCACCAGCCATGATTCCTGCAGCACATGTAGGTGGACTAAACCTATATCCCCTACAGCAGTGGTCATCAACCCTGTCCTCAGGGCCCACTAACAGGCCAGGTTTTATGTATTACCTTGGGGAGATGCAGACTAGAATACTGCAATCACCGAGTAGCAAATGATGTGATGACCTGTGATGTATATTTAGTTATCTTGCAAACCTGGCCTGTTAGTGGCCTACATCGCTGGTGAGCAGGGACATATTGCCATCTGCAACATTAATTATTTAATTGTGTTTTTGTATGTTTTAGGCATTGATTGTATGTATTTCTCATCTGTTTTTCCCAATAGTTTCACCTACTCTGTTTTTTTTAATAAAGCTTCAAGATTACACACAGGGAAGCGTGTAGCGAGGACAGAACATTATAGAAAGGAGCTCCTAGAGATGGAGAATCAAAGACATCAGGGTCTAGGTCAACCCACCATGCTCCACCAATATCACATAAAATAGCACTGATTAGTGACCAAATATATGAATTGGTTGGACCTTTGATGATAGTTCTCAGATGAGAGAAAAAGAAAGGGATGATGTAAACGATTTTTTTTGAAAAACTGGATGTTAAAAGAGCTAGTGTGTCTTAAAAAGTGTGACTACCATTAATTTCCATAGGTGATTTCACAATACCTGAGGAACTCTTGGCAGCAACATAACTCGGGAATACAATACCTATTTGGTTGTGTGCCTTTTATTATTTCTACCGTGACTGTGATAAATTAGGGCCACTCACAGGTCTGCTCTCGTTCCCCTCTAGGAAATAGAAACTTGACAGTGTGACATTGGGCTAAACGACAAACCTTCAACAGTGAAAAATACAGAAAGGCAAAATGAGAATTTCACATTAGATGAAAAAAAAAAATCACTGAAGTCCAGGCATTTGTCCATGCAGAAATAAATCAACAAAATGCGATAGAAGCCCTTTGGCGAGTCTATCAACTCTGAGATGGATAACGCATCACAAACTATGAGATATGCAGCAATTACTGGGCAATTTCCAGCAATTATAGATTGTTATGAGTATTGTGTACAGAACTGGAGGTGTACATTGCATAATTAAAAGGCCATGCAATCAGAAACTGCAGTATCAGGGACATGATGCTGATGATTAGATGTTATTCGTAATAAAAGAGATCAGAGACATGAAAACGTATCCAAGCTCATTTAACACAGCCACCTTGGAGACAGCATATAAGGTGTTCCTACGATGGAATTTTGACTTGGTCCGCATTGCCCATTCCAATTCATCCTACAGTGACCGCTGCTTCCGGATTGTGGCCATCGGGGTGATTTTGTCCATATATGGTGGAAGTGTCCTAGACTAACTGGCTTCTGGTCCCATGTATTCGGCATCCTATTCACGTTATTTCATCTGCCCATACCAAAAGAAGCCAAGTTTGGCTTTCTCTCTCTTTCTCCCTTTTACCATGCTCAGGTGCCACAAGTACAGGTGAATTCTCTAGGTTCAATAGCGACTACAAGTGTGGCCTTCCTCACTTAGGCTGTATGGGAATGAAGTCCTGTACCCACTGCTGTGACTGCTGGCCGGAAAGGGAGCTTGTCTATGCTCCAGGCAATGGTAGAGAATAACTAGACCCACCAGGGCACATCCCGCCAGGCCACACTGGACCCTGCCAGGCCACACCCCCAACTAGTTTTACTCCACCCACATGAGCTTACTCATGGGGGCTGAGACTGCCATTCACTATCATACTGCAGGTTTTGACTTGCGGCTTCCGGGACACCTAGTCACTCTCTACCATTGCCTGGAGCATAGATGAGCTCCCTTCCCGGCTTTCACTCACAGCAGTGGGCACAGGACTTCATTCCCATACCCTGAGCAGGTCACACACATATCCTTCCTTCTGCATTTCATGGAAAGAGCAACTTCTTATTCCCTATATACCTTGCAACGGGAAGTGACCTAGCTCCTAAAGCTGACACACAACCATCCACAGGTAACCCCACAAAAACCACAAATTAACCCATGCAGTACAATATCATAGTTCCTGTCTACATGTGTGCTAAAAAAAAGCAAAAACAATGTTATCTATCTTTTGTAAGCTACTAGTCTCATCGTTCCACCATGTATTAGAGCTGAACAAGAGCAGATATGCTTGAAGTCAAGCTTGTGTGACAGCCATGGCTTCCTCCATAGATGCAGTGAAGAAATGAATGTAGATATGAAGTAACAGAAGTATGAAATCCACACAATCACCAGGTAAAAACAGAGGGGAAAAAAATCTGAAAATTCGAAGGCAAGCTGAAATATAGTACATTATTGTTTTTGGGTTTAGATACACTTCAGTGATGGGCTCATGGTGCTGCCAAACTCTTGATGCCACAGATAGAAGAGAAGAGAGTGTAGTAACAAGGATATTGTGTTGCTGACCCACAGATGCTAAATATGTATACCATTCCAAGTAAAATGTTTATGGCACAGCTGTGAATGTGGTGAACTTAAAGGACAACTCCATTCAAACAGCTGATTGTTGGGTTGAAACAAACCTGTAGGAAATGTTTTTGTTGCTAAAGCATTTGTCATGTAATATACTTATCCCTGTGATACACTCACCATGGCTGTACTTGATGGTTGAAGTGACTGAAAGCACTGCTGAGACTACAGTTCTGAAACTTCTACCCAGGCCCTGTTTTGCCCTTTCAGCTGTCTCATTTGTACTGGAGACCGCACTGCACTGAGTAGCTCAGTTACTAGTCGTGGATGGATAATGATGTGGATGAGTAGAGAGAGTCCCTTCAGTAGGTTGTGCTCAATGTTGGACAACTGCGGTGAACCCTTTTTTGGGGTGTGGGCTACTGCCTTTTTCGTCCAGCCTTATAGTTCTTCCCGCGTGTAGTGTAGGAAAAATAGGAAGGAAGAAGCGCCCTGCGTCCAAGGGAACACAAGTTTGATGGTAGATTAAAAGGTGTTTATTAACAGATAGTAAGTACATCAAGCCAACGCTTTTCGAGGGGAACTACTCCATCTTCTTTGGGGCGCTCCTTTCTTTCTTTTTTTCCTTTCAACTAACAATGGCCATTGGTCTTTGGGACACTGGTGATGCTGAAACATTTGTCAAGTAATATACCTACCCTTTTAGTACACCCACCATGACTGTACTACATGGTTGAGGTGGCTGACAACACTGCTGAGACTGCAGCTCTGTACCTTCTGCCCTACCTCCTGTCTGCCCTTCCAGCTATCAGGCCAGTGGTCATTAGGATACTGGTGATGCCCACTTTGACTTTCCACTCCAACATGAAAAACAAGGCACTAAATAACTGCTGAGTGGTTCTAACTTCCATTGAAAGCTGAACACCAGACAGATCTACAAAGGTACTAAGGAGGTATCCCCTCCCAGGAGGGACAAAGGCAAAGTTGATAAAGAATCTAATCCAATCTAAAAATGTAACAGATTCCCAAACTATTGTAAAGTAAAAAAAAAAAAGAAAAGATTTTGGTGGATGTTCCAATTTACTTGATTATACTTTGAAGGTAATTTTATGGGGCCTGGTGATTTTATTATAGGGCAGATGTTCAGATGAATACGCAACAATTTTGGTTTGTCTACAGACTTGTTATTTCTTCCTCTTCGTAGATTTTGCCTTGTGCTCTGACATTGTGCAAGGTCCTCAGAATGTGACGGTCCTCATCGGTTCCAATGCCAGCTTCACCTGCACCGTAAAGGCTGGATGGAAGAGCATTTCCTGGTATCTGAACAACGTTTTTGTTGTCTCCATAGTCCCCGCGGGTACTGATGTTAGTGGCGAGCAATTAGTTGTACGGAACAACACAAATACTATCACCGGAGAATTCACCACCGAAATTATCATTATCAATGTCCAAAAGAACAACTCTGGGACTGTTAGGTGCAGCAGCCTCTCTGCATCATTTCAGGATGCCTACCTCATGGTTCAAGGTAGGTACGAGACCACATTTACTATAGGGTGGCCTGGGTTTAATTAGGAAGGAAGAAGAGGACAACATCCAAAGTGTTAATTTAAAAACAGCAAATCAACCCTTTACACAAGCATCTGCACCATATAAACATTGGGGGGAAAAAGGGAAATTTATTGTCAGATTATCATAACACATGCCACATAATAATCTTCTTCCCTATATGTTAAAAGCACTAAAAGCAAACACTATCCCAGATGTTCTAGTAGGACAGATAGGACAAATACTCTTATCAGTAGACTCAAAAAGCTCTGATCAGAATAAATGATAATAAACGTATCTGTTACATTTTTTTTGACCAGATGAGTGTGATGTCATGTGATGCATTTGTGATATGAGAGGCATGATGTCATGCACTGTACAACATTACACGTATCTGTTGAAAAAAAATACCTCTTTCTTCCCCCTAGATCTCACAGTTTAAAAACAAGATCTCCCTGGAAGGCACTGGTAATGTAGCCTT
Organism: Lithobates clamitans; assembly: GCA_037952925.1. Classification (NCBI taxonomy): domain Eukaryota; kingdom Metazoa; phylum Chordata; class Amphibia; order Anura; family Ranidae; genus Lithobates; species Lithobates clamitans. The sequence continues at coordinate 1,027,572 of JBBGZY010000155.1, read as the reverse complement.
CCCAGGGTGCATCTGTGAGAAACTGGCTACATCTTGAGACGTGAACAACGGAAAAATGTGTTTTGTTTCATTTTTTAAATTTTTTAAGTTAATTATTTTGTTTCGTCATATTAGAATGATTTATTTTCGGAATTTATGTATATTTGGATTAGTTTCATTTATACGGATTCGTTTGGTATATTTGTTCCAAATCTATTCATATTTTGGAAGTTATTTTGGGAGATTGGCTATATTTCTTTTAAAGTGTTAATTCATTATTTTGAGAGATTATCTATGCACTTTGTTTGGGTTGGATGGAGTTGGATCCATCAGAATCTCCAATTCATAACGTACTGAACGGAACAAAATGAATTTCGGATTCATTCGTTATGTTATGATTCAGAGATTCTGATAGATCCACCTCCACCCAACCCAAACACAATAAGTAGGAATCATCATTTTATTTCACTTTTATATCTTTCTGTATTTATTGCAATATTTTTCCATTTCATATCTAGTGCATTTTTTATAATAATGAAAAATGTTAATGCAACATAAAAACAAAATGGATCCAAATTATTTTGGATCATTCCTTATTTTGTTATGTTATTTCGGATGCTTCAAACATTAACACAAGGTCTGCATGAATACGAATACATTTTGTTATTTTCTTATAAATTATTTTGGATTCATTAAAATTCCTTACTATTGTGATTCGGAGATTCAGTTACATCCGAATTATGCAAATAACAAAAATTATGTCCGAATTTCAATTTGTAAGGAAACAAATGTGCCTCCCTATACCAGTAAGTGGGGGGGAAAGGTAGGTTTACAACTAAAGATTTCATATGGGTTATGACTTCAGGATGATTAGGGATCTTTTCTAATGAGAAGTCTTTATGAGCTTGTTTATAAAGTGATTAAACACCATTGGTGTTGGTGAGCAGAAGACAGGAGTGGGCAGACCAAAGACTTCTTGGCTGAAGTCAGTAGTCACTTTATTTTGCAACCTACGTTTATGGGGTCCAGAGGCATTCTAGAAGAGTACTAATTCCTGCAGGCACCAGGGGCATTGCCATGGCATGCAAGCTGCAAAAAAAATCTTGTGGAGAAGTTTTTTTTCATCCAGTTTTAATAAAAAGGTCCCAAAAATGTAATTTTTGAACAGGTTTAAGTTTTTATTTTAAAGGATATCTTCTCCTAAAATGTATGTTGTCTGGCTGTACTGCTAACATAGTGTGCAAATGATTTCTGCAAAACTTTTTTTTTGTTTGCCTGTGGTTGTCATATTTGTAACAAGACTTTTCCTCAAACAGTAAAAGGATCGGTCCAGGTAACCAGTGGCAGCTCGATCACTGTGGCCCCCAACACCTCAGTAAGCATCCCCTGTCAGGCTTCAGGATGGTACCCTGCTCCCACCATCACCTGGAATATAAACAACACAGTTGCAAGTACTATATATTACATTACTGACTACACTACGGGGACGGATGGCTTGGTAAGCGCAGTGAGCACCTTCACCATCGCCCCAATGGCAGATACAAATTTAACCTGCCTGGCAAACGTACAGGCGCTGGATGCACCCCTGTCCACAACGGTGACCATAGCAGTACGGGAACAAGGTAGGAGAATCCATCTATTCTTCCTAAACAGGTCGGGAGAACTCTGGGTAGTGTAAAAATTATAGTTTTTTTCTTGTCAATTTGGAATGAACAGGTCACACACTGATGGCATCACCAATGTAAAACTATGGAATTTGGGATCAAACCACTAAAGTTTACCACATGCAATAACACGGTCACCTGCCTAATTTGCATAAATTATTACATGCAGTAAACAAAGCCCAATTCACAAAAAATGTATAAAAAAATAAGGATTTGGCGATATTTACCACAACATGAAAAATGTGCCGGTGAATATCGGCAAAAAAACATGCGGTAAGCTCATAAGTCCAATTCACAAAAGGAACAGAGTAAAAAAACATGCAATATTTATCACAAGGGTTTGCTGGCGGTATCACATGCGGTATTTGTCAGAAACAGCCTGGGGGTCCCCTCCCCAATAGCTGGTTGCTAAGGAGAGAGTCGGGAAGCCGGCCGCCGTGTCCTTATCAACGGATGACTCATCAGCTGTCAGAGGGTTCCCCGCTGTCAGCTGAATGTAAATAAAACATGCCAGCAATTAAAAATTATGCAAAAAAAAACAGCATGCCCCCCCCCCCCCAATGCATACCAGGCCCTTCGGGTCTGGTATAGCTTTTAAGGGGAACCTCACGCCAAGATAAAATAAAAGGCGTGGGGTCTCCCCCCAAAATCCATAGCAAACCCTTATCCGAACATGCAGCCTGGCAGGTTAGGAAAGGGGTGCCCTCCCCCTTCTGAACCATATCAGGCCACATGCTCTCAACATTGAGGGGGGGTTCTTTGGGGCAGGGGAGGCTCTGCCCCGCACACCATGTTAATGGGGAAAGGGGTTTCTTACCCACAACCCTGGGCTGTGATTGTGGGGGTCTACGGGTGGGGGCTTATCGGAATCTGGAAGCCCCCTTTAGTAAGAGGGCCCCCAGATCCTGGCCCCCCCGCTATGTGAATGAGTATGGGGTAGCCCTCTCCATTCGCCAAAAATGTGTAAAAGTGATTAAAGACAGTACAAAGTTTTTGACAATTGCATTATTAAAAAATAAAAAAACAATGTCCCCCAAAGTAGATCCATCATCAATCACGAAACCTACGCCACCGCCAGACTCGGGAAAAAAAAGATCCGCTATCCACAAACGCTCCCCGCTGTGTGACAATTCTTAAATAGCTATGGAGGGGCCACCCGGAAACATCACCTGGTGGCACCGCCCCCTTGTGACGTCACCGACTGGTGCATACTGGCTCAGTGATGCTACAAGGGGCGGTGCCACCAGGTGACGTCGCCAGGGGGCCCTGCCCCATATCTATTTAAAAAATGTTGCGGGGCAGGCAGGCCGTGGGGGCGTGTTTTTTTTTTGCGAGTGGAGCTTTTTCTTTTTCAGGTCCAGCAGTGGTGTCGGCGTCATGATTGACGATGGATCTACATCCATCCACTGTCCTTCTCCCTGTACCTCTACCTCAGCAACAGCTAGTGGAGGCCGCCCAGATTGCCAGCTAAGGATAAGGTAAGGCCATGGATCGCCGCCTTTCCGTTCAATTGATCAATCGAGCGCCGGGGGTGGGAGGGGGTGGGCAGTGCGAGTGAGGGAGCGAGTGAGGGAGCGAGTGAGGGAGCGAGTGAGGGATCCAGGTTTGTTTGCCACTCCCTCCAAAAAAATTGAGCACCAGCCGCCACTGGCCCTGAGCATCAGTCAGCGCACATTATATAAAGGTCTATAGACTAATAATGAGGTCTGGCTACCGGGGAAGAGCCTTCTGCATTAAGATAAAAATCCTTCTGCCTTTACAACCACTTGAAAGTATAACTAAAGGCAAAACATTTTTTTTAAGTTTTGGATAGAGTGGAGAGGGATTAGAACCCCTGTCAGTTTTTATTGCTGTCTGCTTCCCTATTAGGGAGATTCCCCCTCTCTATTTGTCCTGTTTACCATTATCAATGAAAGTGAAAGTAAAAGAAAATCCCAAATTTTGGGTTGTCCCCAGAAAAGTAATAGAGGGGAAATCTTCAAATGGGGACACTACTTTTGGTGATCTGGGGGTACCCAAAAAAGTCCCTTAATTTGCAGGGATTTTCTCTCACTTCCTGTTTGGCTATGAGACAGGAAGTGAAGGGTATTCTCCGCAATGGGACACAGATGGCAAAATATAATCTGACAGGCGTCATAACCCTTCTTTGCTCTATCCAAAATGAAAAAAATCTTTTGCCTATAGTTCTACTTTAATTTCGCATACCTAATAAGCATGGCGCTGGATCCCAAAAGAATGTATATTAAACTTCAGCTTTAAGTATTTTTTAACCTTTTGGTGCATTTTGTTTTTTTTTACTTTTTTCATGAAAGTCAAACCATATAAAAACAGTGACTGAAAAAAAGAGACAGAGAAAGGCACACCAAATAAATAAGCAAAAATATTTATAAAAATAAGCAAAAAGCAGAGAGACTTTTTTGCCTTATTTTGTTGACAACAAAGCCATGTCATGCAGCAACAAGTTAGGGCTTTGAGTTGTTGGGGGGGCATTACAAAAAGGCCATGTTTTTAGTGCCCCCCCCCCCCTGACAACCCCCCCATCCCCTTTAAGGTGCAAAGGCAGCGAACATGGGTGTTCACAGATTTCGCACCCACAGAGAAAACTATCACTTCTTTTACATTTGGTGGTCAGTAAATCTGCCAAATGTAAACTACTCAAGCAAATTTGGTAGATCGGCAAACCAACCACCCATCGCTCTCTCGTCTGCCCACCAGCCCTGCACTCACCCCATCTAGGTCGCGGCAGCTTCTGCGGCTTCCCTCTGCGTCTCCTCCTCTGTGGCTTCCTCCTCGGCGGCCAATACAGTCGCTTCTGCTCTCAGCCAATTGGGTCTCAAGACCCACTTCCTGATTGGTCAGGAGGAGAAGCAGGAAGACAATAGCGAATATTAATTCGCTATTATCCTACAACTGGGTGGGCGCAGGGTGCAGTTCCCCCTGCTCCCCGAGCCCACCTTTCTTTGAAGCCAATTAGAGCCTCAGGCTCTAATAATGTGCTTAAAAAAAAAAAAAAGCCCCATTGGAATCCATGCGTCCGGTGCCCTGCTTGTAGATTAGGGGGCTGGGCGCATGGTTTAGGATGGAGTGACCGCCACTGCTTAGGAGCACTGCCTGCTCCTATATTTAACCACTTGCCGACCGCTGCACGCTGATATACGTTGGGTCAATGGCAGCGGTGGGCAAATGGGTGTACCTGTACGTCCCCTTTAATTGGCGGTAATAGCGGGCGCGCAGCGTGTACATCGCGACCATGCCCGTGGGACCGGCGGACATTGATCTCCCAGTAATCGTATCATGGAGCCGCAGAATGGGGAAGTGTCTATGTAAACAAGGCATTTCCCCGTTCTGCCTTGAGACATGACAGAGATCACTGCTCCCTGTCATCGAGAGCAGTGATCGCTGTCAGGTGAGTTGAAGCCCATCCCCCCCCCACAGTTAGAACCACTCCCTAGGACACACTTAACGCCTTGATCGCCCCCTAGTTTTTAACCCCTTCCCTGCCAGTGTCATTTACACAGTAATCAGTGCATTTTAAAGCACCGATCGCTGTATAAATGACAATGGTCCCAAAATATTGTCAAAAGTGTCCGATGAGTCCGCTATAATGTCGCAGTCACGATAAAAATCGCAGATCGCTGCCATTACTAATGAAAAAAAAAAATGAATAATAAAAATGCCATAAATCTATCCGCTATTTTGTAGACGCTATAACTTTTGCGCAAACCAATCAATATACGCTTTTTGCAAATTCTTTTACCAAAAATATGTAGAAGAATACATATTGGCCTAAACTGAGGAAAAAATTAGTTTTTTTTATATATTTTTGGGGGATATTTATTATAGCAAAAAGTAAAAAATATTTCTTTTTTTCAAAATTTTTTGTTCATAGCGCAAAAAAGAAAAACCGCAGAGGTGATCAAATACCACCAAAAGAAAGTTTTATTTTTGGGAAAAAAAACAGACGTAAATTTTGTTTGGGTGCCACGTCGCACGACCGTGCAATTGTCAGTTAAAGCGACGCAGTACCGAATCCCAAAAAGTGCTCTGGTCAGGAAGGGGGTAAAATCTTCCGGGGCTGAAGCGGTTAAATAGAATTTTTAATGCTAATTTCCTGTACAGCAAAACTGGCATCCATCTTTAAATACATTTTGGCAAACGGTCAAACCGCTAATTTCATTATCAAATCGCATTCGCCAATATTGCTCGTCCCCCACACCCAGTCATTGTCTTGTTTGGTATGAAAATATTTGAGCCAATCACAGCCTTTGTGAATATTGAGCTTAGCTTTAGTCATTCATGTCATCTCTATTTTTTCTAGGCACTAACTCCGGCTTGAGCCAAACCGCCATTATCCTCATTGCGGTCTTTGCATCGATTGGAGGCCTCCTGCTCCTGATTGTCATTATCGCTCTAATTGTAATATTTTGCTGCAAGAAGAAAAGGAAAGGTAAAAATATGAGCAGTTCAGTCCTTGTTACACTCTTTGCCTCCCAATAACAGAAGAGGCTCTGCCTGGAACAAGCCTGAGTATTATTTTAGGAAAGCCATTATCTGTAATAGAACGGCGGCTTCCATGCAAAATTCATTTCATCAAAGCCTTATTGCAGCGCGGCAACCAGAGAGCCGCATAGAGAGGCGCACTCAAGCCGCACAGACGTGGGTCATATTCTAACAAGGTCATTCGTCGTTTGAATCATTTTCTGCTCCGTGTCAGCATTGTCAGCGTAAAGAATATGCAGTCTCCAAGAACTCCATTTCTTCAGTTGTATTTTTCTGCAAAATTTTGTAAGATAATAAGCTGTGCTGCTTGGTGGACTTTAAAAAAGAACCAAATGTTGTAAGAATGACTGCTGACAGCAGAACGTGATCCCTAACACGAAAGACTTTTATTTTGTTAAAACACCGGGCACCAAAAACACAAACCATTTTTCTAAGGCTTTTTTTGCAATTCAGTGCCGCTGATCTCCTGCAGCCCTTTTGCAACCATTTTCTGTCTAAATGCACTCCAGTGATGTCTACATGATATTTTAGGACAGATTTCATGATGGTGACAACAGTGGACCATGCCTGTGTAATGTGTGCTAAGATGGGCAGTTGTAGCTTTCATTAGAGGCCCTGTATAACCCTTGTATACAAAACAATCATTCAGTTGTGGGAAATATACCCCTGAATTATTTAAAAGAGAAGTATGGGAATTTTTTCTTTAACCACTTCAGCCCCGGAAGGTTTACCCCCCCCCCCTTCATGACCAGGCCATTTTTTGCGATACGGCACGGTGTTACTTAAAGTGGTTGTAAACCCTTTAAAAAAATTCCCCAAAAAATAAAAACCTGCAAGACACAGCATACTAGCTCATTATGAATTATTTACCCGAGATCAAAGCCCCCGCAGCGGTCCTCGTTCACTGCTCTGGTGGCCAACTTCTCTCCAGGGGGGGGGGGTTACTTCGGGGTATCTGTGATTGGCCGGAGCCGCGATGACGTCAGTCGTGCCGGTAACGGCACAGTACAACGTGCCATTGCTTCAGTTTGCTTAAGTGCGCATGTGCCTATGACGTCGGCACATGCAAATACAGGGGATATCTCCTAAACCGTGCAGGTTTAGGAGATATCCAGTGTAGCTACAGGTAAGCCGAATTATAGGCTTGCCTGTAGTATAAAGTGTTGCTGATCAAAAAAAAAATTAAAGAAATCTGGGTGAAAAAGAAAAGTGTAAAAAGAAAAAACTAAAGCAGAGTCCCATCACATAAGAAAATCCATAGGTGTCTGTTTTAGAGTCCATCCATGGAAAATAAGGGGTGAAGCAACAGTGTAATTTTTACACATAATATATGTAGTGCATCCGGTTCCGTAAACCCAAAGTGGTATAATAATCTGCTTACCAGATGGCGATGACTGCCACAGCAGTCTCGCCCAGCGCAGGGATTTAACGGTTTCCCCAAAACCTGGGTGGTAATCGGAACTTCCAAGAAATTATTCCTAGTGTTGCCAACTAGTGGATTATGTTACTCAAAAATACAAAAGAAAAGGCTCCCATAGTGTAATATGTCAAATGTAGGTAGTTCATTAACCAGCGAATCATTCAAATATGGATATGTAGGAATCGCAATGTCTCTACTTCCTGTATCAAAAAACGCCTATCCACCGTCTGGGAAGGAAAAAAACTTAACTACGTCACCATTATAGGCTCCACCCTATACGTTTCGTCATCAATAGGACGTCATTTGGGGATTAGCCAGGCATATTTGAGTGATTCGCTGGTTAATGAACTATCTTAATGTAAGTGCAATACTTATCATTTATTAAATATTACCTACATTTGACATATTACACTATGGGAGCCTTTTCTTTTGTATTTTCGAGTAACATGATCCACTAGTTGGCGACACTAGGAATCATTTCTTGGAAGTTTCGATTACCACCCAGGTTTTGGGGAAACTGTTAAATCCCTGCGCTGGGCGAGACTGCTGTGGCAGTCATCGCCATCTGGTAAGCAGATTATTATACCACTTTGGTGTGGGGAACCGGATGCACTACATATATAATGTGTGAAAATGACATTGTTGCTTCATTCCTTATTTTCCATGGATGGACTCTAAAACAGACACTTATGGATTTTCTTATGTGATGAGACTCTGCTTTAGTTTTTTTCTTTTTTCACTTTTCTTTTTCACCCAGATTTCTTAGATTTTTTTTTGATCAATATTTTAGTGCTCCATTAACTGTTTCTATATCTTGTTTGAAGTTTGTGTACTGGACTTTTTTTGATGCTGGCTGCTTTGTTTGTAACTATTACTCATCCGTTTTTATTTTCTGTGACATTTTTTGGCTTTTAATTTTCACTGGTTCTAGCGCAACGTTAGCCTTAGGGCTTTTTTTGTCTGTAGTATAAAGTGGTTGTAAAGGGTTTACAACCACTTTAAACTGACAATTGCGCAGTCGCGCGATGCTGTGCCCTGGTGGTATTTGTTCACCTCTGCGGTTTTTATTTTTTGCGCTATAAACAAAAAAGACTGGCAATTTTGATAAAAACAAATAATTTTTTTTTTACTTTCTGCTATAAAACATATCCAATAAAAAAAAAGGAAAAAAATCAAATTTTTCCTTCGATTTAGCCCAATATGTATTCTGCTACATGTTTGTAGTAAAAAAATCCCAATAAGCGTATATTGATTGTTTTGCGCAAAAGTTATATTGTCTACAAACTATGGGATCGATTTTTGGACTTTTTTATTTATTTTTTTATATTTTTTACTAGTAATGGTGGGGATCAGCGATTTTTAGCGGGACTGCGACTGCAGACAAATCTAACACTAATTGACACTTTTTGGGGACCAGTGACACCAATACAGTGATCAGTGCTAAATAAATGCAATGTCAGTGTATAAATGTCACTGGCAGGGAAGGGTTAACATCAGGGGCAATCAAAGGGTTAAATGTTCTCCCAGGGAGTGCTTTCTAACTGTGTTGCGGATGGACTGACACTGAAAGAAAACAGAGATCAATGTTTCTGCCTAGCAGAACGATGGTCTTCCTTGTTTACATAGGCAGACCGCCGTTCTGCCTCTTCCCGAACGATCAGTGGGCCCCCCATTGCGGCCGCTGGACCCGCTGATTGGCTCCCGCTGTGTCCAATCACAGCGGGAGTGGGTCTCCGGCGGCACGCGCACTCCAGACCTGGAAGAAGTGAACAACGTACAGGTACGTTGTTTCGCACAGCTGGGACGCCCTGCCGCAGTATATGTGCGGTGGGCTGTCTGGAAGGAGTTAAGAATCATACTTACCTAGGTGGATTCAGCATCGATCCCTGGCCGGCTCTAAGACTGAGAACCGAGCGATCAAACACCACTGATCGCTCGGTTCTCAGAGCTCCCTGAGCACCGCTGTCTGCTCTGGGCTGTGGAGAGGGCGGGAGCAGCTGGTTTCAGTGTTCATTTTGGCAGCAAATTTCGATTTAGTTTTAGTCTTAGGACTAAAATGGCATCTTAGATTTAGTCCCATTTTAGTCTTCTGAATGAATGAATGAACAATTTGTATAGCGCTACAAATACGAACTGAATCGCTTCAAGTACAAAATATTTTACAGCGCACACATACAAGAATGACATTTCCTGCAAGGCTAGTTAAAAACACCTGAACATATTCAAAAAATACGGGGGTTTGGTCACACTATATGGTCATATAGTGCTAAGCCCACTTACTGCGACAAAGTACCCTCAATTAGTGGGTCCTACACTAGTAATAGAATGGAAGATCCTTTGTCTCAACCATGGGAGCTGAACTCCTCTATGTGGGAGAACTGAAGGGGAATCTTCTTCAAGGCGCTTGATCCGTCCTGAGTTGTCTTACTTCTTAGAAGAGGTGAGTCTTGAGTTTTTTTCTGAAGGCCCGATGGTTTTCTTCCATGCGGATGTTAGTGGGTAGAGCATTCCATAGCCGTAGTCCTTGGAGTGCAAATCTTTGTTTTCCCTTTGATTTGTACCTGGACTTGGGAATGAGGAGGAGGTTTTGGTTCGCTGATCGAAGACTGCGATTAGGTGTGTAGTGTTTTATTTTCTCGCATAGGTATTGCAGAGCGTTTCCTTGTGTGCATTTGTGGGTGAGGCAGAGGGTCTTGAATGTGATCCAATCCTTTACGGTTAGCCAGTGGAGGGTCCTCAGGGATGCGGAGATGGATTCTGCTATTGTTTTAGTTTTAGTCGTATTTAGCCGACTAAATCTCCAGTACATTTTAGTCGACTAAAATGTCCTACAAGGCATGGGTAGTCTATTATTCATGGCATCCTGATCCAAGTTTAGTCTTAAGTGAGGAGGTGAAGTGAATGTATAGAACCATAGCCTGACCGGTTTCGTCAGATCTTTGCCAGCTGCTTCAGAGGCTGTTCAGGGGCCAGGGTCTGTCACCATGTGTCTCCACCTTATTTGAAATGGCTGCCATGGCCGCCAACGCCATTGCACATACGCCGCAAAATCATCGCGCACAGCATGACGTGCTGGCGTCAGCCAAGTTTAGTCATAAGTAAGGAGGTGAAGTGAAGGTACAGAACCATAGCCTGACTGGTTTCGCCGGACCTCTGCCGGCTGCTTCAGAGGCTGTTCAGGGGCCAGGGTCTGTCACCATGTATCTCCATCTTATTTGAAATGGCTGCCATGGCCACCAATGTCATTGCGCATACGCCGTAACGTCATTGCGCACGACGTGACGGCGGCCAGCCCGCGTTGACTACATGTCCACAATAGTAAACAGAATATAAATAGCACCCAATCCACCCCAATCAAAGGGGGGGCATTTTTTTTAAATGAAGCCTAAGAAAAAATGTGGAACAGAATATGGCGCCAAGTATGGATTAATCAATCCCGTTTTGAAGGCTGACCCAGCTTAACTCAAATGAGAGACTAAAAAATGTGTATATATGAACATAAATGACATCCTTACACATGGTGGCAGAATATCCCACCTCTGTACTATGTAATATACCTTGTAAAGAAATAAATACAACATTTTCTAATCTTTCTATCTCTTTTAAGTGCTCTTCCAATGTTTCAGCGAATTGAAAGATAATAATAAACTGCTTAAACTAAATAACCAATGTGGGAAAGAATTATAGAAATTAAAAACGTGCAACAAACAAACCAAATGCATTAAAAAATTAAATTAAAAATTACGTATCGTTGAGAAAGGAGACGTAACTAATGGAGCCTACACACGGTCGGAATGTCCGACAACAAATGTTCGATGGGAGCTTGTTGTCGGAAATTCCAACCGTGTGTAGGCTCCATCAGACATTTGTTGTCGGAATTTCCGACAACAAAAGTTTGAGAGCTGGTTCTCAAATTTTCCGACAACAAAATCCATTGTCGGAAATTCCGATCGTGTGTACACAATTCCAACGCACAAAATTCCACGCATGCTTGGAATCAAGGAAAAGAGCCGCACTGGCTATTGAACTTCATTTTTCTCGGCTCGTCGTAAGTGTTGTACATCACCGCGTTCTCAACGTTCAGAATTTCCGACAACATTTGTGCGACCGTGTGTATGCAAGACAAGTTTGAGCCAACATCCGTCGGAAATAAATCCAGGATTTTGTTGTCGGAATGTCCGATCGTGTGTACGCGGCTATCGTTCAGGCCAGGTGGTTTTGTAGCCTGAAGCTCCCATATCCACTTGGCCTCATGTTGCAAAACTGTCTGATCAAATGATGACACTCCTCGGGTAAAGAAGAGCTGGAGACTTTACTTTTGTCTAAATCACTGCGCTCATCCCTAGTAAGAGGACAAATGCTGCAATTAAGCATTTAAAATAAATTGTATTTTCAGTGCATTTACCTGCAGTGTTTTAGGTAGGTGACAGGGTCTCTTTGTGCCTTACAACTTACCTAGTTGACTTCTGCAGCAAGCTGCATCTCCATTTTAAAGCTTCATTTCCAGTTCTGAGTGGAGTGTACCTTTAATAGGGACTCCCGCACCTAATGCAGACTTCACCTTTCATCCACTACATTACCCCGTGAATAGTTCTGTCTAGTTAATAGCTTTGTAATAATAATTGTTATCCCTGCCATGCTGACATTTGTTTTTGTCTCTTTGCAGAGACCGGCTATCAAAGTGATTCATGGTAAGCCAACTCTCATTCTCCTGCTGGGAGTGTTAGATATTGCCGTCGGTGTCATTCGCCCCGAGAACATGTTTGATAGGATATATATATATATGGCCATATTCCGTCAGAAGCTGCATAGAGCTGTCACTGCTTCTGCCAGTAATGTGATAGTAACATGAAGAGTCACAGATGCCCATGGATGTCCCTCTAATGTGTCAGCGCCAATATTTATATCGCCGCTGTATAAATATAGCAGTTGTGTCCTAGTTGCTTGTACATGTCTTGAAAAATTTGCCTATACACAACACATTTAATGCAGAGAAATGGCATCTGTTACTTTATCTTGCAGTCGTTTGCTTATCAAAGGGGTCAATATACATTCATAGTTTTTTTTTTTTTTTTTAAACCTAAGTGTATTTGCAATTTTACAGTCAAATTTGAGAAAACCCCACTATATGTTTGTTATGTGTTTCCAAAATAACTTAAGGACAGAAAGTGTTCAAATATAGTTTGCAACTGATAATGAGCTCTGACAGTACAGTACAGCCAGGGTTAAGGTAAAGAAAAGGTAAAAGGTAAGGTGATGAATGGCTTTAGGTGGGTTTACAATGGTACTTGTGTAAGTCCGTGTGTAGGGCTGTCTTAGTAGCATCATGAGCCCCTGGGCAAAGTAATGCATTGGGGCTCTTACCAGCATGCCCCAATGTATGCACCTACTCTAAAGAATTAAAGTATAAATAGTTGATAGAGTTAAACATATATTCCTTAGCACTTTCAATACAATTGATTTTAAACAATAAGAAAACATGCCATAAATCAAAGACTAATCAACATAAAGGGCACAGTACAGGGGGGTCAGGATGGCACAGTACAGGGGGGTCAGGAGGTCACAGTGCAGAGGGGAAAGCAAAAGGGAAATGTACAGGAGGGTATGCAGGGCACAGTACAGGGGGGAAACCAAAAGGGAACAGTACAGGGGGTCAGGGGGTACAGTACAGGGGGGAAAACAGAAGGGCACAGTACAGGGGGGTCAGGATGGCACAGTACAGGGGGGTCAGGATGGCACAGTACAGGGGGGGTCAGGAGGTCACAGTGCAGAGGGAAAAGCAAAAGGGAAATGTACAGGGGGGTATGCAGGGCACAGTAGAGGGGGGAAACCAAAAGGGCACAGTACAGGGGGTCAGGGGGGGCACTTTACAGGGGGGAAAGCAGAAGGGCACAGTACAGGGGGGTCAGGGGGCACAGTACAGGGGGGGATCAGGGGGGCACAATACTGCACGCCCATCCTGGGACAGCTTAGTAAAAAGCATGACTGTCCCGGCAAATCCAGGACAGTCAGCAAATACATAATTCAAGATTATCATGGGGCCTTCATGCACCTAGGTTCCCTGGGTGGTGCCCAGGAGTGCCCATGCATTGAGACAGCTCTGTCCGTGTGTGTATACTGGCATACAATCCTAGAAGTAGACAATCTGTGTCCAGGAGAGTATAGATCTCCACATGCACAGGTTCATAAACAAAAAAAACTTGGATGAGGGTAGGGTGCAGCGTACTAAACTCAGAGGCCGAGGTAGTTGAGAACAGTATATTGGGAGAGTTCCAACAATGTACAAACAGGCCGGGCGGGTAGGCACAGCTGACTGGAGCCACTTACACACAGTAGGAAAGAATCAAGACCTTGAAATAATGCCGACAGAGAGGAGTGAGAGTTCAGCCTGGGCGGCCTACACCCAAATTGGAGGCATCCTACAAGGAGATAGCATAGTCCCTGTACTTTCTCTACTCCTCAGGAAGCTTTCCCTGCCAACAAGCACTGTCCCTACCAGAAGGGAGAATCTATCCTTACACTAGCCACTTGCATAAAGCACACCAAACCCAGGAGCCAGAGTCTTAAATAGACTCTGCCTTGACCCAAGATGTGGGGAGCCAGCATCCAATCGGACAGCTGTCTCCTGGTAACTACAGGAGGTCATATAGAGGAACTAAGTTCCTCACAACTTCCTTCACCTTCTGCATTGCCGATTTGGTCGAGCGCCACCTACAGTTGGGAATACAGACTGCTCCTGCCTACACGCATACAGCAACGTAAGCCAATCATTACTTGGATTGTGTGTACATAGCAGCTGTATATGCCGGCTATAAGTCGTATGTCCAAAAGCACTCTATTGCACAAGGCCAAAAATTGTCATTTACCCTTTGCAAGCTTCTTATTCACAAAAATCTGAAGCTTTCCTCAAAAAACACCATAAGGGCTCATGTAGGCAGACGTTTCCTTCCTGCATTTGACATTCCTTGGAAAAGCGTGTCCGATGCAGGTCAGCAGAATCCCATTCCTCTCCCTCCTGATTGGTTTAGACACAAAGTCAGTAAGCCAATGAGGAGAGAGAGGGAGCAGGGCCGAACCGCGGCTCCATGCCTGAATGGACACACAGAGCAGAGGCTCGGCTTGGGTGCCCTCATAGCAAGCTGCTTGCTGTGGGGGCAATCAGCAGGAGGAAGGGGCCAGGAGTGCCGGCAAAGGAACCCAATAAGAGGAAGAGGTGCAAAACCAACTGCACAGAGCAGGTAAGTATAACATGCTAGTTATTTTTTTTTAAAAACAAGACTTTAATATCACTTTAAGGTAAATCAAAACCTATACAAACACCAGCACGCTGCAAACATAAAAATATAAGTGAACAAAAACCTAGCTAATCAACCTAACAAATAGAAAGCCTAACTAACAACGAACTATATACAATACATACAAAACTGGGAACACAAAAAAGCAGGGGAAAACTGGAGATGCGAGGAGCAGATGGGAAGAGGGGATCAGGAACAAGGGGTACAATGCAGAAGGGTACTGGGTACAGGGCAGGAGCAAAATCAGGATACATGGAACACAGAATCTGGCAGCAGCAAGACACTTGAGCAATAGGTACTAGTAGGGGAGGACTTAAATACCATCCTAGCAGCCAGCATCAGATGGAAACTCATTACTGGGGTCTGCTGGCTGCTGGGAGATACCTGCTGGTTGACACTGGAATTACAAGCCTCCACCCGGGAAACCTCAGTGCCACCAGCAGGTGATCCAGGACCTGACAATTAGTTTGTACCCCTGCACTCTCAAATACCAGTGACCTGTCTCTGATCTAAGGTTACTGCCTTCATGGTCTTGTGAGGTGCAGTTTACTGCCCCAAACCACACACTGAACCCTGCCCATGCCATGACGTTGACTCTACTTCAAAGTGTAGTTCCCTGGCAGCCAGCCACCTCACTAAGCTACCAAGTTGCTATTACCTTTCCCTGACCAGCTCTATTAAGAGATGGAAGCAACCACAAAGTAGCATGTAGAAACACAGAAAGGAACGCCTGACTGAAACCCTAAAAGAGTCAAAGATAAATTTAATTGTTGGTAAAAAGTCATATAAAAACAGCCAAAGCTTTTCAGGGGCAACACCCCTCCCCCTTCATCAGGGCTAAACACAGGATAAAACTTGGATGGACTCAGAAAAAACACAGTGCCCTCACAGAACTATGTTAGAACTGGTACTTAACTGCTAGAACAACTAGACAACAGTTGCTGAGTAGTAATGGGGCCATGAGAGTGGTGTTTCCTCCGAAAAGCGTTGACTGTTTTTATATGACTTTTTAGCCAACAATTAAACTTATCTTGGACTCTTTTATCTGATTTTGGTCAGGCGCTCCTTTCTGTATTTCTATAGTTTGAGCCCATTGTGTGCAGCCTTGCTGTGTAGGAGCCGTCTTGCCAGAGCTATTGAGCTTGTTTGAAGTTTTCCTTTATCTGACTACACCTGCAAATGTAGAAGTTCCCTGCACCTCTTTGAGTATGTTTGTTGTTCTTTAGTAGAAATGAACATATGACCCTGCAAAAAGATGCTTATAGAAAACATTTTTTAAATACCAGATCATCAACCTTGAATAATGAGCGGAAGGTAGGGGGTTATTTTTGATGTTTCTGGGGTGCTTCTTTAAATCCTGACAGATGAGATTGCTGAAGTTTTTTTTCGCTGTTTGCTGAAATTGTGCTGTCTATGGTTGCCGAGTACATGATGTTCCAATGTTTAATTGTTGTCTCCTAGGAAAGCACCACAGCGGGATTTCAGTAATATCCGGACCATTGACAGAGTCAGCCATGGAGAAAACAATTACACATACACACCAGATCTTCCATCAGCAGCACCAAGTAAGGATGTCTTTCATTGTATTCTCTTATGTGAATTGATCATTTATACTTATACTTGAAACTGGTCCATGCTTAGGGGCCTGTGACAGTTCTTACTCCTTCTTGCTACCCCACTGTGTACATCAAGGGTCTCCAAACTTTCTAAACAAAGGGCCAGTTTACTGTCCTTCAGACTTTAGGAGGGCTGGACTGTGGGCAGTGGGAGTTGAAAATACCCCAGGATCAGTTGGAGTAGACAGTATATCAGGCTTTGTGGCCAATGGGAGTAACAAAATTACATAGCGTCTGTGGCCTGTAGGAGGAGGAATAGTGCCCCATCATTGACATCAGTGGGAGGAATAGTGCCCCATCATTGGTATCAGTGGGAGGAATAGTAACCCATCATTGGTGTCAGTGGAAGGAGTAATGCACCATCATTGGTGTCAGTGGGAAGAATAGTGTCCCATCATTGGTATCAGTGGGAAGAATAGTGCCCCATCATTGGTATCAGTGGGAGGAATAGTAACCTATCATTGGTGTCAATGAAAGGAGTAATGCACCATCATTGGTGTCAGTGGGAAGAATAGTGTCCCATCATTGGTATCAGTGGGAGGAATACTAACCCATCATTGGTATCAGTGGGAGGAATAGTAACCCATCATTGGTGTCAGTGGAAGGAGTTATGCACCATCACTGGTGTCAGTGGGAAGAATAGTGCCCCATCATTGGTATCGGTGGGAGGAATAGTACCCTGTCATTGGTATCAGTGGGAGGAATAGTACCCTATCATTGGTATCAGTGGGAGGAATAGTGCCCCATCACTGGTATCAGTGGGAGGAATAGTGCCCCATCATTGGTATCAGTGGGAGGAATAGTGCCCTATCATTGGTGTCAGTGGAAGGAGTAATGCCCCATTGGGAGAGATATTACATGGCCAACTGGCATCCCAACTCTTTAACCGGGCAAATACTACTACCAGAGAGTCTAATCCTTCCTACTAGGATTGCTGTTATTCTGCAGCAGGAATAGTGAGACCTCATTGTGGAAGGTAGAGCTGCAATTATTTTCTATGTGGTGTGTTCACACCATACAGACCATGATGTCCATATAGAAAAATACATATAATTTCTTCATCCACCATCTGCTTGTGTCAAAAACAAAATCCCTGCAAACAGTGCCACCACCTATCGAAAAGCAGCTAGGAAGGTCAAACATTCGGTCTTAGTAACAACACCAACAGGATACAATGGGGGAGAGTTACTAAAACTAAAACTAAAATCACTCGGTAAGGTTCATTTGAGAGTTGAGCAACATCTGCGGAGCGACTCATTTTAAGCACTGCTTGGCCTTCCTAAATTGAGGGTCAAAAAGAGCGTGAGTTGTCTTCTGATAGGTTGCGGCACTGTTTGCAGCGATTTTGTTTGACACAAGTGGATGGTGGATGAAGAAATCTATATGTTGTGACATAATGAAAGGCGCACACCTTGCATGCTTCCATATGTGGGAAACTAAGGTGGAATCCGATTCGCGTTTTTTGGGCTTCCTACTTTTGACCAGCAGCCAGTGGCGACTGCTGCTCAATATTTTAGGGGGGGGGCGTGGCAAACTAACATCACCCCTCCCGTCCCGCGAAAGATGGACGGCGGTTATCAACCCCCCCCACGAGACAGATAGCGGCGTTCATCCTCCCCCCCGCATGGGATAAGGATGGCGGCGATTCCCCTCTCCCTGGGAGACGAAGGTGAATGCGGAAATCAGATGCCCCAGATAGCAAGGATAATGTGCCACAAATCTGCGGCAGTGTTGAATTGTAAAACTTGTTAACTTGCTGCACATTTTCACTGGGGAGTTGTACACTTGCAGAGCACTTGAAGCACAAGTTGACACTTTTCTAATTTGTAGCAAATTTTCGTGGCAAGTCTTTAGTAAGAGCAAAGTTGCAGTGGTGAGTCTAAAGCAAGAGCTCTGCAAATCTACAGCATGAAAATTCAGCCACAGTGCCCCCTGTGGTAGGATGACTATTGCACAACATGCATAGAAAGTTGATCTGGAGTTATGCAATGTGGTCTTGCTGCAATTGTGCAACAAACTTATGAAGCTGGGAAAGTCTAGCAATAGCTTAGCAAGTCATTTTCAAACATGCAGCACAATTGCTTGCTATCTGGGGCCTTACCTTAGGGAGGCAGAGGGGAGAAAGACTTCATAGACATTGTTTGTCTGGTGAGGTGAATCCGTGCATGATGCAGCACACAGAGAGACATTCTCCTCCTGGCCGAACAGGAAGTGTGTCCTTAGACACGATTGGCCAAGGAGTCCTAAGATTTCCTGGCCAAACGGGGCTTCCTGATTGGCAAGTTGTTTGCCGCCTCTCCCCCCCAAAAAAAAATAACCACCAGCCGCCACTGGTTCTGGGGATCCTGTTTCAGAGCTCACTGCTGCTCACTCTCTAATAGACATGTGCTAGGCCAAAAAATTTGTTTGTTTTCGTTTAATTCGTTTTTTGTTTTTTTGTTTTTGTTTTTCGGGTCATTCGTTATGATCGCATTTAGTAAATTTGTACATTTGTAAATTCGTATATTCGCAAATTGGTACATTCGCACATTCCCACATTTGTACATTCATACATTCGTAAATTCGTAAATTCGCATATTCGCACATTCGTACATTCGTAAATTTGTAAATTCCTACATTCGTAAATTAGAAAATTCGTATATTCAGAAATTCGGAAATTTGGAAATTTGGAAATTCTAAAATCCAAAAACCCGAAAATCTGAAATAGTAACTAACTAATAAATTATAGGTATTGTAATTTCCTTTCAAAATTGGCTGTTAGTGAACGTAACGAATACGAATTTATCCGAAGTTACGAATTATCTGAAATAATGAATGCCGTATCTAAACAAATGGAATGGAACAAATTCATAAATAATAATAAAAAGTTTTTATTATTATTATTGTTAATTATTATTATTAATTTATTACGTTCCATTCGTGTGGATACGGCATTCGTTATTTTGGATAATTCATAACTTTGGATAAATTTGTATTTGTTACGTTCACTAACAGCCAAATTTGAAAGGAATACCTATAATTTAATAGTTAGTAATAGTTAAGTTATTATTAGTTCAATATTATTTCGGATTTCCGACTTTCTGAATTTCCAAATTTACTGATTTATGAATGTACGAATGTATCAATTTACGAATGTACAAATTTTCGAATATTCCAATTTACGAATATTCTGAAAAATTCGTTAAACGGGTTTGTCGAAATTTGTTAAACAAATTCGGAACTAAACAAATTGCACATGTCTACTCTCTAATTCTGTCCAACATCAAAGTCTCACTCCTTCAGCTGCGTTGAGCCTAATCTCAGGGATTGTGGCGCACTCTCAAGTACTTGACATAAAAATCTGCCGGTGAGAATGGGAGCCCCTGATAATGCTGGCCTTGGAAACTGAGATTCAGACTTTATATTGTCTAAGGTCCCTGATTGATGGATGAGAAGTTTCAAGGCTATTCAAATGACCAGTATCCACCCTGAAGCAAAATTTCACTTTTGGGGTGAATTGGCCCTTTAAAGCTGTACAGAATATCCTTTTTGAATTGAGGAGAAAATCACCGAGCTGTTAATCATTTCGTTCTTTAGGTTTTCGATCAAATCACAGTGACTCGGCCTTCTCCGAGACAACAGTAACTCCAAGAAGCAGTTCATCAAAGGTAACCAGTACTGGGGTACAATCATTACTACTAGTTCAAAAAGAATAATAATTATAATTATTATAATACAATATTAGTATGGGCCCAAGAATGATCATATCTCCAGGGTTAGCTGGTTAACGCCTGTTTTATTATTCATCTTTAACCACTTGACCTCGGGAAGATTATTTACCCCCCCCCCTTCATGTCCAGGCCTTTTTTTTGCTATACAGCACTGCCTTACTTTAACTGACAATTCTGCGGTCATGCAACTCTGTATGTATGTAATCATGCCCCACAAATAGAGCTTTCTTTTGGTGATATTTGATCACCAATTTGAAAAAAAAATTTTTTTTTTTACTTTTTGCTTTAAAACAAATCCAATAAAAAAAAAAAAAACGTCCAAAAAAAAAAATCAAATTTCTTCATAAATTTAGACCAATATGTATTCTGCTACATATTTTTGGTAAAAAAAATCCCAATAAGCGTATATTGATTGGTTTGAGCAAAAATTATAGCGTCTACAAACTATGGGATATATAATGTTTTTCTTTTTTTTCATACTAGTAATCAGTGGCTGTCCATCCATATGGGGTGCAGGGATGCCACCCCCCTATCCTTGCATCCGGCCCCCTAATCTACATATGGGGTGCCAGACGCATGGATTCCAATGGGGTTTTTTTTTTTAAGTACATGATTAGAGCCTGAGGCTCTAATTGGCTTCAGAAAAGGGTGGGCTTAATATTTGCTATTGTCTCCCTATTCTCCTCCCGACCAACCAGGAAGCGGCCACGGGCCCTGAGAACCGATTGGCAAGGGAGTCTCAGGACCCACTTCCTGTTCGGCCGGGAGGAGAAGGAATGGCCCTGGAGCAAGGTCTTCATGAACGGCTCACCCGCAGCCACATCCAGCACTCCAGGTAGGACATTGGAGGGAGGAGGAGGGGAGATCACAGATCACAGTGGACTCGTCATCTGCCTCCTAAGGTGAAGAGACCCTCCCTCATGACTCTCAAACTCGCACGTGAATGAGAACGAGAGCTCTGCATGATGTCATAAGCCTAGGCTAATAACCAGACAGGAAGCAGGAAGTGAGCTGTATAAGGTATTTACAGTGGAACCTTGGTTAATGAGTAACGAAGTTAACAAGCGTTTTGAAAGACGAGCAACTTTTAAAAAAAAATTCTGACTCGGTTTGTGTTGTCTTGCAAAACAAGCAGAATTCAAGCTAATGGGGTTTGCAGTACCGCATTTGGCCAGGAGTGCAGGGACGCTGGTGACACTCGGAATGGTTTGGAGCCGTTTGGAAATACTCGGAATCACTCAGAAATACTCAGAAACACTCGGAAATACTCAGTTCCTGAGTGTTTCCGAGCCTTTCCGAGGGTTTCCGAGTTCAGCCGATCTGTCCATGAGTATTTCCAAGGCTCTCCGGCACCCCCCCACCTCTGGCCACATGTGGTATTGCATGCAATAGAGGTCAATGCGGAACAAATTATCTGTTTCCATTGACTTCTATGGGGAAACTCGCTTTGCGATAGCTTTGGATTACAAGCATTCTCCTGGAACGGATTATGCTCGTAATCCAAGGTTCCACTGTATTGGCAGAAATTTTTTTTTTTTACTATCCAAAGTTAAAACAACAAGGGCAGAGGATTTAATAGATGGAAAGATTAAAAAATGACTGAAGGTCCACTTTAATAAAACATTTGCCTGGAGTTGGGTTTTACTTTTACCCAAAGTTTATAAGGTGATAAATACGTATGCCTCTTTGATAATGTATTGTCATGGTATTTTTACATATTTCCTCCTTAGCACAATACTTTCCTTTGTCATTAGCAATATCTGTGTGGCTCTAATATTAGGAGAATCCTCCTGCACACAGCGGGTATAGATTTTGCCAAATGAGAGAGAAAAAAAAAGCATCTCTCTTTTTTTTGGATGTCTTCATCTCCAAAATAAATAAGTGCAGCTTCCAAATTAATACTCTAATTACAAACTCAACAGACATTGCCGCAGATGCGAGGAAACGACTGGTGTGCTATAACAGAAGGGAAAGTATGCTATTTTTTAAATTTATTTGTTTTTTTAATCGGTTACTTTTTTGTTTTCCATGCAGGTTGTTGGACTGGAAAGAACTGACGACCATTTGAAGAAAACCAGACATCTTACACATGTATGATGTCATTCCTGGGGACGTGATTGCACCTATTACCTGGAAGACTGAATTCAATAAACTGGTCCTATAAAGAAAATGTGAAAATTTCCATGTTGAATCCCAGATTTTTTTTTTTTTTGCTATGTCCACATAAAGTGATAGAAACCACCAAGTCAGGAGGAGAAGGTTAATCTCTCCCAAAGGGGACACAGATGACAATAAGAACCTCACAGCACTTCTAACCTATGCTTGATTCCAAAAAGTCAGGCTTTAAAGTTAACCTCTTAGCAGATATAAAAAACATGTATCAATGCAGCTCGGTGTATATTAATTTATTATTAAATGTATTTGTTTAACCACTTCTGCCCCCGATTCGGCACTGCGTCGCTTTAGCTGACAATTGCACGGTCGTGCGACGCTGTACCCAAACAAAATTGACGTCCTTTTTTTTCCCCACAAATAGAGCTTTCTTTTGCCGACGCGTTTCGTCTTCAATGACTTCCCCAGACTTCAACTGGGTTATATCCCAGTTGAAGTCTTGTAGATGAAACACGTCGGGTTTGATGAGTTTATTTTATTTTTCTCACAAATAGAGCTTTCTTTTGGTGGTGTTTTATCACCTCTGCGACTTTTATTTTTTGCGCTATAAACAGAAAAAGAGCGACGATTTTGAAAAAAAAGCAATGTTTTTTGCTTTTTGCTATAATAAATATCCCCCAAAAATATATAAAAAAACTAATTTCCTTCTCAGTTTAGGCCTGTTATGTACTCTTCTACATATTTTAGGTAAAAGAAATCGCAATAAGCGTATATTGATTGGCTTGCGCAAAAGTTATAGCGTCTACAAAATAGGGGATATATTTATGGCATTTTTATTATATATATATATTTTTTACTAGTAATGGCGGCGGTCTGCGATTTTTTATCATGACTGCAACATTATGTCGGACACATCGGACAGTTTTGACACATTTTTGGGACCATTGGCATTTGTACAGCAATCAGTGCTATAAATAAGCACTGATTACTGTGTAAATGACACTGGCAGGGAAGAGGTTAAACACTAGGGGGCAATCAAGGGGTTAAGAGTGTCCTAGGGAGTGATTCTAACTGTAGGGGGATGGGCTACCACTGAAATGACAGCGATCACTGCTCCCGATGACAAGAAGCAGTGGATCTCTGTCATGTCACTAGGCAGATTGTTTACAAAGGCATCTCCCCATTCCGCCTCTCCTGACTGCAATCGCAGGCCACCAGCAAACATCAAGTTCCCAGGACCCGCGGGCATGCTCCTGTGGCGTGCGGCCGGCGCGCGCGCCCCATAGGTGGCAAATTCAAAGGGACGTATAGGTACACCCATTTGCCTGCCTGTGCCATTCAGCTGACGTACATCTGTGTGCGGCAGTCAGCAAGCGGTTAACCACTTCAGCTCTGGAAGGTTTTACCCCCCTCCACATGACCAGGCCATTTTTCGTGATAAGGTACTACGTTAATTTAACTGACAATTGCGCAGTCATGCAACACTGTACCCAAATACATTTTTTGTCCTTTTTTCCCACAAATAGAGCTTTTCGTGGTATTTGATCACTTTTGCGGTTTTTAATTTTTTGCGCTATAAACAAAAAAAGGCCGACAATTTTGCGCAAAAGTTATAGCATCTACAAACTGTGATATATATACTTTTTTTTTTCTTTTATTATACTAGTAATCAGTGGTGGCCCGTCCATATGGGGCGCAGGGGCACCGCCCCCCCCCCCATCCACGTGTCCGGCCCCCTAATCTACATTTACATCCCAAATACATTTTTTGTCCTTTCTTTCCCAAAAATAGAACTGTATTTTGGTGCTATGTGATCACTTCTGCGTTTTTTTTTTTTTTACGCTATTAAAAAAAAAAGACCGACAATTTTGAAAGAAAAAAAACAATATTTTTTACTTTCTGCTACAAAACATATCCAATAAAAAATGTAAAAAAATCGAATTTCTTCATCAATTTAAGCCAATATGTATTCTGCTACATATGTTTGGTAAAATAAATTCCCAATAAGCGAATATTGATTAGTTTGTGCAAATGTTATAGCGTTTACAAACTATGGGATAGCTTTATTTATTTATATTTTATTTTTTTACTAGTAATGGCAGCGGTCAGTGACTTAGGGTCCTTTACACTGGCTTGTCCGTGTACGGACTCCACTTTGCTCAGCAGGGATCGGTCCGCTGACCCCCACTGAGCAGGCAGATGACAGGTCCGTCTACTCTCACTGTGCTGAGATGGACCTGTCAAAGCCCCGCTGTCCTCTATGGAGAGGAGGAGAAACAGGGGGAAATGGAGAAATTGGTTCCTTTATATGCAGCCGCCCACTTGCGACCGGGCCCTGTTGTTCCACCACCAGGGTCGGAGGAAAGGGCCCTGTCCGGGGGGTCAGGGGGGCCCTTCATGGTTTCTTGCATCGGGGCCCTGAAGGTTCTAGTTACGCCACTTTGTGCCATACTCTTTCCATTTTCGGATGATGGATTGAACAATGCTCTGTGAGACGTTCCAAGCTTGGAATATTTTCTTTATAACCTAACCCTGCTTTAAACTTCTCCATGACTTTATCCCTGACCTGTCCGGTCTGTCCCTTGGTTTTCATGATGCTGTTTGTTCACTAAGGTTCTCTAGCAGAGTGGTCATCAACCCTGTCCTCAGAGCCCACTAACAGGCCAAGTTTGCAAGATAACTGAAATACATCACAGGTGATATCTCTTTTGCTGCTCAGTGATTGCAGTATTCTAGTCTGCATCTCCCTAAGGTAATATATAAAACCTGGCCTGTTAGTGGGCCCTGAGGACAGGGTTGACGACCACTGCTCTAGCAAACCTCTGAGGGCTTTGAAGAACAGCTGTATTTATACTGAGATTAAATTACACACAGGTGGACTCTTTTTTACTAATTAGGTGACTTTTGAAGGCAACTGGTTCCCCTAAATTTCAGTTAGGGGATATCAGAGTAAACGAGGCTGAATACAAATGCACGCCACACTTTTCACATATTTATTTGTAATAAAATCTTGAAAACCATTTATCATTGTAATTCCACTTTACAATTATGTGCCACTTTGTGTTGGTCTATCACATAAAATGCCAATAAAATACATTTATGTTTTTGGTTGTAACATGACAAAATGTGGAAAATTTCAAGGAGTATGAATACTTTTCCAAGGCATTGTATATCATATTTGGTATCTAACAAATTGTAATTTCATTCTGCTAAATAATATGCTGGTCTTCAGATTGTGAAACCTTGTCATATGGGAAAACAGATGTACCCAGGATAGATGGCATTAGGGTAAGTCCACTGGAGCATTATAAAACACACCACCACGCCTCCAACACAGCCCTCAGATCTTTTGACTGGGCGGGTGTTAACTCAATAACACCCTCTGGAGGGTCAAGAAAAACCCATTGCATTAGCAGCTCTGGCTCTTGTTTATGATCAAAACTATCAAGGATACTTCAGAGTCTCTGTAGCTCAGAGTATATCAGGGTATTGTTTGTATGTTTGTATATCTTTTGTGATATTATTTATTCTCAGTTTTACTTGACTTAGGCCCCTTTCACAAATGCGGTCCGTTTGTCCGTTTTTCATCCATCCACTGATGGATGAAAAACGGACATCAATGCATTTCCATGAGAAAATGGATGTAAATGGATGATCATCTATTACATCAGTTTACATCCGCATCCGTCAACATCCATTTTTCTGGAATCAAAGACTTTTGCTTATTTTTGCTTCATAATATTTATTTCTGTAAATATTTACTGCATTGTTTTTCATTAAAAGCTGAACCTCCAAATGCTTTAACTAGAAATTAAAGTGATGTTAAAGTCTCATTTTTGTGTGGTTAAAAATAACAAACATGTTATACTTACTTCCTCTGTGCAGTGGTTTTGCATGGAACAACCTAGATCCTCCTCTTCTTGGGTTCCTCCTTCGGTGCTCCTGGCCCCTCCCTCCTGCTAAGTGCCCCCACAGCAAGCGGCTTGCTACGGAGGCACCCGAGCCAAGCCGCTGTTCTGTGTGTCCATTCAGATACGGAGCTGTGGCTAGGCCCAGCCCCTCTCTCTGCTCATTGGCTCACTAACTTTGATTGACAGCAGCGGGAGCCAATGACGCTTTGCTGCTGTCTCAGCCAATCAGGAGGGAGAGTCCCGGGCAGCCGCGTCTCTCCTGCAACATCACTGGATAGAGATGGGCTCAAGTAAGTATTAGGGGGGCTGAGGGGGGCTGCTGCACACTGAAGGTTTTTTTTTTTTATCTTAATGCATAGAATGCATTAAGATAAAAAAAAAAAACCTTCTGACTTTACAACAACTTTAAGAACTATGCTTCTGTAAAGAGCTGGCATAGTGTAAAAACAAAAGTAGCTTGCGCTAAAATGTGTCAAGTTGTAAAAAATCTAAACAAAAATTCATCAAAAACCGCTGCACTCACTAAATATCCACCAATCCACAATACATCTCAATATATCCAATATAAATCTAGTTGTGTTGCACTGTCAATAAGTGCAAAATAAGGTGCTTCACAGAGGTTAAAAAATGTATACAAATAAATATATCCAATTCATATGAAAAAACAACCAAAAATATATGTGAAAAACGTGGACACATGGAAAATTATATACAGTTGTGCTCAAAAGTTTGCATACCCTGGCTGAAATTGTAAAATTTTGGCATTTATATTGAAAATATGACTAATCATGCCAAAACTCTTTTATTTAAGGATATTAATTACATGAAGCCATTTATTATCACATTGTTTTTTGGACCCTTTTTTAAATCTTAATGATAACAGAAATCACCCAAATGGCCTTGATCAAAAGTTTACATACCCTGGAATGTTTGGCCTTGGTGCAGACACAGAAGGTGGCACACACAGGTTAAAATGGCAATTAAAGGTTAATTCCTCACATTTGTGGCTTTTTAAATCACAATTAGTGTCTGTGTATAAATAGTCAATGAGTTTGTTAGCTCTCACATGGATGCACTAAGCAGGCTAGACACTGAGCCATGAGGAGGTAGAAAAGAACAGTCAAAAGACCTGCGTAACAAGGTAATAAAACTTTACAAAGATGGAAAAAGATATAAAAAGTCATCCAAAGCCTTGACTTTGCCAGTCAGTACTGTTCAATCACTAAATAAGAAGTGGAAAATTTGGGGATCTCTTGATCTCTTGAATGGATCCCATTTGAAGAAGAAACAAGGGTGGACATTTCAGCAAGACAATGATGCCAAACACAAAGCCAAGGAAACTCTCAATTGGTTCCAAAGAAAGAAAATAAAGCTGCTAGAATGGCAGCCAATCACCTGACTTGAATCCAATAGAGAATCTATAGAAAGAACTAAAGATGAGAGTGGGCCTCTTCTATGAACTCTGATCTTCAGTTCTTTCCATAGATTGTTATGGAGACATGGAGCTGGTGAAAGGTGACACTTTGCCCTAGATAACTCTTCTTAACACTACCCCTGCTAGCTGAAGCTGTCCTCTGGTAACGCAATTAGCAAATGCAATACTGTACAATTCTGCACAGCTTTGCAAATATTGAATATAACTATATATCTGTGCCAAAGACCATATACTTGTTTGTGATGCACTATAACAAGGACGCATATAAAAGATCTGTGCTTTACCTGAAGTGTGTGGCTTTGGTCATGCCTACACATTGGTGCTGTGCATATTTATATCATAAGAAAAACTATAAAGGAACATAGACCACAAAGTGTTAATATGTGATATTATTATTATTTTATTATGATGATTGCATTTACATATATACAGTATGTAAAAAAAAAAGCTGTAACTAATCTATAGGTTCTCATTTAAACTCAAATTATTCAGCTTTCAGGACAAGGTAAGCCAAGGTCAATTGTTTCTCTGCCTACGAGCGGCTTATAATAATTGGCTGCTCAATTAACTTTGCTGTGGTTCAAGATTAAAGGAACGGCATTCCTGTAATTTATGTACGATAGTAAAATCTTTACAAGTGCAATAATGTTTTCATTTTTCTATCAAATAAAAAGTCCTTTTTTTAATATACGTTTGTACATCTACCATTTATACATATACATTTGTTATTATCTTATTTATAGCATTTTTTTCAGCTAATAAATACTACAACAGATGTTATATTTTAAATGAAAATGTTAAATATTATAGGCATTTATGAATGCATACATCTTCTTTGGCTGTACATTAATCTGCAGAGTTCTGATGTGAAGATTGGAATTATTAACAGTTGAATAAAATAATTTCTCTTTAGTAAAGTCTCAGGATGAAATAAGTAGTTTAAAGCAGTATTGAACCCAAAAACAAAAATGTAATGTATTTAACAAATCCTTAAATGTGGTAGCTGCATTTGTTTTCTTTTATTAGGCTTTGTTCTGGTCTGTCTTAGGGTGTCTCCGCCCTAGAGGAGCGGAGAATCCTTTGGATTGTCAATCTGGGGAGAGGGTGGTGTTGGTTGCACTAGTGGATTAAGGCCTTTAGACCCCATTGCATGAGGCTCTCAGGCTGCATTCACACCTAAGCATTTTCAGCTCATAAAACGCTCATAAAACGCCTGAAAAACGCCCAACAAGCAAAATCCCATTCATTTCAATGGCACCTATTCGTTTGTCACCTGAAGCAAAATGCCTGAAAAACTCCCTAAGCTCAAAAAAAGAACATAAGCTTCTTGGGGCAGATTACAGGCATTTTTCTGCTCTTTACATTGGTGACCTGAACAAAATCGTGGGGAAAAACGTGGCACAATCGCAGTAAAAACACGGCAAAATCGCAGTAAAACGCACAGCTTTGAAACGCTCAGGTGTGAATGAAGCCTAAAGTTTAGCTGCAGTTGGAGGGCACAAGTGCACCAGCTCTACAGTGAACAGGAAATAATTATTTGATCCCCTGCAGATTTTGTAAGTTTGCCCACTTACAAGGAAATGAAGGGTCTATAATTGTTATCATAGATGTATTTTAAATGATAGAGACGGAATATCAACCAAACAATCCAGAAAAAACACATGCTACAAATGTTATAAATTGAGTTGCAGTTCAGTGAGTAAAATAAGTATTTGATCCCCAAGCAAAACATGACTTAGTATTTGGTGGAGAAACCCTTGTTGGCAAGCACAGAGGTCAGATGTTTCTTGTAGTTGACTACCAGGTTTGCACACATCTCAGAGATTTTGGTCCACTCTCCAGTACAAATCTTCTCTAAATCTCTAAGGTTTCTTGACTGTCTCTTGGCAACTCGAAGTTTCAGCTCCCTCCATAAATTTTCTAAAAGATTTAGGTCTGGAGATTGGCTGGGTCACCCCATGACTTTAATGTGCTTCTTCTTGAGCCACTCCTTTGCTGGTGGTGGTATGTTTTGGGTTATTGTCATGCTTGAAGACCCATCCATGACCCATCTTCAGTATCCTGGCTGAGAGAAGAAGGTTCTCATCCAAGATTTTACAATACATGGCCCTGTTCATTGGCTCCTCAATGTAGCAAGTTCGACCTGTACCTTTAGCAAAGAAACAGCCCCAAAGAATCATGTTTCCACCTCCATGTTTGACCGTAGGGATGGTGTTCTTAGGGTCATAGTCAGCATTTTTCTTCCTCCAAACACGGTTATTTTGCATTTCATCTATTTGCAAATAATCTCCAACAGTTGTTTCCTTCTCACCAAGCTTTTTGCTGATGGTCTTGTAGCCCATTCCAGCATTGTGCAGGTCTGCAATCTTGTCCCTGACATCCTTTGACAGCTCTTTGGTCTTGTCCATGATGATGAGGTTTGAATGGAAGAAAGAGATTCTGTGGACAGGTGTCTTTCATAAACATAACGGGTTGTCGTTAGGAGCACCTTCTTAAATTGACAGGACTAATCTGTGTACCACATGAGCACATACTGTAGCCAGTCTGTGGGAGCCATAATTATTGTTGGCTGCTAGTGGATCAAATACTTATTTTAATCACTGAACTGCAACTCAATTTATAACATTTGTATCATGTGGTTTTTTTTTCTGGATTTTTGGTTGATATTCTGGAAGCTGATTGGGTATTATGACCACCTGCACCAGATTCTGTGTGTATCAGTTTTAGTAACTCTCCCCTAAAGCGTCTTTTACTCTGGAATACTGAAGACATCTGGGGCAAAGAAAAGTTACTAGGGAAACAGCTTGAGATTGGGAGTGAGTATTGCATCCCGATTTTACTGTATTGGAGAGGCCCAGAGGGGTTATTTAAAAAATAATAATTTGATTGTAATTGGGCTTTAGGATGTATGTTTGGATTAAAATGCCAGCCAATGTGCAGGAGGGCTGTGTGTCCTAAGCCAATATAATTTGCACAGCTGTAATGAGTGACTGGAGCGCGTTTTTAATGCTGCATGTGATTAGACTATAGACAAAGCAGTAATTAGATTCGCATGATAGATTCAGAGTCCAGATATCCATTAATCTGAAAATTGGAGAACTGTCATGCAAAGCCAATACTGTGTATTGAACATATTTCCCGTCTCAGAAATTGTTTTTTAATCACTGAGATGCCTTTGACATTTCCCCAACAAAGCCCCTTAAATCATCATTATTAAATGGATAGTTTATTTTGGATGGATTAGGTATCAATATATGTCATTCCAATCACATTTATTGGGATTTAGTGATATATCGACCTAAGTAGGAAGACTTCAGTGTGTCAGTCCTGGTATTCGCAGAAAACGGTAAGAAGGCGGATGCGCTGAATGCTAATTGGCCGCTGTCAGCATCCTGAGTCCGTGGTTGGTGGTGTGATCTAGCAAGGTCACTTTAACACTTTTATTTAAATGAGGTTAAAAGAACAACAAATCGCAATGTGTAAAGTGCATTTATTAGTCAAATCATAAAGGAATTATTTCAGTGACTTCTGCAGATTACATGCTTGGTTGTTATATTGTTTTATACATAAAGACACATTTTCTTTTTTTTTTTTTTTTTGCTTGAGTAGGGAAGGGTTAAAACCCCTGTAGCACCCTTGTCCCAAAGCAGGGCTACAGGTAAATTTATTTGTGCTGGGTGGTAGCAAGCCTGGCTAATTTGTAGTGTTTAGTGGACCAATGGCTTTTCTCCTAATCCTGTTTGGCTGTGGTTCCTCCCTTTTATCAGTAGGTAGTGATGTTGCCTTTGACATTAGTATGATGTTATAGCTGCAAAGGGTGGGCCAACACAAAACTGAACCCTACAGACTAATGCCCTGTACACACGGTCGGACATTGATTGGACATTCCAACAACAAAATCCATGGATTTTTTCCGACGGATGTTGGCTCAAACTTGTCTTGCATACACACGGTCACGCAAAGTTGTCGGAAAATCCAATCATTCTGAACGCGGTGACGTAAAACACGTACGTCGGGATTATAAATGGGGCAGTAGCCAATAGCTTTCGTCTCTTCATTTATTCTGAGCATGCGTGGCACTTTGTGCGTCGGATTTGTGTACACAGGATCGGAATTTCCGACAAAGGATTTTGTTGTCGGGAAAATTTTATAGCAAGCTCTCAAACTTTGTGTGTCGGAAATTCCTATGGAAAATGTGTGATGGAGCCCACACACGGTCAGAATTTCAAACAACAAGGTCCTATCACACATTTTCCATCAGCAAAAATCCTATCGTGTGTACTGGGCATAAGACTGGGATGCCATTAAAGTTCATGCGTGTGTAAAAGCAGATGTCACAGTACTTTTGACAATATAGGGTAGACTACAATGCAGGGGCATTTAGAGGCAAAAAAAAAAGTACCAAACGTCCATAGGCGCAACGTTAAAAATGCCCAGTGTGCATGAGGCCTAAAAGCTGACCCTTGTATACTTCCCCATCGGTGTTGGAAGATTTTCCCCAACCACTGCCATATATATTTATTTATTTTGCCCACGGTTTCACTTTAAGGGATGGAACTATATGTGCGTTAAAGATCATCTTCTTCTGATGCCGGACAAATTAAAGTTTTACTACAGAGCCCTGGGGTTTCTAGTTAAATATCACTTGTAGGTGGACTGACCCTTTAAGTCAATGAAAGGCAAGAGGAGCTCTCAGATGAAGAATGAAGATCTATAAAACAAGTTTATGTGGATAATAAATCAAATTTTCATAACTATAAAGAAGACACTGACATAAACATGACATTTATTTTTCTAGTAAAATATTGTTTGTACATTGAACTAACGATTTTCCAGTAATTTAAAATAACCAGGAGAGCCACGGCAATAAATCTAATGCAGTGTATCTCTCGTGCCACATCCTCCTGCAAAAGGATCACAAGGCAATGAAAGGTCAGCTATTCAGAATTCTTGAAGGATGCAGCTTTACGGCTGCGCATTTTTTATGCCTGTCTCCCACGATGCACTAGTAGTGACCACTGTGCTGCCTTGGAATGTAACAAGGAAAAATAATACTGCTGAATTTTGAAGAAAATGTAGTGGTAATGTTGCTTGTTCTTTGTGAAACACCTTAGCATAAACTTGTTTCTTTAAGCGGAGTTCCGCCGAAAAAAAATAAATGTTAGCAGCTACAAATACTGCATAATGTGCAGGATCTGTGGTTTTTCAAAATGATTCCGCAAAATACTTTATTTTACAGCACCCGCGTGGGCACTCACGTGACCTTCTGGAACTCTCCTTCCCGATCTGAGCACTACAGCGGGAGGGGCTGAGATCCCCCGCTGACGCCAGCCGGGAGGAGATCGGCGGGAGGTCACATGAACGCCCAGTGGTGCTGTAAAATAAGGTATTTTGCGGAATAATTTTTAAAAAAAAACATAGATACTGCACATTATATATTCCTCTAACAGAGGAGTTTGCAGGATTTCTCACTAATAATATTACAGCTATAGTGGCGAGAGAGGAGACTGTAGGCTGACAGAGACACCTAAACTGACCACGGTATCATGGATTATCAGCCATGATTACTGTGGTCAGTTTACATAGGGGGACACAGGAACGGGCAGGATCAACCAGGCTTTTTAGAACATAGAGAGGGACACAGCACAAGCACTATGCTGTGTATCCTGCTTTAACCGATTGCCGACCGCCCCACGTATATGTACTGCGGGGCGGCAGTTCCTACAGGCGAAACCACATACCTGTAAGTGATCGCCTCTTCTGGGTTTGTAGCGACCAGCTCCCGCTGTGATTGGACACAGCGGGAGCCAATCAGCGGATCTGGTGGACCCGATGTCTGCTGTGACCTGCCGATCATTCATGAGAGAGGCAGAACAGCAGTCTGCCTGTGTAAACAAGGCAGATCACCGTTCTGCTTGTAGGGGAGACAGAGATCCTGTGTTTCTGCTGAGCAGGAACACGGATCTCTGTCTTCTAACAGTACATGCACCCCCCCCCTCCACACACACACACAGTTGGAAAGCACTCCCTAGAGACACATTTAACCCTTTGATCATTACTGACGTTCATTAGTACAGTGCATATTTTTCACACTGATGCCACTGGTCCCCAAAAAGTTTTAGTGTCAGATTTGTCGCTGATCACCGCCATTACTAGTAAAAAAAAATAAAAAATTCCATACATCTATCCCATAGTTTGCAGACGCTGTAACTTTTGCACAAACTGATCAATATACGCTTATTGAGATTTTTACCAAAATTTGTAGCAGAATACATATTGGCCTAAATTTATGAAGAAATTTGATGTTTTTCATTTATTATTGGGTGTGTGTTATAGCGGAAAGTAAAAAATAATTTGTAGTTAATAGTTAATAATAATAGTTTGTTTTTTTTTTTCCACAATTGTCGTTCTTTTTTTTTGTATATATTCCCTAACATGCCACATCTCTAAATAGCTAGAAAGTGAGAAATCCCCTAGTTACTCCATGTTTTCTATGTTAACAATTATTTTTCTACTTAATAAATAGATTTTTTAAATACTTTATTGTATCACTATTAAGTGCCTTCAAAGTCCCACCCCTAGGGGATTTCTCGCTTTCCTTCTTTTTTTTTTTTTTTTAGCGCAAAAAATAAAAACCGCAGAGGCGATCAAATACCACCAAAAGAAAGCTCTATTTGTGGGAAAAAAAGGACATCAATTTTATTTGGGTACAGCGTCGCACAACAGCGCAATTGTCAGTTAAAATAACGAAATGCCGTATAGCAAAAAATGGCGGGGGGTAAACCTTCTGGCCCTGAAGTGGTTAAAATATCAGGATCTTTTTATTTTATTTATTTTTTTGAGGTTAAAATCACTTTAAATCCCCAAAATGCCTAAACTCTCTTTCATCGCCATGAAATAACATTTATTGTTCATTTGCACCTTTAAAATCCTTTATCGAAACAATGTGAGAGATGTACTCAATTGTATCTGGCATTACTTTAAAGGGTTAGTTCATCTTTACAAAAAAAAAAAACTGCCTATACGGATAAGGGGTGTCTGTAGATAAAACCAATCTGTACAGCTCTGACTAAAACTGAAAAATGCCCTTGCTATAGGTGTAGGCCATTTACTGTACATACCTCCCAAAGCCTGACTAGCATGCTCCCTGGGCATTGCTAATTGAGGCCTAGATTTTTCTGCCAACCTCCCTCATCACAGGAGTGATCTTCTGATGCAGTAGCTCTGAGATCAGCATTTGAGAGCTCACTCCTGTGATGGTGAAGGTCAGCAGTAATGACTAGGCCTCACATAGCTGCGTCCTAGCAACATGGGAGTCAGGCTTCATGAGGTACAAAAATGGCCTACATCTATAGCAAGGGCTTTGTTCAACTTTAGTCAGAGCTGCACAGTTTGTTTTTATCTACAGGCATCTCTTATCTGCAGTTTTTTTGGTAAAGGTGAACTACTGTAACTATTTAACCATATTGAATCATCAGCTATAGATGCCTGTGTGCTGCCACAGCTGCCTATCCTTTGTCTTATTGTTATTATATTTGTTTTGTTCCTCTGTTCCTTCCTGTTATTTTAGTGCTAGCTGTAATGCCGCGTACACACGAGCGGACTTTCAGGCAGAAAAGGTCAGACGGAACGAATCCTCTCGGACATTCCGATCGTGTGTGGGCTTCATCGAACCTTTTCCGTCGAAAAATCTGATGGACCTTAGAAATAGAACATGTTTCAAATCTTTCCAACGGACTCGATTCCTATCGGAAAAAAAAGTTTGTCTGTATGCTAGTCAGACGGACCGAAAACGACGCTAGGGCAGCTATTGGCTACTAGCTATTGAACATCCTCTTCTAGTCCGGTCGTACGTCATCACGTTCGAAATGATCGGACTTTGGTGGGATCGTGTGTAGGCAAGTCTGTTTCGTCGGAACTCCGTTAAAAAGTCCTTCGGAGTTCAGTCCGACGAGAAGTCCGCTCGTGTGTACATGGCATTATAGTCTTTAGCTTGACACTTCCTGCCTCTTGCTCTGCTGCAGTGGCGACTGATGCTCAAAATTATTTGGGAGGACGCAAAAAAAGTTTGAAAAAAATCCATTGCAGCCACTGTGCCATCAAACGCTGCCACTGTGCCCATAAAACGCTGCCACTTTGCCCATCAAACGCTGCCACTGTGCCATCAATTGCAGCCACTGTGCCATCAAATGCTGCCACTGTGCACATCAAATACTGCCATTGTGCCATCAATTGCAGCCACTGTGCCAAACGCTGCCACTCTGCCCATTAAACGCTGCCACTGTGCCATCAAATGCTGCCACTGTGCCAAACGCTGCCACTGTGCCCATCAAACTCTGCCACTGTGCCGTCAAACGCTGCCACTGTGCCCATCAAATGCTGCCACTGTGCCATCAAACGCTGCCAGTGTGCCCATCAAATGCTGCCAGTGTGCCATCAATTGCAGTCACTGTGCCCATCAAACGCTGCCATTGTGCTATCAAACGCTGCCACTGTGCCCATCAAATGCTGCCACTGTGCCATGAAACGCTGCCAGTGTGCCCATCAAATGCTGCCAGTGTGCCCATCAAATGCTGGCAGTGTACCCATTAAATGCTGCCAGTCTGCCCTTGAATGCCATCAGTGTGACATCTGCCCGCTCGCCGTCTGCCCGGCACTTACCCTGTCTTGGTGGGGCAGCGGGTGACAGTGATGAGCGGGGTCCTTCACGCGTCCACTGATAGGCGTCCAATAGCGGTGCCTGTCGTTTCAGCCAATCAGGTGACAGGTAACAGACCCGAGCACCTGACTGGCGGAGAGGCGGTTTAGTGTTAGGAAAGCGAAAAATCATGGATGACAATAATTGAATCCTCCTGAGGAAGCAGTTTACTCTGTGAAACATGCAGAGGACCATGTCAAGATTTACTACATTCGGTACCCCTTTGTATGGCTGTAACCTTTGATTGTGTATATATATATATATATATATATATATATATATATATATATATATATATATATTTTTTTTTTTTTGTAAAAATGTTTTTTGTCCCTTCCCTTCCCCTTTTTAATCATGTTTTTTGATAAATAAATTGATATATTTTACTATATTCTTGTCCAATTCTTGGGTACCGTCGTACCGAGGTAGTCCAGCTTTCTCTATTCTTGCCAGGGGCATGCTTGGGGCAGCCCCAGGTTTCCCTTTTAAATACCTTACATATTCCTAGTGAAGTGACCAGCCTCAGATGATACACAGAGATTAAACAAATACAACATAGAAGAACTGTGTTGTGAATAGAAAAGCTGTGTGCTGAGCTCCGTTCCCCATCGCAAATTTATCTCATGTGTCTCAAGGAACGAAGCACAACATTTCAGTGTGGCTGTACAGTGAGTCCGATTAGTACAGATCAGATTGGATTTCTCGGTCACCCTGTGCCCCTATTAGAGACACAGGGTGACTTAGTCATAGGAGGTGCATGGGGAGCTGAAACAAGGTTTTCCCAACCACCCCAAGGGATTCTGGGTTCCACGGGCCCCCCCCCCCCTCCCAAAGTGACTCTGTCACATCTCTCCCCTTTCGGCAGCAGACTAACAAAGGAGGAGACCCCAGACGGGTTGACTCCAAAGTTAGTCAGTAGTTCCAGTTCCCCAATGCCGGTTCCCACACAGTACCCCAAATAAATTGTCCCAAACAGAGCATTCCTCACCCAGCCAACCTCTGTCTCTCTCAGAGAATATATCTGCCACTGGGGAGAGGCCTGGACTGTCCTTTCTCCCTGGAGTCCTTTTAGCCGCTGGAGAGAAAACAGGGTGACTGGGCTCACCCCGTCATGCTGTTGGGGATCTGGGCTGACTGCCCAGCATCCCTGGGGTATACGAATGGCGACTGAAGTCTCATCCACTTTTGGTAGGTGAAAATCCCCCAGTGCTTGCAAAGCATGGCTGACATCCTCCTGTCTCAGTGCCGCACCATTTTCTGGGGTTGTTTTTTCTATGGAGACTGAAGTCCCATCCACTACCACAGTAACTTCCTCTTCTGTTAGTTAAGGGCAGAGGCCAGCAGCACTCTGCTCTGTTGCCAGCTCTTCTGCTGGGTTGGTGTCAGTGGAGACTGCAGTACCATCCACCAATATCACCCCAAGCTGTAGTTGTGTGCAGAGGCCAGTAGCTTTCTGCCCTG
The DNA here is from genome assembly GCA_037952925.1 of Lithobates clamitans. NCBI lineage: Eukaryota > Metazoa > Chordata > Amphibia > Anura > Ranidae > Lithobates > Lithobates clamitans. The sequence goes on along the minus strand of JBBGZY010000155.1, from coordinate 989,771 downwards.
TTAGCACTTCAGCTGAGGACCCCACATCATCCACTCTTGCTAACTGTTTCACCATGGGCCCCTGGAACTGACGCAGGTGTGGGGTAGAGGTCTAGCAGTTGTCTGTAGGCAATCTCCAGCTCCCATTTCTGATTGGCTAGAAAGTCCAAATCTTCCAGTGCCCAGGGAGTGTCTGAGACATTCAGCATCCGTTCTCTGTATTCTGAGATTTCTTCCAAACGCCACTCCAAATCGCTCCCAAAGTCAGGGTCCTGTGACAGCCTCTCTAATAACAGCCCCAGGCCGCCAAAGCCAAAGCCTTCTGTTGGGGTGTTGTCCACTGTCCACAGGCACACTTGAGCTACATACCAACGTAGGGCTCTGTAGCTCTAGTCCAACCACATCTCCACCTAGACCAGCCTGGTTAACTCAACTTTCCATTCCTTATGCGGTTGTTCACCCAAAAACACAATTCGTACTTCGTACTGCGACCAGTAGCTTTCCTGGAAGGAGGATAGAATTTTTCCCTGGTGTCGCTGCTCATGGGCTAGCACTTCCTTCCAGAGTTCCCAGCAGATATATACCATCCCAGCAGGACCTGCTCTGATACTGGTCCCCTGTGCTGTATCTGCATCTCTAACAACCTCCTTCCGAATTCCTCCTTCATGGCGGACCTTGGATCCAGGTAGAGGTTTGGATGTCCCAGACTCCAGGAAGCATCCCACTGCTTGCCACCAATGTAATGAAACATTCTACATGCCGCTTGAGTGTTTTAGTCATATACTGCTTCCTCCCAGTCTGAACATAGATATCAGATATTCAAACCACTGATAACAACAAACAAGACAATACTCGTTTGTTGCTGAACATGGACTGTTTATTGAAAACACAGGTACACAGTAGAGCTGGGCGATTTTCTCCAAAGCCGTGGCCTCGCCTAAAAACTCCTGCCCGCAGCTCCTCCGGACCGGCGCGGTGTCAGCGCCGGTCATGGTGAAAAAAAAAAAATCGACTGTCCAATCAGCAGTGAGAGCTGTTGGAGGAATTCGCCCCCACCAATCTCACAGCTAATCTACATACACATCCCATAATATCCAAGGCAGACACAATAGAACTTTGGAATACAGCCACACCCCAAAGGACCCAGCAAAGAGTACACAACAAAATGAGACAATATACAATATATATATATATACACACACAACATTCCAGCGTGGCTGTACAGTGAGTCCGATTAGTACAGATCAGACTGGATTTCTTGGTCACCCTGTGCCCCTATTAGAGACACAGGATGACTTAGACATAGGAGGTGCATGGGGAGCTGAACCAAGGTTTTCCAAACCACCCCAAGGGATTTTGGGTTCCATGGGCCCCCCCCCCGCCCAAAGTAACTCCGTCACACATTATAGGGTCAAAAGTATGTGGACATCCCTCCAAATTATTGCGTTCAGATATTCTCAGTGCAGGGTACTGCTAAATCTACAGCAAACAACGCAATTTAGACAATTGTACACTTCCACACTTGTGGCATCAATTTAAAGTCTTTTTCTATTCCACCATGTCTGTGCCTCTGTGAGCAAAGCTATTTTCATAAAGACATGGTTTGATGGGCTTGTTGAGGAGGAACTTGGGTGGACTACACAGAGCCCTGACCTCAAAGCTACTGCACACTTTTGGGATGAATTCTCTTCCAACACTATCTAACCTCACAAATGATTTTTTTTCTGAATGGGCACAAATTCCCAAAGACACCCCAAGATCTTGTAGAACACCATCCCAGAAGACTGTGATATAGCCACAATTGGGATCAACTCTATATCAATGTCTATGGTTTTGGGATCAGATGCCTATTAAATTCATACAGATGTCATGGTCGGGAGTCCACATACTTTGTCCATAATATACTGTAGTGTTTCTGCACGTAACCACTTACCTTCACATCAACAATTCAACCTAGGTTTCAACAAGTGCTAGTAGAAGGAGAAATTAGGTTACGTTCCATTTTCTTCTCCACGTGTCACCTTTATGGCATGATTATTGACTGATTATTTTCCTGAGATCACCAAGCTGATATTTCAGGACTGGCAATTTGTAAGAAAATTATAAGAAAAGAAAATGGAATGTCGTTATAGACCTAGGGTAACAAATCTCACTGCAAAAGTCTATACAGTTCTCAAAAATTCTATTACCGTGCTCGTAAAAAAGTACTGCAAAAGAATATAATTAGCCTCTTTTTTTGATCTAGAGTAATGCGGGGATATAATTATTACCAGCCACACTTTTGAAAACTGGCACAAAAGAGTTTTTTATTTCCTTTTTAATGTTTCATATGTCAATAACCTGAGCAGATTTTGGAATCAGATCTACCATATGTTTAGGCGTGATGGCTTGTATTTTTATAAATGGGCCTAATGCGTTTTAACATTTTGCTCCAGGGAGTCAGGCTATTCAGTGTGATGAATTCCTCTAAGATTTAGAGCATTAGGAAATAGTTCTAAAAACCTATACATTTTTCATACGCCTACCTCCCAACTTTCTGAGATGAAAAAAAGGGACATCTTTAGCACAAAGTGTGGAGCAAAAGACACAACTCTACCAAACCACCAGTTACACAGACCAATAAAAATGAATATGAAAAAACGAACAATTAAACTAAAAGTGTGCTTCTTTTTGATTATTTTCTTTATTTGGGGTTTAAAAAAAAGCAAAACAAATACATATGTACATTAATGTAGAGGCTGGATAAAAGGTTTAGTGCTGCATACCACCAAACATCAGACCGGAAAATGGGACCAATGAAGAGGTAAGAGGGACTTGATTCCAAAGGAGGGACCATCCCTCCTTTGGAATCCATCTATTCTGTTCTTTAATTTTCTATTCTATTTTGTTCTGTTTTTTTCCTATTATATGCTATTCTTTTATTTTCTGTTATATCATTTTCTTTTCTATTATATATTTTTTCTATTCTATTCCTTTATTTTCTATTCTATTTTATTGTCTTTGGAAATTGGAAAACAAATCAAAACCTGATTTTTTTTTATTATTTCAGATTCTTTTAATTTCATTACTATTGTAATTCGGAAATTCGAATACATCCGAATTCTGAAAATAAAAAATTTGTCCGAATTTCAAGTTGGAGCAAAACTAACTACACATGTCTACTTTTAAGGGTACTTTGCAGTAAAACAAGGAAGCATAACAACCTCTGTGGTATATTAATGTGCTCTACTTAACAAGAATGCTGTACATTATTATTATTATACAGGATTTCTATAGCGCCAACAGTTTGCCCAGCGCTTTACAGCATGAGGGCAGACAGCACAGTTACAATACAATTCAATACAGAAGGAATCAGACAGCCCTGCTCGTTAGAGCTTACAATGTAGAAGGGAGGATGTACATAAAAACCACTTACAATTTTAGGAAAACAATACGCAAGAGTTTAACAAAATATGCATACAATATACACATGCACAATCTAACATTTCTAGCCAATGAGCATGGACAAGGTATGCAATAGGGATACACAAAATAGTTCACAGTTGGTTACTAATTGGTGACACCAGATGCTCCTCCCTACATGTTTTGTCAGTATGACGTCAGGGGCAGAGGGAGATTTCATACAGACGAAATGCGTAGGGTGGAGCATCTGGCGTCACCACGTCACTTCCGGTTCTGGTCCGTGAAACGCACAGCATCCTGGACATATTCATTTACAGGCTTGCCATTGTCTTTTACAATGTAAGTGCATCAGAGATTGTTTTTAATAAAATATACTTTTTACAGACTTACACTATGGGGTTTGTCTATGTCCCTTTGCCTCTTGTATAAGCGTATATTGGGTGGAGATTGTGGAGTGAAAGTCAACATATGCATACTGAGGAGAAAAACTCAGCAACAACTGTACGGCTTGCAGACCCTGGGGGGACAGAATTGTCTGGTGAATAATGATCTGAAGGGGGAGTACCAGTGGAAGCACTGATTCATATGTGTGGATACTGGTGATTGATTAAAATCAATCAAAACATAACCACTCTTAAGGATAAAGCAAGCAATCGCCCTTAGTAAAACACTCTTTAGTCTGCATGTACCGGTCTCTCACAGCCCACCCCAGCAGTCCTGGAATTACAGCGTGATAACGTCATTGGCAAGTGGCCCCGCCCCTATACACGTTGCGTCCAATGGACAGGAGTTCTTTAGAATCCATTATGCCTAAAGAAAATGAAGGTGTTTGGCCTAAATCTTTGATTGCATGGAGGTGGTCCACGATGGTGAGTCATTGATAAACTCAATGACGCAACATTTGAAAAGCAAAAAAAGGTTAAAAGCATTTGGGGCCATTGAATATAATACTGATCATATTTTAAATGCAGCAAATGTAAAAAAGAGCTGGGTTTCTGTTGAAGGATAAGAAATCCAATTGTTGAACAAATCTTTGGGAGACAATTTTGATCGGGTAAAAGACGCAGCCACAGCGTATCTTCAAATGGAAAACCGGAAAAAGGCAGCATCAGTAAATCAATAGTTTGCTGATTTATGAATATACTCCTCAAGCTTTTATTTTATAGAGTATTTCACGAGACGCTAAGCTGAGCACATTCTATAAAGGTGTGCTGGGTTTTCTCCAAGCTGATAAATGACAAGAGAAATGGATTCTCAGCTCAAAGAGATCATCATCCAGGGATCACAGCGTGAACTCAATGTCAGAAATTGCCGAATGTCACCTTCTTCTCCATATGGAGGAGACCCCGGTCATGAGCTGCTTGTCAGCACTGACACTTTGGTGTCACAGGAAGGGTGACTATGCTCTGCCGCCTCAACCAGCATAAATATCACACGTTCCTGGAGCTTTGAGTAAAAGAGGAGTCTATATAGAATAGCACTGTTTATTACCTTTGAAGGTCATGTACAGGAATGTTTTATACATTTTCATTTTTATAGTTTAGGGCTAAATAATAACATTTAAAAAATACTTTTTGTTTTCTTAGGTGAATAAGAATTAATTCACACTTTGTATAATAACAGACAGCAAGTGAAACTCCAGTCTTCTTATCACGTGTTTACCTGTCTGTTATTAGCTGCTCTGTTGAAAAAAAAGCACCTTGTTAACAGAGGTCAACAGTTCAAGCTCACATTTACACATCATGCAACTGAAAAGTCATTCCCTTCACAAACTCTCCTCTCGCTCAGACAGGGCCCTTAGTAGTCTCAATGAAAGGGGAATGGACTGAAGGCAGGGCCCTTAGTAGTTTCAATGGAAGGGGAATAGACTGAAGGCAGGGCCCTTAGTAGTTTCAATGAAAGGGGAATAGACTGAAGGCAGGGCCCTTAGTAGTTTCAATGAAAGGAGAATAGACTGAAGGCAGGGCCCTTAGTAGTTTCAATGAAAGGGGAATAGACTGAAGTCAGGGCCCTTAGTAGTTTCAATGAAAGGGGAATAGACTGAAGGCAGGGCCCTTAGTAGTTTAAATGGAAGGGGAATAGACTGAAGGCAGGGCCCTTAGTAGTTTCAATGAAAGGGGAATGGACTGAAGGCAGGGTCCTTAGTAGTTTCAATGAAAGGAGAATAGACTGAAGGCAGGGCCCTTAGTGGTTTCAATGAAAGGGGAATAGACTGAAGGCAGGGCCCTTAGTAGTTTCAATGGAAGGGGAATAGACTGAAGGCAGGGCACTTAGTAGTTTCAATGGAAGGGGAATAGACTGAACGCAGGGCCCTTAGTAGTTTCAATGAAAGGGGAATAGACTGAAGGCAGGGCCCTTAGTAGTTTCAATGGAAGGGAAATAGACTGAAGGTAGGGCCCTTAGTAGTTTCAATGAAAGGAGAATAGACTGAAGGCAGGGCCCTTAGTAGTTTCAATGAAAGGGGAATAGACTGAAGGCAGGGCCCTTAGTAGTTTCAATGGAAGGGGAATAGACTGAAGGCAGGGCCCTTAGTAGTTTCAATGGAAGGGGAATAGACTGAAGGCAGGGCCCTTAGTAGTTTCAATGAAAGGAGAATAGACTGAAGGCAGGGCCCCTAGTGGTTTCAATGAAAGGGGAATAGACTGAAGGCAGGGCCCTTAGTAGTTTCAATGGAAGGGGAATAGACTGAAGGCAGGGCCCTTAGTAGTTTCAATGAAAGAGGAATAGACTGAAGGCAGGGCCCCTAGTAGTTTCAATGAAAGGGGAATAGACTGAAGGCAGGGCCCTTAGTAGTTTCAATGGAAGGGAAATAGACTGAAGGTAGGGCCCTTAGTAGTTTCAATGAAAGGAGAATAGACTGAAGGCAGGGCCCTTAGTAGTTTCAATGAAAGGGGAATAGACTGAAGGCAGGGCCCTTAGTAGTTTCAATGGAAGGGGAATAAACTGAAGGCAGGGCCCTTAGTAGTTTCAATGAAAGGGGAATAGACTGAACGCAGGGCCCTTAGTAGTTTCAATGAAAGGGGAATAGGCTGAAGGCAGGGCCCTTAGTAGTTTCAATGAAAGGGGAATAGACTGAACGCAGGGCCCTTAGTAGTTTCAATGAAAGGGGAATAGACTGAAGGCAGGGCCCTTAGTAGTTTCAATGAAAGGGGAATAGACTGAAGGCAGGGTCCTTAGTAGTTTCAATGAAAGGAGAATAGACTGAAGGCAGGGCCCTTAGTAGTTTCAATGAAAGGGGAATAGACTGAAGGCAGGGCCCTTAGTAGTTTCAATGGAAGGGGAATAGACTGAAGGCAGGGCCCTTAGTAGTTTCAATGAAAGGGGAATAGACTGAAGGCAGGGCCCTTAGTAGTTTCAATGAAAGGGGAATAGACTGAAGGCAGGACCCTTAGTAGTTTCAATGAAAGGGGAATAGAGTGAAGGCAGGGCCCTTAGTAGTTTCAATGAAAGGGGAATAGACTGAAAGCAGGGCCCTTAGTAGTTTCAATGAAAGGGGAATAGAGTGAAGGCAGGACCCTTAGTAGTTTCAATGAAAGGGGAATAGAGTGAAGGCAAACAGATCATGCTGTGCTTTCTGTTCAGAAAATCCATAATGTTATGCAATTACCTGTGTCAAAGGTTCACCCCCGTGGCATGTGCCCTGGGAACTACTTGACTACACTACAGGGGGTAGTTTGAGTGTGCTATAGCACCCCAACAAACTCTGCTAGCACTTCCAATGCACCCTCATCAGATTAGCAGGTCAAAGTACCCGTGTTTATTGTGAAATCTAGGATTTCCTAGGGTCCTCTATAGCATCAAGTGCTGCCATAGTGCAGGCAGACCAGTCCGCCCCCATCTAGTGCCACTAGAAAAGGATGGAAGCCTACCTCCATTTAGACTTTCTCCACCTCATACCCTCTGCCATGCTGCCAATGCTGTACTAATTATAAGGAACAACACTGATTTGAGGGGGCTCTGAGGACACTGATATGAGGTGGCTATGAGGACACTGATATGAGGGGTCCTGATGACACTGTTGTGAAGGAGTTCAGGTGTTAGGATATTGCTCAGAGTTCATGGGTCAGAATGAACTACAGTGAGGGAAAAAAGTATTTGATCCCCTGCTGATTTTGTAAGTTTGCCCACTGAAAGAAATGACCAGTTTGTAATTTTAAAGGTTGGTTTATTTTAACAGTGAGAGACAGAATAACAACAAAAATATGCAGAAAAACACATTGCAAAAAAGTTATAAATTGATTTGCATTTTAATGAGTGAAATAAGTATTTGATCCCCGATAAGTATTTGATCCCCTATCAATTTGTGGCTCCCAGGTGTCTTCTATACAGGTAACGAGCTGAGATTAGGAGCACTCTCTTAAAGAGTGCTCCCAATCTTAGCTTGTTACCAGTATAAAAGACACCTATCCACAGAAGCAATCAATCAATCAGATCCCAATCTCTTCACTAGGCTTGTGCAATTCGTTTCATAACAAATCAAAATTTGGCCGAATTTTGTATCTTTCGGACATTCGGAAGCATGCAAATAAAATATGAACGAATTTCAACTAATACGAAAGAAATTATAGCGGATATAACGAGAGAATTCCACATGATTCGGTAAATCGCTAAAGATCTAATGAAACAAAAGGTCAACTCAAAGTAAATCTTACAGTCCAATCAGCTGATTAATTTTGTGCTGGAGGTTGGATTACTGGCAAAGTGCATTCCTGAGAACTGAGTGAGAAGGGTGTTGTATTGTATTTGAGCAGAGGAGAAGAGATATTGTCATTGTGTGTGTTAACCACTTCCGCCCCGGAAGGATTTACCCCCTTCCTGACCAGAGCACTTTTTGCGATTCGGCACTGCGTCGATTTAACTGACAATTGCGCGGTCGTGCGACGTGGCTCCAAAACAAAATTGACGTCCTTTTTTTCCCACAAATAGAGCTTTCTTTTGGTGGTATTTGATCATCTCTGCGATTTTTATTTTTTGCGCTATAAACAAAAAAATAGCGACAATTTTGAAAAAATCACATTATTTTTTACATTTTGCTATAATAAATATCCCAAAAAAATATAAAAAAAAACATTTTTTTTCCTCAGTTTAGGCCAATACGTATTCTTCTACATATTTTTGGTTAAAAAAAAAATCGCAATAAGCGTTTATTGATTTGTTTGCGCAAAAGTTATAGTGTTTACAAAATAGGGGATAGTTTTATGGCATTTTTATTAATAATTTTTTTTTTACTAGTAATGGCGGCGATCAGTGATTTTTGTTGTGACTGCGACGTTATGGCGGACATGTCGGACATTTTTGACACATTTTTGGGACCATTGTCATTTATACAGCAATCATTGCTATAAAAATGCATTGATTCCTGCATAAATGACACTGGCAGTGAAGAGGTTAACCACTAGGGGGCGGGGAGGGGTTAAATCAGTACTGGGAGTGATTACTAACTGTCGGGGGGATGGGCTGTGTATGTGACGTCACTAATCTCTGCTCCGATGACAGGGAGCAGAGATTGAGTGACACTGTCACTAGGCAGAACGGGGAGGTGCTGTTTACATCAGCATCTCCCCGTTCATCCTCTCCGTGAGGCGATCGCGGGTATCACCGTGGCGATCGAGTCCGTGGGACCCGCGATCCGACTCACGGAGCTCGCGCACACGGCAACAAATTCAAGGTAACGTACGGGTACGTTACTTTGCGCAGCCGTGCCATTCTGCCGGCGTAAATGTACAGGAGATGGTCGGGAACCTGTTAATAGATTCAATAAACAAACGACTTCCCAAACTATGAATCATTATCACAAATATATATACATACATAAATATCGAATTTCAACGAATACGAACGAAATTATAGCGCATATAACGAATAAATTCGACATGATTCGAGATTCAGTATAATGAATATTGACATTCTACAGAAATAACGAATTATCCGAAAACGTATTAACGTACCAAAACTAAACTAAATTTTCCGTTGTGCACAAGTCTACTTTTCACCATGGCCAAGACCAAAGAGCTACAAAATCGAGCAGGTTCCTCTCTGGGACTTTTAGAGGCAGAAATTCCTTGACAAGTAAGTATATTGAAAATATATTGATATTTTATTAGAAAAGTTAAAAATGAATTAATGACTTATTGTAAAGTCACAATAGGATGCTGATCTGGAGCAGTTGATTTCATCCTGGCTGATCTGGGGCAGCAGAATAGTTCTCCCCGTTTCTTTTAACCGGATGCATTTCTGTTGACATCTCAAGAAATATGGTCAGATCTCATGTTGTTCTATTATATGTTCAATATGTAATGCCCATTCATATATTCTGTATGACAAATGCTTATTATGTCTTTTTTTGCTCTTTATTAATTTGTAGACAACCAATAAACCACTAGGCCCTGAAGAAGAGGTTTAATCGCTACAAACCTCGAAACCCGTCGAACATCTTCTGACCCAGTTCACTACTGGCCAGTCTCAAGTGGTTGCCTGTATACATACACATATATGTTTCTTGATATTGTATTCTGTATAATAGATATATGCATCCTATTGTGACTTTCCAATAAGTCATTAATTCATTTTTAACTTTTCTAATTAAAAAAAATATATAATTTACTTGTCAAGGAATTTCTGCCTCTAAAAGTCCCACAGAGGAACCTGCTCGATTTTGTATTCAATTTTCAGGGATGTGGGTAGCAATTCCTTTATCATAGATCGATGGTACTATCACAATTTAAGACCAAAGAGCTGTCCAAGGATGTCAGAGACAAGATTGTAGACCTACACAAGGCTGGAATGGGCTACAAGACCATCACCAAGCAGCTTGGTGAGAGGGTGACAACAGTTGGTGCGATTATTTGCAAATGGAAGAAACACAAAGTAAATGTTAATCTCCGTCAGTCTGGGACTCCATGCAAGATCTCACCTCGTGGAGTTTCAATGATCATGAGAACGGTGAGGAATCAGTCCAGAGCTACACAGGAGAACCTTGTCCATGATCTCCAGACAGCTGGGACCATAGTCAAGAAGAAAACAATTGGTAACACACTATGCCGTGAAGGACTGAAATCCTGCAGCGCCCGCAAGGTCCCCCTGCTCAAGAAAGCACATCTACAGATCTGAATGACGTCTGGAGTTTGCTAATGAGCATCTGAATGACTCAGAGGAGAACTGGGTGAAAGTGTTGTGGTCAGATGAGACCAAAATCGAGCTCTTTGGCATCAACTCAACTCACCGTGTTTGGAGGAGGAGGAGGAATGTTGCCTATGACCCCAAGAACACCATCGCCATCATAAAACATGAGAGTGGAAACATTATGCTTTGGGGGTGTTTTTCTGCTAAGGGGACAACTTCACCGCATCAAAGGATGCATCAAAAGTTTTATTCCACTTTAATAATAATAATAATTAGTATTTGTTATCTGTCTTGTCCTTGTCTGACCCCAGAGGTATTGATGGTGCTCATTGAAAAATGATACATATTATATGCTGTGTGAGATCCATAGACTTTGTGCTCAGCGTTTCTCACAGCTGTGTAAGGAATGTTCTGATCAAAGAATTCTGCTTAGCTATAATTTATTCTTGGGAAGAGTCCAAATGACGTGAACGTGAACATTTCCTATTAGACACACTGGACACTGCAAGAGTCTGCGCAAGCATTAAAAAACTTGATAGTTATGAATTACTTTCCTTTCTATAGAATTTTCTACAGTTCTGAATGTACTGCTATCCTTGACAGAGTATAAGAGAGAATATAAAGGAGGACAGGAGAGAGAGCGAGAGAGCGAGAACATGGAGAGATAATGTATTTCATACTGTGCATTCTCTTTCTCATTCTCTCTTCCTCGTGCTTTCTCCCTCTCTCTCATATAGCTGTCCTTTAAATAGGAGAGACTAAAAGATAAACACTTACAGTGCATTCACAGCACTTCTCTTTGTCCACATTTTGTTATGTTACAGCCTTATTACAAAATGGAATAAATTCATTATTTTCCTCAAAATTCTACAAACAATACCCCATAATGACAACGTGAAAGAAGTTTGTTTGAAACCTTTGCAAATGTATTAAAAATTTATTAAAATAAAAAACGAAAAAAAATCCCATGTATATAAGTATTGACAGCCTTTGCCATGACACCTTAAATTGAGCTCAGGTCCATCCTGTTTCCATTGATGTTTCTACAACTTGATTGGAGTCCACCTGTGGTAAATTCAGTGGATTGGACATAATTTGGAAAGGCACACACCCGTCTATATAAGGTCCCACAGGTAACAGTGCATGTCAGAGCACAAACCAAGCCATGAAGTCCAAGGAATTGTCTGAAGACCTCCGCGACAGGATTGTATGGAGGCACAGATCTGGGGAAGGGTACAGAAAAATATCTGCAGCATTGAAGGTCCCAATGAGCACAGTGGCCTCCATCATCCATAAATGGAAGAAGTTTGGAACCACCAGGCCTCTTCCTAGAGCAGGCCACCTGGCCGAACTGAGCGATCGGGGGAGAAGGGCCTTAGTCAGGGAGGTGACCAAGAACCTAAAGGTCACTCTGACAGAGCTCCCGCTTTTCTCTGTGGAGAAAGGAGAACCTTCCAGAAGAACAACCATCTCTGCAGCACTCCACCAATCAGGCCTGTATGGTAGAGTGGCCAGACGGAAGAAACTCCTCAGTAAAAGGCACATGACAGCCCACCTGGAGTTTGCCAAAAAGCAGCTGAAGGACTCTCAGACCATGAGAAACAAAATTCTCTGGTCTGATAAAACGAAGATTAAACTCTTTGGCCTGAATGGCAAGCGTCATGTCTGGAGGAAACAAGGCACCGCTCATTACCTGGCCAATACCATCCATACAGTGAAGCATGGTGGTGGCAGCATCATGCCGTGGCAATGTTTTTCACCGGCAGGAACTGGGAGACTAGTCAGGATCGAGGGAAAGATGAATGCAGCAATGTACAGAGACATCCTTGGTGAAAACCTGCTCCAGAGAGCTCTGGACCTCAGACTTGGGCGAAGGTTCATCTTCCAACGACCTTAAGCACATAGCCAAGATAACAAAGGAGTGGCTATGGAACAACTCTGTGTATATCCTTGAGTGGCCGCAGATTTGAACCCGATTGAACATCTCTGGAGATCTAAAAATGGCTGTGCACCAACGCTCCTCCTTCTAAACAGCAATCCACTGACGATCACCGTTCAGAGGGGTGGTAAGCTCTGCCACCGCTGTGTGAACAAAGCCTAAACGATGGCATGGCAGCAAGGGGACTGTAAAACAGGTGGTTAACTTGCATTTTTACCTCCCCCTGATCATTTACCTACATGGCAGTCGCTCAGGTCAGTCAACATTGCCATGGCTAAAATGCTGCAGATTTTACCCTGTTGTGCTTGGCAGCCATTGTGCTTGTCAAATGCACCCTTTGAAGTCAATTAGAACTGCACTGTAATCATGTTGCAGTAGCAATGTGAAATCCCCCTTACGATTGTAAAAAAAAAAATGTAGGAAATAACGAGCACTTGGTTGGTTCCCATAACCCCTTGTATTCAGATCTCCATGTTCTCTGCATCTGATCCCTCCAGTGTCACATTGATATACTGTTACTCCTACACTGCTATCATGTTTTACAGAGCTGACTGTTCCATTGTGTATTGTATTCCTTCCATCAAAGGGCTGAACATATGATTATTTACTGGCAATACACAGAGCATTCATAAAGAAAATGGTATGTGTATTCATATACATTCAGGTGTAACTAGTTATAAATATACAACAGGTAAAATAAGATATTGAACACGTCAGCATTTTTCTAGGCAAATATATTTCTAAAGGTGCTATTGACATGAAATTGTCACCACATGTCGGTAACAACGCAGGCAATCCATACATACAAAGAAATCAAAACAAATACGTTCAGAAGTGAAGTTCTGTGTAATAAAATGGAATGACACAGGGAAAAAGTATTGAACACATGAAGAAAGGGAGATGCAAAAAGGCACGGAAAGCCAAAACACCAGCTGAAATCTATCAGTAATTAGAAATCAATCCTGCCCCTTGTCGGTGCAAATTAATACCAGCTGGTTCAACTGATGGCCTATAAAAAGGTGTCTCATTACCAAGGTGTCACACAAGAAACATCTCATCATGGGTAAAAGCAAAGGACGCTTTCATGACCTTTGCAACCTTGTTGTTGCAAAACATATTGACGGTATTGGTTACAGAAGGATGTCTAAACTTCTAAATGTTCCAGTGAGCACTGTTGGGGCCATAATTCGGAAGTGGAAAGAACATCATTTCACCATAAGCCGGCTGCCACCATGTGCTTTCTGACAGAAGAGTGAAAAAAATTACCAGAAGAATTGTTCAAGAGCCAAGGACCTTCAGAAAGACCTGGAATTAGCAGGTACAATTGTTTCAAAGAAAACAATAAGGAATACACTTAACTACTTGCCTAAGGGGCACTTACACCCCCTTCCTGCCCAGGCCATTCTTCAGCTTTCAGCGCTGTCACACTTTTAATGACAATTGCGCAGTCATGTTACACTGTACCCATATGACATTTTTTATCATTTTCTTCACACAAATAGAGCTTTCTTTTGGTGATATTTGATCACTGCTGGGTTTTTTTATTTTTTACAAAAAAAAAGACCAAAAATTAGAAAAAAAAATGTTTTTACTTAGTTTCTGTCAGTAAATTTTATAAATAAGTAATTTTTCTCCTTCACTGATGTGCACTGATGAGGCAGCACTGATGGGCACTGAAAGGCTGAACTGGTGGGCATTGATGAGGTGGCACTTATGGGCACTGATGAGGCGGCACTTATGGGTACTGATTAGGTGGCACTGATGAGGAGGCACTAATATGCCGCACTTATGGACACTGATAGGTGGCACTGATATGTGGCACTGATAGGCGGCACTAATAGTTGGCACTGATGGGCACTAATAGGCGGCACTGGTGGGCACTGATAGGCGACACTGGAGGGCACTGATAGGCAGGCCGATGGGCGACACTGATGGCCATTGATGGACAGCAGTCATGGGAATTGATGGGCAGCACTGATAGACGGGAGTGATAGCCAGCACTGACTGGCATCACTAATGGGCACTGATTGGTGGCACTTGTGGGCATTGATTGCTGGCACTGGTGGGCACTGATTGCTGGCACTGGTGGGCACTGATTGGTGACACTTTTGGCGCTATAATGTAATCAGGGCACTGATGATCACTGCCCTGATTACATGTTTTTTTGCCCCCTGCAAGGAGATGCCGCTGATCGGCTCTCCTCGCCACACACTCTGTCACTGTGAGGTGAGGAGTGCCGATTACCGGCATCTTCGTGTTTACATGTGACCGGCAGTGACTGGACACAGCCGATCACATGGTAAAAGAGCCACGGAAGCGGCTCTTTACAGAGATCATAGTCGCGCCATGTCCTAGCAACACAGCGTGGCCATGAGCGCACAAGAGCAGTTGTTCTGGGACACTGTCATATGAAGGAGAGCCGCACCGCCCTGCCGTTATTTGATGGTGGGAGGGCGGTAACTAGGTAACCGTCATGGCCTGTATGCGCGCTCATCATGCAAGACTTCATTGCTGAAGAATAAGCATGTTGAAGCTCGTTTAAAGTTTGCTGCACAACATTTAGACAAGCCTGTGAAATACTGGGAGAATGTAGTCTGGTCAGATAAGACCAAAATTGATCTCTTTGTATGCCATAATACACACCAGGTTTGGAGCAGGGACAGATCCAGGAGGGGGGGGGGGCAACAGGGCAATTCCCCCCCCCCCCCCAGAAAATATTTAACTCCAAGGCTTTCTCAATCCGACACCTATTTATGTTTGGCGAGGCATCGTCTGAATGCAGCTGCAGGGACTTTATTTCTGCTTCCCCCACTCCTCGTGGCTCCCAGGTGGCTTAGGACATATTCAGTGTGCCCCATCAGTTCATTTAGAGGAGCCCAGGCGGTCGCGTCGTTATAGGAGTACAGACCGCGGTGATACTGGGGTCGCCGGTGTTCTGCCGAGAAAGTTCCGCTCGGCGGATTAGTTCCCCCCTCTACTGCGCATGCGCAGTAGAAGCCGGCGGAAATAGCCGAAGCGGAACAGCTGAAAATCAGCTGTACACGGCGCCTGTAAGAGGACCCCTCGCGGGCTCGCTTCGCTCGCCACGCTTCGGGCACGGCCTCGCTGCGCTCGGCACTTTTAGATTCCCCCTCTAGGTCCACTTGGATAGTGGGGAAGGAATCTGGACCCAGAGCGCAGGCGCCGTGTGCAGCTGATCGAAGCGTTTGAGCTTCGGCTATCTCCGGCGGCCAACAGTAGTACGTACTGCGCAAGCGCTGCGCCTGCGCAGTACAGGGGGGGAACCTATCCGCCGAAGGAACTTATTCGGCAAGACACCGGCACCGCTACACACTGCGTAGTATTATTAGCAGAGCGGTGCGTGCGTGCCCAGCGTGCTCCTGGCTTTCTAAGCTGTTACTTCCCTGTCAGGCGGAGTGATCTCCACCCGACAGGAACTCCTTAGTCCCGGCTGGCGTGACGTCACAATTCAGAGGCCGGGAGCGCGAGATTGAAGACAAGATGCTGCCGACCTGTAGCCAGAGCCCATCTGTACTGTCTGCAAGTGAGTGATCACTTAACTGCCTTAACTCCTTAACACAACACTGCCTTAGCTGTCTGAGCTATGTGAACTGCTGAAGTGGTTAACACTTGGAGGGGAGGGGGGGGGGTGGGTGTTAATTCAGTTACAATGGTAATTGTAATGTGAGCAACAAAGATACCCTTGGACAGCAACATTGCTCATCTAGATAAACCAGATAATATTTTATAAACAATTTCAGCAAACAACTTTCTTTCTTTTGGGATTAAGGTTTTACATAAATAAATAATAGCTGGGCATTGTAAGCACCCCTGTAAATGGTAGATGGTTTGTCTGATCACTTTAACTGCTACATCTGCAATTGAATCTGCTCTTTTGAATGACACCAGACTTACTGGCAGGATCAAAGGTGAAAATAAAGGATAAAAAGCCTTAAAAAGAAAACGAATGCGGCTACCACATTTGAGAAGTGATAAGTTGCAATTTAATAATGTTTTGCTTTTGGGTTTAAAGGAGTTGTAAAGGCAGAAGGTTTTTTTTATCTTAATGCATTCTATGCATTAAAATAAAAAAAAACCTTCTGTGTGCAGCAGCTGTGTGCAGGAAAATAACCTGGGGCCCCCGCAGCTGAGAAAAAGTGGTTGGGTGTGATTTTCATTGCACTGTATACTGGCTGTGGCTTAAAGGGACACAGGGTGCAGAGGGGATCAGTAGTAAGGGGCAGAAAGGTTCAGGAATAAGTTCCCAGAAGCTCAACAGTAATTCCACAAACTGTCACCTGATTGTGGTTTTCTCTATCACAGTGAAATCCCTTCTTTCTGAGATTGGTAGTGGCAACCAAGCGAGTCTTCTTCCTCCAGATGGTGGGCGGGGCTAGCGGGACTGTGATTGGCTGTAGCAGTGGCCAAGACAGTCCTCCCCCTCCTGGAAACAGGGACCGCCCCCCCCCCCAGCAGAACTGAACCCAATCTCTTCCCATCACAAAAGCTGACAATCGCAGCTACAGCAAAGTTAGATAACCAATCAATGTTTCCCATCTTTTACAATGTGTGGGGCCACAGTGCCTCCCCCTCAGTGTCTCACTGACACTTCCCTGCGCTGCTCTGCTGATGGAGAGGGTGTCGAGTGCCGATAAAAGAAGCTTCGTGTGCCGCTTGCGTCACCAGTTGCGGGGTTTGCCTACCCCTGTCCTAGAAACTGTTATTAGCATTTTTTTCTGCTCCTAGAAGCTAAAAAGTGTTCTCCTATGTGTCCATGCACACTACAGTAGGTTATTAGCGTTTTCTGAGCTTCAGCGTCTAGGAGCAGGAAAAAAATTGTTTTAGTAGAGTTTCTTGGAGCGCTTTTCTAGCAGAAAAAAAAACGCTTAATGCTCCTAACGGCTTCTAAATGCCCCTAAAATGCTACAACAGCTTTTTTTTTAGCTATTTTTTTTCTTCATATACTGCTAAAATGCTAATGCTCTTAAAAGCTTCTAATTGGTACTAAAATGCTACTAGAAGCTGGCACAAAAATGCTATTATCAGCATTTCTCATCCAGTATTTCTTTTCAAGCATTTTTTTGAGCTTATAAAAAAACGCTGGTGTGCATGGAGCCTAAACCTGGCAAGTAGGGATGAGCTTGATGTTCAGGTCGAACATAAGTTCAACTCGAACATCGGGTGTTCGCCGAGAGTGAACATTATTGTGGCAAATTCGAGCGCCGTGGAACGCCCCATAATGCACTGCGAGATCGCAGTGCATTGCTGTATGATGATTGGCCAAAGCATGCACCTGACACGTCAGGTGCATGCTTTGGCCAATCACAGTGTCCTCTGCTTTGGCCAATCATGGCTCAGGGGAACTAAGTCTACGCCCCACACTATATAAGGCTGCTATATATAGGGCTGCTCACACGCCAGCCCTGTGTAGTGTTGTTGGTGTGAACGGAGCGATAACATGTTTTAGATTAAGCAGGCAGCTTATTCAGTTAGTGGCAGTGTATTTGATATATATATATATATATATATATATAGTCAGTCTAGTATATATGTATATATATACTCTACATTTAGCATAGACTATATATTCAGTGTTTACTCTATATTCAGTCAGTGCAGGCAGTGTATTAATATATATGTATACAGTTGCATCTCTCTCTCTCTCTCTCTCTCTCTCTCTCTCTCTCTCTCTCTCTCTCTCTCTCTCTCTATATATATATATATATATACATATACTCTGCATCCAGTGTAGCCTATATCTACAGTGCATTCAGGCGGTGTACACAGTATCTAATACAGTATGTACAGTTACAGGCCGCTAAAAGAGGGCAAGCAGCCTCTGTGTCTACAGTCAACAGTGCTGGTCGTGGACATGGTGCACCCTCTGCAGGTGGCCGTGGGGCACGCTTGTCCTTTTTTTCTGCTGCTGGCCATGTTATTGAGCCAGAACATGCAGAAGAGTTGGTGGAATGGATAACAAAGCCGTCCTCATCCTCCTCATCCTCTGTTACCCAGGCTGTTTTGCCTTCCAATGCAGCTGCCAAAGCGGCCTATTCCACCAGCTCCTTGTCCACAGTCACTCCTTCCGTAGCCCCACCATCATGCACGGAGGAGTCCCCAGAATTATTCTACCACAATGTTGGTTATATGCTGCTGGAGGATGTGCAGCGATTTGAAGGCTCTGATGTTGGTTCACAGGTTGAGGAAAGGAGTAACATGAGCCTAGAGAGAGGGGGTGCCACAGAAGGTCAAGAAACTGGCAGTCATGTTCCCCCAGCTGCAGCATACTGCCAAGTTTGCTCCAGTGACGAGGAGGGAGGGGATGATGAGGTCACTGAATGCACTTGGGTACCTGAGAGAAGAGAGGAGGAGGCACAACTCCAATGAGGCGGGAGGTCCTCTAGGGGCAGCATAAGGGCAGTCAACCTATTGCATCACACCGCAGAGCTCCGCAAGTGCAGAACTGCTGACTCCCCACTGACTTTTAAAAGTTCCTTGGTGTGGGCCTTTTTTGACATGTGTGCAGCAGATCGCACCATTGCTGTTTGCAAGCTATGTCTGAAGCGGATCAAACATGGCCAGAACAGCAGCGGCTTGGGCACAACATGCTTGACCAGACATATGACGACCTGCCATGCAGTCCGTTGGCAACAGCACTTGCTCCTCATCTGGGATCTCCAACCCTCCAACCCTACACCAGTGCCACCTATCAGTGTGGCATATTAGTGCGTCCTGATCAGTGCCACCCAATCAGTGCCCTTCAGTGCCGCCTCATAAGTGCCCATCAGTGCAGCCTCATCAGCGCACACCAGTGAAGGAGAAAAAATACTTATTTACAAAATTTACTGATAGAAACTAAGACAAACTTTTTTTTCAAACTTTTCGGTCTTTCTTAATTTGTTTTATAAAAAAAATAAAAACCCAGCAGTGATTAAATACCACCAAAAGAAAGCTCAATTTGTGTGAAAAAAATGATAAAAATTTAATTTGGGTACAGTGTAGCATAACCGCGCAATTGTCATTCAAAGAATGAAAGCGCCGAAAGCTGAAAATTGGCCTGGACATGAAGGGGGTAAAAGTGCCCAGTGGGCAAGTGGTTAAATATCAGTTGTTTTAGTTTTTATTAGGAGTTCTGTCATTTTTCAGGTTGTCAGTACAAAATGTGCTCTGTCAGTAAATTTTCCATGTTTTGTCAGTAAGCTGACAACACGGCCCCCTGACTCTGTCAGCTTCTCCGTCCCCCAGGTGGGAGAGATGAGGGCGCTCTGGTGAGCTGGGGAATCGCGGTCCTTAATAGCAGTGGAGAGATGGCACTGAAGGCAGCACTTGGTAGAGAAGAAGCAGCTCTGGAGGGTCATAAAGGAAAGAGAAAGGTGCATCTAAATGCAGTGGTTAGAAGATTTATTACAGGCACAATGGGATTAAAAACACTTGCAAGATAAAAAAAGTTCATAATGATTTGTCCTCACGCTGTAATCCTCGTCTGTCTGGGGGAGAGAGAGAGTGGTAACGCATTTCGGAGCATGCACAGCTCCTTCGTCAGACCACTCTTATAAGACCTAATTAACTCCTTTGTTCCTCTTACCTATTATTTTGCTGATGTTTTGTTTTGTTTTTTACTATATTTTTAATATCTAAATTTCTTTTGTTTTCATTCATTTTATTCATTAAACTGAAAGCATTTAAAACACAAAACGTGAAAAAAAACGCCCTAATTTAATTTTAATTTATTTAAAAATACATTCATTTTTAAACAGCTCCACCATATTTTGTAATTAAAAATGTAATTTTAGTGCGATTATAAACTAGACAAATTTTAGAACAAAATGCACTTTTTATCTAACGTAACATTTATTGTTTTAAAACTCAAACTGGTCAAACTATGGGAAAAAAAGATTATTTTTTTGTACATCTTTTGTCTATAGATTACATAGAAAAGAAACAATTTTTGCAGGACAAGGTCACTAAGGGAAATGTAATAATTTGTTATCTTAATAAAAGACGAAGTTATCACCAAATGAAAAGGCTGATAGCTGAAATGTTAAAATAGTTCTGGTCCATAAGGGGTATAAAGGTGTAGAACTGGTTAAATCTACCGGAGAAGATGAAGACCGCACAGGACAGAAAAAGGTGAACTTTAAGTTGTCTGTCAATGGAAAACCCTTTTAAGAAGTAAAAGCGTTCCCGCTGTCTTTAATGAAGGTCATTTTATCGTATTTATATCACTCAACCACTTAGCCACATCTCAGCACACTGACTGCACTTCCTCACATTTTCAGAGCTATCCTTGAGGAAATTCTATTTTCGTTCCCTTACATACATCTGACTTCTGTCAATCCTTCCTTCACGTTTTTTTGCCAGGACAGATTGTCCTTGTTTCAACTTTTATGATCTTTAAACCGAGCAAAGGGCAAGTACAAATTGTTATATCCATCTCAACCAGTCAGAATGCACTTTATAGTGCTGTGACTTTACTAAAGTAGATTCTGATTGGTTGATGCAGGTAATTGCAATTACCAATTGGCTTGTTGCACTGTTTACTGGGTAGGCCTGTATATCTTTAAGGGTGCAACTGTGCAACTGTGAGGGCTTGTTACACCATGTCTGTTGGGGTGCATTTTTCTGTACACCACCGCACATGTATGGTGTGAACCTTATATGCATATATATGGGGTGGTGTGAACAAAATCCTTAAGGTTTTGCTTTTCACAAGATGTAACCTTCATGAAGAGTGGTGCTGATATCCATCCTGGCATCCACTGCCTGCCCTATTATCAAAATACCTTTTGAATACTCATTGTGTCTGTACTGTAAAATGCCGGTTGGTATTAGTTGGTTCCAGAGGCACCCTTAGTTACAACTCAGTGCAGGTTTACCTGCCCTCTATCTATCCATTGTTATGCATGTGCTTCTACTATGGAGGCTCTCAAAAATTTTTTTTTTTTTTTTTTTTTTTTATTTCAAAGTATTTTATTGAATTTTCAGCGAAAAAAAAGGGGTTTACAAGTCATCAGCATTAAATGCAGGGTTATACATCAGACAAATGTGAGCCCCCTTGGGGTAACAAATCAAACTTAAGACTGTGGATATAAGCATGTCTCTGGAAAAACGGTACAGTAGAGCCTTCCTATACCAACTTTTGTTAGCGCAAGCCTTGTAACCCGGAGATATGGACCGGTTGGGGGAAGGGGAGGGAGGAGAGACCAACAGCACCCCGATTGGGAACACACTGTGTCTGATCGGAGCTCTCCGAACTCACCCCAACCCTCACTTCTAAAGTATAAAAAGTCTCAAGGTATCTATCAGGGCAGGGAAGCCTACTTCGAGTGCTCCCCTTGGGAGTACGACCCCCGGGGGACCTTGCAACAACATGAATTAAACAGGCAAAGCATCATCTTGTTAAGTCAATCAGAGAAATAAGAAAAAGGGGGAAAGAGGGGAGGTAGAGATGAGAAGGGGGGAAAAGAGAGAGAGAGAAGAGAGAAGTCGAGAGCCAATCCACTGGAGGGAACCCCCCCTACCCCGAAACAGGCCCACGCCTCATGGTTGTACCCCTGGAATTAGGGAAATGCCTATGAAGTCAGCCCACGGTTCCCAAACGGCTTCGAATTTCTGTGTGGTGTTGAGCAGGGTACTGGCTAGCTTTTCTTGGGCCATGATCCAAGAGATTTTGCGGGTAGCCGCTTTAAATGAAACCCTGGGCTGCTTCCAGGCCTTAGCAATAGATAACTTCGCTCCCAGCAAAATGAAATGAATCAATTTACGGGCCTGCCTGGGGGTCTTAGGTAAGTGGTCGTTCAATAAGGCGGCTGCGGGGGACCTCGGGATCTGGACTCCAGTAACCTTTTTGATCATGTGAAAAATCTTGCTCCAGAAAGGTCTCAATCTTGGACATTCCCAAAAGATATGGGCCAGGGATCCCCTAAGTTGGCAGCCCCTAAAGCATCTGGGGTCCGTGGAGGGGAACATTTTGGCCAGTCTTTCCGGTGGTAGGTACCAGCGCGTGATAAGCTTCACGCTGGACTCCACCAGCGAAATGTTGAAGATGCTCTTATAAGCCCTATTAAAGGAGACCCTCCACTTCTCCAGGTCCCACTCCAAGGAAAGGTCAGACTCCCAAGCTGTCATGTATGAGGTCTTGGTGGACTGACCTGAGAGTGACTGATAGATGGTGGAGATTCCTCCCCTCTGCTCCGTGGTCTGTCCACACCATATTTCGTAAGGGGTGAATGCGTTATTTAAGGGATTGTTTTTACCCAACTGAGTGAGGAAGTGTCTGATCTGTTGGAAACGAAAGAATTCGGAGTTTGGCATCTTTAGTTGATTCACACAGAAGGCTCTGGTGATGGGCCCCATTGGAGTAAAGTAGTGTCCTATCCGGTACATCCCCTTGTCCAACCACCAGCGGAACGCTTTGATGTCAGTTCCCGGGGGAAAGTCGGGGTTGTTAAAGATGTGAGCCAGGGGATGTTTGCATGAGGTTATGGATTGATGGTTTCTCAGAGAGTCCCATAATTGAAAGGATTGTGAAAGGATAGGGGATAAAATGGGTGGACGTTTTTTTGGGGGGACCCATAGGAGGAAGTCGATAGTGAAGGAGGGTACTGCCTGTCTCTCAATCTGTATCCAGTCCGGTCTTTCAGTCTTCGCATAAACCGACGAGACCTGAGCTAGCCTGGCTGATTGGTAATACCAGAATAGCTGCGGTAGGCCTAAACCCCCTTGTGGTCTATTTAAGTATAAAGTGCTCTGTGGAAGTCTGTACCCCTCCCCCCCCCAAATTAATTTTATTATTTTCCTTTGAAATGCTTTCAAGTGCTCTTTATTGATGCTTATAGGGATGGCTCTGAAAAGGTAGAGGATTCTAGGGAGTAAAGTCATCTTGACTGCATGGATCCTTCCTAACCAGGATAAGCCCCCTTTAGCCCATTTGGATAAGTCTGCCTCCAGTTTGCGGTATGTGTGAGGAAAGTTAGTTGTATAAAGGAGTTCCGTTTTAGCAGTGAGCCTTATCCCCAGATAGTCAATGTACGAGTCACTCCATTTGAATTCAAAGGCACTTTGCAGGGATGCCAAAATGGATGGGTTAAGGGAAATGTTCAAGGCTGAAGATTTGGAATAATTGACCTTCAGTCCAGAGACCTTAGAGAAGTCTTTCAGGAGTTTGCACAGGTTTGGAAGGGAGGTGGTCGGTGATGTGATAAAGAGGAGCATATCGTCCGCAAACAATCCACATTTGTGGACCTGGTCACCACAGGCGACCCCTTGAATGTTGGGATTTGCTCTTATTGCTATTGCTAGCGTTTCGATCGCGATAGCGAAAATTAGGGGGGAAAGAGGGCATCCCTGCCTAGTGCCTCTTGCAATGGTTAGGGGTTTAGAGTATTGACCTTGCAGGCGAATCACCGCTTGAGGGGAGGAGTATAGTGCTTTTAGAGTCCCTAAAAAGTTGGGACCAAATCCCCATTTCTCCAAAATGGAGAAAAGGTAAGGCCATTCTATCGAATCGAAAGCTTTATGGAGATCCAGCGAGAGGATCATTCCTTCTTGTTTCGGTCCCCCTTCCCAGTTGGACTGTAGAATGGAAACTATATCAATTGCTCTCCTAATTTGGTCGGGTCCTTGCCTACCAGGAATAAAACCAACCTGATCCTTGTGTACGTAGAGATTGATGAAGGAGGAAAGGCGGTTGGCAAGAATTTTAGTAAGAATTTTGAGGTCATTGTTAATTAAAGATATGGGCCTGTAGTTCTCAACTTCCTCATGATTTTTGTTGGGTTTGGGAATCACTGAGATAAATGCTGTATTTAGTTGGGTTTCAAGGTGAGATCCCGTCTTTTTAGAGTTAAAGAACTTCGCCATGTACGGGGCTAGGATAGCGCCATATTCCTTGTAGTAGGGGACTGAGAGACCGTCTGGTCCAGGGGCGGAACCAGATTTTAAACCTTTAATAACTTCTTTAATTTCGGCCTCCGTGATAGGAGCCTCCATTAAGTCTTTACACTCTCTGGATAGTGAGGGAAGTGGGAGATTCTTTATAAACTCGTTGTCTAAGGGCCCTTTATCCGATTGGGAAGGGTTGTAAAGATTAGTATAAAAGTCGTGAAAAGCAGACATAATACTGGCCGGATTGGCTGTCGGGGGTTGGCCTGCTATCCTTAGTTTGGGAAAGGAGAGAGAACGAAATTTAGGGGAGAGCTTAGCTGCCAACATTGAGCCGAATCTATCCTTGTGGCAGTAGAATTTGGCTCCTCCCCATCTAAGATTTTTCTCTGCTTTAGCCGTTAAAGTGAGATTCAGTTCAAGTCTCGTGGCATCAAGTTTGCTTAGGAGGGTTCTAGACGGGTTATTTTTGTGTTCCGCTTTTAGTTGAAGGAAGGATTTTTCAAGTCTAAGTATGTCGATTAAGCGCTCCTTCTTAAATTTGGTCGCTAGCCTAATTATAACTCCTCGTATAGTTGCCTTGTGGGCTGCCCATAAGGTTTCGGGGGATATGTTTTCCACATCATTAAAGAGGAAGTATTCTTTAATAGATTTTGCTATTTCTTGTGTTATACTAGGGTCAGCCAGAAGGGACTCATTTAGTCGCCAGTAGAAACCTCCTCTCCCAGACAGAACATTTCTCAAAGTAAGGAGAACCAATGAGTGATCTGACCATGCGGTGTCTAGTATTGCCACCCTGGTGAACAGGGGAATGAGGGCAGTCTGGGTGAGGATGTGGTCAATTCTCGCTTAGGACTGGTGGGGAGCAGAAAAGTGCGTGAAGTCCCTTTTGTTGGGGTTCATTTCTCTCCAAGCGTCCACCAGACCCTGAGCGTGAACCATCTTGGCGATCCTAGTACTGAGTTTGGATGGTCGTGTGAGTTGGTCTTTAGGGGGCTTAGTTTTGTCTAGACCCTGGTCAAACGCAACATTTGAGTCCCCTCCCAGGATGACTTTGCCTTCCAGGAGCGGTTCCACTGATGAGAACATATCCTGGAAGAAAGACGCTTCGCCCTTGTTTGGGGCGTAGTAGGAGACGAAGGAATATAAAACCCCTTCCAGGGTACCCTTCACCAAAATAAATCTACCCTCCGGATCCCTAAAATCAGAGAGATGTGTAAATTTGCAATTTTTAGAGAAGAGAATAGCCACCCCCTTCGTTTTGTTAGGGGCATTCGCTAGGTAAAATGATGGATAGTGTGCATTTATGAACTTGGGGGTGTACCGGATGGGAAAGTGCGTCTCCTGCAGAAGCACTACATCTAGTCTTAGGGATTTATAATGATCCAGTGCCAGTCTCCTTTTCCTGGGAGAGTTTAGGCCCTGGACATTATGAGAGCCTATTTTGAGGTCCTTACTCTTCGCATTCAGGTCAGCCATCGGAGCAGAGGGGGTAGAAGCCAGAAACCAACCAGTCACTTACCCTTGGGAGTCTTCTCATACCGGATTTAGGCCTGGTTGCGTGGAGGACCGACTCCGGGGCGCAGGGGGAAACCCCCCCATGGATGGCTAGAAGAAAGAGGAGGAAAGAGATGGGGAGAAAAAATTAAAGAGACTTATTAACAGGTAAGAACAAACAAAACGACATGGGTACTTGGAATGTACCCTTGGAGTTATGCGAATCGCAATTCGCTATAGCCCCAATAACAATTTCAGAGTGCCCAGAGGGCCGTCTGAAATTCCGACACCAAAGGACTCAAAAGGTTCTTTGGGATCGAGTGGAGGCACAAGGGTTCCACCCCGGACCCTTGGTATATCAGATTTAATACTTAACATATGCACACCATAACGTAAAACATAAAAATTGTAAGGACAGCCCTAGGAACTGGGCTGTAAGGGCCTGAAACAGAAAATAACCCAGGCAGGAATAAAAAAAACAAATTCCTTGAGGATCCCATCTCCTGGACAATCAGAAAAATCCTCTCCCCCCTAACTAACTATGAGGGGGAGAATGCCAGGGGGATAATCTTTCAAAAAGGAGGGCCTTCATGGCCCAGCTAACCGTAAAACCCCCGGAAAGGGGGTACGTGCGATGGGTATTTGAATTAAACCTAGACTGTAACCTGGACTAAGATATGACACATCCTAATGAACTACGTTAATCTAGACCAGTGAACCGGAGGTTTGTCTTCAAGAAACCGGATACTTCCTATAGGAGCAGATACTCTGTGGAAGACTGCTTCCTCTTAAAATGTTAGCTGGTTCGTGATGTGGAGAAGGTGAAGCAACTAGTGGTAAGTATTTGTTTCAAATCTCCGTTAACAGAGCAACTTTTGGACGTTGAAAACGTCGTGTGAGGCCGAGAAGTTCGATAAGAACCTGGATGTGTGGATTGTCAGGTCCATAAGACTTGAGAGGATTTGGAGCACTTGCTCCATCAACAGGAGGGGAAAAGTCGGCCCAAAGATGCCTCTGCCGAGACTGAAGGGATAAGGTATGAGAAGGTGTCCTTAGGGCGGTCTCCCGTCCTTGCTCTTCTTGGAAGGTCCCTTTAGCCAGAGTGGAGATACAGGGCTGCCTGGAGGAGGACGTTTAGTGGAGCCCGAGGAAGAAGATGAAAAATCCATTGGTGCTTCCTGGGAGATAAGCCTGAGTGCGAGGAACAGTCTTTCACCTTCCTGGAGGCTTGCAAAGGAATGGGTCTTACCCTGAATAGTGAATTTAACTGCAAAGGGGAAGGTCCAGCGGTATTTGATATCCCGTTGAGAGAGTACCGTGAGGAGGGGTTTTAGCGTCCTCCGTCTTTGGATAGTCGTGGGGGCGAGGTCAGCGAAAATCTGGATCTGGTGACCCTGGTGTAGTAGCTTCGGGTTTTGTCGGGATTGCCGCATGACCTCTTCCTTAACCCCGAAAAAGTGCGGCTTGACAATTATGTCCCTTGGGGATCCATCTTGTCTAGGGGGACCGAGAGACCTGTGTGCTCTGTCTAGTTCAAGACGTTGGGGGGGTATGTTAGGAATAAGGGCTGCAATAATGTCCTGAACCGTGGAGGGGATGTCCGAAAAAGTTTCGGGAAGGCCTCTGATCCGAAAGTTATACCTTCTGGACCGATTTTCGAGCTCGTCGATCCTAGAAAGGGCAACATCTAATTGATCCTGAATGGTCATGAGGTGTGCAGAGTTTTGGTTGGTTCTCGCGGCTGTGCATTCCACTTTGTCCTCAATGGCTTCAATTCTGGCGCCCAAATTGGACAGGTCCGCTTTAATAGTGCTGGTAATCTGATTTGCTGTGTTAGCCAGACCTTTCTCTAGCAGGGATGAGAATTTGGCAAACATGTCTGCCTGCATTGTTGTGAGGTCAGCTACTGAGAAGCTTGGCTGCAGGGAGAGTGAAGATGGAGGATGGGCCTGTGCAGGGAGGGCCTGAGAGCATAGCTCCTGTTGTGTGAGGATCAGAGTCTCAGTGGAGGCCTTTGCTGCGGCCTGGGGCTTCGTATGGCCTTGCAGGTGTACTTGGGGCGTTTGGGGGGGTCCCTGTGTTGCCTGAGCATATGACAGGGTCGGGGGATTAAGTACTGGCCTGTGCTCCTGGGTCCTGGAGTGGATGCCTGCCTGCTGTGTCGGTCCGTCCGTGACGGCGGCCATCTTGGGACTCCCGTCCGCGCTGACTGAGGAGAATTGGGGGCCGAGATCGCGTCTCGCCGGTGGTCCAGACATTCCTTCTGGTTCCCGGGACGTTCCCCTACTCGGGAGTGTCAATGTTTAGCCCGTTGTAGGGCTGAGGCGGCTGGTGTGCGGCTCGGCGGTCCGGGGTGGAGCGGAGCTCTCGGCTCAAGCAGCCATGACGGAGCTCTCGCGCATGCCGGCTCTCAAAAATTTAAAGAGTTAGGACAGCAGATAATACTGGGGTGCTGTCAATGGCTCTGCAGCTTAAGCATGTATTTGCAAATGTGTGTAGCACCCTGGGGTTTAGTCAGGGAGCTTCTCGCAAATGTACTTGCCAGGAGTAGTTATCTTGGTCGATTGATAGAGCTCTATTGATTTCTCCCTAAGTCTGACCTTGTTGCATTTTTCTCTTCTACCACTAGGTGGCCGGGCACTTGGTGGTAGATACGAGAAGCGCAACCCAAAGTCAGGTTATGGGTATATGGGTTATCTCAGCCAATGGGCAGGGGTTTTCTTGAATCCCTTGGCCTGGTGGGAGAACCTATATATTCGGGTGAGGTCAGGTGATCTGTGTTCTGTGCCACCTGGATGGCTGTCTGGGTGGATGTGTGTCGTACGCCCCGGGCTGCTAGGCCAGAAATTGGGCTTATCCCGGGGGCAACTGGCTGCAAGGCTGTGTGAGGGCATATCCAGAATTAAGAGGGCAGCGTAGGGTTGGGATTTTGGCTTGCAATCCAACCAAAAGTGACGGTTCTGTTGGCCGGAGAACCTGTCGGTGGTTGGCGGTAGAAGGGAAGCTGTCACCACAAAGGGACCAACAAACTTTACCAGGGACCACAGTGAGTAACTGAAGCAAGTACTGGAACCACATTCTCACAGAAAGGGCACGGTGGAGAATTGGGAAACTTCAGGCGGTGATCAAATCAGGGACCTAACCCATATAGGAGACGCTTGCAGCATAGCTTTGTGAGTCAAGCCAAGGACCTCGGCAGTTAGCAGGGGTGAAGCTTGAGAAGTATCTGGAGTGCCAAGCTTGGGACCCAGCAGGGAAGCATGGGAGATGCTTGAGGGAGATACCGCCGCAAAGATTGGAGGAGCTCAAGGGATTCAGAGTCAATGAATCAAGGGGTCTAGTGAGAGACCGGGAGCTCAGTGTTGAAGAACTACAAGAGGCAATTGTAATAAAGCTGAAAGGACTGTTACGTTTGAGTTAGAAACTGTTAAAGACTGTTACCACAGGAAGCAGCCATTCTGCAAGTGCAGATATGGCTTCTTGCTGGGGCCTTTCCCTGCACCGCTGTCCTTCTATTGAAGTCTCGGAGTCTGCCAATTGAATTTGCGACTACTTAAGGGTGTCCTGGCCCTAACCCTCTTTCCCCTGAAAATACAAAAAGGACGGTTAAAAGAAATAAAACCTCTTTTACATCCAAGAAGTGTCTGCCGCCCAATGACTTTCACCATCTTTGCACCCACTATGCCTCACAACCCACCACATATTGAAGGATGTCAGCTACCTTTGGCCTTGGAGGTCCTCATTAGATTTGACAAGGCCGGAGACCTTGCTACATGTGCAAATTAAACCCCTGTTTTTAATGCAAACTTGGTTTGTTTGCAGGCTGGTTGGTGAGTTGAGCTGGGAATTTTATTTGGTTTTGGTTTATCTGCCTCCCTATTGCGCATGAGACTGTGCTTTAACAGCAGAGAATCATGCAACAAGCAATTGCCTTGTCCTGTAGCCAGCCTCATCTATTGTATATAATATTGATCGCAGGGTACTGTCCTTTGTGGAAGTGCTACTTGCAGCGTTTATATATTAAGAATAGATACTGTACTAAGAATTACACCCAGCATATAGAGCAAAAGATGTGTTACTATGCAGTGTCTATACATATAGAATAGGAATAGATACTGTGAATTACACCCAGCATAGAGGACAAGAGAAGTGTTATTGTGCAGAGTTCATAAAGTACAGATACTGAGAATTACACCTAACATACAGAATAGAAGTGGTACTATGCAGGTTCCATGCATATAGAATAAGAACATATACTGAGAATTACACCCAACATACAGAATAAGAGAAGTGGTATTATGTAGTATCCATACATACAGAATAAGGACAGATACTAAGAATTACATCCAGCATACAGGACAGGAGAAGTGTGAAAGTATAGCATTCATAAAGAGGAAATGCACAATTTGGATCCTGAAGCCCAGAGGCCTTGTGGAGATTTGAGTTGATTAGTGCTCTCCCCAGGAGTCTGTGTGGCTTCAAGGGAGCAGTTAGAGTCAGGGTAGTAACGTCACGCTCTCCACCTTGTCCAATCAAAGAACTGTAGTACCCTCTACCTAGGTAGGTGCTAGAGATGAGGATTTTTGTAGTGCAGTTAAATTTAAGCAGGCCTAGCTAGAAGCTAGGCCTATTTGTTTTGATCTGTGTGGGCTGGGAGTGGCTCAGAGTAGCAGCTGTGACTCACAGACAGCATCACTCCATTGTCACTTCACTCTTCCTTCTGGAGGATTATAGAAGAAGAGGAGGAGAGAGGTGGAGCTGTCTGGGGTGTCTCAGGGAGCCCTGACCAATCCCCAACTAGGATTGGCAGGGGGCAGGCCTCCTTGAAATACCCAGGGTCAGCCCAACTGAGGAGGAGTTGTCGGGCGGAAGAACTGAGGTGGAGTTCTAGGCTGTCGGGGCCTTTGTGGGAGCTCCCCAGTCTGGGGGTGGGGGTGACCTTGGGCCTGGGACTCGGGTGCAGGACAGAGCCCTTCAAGTAAGCATGAAGTATCTGGACAGGAGGCACAGGGGGAGTCAGAGAAGACAGCAGGAGCTAGGGCAAGTCTTCAGGAGGGAACCACCGGTTACAGCCAGGTCGGCTGGTGAGTGACATATGCAGTCGGGAGAACTGGTGAGGCATGCCAGAGAGGACTGAGAGGAAACAGTCAGAGCTGGGTGTGGAGCCAGTAGAGAGAAATGCAATGTCAAGGGCAGTGAAGTCGGGCAGCTGCAGCCAGGAGGGCTGGCAGGGCCTAAAGAGGACTGACTGGGAGAAGTAGTCCACCAGAAGGCCAGCACTAACAGGAATTTACAAATGCAGAAATTTAGAAATTGGAAGAAAGGTTTAGCGCTGGGAAATACTTTTTGAAAGGTAAATAGTACAATGTATATACAACTATATAAATCAGACCAAAATGAGTGACAAATGAGGAGGAAAGAGGGACAGAGGGAAGCTATGGCATTGCTTATGTTTACATAGTTATATTGGTTCAGCTTGGACCAGTGAAACAATCTATATTATATATATTAGTGAAGTTAGGTAGACACCTCAACTCCAGTGATCTCCACTTGCTTCCAGGTCTCATACTGAGTGGCTGGCCTGATGCATTGTGAACATAGACCGAGGTTGGCCACTCGGCACAGGTGTCATTCAAAGAATGCTTTGCATTTTTTGAATGAATGCAAAGTCTTCTGTAGCGGTACCCACATAGGGGGTGCTAAGTGATGTGGCCCACCTGTCACCCTGCCCGGCCCGGCATTCACTTCCCAGACACTCCAAGACAAGGAACAGTCTATTGCTTTGTTTTTGTTATTTTATTGGGGAAATTCAACTTGGATGGGGTATGGGAACTATGGGATGCCCATTAGAACATGTACACTCTTTGTACACTACTTTAAACTCCTCCTGCACACCTCTTGCTTGCAGACTATTACTCTCTATCTCTCTTTTAGGAGCAGCTATCACATGGTTAGGCCTAACACTGGATCAGCCATGCCTTAGGAATTGGCCTTTGCAGGCAGGGACCGTGGGTCCCTATAATGTAGCAGAAAATCAGTTTACTGCAACAGATCATGCAGCGATTGCAATTGTTTGCAATTTGTAAATTTGAAAAAGGCAGCATAAAGGAATAGTAGTGGTAAAAAAAAGCACGTGTGGATTTAAAGGGGTTGTAAAGGCAGAAGGTTTTTTATCTTAATGCATTCTATGCATTAAGATAAAAAACATTCTGTGTGTAGCAGCCCCCCTCAGTTCCCCCTGTCCTATGCCTACATACATTTGGTAATAGGTGTCCCTCGTTTTCATCTTAAAAAGTTGGGAGGTATGGACTAGGCCCTGAACAATTGGATCAACTTTTACTGTAAACTTGGCACAGAATGTACAACATGCAATAACGTTTTACTCCTAACTAAACTGAACTGTGGCTGCCCCAGGTTACCCGCACAGGTGAAGTCTCTTTGGGAGAAGTTCATACTTTGAAATGCTCAGAGAAGATTGTGTTCTTGAGGTGTCCTGGTGAATCGGCGTTCCAGATGGGACCACTGGTCCCAGCAAGTCTCTGCACATATATTTAGTTGCATGTGTCCCTCATCGTGTGAGTGTTCATGTCCCTTAGGATCCAGACCTCTTCCCTTTCATAGAACACAGGTGGGAGGATGAACCTCAGAAAAAGCTTGCAAACACATTGGGAAAGGGGGCAAAAACATCCCTTTTCACCTGACTTGGGCAGCAGGGTGCTAACTACACATACAGTAGGCCACCTGCCTATATACCTCTCAAGAGAGGAACCATGTGCATACCTCCCAACTTTTTGAGATAAGAACGAGGGACATCTATTAGCAAAAGTATGTAGGCATAGGACACACCCCCTGGCATACCCCCTTACAAAATAATGATTAGTTAAAGTGGTTGTACACCCTGTACAACCACGTTTACCTACAGGTAAGCCTATATTAAGGCTTGCCTGTAGGTGCTGGAAATATCTCCTAAACCTCCATGGTTATCATCGGCGCATGCACACTTTAGAAAGGGCACATCGTGCTGTTTCTAATAGGGGTCATGCTGTGACTGGCGGCTCCCGCGTGCAGTGATGTCACACGACTCCGGCCAGTCACAAAGCCGGGGTTCGCGGCCCCGGAAGGGAGAGGGTCGAAGATGGGCGCTCCCTGCTAGTGGAGACAGCGGTGATATCGCAGGCTTCTGTTTCAGGTAAGTGACACATAATGGGCTACTATGCGATGCATAGTAGCCCATTATGCTTTACCTTTGCAGGGAAATAAAGAGGAAGTAAAACCCACCAGGGTTTACTTCCTCTTTAAACCCGCAAGTGCTTTTTTAAACCACTACTATTCCTTTATACTGGTTTTTGTAATTTACAAATGCAGCAATTTAGAAATTGGATGAAATGTTTAGCACTGGGAAACAGATAAGATAAAAAGTGCATTTTATATATATCTGTGGAGATCAGAGCAAATGAGGTACAAATGAGGAGGAAAGAGGTACAGAGGGACTTTGCTCCGAATCAGGGGGCAGTCCCTCGAAATCAGGGACAGTTGGGAGCAATGTTGGTCTGAAGTTATTCAATGGGTGCATGTGAGGTTTTGGCGCATTTCTAAAGAACCCGGGTCCAAAACAGCAATATGGGGTATGTGTAACATAACTACGACAGAGACAAGATTTGGCAAGACAAGAAGGAAAAAGTAGTTGCCATAAGTCATCACAAGTAAGAACAGCAACCGGTCGTTTGGCGTGGTACCTGGTTTGGTGGCAGTTTCTCCGGTAGCGAGGGGGTTGGTGCACCGACTCCCTCCCTAGCTGTCCTTCTTTGCCACATGGAGTGGACTAGCGCTGTGGAGATGTTTGGACTGGTCACTAGGTACGAGAAGAGAGGAGTTAAGACTGGGCATGTATGAGGTCCACACTATGTGCTTGTGGGACCTCATTCTGTTACTTGGGGTGAGGTAACAGAGGTACGCTGACTGGTAGAGTAGGCAGAGGCTCAGCCTGTCCCTCCGAATGCAACACATACAGTATATTAGTATAAATCTGTAGGACATTGAACGAAGCAGCTAATGGGGGAACGCCGTATTTTGGGTACTACACACATGTTGCGTTTTTTTAAATTTTTTTTTTACTAGTAATGGCAGTGATCTGCGATTTTTTGCGGTATTGCAACGTTGCGGCAGACAGATCGGACACTTTTGACACATTTTTGGGACCATTGACATTTACAGAGCGATCAGTGCTATAAATATGCACTGGTTACTATGTAAATATCAATGGCAGGGAAGGGGTTAACACTAGGGGGGCAATCATGGGGTTAACTGTGTTCCCTATTGTGTGTTCTAACTGTGGGGGGGGGGGGGGGGGGCTGACTATAGGAGATGACAGATCGTGTTTTCTACTTTGTAGAAAGACTCAATCCGTCCTTCTCTCCTCAGACAGCATGGGAATTTGTGTGTTTATGATCGCGACAATCGCGCCCGCCAGCCACGTGCATCGGGTTCTGTTCTGCCGTACAGGGGGTGCGCGCCTGTGCCTCCGATGGCACTCGCGCGCCCTCTGGTGGCTTTTCTGAGCGAAGCCGTGTATATATATATATATATATACGGAATTTCGCCCAAGAGAGCCATTCTGCCGCAGCCGGTCGGGAACCGGTTAAGCTGGGTAGTTCCTCTCCTGAGTGGTTCATACATTAGTCTCTTCTAGCTTCTTATGGGAGGACTGTCTTTTAAAGCTGGTTCAAGTAGTTCCCCTCCTGAGGAGTACATTTGGCCTCTACCAGTCTCTCACAGGAAGATTGTGTTCTGGGCTGAGCAAAATAACCATTCCTAAAGTTTCCAACATGGAGAAGAGCATCCTTGTGTGGTCCTGGAGTATACCATACTACCCTACACCCCATCCAAGTTATTCAACAATAAAACAACAAAAAGATATCCCCATAGACTCCCGGCTCTTGGTGTCAGTGTGCTCTGGGTGTGCTGGCAGCCTCTGCACTAATGAGGGAGAACTCTGGACATCATCATCATCTGTTCTGAAAGTGTACATCGACTGTGCCTTTGACCATCATCAGCCAGCGGCCCTCTCGGGGGGTCACACTACACTACTTACAATAACAATGGTGTTGCGGGCACTCGTTAAACTGCTAACTCCAGAATTTTCCAGCAATAGATTAAAATATGACCTCAACATACCTTTTCATTCTGTGGAGCCAGCTTGTTTTTTTTATTTTGACTTGGGAACACAGCATCTAATATTAATCACTGTCATAAAATAATGAATCATGGGAGACTTTTATCTGTTAAGTCCTGGCAATAAAAAAAAAAAAAATCATATTCTAGGCCTGCGAGAACCAAGAAGGAAGGGTTGATGGCGCACAACCGTTGATGTGACCTTGCAGATTGAATGCCCTTTTTTTGTTTATTCCAGGTATGTTTGTAGTCTATGATATTCAGAGAGGTCTCTGGGGGTCCCTGGGCTGAATACATTAAATGGATTCTTGCAAGAAATATAAAGGTAGCCTTGTGTCAGTGAGAGTTTGACCTTAGAAATGTCTACAGACAAAGCTCTGTGGAATTTTAGAAATTTTAGCAAAAACAGTGGGGACGGAAAGTATTCAGACCCCCTTAAATTTTTCACTCTTTGTTATATTGCAGCCATTTGCTAAAATCATTTAAGTTCATTTTTTTCCACATTAATGTACACACAGCACCCCATATTGACAGAAAAACACAGAATTATTGACATTTTTACAGATTTATTAAAAAAGAAAAAATGAAATATCACATGGTCCTAAGTATTCAGACCCTTTGCTTTGACACTCATATATTTAACTCAGGTGCTGTCCATTTCTTCTGATCATCCTTGAGATGGTTCTACACCTTCATTTGAGTCCAGCTGTGTTTGATTATACTGATTGGACTTGATTAGGAAAGCCACACACCTGTCTATATAAGACCTTACAGCTAACAGTGCATGTCAGAGCAAATGAGAATCATGAGGTCAAAGGAACTGCCTGAAGAGCTCAGAGACAGAATTGTGGCAAGGCACAGATCTGGCCAAGGTTACAAAAAAATTTCTGCTACACTTACGGTTCCTAAGAACACAGTGGCCTCCATAATCCTTAAATGGAAGACATTTGTGACGAACAGAACCCTTCCTAGAGCTGGCCGTCTGGCCAAACTGGAGCCTTGGTGAGAGAGGTAAAGAAGAACCCAAAGATCACTGTGGCTGAGCTCCAGAGATGCAGTCGGGAGATGGGAGAAAGTTGTAGAAAGTCAACCATCACTGCAGCCCTCCACCAGTCGGGGCTTTATGGCAGAGGGGCCAGACGGAAGCCTCTCCTTAGTGCAAGACACATGAAAGCCCGCATGCAGTTTGCTAAAAAACACCTGAAGGACTCCAAGATGGTGAGAAATAAGATTCTCTGGTCTGATGAGACCAAGATAGAACTTTTTGGCCTTAATTCTAACCGGTATGTGTGGAGAAAATCAGGCACTGCTCATCACCTGTCCAATACGGTCCCAACAGTGAAGCATGGTGGTGGCAGCATCATGCTGTGGGGGTGTTTTTCAGCTGCAGGGACAGGACAGCTGGTTGCAATTGAGGGAAAGATGAATGCAGCCAAGTACAGGGATATCCTGAACGGAAACTTTCTCCAGAGTGCTCAGGACCTCAGACTGGGCCAAAGGTTTACCTTCCAACAAGACAATGACCCTAAGCACACAGCTAAAATAACAAAGGAGTGGCTTCACAACAACTCCGTGACTGTTCTTGAATGGCCCAGCCAGAGCCCTGACTTAAACCCAATTGAGCATCTCTGGAGAGACCTAAAAATGTCTGTCCACCAACGTTTACCATCCAACCTGACAGAACTGGAGAGGATCTGCAAGGAGGAATGGCAGAGGATCCCCAAATCCAGGTGTGAAAAACTTGTTGCATCTTTTCCAAAAAGACTCATGGCTGTATTAGATCAAAAGGGTGCTTCTACTAAATACTGAGCAAAGGGTCTGAATACTTAGGACCATGTGATATTTCAGTTTTTCTTTTTTAATAAATCTGCAAACATTTCAACAATTCTGTGTTTTTCTGTCAATATGGGGTGCTGTGTGTACATTAATGAGGAAAAAAAAGGAACTTAAATGATTTTAGCAAATGGCTGCAATATAACAAAGAGTGAAACATTTCAGGGGGTCTGAATACTTTCCGTCCCCACTGTATATCATCAGAAAAATATGTAAAAAAAACAGATATGTAAGTGCAGACACCCTCACGGTACACCAGGGAGCCCATAAACTTTCAATTGTGGGGTCTACTTTTCAGTTATACGATGTTCCCTTTTTTAACCAGAAAGCCCAGCACTGTAGTTCTTGGATTGGGGCTTTCTGCTCCAATTACACCTAAACTGTCTTAAAGCGGAACTTCACCCAAAAGGGGAGGTTCTGCTTTTCCGCCTCCTCCTCTACTACTTTTGGACACATTTATTATTTTTGTGGGAACAGTTACCTGGTTTTGACAGGTACCCACTCCCACTGCTGCTTGGATCACCTAGGTGATCCGAGCAGATGTTCGTCCCCCACTTTGCCCAGAAGGCTGCGGGACCATTCACAATGAGCAGTGGGGAGCTGGCTGTGAAGCTACAAGGAGTCACAGCTGGCTTCCCTTAGTAAACATGCTGATGCCTGTGTTGAACCGTCCCGGTTGAGGACAGCGCTGGATCCCTGGGGCAAATAAGTGTTCTTTTATTAAAAGTCAGCAGCTACAGTATTTGAAGCTGATGACTTTTACAATTTTTTGGGGGGGACTGGTTGTAAAAGCAGAAGGTTTTTATCGTAATGCATTCTAAGCATTAAGATAAAAGTCCTTCTTTGTGCAGCAGCCCCCCTCATCCCCCCTAATACTTACCTGAGCCCCCTCTCGACTCTCAGGGACTCTCCCTCCTGATTGGCTGAGACACATCAGCAACACCACTGGCTCCTGCTGCTGTCAATAAAACTCAATTAGCCACTCAGGAGAAAGGGGGAGGGGCTGAACCACGACTCCATGTCTGAATGGACACAGGGAGCTGTGACTCGTCATGGGTGCCCCCATAGCAAGCTGCTTGCTGTGGGGGCACTCATCAGGAGGGAGGGGCCAGGAGCTCCATCCAGGGACCTGAGCAAAGGAGGATTTGGGCTGCTCTGTGCCAAACCATTTCACAGTGCAGGTAAGTATGACATGTTTGTTATTTTAATAGGAAACAAAATGAGACTTTATAATCATTTTAAATACTTAAGCAAGGCTGGCATCAAACTATTGCACTGCAATAACACATTGGTGCATTGCATTCTTTTTAAATGGCACCTTATTGCACCTCCTTTGCAATGCAATGCAGAGGAAATACACTACGTCGAAAAAAAAGTGCAGAAATTTTTTTTTTCCTGTCTGGTGCATTGGCAGCCCTTTTAAATGAATTGGCTGTCTTAACACAACACACATAAACACCTTCACGCCAGTGTTAATTTAATCGATAAAAATATTTTCGTCACAGTTTTCGTCTGCTGCATGTTTTTAGTGACAAAAACTAAACCAAAATAAAATGAGAATTAAGTTAATTGATGAAAACTATAACAAAAATCAATTCCAATTTTTATTTAGTCGAAAATCTCCAGTACATTTTAGTCGAATAAAATCCAATGGGTTTAGTTAAATTGTAATGCATTATTTAAGCATTTCTCTAGAACTGCCAACCTTATTATATATTCCTGGAGTAAAAATCTAATAACGTGTTATTATCTATGGTAGTAGTAAGGTTTGAACATGCACTACAGACACAGATTTAGCCGTCTTCATAAATAAAAAGTTTCATAAACAAACAGAAATATGGCTTTTCGACAAACAGAAGTGCAACATTAACCACTTCAGCTTCAATTGAGCTTTCTTTTGGTGGTATTTGATCACCTCTGTGTTTTTTTATTTTTTGTGCTATAAACAAAGAGCGACAATTAAAAAAAAAAAAAAAAAAATTTGAAACCTTTTGCTATAATACATATGCAAACAAAAATTAATAAAAAAAATGTTATTTATAAGTTTAGGCCAATATGTATTCTTCTACATATTTTTGGTAAAAAAAAAAAAAAATCACAATAGGCATATATTTATTGGTTTGCGCAAAAGTTATAGCGTTTACAAAATAAGGGATAGATTTATGGCATTTTAATTTTTTTACTAGTAATGGCAGCGATCTGCAATTTTTAGCGGGACTGTGACATTGCGGCGGACAGATCCGACATTTTTTTGGGACCATTGACATTTATACAGCGATCAGTGCTACAAATAGGGATGAGCTCGATGTTCGAGTCGAACATAACTTCGACTCGAACATTGGGTGTTCGCCCGTTCGCAGAACAGCGAACATTATGGGGCATCGCGGGAAATTTGAGAACAGTCCACAGTCACTGCTTCCGTAGCCCCATCATCATGCATGGAGGAGTCCCCAGAATTATTTGACCACAGTGTTGGTTACATGCTGCTGGAGAATGTGCAGCGATTTGAAGGCTCTGGTGTTGGTTCACAGGTTGAGGAAAGGAGTAATGTGAGCCTAGAGAGAGGGGGTGCCACAGAAGGACAAGAAACTGGCAGTCATGTTCCCCCAGCTGCAGCATACTGCCAAGTTTGCTCCAGTGACGAGGAGGTAGGGGATGATGAGGTCACTCACTGACTGTACTTGGGTGCCTGAGAGAGAAGAGGAGGAAAGTGAGAAGGAGAAGGAGGCACAACTCCAACGAGGCATGATGTCCTCTAGGGGGCAGCTTAAGGGAAGCCACCCTATTGCATCACATCGCAGAGCTTCGCATGTGCAGGGCACTGCTGATTCCCCACTGAGTTTTAAAAGTTTCTTGGGGTGGGCTTTTTTCGACAAGTGTGCAGCAGATCGCACGATTGCTTTTTGCAACCTGTCTGAAGCGGATCAAGTATGGTCAGAACAGCAGCCGCTGGGGCACCACATGCTTGACCAGGCATATGACGACCTCCCATGCAGTCTGTTGGCAACAGCACTTGAAAGACCCACATCATAGAGATCGTGGATGAGATCGTGTGCTCCTACTCCATATGACAGACCAGCTGCCTCATGCGCCGTCCAGTCCCCTCCCAGAGTCCCCTTCCCTTGTGCAACCGTGTTGTGCAAAAAAGAGGGAAAAAAGAACTTTAATGCACACTTTTTATTTTTCCCGGAGGAGACTGGACGGCGCAGGAGGCAGCTGGTCTGTCATATGGAGTAGGAGCACACAATCTCATCCACAGCTTGGCGCTATTAAGGCATGCTACAGAGCGGTGCACTAACGCACCAGACCCATATGAGTACCCTATAATAGGGCTATGTTTGCATCAAATAAAATCGTTTAAAACGTTATTACACTATGGAAGTCTCTTTTTGATATTTATATATGAGGATGCCACATCTTTGCGCAGTATTTGGACCTTGCAACCTGACCTGGATTCAAAAGCGTGTACTGACCAAGCTTAATTGTGAGGTCACACGCTCTGAGGTGAGCGGCCATTACCTTGGGGTGGGGAGGACCTGAGTGTAATCACTGCTGAAGATCGATATAGTCACAGTCACCTATCAAGTCACGTTTATTATCTTTTGTATTAAGGACGCTGAAAACTGACCCTGGATGGTCAGATTATCACGGACCTATATGCACCTGAGCACTTTATAGATCACTTTTGTATCAATATTTATTTCGTATGAAATGTGTGTCATTTCACGCTATATGATGTTGTAAGCTGTATGACGACAACAGCTGCTTATATATATATATATTTTATTCTTGGGATTGAATTTATCACATCACATTAGTTAATAATTTTGTATTTTATTTTTTTTTGCTGCAGGTTCAGCAGATCATTAGGGGGTTAGCGCAGCACATGATTTATTTAATTCATCTGTGATTCTCACACTTTAGTATGGGACACGATTAGTGCTAGCAGCTGTCATCACACTATTATAAGATAGGGGATCTTTGATTTGGTAGCTCGCAAGACCTTTACTACTATAGGGTTCAGTGTTGTTGGAGCTTGTTCTGCCACCACGCCTCCAAAAAGCTAGTGGTGATTATGCCACAGCTCTCTCCTCCACCCCCTCCTCTTCTTCTTCCTCTATGGCCTCTTCTGCAGATTTGTCCTCTGAACCAGCAGTACTCCGTAAGCATTCAAGGGGCTAGCAGTCGCAAGCAGTAAGGCTAAAAGATGCCATGCGGTGCTTGAGTTGGTCTGCTTAGGGGACAGGAGCCACACTAGGGCAGAGATTCAGCCAGCTCTGCAGGGGCAGGCTCAGAGGTGGTTGACACCACGCCAGCTTCAGCCAGGAATGGTTGTATGCGACAATGGCACCAACCTTCTCTCCACCCTCCAACAGGGACACTTGACCTATGTTCCATGTTTGGCACACATCCTGAATTCGGTGGTGCAGCGGTTCTTAAGCAGGTACCCAGGCATACAAGATCTCCTGAGGCAGGCCAGAAAAGTCTGTGTTAATTTCCGCCGGTCATACAATGCCAGTGCTCGGCTGGCTGACATTCAAAGGGAATGAAACCTGCCCACCAACTGCCTCATTTGTGACATGCCCACCAGGTGGAACTCAACATTGGCAATGCTGCAGCGGCTGCACACACAGCAGAGGGCCATCAATGAGTATCTGTGCGAGTATGGCACCAGGACAGGGTCAGGGGAGCTTGGCTTCTTTTTGCCACGCCAGTGGCTACTGATCAAGGATACATGCACTACCCTGTCACCATTTGAGGCGGCCACAAGGATGGTGAGCAGCGACAATGCATGCATCAATGACACTGTCCCTCTAGTCTTCCTGTTGGAGCACAAGCTTTGTGGAATCATGCACAGGGCACTTGAGGCAGAACAGCGGGAGGAAGAGGAGGACTTCCTTTTCTCTCAAGGCCCACTTTATTAAGATAGCATTCCTTCGGGCCCGCCAAACACACAGGAAGAAGAGGAGGAGGATTGTGTCAGCATGGATGTAGAGGATACCACTCAGCAGCAGTCTTCAAGGAATGGTTTTCAGTCCCCAGAAACCCAAGGAGTTGTACGTGGCTGGGAGGAGGTAGTTATAATAATGTGATAATGTGATCCTTAGTGACCCAGGGGACTCAGAATCGAATGCCTCTGCAAACTTATGCTGCATGGCCTCCCTGAGTCTGCAAAGCGTGAGAAAGGACCCTAGGGTTTGTGGTATCAAGAAGAGGGATCATTACTGGCTGGCAACCCTTCTTGATCCACGTTACAAGGGTAAAGTTGCAGAACTCATCCTGCTTTCACAGGGGATAAAACATCTTCAGAAGGTCTTGAAGAAAGGTTTGTGTAATGCATTTCCTGGGAGGTTACCATTTCCTGGTGCTGGACAACATGTTGCTGAGGCTTCGTTCAGTCAGGAAGAACGGTGGAAAAGGTGGCCGGCTGACCGATGCCTTTAAACTATTTTTCAGTCCTCAGCGCCAAGGTCTGATCGGTTCAAGCAACCATCGCCAGCGCTTGCATTATATGGTGCAGGAATATCTAGGGGCAAGAGCAGACTTGGAGACCTTTCCAACAGAGCATCCACTGGGTTACTGGGTCTTGAGGATGGACCACTGGCCAGAACTTGCTCAATATGCAATCAAGCTACTGGCTTGTCCTGCATCCAGCGTTTTTTCTGAACGCACATTTAGTGCTGCTGGAGGGTTTGTAACAGATCAAAGAGTGCGCCTGTCCACAGACTCCGTTGATAGGCTCACATTTATAAAAATGAATCAGTCCTGGATCAGCAGCTATCCAGCACCTGATGCTGATGTAACTGATTGAATTTGCTATGGATCTGGGATCCCTTGAAGACTGGGTATACTGACTATCCTATTCTTCCTCAATCTTGATGATGCTAGCTTCCAACAATATTTTTGGTTTAGGGCACCACCACCCAAGGCCCAATTTCTCTGCCCCTGTTTAACAGGGGCATGTAATTACAATTTTTGATATAATATTTCATAGCAGGGCCTGTTCCTGTTCCCTACAAGAGTATCTGTGAGGGGTTACAGTGTTGTGGCACCACCACCACCACCACCCAAGGCCCAATTTTTCTGCCCTGTTTAACCACTTCAGCCCCGGAAGAATTTACCCCCTTCCTGACCAGAGCACTTTTTGCGATTCGGCACTGCGTCGCTTTAACTGACAATTGCGCGGTCGTGCAACGTGGCTCCCCAACAAAATTGACGTCCTTTTTTTCCCACAAATAGAGCTTTCATTTGGTGGTATTTGATCGCCTCTGTGGTTTTTATTTTTTGCGCTATAAACAAAAATAGAGCGACAATTTTGAAAAAAACGCATTATTTTTTACTTTTTGCTATAATAAATATCCCCCAAAAATATATAAAAAAACATTTTTTTTCCTCAGTTTAGGCCGATACATATTCTTCTACATATTTTTGGTAAAAAAAATCGCAATAAGCGATTATTGATCAGTTTGAGCAAAAGTTATAGCGTTTACAAAATAAGGGATATATGAAGAAAAGAGTGCAGCGCTGGATAAATATATCATAAACAAACTTATTATAAATATTACCAAAAAGTGCAAATACCATAAATAAATAAACCGTGTATAAATAAAATATGTAAACCTGTGATTGAAA
The DNA here is from genome assembly GCA_037952925.1 of Lithobates clamitans. Taxonomy (NCBI): domain Eukaryota; kingdom Metazoa; phylum Chordata; class Amphibia; order Anura; family Ranidae; genus Lithobates; species Lithobates clamitans. Next base: position 946,312 of record JBBGZY010000155.1, on the reverse strand, counting down.
GATAAGTAATAAATAATATAATAATATGATATATGGCAAGAGATTAAGTGTCCATAAATGATAAAGAATGAGGAAAATAACTTAGTTGCAGAATATATAAGTGACTTCCACCGCAACAAACGCCCGTCAGTTTGAAAAGATTGAAGGCATACCAGACAGCCTTTTTAAAAGGCATGATGACACAAATGTCGAAATCCTAGGTGCTTCCTTTCAGCAGGTAATCATCTTCTGTCATGAAAAGGAACTTCCTCACAGATATCCAGGTGACACTCCAGGCTGCTCACCTTTGGAATGATGGATAGGTGTTGGCAGAGTGAACCAAATTCATTCACTATCGATCCAATCAGATCCCCGCTGCCCGCAGTGGTAAATGTCCAATAAAACAAAGAAGAAAGGCTTCAGTGGTGCAGAATTAAAAAAACGTTCTTTTATTTAAAAAATTTGCCATAAGGCATCTATAAAAACAAAGTCAGATCCTTGCAAGGATATTTAAAAGCTCCGCTTCGTATCAAATCAGTACACGCATGCGCAGTACATGTGTGCGTCTTACCCTGGTTCCCCACATCCAATTCGCAATAGCAGGAGAATGTGACCGGCTCTCTATGGAGCCGGTTCACATATCTCGATGCGGCTTCGGTACGAATTTGCACAGGAGCTCTGTGCGTCTTTTGGTCTGTTTTAGGTCCGAATTCAGCCCAAAATTCTGGCTGAAATCAGACCTGAAACGGTAAATAAGGACGCACAGGACCCCTGCTGTGAGCCGCATTGGCATGCAGTGTGAACCGAGCTTTAATGTTTAGTAACACTGAAGGTGATCACATAATACAGCTTTAGCTGGGGAGATACAAAACCAACAACATATATATTTACCCAGAGATACTTATATTAAGATGGTCACCTACAGCCCGATATCTGATATTGCAATATACATAGTACAGATTGGTTTATATCATTTTCACTTATTCATGGTATTCCTTAGAAAGTATGTAATTTTTTCAAATAAAATAATCCTGTTAAGATCTGAAATCCAGTCAGATACAGTCGGCGGATGGGGAGAGGTCCACTTAGGGCAATCTGTCTGCGAACAACAAAAAGTGCACACCTAATAGTGTTGCCCATAGAAAAAGTATAAATGGACATATCACCATTGCCCAATAGGCACATAAGTGGTTCGGCCGAGATATGAATATTCAGTAGCCCATTTAAGGTACCAATCAACTCTGCCCAGTATCTTTGGAGTTGGAGACACCGCCAGAGAAGATGTATTAATGTACCTGTGTTACCACATCTAACACAGGCTGGCTCAGATCTCAGGCCAATGGTATGCAAAAATTGAGGAGTTCTAAAAACCCTATGAAGAATAAAGATCTGGGTCAGTCTGTGTGATGGAGAGAAAGACACCCAAGGCAGAGACCGGAGAATATCTTCCAGAACCTCTTCCGGAATGGGGCCAATATCTTGTTCCCATCCAGCCCTAGAGCGAATGGGAAAGTTCAATAGAAACGTATCTAACAGCACCCTACATGTAACAGAGGTAAGACCTTTTGTTGAGCTTGCTTGTACTATCTTGTCAAAAACAGGGGTAGGGGGAAAGAATATCTTAACAGACGAAAATTGAGCATGTAAGGCATGTCTCATTTGGAGGATATGATCAAACCAATTTGACTGTAAAGAGAACTCTCCCCTTAACACTTTCATGAATAAAAAAAAAAAAACAAAACAGTAAAGTTAGCCCAATTTTTTTTGTATAATGTGACAGATGATGCTTTAAAATTGCGCACTCTCATGGAATGGCGCCAAACTTCGGTACTTAAAATCTCCATAGGCGACGCTTTAACATTTTTACAGGTTACCTGTTTAGAGTTGCAGAGGAGGTCTAGTGATAGAATTATTGCTCTCGCTCTAACGTTTTTGGTGATACCTCACATGTGTGGTTTGACCGTAATTTACATATGCATACGCAACCTACATATGCGTTCACTTCTGTGTGCGAGCACGCGGGGATGGGGGTGCTTAAATTTTTATTTTTTTTTATATATATTGTTTATTTTATTTTATTTTTTTAACTATTATGCCTTTGCTTTAAAAAATAAATGATCCAAGCTTTCCAGCCAAGTCTCTGGCATTGCTTACTTCTGCCGGCCCGGACGTGAGGTCATAACATCGCGTCCGGGCCTCCGAGAGTCATAGAGACTGCCAGGGACCATCTGGCTCTCGGTTTTCTCTATGACTAACTTCTGGCGCCGGCAGATTCCTTCTCCAGCTCGCCAGCCGCATGAGGGGGGTAGGAGGGGGAAAGGTCCCCTCCCACCACCTGTAAAAACGATCAAGTGGCTGAACAGCCGCTATGATTTTTCTTACAGTGAAGGGAATCTCCTGCTGAAAAAATGATATCTGAATGATGCTTGTAACTGCAGGCTACATTCAGATATCACCACTGAAAGCCCAGGACGTCACATGACGTTCTACAGTATGGAAGTGGCTAGAGAAGAGGAAGAAAGAACGAAGCAAAAGATAAGGTGAACAAAATGAAGTACAAGACGTGCACCCTTTGTCTGTTGTACAGATATCCCTCCATCCAAATCAGGCGGATCCCGAAAATAATTTTATCCAGGGATCCCATATTTTCTCAAAGTAGGCCAACTTATCCCAGAGAATATCCGCCATTCGTTCATTGATCACGATCCACGTCAATGTGGCCTTTAAAAGGTCAAAGTGAATCGTGGGGGACTTCCACAAACGTGCAATAGAAATCCTAGCTGCAGTGAATATAAATGCAATCAGGTGTCTTACGTGTCCCGATGTACCTTCCACCAGCTTCCCCAGATGGACCTGTTGTGGACCTGTTGGATAGATTCACTTGGGTGAGGAAGTAGATGAAATTTATATATGCGGATCCAAAACTGCCTCACTTTGATGCATGTCCACCACGTATGGAGTACTGTTCCCGCCTGACCGCAGCCACGAAAACTGCCAGAGGGGGCACCCGGGACAGAGGACGCCAAACAAGCTGGTATTAAATACCACCGTAGAAAAACATAATTCGCCTCGATCAGAGAGGTATTGATATTTTTTTTTGGGGGTAAATTTCAAGTTGACTTTAACAAACAACCTCCACTCCTTAGGTTAGCTTTGATCTTTCCTCCTGCTTTCTGGGGTCATGTACTTGGTCTTAGCTTCATGCTGAAAATACTGCTTTCCTGAATCTTATTCACACTGTTAATGTATTTAATAAAGGTTTTAATCATGTCCCCTTTTTTTACTCTTCTTTCCTCGAGGCTGCACATACTAAATTCTTCTCTTCTCTGATATGTTTTATCTCTAAGACCCTTCATCAATTTTGGCTCCCATGTCTTCCCTATTTCTATCTTATCAAAATCTTACAAGTTAAGTCTCCAGAAGTGGAAAGGGATTTCTAAAAGGGTTTTAAATTCAGCTTCATACTGTATAGTCAAATCAGGATGCTCTTCCTCCTGCTGGGGATCCCTGTATTGATGCACACCAAAATTCAATGTGCTTTCCCCACTGCCTGGTCTTCTGTAGTGAGGAGTCCATGGGGTTGATTTACTAAAGGTAAATAGACTGTGCACTTTGCGAAAGGGCAGTTTCAATCTGCAATTGCAGTTATTTCAGAGCTCAGTAAATGAGTTAACACTTCACCTTGCAAAGAGTACCCAATCACCCAATCCAAGGAGAATGAAAAAAAAAACTGCATTTTTGCTTGCACATGATTGCATGATGGAAATCAGCATAGCTTCTGCTCATTTACCAAGCTGTGGAGCAACTGCTCTTTCAGAGTGCAACTGCAATTTGCAAAGTGCACAGTGTATTTGCCTTTAGTAAATCAACCCTGTATATCTATGTATGCTATGACTTTAACCACTTGCCGACCAGCCGCCGTCATTATACCGCGGCAGGTCGGCACGATCCCGCGAACCGTCGCAGCTGTACGTCGGCTCCTTTAAGCGGGATAGCAAGCGCACACACGCCGCCAGAAGCCCGCTGCATTGCGTGGCCAGAGGCTGCGTGCGATCGCGGGCACGAGAGGCAGAACAGGGACGTGTGTGTGTAGGAACGAGGCCTAAACTGTGGAAAAGATTAGCTTTTTTTTTAAAAAAAGTGGGGATATTTATTATAGCAAAAAAGTACAAAATATTGTTTTTTTTTCAAAATTGGCACTCTTTTTTGTTTATAGCGCAAATAAAATAAAAACCGCAGAGATGATCAAATATAACTATTTGTGGGAAAAAAAGGAGCGTCGCACGACCACGCAATTGTCTGTCAAAGCGACGCAGTGCCAAAACGAAAAAAAAAAATAGCCTGGTCATTGAGCAGCCAAATCTTCCAGGGCTGAAGTGGTTAAAGACTCAGACATAGGATTTGCTGAGCACAGTGGCAGGGGAAGCAAAGAAAGCTGAGGTAGTAGGGGGAGTAGGAATCAAGGTAAAGGTTTTGCTTTGTTTTGCTTTGGGGAAAGCACAAGTTCACATTACAGACCTCTACTTACCCAAACCCTCACAACGGTAGTGGTGTTGCCCTACCAAGAAAAAAACTTCTACTTCTGGTGACCCAGAGCTCTGACAGGGACATGAGCCAATGACATCAGATCAGAGGCAACCTGGCCAATCAAAAGCCAAGTTTGATTTGTACACTTGGTGCCACAGGCTCCAAACCCCTGTCAGAGCAAAGGGAGCACCATAAGACCTAGATGGGCAGGCAGTGCCCCTACCAAGACAACAGGCAAATATTAATTAGATGTGCAGCATCTTTAAAAGGTCTCCAAGGAGCTGAGCCTAATCAACTTGTAGTCCATCTTAAAGATTAGCTAGCGCAGATGTATTGAGCAGCTGGGCAGCCAAATGGAGCCAAATGGAGAGGAAGCTATAGCCTAATATATAGCAACCAAACCTCTGAATGGCTCTTCAGCACAAAAGAGTTCATAAATTAATAAAATCAATAGCAGTCTCTGCTCAATCTCAAACTAGACCCTTCTATAGGGGAGAAATCCTTACCTTGCGTTTATCTGATTTAAGAGCTGTCTGACTATCAGAAGCTAATAATATTAACTGAAAACTGGAAGCTTCCAAGACATATTGAGTGTTCTGCTGGAAATTCCTTTGCGAATGCAGGCCATAACTCAGCTTTAACATTCATGTGATCAGCTTAATGATATTGCGCAGTAATTGAGGTTCTTCTTTTGGCATTGCAAGATCCAAAACTAGGGATATAATTCTTTTATGTATAACTGATGCAGAAAAATTGAGGCAATTTTGCTCCTACCCACTAATATTTTATTTGCAGTATAGACTGCCATCTGTAGCCAGGTGACAGAAAGATGGACATCATTGGTAGCTGCCCAATGGCAAACCAAAAAACTGGCTCAGAGGAGGACTAGAGCTGTAGATCCACATGGCCTGCTGGTCTGAGGTCTGAAGTTAGGAATGTATACTGCATGAGGAGGGTGAGTGAGGCTGGGCACTAGGATTAAAATAGTTTAAAAACTGCAATGCCAAGATTTTCCCCAGTAGATTATTTTTCTTCCTTGAGTAAAGCCTTTACATAGATCTTTCTGTCTTGCAGTTGGATGCTATCTCTTAGCTATGGCTGGTCAATGCATTTTAGCATTACACTCAAGGATGATACTCCACCTTTTCGCAGTTTTTTCCTCTGGACAAAACAAATATCATTATTATCAAAGCATACATGAATTGGTAAAATTGTCCAAAAAGGATCACTGGGTCCACTTACAGTTCACTTCTGACAGACTGCACAGCCCCCTTCCCCAAAGAGAAAGGGGCTCCTGAATTTATTGCTGCCTTTATGTGACATCATTGCCCTAATAAAGTTATTAAAGTATATGTGAACCCTTACCTTATAAAGCAAATCATTCAGTTTAAAATAGAAATGAAAGGGAAAACATTTGTGTAAACATATAAAAAAACATAATTACCTTTTTTTTTTTCTTTTTTTTTAAGTGATCACATACCCTTTGTTCTCAACTAGAAACATAGAAAAGTAATGTCAGAAGAAAGACTGAGTAGTCCATTGAGTCTGCACAGTTTTTTTTTTTTAATTACCGGTAATTTTTTTTTTAAGTGTAGGGATGTGGACTGTAACCAGAACGTTTCGTACCTTCCAGTGTTTTGAATATTGTTTGCCCCGTGATTATTCGGCAGTCAGTGACCTCATACCTGTGCACCAGCAGAGTGAGTTATGGGGCGTATAGTCCTTCTGGAATCTGCTGCTCCTTTACATACCCTAAGACTACAAATCCCAGGGACCCTTGCAGTGGCCTGAAGGTTGCTGGAAGGGATGTTAAAAGGAGCTTAGGAAGCCCGGGCACGCTCTCTTCCTCCTGGGCCTGACGTAAGAATGGACCTCTCTGTGTGAAAGAGAGAGGTCACGGCTTACCACGTGGAACATTACTTCCACCATGAGGCCTGAGAGGCCGGGTCCTGTTAACCACTGACGGACATCCTGTTACTAGCATCATTTACAGCGCCTACCCATAGGTGCAGACGTGTGGGGAAAGTCTCTACAGAAGACCAAAACAGATGAACCTCTGCTGGAATGTCGCCATCCATGTTCCTGTCCAGAAGACAGCGAAATGATTTGGGTCGTTGGTGAGAGAGCAACCTGCTCAATCTTTACCTATCCACTACCACCATTACCGAACCCAGTGTGCATACATCTTTACCCAAGAACACTTTACTGAATTGCTGGAACACTGTACTCAGAAGCCTTAGGCCTACACTACTTGGAATCTATTGTTTTATCTGCCACCAAACGGATTAAAATTAACAAGCTCCAACTAGCTAGTGAAGAATAACAGATCTCCCACGTGGAAATATACTGCCATCACTTATAGGAAGCCTGTATACATATATACATATAACACCAGCGGGAGATTAGCTCTCCAATGAATATACCATAGGCTGTTTAGATTACATTTATCTCAGTGTGGCCACAAGTGTAGTTAACTGAAACATCCACTAGAAGGTTACCTAGGATCTGAATATAGTGTACCTTTGTATATATAACATTATTCATTGTTCAATCATTGTTGTGTTTGGGAAGAGTCTGTTTGCTGAGTTGGTGCTGTTATCACAGCTCAGCTTTTCCTATTTGATTTCAGAACCTTATACTATTGAGTTGCTTGATTCTTTATTGAGTTGCTTTATAGTATTAACAGGATGTCTGAACCCAGAGTGTCAGGTGGGTTGGAAGGTTCACTTGGTCATGGCCGTGCAGATGAGCAGGTAATTCTTAGCAGTCCTCAAGGGGGCAGTGCTACATAAGTGTTTTATATTTTTTTGTTGTGTTCGTGGTGGCTGTATCCTCTAAGCTCGTAGGCCAGCAATAATGTGCTTGCTAGACATTGTAAGCTCGAAAACAGAGTCTGTCATTATCTTCATGCCAGTCAGGGAAGCACATTTTTTGGGCTTTTGGCCCACTTGTATTGAAGGGTAAAGTTCAACAAAGGGGCTCCATTTCTCCCAAGACTCTTTGTAGGCTCTGGACTCCAGAACCCAATCCAGGAGTTTCTAATCCTGGGGAAAACTGTAAAACCAATTTTTTCTACTCAGATTAGCCATCCTGGAGCCCGTCAACCTGTACCACTGAGAACCCTGTGTGATATATAGTATATTGCTTCTGACAACGTGACAAGGCGTAGCACTGTCTCAACATGTAATCTGTAGGCCTTGAGGTGACTTTCACACGAGGCGGATTCCGTTCTGTGAGCTGATTCTCTGCTGGTTGGAGCAGAACAGATGCATGACACATCCATGTCTGCTCAGTTTCTGCAGAGTAGACACAGAAAGAGCCCACTCTGTTCTATGAGCAACCAGGAGTAAATGGACTCTGCTGTCTGTGACCTGTTTGATGGCTTTTGGCACCACTCAAAGTAGAGGTGAAAGCATATCCCTTTGTCCCAGAACATGGGGTGCAGGCTTGTCCTAATACTGATCCAGGGGGTTAATAAATGTAAAGAGGAGGGGATCGCTGCTATCCTCGAAAAGCCCAGGCGAATAAATGATAAAGAGTGGCCTCAGCCCACATGTCTCCACCAAACCACACACCGCAATGAATTTCGCCCTGCCCACCGGGGCTTAATCAATGAGTGGGTGGGGCTAAGTTCATCAGGGTGTGTAGTTTGGTTGAGACATGTGGATATCTTTACATTTACAGACTCCGCTATCTGTTTGCACCCTACTACCTCCGATCCTCTCCACCTAAATGGAAGAGGTCTTTTTGCCTACCTCTTCCTGGAGGTAGAAGGGTGTAAATGGACACAAATTTGTAAGGAATGTATGGACCTTCCGATCAAGTCCACCTGAAAAACGGACAGGTGGACCTGATTGGAACGCCTGTCTGAAAGGGGCCCTATAGTGAAGCCATATCCTTCTAGGTTTGTGAGTATTGGTATCTCTATTGGGATAAGTAAAGGTATGCCCGGAGCTGAGAAGGAACGAAATAGGCAGAGGGCATACATGACTGGGTGGAAGGGGAACCAAGCAGAAGGGGTTAACTATATTAGGTGGTGAGGTCAGTACTGACGCTTACCTGATTGGTCAAGTAGATGAGGTGATTGGGAGGAGCAGGAAAGTATAGTGTTAGGGAGGAGTGGTTTAGGTTCACTTGCAGAGAAGAAATCTTCAGAAGAACGCCCCTCCCTCCCTGCCACCCTATTTTTGTACTGTTATACTTCATCTGTTGTACTTTGGCTGTATGGGGTCATTGACAGGGGTCTAAACCTGGTGTTATTGGTAAAACGGTGGGGACTCATCTTAGGTATGGTGTCCTCTAGTTGGTATTATTATAATTATCATTATATAGGATTTATATAGCGTCAACAGTTTGTGCAGTGCTTTACAACACGAGGGCAGACAGTACAGTTACAATACAATTCAATACAGGAGGAATCAGAGAGCCTTGCTCATTAGAGCTCACAATCTAAGAGGGAAGGTCAAGTGATACAAAAGGTAATAACTGTGGGGGATGATCTGATGGAGAAAATAAAAGTGCAGTTGTTAGGTGTGGGCAGAATAGGCTTCTCTGAAGAGGAGGGTTTTCAGGGATCGTCTAAAAGCAAGCAGAGTAGGAGATAGTTGGACAGAATGGGGTAGGGAGTTCCATAGGATAGGAGAGGCTTGGGAAAAGTCCTGGAGGTGGGCATGGGAGGAGGTGATGAGGGAACTAGAGAGCAGAAGGTCTCGGGAGGAACAAAGGGAACAAGTAGGTTGGTATTTTGAGACTAGGCTAGTGATGTAGCTGGGGGCTGAGTTGTGGATGGCTTTGTAAGTTATTGTTAGTTCTTTTAATTTAATTAGTTGGGTGAGTGGAAGCCAGTGGGGGGGATTGATAGAGAGGGTTAGCAGACTCTGAGCGGTTGGTAAGGTGGATGAGCCTGGCAGCAGCATTTATGATGGACTGAAGTGGAATAGCCTATGTAAAGTTAAAGCGGTTGTACACCCATCAAATCAAGTTTCTGTAAAATGAATCATTGTAACCTAATGTCCTGTTTGCGCTGTGTGTGTGACTTCCTACCTGTTTGGTTTCTGTGTAATTCTTTGTTATCTTTTCAATGACGTCACCGGCGCATGCGTGATTAGTCCTTGCCGGGAAATTGCTGTGTACATGCCGGGGCTGCGTCATTTTCTTTGGCTGACATCAGCCCCGAGATCCCGCGACACTCCCCCGCTGAGAAGCTAATCAACCCCATGTGACTCGCTACGTCACAGGGGTTGGAGCACAGAGCCGAGGACAGAGCCTGGCTGTCTGAAACGAAAATGCGGGATTATGGCCACAGAAGAAGAGTGAGGGCGGAAATAAAATACTACTGAGACGCGAAAGACAGGAGTTATAATGGCAGCGGCTGAGTACAAGCAGGGTCGATCATAAAAAGTTAATTTTATCAAGTAAGAACGTTCTGTTTGCATAATGTATGCGGCACATAGCTACTAAACAGCAACATGAAATTGCAAATTGCTGATTTGGGGTAACATTATCTGAGTTTACTACCACTTTAATGCTGTGAGGAGGGAGTTGCAGTAGTGGAGACAAGAGATGACCAGGGAGTGAAATAGGAGCTTTGTGGTGTCATTGGTTAGGAAAGGGCGTACTTTGGAGAACTAGCAGAGGTTGAGGCAGCAAGATTTGAAAGTGTTTGGACGTGGGGCTGAAAGGATAGTTCAGAGTCCAGGGTTAAACCCAGAACCTTGGCATGCGGGGATGGGCTGATAGTAGTGCTATTGATCTTGACCGATAAATCAGGGGAAGAGGCACATTGGGGAGGAAAAATCATGAGCTCAGTTTTGGATAGATTGAGTTTGAGGAAGTGGTGTGACATCTCGGCTGATACGTCTGTTAGTAAATTAGTGATACGTGAGGAGACTGAAGGTGTGGGCTGAGGGTAGGGAGATAGAATTGTGTGTCCTCAGCATAGAGATGGTATTGGCAGCCATGGGAGGTACCGTTCAATTCATAGTGACCGGGTAGTGGTAAGGTTGGTGGGTGTCTGAGGTCAGCTGGGTTAGTCCCTCAAGCAGTGTTTGGTGGCTGGGGTCATAACTTAGCTAACTGGTGCCACAGGAACAAAGTTTTAGTTATATGTCACTGTCAAGGACCTGCAAACACCTTTACCTGGATTGATATGTGAATAGTTCTGTTTTGTTATGTATAAGCTTATGTTCAATAAAAGGTGGATTCGGACATTTAACTCCAATAGTAGAAATGTGTTTTTTTTTCCATAGGGGTTAAAGGAAGGTGTAATTGTGTGCAGTTTTAGGTAAGAGGTTATGTGAGCTCTGATCTACCCTGGTCATGCATGAACAGCACCACTCAACCCTACTAGCTCAGAGAAGGACTAGAACAGCAGATCCACATGGCCTGCTGAAGTCTGTTGTTGAGGATTTCGATTGCATGAGGAGGGTGGGTAAAGCTGAGCACTAGGATAAACTTTGTTTAAAGTATTGGTTTCCTTTGAATTTCACTGTTGGTTTTGGCACCCACTACCAACTTCCTCACCAGTAACTATTACTAGACAACAAGCCTAAATGTTAAGTCTCCTTATTTACCGCTTTCCCAAAGTCTAGATAAGGACAAACATACCGATAGGAACACTTATATTATTAATGACAATTTGCTCTAAGTGGCGGTGTCAACACAGAAGTGCACTTGCTTGAGTAACAGTCATCTTGAGTATCATGTAATACCATCTACATGAAAGTTTATAACAACATTAACATTTTAGATGGTGAAACTTTAAATCCAGCTCCGCTTTAATATTTTAGAGAAGAGGCAACTGAATGCGCCTGACCTTGAAAAAGCCAAATCTTCTTACTTTTCTACTGCAAGCTTTTAATACAAAATACTGGGCTGAAGGATCCGTAAATACCAGCTGCTAAATATATATAAGAGGAGGAGGAGGCTGGTAAAGGATCTATTTATACTTTACAGACCATTGTATTATATTATGTGGTTTTAAAAAGTAAATTTGCTCAAAACTGATATGTCAGTGGTGGTTCCACACTGCTCGTTGTACTATTAGGCACAGTAGGTACATGCCTGTAGGCATCAATAGCAAAGAGGTGGCTTTTCTTTGACCAACATATTTTTTTCTATCATCTCTAAGAAATGCCATCTCAGGTTATTTGTGCATTATCACAAGACAGGTAGCACCGGGAAACAGAATAATGTCCTGTGTAAAAGAGGGAAGCATAACAAAAAGGTGTTAATTATGGTGCCAAACATATGTGCCTACAGGTTGTATAATAAATATCAGGCCTTCCTGGTGGGTTAAATCACCCACTACCTTCTTATATCTCTTTGGCCTCGCACACACGATCGGATTTTCAGACGGAAATGTGTGATGACAGGCTGTTGGCGGAAAATCTGACCATTTGTACGCTCCATCGGACAATTGTTGTCGGATTTTCTGCGGACAAATGTTGGATGGCAGGTTTTAAAATTTTCCGCGGACAAATGTCTGTTGTCAGATTTTCCGAGCGTGTGTACACAAGTCCGTCGGACAAAAGTCCAAAGTACAAACACGCATGCTCGGAAGCAAGGACGAGCCAGAAGCGGTCAGTCTTGTAAACTAGCGTTCGTAATGGAGAATTAACATTCGTGACGTGGCAAATTATGAAATCTCGAAATACATTCTCTTCTTCTTTAATGGGATAATAATGAAGCTGCTTTGCTGGTGATACTGATGGAGTTATTGCAAACGAATTTTCAAAGGCTTTTTTTTCTAGTGATATCAAGAATAATATTAATATGCTTTTTTTTTTTTATTTGGGCAAGTTACCACAACACTATTATCCCGTAGTTTTTAAGATCAAAGATGTTAATGTTGGTGTCCCTTGTCAATTTTACATTGTATTTTTTTAAATATAACTGCCTACTCCCAAAATGTAATTTGAAGTAAAACACATAGCCAAGTATTATTCTCCACAATTTTTTTTATTGTGCATTAAAAAAAGAAAACAAATAAAATTAGACATGCTATCTGACATTAGAACTTAACCAAAAAGTACATTCTATGCATCCAAGAATATAGAAAATATACCAAATCAAATCATTATTATTCAACCAAAAAATAAAATAAAAGCCTCATGCATGTGTCCTGCTTCTTAATATAGGGGGTCAACAATGCCAAGAGTTGGTGAAAGCAGGGGTCCGTCATCCGGAGATAATTCCAAAAATCATCTGGATTATTCTCCTGGAGCTCCCGCAGCAAAGGCATATGATATAATTGGTCACGATTTATAAAGCAGCCAATTTTTGGTCCAAGAGATCCTCCTCCTCCTGTTCCTGGACTGGACTTGGGTCAAAGCAATAACTCCGAGGCCAATAATAAATAACACATTATCTCCTCCAATTCCGCAACATGTCTGGTTGACGAACGGCCGTTCAGTAACAAATTGAAAAGCACGAAATGAAAAGTGCTAAATGAAAAGCGCAAAATGAAAAGCGTGAATCAACACTCACCAAACTTCTACTAACACAAAATTAGTAGAAGGGCGGTGCTAAAGAGCTGAAAAACCACATAGTACGTCACTACGTTTGTGTTTATTGCCCAACAATTCCTTGTATGCAAGACAAAATCCAGGCAAACGCCTTCTGACAAAAGCCAGAGGTTTTGTCTGCGGAAAATCCGATCATGTGTCCGAGGCTTTAGGTAAATGAATGGTTTTGTAGTTGAGTTCCCAACTCCACCCACCTGACTGTGGCCATAATAAGTGGTCTTACCTTCACTGCTTGATTTTTTGTTACATGATGAAGACTGCGGTAGGAGGTGCGTGATGTAAATTCCAGCCTAGTGGGACCAGATTATAACAACAGCTAAAATTTCATTCTTGAGTAAACTTATCCTTTAATTATCCAATGAAAAAAAATGTTAACGTTGGAGCAGCTTATTATTTTTGATATCAGCTGCCTAAGGACAGAAGGGGAGGAAGGAGCTAATTAGTTAATTAGGGTTTAGGGTTTAACCATCAGGTTAAACAGGAGTAAAGTATATTTTATTTATTTATTTTAACTTGCAAGGTTCCTTTAACGGATATCATATGCAGCTCAAGGGTATCCCCTTTTATCTGCTATAAATTATAGTATATACAATGTAGCAAAATAACATTGCTACATTGTAAGTCCTCCTAAAAATGCAGACCCAGTTAGGCTAGGTCCAAAAGGCATGTAAATCGTACCCACAGTCAGTGGCATACCTAGCATATGGTCCTTGGGGCAAATCATTACCCCCCGCCAGTAGCGGCCCATCCATAGAAAGCCCACGGGCGCGCGCCTCCCCTATCCATGCAGCACTAATGAGCTTCAAAAAAGGGTGGACTCAGGTAGCAGAGCATTGCGCTCCCAGCCCACCCAGTTGTGTGACGATAGCGGATTAATTTTCACTATTTTCACATTTAATTTCCCCCCTGCCAATCAGGAGGCAGGTCATGAGACCTGTTTCCTAATTGGCCAAAGCTTCAGGCGATCCTATTGAATGTCTAGCGCTACTGCTGGGCGAATCGCTGTAGGTGTACGTCAGCCGCTTTAGGAGTGATAGGGGGCGCGGCGCGACGCTGGAGCCGAATGCACGTAGCCGGCGACTGTGATGTCCGCAGGCCACCTGCGATTGCTCCACAGAGAACCAAAATGGGGATTTGTCAATGTAAACAAACAGATCCCCATTCTGACAGGGGAATAGAGAGAGACCTGCTGTTCCTAGTGATCAATAACAGCGATCTCCTTCCTCCTCAAGTCAGTCCACTCCCCCCACAGTTAAAAACACCTCCCTAGGGAACACATTTAACTCCTTGATCGCCCCCTAGTGTTAATCCCTTCCCTGCCAGTAATATTTATACAGTAATCAGTGGCTATTTTTAGCTCTAATCACTGTATAAATGTCACTGGTCCCAAAAAAGTGTCAAAAGTGTCCGATCTCTCTGCCGCAATGTCGCACCCCCGCTAAAAATCGCTAATCCCCGCCATTACTAGTAAAAAATAAATAAATAATAAAAATGCCATAAATCTATCTCCTATTTTGTAGACGCTATAACTTTTGCGCAAACCAATCTATATATGCTTATTGCGATTTATTTTATTTTTTTTTACCAAAAATTTGGAGAAGAATATATATTGGCCTAAAGAAATTTTTATTTATTTTTTTTTTTTTTGGATATTTATTATAGCAAAAAGTAAAAAATATTGTTGGTTTTTTTTCAAAATTGTCGCTCTTTTTTTGTTTATAGGGCAAAAAATAAAAACCGCAGAGGTGATCAAATACCACCAAAAGAAAGCTCTATTTGTGGGAAACAAATGCTAAAAATTTAGTTTGGGTACAGTGTAGCATGACCGCGCAATTGTCATTCAAATTGCGACAGCGCAGAAAGCTGAAAATTGGTCTGGGCAGGAAGTTGTATAAGTGGCCGGTATTGAAGTGGTTAAGCAAATAGTACTGTTCTTTCGCAACATTCTTGAAAATTTGTCTGGCTTATGACAATAAAGAAAACTTTGGACTCGAGTGTGCAATCAATTCCTCTTATACTATTGACGGCGGTGAGCTGGGATTAGCACCTGGAACTGGGTGTGCCCACTTTTGTTGCCTGAAGCGGTATGTGCGCCATTGTTTGTTAAGCAAATCTCCTCCAATGACATTCCTAAGCCCCGTCTCTGCAAAGTACTAAGGCTGAATGAGGGAACATGGAAGAAACAGGGAAGGTCTAGCTGGGGTTAAAGTAACTAGCACTAAACAGGAGGGCAGGACAGGAGGAGAAACCAAGATCACATAGTAAACAGGTTATAGTGGCTCCGAACTGATACTACATACTACAGAATAATAATGACCTGATGGTGTTCAATACAACAGAGAAAAAATACATAAAAGTGGGACAGGCCGGCATGCATTGAAGGTGCTGGTGACTTCATAAATAGGATCACTAGTATGGTGTCGCCTTATAGAGAACAATGAAATATGTTCACACTTTTCAGCCCTTTACCAGTCCTCTATGTCCTCCACTGATGATCTCCGATCAGTCACCATGGATTCCAAATATTCTGCAGATTGTTTTTTGCTGAACTCAGTGGCCCCCCGATGGAGCGCTTTATGGAAAGCACATTCGCCTCTTGAGTTATGTGTCTGCATTTGGAAATGGCAGTGGAAGGTAAGGGCTTCATTACAGAGAGTTGAAACAATGCAATCCCTCGAATGATTCTTCTGGCTTTGACTTATCAAGCAGACTTTGATGTAGAGGGCGAGAGGAGCCAAAAAAAAAAAATGGAACCCTTTCCCATGCATCAAATCCGCTCTCGAGAAAATCCATTGTGCCAGGAGCATGGCTCAATTTAGAAATGAAAACAGAGCCTGGCGTACAGAGCGGCGCAGAGTGCTGAACAAGCTGCTGGCTGCACACTATGCTGTGATTAAAGGAAAGGCTGAGACCTCAAACTGAAGATTTGTATATACATAGCAGATAAAGTGATGCACACATATACTGTAGAGTAGTGCACAGGTACTATATAGGGGGTTTATTTACTAAAACTGGAAAAGTGCAAAATCTGGTGCAACTCTGTATAGAAACTAATCAGCTTCCAGGTTTTATTGCCAAAGCTTAATTGAACAAGCTAAAGTTGAAAAGCTGATTGGCTACTATGGACAGCTGCACCAGATTCTGAATGCTCCAGTTTTAGTAAATCTCCCCCCATAGTACAGGTTGGGATTTCTCAACCAGCGTTCCTCCAGAGGCTGCTACTGCTAGGGATTCCTTGAGCAATTTCTGCCTCTCAGATAAGTTCTTATTGACACCATTGATCTTTTTAGCCATCTGTAAGGGATAATTCTTCCCAATGACCACAAGTGTAAGGGACGTTCTTCCCACTGATCATCACATAATGTATCATGAGTTGTAGCTTTAGCCTTCATTAACATCTCTAAGATCTGAAAGTTATTTCAAGGGTTCCTCCGTGTTGAAAAGGTTAAGAAAGGATGGTGTAGAGCAGAGGTCTCCAAACTGCAGCTCAAAGGTCTGATGCAGCCCTTTACCTTACAGCCTTTATCTGGCCCTTGGGTCACTATTCTTCCCATTGACAACAATGATAAGGGGCAATTCCTCTCAATTAGATTAATGAGGAGGGGCACTATTCCTCCCAAGAACACAAATGATGGGGCACTATTTCTCCCAATGACACCAACGATGGGGCACTATTCCTCTCACTGAGACTATTACTCCCAATAACATTAATGAGAGGGGGCACTATTCCTGCCACTGACACCAATAATGGGAGGCAATTCCTCCCCGTGATTCCAACAATCAGGCACTATTCTTCCCACTGACAGCATTTTCTTTTCCCACTTGTCACAGTCTGCCCCCCCCCCCCCCAAATCTGAGGGGCAGTAAACTGAACCTTTGTTTGTAAAGTTTGAAGACCACTGATGTAGGGTAATGCAAGCATACTATATACTGTGCCCATCAAACACGACCACTTGTGCCCAAATGCAGCCACTTGTGCCCATCATATGTAGCCACCTGTGCCCATCAAATGCAGCCACCTGTGCCCATCAAACGCAGCCACCTGTGCCCATCAAATGCAGCCACCTGTGTCCATCAAATACAGCCACTTGTGCCCATCAAACGCATCCATTGTGCCCATCAAATGCAGCCACTGTGCATATCAAATGCAGCCACTTGCCCATCAAATGCAGCCACCTGTGCCCATCAAACACAGCCACTTGTGCCCATCAAATGCAGCCACTTGCCCGACCCCCCCCCCCCCTGCGGCTCTGGCTGCATCCCCCTCCCGCTCGCACGGATCGTGGCTCTGACACAACCACCGCGCGTGGATCGCGGCTCTGTCACCCGAGGGGGGATGCCAGAGCCGCGACCCGTGTACGAGGGGGGGTGGGGAGGATGCAGCCGACTCAGCCGAGGGGACTTACCTCTCAGAGCGGCGGCGGCCTCCGCTCCAGTGCAAGTCTCCCCGCTCCTCTTCCTAAGTGCCAGGCATCCAATAGGGTGCCTGCCACTTAGGGTCTTGACTCCTGATTGGCTGGGAGGAAAGTTAGTGTGAAAATAGTGAAAATTAATTCGCTATTATCACACAATTGAGTGGGATCAGGGCGCACTCTCTGCGCCCAGAGCCCGCCCTATTTTGAAGCCTCTTAGAGCATCTGGTTCTAATCAGGTGCTTCAAAATGTACCACCCCCTCCCACACCTGCCATAGGAATCCATGCATCCGGTGTCCTGAAAGGGGCCTGGAGCATGGATAGGGGGGCGGCACCCGTGTGCCCACACTGCTCGGGCCGCCACTGCTGTAGAGTAATGCATGCATACTATATACTGTAGGGTAATGCAAGCATACTATATACTGTAGGGTAATGCAAGCATACTATATACTGTAGGGTAATGCCTGCATACTATATACTGTAGAGTAATGCAAGCATACTATATACTGTAGAGTAATGCAAGCATACTATATACTGTAGAGTAATGCAAGCATACTATATACTGTAGGGTACTGCAAGCATACTATATACTGTAGAGTAATGCATACATACTATATCAGGGTTTCTCAACCAGGGGTCCATGGAACCATAGGGTTCCTCCAGAGGTTGCTAGGGGTTCCTTGAGCAATGAGCAGTTTTTGCCTCTCAGATAAGTTCCCACTGACACCAATGATCTTTTTGGCTATCTACAAGGAGGTAATTCTTCCCAATGACCGCAGTTATAAGGAGCATTCTTCCCTATGACCATCTCATTAATTTATCATGAGTTGTAGATAAAGTAATTTTTAGCAGGGGTTCCCTGAGGCCAGAACGTAATTTAAGGGTTCCTCTGTGCTGAAAAGGTTGAGAAAGGCTGTACTATATACTGTAGAATAATGCAAGCATACTATATACTGTAGAGCAATGCATATATACTATATACTGTAGAGTAATGTAAGCATACTATATACTGTAGAGTAATGCATACATACTATATACTGTAGGGTAATGCATGCATACTATATACTGTAGGGTAATGCCTGCATACTATATACTGTAGGGTAATGCATATATACTATATACTGTAGGGTAATGCCTGCATACTATATACTGTAGGGTAATGCATATATACTATATACTGTAGGGTAATGCCTGCATACTATTTACTGTAGAGTAATGCATACATACTATAGACTGTAGGGTAATGCATGCATACTATATACTGTAGAGTAATGCATACATATCATATGCTGTAGAGTAATGCATACATACTATAGACTGTAGGGTAATGCATGCATGCTATATACTGTAGAGTATTGCATACATATTATATTCTGTAGAGTAATGCATGCATACTATATACTGTAGGGTAATGCAAGCATACTATATACTGTAGGGTAAAGCATGCATACTATATACTGTAGGGTAATGCATACATACTATATACTGTAGGGTAAAGCATGAATACTATATACTGTAGGGTAATGCATACATACTATATACTGTAGGGTAATGCAAGCATACTATATACTGTAGGGTAAAGCATGAATACTATATACTGTAGGGTAATACATACATACTATATATAATGCAAGCATACTATATACTGTAGGGTAATGCCTGCATACTATATACTGTAGGGTAATGCATTCATACTATATACTGTAGGGTAAAGCATGAATACTATATACTGTAGAGTAATGCATACATACTATATTCTGTAGGGTAATGCAAGCATACTATATACTGTAGCTAAAGCAATCAGGCGGATCAGAAGAAACTAAAAAGCCCATCTCTAATTGCATCTTCAGGTTTCTGAAACCACGAGGATTGGCATACAATCTAGCAGACAGGAGTATTTTGAACATGGAGACAAAAATAGCAGATTACTGGCGCTATTAGCACAGCAGGATAGACCCCCTGCGGTTATCTCTGAAATCCTCATGCCTGGTGGCACATCGGCCATAACTGAATTCGTCACATTCTACACTACACTGTACGTCTCCTCATTGCTGGAAAACTTTGACCCTGCACCTATGATTTCTATGCTGGACACCCTGGTACTGGGATGGCTCTCTGACACTGAAAGGAACCTCCTAGTCTCAGAAATAACCCCAGAGGAAATCACACTTTCCATACAGTCTTTCCCGGCAGGTAAAGCCCCGGGGACAGATGGCCTGCCCCAGGACTACTATAGAGCCCACACTGAATTGCTTGCCCCCAGATTGGCAAAGCTGTTCCAAACCTGTTTACAAACGGGTTCTTTACCTCACTCCATGAGAGAAGTACATATCATTCTTATCCCAAAGCCCAATAAGGACCCTAAGTTGTGCGCCTCATACAGGCCAATCTCACTCCTTAATTGCGATCTAAAGATACTTACTAAAGTACTGGCCACTAGACTAAATAAAATTATAAAATACCTTGTTGACTCTGATCAAACGGGCTTTATGCCTGGTAGGTCCACGGACATCAATATACACAGATTATTTGCTAATATCCATGCTCCACACACCAACCAGGGTACCAGAACTATTGCCATTCTGGTTATGGAAAAGTCATTTGATACGGTGGAGTGGGTGTATCTTTGGGAGGTGTTGCGAAGATTGGGATTCCCACTAAAATTCATTGATTGGATACGTACGTTATACACTGGCCCCTTGGCACGCATTAGGCTAAATGGATCTTTGTCTGCTCCGTTTCCCCTGCAGAGGGGCACCAGACAGGGATGCCCTCTCTCCCCGGCCCTCTTCGCCCTGGCCATGGAGCCCATTGCTGAGCCACTCAGGTGCTCGGCTGAGGTACGTGGTCTCCGGGTGGGATGGTTGGAGGAGAGAGGAGTGGCTCTCTACGCAGATGATCTGCTCCTTTTTTAAATTATGCTGGGGCCTCTCTGCAGGGCGCCCTCAAAATCATGGATACCTTATCCACCTTCACGGGTCTGAGAATGAATTGGCACAAATCCCAGCTCTACCCAGTGGATGAGGAGGCTAGATCCTCCTCACCCCCCTTTCTCCCGCTGCAATGGGTTGACCATTTTACCTATTTGGGTATAGTCATCTCAAAACAGAGTGGGGGTTTTGTGTGGCTCAATCATGACCCTGTGTTGACTGGAGTAAGGATCAAACTGAAGGCATGGAGCAACCTACCCCTTTCCCTCATTGGACGCATCAACCTTCTAAAAATGAAAGTCCTTCCTAAACTCACGTACATTTTTAGGAACTCCCCACAATGGTTGACTAAGACGTTCTTCAATTCCATTAAACGACTTTTCACCTCCTTCATTTGGGGGCCAGAACTGCCTAAATTCAAATATAGCACTCTGACAAGGCCTGTGGATAATGGGGGGGTTGGCTCTTCCTGATTGTCACAAGTATTATTTGGCCACCCAGCTTGTGACCGCCCATTGGTGGTTGCAGCCGGACCTGATCAACTCTGCAAGGGTGCTGGAGGCAGCTATAATTCTATAGGATCTCTGGAGGCCTTGCAGGGGCTGTTGTTCAGGGGAACTAAAACCCCACATCACCTTACTCCTTCCATGCGTACCACCATACCAGCATGGAGGATGAGTGAAGCTCTGAGTGCGCCCCAACCGAACTCCTGGTCTCCTCACACCCCACTCTGGCTGAACCCTAACCCTTCGCAGTTCAACACCATACCAGATCCACAGGCCTGGGCAAGATATAAAATAGTGAAACTGGAACACATTATGACAAATAAAGAGCTGACCCCTTTTCACATTTTACGCACCAAATTTAATGTACCCGCACATGCACATTATAGGTACCTTCAAATTGCGCATGCCTATAGGTGTCAGTTCCTGGGCCAGCCAGTTGACTTATCATACTCAGAGTTGAATCCACCCTTCGGGTGAAGGACTTGGAGGAAACCACGTCCCAGCTCCATGGGTCCCTGCTTGCTGCTGCCGGTCCCAAATTGTCCTCCCTCCGCAGGAAATGGGTGGGGGACATCCCGGAACTGGATGATGACGACGGGAGAGAGATTTGTGACCAGGGGCGGACTGACAACTCATGGGGACCCCGGGCAATAGGAGATTATGGGGCCCCCGGGCAATAGGAGATTATGGGGCCCCCGGGCAATAGGAGATTATGGGGCTCCCAGGCAATAGATGATGGGGCCATACCGTATACACACATACAGTATACACACACAGACACACAATATACACACACAGAATACACATACACACACTGAAAAGGTACTGGAGAGGCGGGGCAGCTATAATCTTGGGATGTTAAAAAAAACACAGATTTTTACATACTGTCCCTGGTTTTATTGAGGCTGGCAACCCTATTGGGGCCCCTTAGTGGCATGGGGCCCTCGGGCAGTGCCCGAGTGCCCGAATGGTCAGCCCGCCCCTGTTTGTGACTTTCCCTTCTCCCATCTAGTTTCAGCAAGAGATAAACCGGTCCAGTACAAAATTCTGCACAGAGCTCACTACACACCCCACAGGCTCCTTAGAATGTCGGCGGCATACTCTCCGTTGTGTTGGCGTTGCTCGCACCAGCCCGGAGAGTTTTTTTCCACATTTTTTGGAGCTGCCCAGCAATTCAGCATTACCGGCAGGAGGTTATTCAGGTGATTGTGAAGGTCACCAAGACCCGCGTTCCTTATGAATCCTAAATACTGTCTGCTAGGGTTGGTTGAACAAATGCCAGTGATCAGAGTGCGAAAAATACTCATATCCCTACTATGGTATTACGCTCGTAAAGTTCAGGGAAGCCATCACGATGACCTGGAAACAATCATCCCCTCCCTCCCGTTAGATTTTGGAAAAGCCTGGTAAATGCCAGCTTACCCTTATACGGGGCCACTTATTCGAACAGGGGGTTGCCCACAAAAGTTTGATAAAGTGTGGACAAATGTTGGCTGGACGATGACACCACAGCAAGTGAAGAAGTAAGAAAGGCCTAGCTTAGAACCATAGTATCCTGCTAACACCAGTTTGAGCACAGATTCCCTCTGAGCTGGAGCCTCTCCCCACCCTGGGGTCGTAGTTTTAGTTGTTTATGGTAAGTTGTATGTAAGTTGTATGTAAGTTGTATGTAAGTTGTATGTAGTATCAGAGCGTCGCTGGCTCAGAACTGTGTGTGTGGCCCAGGAATCAGACAATTACTGTTTTTTAAGCATTTTCAGCAGCTGATCGCTTTCTGATTATGCAGCATCCTCATCTTTTAACCCTTACCTGGGTTCCAGTTTAATCTGGTGCCATGACGGCTGCCCCGGGTTTCTTGTTCCCAGGTGGCTCCTTTCTCTTGCAGCATCCTATGGAGCCACCCTTGCATGCAGGGACTAGACTTGTGTCTCTCGACACTGTGTGCATCAATAGAAACACACAGACCCTTAGCCAAGGGTGACAAGGTGCTCCCCTGCTTCTCCCTCCATTCTCCATGCTAACAGACTGACTGGAGACTGCACTGTCCACCGGTAACTTTTTCCTGTGAAGACTGGAAGTTCAGGGAAGCAGCAATGAGAGAGCAGGAGCCAGAAGCATTGAAAGTTGTAAACTGCATATGCTGGGGTAAGAATTTTATCAAATACGTTTATTTTATTGTGCTCGATGTGTTAAAGTGGTTGTAAACCTCAGACGTGAAATATGAACAAAGCTTATCCCTCTATAGTGTGTACTTGTCTCAATCCAGAGCTCTAAGTGTCATTTTTGTTTCTATTGTCTCCTTTCTCTGCTATCAGCATAAGTCACTTCTGACAAATTATACTGACACCAACAGAAAAAAAGGTGACAGGGGAGGGATCTCCAGCACACAGCCTGTGATTGACAGCCTCAGCTCTGTTCCTGTGTGCTGCGTGAAGGTGGGCTTGTCCAATTCCTCCAATCAGCTGCTGATATGAATAAGCGCCATGATGGGGCGTGAAACATGTTAGCTATCTTTCCTGTTCCTCCCTGTACATGAGGTGACTGCATTTGGATTTTATTTCTTCACATCAATAAAGATGCCTTCTATGGTGTGCGGCCGTCCAGGATTTTTTTCTTTCCTCCAATCAGCTCTCAGATCTCTAATCACTGAGCTCTGCAGAGTGTAAATTCAGCTCTCTGCCCCCTGCTCTCTTACAGCTCAGACAAGCTTTATGCATTTTGGATTTTATATGGATGTAGTAAAAAGAGGGCTGCAGATAAACAGGTACAACCTTTTTTTTTTATCTCTGTGTATCACCTGAGGCCAGTCACTTCACTGGGTATTTGTAAGGGTGTAATGATACTTTAAATCTGAACTGCAGCCTTCTCTTTAGCCTTGCACAGATATATGCGCTACTGTACGGAGATTTCTTATGCTGAATTAACTGCACGATGTGAGCCAATCACAATGTACATGAGAAGCTGCAGCAGGTCAGATAGAGCCCACCTTATTTTCAGGCTGGAGGACATCCAGCATCATCTAGCCTGTTCCTCCTCATCCTGACTGTCCCTGGTCCACCCCTTTCATTAATTGGATTTCAGTTCAGCAGTTTGCCTAGGAGCATCCCATTCCTCTAGACTAGGGGTCTCCAAACTGTCTACTGAGAGGGCCAGTTTACTGTCCTCCAGACTGAGGGGGGCGGACTGTGGTTATTGGCAGTAGAAAAGGTCTGGACATCGGTGGGAATACACAATGCCTCATCTGTGTCAGTGGGAGGAACAGCGCCCCATTGATGTTGTCATTGGGAGGAATTGTGACCCATCTTTGGTATCATTGGGAGGAATTTTACCCCATCAGTGGTGTCATTGGGAGAAATTCTGCCCATTCACTGGTGTTAGTGGGGGAAATGATGCCCCATTGTTGGTGTCAGTGGGAGGAACTGTTCCCCAACTTTGGTGTCATTGGGTGGAATTGTGCCCCATCATTGGTGTCAGTGTGAGGAACTTTGCCTCATCATTAGTATCTTTGGACCCCATTGTTGGTGCCATTGGAAGGAATTGTGCCCCATTGTTGGTGTCATTCTGCCCTATTGTTGGTGTCATTGGGAGGAATAGTGCCCCATCATTTGTATCATTGGGAGGAATAGTGCCCCATCATTGGTGTCAGTAGGATAGATACTGTAGTGCTCCATCATTGGTATCATTGGGAGGAACAGCGCCCCATCGTTGGTGTCATTAAGAGGAATTCTGCCCCATTGTTGGTGTCAGTGGGAGGAACAGCGCCCCATCATTGGTGTCTTTCGACCCCATTGTTAGTGTCATTGGGAGGAATTCTGCCCCTTCATTGGTATCAGTGGAGGGGGGGGATTATGCCCCATTGTTGGTGTCAGTGGAACTGTGCCCTATCAGTGATGTCATTGGACCCCATTGTTGGTGTCATTGTGAGGAATTGTGCCCCATCATTGGTGTCGGTGGGAGGAATTCTGCCCCTTCATTGGTGTCAGTGGGGGGAATTATGCCCCATTGTTGGTGTCTTTGGATCCCATTGTTGGTGTCATTGTGAGGAATTGTGCCTCATCTTTGGTGTCATTGGGAGGAATTCTGCCCCTTCATTGGTGTCAGTGGGGGGAATTATGCCCCATTGTTGGTGTCAGTAGAAGGAATTCTGCTCCATTATTGTTGTCGGTGGGGATAATTATGCCCCATTGCTGGTGTCAGTGGGAGGAACAGTGTCCCATCATTGGTGTCTTTGGACCCCATTGTTGGTGCCATTGGGAGGAATTCTGCCCCTTCATTGGTGTCAGTGGGGGGAAATTATGCCCCATTGTTGGTCTCAGTGGAAGGAATTGTGCCCCATCTTTGGTGTCATTGGAAGGAATTATGCCCCATTGTTGGTGTCAATTGATGGAAATAGTGCCCCAAGGGCTCAGTTTGGAGACGTCTACACTAGACCGACGTTCACTTATAAAGGCATGTTGATATTCCTTCTAAGAACCACTGCTTACATCAGGGATGAGAGGAGTCCTGAGGCTGGGTCATGTGATGTTTTCGGGAAGCGATGTACAGCACCTTGCTGCCCCCTCGTCAGCCATGATCTGCCTGCATTGCATAAAGAAGCACAGAGACCCAGTGGTGACTGCACTGGGTCTAAAATAAGGTAGGCAATGAAAACGGAAACGTTTTATTAAAAAATGTCATTATCACGTTGATGAGTGGGGGAAAAAGGAGGAACCAGGGAAGGTAAAATATAAGCAGATTAAACTTCAGCTGTGAAATGACGGATTTCCGAGAACAGAATCTGCCCTGCAACAAACCTTCGCCCCGAGCCCGCCATCTCCCACTTGGCCACAAGGTGGCTCCTTGGACTGTGGGATAAAGCAGAAAGGGGATGCTGAATCGCTTTGCATCTGCAGCCTTCTCATTGGCTTGTGGGCTGGTGATGCTCCAGGGTACCCCCTTTTAAGAGAAAAGAAAAAAAAAAGCTTAGCACATTATAACAGCTCTGTCTGCCAGAGTCCCTCAGTGTTCAAAAAAAAAAAGAAGAAGAGGAGAGTGGAGGACCCAAGGACTGTCATCTCTAAGCAACCATGAGCGAGGTAGGTGCTCACTTTTTTTTTTTCCAATGCACTGCAATTATTTTCTGCAGTCTCTTTAGAAACAGTTACTAAGCAGCAGAGCACAGCTGCATAGAGGGCTGTCAATCTGCCGGGATCGCAAACTATCGCTAATTGTGCAAGCCATGGGTAGGCAATGTCTGGAAGCAATCTGATACAGTCTTTTTTTTTTTTTTATCTCCCTGCAACTAGTTTTATGTGAATATTCAGGAAATATATTTAAATAAGAATTTAAAAAAAAAAAAAAAAAGTTTTGGCATTATAACAGGTTGTTTAATTGCAATGATAATTCTGTAGGGCGATGAAACTTGTTAACGACAGCTGGGCTTATCGCATAAAACAAGCATGAATGGGAGGTGCAGCAATTAAAAGACATGCCGCTAGATCTGCTAAAAGGTGATTGGATGCTGGGGGGGGGGGTGCGTGCACTTCGCACCTTATATCTGCAATGCTTAATAGAATAATAATGTGGATTGCAACCGCTAGTTTGCTGTAACCCTTTAAAGCCAGACCATGTACAGGTTTTGCGAGCCAAGCTGGCCGAGCAGGATTTCGGTCATTGCCCAATGATTCTATCATTTTAAATAATTTCGTACTGGATGTGAAAATTAGGGGGAAATCAGAAAAAAGTTGTAATAGACTGTCACCAGACCAATCAGGATCTCTATTCATAGCTTGGCCATCGAACGCATGCGTTGCGCACAGCCTAGAGATTTTGTGACATATTGTTTTTAAATCAATTCATTTTTTTATTGTCACTTTTTCATACATAAACCCAACATTCAACCCTTAGATAAGATGAGATGGGGTAAAAAAAAAACAAAAAAAAAAAAAACATATTATTAAACTATTTCCTATTGGATGTGAGAATGGGAGATTAGCCTAAAATTTAATTTGCAAGACCACCAGACCAATCAGGATCTTTATTCAAAGCTTGGCCGCCGAACGCATTGGTTGCGCGCAGCCATTGACTGCTTAGAGATTTTGCGAGATATTATTAATCAATTTCTTATTGTATGTGAGAATAGGAGATTTGCTTAAAATTGCATTTGCAAAAGTAGACCACCAGACCAAAAAGGATCTTTATGCAAAGCTTGGCCGCCGAACGCATTCGTTGCGCGCAGCCATTGATTGCATAGAGATTTTGCGAGATATTATTAATCAATTTCTTATTGTCTGTGAGAATAGGAGATTTGCTTAAAATTGCATTTGCAACAGTAGACCACCAGACCAATCAGGATCTCTATTCAAAGCCTGGCCGCCGAACGCATTCGTTGCGCGCAGCCATTGATTTCATAGCGATTTTGTGAGATATTATTAATCAATTTCTTATTGGATATGAGAATAGGAGATTTGCTTAAAATTGCATTTGCAACAGTAGACCACCAGACCAATCAGGATCTCTATTCAAAGCCTGGCCGCCGAACGCATTCGTTGCGCGCAGCCATTGATTTCATAGCGATTTTGTGAGATATTATTAATCAATTTCTTATTGGATATGAGAATAGGAGATTTGCTTAAAATTGCATTTGCAACAGTAGACCACCAGACCAATCAGGATCTCTATTCAAAGCCTGGCCGCCGAACGCATTTGTGTCACTCGCAGCCATTGACTGCTTAGAGATTTTGTGACGTATTAATAAGCAATTTCTTATTGGATGTGAGAATAGGAGATTTGCTTAAAGTTGTATTTGCAACAGTAGAAGCCAGGACGCCAAGCTGGCCGATCAGGATTTCAATCTTTGCCCTATGATCTATGTTAGTAAAACATTTTATACTGGATGTGAAAGTTAAGGGAATTCAGGAATTTTTGTTATGGCAAAAGTAGACTAGACCAATCAGGATCTCTGTTGCAAGCTTGGCCGCCGAACGCATGTGTCACACCCAGCCATTGACTGCTTAGAAATTTTGTGACGTATTAATAAACAATTTCTTATTGGATGTGAGAATTGGAGATTTGCTTAAAATTGCATTTGCAACAGTAGACCACCAGACCAATCAGGATCTCTATTCAAAGCCTGGCCGCCGAACGCATGCGTTGTGCACAGCCATTGATTGCATAAAAATGTTGTGCGGTTTTAATCAAACAATTTCTTAATGGATGTGAGAATAGGAGATTTTGTTAAAATGGTATTTGCAACAGTTGAAGTCAGGACGCCAAGCTGGCCGATCAGGGTTTCAATCATTGCCCTATGATCTATGTTATTAAGTCATTTTATGCGGGATGTGAAAATGAAGGGAATTCAGGAAATTTTGTTATGGCAAAAGTAGACTAGACCAATCAGGATCTCTATTTAAGGCTTGGCCGCCAAACGCATTCGCACGCTGAGCTTCCCCTCGATTTATTAAATAGAAAAGCGAAAAGTCATGCAAAGCCATTGATTACGCAAAAACGTAACAATTCATTGGAGAATCTTTGCATGCGATAACGAGACTTTTCTGAACCTGATAGCACTTTTTTTCCCCCCATAGTTAACCCCTAAGCTGCCCAGGTATTGCAAGATTTTCCAGCTGTGCATGGAGATGATAAGCTGGTAAAAGTTGAATTAGTTACATAATTACATAGTTAGTCAGGGAAAAAGACACAAGTCCATTTAGTTCAACCAATAATTGGTGGCCATTGGTCCCTGTCAACCACTGCTCTTTGCTCAACCTTTCTCAACCTTTTTACCCTAGAGGAACCTCTAAAATAATTTTCAGGTCTGGGGGAATTCTTCGTAAAACCAATTTATCAGAGGTCAATGGGAAAGATGTCCCAGATGGTGGCCCCAGAAGTATGCAGGCACCATTGGAGGTCAACCCACAGCTCAAGGTTAACAACCTCTGGAGGAACCCTAGGGCTCTAAAGAATCTTGTTTGAGAATGGCTGTTCTATGTTAAGTCATTTCTAATTTAATGTGAGAATAAGGTGATTCAGAAGATTTACCTAAAATCGTATTTGCAATAGTAGACCCGACCAATCAGCATCTCCATCAAAGGCTCAATCACCAAACGCATGCTACACAAGCATGCCAAGAAATTGGCATGCTTTTGCCAATGATGGTGGCTTGTGTCAATGATGGTTGCCCCAGTGGCCCCAGAAATATACAGGCTCCATTGGAGGTCAACCAACAGCTCAAGGAACCCTTAGCAACCTCTGGAGGAACCCTGGGGCTCCACAGAACCTCGTTTGAGAATGGCTGTTCTATGTTAAGTCATTTCTAATTTAATGTGAGAATAAGGTGATTCAGAAGATTTACCTAAAATCGTATTTGCAATAGTAGACCCGACCAATCAGCATCTCCATCAAAGGCTCGATCACAAAACGTATGCAACACAAGCATGCCAAGAAATTGGCATGCTTGTGGCAATGATGGTGGCCCCAGTGGCCCCAGAAATATGCAGGCACCATTGGAGGTCAACCGACAGCTCAAGGAACCCTTAGCAACCTCTGGAGGAACCCTGGGGCTCCACAGAACCTCGTTTGAGAATGGCTGTTCTATGTTAAGTCATTTCTAATTTAATGTGAGAATAAGGGGATGCAGAAGATTTACCTAAAATCGTATTTGCAATAGTAGACCCGACCAATCAGGATCTCCATCAAAGGCTTGATCACCAAACGCATGCAACACAAGCATGCCAAGAAATTGGCATGCTTGTGCCAATGATGGTGACTTGTGTCAATAATGGTGGCCCCAGTGGCCCCAGAAATATGCAGGCACCTTAGGAGGTCAACCAACAGCTCAAGGAACCCTTAGCAACCTCTGGAGGAACCCTGGGGCTCCACAGAACCTCGTTTGAGAATGGCTGTTCTATGTTAAGTCATTTCTAATTTAATGTGAGAATAAGGGGACTCAGAAGATTTACTTAAAATTGTATTTGCAATAGTAGACCCGACCAATCAGGATCTCCATCAAAGGCTCGGTCGCCAAACGTGGCACGCAACACAAGCATGTCAAGACATTTTGCAATATATCAAAAAATCTTTGCATGAATGTCCTTCTTGAATCCAAAAATGACTTTTTTTCCCCACTGTTAACAACTAAGATGCCCAAGTATTGCATGATTTTCCAGATGTGTGTGTGTGGGAATAATAGGTCAATAAAAGTTAAATTGTGATTGGTTTCCATGGGTTGCCCTTTGCTTTATGTTAATAAGTACTTGATGATGATGTGAGAATAAGGGAATTTAGTAAAAGAGAATGTAAATCCATATTTGCAATAGTAGACCAGACGAGCCAAGTTTCAATGCTATTGTTTTCAATAGAAAGCCATTGATGGTGCAAAAAAAATTATATTTATTTATTTAAATATATATATTTATATCTAACTATAACGATCCCTTTCAAAACCCAGAAGCCCTTTTTTCCACTGTTAACCCCTAAGCTGCCCGGGTATTGAAAGATTCTTTGGCTGTGTGCGGGAATGTTAAGCTGACAAAAAAAAGTTGAATTGTGATGGATGGTCATGGCCTTCTGTCAATTTCTTATTGGATGTGAAAATAGGAATATTTAAGAGATTTACATTTGTTTCAGGGGTTTTATGTATTGTGAGTTTTATATTGTTTTTTATATATATATATATATATATATATATTTCAGATATACATGTAAAAGAAATTGGCTTTGCCTAAATAATGTGGTTATTGTGTATTATTGTTTTAAAGACAGTTTGCATCAGAAGACCTGACCAATCAGGATCTCTATCCAGAACTTTGCCTGCCAAACGCATGCAGCGCAAGCACGCTGTGTTTCCACGCCATTTATTTATTTATTACACTTTTTTATTTTCGTTTATTTATTTATTTATTTTTTATTTATTTCATAGAAAAGTCATGGACAGCCATTGATGGTACAAAAATTACCAATATATTGGGAGACTATGAGGAGCCCTATCAAAGCCCCAAACCACTTTTTTTCCACTGTTGACCACCTAAACTGCCCAGGCAATGCAAGATTATCCAGCTGTGTGTACACCTCTCCTAGAAGATAATAAGGGGCGGCGCCGGTTGGGGATTGGCTTTATAAACGACTTTACTGATCTGTGCCGCCATATACTAGACGAATGAGGTTATATTTCAGTTGTAATCTGCATGTTATATTTTCTTTTTGTTGTATTGACCTGATTTCGCCCGTTGTGGGTGTTAATAAAAGTTATATTTGAAAAAAAAAAGTTGAATTGATAATGGTAGCCATAGGTTTCTGTCAATCGTTATCTTTTGCACTACGTTATTATATAATTTCTGATTGGATGTGAGAATGAGGGAATCCTGGAGATTTGCTTAAAATCCTAATTGCAACAGAGGAATGTCCTTAAAGTGGAACTTCAGTCATTTTTTCATCTTTCCATCTATTAAATCTTCTGCCCTTGTTGTTTTAACTTTGGATAGTAAAACATGTTTTTTTTCTGCCAGTAAATCCCTTATACAGCCCACTTTCTGTTTCTTGTCTGGTCATTTGCATAGGCTTATGACATCATGCACAGCTCTCTCTCTCTCATGCTTGTGAAAGTTTGCCAGGAAGGGAGGGGCATGAGTCATAAGAGGGCCAATGAGAGCTGCGGAGCTGGAGCTGTGCCTCTGTGTGTTGGTGTAAATCCAGGAAGTGAACAGGCAGCAGCTTCAGCTGCCCACAGTTAAAATGGATGCAGCCAGACTCAGTGGAGGGAGATTTCTGCAGCATATTTGGCAAGTACAGAATCACAGTATATATAAAATAATATGCAAAGAGGGAATCTTCAGAATGGCAAAGATGTTTTTATTACAAATTATGTGAGCAGACTGCAGTTCCTCTTTAAAGTTTACAGTGTAGTTTACTGCGCTTTTGTTGCTAGGGGTGCAGTCGTAAAAAAAAAAAAAAAAAATTTAAAAGGAGTAACTGAAACATTTAAATATTTCATAAGTATTGATATGTAATTTGCAGGTTACACATCCTCTATTGATGTATACAATGGGGAGTTCGTTATGAATATTTAATAGAACCACAGGGCGGCTGGAAATGAATGACTTGATTTTCTGCTGCAATTACACCTAGGGTCAGGTTTTGTCCTTAGATTAGCAAAGAAGGTGAACTGCGTTGTTTAAAGGTTTTAACAAACTTGAAAAATGGCAACACCTTCTTTTCTAAATTTCTGTGTAAGGAAATTATTGTAGAGAGGAAACCTAATTGTATATTCCTAAATGTTCTATATGCGTAGATAGATAGATAGATGGATAGATAGATAGATAGATAGATAGATAGATAGATAGATAGATAGATAGATAGATAGATAGATAGATAGATAGATAGATAGATAGATAGATGATGGATGGTTGGATGTCTGGATAACAGGGGCGGACTGACCATTTGGCCACTCGGGCACTGCCCGAGGGCCCCGGGCCACTAGGGGGCCCCATAAGGGTTTCCAGCCTCAGTAAAACCAGGGACAGTATGTAAACATCTGGGTTTTTTTTTTTACATCTGTCTTTGAAATATCCCTTACCGACATCCTTTTGGTCCAAAAACCCAGAGATTATAGCTGCCTCACCTCTCCAGTACCTTCTCAGCCAATAGAAACATGTCTGTGTATACTGTGTGTACATGTATGTGTATATTGTGTTATTGTATACTGTGTGTGTGTATACCGTGTGGCCCCATCATCTCTGATTACCTGGGGGCCCCATAATCTCCTATTGCCCGGGGGCCCCATGAGTTGTCAGTCTGCCCCTGCTGGATAGATAGATAGATAGATAGATAGATAGATAGATAGATAGATAGATAGATAGATAGATAGATAGATAGATAGAGAGAGAGAGAGAGAGAGAGAGAGACAGACAGACAGACAGACAGACAGACAGACAGACAGACAGACAGACAGACAGACAGATATGCAAACTGTTGGCAGTCTGAAGGTTGGGATCCATATTAAGGGCACCTCTATGAATTTGAAAAGATTGTGTCTCCAGACTATTAGCAAATACATTTACCTTATTGGGTTTAACTGGAAATACACTGTTCTTAGCTCCCAGTACAATGGAAGGCTGATCAGGAACCCATGAAAAGAGCCTCGCTCTTTTCATTATGCTTCAGTAACCATGAAATATGATTCACAATAAAGGTTTTCCACCATCAGAAAGTTGGAATACTCCAAGCCAGCCGTTTGCAGCCAGAGTTCCTCCAGAGATTGTTAAGGGTTTGTTTGAGCTGGGGCTGATTGACTTCACAAATTATGTATTTATTAAAGGGGTTGTAAACCTTCTTGTTTTTTCACCTTAATGCATCCTATGAAAAAACACCTGGCAGTGACTGCCCCCCCCCCCAATTTAATTACCGGAGCCTTGGAACTTGACCCGGCGGGGACACGATGTCCCTCTGCCTGGGGTTCTCGGCTCTTGATTGGATAGATTGATAGCAGCGCAGCCACTGGCTCCCGCTGCTGTCAATCAAATCCAACGACGCGGGCGCTGGGGGCGGGGCCAAGTTATACATTCGGCGGCTATGGACGTCGAATGCTGGACTCGGGAGCGCGCCTGCAATGCAACCCCCTTCGGGAGAGCGCTTCTCCTAGGGGTGATCTGATGTGGGGAGGAGCCGCTCTCCACTAGAACGCCCCCACCAATCAGCAGCAAAGATAGTGTAGAGGATTTCTCCCGGCTTTCTGTAAGTTGAAGACCTCTTTAATATTAGATGGATGGTTTGGTTTCATACTAAGGGCTTTTCTCAGTAGAAGTCTGTGGAGTGTCTAATACCTTCTATGTTGGTTCAGCTAAGACTACAGCTAAACAGGGATCATATTTTATTGCACGGCAGTCTGGGGAGAGAGCTGTCAGTTTTCAAATAAAATGTGTGCAGTGAAATCCTCATCATTGTGCTTCTGGGAGAATGATCCCCGTTCAGTCTGGGCTTAGCTGGTGTAGCACAGCGGGGAGGAGATACACAGCAGATGTCCAATAAAGGGAACATATCCGGACAAAAATCAGATAGTTGCCATGGTTGATGCTTTCCTTATTCCTGACTTCACTACCTAGAACTTGAATCACTTGGGACAACTATGTAGGGTAGGACTTTACTGTGTGCATGCCGGTACCAGATCAGAGACTAACTGGATTCAGGGTTTTCACCCTAAAAAAAGTTGGTAGTGGTAGATTGAGTTTAATAGAAAAGGTGGTTGTACACCTCTAAAGAACGAAAATCATTTTCCAGCAATCTTTAGTTAAAGAAAGAATTCCAAGTCCGGGTGTCGTTACATAGTTGCTTTGGTCATACACTATATTACCAAAAGTATTGGGACACCTGCCTTTACACGCAGGTTGTGAATAAGTAAGCTATCACTTGTGAAACATCTACCATTGCCTGTATCTGTCTGACCCTTTTTTGACAATAAAGATGACATCGAGATAATTTGGAGTTCCAGTGTGCGACCAATTCCTTGTCTTGTTCGTCTTCCACGGTGGTGAGCCAAGGTCTGCACCTGTGATCCATGCTGCACCTGAGTTTGCCTGGAGCGGTGTGCTTCTCTCTGTTCTTTGCTGCCTTTACACACACATGAACTTTAATGGCATCCCAGTCTTAAGCCCCATACACACGATAGGACTTTGTACAAACTTTCCCTTGGATTTTTGTACAAAGGGCGTTGCCCAAAAGTTTGTCTTGCATACAGACGACAGGACTTTTCCAGCCAACTTTCACCATATCACGTGGTTTTTCAGCTCCTTACCACCACCCTTTGGTCAACTTGTGTATTGTTGTCTGATATTGTATCAATCTCGCCACTTTTATTGGCGAGATTGACACCTTGCGAGCAGGGGTTGACACTGGTGCGGGGATCCGACTTGGATCCCCGCCAATACCAGGCACTGTGTTTGGTATGAATCTTGAGGGGGAACTCCACGCCAAATTTTAAATAAAAAAACGGCATGGGTTCCCCTCCAGGGGCATACCAAGCCCTTAGGTCTGGTATGGATATTAAGAAGAACCCCCTATGGCGAAAAAACGGTGTGGGGGTCCCCCCCAAATCCATACCAGACCCTTATCCGAGCACGCAGCCCGGCCGGTCAAGAAAGGGGGTGGGGACGAGCGAGCGCCCCCCCCCCCTCCTGAGCCGTACCAGGCCGCATACCCCGACAACCAACGGCCAGGGTTGTCGGGAAGAGGCCCTTGTCCTCATCAACATGGGGACAAGGTTGAGGGCATGCGGCCTGAGGGTTGAGGGCAACACCCCCATGTTGAGGGCATGCGGCCTGGTACAGATCAGGAGGGGGGGGCTCGCTCGTCCCCACCCCCTTTCCTGACCGGCCAGGCTGCATGTTCGGATAAGGGTCTGGTTTGGACTTTGGGGGGACCCCCATGCCGTTTTTTCGGCGTAGGGGGCTCCCCTTAAAATCCATACCAGACCAAAGGTCTTGGTATTCCCCCAGAGGGGAATTCCCTCTCGCGCCCGCCGCAGTAGGAAAATGTGTTTTTCCTATTGCAGCTTGTGCGAGATGTACAGTACCCTGCCGACGAGAACCAGCGCGATCGGAGAAACATTCTCGCGGCTGCGTACTGTAGTTTGTACAAAAGTCCGATGGCTTTGTATACACACGATCGGACTTTGCTCCATCGGACTTTTGTTGCTGGAAAGTTTGTCCGTTCGCACAGCCACCAAAAGTCCGATGGAAACTGAAAAGTTTGTCGGATGGAGCGTACACACGGTCGGATGTTGCTCCAAAACAGCTAATTTGCATGTTTGTTGTCAAAAAGTCAGATCGTGTGTACGGCCCTTAATTCATCCAAAAGGTGTTCTGTCGGGTTGAGGTCAGGACTCTGTGCAGGCCAGTCAAGTTCCTCCACCCCAAACTCACTCATCCATGTCTTTATGGACCTTGTTTGTAAACCTGTGCTCAGTCATGTTGGAACAGGAAGGGGCCATCCCCAAGCTGTTCCTATAAAATTGGGAACATGAAATGTCTTCATATGCTGATGCCTTAATGCCGCGTACACACGGTCGGACTTTTCAGCTACAAAAGTCCAACGGACGCTGACGGACTAAAGCTGGCTGGTAATCCGATCGTGTGTGGGCTTCTCCGGACTTTCAACGTACTTTTTTAGCCTCAAATCCGACGTACTTTAGATTTGAAACATGCTTCAAATCTTTACGTCGTAACTACGACGGACCCCGAAATCCGCTCGTCTGTGTGCTAGTCCTACGGACAAAAACCCACGCTAGGGCAGCTATTGGCTACTGGCTATGAACTTCCTTGTTTTAGTCCGGTGTACGTCATCACGTACGAATCCGTCGGATTTTTGTGTGGTCGTGTGTAGGCAAGTCCGTTCGTTAGAAAGTCTGCAACAAGTCCGCCGCAAGTCCGCCGCAAGTCCGCCGAAAGTCTGTCAGACCGGCTGTCGGACTTTTGTAGATGAAAAGTCCGACCGTGTGTACGCGGCATAAGAGTTCCCTTTACTGGAACTAAGGGGCCAGGCACAACCCCACACCATAATCCCCCACCAAATAATTTGGAGCACAAAGCAAGGTCCATAAAGACATGGATGAGTGAGTTTGGGGTGGAGGAACTTGACTGGCCTGAGTCCGGACCTCAACCCAATAGAACACCTTTGGGATGAATTAGAGTGGAGACTACAAGCCAGGCCTTCTTGTCCACATCAGTGTCTGACCTCACAAATGTGCTTCTGGAAGAATGGTCAAACATCCCCATAGACACACTCCTAAACCTTGTGGACAGCCTTCCCAGAAGAGTTGAAGCTGTTATAGCTGCAAAGGGTGGGCCAACTCAATATTGAACCCTATGGACTAAGACTGGGATGCCATTAAAGTTCATGTGTGTGTGTAAAGGCAGGCGTCCCAATACTTTTGGTAATATAGTGTAGCTTGAATCAATGTAAGCATGCATGTGCCATACTTGGAAGATCCCCCATTGGAATATGGAAATCACCGTAGTAGTCATCATTACTTTGGCGATTGTTGTTGTCTTTCGGGGTCCCGTGCTGAGCAGCTGCATTGTGAGCACAGGGGGTTGCTTGCCTGCCACAGTCACCATTCAGAGAACACTTTGCATTTTCTTAGTGAATGCAAATCTTTCCTTGATTGGATGAGGGGGAGATTGTGATGTCACCTCCCCGCTTCTCTACCTCATCCAATCAAAGAATGGCTTAAATTAATTTAGTAAAATTTGAAGTGTTCTCTGAATGGTGCCTGTCCTGAGCAAGCGACTGACTGTGTTCACTAAGCAATAAGGCTGAGAAGATGGGGCCTGGTTGCCAGCGACAATCCCTTTAGTTGTGGTGCTTAATACAGTGACTTCCAGTTTCTAGGGTGGATACTTCAAGGATGGGACATGCATGGTTACATAGGTCCAAGCTGGACAAATGCAACAATGCAATAGTAGATATGATAATAGGTAACAGACAATAATAGTAGATAATAGGTACCTTGGAATTTTTAACAATTTGAGTGGGTTGGTGGTGGATTCCAAACATCTGGAGTCAGCTGCTTTGGTTGATATTGGGATAAGTTCCGTAACTATGAGAAGAAGGCTTTAGGACTTAACCACTTGCCGATCACATAACATAGTTATACGGCGGTAGAGTGTCTCTCCTGCGCCGGATCGCGTACCCAGTATGTGATCCGGCAGTTCCATGTAGGGGCGCGCCGGGTGTGCTGTGATTAGTCTCCGTTTCAGTGTGGACATGCATGTTTTGCTTGAAACCAACATAATGTTATGCCGCGTACACACGATCGGAAATGCCGCCAGCAAAACTCCGATGAGAACTTTTTGCGACCGTGTGTACGCTCCATTGGTCTTTTGCTGGCAGAATTCCAGCCAGCAAAAGATTGCGAGCAGGTTCTCTATTTTTCGGTCGGGAAAAGTTCCTATCCGAAAATGCGTTCGTCTGTATGCAATTCCGACGCGCAAAAAATTACGCATGCTTGTAAACAATTTGACGCATGCTCAGAAGCGTTGAAAATCCTGCCCAGGCTGATTTTCAGCTTTCAGCGCTCTCACACTTTGAATGACAATTGTGCGGTCATGCCACCCTGTACCCATATTACATTTTTATCTTTTTTCCCCACATAAATAGAGCTTTCTTTTGGTGGTATTTATTCACCACTGGATTTTTTTCGGGAAAAAAACCCTGAAAATGTTGAAAAAAGAAAAGTTTTTCTTAGTTTCTGTCAGAAAGTTTTGTAAATCAGTAATTTTTCTCCTTCACTGATGGGCACTGATGAGGCGGCACTTATGGGCACTGATGAGATGGGTGGCACTGATGGGCACTTATGGGCAATGACAGTAGGCACGGATAGGTTACACTAATGGGCACTGATGGGCGGCACTGATGGGCAGCATGATGGGCACTGAAAGGCAGCACTGACTGGCATCACTGATGGGCAAAATTGGCATCACTGATGGGCAAAATTGGCATCACTGATGGGCACAGATTGGCATCACAGATGTTTACTGACTGGCATCACTGTTGGGCACTGCTGGGACTGCACTGATCATCAGGGCACTGATGATCGGTGCCCTGATTACCTGTACAGGGCTCCCCTGCAAGGATCCACTCTCCTCTCCTCACAATCTGTCAATGTGAGGCGAGGAGAGCCAATTACCGACACTTCTGTGTTTACATCGGAGTGGTTATGATTGGACACAGCCGATCACATGGGTAAAGAGGCGCGTCGTCGGGCACGTGAGAGCGTTGAGACTGGGGCGACATCCCAGAATGAGAGGGGATCCCGTTGTCATTTTACAATACGGCGGGCAGGAGGGGGTTAATGAATTTATTAGGGGAAGAATATACTGTATATTATACTGGTGGTCCCTACCTAAGAATGGGGGCCCAAGGACTGTTATGCCTGCTCTGCCGCTGCGTATGTGCTGTGGCCATGGAAACACAAAAGGGTTTCTCTACCCACAGCCTGAACCTCTGATTGGCTGCCCGCAACCTTTTATCATTGATTGAATCTGAGATCTCTTTGGCAGTAGTCAAAGAGATATCCAACCAATAATAAAAAGCTGCAGGCTGCGGGCAGCCAATCAGAGACTCCGGCTGTGAACAACGACAAGCCCTTACTAATCCATAATAACGACGTTACATCAGGGTTATTGGCTGGCCACTCTGCTGTAAGCGAGGAGACCCCCACCACCACCACCAGGGGGCAGAAGGGGTAAAAGATGGGGGGAAATAAAGATCATCACCCGACCACCCCACACAAGGTGCCCCTCAGCCCCCCTCCTTTATTTGTGTGAAAAAAAATGATAAAAATTTAATTTGGGTACAGTGTTGTATGACCGCGTAATTGTCATTCAAAGTGGTCTGGGCAGGAGGGGGGTTTGGTGCCCAGTAAGCAAGTGGTTAAGTAAATGATTAAATCAGCTGTTAAAAGTGCTCAAAAAACTGAGTTTAATATCACTTTATAGTAAATACTGCAATAATAATTCACAATAGTCGCTCGCTAAAATTTCCCTATACTTTTCCTTAAAAAAAAGAAAAGAAAAAGAAACGCTCTGTTGACTATGAAAAGATTCATAAAGCTCATTGTGGAACAAAATACCTTCTTATCTTTTAGAGACTTTGCAGGTTTTGCTCCTACCCCTTTTAAAAGTTTCAGGATGTTGTGAACACCGAGCTATTAATCTTTCTAGGATTTCCTATGCAAATGATGCATTGAATGTAGAAATTGCTGTATTCAAATCAATCCCGGCGATTTCCATAAAATTCAATTAATGTCGGCATTTTTTCCCATCCAACGAGTACAATTTCCATAACGTTTTCCATACCGAGACAATCAATCAAGCGGGACGCGCGGCTCAACTTTTCCTCCACCGCTCTTCTTAACGACACAGCAGCTTGACAGCATGATGTATGAACCGGCCCCAGAGCTAAACAAAAGTTTGGTAGGTAGTTAGGACCTGGCAGCTAAAGAGAATCTCAAGGCAAACATGTACATTTACTCTAATGTGTTCCTGAGACAATGGCGCTCATCTAAAAGCTCAACTCCATAGCTCCCAACTGTCCCTGATTTAGAGGGACTGTCCTTTTATTTCGAGAGGCTTTCCCTGATTTTGAGGAACTGTCCCTGATTTAGAGGGACTGTCCTTTATTTCGAGAGGCTTTCCCTGATTTCGAGGAACTGTCCCTGATTTAGAGGGACTGTCCTTTATTTCGAGAGACTTTCCCTGATTTCGAGGAACTGTCCCTGATTTCGAGGGACTGTCCCTGATTCGGAACAAAGTCCCTCTGTCCCTCTTTCCTCCTCATTTGTCCCTCATTTTGGTCTGATCTATATAGTTGTTATATAAAATGCACTATTTATCTTTCAAAAGTGTTTTGCAGTGCTAAAACCTTTCATCCAATTTCTAAATTGCTGCATTTGTACATTTCAAAAGCCAATATAAAACAATAGTAGCGGTAAAAAGAAAAAAAAAACACTTTTTTTTTTGTTTAATTCTCCTTTAACCCACTTCAGCTCCAGAAGGTTTTACCCCCTTCCTAACCAGGCCATTTTTTGCGATACGGCACTGCGTTACTTTAACTGACAATTGCACGGTCGTGCGACGTTGTACCCCAAAAAAATCCTTTTTTTTCCCACAAATAGAGCTTTCTTTTGGTGGTATTTGATCACCTCTGCGGTTTTTATTTTTTGCGCTATAAACCAAAAAATGCTGACAATTTGGGAAAAAAAACAATATTTTTTACTTTCTGCTATATCCAATAAAAAAATGTAAAAAAAATCGTATTTCTTCATCAATTTAGACCAATGTGTATTCTGCTACATATTTTTGATGAAAAAAAAAAAAATCCTAATAAGCGTATATTGATTGGTTTGTGCACAAGTTATAACATCTGCAAACTATGGGATATTTTTTTTTTTTTTACTAGTAACGGCGATCAGCAATTTTTAGCAGGATTGCGACATTGCGGCGCACAAATCGGACACCTAACTGACACGTTGGACACTTTTTGGGGACACTAATACAGTGATCAGTTCTAAAAAAAAAAATTGCACTGTTACTGTACTAATGACACTGGCAGGGAAGGGGTTAACATCAGGGGCGCTCAAAGGGGTTAAGTGTGTCCCTAGGGGGTGCTTTTTAACTGTGTGGGGGAGGTGCTTTGACTAAAGGAAAACAGGGATTCTTGCAGAAACACAAGATCTCCATGTTCCCCTCTGCCTTTTTTACATAGGCAGACCGCCGTTCTGCCTCTCCTCAGAACGATTGGTGGGTCCTGGCAGACATAGCGTCCGCTGGACCCCCTGATGGGCTCCCGCTCCCCGGAGCTGAAGAAGAAAATCACACGCAGGTACGTGATTTTGTGCGTAAGT
The DNA here is from genome assembly GCA_037952925.1 of Lithobates clamitans. NCBI lineage: Eukaryota > Metazoa > Chordata > Amphibia > Anura > Ranidae > Lithobates > Lithobates clamitans. The sequence continues at coordinate 905,058 of JBBGZY010000155.1, read as the reverse complement.
ATATAGAAACTGAAGGCTAGAAAGATGGACTTTAATAGCACACGGGTAGACCATATAAAAGTAATTATGTTGTTTATATTGTATAAAATTGTTAAAAAAGGGAAATTATATATATATATATATATATATATATATATACATATATATATATAATTCATGAAACTAATATTGTATAACCTACATACAAACTCTGTCAGAGTTTGTAGGTAGGTTATACAATATTAGTTTCATGAATTTTATATATCTCTATGTAATCATTTCCCTTTTTTAACAATTTTCTACCAAATTAAAAAACATAATTACTTTGATATGGTCTACCCGTGTGCCTTTAAAGTCCATCTCTCTAGCCTTCAGTTTCTATATCTCCATTATCGGGATGCTGGCACACTGCTACCTGTGTATTCACAGTGTCACCCTGTGAAAATACACGGTAAATTCGAAACCTTTCTCAACATTTTGTGCGTAAGGGCCGCCCTACAGCAGTATATGTACATGGGGTAGTCCTTAAACGGTTAAGGGGAGGGGGGGGGGGGTGTCCTATGCCTATATACCTTTTCTGTCCCTTGTTCCCATCCTAAAAAGTTGGGAGGTATGCAACTCTACTAAGTTTCCAATAATTGCATTTGGGTAACCCATTTCCCCTGTATCTGAAGGGTTCCCTTATTCCTCACTTCCACTGTTGGCTTCCCCCCCATTTTGGAAATCACAACCAATTCATGAAGCCACCCTTGCATTGTACATGATGACGTCTGGGGCCCACTCAGGTGCCGGGGCAGGAGTATAGAAGAGCAGCAACTGCCGGGGAAGCGAGGAATAGGCTAAGTATCCCCTCTATTATATCCTTCTAGACAAGGAGCATAGCCCCCAATTGTCCCTGATTTTGAGGGACTGTCCCTGATTTGGAACAAAGTCTGCTGAATGCTGAGATCAGAGGAGGCGGGAACGAGGGAGTGCTAGAGCTGCACAGAAAAGCACATTCTGTCCTCCTCTCTGCTACCGACTGCTGAGACGGGGGAAACAGAGACAAGCCTCTCTGTAGCTGCATGAAGAAGTGCTGGATCCGGAGGAGGAAATCTATCCTCCTCTCTGCTGCTGACTGCTGACACAAGGTGGGGACGGAAATAAGGAGGGCAGCGCAGCTGCAGAAGAGATGCGAAATGGAAATGGCCTAGTGGGCTGGATTTGGTCCGTGAGCCTTGTGTTTGACACATGTGCTCTAGACTACATAAGCATTAGATTTTTACTATACGGTAAGGAATGGGTGCTCAACCTGTGGCCCTCCAGCTGTTGCAGAACTACAAGTCCCATGAGGCATTGCAAGGCTGACAGTTACAAGCATGACTCCCAAAGGCAGAGGCATGAGGGAATTTGTAGATTGGCAACAGCTGGAGGGCCACAGGTTGAGCACCCATGCGGTAAAGGGTCATCCAAATGTGATGAGTATAGAAGGTCTAAAAAGCCCTTGGTAGTCTGATCAGCAAAGGCACCGGTTGTCATTTGTCTAAGGCAGGGTTCATCAACCGGAGTTCCTCCAGAGGTCACTAGGGTTTCTTTGAGCAATAATTGATATTTGCCTCTCAGATAAGTCCCCACTGATGCCATTGATCCTTTTAGCTATCTAAAAGGGGTGAATTGTTCCCAATGACCACAAAAGTAAGGAGCATATGTAATGTGGGCTGTAAATATAATAATTTATAGTGGTTAGGAATTATTAGGGAACTAGGGATTCCCTGAAGCCAAAAAGTTATTTAAAGGGTTCCTCCATGTTAAAAGGGTTGAGAAAGGCTGCTCTGAGGATAGGTCAGCGTCATCTGGCTTAATGAATATCAAATTGCTTTATTTCACAAAAACTTGTTTTGTGGCTAGGAGTTGCCACTTTCCCAGTTCAGGGTGCTACAATGATTTTTGGAATACATAGTGGCGCCGTGTGATCTGGATTGCAGAATTATTTTTCGGTGGCCACCCTAAGCTGCCACAGGGACTTCTAGCCAGTCCTTTGGCGACCAAATATCTCAGACCTTTGTGGACCACCATCGAAATGTAATTTTCCTGGTGCCAACATAATTCTAACTAATTCTTGCCCTGCCTAAACCATAAGTTGTCACACATGACCCCGATGGCCTCACTCTGGTATGTGTTTGCAGATGTCAAATCTTGGAACTGCCTGCTTATTTTATTATTTACCAACTATGTGATTTAGAAGTTTGTAAGGTTGCCAGCAGTTTATTTTTCCAATACTCAAACATGTCCCTAGGTGCTCAGACCAAGCACTTAGTGCCGTATACTCCCATTTATAACCGTATGGGTGTGCAAGATACATATTCCAAAACCCCTTCCAGGCATATTACTTTGTTAGAGGGAGATAGGAAGTTGCATAGGCAATTAGTACTCTATAGTTGGGAAAACCGGTTAGTGAACCTACAAATGTGTAGGGTAAGGTTATTAAATCCATTCCCGGCACCTTACTTTTTACAGGTAACACAACCAGTATTTTTTTTTTAGTTCCACAGTGCCTTGAGCACACACAAAACAAAACACCAGATGCATAAAAAAGTGAGCACACAAAAAAAGTGCACAGGGTGTACACATTGTCCTCCTCCTAAAGAGAAAGAACCCTAGCCCTGATCCCCCGGGGCGCAAGGTTCCTGACAGGTAGGGACTGGGGAACTTGCGGTCCACCCTCCTAAAACCAGGGGCACCCCTTTCTTCAGGAGATCTGCTGAAGCAAGGCCTATCCAAGTACTACCTGTAGGTAAGGCTCCTCCGAAAGGAGACCCCATGGAAGGGGAAGAACCTGACCAAAAGGCCACATGCCCTCCTCCCAAGACTTTCAGGGCAAGCCCAAGAACCCACACCCTACAGTCAGTAAGTTCCAAATACTGGAAACACTGGTTCTTGAGCCTATGGATATGAAATCTAAATATTATAAACTCCACCCACTATAGGAGCCTTACTTTTGCTACAGGAGAGAGAAAACTGCACAAGCAGTAAGTGCCATATATAGAGAACAGCAGTTCCTGAGCCTACAAATGGATAGGATAAGTATTTCCAAACTCCACTCATTGGGGAAATGATAGAGAATCATGTGATTTGGGGTTGCAGACTTATCCATGCATACATGTCAAAGCAGATTTTGGTAAATCAAGTGGATTTCTGCCATTAACATATTAGCAATGCTTCCGGCATAATGTTAGAATTTCTCTAATTACCTTAACTTATTACCTAAGAGATTTAAACTAAATTGCTGCTCCCTTGATAAAGGTTAAGTAGGGGGACATTATGCCTATTACAACATATGTCAATCCTGTATGATGTAATGTCAGCACATGTCAGGATGAGATTTATACTGACAATAGCACCATGTACTGATTTATGTCCTTGCATAATATCAAACATTTATAGTTCTACAGGCCCGCTTCTCTCATAGAGCGATGAACATTCAGATGTCTAATGAATCACTTGATTAATGTCATTAATTTAGTACATTGTGTTGTCTGTGGAACAGCGCTTAAGGGAATAGCAAATCTAATTTACCTAAAATCTAAATTACCTTTATGTGAAAGAGTTACTACTTTCATTCACAATTATGTATGCTAAAGAGTCAGCCCATCTAAAATGGATATATTCGTTTTTGGTAGATTTTGGAGAGTTAAAGTGGACCTGAACTCAAAGGATACATGCACAGGGCCGTAAGAAAATATAGCAACTAGTAATGCAGGATTTTACTGGAAGAGACTGGCAGCAAGATCTTGCATAAAAAGTGCTCTGTAAGCTGTATGTATGTACTGCACATGCATAAAAGCATACTGGGTTAGAATAACCTATCGGTTGCTAGAACACAGGCATCTGTTGCCACCTAGCATCCTCAGTTGCTAGGAAATAGGCAGCTGTTGCCACCAAGTATCCTAAGTTGCTAGGGCGCTGGTGGCTTGCTATCAAGTGTCCTCCATTGCTAGGACCCAAGTAGCTATTTCCCCTAGCATCCTCTGTTGCTAGGACACAGGCAGCTGTTACCACCCAGTGTCTTCTGTTGATAGGATGCAGCCAGCTGTTGCAGCTTAGTGTCCTCCTTTGCTAGGACAGACAGCTTTGCCACCTAGCATCCCCAGTTGCTAGGAAATAGGCAGCTGTCGCCACCAAGTATCCTAAGTTGCTAGGGCGCTGGTGGCTTGCTATCAAGTGTCCTCCATTGCTAGGACCCAAGTAGCTATTTCCCCTAGCATCCTCTGTTGCTAGGACACAGGCATCTGCTACCACCTAGTGTCTTCTGTTGATAGGATGCAGCCGGCTGTTGCAGCCTAGTGTCCTCCTTTGCTAGGACAGACGGCTTTGCCGCCCAGCATTCTCTGTTGCTAGGACACAGGCAGCTATTTCACCTAGCATATGCAGGCAGGTGTTGCCCGCCTAGCAACCTCCTTTGCAAGGTTGCAGGCTCAAATAGCTGCCTGGCTGTGTCCTGCTAAGACACAGGTGGCTATCAGTGCCTAAACTCCTCATTTACTAGGATGTGGGTGGCTGTTACTGTTTAGCAACCTCCATTGCTAGGACACAGGCAGCTGTTCTCTGTTGCGAAGACACAGGCAGCTATTTCAGCCTAGCATCCACAGGCAGCACTTGCCTCCAAGCAGCCTTATTTGTGGGGATGCAGGCTCAAATTGCTGCCTTGCTGTGTCCTTGCTAACACACGGGTAGCTATTGGTGCTTAGATTCCTCATCTACTAGGATACGAGTGGCTGTTGCTGCCTAGCAACCTCCATTGCTAGGACCCAAGCAGTAGTTCTCTGTTGCTAGGACACAGGCAGCTATTTCAGCCTAGCATCTGCAGGCAGCTCTCTCTCTAAAACTCTCTCTCTAGTTCGCGGCACCTAGCAAACTAATTTGCGAGGATGCAGGCTCAAATTGCTTACTTTGCTGTGTCCTTGCTAACACACAGGTGGCTATTGATGCTTATACTCCTCATTTGCTAGGACACAAGTGGCTGCTGCTGCCTAGCAACCTGGATTGCTAGGAAACAGGCAGCTGTTGCCACCTAGCATTCATAATACAATCTACACATAGGACCTCAGAAACAGACATTGCAAACGTTTAGTGGCCCATAAAAAAAAACAATACAGCTGCATTCAGATCCATAAACAAAGTTTACTGATAAAAATGCTGTGTTTTTCATGATCATGTGTATGAGCCTTAAACAGTACACTAAAATTACACTATATTACCAAAAATATTGGGACGCCTGCCTTTACACATACATGAACCTTAATGGCATCCCAGTCTTCGTCTGTAGGGTTCAACGTTGAGTTGGCTCACCCTTTGCAGCTATAACAGCTTCAACTCTTCTAGGAAGGCTGTCCAGAAGGTTTAGGAGTGTGTCTATGGGAATGTTTGACTATTCTTCCAGAAGCACATTTGTGAGGTCAGGCACCGATGTTGCACGAGAAGGCCTGGCTCACAGTCTCCTCTCTAATTCATCCCAAAGGTGTTCTATCGGGTTGAGGTCAGGACTGTGCAGGCCAGTCAAGTTCCTCCACCCCAAACTCGCTCATACAGGGGCTTTGCCCCTTAGTTTCAGTGAAGGCTTCAAGACATTTTGGACAATTTCTTACTCCCAACTTTGTGGGAACAGTTTGGAGATGGCCCCTTCCTGTTCCAAAATGACTATGCACCAGTGCACAAAGCAAGGCCCATAAAGACACGGATGAGCGCCATATGGGTTTTGGAATGGGATATCCAACAAGCCCACATAGCTGTACTTATGTAGTCCATGAGTATGTTCTCATGTAGTCCATGAGTATGTCCATGAGTATGCACTCATGGCCTTGATATGTTGTCCCCCCCCCCCCCCCCCCAAAAGGTGGCAATTGTGGCACCGGAGGGGGAGAGGAGACAAATGAGCGGAAGTTACACTTTTGGGTGGAACTCCGCTTTAATTACAAAGATTTGAGTGTACAGAACTTGTAAAAGGTTTTCTCATTTTAGAGTATGTGTTCCGCTCCAGAAGCTTGGTTCATATCAGGACACAATTTTACATACTGACTATAAAAATAATAAAGCGATTCCCCAGTAGCCTCGCATTTTAGCAGTAATAGTTTTTTGCCGTGGAACAAAATTTAGACAGCAACAAATCTAGAGAACATGATGAAAAATTGGGAATTTAATTGGATCAAGTTGAATTCTGAAGTTATTAAAAGCGGATCCATTTAATGAACAGATTAGGCCACTCACTGGAATACTGTCTGATTTGATAAGTCAAAGAGCATTTTGCAGAATACTGTATCCTAAAGCAACTGATTACATATCTACTTTCTTTGATGTACAGGAGCTGCCATATGTCAACGAAACATGAAAACTGAGGGACATACAACGTGTGCCTTATTGTGATTTTCATGTTGTTATCATTCTTTGCATGCGCTTGTAAAATACAGACACAGTTGTATCAAAAAACACGTTTTTTTGGTCTTGTTTTTATATTTTTTTAGTACCTAAATGAAATGCCTGACTTAAGCAAGATTATGAAATAACACTAATATCATAAGTCCCTAGTATAGGGATAGGTTATACTTTTGCTAATGACATTGGTGTCTAGTGATGCACTCTCAGCCATGTCACCAAATAGGTAGACTACATTGTCAGGTATGGTAATGGTCTCAAATGAAGGGATAGGCTACATGTAGAGCAATGTCACCGTTCTCTAGGGGAGGAGTAGTCTTCAGTCTCAGTAATGTCACTGGTCTCTAGTGAATGGTTATATGCATTTTCAATGTTGTCACTGGTCTCGAATTAATGGATAGGCTGAACATTGCCCATGAGAACGTTATCTCTACATTTTATGAACACATTTACTAAAACTGGAGCAGACAGAATCTGGAGCAGATCTACAGTATGTACCAATCAGCTTCTAGCTTCAGCTTGTTCATTTAGGCTTTGAAATTGAAACCAAAAGCTGATTGGATAACGTGTACTTTCAGTGATGTAACTGGTCTCTAGTGAATGGATGGGCTGCACTCTCAGTGAAGTCTCTGGTCTCTAGTGAATGGATGGGCTGCACTCTCAGTGAAGTCTCTGGTCTCTAGTGAATGGATAGGCTGCATTGTTTATAATGACACAGGTATCTAGTGATGCATTCTCAGCAATGTCACTGAATAGGTAGACCACATTGTCAGGTATGGTACTGGTCTTGAGTGAAGGGATAGGCTACACTTTGAGCAATGTCACTGTTCTCTAGGAGAGGGGTAGCCTTCAGTTTCAGTGATGTCACTGGTCTCTAGTAAATGGATTGGCTGCATTTTCAGTGATGTCACTGATCTCAAGTGAATGAATAGGCTGCACTCTCAATGATGTTACAGTGAATGGATAGGCTACATTTTTTAGTAATGTATTCAGTCTTTAGTGAATAGATTGGCTGCATTCCTAGTGATTTCAATGGTCTTTAGTGAATGGATATGCTGCATTGTGATGACAGGTATTTAGTGATGCATTCTCTCTGATGTCACGGAATAGGTGGACTACATTGTCAGTTATGGTAATGGTCTCAAGTGAAGGGATAGGCTACATTTTCATCACTGCCACTCTTCTCTAGGGGAGGGGTAGTCTTTAGTCTCAGTGATGTCACTAGTCTCTAGGGGAGGGGTAGTCTTCAGTCTCAGTGATGTCACTGTTCTCTAGGGGAGGGGTAGTCTTTAGTCTCAGTGATGTCACTGTTCTCTAGGGGAGGAGTAGTATTCAGTGATGTCACTGTTCTCTATGGGAGGAATAACCTTCAGTCTCAGTGATGTCACTGGTCTCTAGGGGAGGGGAAGTCTTCAGTCTCAGTGATGTGACTGTTCTCTACGGGAGGGGTAGTCTTCAGTCTCAGTGATGTGACTGTTCTCTAGGGGGGGGGTAGTCTTCAGTCTCAGTGATGTGACTGTTCTCTACGGGAGGGGTAGTCTTCAGTCTCAGTGATGTGACTGTTCTCTTTTGTTTTTTTAAATTAAATAATCTTTATTCAAATCTTCAGAACATATAAAATAGATTCTCATTACAAAAATTCTTAAATACATCATATACAAAACATTTTATATATATATATATTAGCAAAGAAGAAAAATGTTACTATCTGATTTTCTCCCTTTAAGCCTTCCCACCCACCCCTATATCCCATATTCACCCACCCCCCTATCTTAATCGCAATTTACAATATACCTTTATAAATGCACTCAATACCATACCTTCATTACCTTATCTATTTCCTACACACATCTTACGTAGGATAACCCAGTTCCTCTAACCAAGGCTTCCAGATTTTTTTAAATTCCTTTAAGTTTCCTCTCCTTGCATATACTACCCTTTCTTTCCATACTGTTTCAGTTACTGTTTTAAACCAGTCATCTTTTGAAGGGGGTTTCTCTGCCTGCCATCTCTGTGCTATTAATTTTCTCGCCTGGAAAAGGCACCTTAGCACCGTTTTAGTTTTAATATTCCCCAGACTCTCCCCTACTCCCAAGATACATGGTTTGGGGTCCATTCTGAGAGTCAGCTTAAAGATCTTATTTATGGTATCTAATATTTCCGTCCAATAACAGAATAATTTTGGACATTTCCAGATCATATGCATCAGGTCCCCCACATTCTGGCACCTAGGGCATTTGGAGTCCCCCCTCTGCCCCCATTTAAACAGTTTTTTAGGGGTATAGTAGGTTCTATGTAAGAGCATTAAATATGACATCTTCTGGGCCGGCGAAACTGTAGCTTGGTTCCCTCCTGCCAGTATCTTCTTCCATTGTCCATCTGAAATTCTACCCAGGTCCCTTTCCCACTTACTCCTACACTTGAGCTTCCCTGAACCCATAATGATGTTGCTACATATATATGGATAAAGTTCCGCTATGGATCCACTGGATCCACCAGAACTATTTATTCTTTCAAAAATGGGAGAGCTATTCCACCGCGGGCCTTGTTCCCCAAACTGAGCTTTTAAAGCATGTCTAATTTGTAAATAATTATAATATGAGTAGTTAGGTATCTCAAACTCTTCTTTTAATGAGGCAAACGTTTTAAGGGAACTGCCATTATATAGTTGGTCCAAGCTAACTATGCCCTGGTCTTTAGTGAATGGATATGCTGCATTGTGATGACATAGGTATTTAGTGATGCATTCTCTCTGATGTCACGGAATAGGTGGACTACATTGTCAGTTATGGTAATGGTCTCAAGTGAAGGGATAGGCTACATTTTCATCACTGCCACTCTTCTCTAGGGGAGGGGTAGTCTTTAGTCTCAGTGATGTCACTAGTCTCTAGGGGAGGGGTAGTCTTCAGTCTCAGTGATGTCACTGTTCTCTAGGGGAGGGGTAGTCTTCAGTCTCAGTGATGTCACTGTTCTCTAGGGGAGGAGTAGTATTCAGTGATGTCACTGTTCTCTATGGGAGGAATAACCTTCAGTCTTAGTGATGTCACTGGTCTCTAGGGGAGGGGTAGTCTTCAGTCTCAGTGATGTGACTGTTCTCTACGGGAGGGGTAGTCTTCAGTCTCAGTGATGTGACTGTTCTCTAGGGGAGGGGTAGTCTTTAGTCTCAGTGATGTCACTGGTCTCTAGGGGAGGAGTAGTCTTCAGTCTCAGTGACGTGACTGTTCTCTACGGGAAGGGTAGTCTTCAGTCTCAGTGATGTGACTGTTCTCTAGGGGAGGGGTAGTCTTTAGTCTCAGTGATGTCACTGGTCTCCAGGGGAGGGGTAGTCTTCAGTCTTAGTGATGTCACTGGTCTCTAGGGTAGGGGTAGTCTTTAGTCTCAGTGATGTCACTGGTCTCTAGGGGAGGAGTAGTCTTCAGTCTCAGTGATGTCACTGGTCTCTAGGGGGGGAGTAGTCTTTAGTCTCAGTGATGTCACTGGTCTCTAGGGTAGGGGTAGTCTTTAGTCTCAGTGATGTCACTGGTCTCTAGGGGAGGAGTAGTCCTCAGTCTCAGTGATGTCACTGGTCTCTAGGGGGGGAGTAGTCTTTAGTCTCAGTGATGTCACTGGTCTCCAGTGAATGGTTACGTGCATTTTCAATGTTGTTACTGGTCTCTAATTAATGGATAGGCTGAACATTGCCCATGATATTATATGATGTTATCTCTACAATTTATGAACACATTTACTAAAACTGAAGCAGACAGAATCTGGAGAAGCTGTACAGTATGTACCAATCAGCTTCTAGCTTCACCTTTTTTAATGTAGGCTTTGAAATTGAAACCAAAAGCTGATTGGCTTCCATCCACAGCTTCTTCAGATTCTGGCTGCTCAGGTCTTAGGAAATTCCCCTCATTCTTTTTAAATAAATGTAATATGTCTTCGGCCCTTAAAAAATATGTTTCTATCAATCAATGCTCTTAGGTACAAAACAATTTTGTGTTGCCAATGCAAGTCATTAATTATCATGCCATCCATCATAAGTAGGTGTAAATTAACTTACTGCTGAGGGTGTTTTATTCTTACAAATTAGATTTTGCTCTGTTCTTGACAGTTAATAAATGCAGGGAAAAAAAAGAAAGTTATTGCTTAACCAGCATTCCTTGTTTGTTTTTGGCTGGGTGTTTATAGCATTCAAGTCATGCAAAAATCAAGATGTGTTTCAAACTGCTGCAAGCTTTTCTTAAAGGGAATGTATTTCAGTTTTTTACCTACTATATTGAGATCAGCTTGGTGTCATCTTATGCTCATGTGCTAACATTTTAATAGCAATTCTTTACATGTATATAAAGTAATTATAGCTTGCCTCTAAACTTTTGAATTCGAAATAAAGGGACAATTCTTAAAGGGGCAAAATGTGGTGCATGCAGCGAAAAGTGAGTGTGGAAACCCAACAGCTCCATTACACTACAAACATATTTGGTTTAAAATGATTCAAAAACATCAGCTGACAATGACCAATCTACTGAGTTCTGCAACATCTGTTGTGCCTGCTGATGGATTGAAGAATTTTTTTAGGAAGCATAAATTCTGTGTAATAAAACACATTAGTTACCCACCCTAATATAATGTACAATATAGTGTATACAGTGCAGAGGTAAGGGATTTAGCCAGGGGTTCAGCCCCGGAAGGATTTACCTCCTTAACAACCAGGCCATTTTTTGCGATAATGCACTGCGTTACTTTAACTGACAATTGCACAAATGTTGTGCGATGCTGTACCCAAATAAAATTTATGGCTTTTTTTTTCCCCGCAAATAAAGCTTTCTTTTGTTGGTATTTGATCACTTCTGTGGTTTTTATTTTTTGCGCTATGAACAAAAAAAGACCAACAATTATGAAAAAAAAACTTTAAAAAATAAAAAAACAATTTTTTACTTTTTGCTATAACACATATCCGGAAAAAAAAATGTATATATAAAAAAAAAAATGTATTCATCAATTTAGGCCAGTATGTATTCTGCTACATATTTATGATGAAAAATCCCAATCAGATCAGATCATTAGATCAGCAATCACAGATTCCCAATACGAGCGGCATTTCCACACAGTGTGAAAAAGGGTCCAAGTAGAGGACAGACAATGGGGTTGATTTACTAAAGGCAAATCCACTTTGCACTACATGTGCACTGCAAGTGCACTTGATTGGGCCTACCATTATTCCCTTCACCCCGGGGTCAGGCCGCAGGAGAATCGCCAAGGTTTCAATGGCCAGAGCAAATAACCCCAGGGAAAGTGGGCACCCCTGTCTTCTCCCTCTAGAGAGGGGAAAGGAGGCAAAAGCACCCTATTGACCTTCACCCTAGCCCGTGGACTGCGGTATAACTGCTTTACCCAACCAATAAACTTGGGCCCAAGCCCAAAACACTCCAATACTTTCCAGAGGTATTCCCATTCGACAGAATCAAATCCTTTTTCAGCTTTGACAGAGGCAACCACTCCCGGGGAATCCTCTGTCGCCATGTCAATATGAGTGAACAGTCGTCTGATGCTTATGTCGGTTCCTCTGCCCGGCATAAAGCCAGACTGATCTGAGTGTACCAGGGCAGTGATGACCATATTCAAATGTTGGGACAAAATTTTTGTAAGCAATTTGGCGTCCACATTCAATAATGAAATAGGACGATATGAGGCACACTGCTCCAAATCTTTACCTGGTTTGGGCACTACTCCATATACTGCCTCCGACATAGTCAGAGGTAGAAACTCCTCCTTCAGTGAATGTACCAACATGGATCTAGGAGCCAACTCTTCCATATAATCCTTGGAAATTCGTCTGATCCCAGTGTTTTTCCAGTCTAAAGAGAAGAAACAGCCGTTTGAACCTCTTTTAGGGTAATAGGGGAGTCTAATTTGGCTCTATAATCGTCAGTCAAGACTGGGAAGTATGTAGCAAGGTATAGTTAACCTTTGAGGTGTACAGTTTCACATAGTAGGCCGCAAAGCAGTCTGTAATGGGCCCGAATCTGTAAGCATCTCCCCAGTGAGGGTCTTTATTCAAGGAACGCCCATGACCAGGGATTGCTCCTGAGCAAGCCAGGCCAGAAGCCTCCCTGTGTGCTCACCCTGCTTAAAAATTCTCTGCGATTGTTGGATCAACTTTTTTCTGGTCAGAGAGGTACGTAAAAGGAGAATCTAAGCAGTTGCCTCCTGTAGTCTACTGTAGTCCTGCAAGTCTTTGGTCAGAACATACTGCTGCTCTAAGCTAGAAGCCTTCTCCTCAGCTTTACCCAGGTCAGCTCTTACTCTTCTACGCACTTGACCTATTAAAAGTTGGTACTGTCCCCTACTGAAAGCCTTAAAGGCATCCCAAACAACCACCTTTGCAGTGGTGCCAGGGTTAATACCCCAGTAAGCATCTGCAACTGGAACACACTATCCACCTCAGGGTCTGCAATCCAATATCAAGAGAATCTCCACAGCTTGTTATTCACATTTTGGGATGAGATCTGCACCAAGACCGCTGCATTATCTGAAAACCCTCTAGGCAAGATCTTAACCTGTTGAATCTTGGAGAGGAGAGGACCCCCCGCATAGGCCAAGTCTATGCGGGAGAATGTTTTGTAGGTGGCAGAATGGCATGTGTATTCTCTAGAGGTCGGATGCTTCTACCTCCAGACATCAAGCAGACCATAGGTCTCTGCCCAACATACCAATTCCATAGGAGGGCCTCTATCGATAGAAAGTCTGTGCACCCCAGTGAATCTATTGTATCATCACAGGGTGATGCTGTGGATACACAGATAATAGTGTGCCCATGTCCCGGTAATTTGAGAAAAAGAATGGTTGAATGGTAAATATCCAGATATGGACTTTATAGGCACAAGCATAGACTTTATGTAAAAAATGATTTATATTTTAATCGGATAAAGTTAAAAACAATGTATGTAAATACAAAAGGCACATCCGGTAATCCTAATAAGGTGCAGATCACCCAGAAGCACTGGGGGTACAAGGCTTGAAAGGAACAGTTAACGTTGCAAACAAAACAGTCATCAATGTATCCGTGTGGTTTAGATTACTCACCCATCGGTCAGAAAGGGGGGTGTAAAGATGGAAGGGAGGATTCAACTCCCCAAAGCAAAACCCACCCCAGGGTCCGTAGGAATTCAAAGGGCCCCATACTGGCACATAGCTGATAACAAAAGGTTCAATGTACTTTACCCAGTAATGAAGAGAAAAAGACCCCTCAGCTGGCAGGGAGACAGGCAGAAGACATCTGGACGTTGAGTAACAAAAGGTTACAGGAAAATGACCCGACCTGGTAAAGACCATATCCAACCAGGTGTCTGCTTCCTCTGGCGAGGTGAAGAACCGCATCTTCCCCACCATCTTGAACTCTGAGCCTGGCCAGGAATAACATAAAGTACTTAATGTTTTTGTCTCACAGCCGGGAGCAAACATTATCAAAGGTCTTCCTGAGGCGCTGGGTCTCCACAGAGTAGTCTGGAAACACCATAAGTTTAGCATTCTCATAATGCTGCTCTCCAGTGGTCCGGGCCTCCCTTAGCACCAGATCCCGGTGAGAAAAGTTAAGTATCTTAAAGATAAAAATAGGAGGGGATGCCCCAAGAGGATCCCTGTTAGGTGGAATGCGATGAGCTCTCTCCACAGCAAAATGGGAGGAAAATTGGGCATTAGGCATGAGCTGTCTCAGGAGATTCTCTGTGAAGACCATGGAGTTGGCACCCTCCAACCCCCCCCGGTAAGCCCAGGATACGCAGGCTGTTACGCATTTTGGGATTTTCAGGATCCTCAGCGCGGGATTCAAGATGCTTCACCTTCACCTTGAGAGTATGTATGTCTGCTGAATGATCCTTCTGTACATCCTCTGCCACTGAGATCTACTGCTCTGCTTCTGTCATGCGGCCCCAGAAAGTATCCCTATCTCTGCGGATATAGCCCAGCTCCAGATAGACACGATCCATTTTTTCAGTCACTGTAGCATGGCAGGCATTGATCGCCTGCATCAGAGCTTGGTAGTCCGCCGCGTCCTAAGCTCCAGAGCCCTCTCCTCCCGTCTGCAAAGCCATGCTGCGGGTTGTAATGGTGGAGGGAGACCTCTTCACTTTTGGTTTCTTCTTAGAGCCGATCAAACTGCAGGATTCATAGGCCGGTCCACTCCTTGCACCATCTTTGACACGCCCCCAAAAAACGTTTTATTTTTTTAGTGTTGGGTAGAATGGAGAGGAATTAGAACACATATTATGCTTTTATGGCTGCCTGTGTCCCTGTTAGGGAGATTCACTTTCTCTATTTGTCCTGTCTACCATTGTTAACGTACGTGAAAATAAAGGTGGATTTTGGGTGGTCCCCAGAACAGGAATAGAGCGGATATCTTCCAATGGGGATACTTGTTCCGGTGACAACCAGGGATTCCCTCACTTTACAGTGATCTTCTCTCACATCCTGTTTTGGCCAGGGTACAGGAAGTGAAGGAAAATCTCTGCAATGGGACACAGATGGCAAAAATAAACCGTACAGCGGTTATAACCCTCCCTTATTCTATTCAAAATGAAAAAAAAAAAAAGTTTTACATTTAGTTCTATTTTAAGACAGGTACATCTAGTTGTTTTGTAGAATATAGCACTTAGGTTAAGCTAACATCTAGGTGCTGATATACTTAATCCAAATAGACTGGGCACACTGCAAAAGCAATTGCTCCAGAGCTTAGTAAATGAGCAGAAGCTCTGCTGACTTCCATCAGCCAATCATATGCAAGCAAAAATTCATTTTTTTAAAATTTTCCTTGCACTTGATTGGGTATTCTTTGCAAAGTGAAGCTTTCCTCATTTACTAAGTCCTGTAGCAACTGCACTTGTAGGGTGAACAGTCTATTTTCATTTAGTAAATCAACCCCCTAGTGTAACCAGACACTGCCGGTACTATGTGATTACTGTGACCAATCACAGCAGATCACATTTTACACAATAAATGGCTTCCATTCATGGCCATTCATTGTCTACTATTGTGTTGATCTCTGTGACTGGTCACAGTGATCACATGGTACAGATGGGGCCAATCACAGCCCATCTGCACCATGTGATTAGCTGTGGCCAATCACAGGTAATAACAACAGTACACACTGAATGGATTTCATTCAGAAAAAATGGTTGCTTATAACAGTGATTATCACTCACAGGTGTGCGCAGCCTATTGCATTAGGGTGTGCACCCCAAAGCTCAAACACATATGTGTGTGTGTGTGCATGTGTATACATACTGACAGTGTCAGTAGAGCAGTGGATGGTGTCGGTAGGGTAGAGATTGGTGTCATTAGGGCAGTGGAAGATGTCTGTTCGTTTTTTTTTTTTTTCTTTATCATTTAATATTTTATTATTTTTTACAATTTTATTTTTATTATTATTTTATGTTTTTAAATTTTTTTTTTTAGGATCCCCATTAGGGGCTTTGGTGAAATATCAGGCGTCTAAACAGGGGTAATCTGCGTCGTACTGGGTGATGAGGGTGTGCCTATGTTATCACTGTTATAAGCGATCATAGTTTGTAAATAAAAAAAAACGAATCACCTCCCCAGAGCAGTACAATGTTACTATGGTAACACTTTATTGCTCTGGTCACAGCATGTAATAAAAATAAAAATAAAATTGAAATTAACATGGTTGTAAACCCTTACATATACCCAGTGAAGTGACTGGCCTCAGGTGATACACAGAGATGAAACAAATCCTCCTACATAGGTTGTACCTGTCTATCTGCAGTCTTCTCTTCTCTACAGCCATTCAAAGTCCAGAATTTACACAGCATTTCTGGGCTTCAGGACCCAGGGGGTGGGGAACAGACACCACACACTGCACAGCAGAGAGCTGAATGTAATCTGAGACCTGAGTAAAGGGAAAGGACACCCCCCCTCCCCCCTCTCTACACAGTATCATAGGGAAACATGCAAAGCTGAGACTGGCTGTCCCCTGCATAGCTCCCAACTGTCCCTGATTTCGAGGGACTGTCCCTGATTTGGGTTAATGTCCCTCTGTCCCTCATTCCTCCTCATTTGTCCCTCATTTTGGTCTGATCCATATAGATATATAAAGTTTACTTTTATCTATCAAAAAGTGTTTTCCAGCGCTAAACCTTTCATCTGATTTCTAAATTGCTGCATTTGTAAATTCCAAAAGCCAAAATAAAGCAATAGTAGTGGTAAAAAAAAAGCACTTGTGAGTTTAACCAATCTTGTTTTTTTGTACAATTCTCCTTTAAGGGGGCGTGGCAGGGGGTGTGTCCTGTGCCTACATGCTTTTGCTGATAGGTGTCCCTCATTCCCATCTCAAAAAGTTGGGAGGTGTGCACCTGCTATGTGCTGGAGATGGGGAGGGGACTTCTCCCTGGACTGACTGATGTTGGCATAGACCAGTGATGGCAAACCTATGGCACACGTGCCACAGCTGGCACACAGAGCCCTCTCTGTGGGCACACCGGCTGTGCTGGGAAGCTGCCGGCTCGCTGCTACTACCACTGCCTGTATTTACCCCACACTTCTTCTGTCAAACAGCCCTGGACAGGGACAGAGCTGCGCTTGCAGAGATCGCCACAAGCTCCGATTCCTCCTTCCACCCCAAAGGCTGCAGCCAGGGACCAATGAGGAGCCAGGACAAGTGCACAATGGAACATGTAGTCCCAGAAATCTATGGCTCCATTTTAATGTCCAGCCCAGCATCACCACCCAGGGAGAGAGAGGAGTTATTGCCATACCTCCCAACATTTTGAGATGGGAATGAGGGACACCTACTAGCAAACGTATGTAGGCATAGGATACACCCCCTGCCACACCCCCTTAAAGGAGAATTAACCTCCCAAAACAGGGTTAATTAAATCCACAAGTACTTTTTTTTACCACTGCCATTTTTTTTTATATTGGCTTTTAAAATTTACAAATGCAGCAATTTAGAATTTGGATGAAAGGTTTAGCACTGGGAAACACTATTTGAAAGATAAAAAATGCAGTTTTATATACAACTATATAGATCAGACCAAAATGAGGGGCAAATGAGGAGGAAAGAGGGACAGAGGGACATTGTTCCAAATAAGAGACAGTCCCCCGAAATCAGGGACAGTTGGGAGCTATGGTCATTGCTGCAAAGGAGAGAGACTGGAGCAGCACGCTGTGAGCCAGGGGACAGAGCGGGCTGCGAGGATACCGCCCCTGCAGTGCCAGTTGCAGGTGTTACCACGGGCAACTGAGAATGAGAGGACATCTGTTCGAAGGAAGTGTTGTTGCTGTGTCGCTGGGATTGGTGAGAGGCCCAGTATGTGTGTGGCTGTCACTAATTGAGTGTCGGCACTTTGAAAAAAAAAGAAGTTGGTTTTGTGTTGCCGTTTGGGCACTTGGGCTCAAAAAGGTTCGCCATCACTGGCATTGACTGTCAGGAGCGACTCATGCAGATAGCAGAGGAAGGAGAGAACAGACAGAAATCACGCTTTGGCTTTAGGCAAGTACAGTACACACTATGGAAGGATATGCGTTCATTTTTAATTTCAAAGGTTTACAGCCACTTTAACTTGAGTTATTGTATACAACATAGGGATATCAAAGCATGTTGAGCTTTGTGATGTGACGATGGGAACAGAGTCCGGACGACATATCGGGGATCCACTGCTAAAAGTACGTTTACATATATCTCCATGTATATCCAGTAGCTTCAAAGGTGAAAATACCTTTGTGATGACGGTGTGTGTATGTTGGAGGTTTTCCTGGTATTGTCAGTCTCCTTTACTTCACTAATGTATCCTTACATAAACACCCAGAGTCACTCTTGTCTTCTGAGTGATACATTGCATGTCTGGAGACCAGATAAACCCGACTGTGAACACTCAAAGGGAAGTGCCCCTGTCAGCTCAACAATAATGGGCCCTGGCAGTGACGTGGGCACTCTAAGAAAGCTTTAAAGCTAAACAAACTGATGAACTTCACATAAAGAAGCTATTTTACCTGCCAATTGATTTGTATTTCTCTCTATACGGTTCTGAGCATAGGTGTGAGCATCTTCTGAAGGCTCCTTCCAGCAGGATAATGCACCATGTCACAAAGCTCCAATCATCTCACCACTGGTTTCTAGAACATGGCAATGAGGTCACTGTACTCCAATGACCTCCACAGTCACCAGATCTCAATCCAATAGAGCACCTTTGGGATGTGGTGGAACGCGGGATTCGAATCATGGATGTGCAGACGACAAATCTGCAGCAACTGTGTAATGCTATCATGTCACTATGGAGCAAAATCTCTGAGGAATGTTTCCAACACCTTGTTGAACCTATGCCACGAAGAACGATGGCAGTTCTGAATGCAAAAGGGGGTCCAACCCAGTACTAGCAAGGTGTACCCAATAAAGTGGCTGGGGAGTGTATAAGCCCGGTGATCCTAGGTGTGCGTAGACTATAGCATTAGGCTGTGCACCCCTAAGCTCAAATACACATGTGTATATATATATATATACAGTGGAACCTCGGATTACGAGCATAATCCGTTCCAGGAGAATGCTCGTAATCCAAAGTACTCGCATATCAAAGCGAGTTTTCCCATTGAAGTCAATGGAAATGAAAATAATTTGTTCCGCACTGACTTTAATGGTATGCAATACCACATGCGGCCGGAGGCGGGGGCGCCTGAGAGCCTTGGAAACATTCAAAAAGGCTCGAGCACACTTCGGCTGACCTCAGCAAACCTCGGAAAGACTCCGTTCACGAGTCTTTCTGAGGTTTGCCGAGGTCAGCCGAACTGTCCTCAGGCCTTTCCGTGCATTTCCGAACGGCGACGATCGGCTCCGGCGCCCCCCACCTGAGGCCAAAAGCGGTACTGCACACTGCTTTGGCCTGAATCCTGCTCGTTTTGCGAGACAACACTCGCAAACCGAGTTAGGATTTTTAGAAATACAATGCTCGTATTGCAAAACGCTCGTTAACCCCGTTACTCGCAATCCGAGGTTCCACTATATATACATACACACATACACATATATACATATACTGTACATACACCCATTTTGAAAATGTATTAAAATATTTTTAAATAAATAGAGACTTATCAATGTAAACAAACACTTTAATTTTGTATAAAAAAAAAGGCGTTGAGGACAGCTATTCAGTGGGCACTATGTAGTGGGACGGCTGGAAGCAGTTCTCCAGTTATTATTTGCAGTGTAAGGCTTGAAGAAGTACAGATGGAGCATGGAGGGAATTCCTGCAGTGATAAAGGTAGACCCCCCCCCCAGCCACTTACCCCATTACCGGAAGTAGAAGACTCCCAGGCTACCATCTCTGCTCCGCCTCCTTGCCAGTTTCAGCAGCTCAATCAGCCAGAGCAGCCGCAAGTACTCGCATGTGTAGGAGGGAGAGTTCAGCCACCACCCACCCCACCGAACAGAAGCGTGCTGGGCACTAGAGGAACACTGCAACCAGGGTAGAAATTCACACCTTGTCGACCCAGTGACAGAGCTAGTCGCAGAGATGGGGGTGAACCCAAGCACCGTGTGGATTAGGGTGTGCCCAGGCACACCCGACACACTCCCTGTGCACACCTATGCTGGTGATGCCATCACGGGTGGTAACAAAAGCTGTTTCTTACTACAGAAAAAAGAAAATATAATACTGGGGCATTGTTAAAAAGGGGAGAGGGAGGTTTGAAGAAAACATTTGGGCCTGGAGATACCCTTTAACCCTTTTACCACCATCGGAATTTACGTTTTACAACTGTCGGCTGTCAGATCGAAGCAATCAGGTGGCTGTGCAGCCACTTGATCGCTTCCACCCCCCACCCCCTCTTAAGTGTCAGTACCACGTGTCCCTGCCTTGTATGCCAGGCTCCTCAGACCCAGGACGGGCATGGTGGTTGTTGCTACTGGGTAAAGGTGGGGAGATCAGCAAATGTCTGTTTGCAGATCTCCCCCTCTAGCTAAAGACCTGGAAGCGCCATGTATAATGTTATTTCTGGGTCCTGGTGTCACTTTCCTTAGCCAGTATGGCAGGGAAAAACCAAACTGAGTGCACTCATTGTAGGGGAGACATCAGGCGTCCTATCAGGGGAACCTATCAAGAATTTTTTCCCCCCTGTGTGATTAAAAATAAAGTTTAGTGAAATAAAAAAAAAAATTAAGTATTTTAATTGATTTATACATTTCCCCACATTAGTCAACTATGTGGCTGGTTAATCCAGGTAAACGTGTTCTCCAAGCACCACCCTATGTCATCACAGGCGTACATGTCCAGTGCCAGCAATGGAAAATTTTGCTAGGAATCTGAAGACAATTTTCCATTATGTCTTTATTTCAGTAAGTGCTTAAGAAAGAATGGGTTGTAGGATTCTTATTCCTAAGGTATGCATTCATTGGTGGTTCATCCAATGTGAATATTGTATAGCAGGTACAGGTGCCCGAAGGATATAGTCACCCACCAAACAGCAAAAAAATACAAAACAGAAATTTATTTTCCTATACGTTGGACACAGAGCATCTTCAAATTCATACTAACAGGGTTAAGTTGGCACTATCAGGTGACAGGACCCTGACAAACACAAAGCAACGTCAGGAAGTCCCCTCCCAGATATACACGAACCCCTCCCTGTTAGGCCAGGCTCCAGATTTTCACTAGAGTTTGAAGATGATGGTCATGGTTCTCAAAGGTTCCAGCTGAGATTAGGAGGCTTGCGTTATCCAGAGCCATGTCCTACAGCTTTTTTTATGCTCGGTGGAATGGTGCCTGAACCCCACACTGGACACACAGGAGGTACAGCCTGTAATGTTGCAAGTCGGCACTAGACCTTGCATAACAGGACCTTATGAAATAATATATTGCCTTGTGGACTAGTAGGGTGCTCTGTAGGTCCAGGGCAGAGGTCCCCTGTGAGGGAGTCACTGAAGGCCCTTGTGGTGAAGCCCACAGTAGTGGGTGAAGATTGGGTCCCCAGCAGCGGGAATAGTGAGTGCCATTTGACTGCTACTTGCTTACTCTTTAAATATTGAGGTATACGGATACGAATATATATAAGATATTCTACAAGTATACCCCTCCCTCCTATTTTTTCCCCCCGGTTCTTGCCTTTTATATTCAGCTATTCTAGGATTGCTCAGCTTCTTGCCTGTACTTCATGCCCACATTGATACTGAAATAGCTTATGTATTGCTCTGTTTCTTTCTCATGTACTGCTAGATTTGTATCATTGTGAAGATGTCTATGTTCTATTTTGTGGAAGTTAGGACCCCATAGAGTTTTATAGGTTGCCAGCAGAAGGACTGAATGGTGCACCTGTGCCCTCTGCCCGCAGCTAAGCGACAGAGCCCCATGTACCGGGTCTAGACACCCAGTGTGCATGGGGTCTAATACTGGCTGCCTTACCTACTTGTCTATTGTTTTGTACAGTTCCTCAAAGCTTCTAAAAACATATTGAAATGGAGTATAAAATAATCTATAAAAACACTGCTGGGTCCACTTTCAGCTGTTGACAGGCTTATATTAGCATTTAGTTAAACCTTCAATTATAATGTCTCCATTACCTTAATTTGCACATTGTATGGTTATGCAGAGGCTATTATATCCTCAATTCCACCTTCCCTGTTCACTTCAAAACCATTACTGTTCTGTAACATTCTGAACTTCCCATCATTTTATCCAAACCAGAGGCAGCCAGGGAATGAGTATTTTCAAAAGGGGAAACACAAGGGTATTTCTAGTGAAGTCAAAGGATCAGAGCTCGTGGTCTGCCTACTAGTTCTGGCCTCAGGTACTTAGAAAGAATTGAAGCCTTTGGATTACACCAGCATGTTAACCTCCTCTGGGCGGGTGGGCTTTAATGCCGAGCAGCCACATACACTCACCAGCCACTTTATTAGGTAGACTTTGCTAGTACTGCTTTGTGACATGGTGCATTATCCTCCTGGAAGGAGCCATCAGAAGATGGGTACACTGTAGTCATAAAGGGATGGACATGATCAGCA
This sequence comes from Lithobates clamitans, assembly GCA_037952925.1. Lineage (NCBI taxonomy): Eukaryota > Metazoa > Chordata > Amphibia > Anura > Ranidae > Lithobates > Lithobates clamitans. The sequence continues at coordinate 882,686 of JBBGZY010000155.1, read as the reverse complement.
ACAATACTCAGGTAGGCCGTGGCATTTAAACAATGCTCAATTGGTACTAAGTGGCCCAAAGTGTGCCAAGAAAATACCCCCTACACCATTACACCACAACCACCAGCCTGAACTGTTGATACAAGGCAGGATGGATCCATGCTTTCATTTTGTTTACCCCAAATTCTGACCCTACCATCTGAATGTTGCAGCTGAAATGGAGACTTATCAGACCAGGCAAAGTTTTTTCAATGTTCTATTGTCCAATTTAGGTGAGCCTGTGCAAATTGTAGCCACAGTTATCTGGTATTAGCTGACAGGAGTGGCACCTGCTGTGGTTTTCTGCTCTTGTAGCCCATCTGCTTCATTGTTCGATATGTTGTGCGTTCAGAGATGTTAATCCCTACAAGACTTCACCCTCTACAAATCTGCCCTTCTCAAATACAACTCCTGCCTTCACTCTGCTAAACAAACCTACTACACCACTCTTATCAAACCCTCTCATCCAAACCTCAACTACCCTTAATTCCTTATTTCACCCCCAACTGCCTCCACCCACCAACCTGCTTACTGCCCAGGAGATTGCCAATCACTTCAAAAATAAAATCGACACAATTCGTGATGAGATATCCAGCATCCAGCTTACTCTACCAACCAACACACCAGGTCCAACACCACACTCAACACTTTCTTCCTTCAATCCTGTTACCACTGAGGAAGTTGCTAAACTCCATTCCACAGCCCAGCTCGCCACCTGTCCCCTGGACCCTGTCCCCTCGCAACATCTGCAACCACCTTCCTGCTCTATCCTAATCTCTCTAACCCACATCTTCAACCTCTCCCTCTCTTCCGGCACCTTTCCCTCTCCACTCAAACATGCAGTGAATACCCCCATACTTAAAAAACCCTCACTGAACCCCACCTGTTTGAATAACTTAAGACCCATTTCCCTGCCTCCAAGCTTCTAGAATGGCTTGTCCACAACCTACCTCACTGAAAACAACCTTCTCGATCCCCTACTGTCCGACTTCCTGCCCTACTAAAACTCACCAACGACCTACTAACTGCTAAAACCAATGGCCAGTATCCATACTCGTACTCTTAGACCTTTCTGCTGCCTTTGACACAGTTGACCACCCACTCCTCCTCAATAAACTCCACTCCCTTGGCCTCCATGACTCTGCTCTTTCCTGGTTCTCCTCCTACCTATCTCAGTGCACTTTCAGGTCATAGATGTAGCAGGGAGCTGGCTATCTTACCTGCAGTATCAGAAGACACTCTGCAACATTGCTGCAGTGACACTGTTTCCCTCTAGTGGCAGCAAAGACTGTGTCATCACATCCTGCCAGCAGAGTGATTAAAACCAGGAAGCAAAGCATACAGGGAATTGTAGTTCCAGGACTCAAGTTTCACATTGAGATTGTACTCTTTTAGGACTACAACTTCCAGACTTCTGGGGAGAGAAGAACAGGAGAGGATATAAAAAGGCTGGTCTAGGCCTAGATCGCTCTCTTGGGACCCAGGAGTTTCATCAGATTAGGCGACCCGTCAGATTTTGTAACGGAAGTTACGTTCCATCGCTGCCATCTTGGTACACCCTGCACTCGTCCACAGTAAGGATACAGAGAGAAGGTGGCAATCAGACATCTTGTTACACCCATCAAAGTCTTGCATTTCACACTTATTTTTAACAGTAAACTCAGCTTATATAGTGACATTCAGTATTTTGAAATCCGTCAGACTGTTTTGATGTTCATTTTTTAAAGCAGCTCTTCTGTCAGATTAGCAAACCTGTGAGTTCAGCAGGCTTGCCACTGTTTTTAAAACTCAACATCTAAACAGTCAGACAGATTTTTAAATACTGTATTTCACTATATACGCTCAATTTACTGTTAAAAATAAGTGTGACATGCATGGCTCCGGTGGGTGTAACAAGATGTCCTCCTGCTGCCTTCTCACTGTATCCTTACTGTGGACGAGTGCAGGGTGTAGCAAGATGGCGTCGAACACCACTTCCATTACAAAATCTGACGGGTCGCCTAATCTGACAAAAAAAACGGCCTGGATCTGTGAGCAGAGATTCTGTTCTGAGGCTGAGTTGTGGCCCAGTCACTGTCTCCAAATGCAGAATCACTCAGCAGAGATACAGAGGGACACCTGCGGACAGCAATCACCTTCCCTGTCTGGCGGCAGCCTGGGGGCTGCTCCTGTTCCATCTGTCCTGCATTTACATCAGATTTGTGTGAGTCACAGTGCTGTGCGGCGGAGGCCGGACACCATCCCTTGAGCTAGGTTCCTGAGGGAAAGTTTGTCAAGTCATCATCATCATCACCATCCTCCTCATCATCATCATCCTCATCCCTCATTCCCGGATTGGTGAGCAAGCATCAGCCCATTCTTTTGTAATAGACACTGTATACAGACACCATTGTCTCTGTTCACTACCTGTTGCTTATGATGGTGAAGGATAAGAGTATTCATCCACATAGACACTGTATACAGACATCCCTGTCTTCATTCACCCCACTGTCACTTGTAGTTCTACAGGATACAACACTTCTGAACCAGCAGTCACTGTGATTTCATTTGCATCTTGCTAGCACAGGAAGAGTCTGTTCTTTAATTATTACATCCAAGTCAGTCAAGTTGCTTTGCTCTGCTATTCAGGAATTCTTCACTTGCAATTTCCACAAAGCTAGCTGAAGACCAAAGGATTGCTTCTTTACGTTAAAGGGCTACTTCAAACCTCCCTACCCACTGCAGGGATTATCTTTACTGTGCTCATTGAGCTTGAATTTACCTAGAACTCTCTGAAAAAAACAGGTTACATTCCATTACAGCTGACTATTATTGAAGGTTTCTGATTTTTTTTTTGTTTTGCATTTAATGTTTGCGCCTGTGTGTAGAGGAGCAGAAGTTAGTGGTCTGACATAGCTGAAAGCCATTCCTCTGCCCTTCTGCTGCCTGTTCACATAGGCCGTGTATAAGCATATGTGTGTATAAGAGCTGTTTATGTTCAGGTATTCGTTATATTTGATCATTTGATATTCTTCCATGGTGGTTGCCATTTCGCTACTGGCGACATGCAACCTGAAATATTATTCTAAAATGTAAGTTTATGTTGTTCCCCTTTAAGTGCCTTTATCATATCAGTAAACATACTTTATGATCTACCACAGTTTGTGTTCTTTCTACTGCTGTGTTTTGCTTTGATATTAGGTGTGCCAGAGGGATTGGGACTGTTCTTGGGGTTGAGGCAGAGTACGGAACCAAATATACTTAATCGGCTCCTTCGGGGGTAGTGCTACACATAAAATATCTCCTCCGATCCTCTTTCTGTTGGGTCACCCCAAGGCTCTGTGGCTTCCAATACCACCTCTATGTTGAAGACCAGATCTATCTCTCGACTCCTCCTGTGTTTACTCTTTTTAAATCATAATGACAACAGAAACTACCCAAATGACCCTGATGAAAAGTTTACATATCCTGGTGATTTTGACCTGATAACATGCACACAAGTGGACACAAAGGGGTTTGAATGGCTATTAAAGGTAACCATCCTCACCTGTGATCTGTTTGCTTGTAATTAGTGTGTGTATAAGATCGGGTTCACACTGGTACAACAAACGCTTCGACATTGGGAGCTTGTTGAAATTCAACATGAATTAATATCACATTTCTACATATGTTTCCTATTGCCAAGCTCAGCCAGGTAGACTCAGTTGGAATGAAACACATCAGAGCTCATGTCGCATGACATGTGAAAATCAATGTTTCCCTATGGGAGCCGTCTTAACTGGTCTGACACAAGTCAGTCCGACTTTGAAAATGCTCCCTGCACTTCTTTGGTCCTACTTTGATCCTACTTCAGCCCATTGATTATCACTGAAGTCAGATCAAAGTCGTATCGCCGTCTTAACTGACCCGACTTTGGCATGCGACTTGTTCTCTGAGGATCTTGAAGGGGAACTCCACGCCAAATTTAAAAAAAACCATCATGGGTTCCCCTTTCAAGAGCATACCAGGCCCTTCGGTCTGGTATGGATTTTCAGGGGAACCCCCACGCTGAAAAAATGGCGTTGGGATCTCCCCAAAATCCATACCAGACCCTTATCTGATCACACAGCCTGGCAGGTCAGGAAAGGGGGTGGGGACGAGCGAGCGCCCCCCCCACCTCCTGAACCGTACCAGGCCGCATGCCATCAACATGGGGAGGGGTGGGTGCTTTGGGATGGGGGGCCCTGTGCCCCCCACCCCAAAGCACCTTGTCCCTATGTTGATGGGGACAAGGGCCTCTTCCTGACAACCCTGGCCGTTGCTTGTCGGGGTCTGCGGGCGGCACATGATGGGGCGGTGAAGTCATAAGGGGCAGGCCTCCAGTGACCCCACCCCATGCCAATATAAGTAGTGGCATACCACACACCCAGCATTGGAGCAGGAGAATGCTTTGAGTCAACATCGGAAGAAGAACAGAGGGAGAAGACCCAGCAAAAGAGTGAGAAGATAGCGGAGAAGACCCAGCAGAGGCAGAAGACAGTGGACAGAGGGAGAAGAACTGGAGAGGGCTAGAAGATATCAGCGGAGAGCAGAGACGAACAAGCAGATGCAGAATACGTCAGTGGAGGAGGCAGAAGAGCTGGAGACGGGAGAAGAGATCAGGAGAGACGAGAGGGCTGCCTTAATAAATTACTTTAAAAATATGGATAATGTGTTTTATTTTTGACATTTTTTTTAGGTTAATGGGTAAGGGTACAATACCCCATACTCATTCACATAGGCTGGGGGCTGGGATCTGGGGCCCCCCTTGTTAAAGGGGGCTTCCAGATTCCGATAAGCCCCCGCCTGCAGACCCCGACAACCAATGGCCAGGGTTGATGGTAAGAGGCCCTTGTCCTCATCAACATGGGGACAAGGTGCGTTGGGGTGGGGGGGCGCAGCCCCCCCCTGCCCCAAAGCACCCACCTCCCCATGTTGAGGGCATGCGGCCTTGTATGGTTCAGGAGGGGGGGTGCTTCCTCGTCCCTACCCCCTTTCTTGACCTGCAGGGATGTATACTCCTATAAGGGTCTGGTATGGATTTTCGGGGGGGACCCCAACGCCGTTTTTTCAGCGTGGGGGTGCCCCTGAAAATTCATACCAGACCAAAGGGCCTGGTATGCTCTTGGAGGGGGAACCCATGTCATTTTTTTTTTTTACATTTGGTTTGGCATTCCCCCTAAAGATTCATACCAGACACAGTGCTTGGTATTGTCGGGGATCAAAGTCGGATTCCTGTTCTTTGAAATCGGACGCATGCCGGACTTCAAGTCGCAGGGCAAAGTCGGATCCAAAGTGTTATGATTGTCGTGTCGCACCAGTGTGAACCCGGCCCAAAAGGTCAATGAGTTTCTGGACTCCTGACAGACCCTTGCACCTTCCACTTAGTGCTGCACTGACGTTTCTGGATTCTGAGTCAAGGGGTAAGCAAAAGAATTATCAAACGATCTGTGGGAAAAGGTAGTTAAACTGTATAAAACAGGAAAGGAATATAAAAAGATATCCAAGAAATTGAGAATGCCAATCAGCAGTGTTCAAACTCTAATCAAGAAATGGAAAATTAGGGGTTCTGTTGAAACCAAGCCTCGGACCGGTAGACCAACTAAAATTTCAGCCACAACTGCCAGGAAAATTGTTTGGGATGCAAAGAAAAACCCACAAATAACTTCAGGTGAAATACAGGACTCTCTGAAAACATGTGGTGTGGCTGTTTCAAGTTGCATAAGGAGGCACTTGAAGAAAGATGGATTGCATAGTCGAGCCACCAGAAGAAAGCCATTTCTACGCAAATGCTTACAACACGCCAAACAGCACAGAGACAAGCCTCAAACCTTCTGACACAAAGTCATTTGGAGTGATAAGACCAAAATTTAGCTTTTTGGCCACAACCATAAACGCTACATTTGAAGAAGAGTCAACGAGGCCTATGATGAAAGGTACACCAACCCCACTGTGAAACACAGAGGTGGATCGCTGATGTTTTGGAGATGTGTGAGCTACAGGAAATTTAGTCAAAATTGTTGGCAAGATGAATGCAGTATGTTATCAAAAAATACTGGAGGAACATTTGCAATCATCAGCCAGGAAGCTGCGCATGGGACGTACTTGGACATTCCAACATGACAATGTTCCAAAACACAAGGCCAAGTCGACCTGTCATTGGCTACAGCAGAACAAAGTGAAGGTTCTGGAGTGGCCATCTCAGTCTCCTGACCTCAATATCATTGAGCCACTCCGGGGAGATCTCAAGCATGCAGTTCATGGAAGACAGCCCAAGAATTTACAGGAACTGGCGGCTTTTTGCCAAGAGGAATGGGCAGCTTTACCATCTGAGAAGATAAAGAGCCTCATCCACAAATACCACAATAGACTTTAACCTGTCGTTGATGTTAAAGGGGGCAATACACGGTATTAAGAACTGGGGTATGTAAACTTTTGATCAGGGTCATTTGGGTAGTTTCTGTTGTCATTATGATTTTAAAAGGGTAAACATAGCTGATTAAAAATAAATGGCTTCAGCCAAACACTAACCATGAGTGCATAGGCGTGTGCACAGGGTGTGCCAGGTGTGCCTGGGCACACCCTAATTACTTTCCCCTGTTTAGACCCCTGATATTTCACCAAAACCCCCTAACGGGGCTCCTAAAAAAAATAAATGTAAACAATAAAAATGTAAAAAATAATAATAAAAAAAAAAAATAAAAACTACTAACGCCATCCAGTGCCCTACTGACACCAATCTCTGCTCTACTGACACCGTCAGTATAACTACACATGCACACACACATATGTGTATAAGCTTTGAGAGCTTTGAGGTGCACATCCTAATGCAACAGGCTGTGCACGCCTATGCATGAGTGAAAGAAATATTTTTGTGTTATTATTCATATTCTCTGAAAAATGGCCAAGAAATCATAAATTCATCCAGGGTATGTAAATTATGAGCACAACTGTATATGTAAACAGTTTACTGTGCTGAGAGTACGCTACCTGCATTCTCCTAGCACAGTAACTAAACTGTCACGAAAAGCTCCTGACGCATACTTGTGGTTGCGAGCTTTCAATTATATGACTGCTGTGACATGATCTGAATGCCTCCCGGCATTCCGATCCATTTAAAGGGCCGAGAGGCAGCAGCGGGAAGGGGTTAAGGGCCCACTTAGATGTATGCATTGTGGCAATGTAAGAGAACACACGCAACATGCATTGCTGCATTGAGGTACCATTCATTTTGCATGGCACCCCAGAAGACTAATGCAAAGCGCCTGCATTGTAGTTTACCACAACACATGGCAACACACAATAGTTACAAAAAAGGTTTCAGATGCAATTTTATGCATATTAGAGTACATTAGCAGCTGTTCTGTTTCAAATGTGGCTTTATGCATTGACATACCTCCTTAGACCCAATCTGATCGAACAGTGTGGTCACTCATCAATCTGTCCAACGTGCAGGTATTCAGAGACACTGTGTTGTTCACCTACTCTATCACTGTGAACAAGCTCATTGGGGTGAAATGCGTCTGGGGAGCATGGTTTTCTCTGGGTGGAGACAGTATGTATGCAGCCACTTTATCGCAACTCTCATCTCCTTACAGTTTTATAGGTGGCCCTTTCAGCACCAGCCAGTTCAACAGCCTTCAACTGAAAAATCAAAGGAGATAGGTGGCTGCAGATGCAGTCACTGTTTGGGTATTCAAGCAGAAGGCAGCAGAGGTTTTCCGTGGCCTTAACAAGTGAAAGCTATGCATGTATGGCTAGCCTTAATCTTTCTCAGAGCCATTTTCAAGCCCTACTGCACAGGCATGGACAGTACTGAAGGAGGCATTGGCCAAGAGTGAAGGTTTCTAGGTCAGCTTAGGGTAGGCCAATGCAGTTTTTATTAAAAGTGAACCTGCCCTTTAAGGGTAAAATGTTCAATTTGTTGCATGGAGAGGTTGAAACCAGAAACCAATTTTCGAAAGGTCTTTTTTTTTCTTTTTAAGAGAAGACAGTGGATTGAGTTCCTGCTTGTCATATGTGTTCGGAAATACAATGACACTAAATTGCCTAACAGCACGGATTCCTGTTAGGTCTATCACTGCTGCGGTAATGTAGTTTGAATGGAAGACAACTTTGTATTAAAATTACAAGCCCTCTCCCCCATTGTCACTAAATTGTTCCACTCGCAGTCTGACAGCGGCCATAAAACTGAATGTGACAGATATGAAACAGCAAGGTCCCGCGTGCGCACTATGGCGGCACGCTGAGAAAACCATCTCATCCTATATATCTTTGCCTGATTGATGTATTGATATTCTGCAGGACTCCAAAGCAAATTTCTCAGCATCTGGTGGTGGGCTGCCAAGTGCACTTTATTTCAGCCTTCAACGCGTTCCTTATGTTGTTCAGCAGAAACAGTTAAAGCGACCCTGTCACCAAACAGAAACTCCCATTAAAAGAAGAGCCTGTAAAGAAGAGCATAAATTTCCGGCTGTAGTTTCTTTGGAAGCTGACACTTTTGGAAGTGTTCAGGCCCTCCGTTCTGACTCAACTACAAGGCCATAAACTTTATCTCCAGCTTCATATAGGGCTTACACGACCTGGTGTTCTATTTATCCCTTGCATCAATTCAGACAGCTTAACTCAATGAATAAACTCACTGTATGGAGAGACAGATGATGAATCCTTTTGAATGTTCTGTTTAATGATGGATATTCATAGATATAAAAACGTTGGTGTTGTAAGCCACATGGAAAGATGTTACAACATGGTGGAATACTGAGCAATGAACCAGAGAGAGGAAGGGGAGGTTAATATACAGAACTACGTTGGGGGAGAGAGTTCAGCTAGACAGAAGGGAACAGAGCTTAAAGACACAGAGCAATAATAATCACATAGTGTAACACAACACCCTCCATAGTGCTTAGTAGTTTCTCCCACCAATGTTTACATCACTACAGGACACAGCAGCTATGTAGGGACAAGAGGACCACAGAGTGCCGTAGGAGAACAGGAGAATAACACATTGGACTTGTTGATATCACAAGTAACTTTACCTGCCAATTTCTTTTCAATGGAGAGATGTTTGGCAATTCCCGTGGAAAGAAAGATAAGTATTTACTTTCTTCTTTACTGGCAGGGGTGCTTACAATGATCAGCTTCTGGGCGGGACCACTGCACATGGGGGTCAGTGTTAAGGTGGAACCCCAGCCTAGAGATAAGCTGTGCACTGGGGTTCATTTACTAAAGCTGGAGAGTGCAAAATCAGGCTCACTTCTGCATGGACACCAATCAGCTTCCAGGTTTTATTGCAAAAAGCTTAATTGAACAAGCTGAGGTTAGAAGCCGATTGGTTTCTATGCAGAAGTGAGCCTGATTTTGCACTCTCCAGCTTTAGTAAATAAACCTCACTGTGTGCAGTGATGTAACATACTGAGTTCCACTGTGAAGTGTTCATCCCAAGTCACTCACTACACACCTTCCACGTTCCTGTGCTGGATCAGTTCTAGCATCTGCGACCCCATCCTCTTGCTTTCCAACCCGACACCCCTTTTCCCCCCAGCATTTCTGGCTTCCCTGCTCTCCCAACTGCAGCTGTGCGGGCACAGGGGATATTTCAGGATGGAGAGGTGGAGGCCAGTAAATATGTCATGTTATAATGATTTTAGAGTATTTTTTGCGAAAATATCATTTTATATTTTTTGGAGGGTGGGGGGGCCCTGTCAGGTAGGCAGTATGGGGCCCCATTATTTCTAACAGCAGCCCTGGCCAGAACACTCCACGAACAACGGTTGCATCTGATTGGATGCAACTGCTGTTCTTCCAAAAATTTCAACCCTGGCTCCTTGGATTTTTCAGTTGAAGGCCGTCAGGTGGAAGGGTGGGGGGCCAGAGCTGGACAAAGTTCTCATAGTGTATGGCCAGCTTAAAAGAGGGCAGCTTGTAGCTTCACACTTGGCAGCTGAACAGAGTAGCGGAGGAGTAAGGCTCTATTCACACCTGGGCATTCCGGAATCGCGGCAAAACGCGGGGCGCGTTTGCAATGGCATTAATTCTAATGGCACCCCAAACGTGGTGGTGTGGTTTACTTGCGGCCATAGGCATGCGCAGGGGATGTGCTAGGTGTGCCTGGGCACACCCTAAGCACTCTGTGCGGTACCGATTTCCCCTACTGCCCGGGCTTCCCCCCAATGTTGCATTACCCCCCCTTCTTCTCCCTCGTAATGCTGCTGGCTTCCCTCCCTACCTCTCATCTCCCCCGAGCTCCTGCGGTGGGTGTTTCAGGATGGAAAGTAGGGGAAGGGGCTAATCAATATGTCATTTAATGGCCCCTTCTTTCCAGTGCAGTGCAGCTGAGGCTGCAGAGAAGGGCATGTATATTTGAGCTTTGGGGTGCACACCCTAATGCAATAGACCGCGCACATCTACAGCGTCAAATGGCAATGTGCGCTGCTGTCACACAAAAGAAGCTTCTGCTCCTTTTTGAGCGACAAGCTTTGTGCATTACGATTTTGCAGTGATTGCAGCGCGATCAATCGTGAGACAACAAATGCCGTGATTCTGGAACGCCTAGGTGCGAATAGAGCCTTAAAGGGGTTGTAAACCTGGCAGTGACCCCCCCCCGTTTTACTTACCTGAGCCCTGGAACTCGACCCGACGGGGACGCGCTGTCTCTCTGCCTGGGGTTCTTGGCTCTTGATTGGATAGATTGATAGCAGCGCAGCCATTGGCTCCCGCTGCTGTCAATCAAATCCAGTGATGCGGGCGCTGGGGGGGCGGGGCCAAGTCCTGCATTCGGCTGCTATGGACACCAAATGCTGGACTCGGGAGTGCGCCCACCAGGTAACCCCCCCTGGGAGAGCGCTTCTCCTAGGGGGTTGATCTCCTGATGCGGGGAGGAGCAGAGAGAGCCACCGGGGGACCCCAGAAGAGGATGTTCGGGGCCACTCTGTGCAAAACAAGCTGCACAGTGGAGGTAAGTATGATATGTTTGTTATTTAAAAAAGAAAAAAAATGAACCTTTACAATCACTTTAAGGAAAGATGAACATATGTTGCTGAAGAAGGGGGTATTTAGGAAAATCTATTGCCCTGTATAGGATTTTTTGACAAATTCTTTGGCCTGTATAGGATTTTTTTCAGTAGGAAAAGAATGACACCAAAAAAAAAAAAAATGTATTCTCATATAATTATGGTCGTTTTCGGGAAGTTTTTTCAGTCTGAGCTATAGCAGTCTATTAAACATTAATATGCCTCGGAGCTGTGCACAAATGATGCGTCCTCCTACACAGCAGCAAAACTGTTTATCCTTTTAGAATATTACCCCACGGACACTCGGGGAACTCCACGCTGGTAATTGGGAGCTGTGTATCATCTCACTGCTGGAAGCCAGCAGCAGGGATTTACCAAGATCCCCACTCTCCTCTACACCTAGATGACGAGGATACCTTCTCTATTTACTAAGACAAAGTGCAACCTTCCATGCATTAAGTAAGCAAACATTTCAAGGACATTGGGGTTGATTTACTATAACTGGAGAGTGCAAACTCTGGTGTAGCTCTGCATGGTAGCCAATCAGCTTCTAGCTTCAGCTTGTTCAATTAAGCTTTGACAATAAAACCTGGAATATGATTGGTTTCTATGCACAGCTGCACCAGATTTTGCACTCTCCAGTTTTAGTAAATTAACCCCAATGACTCCTTCCTTCCTCAGCTCCGGAAGGTTTTACCCCCTTCATGACCAGGCAATTTGTTGCTGTTTAGCACTGCGCTATTTTAACTGGTAATTGCGTGGTCATGCAACACTGTACCCAAATAAAATTTATATCATTTTTTCAGACAAATAGAGCTTTCTTTTGGTGGTATTTTATCACCACTGGGCTTTTTATGTGATGTTATATTAGAGTTGCCCCCTGTTCAGGATTCACCCGGACAGTCCGGGTTTTGAGGCATGTGCCCAGGTTTCATTCCCCCTGAAACCCGGACACATTATTCAGGCCAGACTGTGGTTGAGGAATGGGCAGTGTTTGGGTGCTCAGTACCATTCAGTGGATGATGGGAAGGACAAAGAAATGTGTGAGCTGCAACCAACCAATTAGTGCTGTGACACCTGTTGCTATGAATCAATATAAAATATGTTGGTGCGCTTATCAAACTACCCCCATCTCATGGAGTGGGGCTTATATATAAAATCCTAAACCATAAAAATACCCTGATATCACAATCAGTAAAGTGAATAGGTGCAAATAAATATATCAATCAATAAAGTGAATAAATGCAAATAGATGCATCAAAAAACATATAAGGGAACACACATCCCCAGATATATGTAGATGAAAAAAAAAGCAATAAATAGTGTCTGTTTGTGTTAATCCAGCTGAGGTCTAAATGTCCAATCAATTGTCTTTGATGAACTTGCTTGTATTTCAATTCTCATTCTTTTACCTTTATGTGAATCATCACCTTGCAAATGCAATTCATCATGCAACTGTGATCTGTGAGAATTTAAATACAAGCAAGTTCAAGGCAATTGATTGGACATTCATGGTTGTGTTCTTAGGCAAAATTGTGAGTGATCCCACTCTCTTGGCTGAGAAGTAACTCCATACACGAATGGTCTCAGGATGCTTTACTGTTGGCATGCCACAGGACTGATGGGCACTTTTCTCCTGCCAGTAAATGCCAGTGACAGGAAAAGGTTGCCAGCAAAAAATATGGCTGTGACGCTTTGCCTGGCCAAGACCATTTGAGTGCCTTCTACAGTGTATTCGGGCAGTGCTGGCGGGTGGCGGGTCTTGTGGAAGCAGTGCCTGAGCATTTTGTGTGATGTCATAGTGCAAGAGAGCCGAGCAACCGGAACCTTGTGTGAGCAAGGCAGGCTGGGAGCAGGATTGACAGTGCTCTTTAGACTGGAGTGGACTGAAGGGATCATCTGGCTTGGAGAGAGACTGTCACTGTGACTCAGGAGGGGACGTGTCATGTCAGTAAGGGCTCATCATCATCATCGGTGCTGCTGCACACTGCTGTCAGTGTCACTGTGAGAGTCAATTTTATGTGTGTGCCACCCATTCTAATTTCTTGCCCTCCTGAGTCCTGTCCCTGCGCTACTTACTTACTAGTAAATCTATCGTATTTACTATAGTAAATAAAATAGGAAATATTTTTTTTGCCTTATTATGTACCATAAATCACATTTCTAATTGCATATTGCACTTGTTTGTAGCCTAAATACTAAAATGTGCGCTTAAAACTGTAATTTTGTAACTTCTGGAAATGCCAGTAAAAACTTGGCTGTGCAAGTAAATTTTGGGTATTGTGTCAGTAAATTTCAATCTGGTAGGTTGGCAACACTGAGGCCAATTAACCCCCCAGGATGTCTTTGGAGTGTGGAAGGAAATTGGAGTACTTAGATGCAAACACCAAGCAGGTAGTGCCGTTGTGGGGATTTGAACCAGCAACCGCTAGGGAAGGGATATGCAATTAGCGGACCTCCAGCTGTTGCAGAACTACAAGTCCCATGAGGCATAGCAAGACTCAGACAGCAACAACCATGACACCCAGAGACAGAGGCATGATGGGACTTGTAGTTTTGCAACAGCTGGAGGTCCGCTAATTGCATATCCCTGCGCTAGGGCTTCTAAGCCACTACGCGGCCCAAAGATAGATAGATATATATTAATGTATCTGCATTTCAATTTCTCACCCTTGTAAGGATATTTGTGCTAAAACTTTTTTCTTTTTTTTTTTGTTTATAGAGACAGAGTTCAGGACCAACAAGTGGCAAGGACAACAAATCAGGTGGGAATGGTAAGATTCTACATTGTGTTTTGGAATTCTTTTGAATATTTAACAGAAAACTGTGGGAAATATGGTGGGAAGCCATTGGTGACCTTCTAGAATGACTTTTTGGCTAGCTGTTCCTGGCTTCAATACTTATCTGAGTTACCAATAGCAAATATGGGGGAGAGAAGGGGGATGGAGGGGAAGACCCAATAGAGATGGGTTCAAAGGGGTTACTCTGTGCAACAATATAAACGTTGGTCTTAATTATTAAAATAATTCTATTTATTCAAGCATTTTAGACATATAAAATCGCATTTATGATATATATTGCAAATGTACACAAATGAAATAGGATTGCGGCCGCTGGTAACAAAACAAACAAGACTAACATTACAAAGGACAACATATAAAGCTACCCGGTCAGGGAGTATTGCACTATACCCTGATGACCATCAATGTTGTCAATTAGTCAAATAGTGGTGTACTAATACCCCTAGATCAATGGATCTATGACTTTTAAGTTTGGCTTTTAAGGTCATACATGGTATAATGCAAGTGTAGATGGAGAGTGCAGATAGGGTGGAAGCACCTGTGATGAACCTGGGTTGTAATAAACTGAGCCTATTCACATCAAAATTGATCTAGGTTGGGGTTAAAGCAATGTTCACAATCTAGTTTGGAGGGTAGAAAAACCAAAAATCGAAGCAATCCCTCTTGTATGTGAGTATGGGCTGAATGGCAGTTTGGGGTCATTTATTAATCCTTGTCCAAGTCTACAGGTTCCTGATTCACACAGTAACCAAACAGTAAGTAGGATCATGGATTTGCAAACAGCGCTTCTTAATAGGCGTTATTATGCAGTATATGGTTGTAACTTGCAAGTGAAGTTAGTAAAACTGTCAATCCTGTTAAAGTGGCTGTACGTTACCATCTACTCCATTGCTGCAAAGCTTCTTGGTTGTACGATCCTCTAGACTTGGATATCAGTGCTTCCCTTGTCCCACTTTGGAATCCCTTAGGTGGCTGCCGAGCACATCCGTCGGTGCTATTAAAGTGGCTCCTTGGGGAGTTTTTTGGCTGCGGTAATCCCGATACTGGAACGGTCCTTTTAGTCAGTATGGTATCCGTTTGGTATCCGCAGCTTATGGAGCACACCGCTGGCTAAGGTGATCAGCTGAGGTAAGCCGCCGTACACTCTCCTCTCAGCCCGTAACGATTGGACCGGGGAGCGTTGTGACGTCAACGCGTTTCGCCGTGGTTCACTGATGTAGCTACATCTTGGAGCATGTCGAGTGAAGACAGAGCTCCTCCTGCATGCTTTCGAACAGTGTTTCTCAACTTCAGTCCTCAAGGCGCCCCAACAGGTCATGTTCTCAGGCTTTCCATTATTTTGCACAGGAGATTTGATCAGTTTCACTGCCTTAGTAATTACCACAGGTGTTTCTTCTGAGGGAAATCCTGAAAATATGACCTGTTGGGGCGCCTTGAGGACTGGAGTTGAGAAACACTGCTTTAGAGAACTACCCTTGCTCTGTGTGTGGAAGCAGTGGCCTCTCGCCAGACATATGACATGCACACCTCCCAACTTTTTGAGATGGGAACGGGAAAATGCCTGTTAGCAAAAGTATGTAGGCATAGGACACCCCCCCCCCCCCCCCCCCCTGCCCCTGCCAAGGAAAATTATACAAAAAAATTAGTTAAAGCCACAACTGTTTTTTTTTTTTTTTTTACCACTACGATTCCTTTATATTGGCTTTTGATATTTACAAATGCAGCAATTTAGAAATTGGATGAAAGGTTTAGCATTGTGTACACTTTTTGAAAGATAAAAAGTGCATTTTATATACATCTATATAGATCAGACCAAAATGAGGGACAAATGAGGAGGAAAGAAGGACAGAGAGGCATTGTTCCAAATCAGGGACAGTCCTTCGAAATCAGGGACAGTTGGGAGCTATGGACATGCTCCCTGCTTAGTTAGACCTAGAGTTCTCCATTGAGAAGGGAGTATAAGCTTTGTTAGTTGTAGCTATGAGTCTGACTCAGCCGATCAATGTCAGACAGACAATGGCTTCCAAAAGAAAACAGCAAGGGTCCTTCTCTAGAGCATGTTGGCAAGGGGCAGGCTTCCCTACACAGGCTACACCGGCTTTGGCTGCTTTCTGATGAAAAGGAACTGTAATACCGCGTACACACGATCGGATTTTCTGATGTGAAATGTTGGATGTGAGCTTGTGGTCAGAAAGTCCGACCGTGTGTACGCTCCATCGGACATTTGCTGTCGGACTTTTTGCCCACAAATGTTGGCTAGCAGGTTCTCAAATTTTTCGCCAGCAAAACTTTGTTGTCGGAATTTCAGATCGTGTGTACACAAGTCCAAAGCACAAAAGTTCACGCATGCTCGGAATCAAGCAGAAGGAGCCGCACTGGCTATTGAACTTCCTTTTTCTCGGCTCGTCATACGTCTTGTACGTGACATCACCACGTTCCCACGTTCGGAATTGTTGGCCAACATTTGTGTGACCGTGTGTATGCAAGACAAGTTTGAGCCAACAACCTTCGAACAAAAATCCATGGTTTTGTTGGCAGAAAGTCCGATCGTGTGTACAGGGCATAAGACTTTGCACAACTTTTGTACTATTGCGCCTTGAATGTATTTAGCTGATTTAAACTGAAAATTAATTAGAGCCTACATGAAGCCAATGGATCAGCATAACATACAGGAAGCCAATGGATCAGTATAACAGTTAGATATTTTAGCATTTTAAGAAGCGTATTTCAGCAATGGAGACTTTCACATTCTTTCAATGCAGGTTTTCTTTTAATGTCCTAGATGTGGAAATTTGTTACTAATAATGACTAAAAGTAGAAAGGGTGTGCGTAATTGTCAGCACTTAAAGGGGTTTTGAATGCAAACTTTTTTTCTTTAAAATAATAAACACGTCATACTTCTTGTTCTATGTAATGGTTTTGCACAGAGCAGCACCCAATCCTCCTCTTCTCAGGTCCCCTCCCAACCCTCCGGTGCTTCTGGCCCCTCCCCATTGCTGAGTGTCCCCAGTGCAAGCCGCTTGCTGTGGGGACACTCATGCGTGCTGGCTCCCAACCTGCCTCTGTGTGTAGGGTTGCCACTTTTTTTTCAAGCCAAACCCAAACACTTTAGAGGCGCAAATTCATTTTTGTTTTGTATACACTATAGGATTGTAACAGACCTGGGACACCTTTGGGCGCTCCAAAGAGAATAGTAATGTGGAGTGCCCCCTCACCCTCCTGTCAGGCCCTGTTCCGAGCCACATTCCTGTCTGAATACTGTGTCCACTTTTCAGGTGGACTGAAACCCGGACACATGATTCAAAACCCGGACTGTCTGGGTGAATCCCGGACAGGTGGCAACCCTATCTGTGCGTTTATGGGATGCGCAGAGCGTGGCTCAGTCCTGCCATCCACTCCCTCCTCACTGGCTGTGATTGACAGCATTGGGAGTCAATGGCCCTCGCTACTGTGTCTCAACCAATGAGAAGAGAGAGAACCAGGAGAGCCATTGCTTTCGTGCACATCGCTTGATCGTGATCGTGCTTACATAAGTAATAAAGGGGGCTGCAGGAAAAGCTGCACACTGAAGGTTTTTGCCTTCATGCATAAAAAACCCTCAGTGTTTAGAAGCACCTTAAACTCATGTAGCCTTAATGTCCAACTTCCCAGTGATTCAACTTACATTATAAAGAACATGAAGGAAAATTAGTGCTAGAAATCTGCAACCAAATGCTTGCTTTCATAGTCTAATATGCACTAATAAATGACAGGATCTACTGGGGAACACCTTCCTTTATTTACATTATATTATGTTCTACTAAGCCAAGGGATTTTTTCAATACCACCCCATCTAGCTTGTCACACCATATCTCCCCCTTCCTTTACCAGTCAAAGGAATAAAAGTGGACTGAGTAGGCAGATAATTGAAATTCAGCTTAGCATGCATTAAGATATTTTAAACCTTACGCTTTTACAGAATGAAACAGATTTGTGTTAGGGTCATGTTGGGTGGTAAGGTCATGTTGAAAAGAAAGAAACCCTCATTTAGGACATTACTCACAGCATGCTCAGTTTAGCGATTAACCCATGTGCTTCCAGCCTGGTCCTAGCCGCAGTGTAGCTGTATATTACTAGGAGAACTAAGCACTGCTTGTTGGTCATGTTGGGGGTGTAGTGTTCCATGTATGGAGTGTAAAAGAATTGTATTATGATAATGTCAAGTGATCGGCTGTGTTAGAATTCTAGTGTTGAATGATTATAGTGTAATAGAATTGTATTATGATCATGTCCAGTGGTCGGCCATGTTGGAGGTGTAGTGTTCTATGTATGGAGTATAATAGAATTGTATTATGATAATGTCAAGTGGTCGGCCATGTTGGAATTCTAGTTTTGAATGATTATTGTGTAAAAGATTTGTATTATGATCATGTCCAGTGGTGGGTCATGTTGGGGGTTTAATGTTCTATGTATAGAGTGTAATAGAATTGTATAATGATCAGGTCCAGGGGTCGGCCATGTTGGAATTCTAGTGTTGAAAGATTATCGTGTAAAATAATTGTATTATGATCATGTCCAGTGGTGGGTCATGTTGGAGGTGTAGTGTTCTATGTATAGAGTGTAATAGAATTGTATTATGATCATGTCCAGTGGTCGGCCATGTTGGAGGTGTAGTGTTCTATATATAGAGTGTAATAGAATTGTATTATGATCATGTCCAGTGGTGGGTCATGCTGGGGGTGTAGTGTTCTATGTAAAGAGTGTAATAGAATTGTATTATGATCAGGTCCAGGGGACGGCCATGTTGGAATTCTAGTGTTGAATGATTATCGTGTAAAAGAATTGTATTATGATCATGTCCAGTGGTGGGTCATGTTGGAGGTGTAGTGTTCTATGTATAGAGTGTAATAGAATTGTATTATGATCATGTTCAGTGGTGGGTCATGTTGGAGGTGTAGTGTTCTATGTATAGAGTGTAAAAGAATTGTATTATGATCATGTCCAGTGGTTGGTCATGTTGGGGGTGTTGTGTTCTATGTATAGAGTGTAATAGATTTGTATTATGATCATGTCCAGTGGTGGGTCATGTTGGGGGTGTTGTGTTCTATGTAAAGAG
The DNA here is from genome assembly GCA_037952925.1 of Lithobates clamitans. Classification (NCBI taxonomy): domain Eukaryota; kingdom Metazoa; phylum Chordata; class Amphibia; order Anura; family Ranidae; genus Lithobates; species Lithobates clamitans. The sequence goes on along the minus strand of JBBGZY010000155.1, from coordinate 863,763 downwards.
TGTAATAGAATTGTATTATGATCAGGTCCAGGGGACGGCCATGTTGGAATTCTAGTGTTGAATGATTATCGTGTAAAAGAATTGTATGATGATAATTTCCAGTGGTGGGTCATGTTGGAGGTGTAGTGTTCTATGTATAGAGTGTAATAGAATTGTATTATGATCATGTCCAGTGGTTGGTCATGTTGGGGGTGTTGTGTTCTATGTATAGAGTGTAATAGAATTATATAATGATCAGGTCCAGTGGTCGGCCATTTTGGAATTCTAGTGTTGAATGATTATCGTGTAAAAGAATTGTATTATGATCATGTCTAATGACTGGCCATGTTGGAGGTGTAGTGTTCTATGTATAGAGTGTAATAGAATTGTATTATGATCATGTCTAATGACTGGCCATGTTGGGGGTGTAGTGTTCTATGTATAGAGTGTAAAAGAATTGTATTATGATCATGTCCAGTGGTTGGTCATGTTGGGGGTGTAGTGTTCTATGTATAGAATATGATAGAATTGTATTATGATCATGTCCAGTGGTTGGTCATGTTGGGGGTGTAGTGTTCTATGTACAGAGTGTAATAGATATGCATTATGATCATGTCCAGTGGTCGGTCATGTTGGAAGTCTAGTGTTGAATGATTATAATGTAATAGAATTGTATTATCATGAATTCCAGTATACTGTGGAGGTTTGTGTCTTTATAGAGTTCAATAGTTTTAATATGAACGTGTCCAACTAGGGGTGAAATATTCTTTGTCTATACATAATGTTATAGCATTAACTGAGGCTGCAGATGTTGTCCCGTTGTATTGGTATTTGAATAGGCCACTTCATCATCCAAGGTCAGCTCTTCCTTCATTCAGTGTCTTATCTCTCTTGAGTTCCTAGTCAGTGATTTTCTGCTTTTGCTATATGAACAATTACTGTGCACTCCATTAAGTCGAAGATGGAAAAGCACAAGAATATATTTCATTTGTATTTCCACAGTGTTTAGGGGAAAGTAGATGTAAAAATATACAGTATACAGACCAATAGACAGACAGATAGGTGGACATACTGTATATACAGGTACCATGAAACATCAAATGTAGCACAAATAATTGTTAAGGGGTCTGTAGGGAGCACAGTTGTGGTAGCATTGATTTTTAAAGGGCTAAAACAGCAGTGGTCTCTAGCAGTCTCATGTAATGTGTCTCCAGTCTAGGACTCCACCAGTCTCCAACAACTCCTATAGCATGTTGTCAGTCTTTGACCATCACTTGTAGCATGTCTATAGTCTTTAACTGACTCCTGCTGCATATCTGAGAGCTTTCTATAGCATTACAATAACTACATGTTATGTGCAGCCCTTTGCTGATGTCGGGGGACCCACCAGCCCTCTGCATCAAGAAGATAGAAGACCACCACTGCTGTAGATAATTGCACTTTTTAATTAGGCACTTTGGTTTACATCACTTTGCTGTACGTATCGTTTCTAAACATGTGCACACTGAAATATTTTATTTCGTAATTTCAGTTTTGTCCGAAAAATAAACCTATGTAGTTACTCCTGAAATTCATCTTGTTTCGCCAAAAAATGCATTCGTACGAAAATCCGAATTATTTAAAGTTGAATCTGTCAATTGAAGGCTTATGGTGTCTGTCGGATGTTCTAAGAAGATTCGACGATGCAGCGTTATCGTTTTGTTAAAACAAACGCAAAAATCGCAGAAATTCGGACGAAAATGCATTCAGACGATAACAAATGCACATTTCTAATCGTTTCACTAACTGTCTAAGTAAGCCATTGTCAATTAGAAAAAAAGGGAGGGGAGGGGGGTTGTGGTTACATAGTTTGCCCACAACAGAGAAAAACGACGGTGGGAAACACGTCTGTGCTGTATTCAAATAACCATAAGATTCCACAGAGACTAAAACAAAGAGGAACAATTCTATTAGTGAAAACCATAGTCTTAAGCCTCGTACACACAATCGGATTTTCGGCTGGGAATTGTGTGATGACAGGCTGTTTGCCTAAAATCCGACAACGGCGGACAACAGTCTGTTGTCAGATTTTCCTATCGTGTGTACACAAGTCCGTCACACAAAAGTCCAAAGTACAAAAACGCATGCTCGGAAGCAAGGACGAGGTAGAAGGGGTTAGGTCTTGTAAACTAGCGTTCGTAATGGAGATTTAACATTCGTGACACGGCAAATTATGAATTGGCGAAATGCAGCGCACAATTCTCTTCTTGTAAAAAGACATTCAATCCGGATGGCCGCACTCCAACGATAATTTCTTTATTGGTTAAAAAACATACAGCAAGAGATGGAATCAACAGCTAACATGTTTCACACGGTAACTACTGGTGCTTACTCATAGCCACCTATAAGCACCAGTAGTTACCGTGTGAAACATGTTAGCTGTTGATTCCATCTCTTGCTGTATGTTTTTTAACCAATAAAGAAATTATCGTTGGAGTGCGGCCATCCGGATTGAATTTCTTTTTACATGCTATTTTGCATACTGAGCCAGCACCAGTATCTGAGGAGGAGGAGATTTTTGTTTCCCAGACACCTGGAGCAGGTCCTTTTCTCTTGTTTGACAATTTTCTTCTTCTTTAATGGGATAATAATGAAGCTTGTTTTCTTGGTAATACTGATGGAGGTATGGCAAACGTATTTGAAAATTCTGTTGTTTTCTAGTGATATCAAGAATAATATTATTATGCTTGTATTTTTATTATTTTTTGGCCAAGTTACCACAACACCATTATCCCATAGTTTTTAATATCAAAGATACAACTATATTGGTGTCCCTTGTTAATTTTACATTGTATTTTTGAAAATGTAACTGCCTTCCCCAAACTGTCATTTGAAGTAAAACACATAGCCAAGTATTATTCTACACAATTTTTTGATTGTGCATTAAAAGAAGAAAACAAACAAATTAGACATGCTATCTGCCAATAGAACTTAACCAAAAAGGGCATTCTATGCATTCAAAAATATAGAAAATATAACGCATGCATGTGTCCTGCTTCTTAATATAGGGGGTCAACAATGCCAAGAGTTGGTGAAAGCAGGGGTCCCTCATCCGGAGATAATTTGGAAAATCATGCGGATTATTCTCCTGGAGCTCCCACAGCAAAAGCATATGACATAATTGGTCACGATTAAGCAATCAATTTTTGGTCCAAGAAATCCTCCTCCTCCTGTTCCTGGACTGGACTTGGGTCAAATCAATAACTCCAAGGCCAATAATAAATAACACGTTATCTCCTCCGATTCCACAACATGGCTGGTTGACGAACAGCCGTTCAGATACGAACTGAAAAGCGTAAAATGAAAAGTGCGAAATGAAAAGCGCAGATCAACACTCACCAAACTTCTACTAACACGAAATTAGCAGAAGGAGCCCAAAGGGTGGCACCTGACAATTAAACTTCCTCTTTATTGGCTCGTAGTACATCTAGTACGTCACTACGTTCATGTTTGTTGGCCGACAATTGTGTACCATTTGTATGCAAGACAAGTTCCGGCACATGCCCTGCGGGCAAAAGTCTGATGCTCTGTTGGCCAACAATCGGATCGTGTGTACGAGGCTTAAGATTTAGGCTGGCCATAGATGGATCAAAATTTAGTCGGTTCAGCGGGGTCGGGTTTTTCTTTGCTTGATCAGTGCTGCTGGGTATAGCCGGCAATGGCGGGAAAGTCCACAGGAGGGCTTCCCCCCATCAACACCAAGTGTGTTGATCAGGGAATCAAATCTTTTTTTTTTTTGTTCAATCCGCTGGTTGAAGAGAATAAAATGCATCATGTATGGCTTCCTGACTTTGCATTCACAACTAAAAACTAAAAAACAGAAAGTGTCCATTCACATTGTTGTGGTGTGTTAACATGCCTTGCGTTAAAAGAAAAGTGCGGGTTTTTGAATAAAACTAGGGTTGCATCGATAGCAGTATTGGTGCTGATAATGAGCATTTGCATGAGTATCTGTACCTGAAACCGGTAATTTCAGTCGCAGTTCTTTTAGCTGTTGGTGGGGGAAACCCTGGTAAGCAACTAGGTGCGGGGGTGTTGTCTAGTAAAATCAATTTATTAATTTATGCAGAAATTAACAATAAAGCTTCCCCTGGGCACCCCTGTTTAACGGATGAGGCCTGGGCCCAGTACAACAGGACCGGTTGTACTTCCTTATCAGCGGCCCTAGGAGTGCAGAAGTAAGTGCTCTGCCTGACGTCGACTCCCCGCCTTCGCCTTCCCCGCCTTCCCTCTTCTTGCTGTGGCATATATGTACTTTTATTGTTTTTACTGAATAAAGGCAATATCTATTTGAGTGCGGCTGTCCAGAACTTTTCTCACGTTCATTATAAAAATCGCAGATCGCCGCCATTACTAATAATAAAAAAAAAAATTATAAAAATGCCATAAATCTATCCCCTATTTTGTAGACGCTATAACTTTTGCGCAAACCAATCAATATACGCTTATTTTTATTTTTATTACCAAGATATGTAGAAGAATACATATCAGCCTAAACTGAGGAAAAAAATTAGTTTTTTTTTTTTTTTAAATTGGGGATATTTATTATAGCAAAAAGTACAAAATATAGTTTTTTTCAAAATTGTCACTCTTTTTTTGTTTATAGCGCAGAAAATAAAAACCGCAGAGATGATCAAATACCACCAAAAGAAAGCTCTATTTTGTGGGAAAAAAAGTATGTGAATTTTGTTTGGGTACAACGTTGCACGACCGCGCAATTGTCAGTTAAAGGGACGCAGTGCCGAATCGCAAAAAGGGCTCTGGTCATTGACCAGCCAAATCTTCCGGGGCTGAAGTGGTTAAACGCCTTTTGCCATACGTTACTGCAGCGCAAAAGTGTGAATGCAGGCAAAGTTCTCGTACTTATTAGAGTGAACTTGGCAATCTATTGTGTTTATTCAGTAAGACGTGGTAAAGAACAATGGTGGCGTACAGACCCACAGCCTCCAATTCTAGACTTTTTTTTATTAGATCGCGTTTTTTGTGTATTAATGCTCTTTGCGGCTCCTCAGCGCTCCTTACCACCTACTGTACAAGTCTATGCGACTGGCCATAAAACAAAACGCAGCTATGTGTATCAGGGAATGTAAACACTAAAAAAACAGTACAAACTGAATTAAGTAGTATTTGCGGAGTGCAGAGTTTCTTAAATCTTGTGAAGGTCAGGCAGAAAAAATATATCCCTTTAAATCATAGATAATTGCTGAATTGGACAAGCTGCCAAGATTGGGATCAGGACGGGAGCGGAGGTTGGCGCTGTTCCCAGTAAGGTGTTTCAGGAATCGATGGAAGACAGTATAGCTACTGCCGCTGCAGCTCAGCCCTGGGATGTCTCCGAGTCGATAGTTTAATAATTATGAATCTGGTGGGGTTGGTGGCGGTGCGGTGGAGTACGTGCCCAGAGAGTAGAACGATTGCTGGGGAAGGATTCATATTCCTCCATTTCTTGTATGGTGTTTCTTAGTGATAAAAAGTTTATTATATCTTGCACACAAAATTGATAGTTTAATATTTATAGCAAAGCTACTGTCCTACAAAATGGATGGGAAGCTTTACAGCTGAGCAACAATAAGAACAATAAAATAATTATTCCCTGGTAAACTTTTTGGTGAGATTATTACCCCACTCATTGCAGTTTACAACTTTCAGGGGGTTATTTACGAAAGGCAAATCCACTTTGCACTGCAAGTGCACTTGGAAGTGCAGTCGCTGTAAATCTAAGGGGTAGATCTGAAATGAGTGGAAGCTCTGCTGATTTTATCATTCAATCATGTGCAAACTAAAATGCTGCTTTTTATTTTCCTTGCATATCCCCCTCAGATCTACAGCGACTTTACTTCCAAGTGCACTTGCAGTGCAGAGTGGATTTTCCTTTAGTAAATAACCCCCTCTGTGTTGCTGGCTCCTGTTCACTCAGTACTCTTTATAGACGAAACGCGTCGGGGGTGATGAGTCCTTTCCATGCCATTGCTCCTTTTTGAATTTTATGCTTTTGTGATCACAGAGGAGATTTTTTACTTGATGCGATGCCGCGCTGAGCCGCTGGGATCCTCCTCTCTGCACGGATCCAGCACCGCCATGTTGTCAGATCAGCTGCTGGCCCTTCCGGGTGCAGGCACTGCTCGACCCCGCCCCCCTCCTCTTTGCTGAATGGGACTGCACATCATGCATCCCAGGAGGCACTGCTTCATAATCCTAGGTGCATTCCGGAAACCAGGGGGCGGGCCTTTGATTGGAAAAAAAACGTGTGCCTTGAGGTGTCTTTCTGGGGAGCCTTGGCAAAATGCCTAAAAATTGCCCAAAAATTATATACAAGCCGGCGTGTGGATGAAGTCTGCCTTTTAGTTACGCAAAGCCAAAGGTTTTCATTATACACCATTATGACTTTGTAGCCGCCGCCGTCCTAATGATCCAATGGCAATGGGGGTATCTGTGATTAGACTGTAGAGTGTGCCACATCCCTAAATACGAATATGGACATAGAGGTTCCCCAGTTGTGGGACTTTATAGACACTTCAAACACATAACAGATAAATTGATAAAGAAAAATATATTTATTATGAATCTTCAATAAAAGACAATGACCAATGGCATCACCAGTTGATAAGGAGGATGTCAGTCGCCTGCATAGCATCATTGTTTGATCCTCCCCTGCCCCTCTCCATCAGCATTAAGAACAAGCTGATTGATGGAGAAAACTGAGGGAGAAGAGAAACATTGGAATACTAGTCAGTACCAGTTTACAAAAGTGTATTTGCTTTGTAAGAATAAATAACCTCTAATTACATAGTTACATAATAGGTGAGGTTGAAAAAAGACACAAGTCCATCAAGTTCAACCTATGTGTGTGATTATGTGTCAGTATTACATTGTATATCCCTGTATGTTGTGGTCATTCGGGTGCTTATCTAATAGATTTTTTAAACTATTGATGCTCCCCGCTGAAACCACTGCCTGTGGAAAGGAGTTCCACATCCTTACCGCTCTTACAATAAAGAACCCTCTACGCAGTTTAAGGGTAAACCTTCTCTTCTAATTTTAGTGAATGGTCGCGTGTCTTTTTAAATTCCCTTTCGTGGAAGAGTTTTATCCCTATTGTGGGGTCACCAGTATGGTATTTATACATTGAAATCATATCCCCTCTCAAGCATCTCATCTCCAGAGAGAATAAGGTCAGTGCTTGCAGTCATTCCCCGTAGCTGAGATCCTCCAGTTGCTTAACTAGCTTTGTTGCCAGGGGCGTTGCTAGGGGGTGGCTATTGGGGCCATAGCCCCGAATCTGGGGCCCATAGCCCCGAGTCTCTTGCCGCAGGGTCCCTGCTTAACCAGCGCTTCAATCACCCTGACACCATATAAATCATGGTGCCACGATGATTGAAGCGTCAACACCAGCCATTGCCCGGGAAATATGGCTTACCACCGGCGTGACCCGCCCCCCCCCCCCCCGGGGGGGGCTTGCAAAAAGGTTGGTGATCACTGCTATGGGCTCTAGCCCCAGATCTTTTGCAGACCTAGCAACGCCCCTGTTTGTTGCCCTATTCTGGACTCTCTCCAGTTCCAGCACATCCCTCCTGAGGACTGGTGCCCAGAACTGGACAGCATACTCCAGGTGCGGCCGGACCAGAGTCTTGTAGGGTGGGAGAATAATCCTTTTATCTCTGGACTTAATCGCCTTTTTAATGCATGCCAATATCCTGTTGGCTTTGCTTGCAGAAGCTTGGCATTGCATGCCATTGCTGAGCCCGTCATCTACTAGGACTCCCAGGTCCTTTTCCATCTTAGATTCCCCCAGAGGTTCTCCTCCTAGTGAGTAGATTGCATTTATGTTTTTGCCACCTAAATGCATTATTTTACATTTTTCTACATTGAACCTCATTTGCCATGTAGTCGCCCACCCATTAATTTGTTCAGATCTGCTTGTAAGATTTCCACATCCTGCGGAGAAGTTATTACCCTGCTTAGCTTAGTATTGTCCGCAAATACAGAGATTGAATTGTTTATCCCATCCTCCAGGTTGTTTATGAATAAATTAAATCTAATGTTGGGCGTCCTACTTGTGTGGATGTTTCTGCGTTATGCAAAACTATTAGAATAGTTTTTACATTTTAGAATGGGGCGCCACGAGGCTGTCCATAATTTTTAAAGGGTGCCTTGACTGAAAAGAGGTTGAGAAACACTGTAATGTTGCACCCCTCGGGGGTGTGTCTATGACAGCCCATGTTCACAGGAAGGACACAGGCCGTAAATCAACTAGAAGAGGACCGATAGCAGAGCAGAGCTTCTGAAGGGCACTTTGCTGGAGACAGACTGAGTATTGCAGAGAAAACTGCATTTTATATATTTAAAATGGCTCTTTACCATTGTCCAGTTCCTTCATTTATTAAATTAGAGCTTGACAAGGATTGTCTGTTTACTTAGCACGTATCAGATGTATTTTAATGTTTCTATTTAAATCTATTCAAATCCCAGTCAGAGTGATGGATGTTTTATATTTGCCTATGGAAACTTTATAAGATACAGATATTTGCATTGCGATTATGTACAGAATTCAGCAGAGATTGTATAGTGTACATAAATAATGCTTTATGACTTTATTATCTCTGCAGTATGGAAAACTGTGTGGGTGGGTGCGTGTTTCTCTCTTTGTTCTGGTGTTGTGTCATGGCCTAGCAGCATGCATGTCCTGCACGTGTACAGCCATGGGGTGAGGGACTTGAACTCTTTAAACTACCCCTGCCCAGCATAGGTTGGTGTCAGAAACCATAAATCAAACTGAGACAGAAGAATAGTTAAATCACACTTGTTTAATAATATAAAAAAAGGCAAACAGAGTAAACAGTCAAAACATTGCCAGAGTTCAGGAACCGGAACGGATAGCCAGACAAGCCAAACATCAGGGAGCCGGAGATGAGCGTAGAAAAACAGCAAGCAGGATCTGGAGCCAGAAAGGATGTCAGCCAAGCAAGTCTTTAACAGGAATGCAGAAGATAGTCTCTGTGATGTTGACCAAGGCGAAGGCAGAGATCCTCTGGGCTGGACGACTTAAGTAGGCAGGGCTGACGAGCAGGATATCATCAACAGGTGAGTAGCTGTGGAGAGATAGGAGCTCGCAATTAGCCTACAGCTGAGCGGCCAGCTCAGAGAAGGAAGGGCTGAGCCCAGCCCTGACAGTTGGTCTTCTTAGACTCCCTGAGGTGCTTTGGGCGTGGGATCCTCCCTTGAGTGCCAATACAAAGTCATCCCCCTGGGAGGCCCCTGGCCTGGCCTAATCAGAATCCTCCAGTTGCCCCGTTCCATACCTTCCTCAGGCTTTATAGCAATGCAATGGACTCCAACAGCAACTTCACCCAGCACCCTTTCATTTCCAAAGGACATTCTCATCTTTAGGTTTGGAGAAAGAAAAGACTTCACAATGACCTTTTAACTGCTTACTAAAAGGCAGTTACATACACCATATTGTCAAATGTATTGGGACACCTGCCTTTACACGCACAAGAACTTTAATGGAATCCCAGTCTTAGTCCGTAGTGTTCAATATTGAGTTGGCCAACCGTAGAACAGCTTCAACTCTTCTGCGAAGGCTGTCCACAAGGTTTAGGTGTGTGTCTATAGAAATGTTTGACCATTCTTCCAGAAGCGCATTTGTGAGGTCAGGCTCTGATGTTGGACGAGAAGACCTGGCTCATGGTCTCCGCTCTAATTCATCCCAAAAGGTGTTCTATCGGGTTGAGGTCAGGACTCTGAGCAGGCCAGTCAAGTTCCTCCACCCCAAACTTGCTCATCCCTGTCTTTATGACCTTGCTTTTTGCACAAGTCATGTTTATTAACACCAAGGGGCCATCCCCAAAATGTTCCCACAAAGTTGGGAGCATAAATTGTCCAAAATGTCTTGGTATGCTGACGCCTTAAGAGTTCCCTTCACTGGAACTAAGGGGCCAGGCCCAACCCCTGAAAAACAGCCCCACACCATAATCCCCCCTCCACCAAATGATTTGGACCGTGCAAAAAGCAAGGTCCATAAAGACATGGCAGAGCGAATTTGGGGTGGAGGAACTTGACTCATCTGAACAGAGTCCTGAACTTAACCGATAGAACACCTTTGGGATGAATTAGAGCGGAGACTGCAAGCCATGCAGAGAATGGTCAAACATTCCCATAGACACACCCCTAAACCTTGTGGACGGCCTTCCCAGAAGAGTTGAAGCTGTTATAGCTGCAAAGGGTAGGCCAATTCAATATTGAGCCCTATGGACTAATGCCGGCCATACACGGTTCGAATTTCGTAAGAATTTTCTTTCGAAAATCGTATGAAAGAATTTTCGTATGAATTTCGCATCATTAGTGGGCTGCAACAACGGCCGATTTTCGTGCGGCGATCAAATTTGAGGAATCGGACATGTTGGAAATTTTCAGAAAAACGAACGATTTTCTAATCAATGATGGGAGAATCGTGCGAGAAATGTAATAAGAAAAGAAAATTTACGGAGAGAAAAGAAGATTCCCAGCCAAGAAAATTCTTTTCTGTAGCAACATGCGGTGAAATTGAAGGCTTGGTCGGCCGAATTTCGAAAATCAATGGTGGCAACATCGGATCACAAAAAAAACGAAATTTCTTATTTTGAAAAGAAAATTCGTTCGAAATTCGACCGTGTATGGCCTGCTTAAGACTGGGATGCCGTAAAGATAGGCATCCCAATTAGGGTTGCCACCTCATCCCTTTAAACACCAAACACACATGAATTCCACAGGTTCTGTGGCTAATTAAGGTGGTAATTAAACTCACCTGGTGCCTTATCTGCATCAAATTAGCCTCAGAATCTGTGTAATTCATATGTTTTCGGGTTTAAAGTGATGAGGTGGAGACCCTAGTCTCAATACTTTTGGTAATATAGTGTATTTCATTTGTGATGGTATTTATCTATTCCAACAAGACTGTTAACATAGATTTATATTAACATTTAAGAGCAGATCCACTTTCCATAAAAACCTTGACAGGGGAAGCTCTTTCAACAGGCATTTTGGCCAACAAGAGTCTACCAGCAATGTTTCAAACTGGGATCACTCCATACGAGGTCTGTTTTGTATAGCAGAATGTTAGTCCTTGTAATAACTGTCCTATTCCATAGATCTCCAGCTCCGACAAGCTCCGGTTTACTTATATGTCTTTAAAATGTTAATAATAGCTCTTCTGCGTAAACAGTCTTTGAAGTTATTTGGTCCTAAAGTCTGATTTTTGGAAACATTTACAAGTGTGTTATGTGAAATGGATCCACAATTTACAACACTGAAGGATGTCACTCCGGCAGACCGAGACATCGGTGCTTAGTATGGAGACGCAATCGCAATAATCATTTTGGATAAACATTGACTTTTCCATTTGAAGTCTCTGCAGCCCTGGACTGTTTGCAGTGTCTGTATCTTGAGATTTGACGTGATGATTCCAGTATGGCTTCAACAGTCGCTGGCATTAAATATCAGGCCGCCTGTAGCTGGCCTAGGCGGTGAATAGTGATGAGTGGCTTGGTTGGAAAATGAAGCAAATCATTGGACTGGGAATTGTTTGATTCTTCTGAATGTAGGCTTGCAAAAACGTACCCAGTCAGCAGAGAACCGTACAATTATCGAGACGCGACTGCCTGGATTTCTCAGCGGTATGACTGTCTGCAGAGCAGAACAATCTACCTGCAGATATTTAAAGTTGACCTATTACATGTCTTCATAAATATACAGCTGATATGTACAAATACACTGCAACTGTTTTTTAATTTTTCAGAATAAAATGGTGTGACCCTTTTATTGTTACCTATAATAGCTCATTCACATGAGCAGAAAAAACATTGGGGGGGGGGTTTGCTAAAACTGGTGCACAAAGAATCTGGTGCAGCTGTGCATTTTAACCAATCAGCTTCTAACTTCAGCTTGTTCAATTCACGCTGACGTGACGCAAATATGCAGCCTTCGGCTTGAAGGGGTTGTAACCAGGGTGAAGCATGCAGCTGCACGCATGATCCAGGGAGGGCCGTCTTTAATATTAATTGGACCCAGGGCAAACATTTTCTTGGGCCCTCCCACATCCTTTTATCAACTACAGTGGAACCTCGGATTACGAGCATAATCCGTTCCAGGAGAATGCTCGTACTCGCAAAGTACTCGCATGTCAAAGCGAGTTTTCCCATTGAAGTCAATGGAAACGGAAATAATTAGTTCTGCATTGACTTCAATGGGATGCAATACCGCATGCGGCCAGAGGCGGGGGGGCGACGGAGAGCCTTGGAAAAGGCCGAAAAGGCCGAGCACACTTCGTCTAACCTCGGCAAACCTCGGAAAGACTCCGTTCACAAGCCTTTCCGAGGTTTGCCGAGGTCAGCCAAACTGTCCTCGGGTCTTTCCGTGCATTTCCGAATGCCGACGATCGGCTCTGGCGCCCCCCACCACTTTTGGCTTGAATCCTGCTCATTTTGCGAGACAACACTCCCAAACCGAGTTAGGATTTTCATAAATACAGTGCTCGTTTTGCGAAACGCTCCTTAACTGCGTTAAGTTTTTGGCCCCACAACAATGACTGGGCCCGGGGCAGCTGCCCCTCTTGCCCTTTGTTAAAGACGGTCCAGGTATCATTTTTTAGAGCCAATGGTTGGCTTTCTTGTGAGGACAACCACAGCTGCTCGGCTGTTATCCAAAGCAGCCAAAGAGGATGACCCCCCCCCCCTCCTGCCAGTTTCGGCGTCTCTCCTGGGCTCTCACATCCAGCCCCCATTCTACATGCAGGGCGCCAGAGGCTCTAATTGGCTTAAAAAAAAAGGTGGGCTCAGGGCACAGAGCACTGCGCCTCAAGCCCACCCAGTTGTGAGACAATAGCAAATTAATATTCGCTATTGTCTTCCTGATTCTTCTCCCGGCCAATCAGGAAAATCAGGAAGCGGGTCCTGAGACGCGATTGGCCGAGAGGAGAAGCGCTCGTTTTAGAGGAGAAGAGAGAGAGGAGGAGGAGACGCAGGGGAAGCCAAGGAGGAGGAGATGCTGCCTGGAGGAAGCGCTGCCCGCAACCTAGATGGGGTAAGTGCAGGGCTGGTGACTGACCGACCATTCCAGCCGCCACTGCTCCCGTCCCACTAGGAGGCCGAGCGCCCAGCTGGCATGTCCGAATCGGCTTTGATCGGGTCTCGGATCTAGTAACCTGAAAACGATGTCATGACATCACTTCCGGTTTATGAAAGACTTAAAGGTGCCAAATTTTGTGACAGCCTTCAGTACTGCCAAACTTGGCGTTTTGAATGCTTTTAAGTGCAAAGGAGGGATTTGGGGTCTTATAAACCCCAGATCCCTCCATAAAGAGTACCTGTCACTGTCTATAAAAAAAGTGATCAGAATTTTTCTTTAAAGGGACAGTGTAATATTTAAAAAAATAACATAGATTAAAAAAATAAAAAATTAAAGTGCCCCACCCCTCTGTGCTCACGTGCAGAAACAAACGCATACGTAAGTCGCGCCCACAAATTAAAACAGTGTTCAAACCATACATGTGAGGTATCACCGCAATGGTTAGAGTGAGAGCAATAATTCAAGCACAAGACCTTCTCTGTAACTCTAAATTGGTAACCTGTAAAAATCTTTAGAGTGTCAGCTATGGAGATTTTTAAGTACTGTGGTTCGTCGCCATTCCACGAGTGTGCGCAATTTCAAAGCATGACATGTTAGTTATCTATAGAAAAAAAGGAAAGACCCCCCTGAATGGGATTTTAAAGGCAGCAACAGCAATAATATAGAATAAAAAATGTTTATTAATATATGTAACAAAAGATCATGTCACACATGATCACAGATGATCAATTAAAAACCATAACATCACATAGAACACAAACAGAACACTACATAGCAGAAATATATAGCAAGTATGCAAATGTATATGAATCGTGGTACTCTCCAAGTTCCAATAAGATTCCAGTACCCGGGTATTGGAATCTTATATTTATGCTATGTAGTGTTCTGTTTGTGTTCTATGTTATGTTATTGTTTTTAATTGATCATCACATGTGTGAAGTCATTTAATTTTACATATATTATTAAACATATTAATATTAGTGGTGTTGCTGCCTTTAAAATCCCATTCATCCCATTGTGGCACCAATCTACCACTTTCTGAGATGATGAAAACATATTCATATATGTTAGGTATCTACGTATATAATCTTTGGGGGGTTTAAATAATTTTCTAGCAAAAAATACGGATTTTAGGCAGCAAGTGTCAGAAAAAGACTTAGGCATTAAGGGATTAAGCTTTGACAATAAAACCTGGAAGCTGACTACCATGCACAGCTGCACCAAATTCTGTGTGCACCAGTATAAGTAAATCAGGCTGGGTTCACACTGGTCCGACAAATGCTCCGACATTGGGAGCTCATGTCGCATGACGTGTGAAATTTAATGTTTCTCTATGGGAGCCGTCCTAACTGGTCCGACACAAGTCGTTCCGACTTTAGAAATGCTCCCTGTACTACTTTGGTCCGACTTTGATCCTACTTCAGCCTATTGACTATCATTGAAGTCGGATCGCCGTCTTGCATGATCCGATTTCGGCACGCGACTTGTGCTCAGATGATCTTGAGGGGGAACTCCGCGCCAAATTTTAAATAAAAACCTGGCATGGGTTCCCCCTCCAAGAGCATACCAGGCCCTTGGGTCTGGTATGGACCTTGAGGGGAACCCCCTACGCCGAAAAAACGGCGTGGGGGGTCCCCTCAATCCATACCAGACCCTTATCCGAGCACGCAGCCCGGCCGGACAGGAATGGGGGTGGGGACGAGCGAGCGCCCCCCCTCCTGAACCGTACCAGGCCGCATGCCCTCAACATGGGGGGTTGTTGCCTTGGGGAGGGGGGCGCGCTGCGGCCCCCCCACCCCAAAGCACCTTGTCCCCATGTTGATGAGGACAAGGGCCTCTTCCCGACAACCCTGGCCGTTGGTTGTCGGGGTCTGCGGGCGGGGGGACTTATCGGAATCCGGGAGCCCCCCTTAATAAGGGGGCCCCCAGATCCCGGCCCCCTACCCTATGTGAATGAGTATGGGGTACATCGAACCCCTACCCATTCACCTAGGGAAAGTGTCAATTTAAAAAAAAACACTACACAGATTTTTAAAGTAATTCATTAGACAGCTCCGGGGGTCTTCTTCCGACTTCGAGGGTCTCTCCGGTTCTTCTCCGTGCTCTCTGGGTCTTCTGCCGGGCTCCTCCGCTATTTTCTGCTCTTTTGCCGCTCTTTTGCTATAGCGGAGGAGCCCGGTCTGCTGCCTTCTTCTCTTTGGGGGTCTCTCCAGTTCTTCTCCGCGCTCTCCGGATCTTCTGCCAGGCTCCTCCGCTATTTTCTGCTCTTTTGCCACTCTTTTGCTATAGCGAAGGGGCCCGGTCTTCAATCTTCAATCTTCTGCCTTCTGCCCTCTTCCCTCTTCTCCTGATGTTGACACGACGCTCTCTGGGGCTGGAATGCACTCTGACTTATATAGGTGGTGACCCCGCCCCCTTATGCCGTCACAGTCCCTGGGCATGCTGGGACTGTGACGTTTTAGGGGGCGTGGTCATCACCCGATGACCACGCTCCTTATGTCGTCATAGTCCCAGCATGCCCAGGGACTGTGACGGCATAAGGGGGCGGGGTCACCGCCTATATAAGTCAGAGCAGAGCGCACAGAGAGCATTCTAGCCGGAGAGAGCGTTGTGTCAACATCAGAGGAAGAGAAGAGGGCAGAAGACCGAAGACAGGGCTCCTCCGCTTTAGCAAAAGAGCAGAAGAGAGCGGAGGAGCCCAGCAGAAGATCCGGAGAGCGTGGAGAAGAACCGGAGAGACCCCCGAAGTCGGAAGAAGACCCCCGGAGCTGTCTAATAAAATACTTTAAAAATCTGTGTAGTGTTTTTTTTTAAATTGACACTTTTTCCCTAGGTGAATGAGTAGGGGTACGCTGTACCCCATACTCATTCACATAGGGTGGGGGGCTGGGATCTGGGGGCCCCCTTATTAAAGGGGGCTCCCGGATTCCGATAAGCCCCCCGCCCGCAGACCCCGACAACCAACGGCCAGGGTTGTCGGGAAGAGGCCCTTGTCCTCATCAACATGGGGACAAGGTGCTTTGGGGTGGGGGGGCCGCAGCGCGCCCCCCTCCCCAAGGCAACAACCCCCCCATGTTGAGGGCATGCGGCCTGGTACGGTTCAGGAGGGGGGGGGGGGGGCGCTCGCTTGGCCCCACCCCATTCTTGTCCAGCCGGGCTGCGTGCTCGGATAAGGGTCTGGTATGGATTGGGGGAACCCCCCACGCCGTTTTTTCGGCGTAGGGGGTTCCCCTCAAGGACCAGACCCAAGGGCCTGGTATGCCCCTGGAGGGGGAACCCATGCCGGTTTTTTATTTAAAATTTGGCGCGGAGTTCCCCCTAAAGATTCATACCAAACACAGTGCCGGGCATTGGCGGGGATCCAAGTCGGATCCCCGTTCATTGAAAGTCGGACACATGTCGCAGGGCAAAGTCGGATCCAAAGTAGGATGGCTGTCGTGTCGCACCAGTGTGAACCCAGCTTCAACCCCACTGCATTTACTGTAGATGCATACTGGGGTTGATTTACTAAAACAGTAGAGTGCAAAATCTGGTGCAGCTGTGCATGGTAGCCAATCAGCTTCTAACTTCAGCTTGTTCAGTTAAAGTGTTACTAAACCCAAAACAGTAAAATCAGTCTGTAAATGCAGTAAAGCATGCTTGTTATACTCACTGTGGAACCTAAGGGGTTAATCCTCTGGATTGTGTAAAAAGATCCTGTCTTTTCTAATCCTCCTATTTTTCCACTGTCCCCAATCCATCTCCTGATAAGACAGAGCCTTTGGAGTCACTATGCACATGCTCAGTTTGGTGTGTATTGCTAGATACACTATATTTTTTAAAAGTATTGGGACGCCTGCCTTTACAAACACATGAACTTTAATGGCATCCCAGTCTTAGTCGGGTTCAATATTGAGTTGGCCCACCCTTTGCAGCTATAACAGCTTCAACTCTTCTGGGAAGGCTGTCCACAAGGTTTAGGAGTGTGTCTATGGGAATGTTTCACCATTCTTCCAGAAGTGCATTTATGAGGTCGGGCACTGATGTTGGACGAGTAGGCCTGGCTCCCAGTTTCTGCTCTAATTTATCCCAAAGGTGTTCTTTTGGGTTGAAATCAGGACTCTGTGCAGGCCAGTCAAGTTCCTCTACCCCACACTTCCTCACCCATGTCTTCTTGGACCTTGCTTTGTGCAATGGTGCGCAGTCATGTTGGAACAGGAAGGAGCCATCCTCAAACTGTTCCCACAAAGTTGGGGCATGAAATTGTCCAAAATGTCTTTTTTTGGCATGCTGACGCCTTAAGAGTTCCCTTCTTTGGAACTAAAGGGCCAATCTCAACCCCTGAAAAAACAACCCCACACCATACTCCCCTCTCCACCAAATGATTTGGATCAGTGCACAAAGCAAGGTCCATAAAGCAACACAATGGCTCCGTGAGAGGGATTCCCCTATCAACACTGACTGGTTGATGGGGGAATCAAACAGTTTTCTTTCCTGCAACCTGTGGTTTCATGAAAAAAATCACTCCCTCTATGGCCTGCTTAAAAGGTTGTAAAAAAGCCAAAAAAACCAAACCCCGCAAGACAAAGGTGTCAGCCCTTCGAGTACAGCGTGGACATCTTCCACCGGAGTTACTTCTGGGTTCGCAGCTCCGATGGTGTGATAGGCCAAATCTGCGATGAAGTCACTCCCGCGCATGCGCTCAGGAGATGCTGGTCATGGCACAACTCCTGAAGAAACGGCACCAACGGCCCGTTTCTTCAGTGAGCATGCGCCGAAGACGTCGGCAGAAGCGCATATACTGAATATCTCCTAAACTGTTTAGGAGATATTCAAGGTACGTACAGGTAAGCCTTATTATAGGCTTACCTGTAAGTAAAAGTGATGTAACAGAGTTAACAACCACTTTAAGAGGTGGCCTGCACACATCCTTTTCCCAGCAACAGAATGTCTTAGTGGAACAATATCCGTTGAGCAATTCTTTCTAATCTATCCAATTACTTTGTACCCTGAGAACGGAGATTTGGATTTACTGTGTGCTGCCATGTAGATATTAGATTGTCACAGAATCCAGCCAAAAACCAGATCAGGAAACTGTCATACGTTGTTTACGGGCACTTTTTGGCAATAGACATTAAATAACGGTCTAAAGAAAGACGCAATGTTGAGCAGCCCTTCTATGAACTGGCCACACATCTTACAATCCCAGTTCCTTTAACGTCATGTAGTAAGAGGGCCTATTTGACTGCCTGTCCATAGATTGGATTGTTTCAACAGGCCCTCTAAATACACATTCAATTCCAAATTGTCGGTGCCAGGGTGTCTGGCCCTATCCTGGTACAGGGTACAATAACTTTGTGCTACCTGCTGAGAGGAGCCTCATCTCTTACCACACTAATGCCGCGTACACACGACCAGTCTTTTCGGCATCAAAGGTCCGACGGAACTAATCCGTCGGACAATTCGATTGTGTGTGGGCTTCATCTGACCTTTTCTGTCGAAACATCTGACGGACCTTAGAAATAGAACAGGTTTCAAATCTTTCCGACGGACTCAATTCCTATCAAACAAATCGTTCGTCTGTATGCTAGTCCGACGGACCAAAAACGACGCAAAGGCAGCTATTGGCTATTGAACTTCCTTTTCTAGTCCAGTTGTACGTCATCGCGTTCAAAACGATCGGACTTTGGTGTGATCGTGTGTAGGCAAGCCCATTTCGTTGGAACTCCTTCGGAACTCCGTTGAAAAGTCCTTCGGGGTTCAGTCCGACGAGAAGTCCGCTCGTGTGTACGCGGCATAAGAGGACACAGGAACTCACAGAACAAATGATGAAGATATGCTGACTTCATTGCACACTACCTCCGGAGTAGAGGACATGGGGTCGATTCACTAACGTTTACCGCATGCGATAAGGGTATTATGTTACTCATTTGCATAAGTTATTGCATGCGGTAAGTTAAAGTGGAAGTAAACCCTCCTATCGTTTTCAGCCAAGGAAGCCGCCATCTTGGCCTCTGTTTAGTCTAGAACTGCCATGATGCTGCACATGTGATCCGTTATGACACCTCCCATTGGATGGTTCGACAGTTTGGCTGAGAGCACAACCAATGGGAGTGTTACATTTCCGGCACGTGCCGGAAAGGTAACTGACTGTTTTATGGATGGGTTTACTTCCGCTTTAAGTACAATTCACAAAAAAAATAAATAATAATAATAATAACAATTTTGCGGTTAAACAACAACAAAAAAATACGGTAAATATTGCAAAAAATTGTGCGATAATCTGTTAAGTCCTATTCACAAACGAAACTGGAACTATAAAAGGTGCAATATTTAACACCACTCTTTTAGTGGCAGTAACCAGTGCGACACCAAAAAGAGGGGCCTATTCAAACCCTCAAAAAAGGGCATTCCACCCACCGAGAGCCTAATTCAACCCACAAGAGACCCACAGAAAGGGGCCTTATTCCACCGACAGAACACACTCAGGAAGGGGTACTATTCCACCCACAGAAAGGGGTGCAATACTACCCTTTAGGAAGGGGTCTAATTCCACCCACAGAGGACTTTACAGAAAGTTGACACTATTCCACCAGCAATGGACACACAAAAATGTGGCATTATACATCCCGAGTACACAGGTGCAAATTAAATGCAAACATCGGCTGAAATTTAACATCAAGAACTTAATAAAAATAATAATATATGTATATAGTTTTTTAAATAAACATTTACAAAAGTGTAACAATGGAGTATGTCAACCATGACAATTACTCCAGCTAGAAGTGACCTCTCGAAGTGGCCGCTGTAATACGTTTAGCTATATACCAGCGGTGGCCTGTCCATTAGGGGCGCACAGGCCCCCCCCCCATCCATGCGTCCGGTCCCCGGATCTACATGTAGGGTGCCAAACCATGGATTCCAATGGGGTGTGTTTTTTTTTTTTTTGAAGCATGTGATTTGAGCCTGAGGCTCTAATAGGCTTCAAAAAAGGGTGGGCTGATCGGGGCGCAGAGCACTGTGCTCCGAGTCCATCCAGTTGTGTGACCATAGCGGTCAATCAGGTCCTGGAAAATCAGGAAGTGTGTCTTGTGACCCGTCACCCAATTGGCTGAAAGGATCCTAGGAGGAGGGAGGAGACACACAGCGGAAGCCGCCATGATACAGAAGAGGAGAAGGCGGCACAGGAGCCGCTGTCCGCCGCCTGCCGGAGCTCTGCCTGCCCGCAACCTATGGAGTAAGTGACAACCAACCAACCTAGAGCAGGCGGGGGAGGTTTTTCTCCCCCCCCCCATCCTAAAAAAAACAAAAAAAAAAACACAGACCGCCACTGTTATATACACCATTACTTGGATAGGAACATGAAAAATACATAAAAAATGTTTAAAAAAATGATAAAAAAATATAGTCCAGTTTTCTTTATTGTCCACAATATAAACATAGGCAGCAGCACAGAATTGGGCCCGAAACAAAGAAAAGAGCACTTTCAACAACTAGTAGGCCATACATTTACAAAAAAAAAAACATTTTTATGTATGTGTGGCCTGATGGATTTAGAAACTGAGCTTGAATTACCAAGCATCAGGAGACATACATTTGAGAAGGTAGTTCACATTTCAATGCCTTCAAATACTGAGTACTGCAAAAAATGTTAGATTACAAAAAAATAATTTTTTTGCAAAAGAAAAATAACAAACATGTTAAAAAGTCAAATATTATAAGGAAATGATCTTAAACAATTCTTAACCACTAGCACGTGCTAAAAATTACCGCATGAGAAAATGCCGTAGTTACCGAATAGTAGAAAAAAATACTGCATTCGTTATTTAACGCTAAATTCTTAGTGAATTCAACTTTCACAACTGATTTACTGCATGCGTTGTTTTACCGCATTTTATTTCCCGTTATTTAATTCTTAGTGAATTGACCCCATTGACTTCACACAAAAAAAAAGAAAAATCAAATATTTCTGACTTACGTGAAACCCAACATGATTTCTAATTGGCCGTTAGGGGGGATTTCTGCACTGTGCAGCCACTTTTTGCCTTTGTAAATATGTGATCTTATCTGAAACAAAAGAGAATTGTACAAACAGGTGTTGCTAAAAAGAAGCTCATTCATCCACATTACCTTCTCCGCAGTGTGTGCAATGTGGCTGAAAAGGCTATGGCAGTGCACGCCGCCAAAGACAATCACTCGGAATCAGCAAGTGAATGTATTTTGTGTGTTCTATTGAAGTGGAACAGCGCTGTTACACCATGGTGGTTCACTCAGATTCCCAGACTTGTTAAAATGAGCATTTAAGGCCCCATTCACACCTGCGCAACGTGTTTATGTGCATTTTTTTGGGTTTTTTTTTTTTTTTTTAGCTTTCTTTGCATGTTTGTCCCGTAACAGCATAGGGAAGCTCATTAATTTGAAGAAATAATAACACTGCAAGCATGATGCACATTTTGATGTGTTTTTCAGGAACCTGCACAGAAATGCGTGTTTCTGTGCGCGTCCCCAGAACGTGCAGGTGTGAGTGTGGCCTTAAAGTGTCTGCTATAAAATTGCACTGATTACTGTGTAAATGTCACTGGCAGGGAAGGGCTTAACACTAGGGGGCATTCAAGAGGTTTAATGTGTTCCCTAGGGAGGTGTTTCTAACTGTGGGGGGGAGGGGACGGACTGGAGGAGGAGAGAGATTGCTGTTCCTAATCTCAAAAGGAAGAGCAGATCTCTCTCTACTCCCCTGTCAGAACAGGGATCTGTCTGTTTACATTGACAGATCCCTGCACTGGCTCTCTTTCCCACGATTGCAGGTGGCCACGCGCATCAGGTCCCCCGCCATGCAGCGGGCGTGCACACCTTCTATGGCTCCTAAAGGAGCCAACGTACAGCTACGGCGATTTGCAGGAACGAGCCAACCTGCCGCAGTAGAATGACGGTGGCTGGTCGGCAAGTGGTTAAGCAGACACCGATAGAAGTCACAAGACTGCTATATACTGCTGATGAGAAAAGGTATTTAGCAGTTTATATTTACTAAAATAACTGCATTTCCATGTTCTGTGTACTGTGGGAGACCAGATATAGTGAATGCAGAGTCCTGGGTTTAGCAACACTTTAATGTGTAGGCACTGAAATGCTTGCATCAAAATTTGTATTATACTTCTTTACCTTCTCTGCAGTAAGGCTGGACCAGGCTACTCAGCTCTCCCTTATATAGGCTGTGATCTATGAAGAAGATTAGGAAGGAACTCTCTTGCAATTAAAGTTCATCTGTATGCCTTCACCAGTGTAGATCAGATGTCTCCAACCTTCTTGATGACTGCCTGACCACTCGTACTCACCACACCCCTTAATGTTACCGAAATAACGAGACCACACATGAAATGGAGTACAAAAGGCTGTAGCAGCCTTTTATTAAAAAATTATTTAAATTAACATTCTTTAACACATCAACATCTGAAAACAAACAGTCACTCACTTGTTGGTCTTTGACGGTAACCCAAAAATTCGAAATATGTTCCCCTTCTACACTGTGGGACCTTTACCACGATAGGCCTCAAGCCGTAACACACCGACTCGGAGACAACCCACTACCCGCAGTGCAACCATTA
Source organism: Lithobates clamitans (assembly GCA_037952925.1). Taxonomy (NCBI): domain Eukaryota; kingdom Metazoa; phylum Chordata; class Amphibia; order Anura; family Ranidae; genus Lithobates; species Lithobates clamitans. The sequence goes on along the minus strand of JBBGZY010000155.1, from coordinate 841,063 downwards.
CCATATTCCAGCTAAACCGTGTTAACTGGAATACACCAGAGGGGCACATACCACCGATGAGTCCCCAACACTTCCATCTCGTAATTACTTTCTTACACCACCAAAGACCAACCACCGCCACCGGATGACGTAACCTGCTCATCTTGCTCCTGCAAATAAAGAAACTCAGACAAACCACACAGGAAGGGTGGGTGGGAAACTACCTACTTGTCACAGCTGCCCCTCCACTGCTGCCCCGGAGACCCGCCTCTCCCTTAACCTCCCTGGCGGTATGATTATTTCAGATTTTTGATGCTGAAAGCGGTACAATTATTTTGCATGGAAATTTGGCGTTTTATATTGTAGGCCTGTAATTCTTAGGAATAACTCACTTAAATCTGTCCAAACAAGAGTCTAGTAGACATCCCCGGTATGATAAAGTTTGAAACACGAAATCATAAATTATAATATAATAAATAACTATAAATAATTATGCCAAATAATAATATAATAATATTAAAAATTATTCAATAATGTAATCAAATCAAAAACACTGAAATTTGCTCAGTTGCAGAATTGTCGCTGTCATTACTTTTCAGTGTTTGATGACGGATCTCCCCACAAATCAGTATCGCTCAATTTTGCGAGTGATTCTAATTAATTATCGCTGTTTTCTAGCTGGTCTAAAACCACTTTTGATGTAAAGGGACGGTTTTGGTTACTATGGACAATCTCCAGTTTCCAGGCAGAAAGAACAGTTTTTATAATATAAAACTGCATGCAGGGCACTTGACAAAGCACTAGGGACAAAAGGGATGTGAAATAAATTGATACAGTAATGTAATCTGTAAGATTACAGTATACTGTATGTATTGTGTGTTTCACTTTTTGAATTTGGCGCCGTTCTCTGTCCCCGCGAGTCACAACGCTCGCAGGGAATGGAGCCCGGCTCCGTGATAAATCGAGCGGAGGACGAGCCGCTCACACTGCGGGGGGACATCGCAGGATCCTGGGGACAAGGTAAGTAAGCTCTTCCTGGATCCTGCGATGCGATCCCGAGTCTGGTTCGGGGTTACCGCTTTTGGTTCAGAAACCCCACCCCGAACCAGACTCGGGAATACCGCCAGGGAGGTTAAATAAACAAAACACCTCCCCATCCTGCCGTTCCCAGCCAATCCTACCTATCCCCTTCTCTTTCACCTTTTCCTTCTTTTTAACCCAATCATTGCCTGCCCTTCTCACCCTGTCATGCCGGCCCTTCAGTATTTTTCATTTTATTTCTCTCGCTCCGGGCCTCACTGAATGGTGCAACAGGGTTCAATGGGAAGAAAATGTTGCGAATGTGTTTTGCCACATTTTTGGGTTTGTGTTTCGATATGTGCAAAGACAGATCACTTATAAGTATGACATTTATTAAAAGTAATGACAGAAACAGATAAAGAAAATATGACAAGAAAACATAACTAAAGATGCTGTTTTGCCATGGAGTCCCATCTGCGCATGCAGCATAGCTGTTGACCATGTCCAGATACATTCCTCGTGACAGTTCTGGGTGAGACTAACCTATTCCAATTTAGGGTATTTAGACTTGTCTATAAGGAATCGACAACCTCCAAGCCATCTCCCTTTGCAATATGATCCCTCAAAGACTTGTTCAGTTTACAATCACATCTGGTGTGAGTCATCCAAAGTAATCAGGAAAACCAGGATACTGGAGGCTTCCTTAGATATTTCTGAGGCCAACATTAAAAAGGAATGTGAAATACAGTTCCCCCATCAGAATGGCACCATCCTGAAGAACGCTAGGCTCTCTTTAGGAGGGTTAAATACTGATGTTAATAAGAGGGCTGGCTGTAGCTTTGAAGTGGACCTTCCATGTTAAACCGAAGGTCCGATTTTTTTTGTGAGACCCCTGCTTGCCCAACACAAGTGGCTTCGTAAAGAAACCATTTTCCAAATTAAAAAGAAAAATCCTCAGCCTGGCCTCTGGCGCTTCTAGGAGGCACAGGTGACATCTCTCTGCCTTCCAGAGGACCTGGGAGCTCATAATCCCGTTTGCACTTATGAATGCACTTATTTTAGCTATTTGTAAGGGTGGCCTTCAACCTACCACTGCAAGGGGGACATTCTGCTCATTGATCACCAATGTAAGGGGCACATTCTGTGCATTGACCACCAATGTAAGGGGCACATTCTGTGCATTGACCACCAATGTAAGGGGGACATTTTGTGCATTGACCACCAATGTAAGGGGGGCATTCTGTGCATTGACCACCAATGTAAGGGTGACATTCTGCGCATTGATCACCAATGTTAGGGGCATTTTTCCGACTGAACCATGATGAATTTGCATTAGCAAAGCTAGCCTGAGAACTGAAAATTATTTTGAGCAGTGGACTCCAAACTCATGGGCTAAAATGTGGCCCTTTGCTTGCCCATGGGGCGCTGTTCTTCCCACTGCTATGTGGCACTATTCCTTTCATTGATATGAGCCATCATTCCTTCTATAGACACCAACAATGAGGCACCATTCTTTCCACTGACAACAAAGGATGGGGCATTTTTCTTTCCACTGACACCAATGATGAGGCACTATTCCTCGCACTAACACCAACAATGGGGCACTATTCCTCCCCCACTGACACCAATGATGGGACATTATTCTTCTTCTTACCGACCACAGATGTTCTATTGGGTTGAGGTCAGCACTCTGTGCAGACCAGTCAAGTTCCTCCACCCCAAACTCGCTCATCCATGTCTTTATGGACCTTGCTTTGTGCACTGGTGCGCAGTCATGTTGGAACAGGAAGGGGCCATCCCCGATAGAACACCTTTGGGATGAATTAGAGTGGAGACTGCGAGCCAGGCCTTCTCGTCCAACATCAGTACCTGACCTCACAAATGTGCTTCTGAAAGAATGGTCAAACATTCCCATAGACACACTCCTAAACATTGTGGACAGCCTTTCCAGAAGAGTTGAAGCTGTTATAGCTGCAAAGGATGGACCAACTCAATATGGAACCCTACGGACTAAGACTGGGATGCCATTAACGTTCATGAACGTGTATATGCAGGCGTCTCAATACATTTAACAATATAGTGTTCCTCTTACGTGAGTTGCAGTAGCAAGGTTTTCATCGTAAACTAGGTAAATAAATGACCGCTAAAGGCAGAACATTAATTAAGAAATAAAACAATACAAGTACAAATAGTTTGTTCACCTAGTTAATTGCTAGAAAACAAATCAATATATTATATGCTGCGGAGCCGGCATTGCTTGGTGGGAAGAAATATATTGTAATAAAGGGAGCCTCTCGCTTTCCCATTATGCTGTTCTTTAATAATCATCATGCCTTCTTAGAGAGCCATTTCTCAGGTGTCAGGGTAAAAATATGACTGTTCTTTTATGTTATTACAAGTGGAGGAAAGAGAAATTCATCAAGCAATTTTACTTTCCCTACACTGAAGTAACATTTGGAAAACTCATATAAACAAGCTGCTTTTTTCGGTATGCTGAGCCATTTTTCACGGCAGAGATAAGAACGTCACATTATTGAAGAAAAGGTCAGCAGGAGGGAGGATAGATAGACTTTCGCTGTCAAGTGATAAGTGCGGCCGGTTATAATGAAAATTTACAGATCAATCGTAGGAGTTCAATATTTTTTAATGTGTTTTTTGATGATATCTGTTGGGAGAGTGAGAATACTTTCAGTTTGGTTATTTCCCGCCTCGACTACTGCAACTCTCTCCCTAATGGCCTACCCTTACACAGGCTGTCCCCCCTTCAGTCTATTATAAATGCTGCTGCTAGACTCATACACTCACTAACCGATCCATAACATACGAAGGACATATACCTCCAGTTTTCTACTCAACCTGTTATCCCATAACCTCCAAACCACTCCTTTACCCCATAAATGACATGGCAAGGTTTTGGAGTAAAATGGCCTTACGGACTTTCATTTAAACAATTAACAATTAACTCAAGTAAATAACATTTAAAATAACCAACTAAAACTTCTCTATACTTTGGTGGTCTTTGAGGGCAACGATACACAACTTGGTCACTGCGACCAACTTCTTTTAAAACTTAGGCCTCCAGTCGCAAGCCACCGACTCGGAGACGGTACTCAACATACGCAGTGACCTACCATTTTTAACCCCTTCCTGGTTAAAACCCTCGTTAACCGGAAGATACCCTTGAACCCCATACCACAGATGGGTCCCAACCACCTTATATACCAGCCTTCTTCTCTTCCTCCAAAGACCCACCACTGCCGGGCTGCCCTGACAGCACAACTGACATAATGACCAAACATTGGGAGGACGGGTGGGAATCTTCACGCTCTCTGCTCTTGACTGATGTTACTTCCTGTCTCTTCCTCGCACTATCTTCCCTCAGGATCCTCCCGGCTCTTGACCACCCCCCCCCTTTTCCTAAAGAAGCACCTACCTGTCTGTCCTGCTGTCCGCTTCTGTCATGCCATCCCTCCACCCATGCATTTTATTCCTTTTGCCCCCTTGACTGCTGCCCCTCTCTGCCAATCCCTTCACTGGCTTCCACTACCTCACTGTATAAAATCCAAAATGCTAACCATAACATACAAGGCCATTCACAACATCACCAACCCCCATCTGCGGATATTGGCCAAATCGTCCTCTCCGCTCCTCCCAGGACCTCCTGCTCTCTAGCTCCCTTGTTACCTCCTCCCATGCTCACCTACAGGACTTCACTAGAGCCTCTCCCATCCGCTGGAACTTCCTGCCACCGTATGTCCGATCAGCCCCTACCCTGTCCACCTAGGAGATCCCTGAAAACTCATCTATTCAGGGAAGCCTATACCACATCCACCTAAGGACTGTACCCGAGTCCCCCCCCCATCAAATCATCCCCCAAGCAGCTATTACCTTTTGTACTACCTCCCCCCTCTCTTTAGAATGTAAGCTCCATGAGCAGGACCCTCCTGTTCCTTCTGTATTGAACTGTGTTGTAATTGTACTGTCCCCTCTCTACATTGTAAAGCGCTGCGCAAACTGTTGGCGCTATATAAATCATGTATAATAATAATAATAATTTCCACTTCTCTGTGCAGTGGTTTTGCACAAAGCAGCCCCGATCTTTCTCTTCTTGGGTCCCCTGCCGGTGCTCCTGGCTCCTCCACCCTGCTTAGCGCCCCCAGAGCAAGCATGCTATGGGTGCACATGTGCAGGCTCGACCCTGCCCCTGCTCTCTCCTAATAGGCTGTGATTGACAGCAGCAGAAGCCAATGAACCTATGAGGAGAGGGAGAGCTGGGAGAGCTCTGCATCAAGATCAGCTTAGATAACTATAAGATGAGACTGGAGGGTAGTGCAAAGCACAGAAGGTTTTTTACTAAACCCAGGAATGTACAAGTAATGCATCCGCACCCTCGCAGTACACACAACCCTTTTAATCCATCTGTTTCCATTAAAATAAAACCACTATATACCTTTTCTGACAAGCGGTATACAGTGGTCACGTGACATATAGCAGTGTCCAGGCGAGACCCTCTGTCTGGCCAGCGCTGATTGGAGGGAGAAGTGAGAGAATGGGTTGTCATTTAGGATCCGTATACACTCCCAAATGTGTGATGTTAATACCATGTGAACTGACTAGCTCCGATCAAACAGGAAATGTTCTCTCCAGCAATAGAGACCAAACTGAGCATATGCAGACTGACTCCACTAGCTCTGTCTTATCCGGATATGTTATGGGGACAAGCAGGAAGGGAAGGATCTGTGCATACAAGATCAGGTCCGCCCAGATCCCTGGATCGGCACCTGGATTAGCCTCTCAGCGATCCACTGAGAGCCTGAGCCGCCACTCCCGCCCCCTCCACAACCCAACGCTCCAGTGAGTGAGGAGGGGGCAGAGCAGAGAGCCGTGAGAACCAAGCGATCGGGGGTGTTCGATCGCTCGGTTCTCAGTGCAGAGGTTCCCAGTCCTCCCATAACACATGAACACAGTGGTGGTTGGTGCTCAATATTTTGGGGGGGGGCGGCAAACCAATGCCACCCCCTCGTGGGAGACGGACAAGAAGGTGGTGATCCCCGCACCCACAACCCCCACAATCGCGGGAGACAGACGGGGCTGATGACCCCCGAGGCAGATGACAGGGATCTCGCTCCTCGCTCTGGGGCCGTTGCTTCTTCTCCTGACCAAACAGGAAGTGGGTCCTGAAACTCCCTGGCCAATCGGGTCTCAGGACCCGCTTCCTGATTGGCAGACAATAGCAAGTATTAATTCGCTATTGTCACACAAGTGGCCCGAGCTCAACCTTTTTTGAAGAAAATTAGAGCTTCAGGCTCTAATCACGTGCTTCAGAAAAAAAAAACCCAGTTGAAATCCATGCATCCGGCGCATGTAGATTAGGGACCGGGCGCATGGATTAGGGGGAGCGGCGCCCCTGTGCCCCCTATGGACGGGCCGTCACTGCATGAACATACAGCATCATATTGGACCTGTATTTCATCTTTTGCTGGAAAGTCTATACATTTTTCTTTCTTTTAACACCCATTAATCTCTGTCATTTTTGTTCTTTTCAACATTACCTTTGCACACACACATCAATCATCACCGGATGAAGTAAGATTGATCCAGCGTCTCTCAGTAGAAGGATAAATAACTCTACGTTATGTGCTGTTCACACACTAACCTTTCAGGAGAATCTCTAGTATCCTTGTATTATCTCTGAACGTGAATCCAATTCTCTTCTCCTTCCATAGAGACTTGGGTCACATACCAAGATACTTACGTTTTTTTTTTTTAATTATTTTTTGTTTTGTGGGAATTAGACATGTACTTTGGTAATAAGCATTAAACAAACAATAAAGATAGGGAAGATTTTTTTTTTCTTTTAATGATTAGTGCCTTGTTTGGTGTCTTTGTTTGTAGGGAATTCCTAATCCTCTGTTGAGTTTTCAAAAGTATCTGAGTCTTTTGTAGTACTTGGTACTGCTTAGCCTTCCTTAGCAAAATAGAAAGCCACCAAACCAGGTCTGGAATGTGAAGGGGTTATCTTACTGGAAATTGGAAATCCCATTAACCTAACCACTTGAAGACCAGGCTTTTTCTGGCACTTTTTGTTCACATGTAACAATCAGTTTTTTGTTGTTTTTTCTTTTTGCTAGAAAACTACTTAGAACCCCCAAAAATGATATATTCTTTTACAGCAGAGGCCCTAGAAAATAAATTGGTGGATTTTGCAATTTTGTATGTCACGAGGTATTTGCTCAACGTTTTTTCAAAGGTAATTTTGGCAGCACTGATTGGCAGCACTAATGGGCACTGATAGGTTGCACTGGCGGGCACTGATAGGTGGCACTGGTGGGCACTGATATGTGGCACTGGTGGGCACTGATAGGTGGCACTGGTGGGCACCGATAGGTGGCACTGGTGGGCACCGATATGTGGCACTGGTGGGCACTGATAGGTGGCACTGGTGGGCACCGATAGGTGGCACTGGTGGGCACTGATATGTGGCACTGGTGGGCACTGATAGTTTGCACTGATTAGCAGCACATGAGGGCGCTAAAGGGACCGATGTCCCTCTAATCCCTCTAACAGAAGCCGTGGCTTATTTTTTCTTCGCGCGAAAAGAAAAAACGCCAACCAGCATCTGTTTATTTCCGTGATCAGCTGTCATTGGCTGACAGCTGATCACGTGGTGAAGGGCCGTTGTGATTGGCCCTTTACCTGATCTATGATCACCCGGGTCCCATGGACTCAGCGAACACATAGCGTGTCGCCCACTCTCCCCAGGGGGGGCGCGCGGGAAGCGCAAGAACGGGCGGACGTCCATGTATGCCCTGCCCTCCCGTATTTCAGCTATAGCGTGGGCGGCAAGTGGTCAATGCAGGCAATGCATTAGGGTAAAAATTGTCTTGCCTTTACAACCACTTTAATGGACACGGAGGGGCTATTTCTAAAAAGCTTGATTTGTTACCCATAGTGCTCAATCATTTTCTTCCTTTCATATTTATTAACAAAAGATGTGACCTGATAGAGTATTATAGACAAGAACTTCCTTTTTAATTCTTTTTTCACCAGTTTTTTTTTTTTCTTTTTTTAATGGCCCCTTGAATGTTTACAATGCTTTTACTGTAAAGTCTGTTTTTAGAAAAGTCAATGGAGAGGCCCCAGATAAAAACCTTTCCTCGCTCTGTGACCTTGTTACCAAGGATATGACATTACACCCTCAATCTAGAAGCACTAAAACACCGAGTGTGAAGAGCCCCGGAAGCCTGTAAGTGGCTCTAACATACCTTTATAATGGCAGCCTAACCTTCAGCAGGTCTCCGAGAGACTTATAAGACTGACTTATCAAATCCCCGGCGGAGGAAAAAACGGCAAAGATTTCTCATCAAAGGTCACGTTAGACTCTGACTCCCATAAAAACGGCGTACTGGAAATATTGTATAAATCGGTCGCTGTGCTGGTGCATTGCCAGTTAAACGTGTATTTAACACATCGTATTATTATCTTGAAGCTGATCTCCAGGGAAACAGCTGAATACAAAAACGAAATACGTCGAAAGGAGCTATTTTATATGTCAAAGGAGTTGTGTGCTTCTGTCCGTCCAGTCCTGAGGTTTACACAGCTGCGCCACACATAGGGTTGCCACCTTTTCTTCAAGCCAAACCCAAACACTTTAGCGCAGCAGTTTTAATTCTAAGGGCAAACGTTGTGGACCCTGTTGTCAAGGGGAACTCTGATTAAGGGTGATTCTGCTCACCAAAGCTCCCACTTACTTTAGAGTTCCCAGCATCCCCCCTAAATCAGGGTTCCCAAAACCCCCGTTACATCAGAGTCCACAGAGCACCCCTTAACCACTTAAGGACTGAGCCTCTTTCTGAGATTTGTTGTTAAAAACAGTTTTTTGTTAGCTAGAAAATTACTTAGAACCCCCAAACCCTATACATTTTTTTTCTAACACCCTAGAGAATAAAATGGCGGTCGTTGCAATACTTTCTGTCACATCATAGTTGCGCAGCAGTCTTACAAGCGCACTTTTTTTGGAAAAAATACACTTTTTTTGAATAAAAAATAAGACAACAGTAAAGTTAGCCCCATTTTTTTTATATTGTGAAAGATAATGTTATGCCGAGTAAATTGATGCCCAACATGTCATGCTTCAAAATTGCACCCTCTCGTGGAATGGCGACAAACTTTTACCCTTAAAAATCTCTATAGGCGACATTTAAAAAATTGTACAGGTTGCATGTTTTGAGTTACAGAGGAGGTCTAAGGCTAGAATTATTTCTCTCGCTCTACCGATCGCGGCGTGGTTTGAACACCGTTTTCATATGCGGGCGCTACTCACGTATGCGCTTTCTTCTGCACGCGAGCTCGTCGGGACGGGGCGTGTTTAAATTTTTCTTAAATAAAAGGCTGTACATGTGCCATAGCCATGATGCTTTGCTTCACGGCAGCAGGAGTTATACCCCCTGTCGTGTTCAGAATGCAGCCCAATAAGTTGAACCACCAGAGAAAGCCGTAAGTTGTTGCCGACATCCCTAGAAATCGGAAAGTATGCAAATAGGTACCCCCAGGTACAGTGGGACTTTAGAGTGATTGTGAAGTCTTGTTTTTTTGTTTGTTTTTTTTAAAATGACAAATATGTTATACTTACCTGTTCTGTGCAGTTGGTTTTGCACAGAGGAGCCCAGATCCTCCTCTTCTCGGCTCCCTTTTTGCAGCTCCTGACCCCTCTCTCCTATCGAGTGCCCCCTCAGCCAGCAGTTTTCTATGGGGGCATGGGAGCCGAGTCACAGCTCCGTATGTCAATTCAGACACGGAGCCCCCACCCGGCCCCGCCCTCTCTCTCCCCTGATTGTCTGAATGACTTTGATTAACAGCCTCAGGAGCCAATGGCGCCGCTGCTGTGTCTCAGCCAATCAGGAGGAGTGTCCTGGATGGCTTAGAAACTCGTGGACATCACTGGAGAAAGATGGGGCTCAGGTAAGTAATTAGGGGGTGCTGGGGGGGCTTGCCAGACAGAAGGTTTTTTATCTTAATGCATAGATTGCATTAGGATAAAAAAAAAACCTTCTGCCTTTACAACCCCTTTAAGGGCAACTCTTATTAAATCAAAATTGTATAAAATGTAAAACTTTATTGGATACCTAGATTAAAGGTTGGTGCATACTTCACCATTTAAAAAAAACACAGTACGGTTATGACTGATATGGGAGTCAATGCTGCAGTGACAATATCCTCTCATTAAACCTGACGCGTTTCAGGGGAAAAAAACTTCTACAGGGGAATTTGCATAGAGAAGACGACAAGGTTAAAAAACTCAACAGAGCAACCATCACAGAGGCCATCTCTGATAAAAACACCCAAAATTTTGACTGCGCCGGAGTCGGGGTGGTCCCCCACATATATATCCCCCATGAGTAAACACTGAGGCCTCAGATGATCCACACAAGGATCCCAGGTGTGACCTCCAGCCGCAGTGATAGATGTTTAAACATGGAAGGAAAGCCATGGTCACAGGAATGAGGCGGTTGTCAGCTAAGGGGTCTCATCCGTATAAAGAATAAGGACCTTGGCCATCCACAGACACAGGGCAGCAGCGCTGAGGCTTGAGGTCACACCTGGGATCCTTGTGTGGATCATCTGAGGCCTCGTGTCCCCTCATAGGGAATACATATGTGGGGGACCATCCTAACTGCCATTCAAGTGAATGGGGCTGCGCTACATTTTGCCCACAACCTGGGACGATGCATGCTGTTGCGGCGGTTTAGTGCGTCATTTAGGGTGCTTAAACAATGCCTGTCAAAGCAATCTGAGCATGGAATTGCTTTTCAGAGGTGCAACAGTCCTTGCAGCTAGTGTAAATAAGCCATGCATTCCAGAAAAAACTGCGTTGCCACACGTGTTTCGGGAACGCATGGAAAATGCAGGTCACACCTATGGTGCCATTAATTGTTAATGGCACCCCAAATGCAGCTAGCAAACACACGTTTTTGCACGTAACAAAATGCACAACAAACTCCCCAAAACGGTTGGTTAGAAAAACACATGAAGCGCAATGCCCAAGAAGGTAACAGAGCCCCTTTGGTGCATTTGTCTAGTAAATGGACTGCTGTATACATGTCATACTAAAAGGTGCAAAAAAAAAAAAAAAGGCAGAAAAACGCACATTCATGTGATGCACACATGTGAATGGGACCTATGTGCAAATCTTTCAAACAGAGCCCAAAACTGCAGTAAAAATCTGACAGAGACACTAATCTGTCCCCAATCTAAATGTGTGTTCTGGTGCGTTGTGTTACAAACTTTCCAATTTTTGAGACATTTTGATGCATTGGAAGCCGATTATTTGTACGGGCTGCTTTAATGCGATGCACGTTAATGTGCAACATAATGCACATTAACGCACCGCAAAAATGGGCCCTAAGAGTTTTCCAAACAATGCCTCCCACCAGGGGCGTACCTACAGGGGTGGCAGGGGTCTCAATTGCAACCCAGCTCAATGCTGCAGGGGGCCTATGTGGCCCCCTTATAGACCTGGATAGGAGGAGCGACGGCTGCATATAGATGAACCGATTCCCTTCATTTTCATTTTGCTGCTGAATGCCCGCTTCTCCTCCTCTCCCTCCCGTAGGCATTCAGCGGCTGCAGGAGGAAAATGGAGGGAATCAATTTATCTATATGCAGCTTCCCCCACCGCTCCTCCTATCCAACTTCTTTCTACTGCCCCCTTGTGTGCTTTGTCCTGCCCCTCCCCCCTCGCCCCCCACAGCTCTGCTGGGTTTCCCCCTCCCCTCTCCCGCCGGCTGCTGGGGGGGATTTGTCAGGATGGAAAGCAGGGAAGGGGGAACAGTAAATTTGTCATTTACCGCCCCCTTCCTATTCTGAATGGAGAGTCAGTGATCCGTACCAATCACGGACTCTGTCCATTCATAACTGAAGCATAGTAAACTGCGTTTACTATGCTTCAGTTTGTGAATAAAGGGAAAGCTCTGTACAGAGCTATTCCTGTGCATTCATTCTGTTCTGCTGAGGCTGTAGAGAAGGAGATTGAAGGCTGCATCCTCAATCTCCTTTCTCTGTCTCAAAGGCGGAACATCCAGATTATTACACCAAAGACCCCCAATGGGGTTTCTTAAAAAGCTGGAGAAAATAATAAAAAAAAACATTATAAAAAAATAAAAATAAAAAGATGGTAAAAAAATAAAATAACAAAAATATAAAACTGCTGACACAAGTAGCGGAACTACCAGGGTCACAAAGGGCGCACTTGCTACTGGGCCCTGGAGTTCACATGGAAGGTCCCTGGGCTGGGGTCAGTAGGGCCCTTCATGTTTTCTTGCACCGGGGCCCTGAAGGTTCTAGTTATGCCACTGCCTCCCACACAATGAGGCACAGTGCTCGCAGGTATGCCAAACCCCATCTTTAATTGCACTGAGTGCACAATAAGAGTGATAAATACATCATGAACAAAAGAGAGAATGTGTGCTCCTATATATTATATTAAGTACAGAAGCAGACACAGAAAAATTTATCACAGAAATATTATCCCACAAAGTTCTTTGGTTTTATTAACATCATTAATCTTCTCCGATGTGCAAGGACAATTTAAAAAAAAAAACGTTTTTTTTTTTTTAATATGGTTAGAATGGTTGGATGATGGCGGTCCCATTTACATAAATATGCATTTGGAGAAGGTCAGCAGAGGACAGGTTGGGTTTTGTAGTCAGGCAAATATGGCAACACTTGTATGTATTTGTAGTCTATTTGCCTTTAGTAAATCCACCTCATTGTGTTGTCACCCCGACAGGAAGTTAGGAGCTCATTGCAGATCAGAGATAAAAATAGGGAAGTGTGCACCTATTGCAGAAATGTACTGATTTTTTTTTTTCAAATTCTGTGTGACATATAATAAATATCTAATTATAATAATAATAATAATATCCACCTCCTCTCCCTCCAGCCGCCTAACAGTTACACATAGAAACCTTCGCCACCTCAACCCTTCTCTTCTCTACTCTGCTACTGATCACCTCTATGACAAAATCTCACCCTGTCCTGCCCCAACCTAGCCACTTTCATCTACAACAGCTCACTGTCTTCCTCCCTAGACAAGCTTGCCCCACTCACTACACGCAGAATTAGGCCCCGACTGCTACAACCCTGGCAAACAGACGACACCAGAAGTCTCAGAAAATGTAGCCGCGCTCTTGAGCGCCTGTGGCATAAGACTAAGACCCAGGAAGACTTCACACAATATAAATCTGCCCTCCTAAAATACTACTCCTGCCTTCACACTGCCAAACAGACCTACTTTATCACACTCATTAACACCTTCTCATCCAGTCCACGTCAACTCTTCTCTATCTTCAACACTCTTCTCTGTCCTCCACTGCCTCCACCCTCTAATGCCCCGTACACACGGTCGGACTTTGTTCAGACATTCCGACAACAAAATCCTAGGATTTTTTCCGACGGATGTTGGCTCAAACTTGTCTTGCATTCACACGGTCACACAAAGTTGTCGGAAAATCCGATCTTTTTAAATGCGGTGACGTAAAACACGTACGTCGGGACTATAAACGGGGCAGTGGCCAATAGCTTTCATCTCTTTATTTATTCTGAGCATGCGTGGCACTTTGTCCGTCGGATTTGTGTACACACGATCGGAATTTCCGACAACGGATTTTGTTGTCGGAAAATTTTATCTCCTGCTCTCCAACTTTGTGTGTCTGAAAATCCGATGGCCAATGTCCGATGGAGCCCACACACGGTTGGAATTTCCGACAACATGCTCCGATCGGACATTTTCCATCGGAAAATCTGACCGTGTGTACGGGGCATAACTCACTCACTGCCCAGGAGATCGCCAATCGCTTCAAAAATAAGATTGATACAATTCATGAGGAGATCTCCAACGCACAGAAACCTCCCCCATGCAACACCCCATGTACACAGATACAATCATTACTTCCCTCATTCAACCCTTCTAGTATTAATGAGGTTGCTAAACTTTTATCTAGCACTTATCTAACCACCTGCCCCCTGGATCCTGCTCCCTCGCAAATGCTATGCTCACCCTCTGACTCGATTCTACACACTCTAACTCACATTTTCAACCTCTCCCTCTCTTGTGGCATCTTCCCAAACTCTCTAAAACATGCGCTAGTCACCCCCATACTTAAAAAGCCCTCACTGGACTCCACCAATCTTAATAAACTACGTCCCATCTCCTTACTCGCCTTCTCCTACAAATTTCTTGAAAGACTGGTCTACAACAGACTAAGCAACCATCTGACCATGAACAAACTTTTTGATCCCCTTCAGTCCGGATTTCGCCCTCAACACTCCACGGAAACTTCTCTCCTTAAACTCTCAAATGACCTACTAATGGCTAAAACCAGCTGACACTATTCTGTACTACTTCTCCTGGATCTCTCTGCTGCCTTTGACACAGTGGACCACCCCCTCCTCCTCAATAAAATCCACTCCTTTGGTCTCCATGACTGTACTCTTCGCTGGTTCTCATCCTACCTATCCCACCGCTCCTTCAGTGTCACTTACAACTCTACTTCCTCCTCTCCTCTTCCTTTCTCAGTTGGGGTCCCCTAAGGTTCTGTTCTTGGACCTCTCCTTTTCTCAATCTACACCACCTCCCTGGGTCAGTTGATTGCAAACGATGGCTTTCAATATCATCTCTACACTGATGACACCAAATCTATTTCTCCACCCTCAGCTCTCTCCATCAGTCTCCTCATGCATCACCAACTTACTAGCAGACATATCAGCCTGGATGTCACATCACTTCCTCAAACTCAACCTATCCAAAACCGAGCTCATGATATTTCCTCCCTCAGGTGCCACTTCCCCTGATTTCTCGGTCAATATCAACAGCTCAACTATCAACTTGTCCCCCCACGCCAAGGTCCTAGGTGAAATCCTGGACTCTCAACGAACCTTTCGACCCCACATCCTATCGCTATCCAAAATTTGCAACATTTCCAAGATACGCCCCTTCCTAACCAATGCCACCACAAAGCTTCTAATCCACTCCCTGGTAATCTCCCACCTCGACTACTGCAACTCCCTCCTTATGGGATTACCTCTAAATAGGCTATCCCCACTTCAGTCCATCATGAAAGCTGCTGCCAGGCTCATCCACCTCACAAACAGCTCAGAGTCTGCTATACCCCTCTGCCAATTCCTCCATTGGCTGCCACTCAGTCACCGAATTAAATTCAAGATACTAACTACAACTTACAAAGCCATCCACAACCTGGCCCCATGCTACATCACTAACCTAGTCTCAAAATACCAACCTAATTGTTCTCTTCGCTCCTCCCAAGACCTCCTGCTCTTAAATTCCCTCATCACCTCATCGCATGCTTGCCTTCAGGACTTCTTCAGAGCCTCTCCGATCCTCCGGAATGCTCTACCCCAATCTGTCCAATTTTCTCCTACTTTATCCACTTTCAGACGATCCCTGAAAACTCATCTCTTCAGAGAAGCCTATCTGTCCCCCACCTAACAACTGTACATTTATCTTCTCCATCAGCACACCCCCCACAGTTATTAACTCTTGCATCTCTTGACCTTCCCTCTTAGATTGTAAGCACTAAGGAGCAGGGCCCTCTGATTCTTACTGTATTAAAGTGTATTGTATTTGTACTGTCTACCCTCTAGTTGTAAAGCGCTGCGTAAATAAATCCTGTATAATAATAATAATTATATATGTATATATATATGTTAGAGACCTTGCGCTCCTCCACCTTCCATTTGAGGATGCCCCACAGATGCTCAATAGGGTTTAGGTCTGGAGACATGCTTGGGCTTCACCTTTACCCTCAGCTTCTTTAGCAAGGCAGTGGTCGCCTTGGAGGTGCGTTTGGGGTCGTTATGATGTTGGAATACATATAATAAATATGATAATAATAATTATAAATATCTAATGGTAGGTAACATAAAATAAATTGGTATGACCTAAAAATATATATAATACAATAACTATTCTGCCATTATCAAACTGATAAAATATTACATAGAAAAAAATGTGGTATTCCCTGCAAATACTATAATTGCTTATAGCTAAAGAGTTCTGTAAAGTCGGTGCTGGAAAGAATAAAGCCTGCTACACACTAGTCATTTTTTTATGTTTAACCTAGCAGGGCTGAACGAAAAAAAAACCAGACAGCTCAGGAGGAGCTGCTGTACTAACAATCCAATGTTAGTACAGCAATCTCTCCTGCTGTTCTATTGTATTCGGACAGGGGGACAGCTCCTCTGCCAGAACACTCTGGTTAGCACTTTCCGCTGTTGGCTGAGAGCGCTGATCGGGAGCCCCGATCGCCAGACCTTTTTTGGTCATGCCCCTTCGAAAGAAGCCTGGTGAATGTCTGGCTTCTGTTGGTCTGACTCCAGTACACACGCGCCAAATGTCAGCCGGTTTCTATTGAACCGGCCGATGATGTCCGACATTCGGCCTGTGTGTATTGGGCTTAGAAATCATGAGAATTCACGAGTTTAAACAATCAATACTGAAGATAGAATCCAAAATAGAAAAAGACAGACACTGTCAACCCTAACTACCATGCCCCTACTGTGCACCACAAAAATTTGCCAGTTCTTCCAACATCCTAGATGAGGAGTTTTGTCACCACTATATATAGATTTTTTTTTTTTTTTTTTAGGGAAAAAACAGCATTTTTGGCCTGTAAGGCTATTACTTTGAGGTGGATGCAATCTACTCTACACCAATGGATCCTTTTAGTAAACCAAATAATTCCATATGAAAAAATAATATATGCTAATAGAAACCATCCTCCTTCATTTTGTTGTTCTTTTCTCTTTACCCTAGTAATCACTTAAATGCTGTTTTCTTGGGGTATTTTTCCCACTTAGCACTATCACTGCTATTTTTTTTTTTTGTTCTGTAAAACCGTGGACATACGGGCTAAGTGTCGAGTGGGATCGGCCGGTTCAATAGAAACTGTCTGACATTTGGCCCGTGTGTACTGAAGTAGGTCTGATCAGCCGGCTTCTGTCGAATAGGCATGAACGAAAAAGGTCTGCCGATCGGCATCTGATCAGCGCTCTCAGTGCTGACTGGAGTGTTATGGCATGGAGGGGGGTGGGGGGGTGGGGGAGCAGTCCCCCTGTCATTGGACATTGGATAGTTAGTACAGATAGTTAGTACAGCTGCTCCTCCTGATCTTTGAGTTTTTTTTTGTTCAGCCTGGATTGAACAAAAAAAACTACTATTATGTACGAGGCTTAGGTTCATCAGCCTTTTTTATATAGTTGGTATACACTTATTGTACAATTTATTGTTTGCCTGCATAATCCTGCAACTGTCTAATCAGCCTATCATGTGACAGCAATGCAATACTTCAAATCATTCAGAAACAATTTTGAAGCTTCAGCTAATGTTCACATGAAACACAAGAATGCAGGAAAAAATGTAGCAGGACTGTTAGTGCCAGATTAGTTGGTTTGATTTTTTGCTCACCTCCTGGGATGTTAACATATAAAAGTCTCTAAAGTTCACCCATAATGGTGGGAAAAACAAGAAATATTTAGGGAACGTCAATTAAGGCAAGCCATACATTATGCAATTTTATTTTTTTTAACCTCGGGTTGAAGGAAAGAAAGTTGTTTGATTCCCCTAGCAACACAGTCAACATTGATGGAAAAATTCCTCCCGGAGCTCTATTGTGTTCTGCCGGAGGGGAGCCTTCCCCAACCGTAGAATACAATGATCACTGCTAGTAGTGGCTATAGCCACCGGCAGTGATTGGGTGAAAAAAACTCAATGGATCGACTTCAGTACAACCAGCCTGCCCATAGACTGATCGAAATTCAACCATTTCCTGCAAAACTGGCCAAATTTCGATCTATCTATGGTTGTCTTAAGGATGGAAACATCTCTCAGGCGAGCGAGATCAGAGGAGGGTGGCCAGACTGGATCAAGCTGACAGAAGGGCTCCAGTAACTCTGATAACCACTCTTCACAACTGTGAATGCAGAAACATGTCCAACCTTGAGGGGGATGTGCTACAATAGGACAAGAACATGTTGAGTTCCACTCCTGTCAGCCAAGAACAGAAAGCTGAGGATGCACTAAGTTCACCACAGCTGGACAGCTGGAGACTAGAAAATGTAGTCTGGTCTGATGAATCTGTAATACAGATTTTGGTTTCATAATTGGCTGTG
The DNA here is from genome assembly GCA_037952925.1 of Lithobates clamitans. Taxonomy (NCBI): domain Eukaryota; kingdom Metazoa; phylum Chordata; class Amphibia; order Anura; family Ranidae; genus Lithobates; species Lithobates clamitans. The sequence continues at coordinate 822,877 of JBBGZY010000155.1, read as the reverse complement.
TTGCATTTAAAGAAGTAGAAACTGCATGCTGGGAAGGTGGTGCACCTCGCAGAAGATCCTGGGCATGTAGTGTGGGTGCTGAGCTTATTGGTCTGTGTGAATTACCATTACCAATAGCAAAATGTTGTATGCCCCCCCCCACAAAAAAAATGTTGCGGCTTAAAGGGAGGGATGGAGGAAAGAAAGAAAGAAAGAAAGAAAGAAAGAAAGAAAGAAAGAAAGAAAGAAAGAAAGAAAGAAAGAAAGAAAGAAAGAAAGAAAGAAAGAAAGAAAAGGAAAGAGAGGGATGGAGGGACAACAGGCCCAGATCCTATACCACAATAGCCATATATGTATTTCCAGAAAGTTTAACAATCAACAGATAAAGATACTCCAAACACCTGGTGTTAGCGCTTCAATCATCACGGCACCATGGTTGTTATGGTGTCAGGGTGATTAAAGCACATTATTTCTATCATTACATTGTAATATAAAATGAAATAGTTCAACTCACCATAATGCAGAATCAGTGGGAGCCCCGAGTGTGTCACTTGCCACGTTGCTTGCCACCAGATGCCATCAGGTGTCCCCAGCAGAGTCCATCCTTATATCAGGCATTCCCATCAGAATCCGTCCTTACATCAGGTGTCCCCAGTAGAGTCCCTCCTTACATAAGGTGCCCCCAGTAGAGTCCCTCCTTACATCAGGCATTCCCAGTAGAGTCCCTCCTTTCATCAGGCATTCCCAGTAGAGTACCTCCTTATATCAGGCATTACCAGTAGAGTCCCTCCTTACATCAGGTGCCCCCAGTAGAGTCCCTACTTACATAAGGTGCCCCCAGTAGAGTCCCTCCTTACATCAGGTGCCCCCAGTAGAGTCCCTCCTTACATCAGGCATTCCCAGTAGGGTCCCTCCTTATATCAGGCATTCCCAGTAGAGTCCATCCTTACATCAGGCATTCCCAGTAGAGTCCCTCCTTACATCAGCTGTCCCCAGTTACCAGTGGCGTCACTAGGGTTGGTGTCATGCGGTGCGGAAAAACATGGCTTTACCCCCCTCCCCCCATAGTACCCTCCTCCATCAGTATAGACCCTCCTTCATCTGTACAGACCCCCTGGACAAACCAGCCCCATCTGTACAGACCCCCCAGGACAACTCAACCCCCTCCATCTGTACAGACCCCCTCCGGAGTACAGACCGCCACAGGACAATTCACCCCCCAGGAGTACATACCCCCCAGGACAATTCACCCCCCAGGAGTACAGACCCCCCCAGGACAATTGACCCCCCCAGGAGTACCGTCCCCCCATTCATGCACCTGGGCGTGCAGCCGCCCGGAGAGTTACTTGCTCAGACTGTCACTGACTCTCCAGGCGCACAATGTGATAGGAGGCAGCCAGTGAGAGAGACAGCTGAGTCTCAGTCAGACAGGGATAGCGCGGCATCGGGACCCAGGACTCTCCATTAGACCTCGGTGCCACTCAGGACTCACTGTGCTCTTCTCCGCACCTCTTACAGAACCAGGAGGCGGAGCCTGGGTGGCAAGAAAGCAACCAATAGAAATGGGCTCTGCCTCTTGGTTTTACTTTAACTGGTCAAATGTAAAATGGCAACGGAGACAGAAATGACCAGTGCCGTGGACCTCTGAAGGTGGCAAGGAAAAAAAAAAGTTGTCAAGCACTGTATGCATTCCTCATCCTCCCCGAGCCCCAGTCGGCTGGGGGCCCCATAGCGCCGCGTGGGTCGCTATGGTGGTAGTCCCGCCACTTTACGCATGTGTAAGCAAGTAATATATGGACCTTAGATTGTAAGCTCCTTGAGGGCAGGGACTGATGTGAATAAATGGTTGGTGCTTTGTTAATAACTGCTAGTAATCTTTTATTTAACTACTGGCCAGGAAGACATTTACTGAAAGACCCTGACCTCGTTTTATCACCTTACTTTTATATATTCAGAATTAATAATCCCCTGAAACATTTACATAATTTTCCACCAATGTTATTAGAAACTCTTTTTTTCCATCAACCACTATATAAAAAAGGTATAGTTTTTAAGTAATGGTCCTTTAAATGCCAAATGGTAATGTCTGTTTAATCTTCCTTCACTGCTATTTCTAAAACATCTTTGCTTATAGTCCACCCAATTCTAAAGAAGGGAATTTTATACCGTGTTACGAAAACTCATTGTGAGCATTAAATAACCCTTCCTTCAAAGCCGTGTCAGGATAATCATACCCCTCATTGTATTAATGGCCAATTTCCCTTCAGCATTCTGCGAAGGAAAAGAGCGCGAGCCGAGCATTTTGCCCCGCTCCCCTTGAATATCCTGACTTGTCTGCGGCACAAATCTCCTGATCCCTTTCTTCAATAGCTCATTTACACTGAGTTGTTGAGCAGGTGAAGGGCTCAGTGAATTTAACGTAGACTTACAGAAAACCTTTTCACTGCGACCCTTGAGGTAAGAAAGATTGAACCATTCGATTTTCCCCAGCTGTCATTGTTTATTTCGACTCGGGCTGAGGAAGAAAAAAATATAGGTAAACTGAATAATTTGCTGGAAGCTAGTCTGTAACTAATAACTGTGGGATGCAATTCATCAGATGAATGCAAGCCAAAGAAAAGCTAATGGGGGCTTTTAAAGTAAAGCTCTAACCCAAGCCCTATGTTTCATAATTCCTCCCATGGCCTTCAGAATCTTTAGAAGATTCTGACTATTCTCAGTGTTCTCGTTTTGAGTGTCCACAGAATTTCTTAAAGCTGGCTGTGGTCAGTCAGGTACTTTCAAAGAGGAATTATAGCTTAACTCAGGGCTACTTGCTTCCAACCCACCAAGGACCCCTTCCCCCATGAAGCCCTCACCAGCAGTTTGATATGCTTTTTTTTACTTACCCTTTTCTGATGTCTTCTGGGTGGGCACCTGACCTGCTGGGGCCAAAATATTTTTACTGCTATCCAGGGCACCATTAACACTGATGGAGGCTTTTCAAAGAAAGTTCCAACTCCAGCCCTGTTTTCCATAATTCCTCCCATGGCCTTCAGAATCTTTAGAAGATTCTGATCATTCTCAGTGCTCTTGTCCTGAGTGTCCTCAGAAATTCTTATAGCTGGTTGTGGTCAGTGAGGTCCTTTCAAAGAGGATATATAACTTAGCTTGCGTGCTTCCAACCCACCAAGGACCCCTTCCCCCTTGAGGCCCTCACCAGCAGTATGATATGCTTTTTTTTTTACTTACCTTTTTGTGATGTCTTCTAGGTTGGCACCTGACATGCTGAGGCCAAAATATATTTACTGCACCATTAAAGCTGATGGAATCTTTTAAAATAAAGTTCCAACTCTAGCCCTGTGGTCCATAATTCCCCCCATTACCCTCAGAATCATTAGACAATTCTGAGAATTCTCAGTGCGCTTGTCTTGAGTGTCCTCAGAAATTCTTATAGCTGGTTATGGTTAGTCATGTCTTTTCAAAAATGAACTAAAGCCTAAGGCCCCTTTTACATGGGTGTTCCGTATGTCCGTTTTTCATCCATCCGTTGAGGGATGAAAAACAGACATACTGTACATGTATCTCTGTGGAATAGCAGACGTTAGCAGGTGATCATCCGCTGACTTCCACTGACATCTGTCCCTGTTGAGCTAAGCTAAGCTCAGTTTTTTAAGACAAAAGAAAACCCTATTTTTCTTCCTTTAAAAAAAACGAAACGGATGGAAAGTGGATGTTAGCTGACGATCCGCTTACATCCTATCCGTTGACATCCATTTTTCAACCCTTTTATTTTCCTCATTAAACACACTGTATATAGCTGGTTTCTAAGGATGGGGCCAGGAAGCCAGCAACCGTGTCCTTTACAAGAATAAGTCATCAGCTGTCAGTAGGGTTCCCCGCTGACAGCTGAATGTAAAAAAAAAAAATGTGAAAAAACGGTGTTGGGTTCCCCCCAGGTCCATACCAGGCCTTTCGGATCTAGTATGAATTCAGGGGAAACCCCCCCCCCACGCCATTTTTTTAAAAAATGGAGTGGGGACCCCCCAAAATCCATACCAGACCCTTATCCGAGCATGCAGCCCAGCAGGTCAGGAAAGGGAGGGGATGAGTGAGTGCACCCTCGAACCACACCAGTCCGCAGGTCCTCAACATGGGGGGAGGTGGGTGCTTTGGGGCAGGGGGAGCTCTGCACCCCCCACCCCAATGCATTTTGCCCACACCATGATTTTGATCAGTTTTTTTTACAAAAAAATGGGTGTGAACTGAACTAAAAAACAGAACGCCCGTGTGAAACCAGCTTTTAATCCACCAAGGTCCCCCCTTGAGGCCCTCACCAGCAGTATGATTTGCTTTTTTTTTACTTACCTTTTCTGATGTCTTTTGGGTGGGCACCTGAAATCCTGAACCCCGACTTTTTGTTTTGCTGCTAACTGGGGCTCCATTAAAGAAGACCTTCACCTTGAACCTCCATAAACATCTAAAGGCACAACTCCAAGAAATTTTAAAATGATCCCTTGTGGTGGGGCTGTGCTTGCTCTAGGAGTTTTAACTGCTCATTTTGACATCTTATTTTAGCTAGAGTAATGAAGGGTTATAACCCCTATCATTTCTTTTGCCATCTGTGTCCCATTGGAGAAATTTCCCTTCACTTCCTGTCCCATAGCCATAACAAGAAGTGATGGAATCCCTGGTTGTCACCAAGGTCACCAGAACTAATGTACCCACTGAAAGATTTCCCCTCTATTCTAATTCTGAGGACAACCCAAAATTTTGGATTACCTTTAATTTCCACTTTCGGTGAAAACAGCAAACAAGACAAATAGAGAGGGTGAATCTAATCCCTCTCCGCTCTATCCAGAAAAAAAATTAAAAAATGTTTTGCCTTTAAAACCACTTCCATACCGCTGAGCATCAAATTACGTCCTCGGCTTTCTCAGTAGTGATATCTGAATGATGCTTGCAACTGCAGGCATCATTCAGATATAATTTTTTTCATCCGGCAATTCCCTTCACCATAAGAACAATCATAGTGGCTGTTCAGCCGCTTGATCGTTGTTACAGGCTCGGGAGGGGACATCCTCAATCGGCGAGCCGGAGAAGGAATCCGCTGGCGCCGGAAGAAAGTCATAGAGAGATCCGAGGGACAGATGGTCCTGGCAATCTCTATGACTCTCGGAGGCCCGGGCGTGACGTTATGACGTCACGTCTGTGCCGGGGGAAGTAAACAATGCCAGGGGCTCAGCAGGAGAGCCTGAGATTGTTCTTTTGTTTATCTTTTTAGCTCAGCCTTTCTTGCGTGGAGGAGATTTGTGGGATCTTATAGACCCCACATCTCTCCATAAGGAGGACCTGTCACACACTATTCTTATTACAATAGGAAAGTAATAGGAAAAAAAAATAATACTTTTTTTTTTTAAAGGGAAAGTAAAAAAAAAAAAATTAAATAAAATAAACAATAAAAAAGCGCCCCCGTCCCCGCAAGCTCGCACGCAGAAGCGAACACACACATGTGAGGTATCACCGCGAACGTTAGAGCGGGAGCAATAATTCTAGCCTAAAACCTCCTCTGTAACTCTAAACAAGTAACCTGAAAAAAAAATTTAAAGCGTTGCCTATGGAGATTTTTAAGTACCGAAGTTTGGTGCCATACCACGAGTGTGCGCAATTTTTAAAGTGTGACATGTTAGGTATCTATTTACTCGGCTTTACATCATCTTTCACATTATTCAAAAAAATTGGGCTAACTTTACTGTTTTTTAAATTTTTTTATTCATGGAAGTGTTTTTTTTTTTTAAATCGCATTTGAAAAATTGCTGCACAAATACCGTGTGACTTAAAAAGTTGCAATGGCTACCATTTTATTCCTTAGGATCTCTGCTAATTATATATATATATATATATATATATATATATATATATATATATAATGTTTGTGGGTTCTGTATAATTTTCTAGCAAAAAAATTATGATTTTTACATGTAGAAGAGGAGTGCTGGAATTTGCTTATTGTGGTACATAAGGCTGAACCCTGGGGAGGAAGGTTGCTTGGGTTATCTGATTGTTTTGCCTTGAGGATGATGAATAAGGTGAAATCTCCTCTGCTGTCTGACACTCCAGAATGTGGGTGGCCCTCAATGTTCTCTACATTGTTAGTAGGCCTGTAATGTATAGGGTGACATCAGAGAACCATACCTCCCAACTTTTTGAGATGGGAATGAGACACCTATCAGCAAAAGTATGCAGGCATAGAACACACCCCAAGCCACACCCCCTTTAAGGAGAATTGAACAAAAAAACAAGATTGGTTAAACCCACAAGTGTTTTTTTTTACCACTACTATTCCTTTATATTGGCTTTTGGAATTTACACATTCAGCAATTTAGAAATCAGATGAAAGGTTTAGCGCTGGGAAACACTTTTTGATAGATAAAAAGTGCAATTTTATATACATCTATAAGGATCAAACCAAAGTGAGGGACAAATGAGGAGGAATGAGGGACAGAGGGACATTGCTCCAAATCAGGGACAGTCCCTCGAAATCAGGGACAGTTGGAAGCTTTGGAGAACTGGTCAGGGCAACAAATAAGCAATAAACAAGCAATAAGGTAAGTATATCACCTTAGTCATCATCCCCTATGCAGGCTACCCTTGAAGTGGGGACCATTCCAAGGATAACATTTTTGTTACCCCAGAGTTAAAGTTCAAGTGCAATATAGCCTGATAAAAAGAGGATTTGGAGTACCAGATACAGCTGTTTTTACAACTTTGTTAACAAGCTCTACATAAGAGCTATTTGCATTGCCCAGCACCTATCAACCAAATGTGGATTTCTTTAATGGTCTTCTTTCCCATATAGGGTAACAACGAAGTAGTTCTTATTTAGCGCACTTATAAAGACTCATAAACAGTGATTTGCTTTCCTAGGAGTTTGAAAACGCAGATGTGTCTCATTTGTGGGAACTGCTTCTTGTTTTCTCCAAGTTGTGTTCATTAGGCAGAGGAGCTGCTTTCAAAAACGGAACAATAAGCAATGAGCAAATGCAAAATTAAATGGAAAATATTTCAATGCAGGTGCAGAGAGCGGCAGCCATAACAATGAACTATTGTACTACATTTCATCAGTTTAGGAACCGGAATCATAGGGGGGCTTCTTCCAGAAGAAGCATTTTGTATTTTTTATTTTTTTTACATTCGGATCAGCTGTGCCTGGCTTGACCCACACAGCCACGTCATGCATTAACACAGATCTGTGAATGGAAGACTACGAGTCCAATCTGCCACTGTGGCAGAAGGGCTCATAGTCCTCAATGGAGCACAAGTACAGTGTAGGCAAATGTTGGCCTGCAGGTGGCACTGTGCCGGTTTTTTTTCAGGCTGGCAGGAGACCACTGAGCACTAATTTGTCTCCAGTTATGGGCTCCAGACAGCCATCTTTGGTAAGACAGCATATCATAGTGGATGCTGAAATCCCACGTGATTTGGGTGGCCATCTTAACACAGAAGTGCTTAAATAGCAGATTCAGTGTGATTCAGCATACTGTCAGTGTTAGAATAGGTTAGGAAAAGAGCCCTGCTGGTAGAAGAGGATAGGAGCAGTGATGGTGTAACCTGCAACCAGTGCTGGGACAAGGTCATCTACCGCCCAGGGCGAACATGCCAAACTGTGCCCCCCCCCAAGATGCATGAGCATTGTGCGTCAGCAAAAATACCCTCAGTAAAACACTGAGCACTAATGTGCATGCTTACCCCTAAGCAAAATAACCACCCCCCTCTTTCCCAAAACAAAATCCCCCCCTCCAAATCCTCTACCCCTAACATTTCCCCTCCTAGTACACATGTCCCCCCCACACGCACACTTCAAATGTCCCCCTCCCAGCACAAATTCCTCCCAAATCCCCCTTCCTAGCACAAATCTTCTTCCCCTCTCCCAACACAAATTCCCCTAAATCACCACTCTTAATACCCCCCCCCCCATCCCCCACCCACCCACATTTCCCCTACTAGAACAATACTCTCCGCTACCCCTAAATTCCCCCTTTTAACACAAATCCCCTCCCCCCAATCTCCTTGTGGCGACCGCTCCCCCCTCCCCCCACCTCACATAATATCACAGTGCCCAGGGTAACTGCCCTTCCTGCCCACCCCTTGTGCCGGCCCTGCCTGCAACATATGTTGTGCCATTGCTGTAAACTGCTTTATTTCTGCTATCGTTCAGTTTATTCAATATAAACAACATTTAAGTATCCAGGTGAAGTCACGGTAATCCTAATCCATTGATTACTTCCTCCATCTTCATAACCAAACTCTGTATCTTTCTATGGACCTGGGGCTGGAGGAATAGTCTGCAGGAGCCTGTGCATTGCACCCACAATGCACTGGTCAGAGTTGACATGATTTTCAGATTCCAATGCAATAATTAATTAATTAACTAACTTTTTGGGGGTTTTGCAGTATGAGTACATTTAGTGTAGCAATAAAATCATCTACTTTATTAAAATACTATTGGCAACTCACTGAGTTAACAGATAAAATGCTCAGGACTGCTATAGTTCAAAACAGGTAGTACCAGTAACCATTCTGGAGTGCACAGGGAAGCATGTGCGGAAGTGATCTCACATTGGCTGTCCTGTAAGCGTGGCTATGCGTTTCAGAGTTTGCTGCTCTTTTCTCAGGCCTGCTCTTTCCTAAGTTGTCAATTGTATTTTAATAAAGTGGATAACTTTAATGTTACACTTAGTGGGTGCCCTCTTACTACCATTTTTGTTCCATTAGAGGGGCTACTTTCTACTCTGGGGTGGCTGCTCTAAGTGAGTCTGTGGATAGCATCACAGGACTAATTTCTTGAGTTGGACTTTTATGGACTTGTGCTGATTGACCTATTAGCGCCATTTATCCCACTTTTTGTAGTATGAGTACATTTGTCTGCAACAGGGACACCAACATGTGTTGTATGGAGGAGTGATGGAGTTAAAGGCTCTGTTCAAACCTGTGCAGGCTCAACGGTGCGCTTGATTTTGTGTGATTTGGCAAGTCGCATTTGGGGCAGTCTATTTATTTCAATGGGCTGCCCTACATGCAAAAAAATCACACAAGTGCAGAACCCCTTTTTTTAACCATTTTCATTGTTCTGACTGGAGAACATATGACATCCTTCTGAACAAGCCACCCGGGCACGCACCCCCCCCCCCCCCCCCCCCCCCGGGACGTGTAGTGCGGCGATCGGTGGTGCATCTTTGATCACGGTAAAGAGCCTATGACATGGGCTCTTTACCATGTGATCAGCTGTGTCCAATTCCTCTACTTACTCTGACAGCATGTGAGGAGAGGAGAGCCGATAAGCTGCTTTCTTCAGTGGGGACATCTGCACTGATAATCAGTGCAGCCTCACCGGTGATGCCAATCAGTGCCCATTAGTGATGCCTTTCGGTGCCCATCAGTGATGCCGGTCAGTGCCCAATTAGTGCCTTCTATCAGTGCCCGTCAGTGCTGTCTCTCAGCGCCCATCAGTGCTGCCTATCAGTGCACATAAATGCTGCCCATCAGTGCCGCCTATCAGTACCCATCAGTGCCGTCTATCGGTGTCCATCAGTGATGCATATCAGTGTCCATCAGTGCTGCATACTGTATTAGTGCCGCCTATCAGTGCCCATCAATGCTGCATATCAGTGCCACCTACCAGTGCCCATCAGTGCCACCTACAAGTGTCCATCAGTACTGCATATCAGTGTCCATCAATGCTGCTTATCAGTGCCCATCAATGCTGCATATCAGTGCCACCTATCAGTGCCCTTCAGTGCTGCATATCAGTGCCACCTACCAGTGCCCATCAGTGCCACCTACCAGTGCCTATCAGTTCCACCTACAAGTGTCCATCAGTGCTGCATATCAGTGTCCATCAGTGCTGCATATCAGTGTCCACCAGTGCTGCATATCAGTGCCATCTATCAGTGCCCATTAGTGCTGCATATCAGTGCCACCTACTAGTCCCCATCAGTGCCACCTACCAGTGCCCATCAGCGCCACCTACAAGTGACCATCAGTGCTGCATATCAGTGTCCATCAGTGCTGCATATCAGTGCCACCTATCAGTGCCCATCAGTGCCACCTATCAGTGCTGCATATCAGTGCCAACTATCAGTGCCCATCAGTGCTGTATATTAGTGCCTCCTCATCAGTGCCCATCAGTGCTGCCTCATCAGTACAGCCTATCAGTGCCTGTCAGTGCAACCTTATCAGCATACATCAGTGAAGTCAGTCAGTAAAAATTACTTATTTTATAACAGAAACCAAGAAAAACTTTTTTTCCAGACTTTTCAGTCTTTTTTCATTTGTTTAGCAAAAAATAAAAACCCCAGTGGTGATTAAGTACCACCAAAATAAAGCTCTATCTCCCCCCAAAAAATGATAAAAATTTAATTTGGGTGCAGCATTGCATGACCGCACAATCGTCATTCAAAGTGCAACAGCGCTGAAAATTGGCCTGTGCAGGAAGGGGGTAAAAGTGCCCGGTATTGAAGTGGTTAAATCGCACGCTAACTTTGTTAACAAGGTGCATTGGGATCCTGTTAGGAATTAATGGCACCACCACAAGCCTGCAAAAGGGATGCACTTTTTTGTGGACTGCAGGAACGAGGCCCCGCTACGCACCAATGTGAACCACACTGAAGAGTGTCATAGACAGTGTTCATGGATTCCCCGCAATGTCATCACATATTCTATGCACAAAACACTTTTGAAACATTTACTTTTGGATCATTGTATTATTTATCTTTTTGAAGTGATTTATTTGATTTTTAATTTCAGACATTGCATTATCTTCATGAAATTACAGATTTAAGACCAATTCATTTTTTTTTTCCAGTAAAGTAGATTAAGTTAGTTTTTGATTTGATCCAAAAAGGATTGCTTTAATACCAGCAAAGAGCATTCCCAGGACTCAGCTGGGGTGGGACGAGGTACTTTTGGGTATTCTTACTGATTGATTTGGTTCTCTGGCCTGGGGACACTTTCAGCAAAGATCCTGAGAATTAAAGTGTGTAAATTGAATACTACATGTGTATACATAGTTCTCTTTTTACCTTGTAAATGTGGTTGTGCAAGAATTTTTATACTGGGATGAGTAAATATTTGATAAATACCTATTGACCCTGCTAGGTTCTGCTGTATCTGAGGCTTTCCTTTGATAGGATGACCACGCTATTCTAACCACTCCAAGGGTTGTCACCTTCCAGCGAACTTCAGGCAACTGTGCTTTCATCCAATCTGCTGCCGTCAGCGCCCCCTGCTGGTTGATTGTTATCTGCTCTGACTATTTAGAAGCTGAGAACGGGACTTCCTGTAACTGCTATCTTTGCTGAACAGCTTGGTTTATTAAAGGAAATGAAAAAATAATTGATCTACCGGCAGGATCAAAATAAATGGGCTGCAGTGCAGTGGCCCAAAATCACATGTGCACCTGCAGGCCACCTCTGTTGGCGAGGTGTGTTAGGGTGCCCATCAGAATGAATGGCACTGCATCACATCATCGCAAATAGCATGAGGTGCCTTGGAATGCGATAACATGCACTATATTACCAAAAGTATTGGGACACCTGCCTTTACAAGCACATCAACTTTAATGCCATCCCAGTCTTAGTCCGTAGGGTTCAATATTGAGTTGGCCCACCCTTTGCAGCTATAACAGCTTCAACTCTTCTGAGAAGGCTGTCCACAAGGTTTAGGAGTGTGTCTATGGGAATGTTTGACCATTCTTCCAGAAGTGCATTTGTGAGGTCAGGCACTGATGTGGACGAGAAGACCTGGCTCGCAGTCTCTGCTCTAATTCATCCCAAAGGTGTACTATTGGGTTGAGGTCAGGACTCTGTGCAGGCCAGTCAAGTTCCTTCACCCCCACTCTGCCATGTCTTTATGGACCTTGCTTTGTGCACTGGTCCAAATCATTTGGTGGAGGGGGGATTATGGTGTGGGGTTGTTTTTCAGGGGTTGGGTTTTGTCCCTTAATTCCAGTGAAGGGAACTCTTAAGGCGTCAGCGTACCAAGACATTTTGGACAATTTCATGCTTTGTGGGAACAGTTTGGGGATGGCCCCTTCCTGTTCCAACATGACTGTGCACCAGTGCACAAAGCAAGGTCCATAAAGATATGGATGAGGGAGTTGGGGGTGGAGGAACTTGACTGGCCTGCACAGAGTCCATCAGTGCCTGACCTCACAAATGCCCTTCTGGAAGAATGGTCAAACATTCCCATAGACACACTCCTAAACCTTGTGGTCGGCCTTCCCAGAAGAGTTGAAGCTGTTACAGCTGCGAAGCGTGGACCAACGCAATATTGAACCCTACATACTAAGACTGGGATGCCATTAAAGTTCATGTGCGTGTAAAGGCAGGCGTCCCAATACTTTTGACAATATAGTATATATGTTCCAACAACATGATAGTGTGAATGGGGCCTAATGCTGGCTCCACACATACCGACAGGGCTTTTTTTTAGTGGGAACAGGGGGAAACGTTCCGGCACTTCAAGCCAGTAGCGTATCCAAGGTATGGCACATATGGCAAGTGCCATGGGCGCCATATGAAGCTGGGCGCTCGTGAGTGGCTCGGCAGCAGGGATGTACTGGCCATCGGGACTATCGGGAGTTTCCCGGTGGACCGATGGCTCAGTGTGAAGGTTTCTGTATCAGACAGCCAGCCTGTGTCAAAGTACAGTAATGGCTGCAGGAGCCGCACAGCCATTACTTTGAGCACCGCGCCAATGTACTCTGCAGGGCTGGACCGGTACAAGGAAGGGGCGGATACCCTGGGCTGGGCGGTACAATTTGCTGGAGGGAGGGGGGCGCAGGTGAAGTGCCAGCAGTCTGGTCTGAGTCTCTCTACCCTACTCTAACAATGTGCCCAGTGCGCTCCTTCACCCAGCACAAGCACCAGCCTTCCGTGTCAGCACTGCCACTTCCCTCCCCCTAAGGCACTTAGTAGTCCCATCCCGGCGTCACTCATGGCCGGAGGTGGAATGGGAGGAGCTTGGAGAGCTGCTGCCAGTGCCTAAGCTGCAACCAAGAGGAGCCGCCGAGGAGTATCCAGCAAGTTCAGCAAAAAGTGTGTATAAGCAAAGCTGAGTGTTATAATGAATGATTCATTGCCAAATACCATGCAAGATGGGGCCATCTGACTGACTTAATAATGAACTGTCTAGATCTGATTGGGGGAGGGGAGGAGGCTGAGGGGAACATTATCAATGCTAGTATGCTACCTACTTATAATTTCTGTTATATGCAGCATGGGGGGGGGGATTAATGTACTGCCACTGGCCAGCAATAAATGCATCACTGTTAAGGTTATCTGAAAGATGGGTTTCAAATGTTTTGACAGGAGCGCAGTTTCAGTGCTTGCCATAGTCACCATTTTCAGGAGATACACCTCTGTCTCCAGCACTGAATGTATGTAATGGCAAGGGGTGCTGGAGGGTCTATTGATGCTGGCTGCTGGGGGATCTACTGTTCCTGGAGGAGATCTATTTTTGCATGGTGGTCTATTGTTGATGGGGAGGTCTACTGTTTATTTATGGTCAATTTACACTGCACTTTTCCATATATATTATACATTGACATGAGTCCCTGCCCTCAAAGCGCTTACAATCTAAAGTTCCTAGCTCACATTCATATATACTAGGGCTAATTTACCTGCCAGCAGGTCTTTACAGTGTGGGAGGAAAAAAGAGTACCCGGAGGAAACCCACACAGGCACAGGGAGAACATGCCAACTCCAGGAATGTAGTGTCAAGGTTGGGATTTGAACCAACAACCCTATTGCTGCTAGGCAGAAGTGCCAACTACTTAGCTGCTGTGCTGCCCGTTCTTTGTGCTTTCCCAAACTCCAATCCTCCATCTTTTTTGATTTGCAGCAGAAACCACAGCATATGGGATATACACAGGGGCGGACTGACCATTAAGCCACTCGGCAACTGCCCGAGGGCCCTAGGCTACTAGGGGGCCCCATCAGGGTTGCCAGCCTCAGTAGAACCAGGGACAGTATGTATAAATCTGTGTTTTTTTTTACATCTGTCTATGTATACTGTGTGTACATGTATGTGTATACTGTGTGATTGTATACTGTGTGTGTGTATACTGTGTGGCCCCATAATCTCTGATTGCCTGGGGGGCCCCATAATCTCCTATTGCCGGGGGCCCCATGAGTTATCAGTCCGCCCCTGGATATACATTACTCAAATCCAAAATAAAGGGGTGCTTTAAACTCTGAAAGGAAAGGATTTCACACCAAAGGTTTGTGGCAAGTGGTGTTCCTCACCCATTACACCCTTATGTTGCATTACTGAAGGACCATCATTCGAGCTGGTCCCTACTGGAGTGAAGCATCCAAGGGCCAAAAAATGAGCCTCACACACAAACTCATTACAATGCACCACAACAAACCATAAATCCTAACCCTAAACCAAAGAACAAAAATGTCATGTTTGGCATCTTACCCATTCTGAGGGACTATGCAAAGCAGCCTGGAGCACAATCACATGGGTTGTAAGGTGGGTTAGTCTGTGTTGCCTTGGAGCAGCCCATTACTTTGAATGGGCTATACAGCGCACCACAACAGACCATAAATCGTGCATGCACACACTATTACATTACCACTTTCTACACGCGTGTTTGTGACATCTAAATAAACAGTTATTCTGAACCAGATTAGTAGTCTTTTAAGCCTAGGGATGTAAGCCTTAAAGAGACTGTTCATTTGCCCCACCAACTTATACTCACCTTCTTGGTGCTTTCGCAAACTCTGATCCTCCATCTTTTTTGATCCACAGCAGAAACCACAGCATATGGGACATGCATTACCAAATCCAAAATAAAGGGGTGCTTTAAACCCCAAAAGGCATTGGAAAGGAAAGTATTTAAGAACCAAGTTTTGTAGCCAGTGATGTTCCTCACCCATCACACCCTGATGTTTCATTACTAAAAGGACCACCTCTAGACCTGGTCCCTACTGGAGTCAAGCATCCAAGGGCCAAACAAATTAGCCCTGCACACCCATTACAATGCACCTCAATGGACCATAAGTCTTGCATGCAGCATCTTTTGGCTGCACACACTAGTACATTACTACTTTTCACATGCGGGTTTGTGAAAAAAAAATAGTTATTGCCAATAGGATTAGTAGTCCCCTAAGCTTAGGGAGGTAGAGATATGAAGTGCTCTGTTAAGATGCTGTCAGGACAAGAGAAGCTCGAATCAGTCTCATCCTTTGCACAAAGCAGTTGTTGCATGGCAACAGCAAAAAATAATGACAATGCCGGTGAGACGAAAGCATTTTCTATATGATGGATTCTGTTGCATAGGCTAAATGCGGTTCATGGTGGTGATGTAAGCATGGAAAAGCCGAGCAGAGCTCTTTAGCAGTGCCTTTACTCCAGGCATGTTGAACAACCTTTGAAGAGCAAATTTGCATGGTGGTCCTTATTTTGAAGAGACAATCCAACCAGATAATTTATTCATCAATTACGGCGCTCAAAAAACATCCTTTGCCTAAACTGTCTAAGCCAAATCCTCCTTCATTTGTGTCTCACACACTCCCCCTCCCAGACACTGCAGCTCACAGTAGGGGGGTTATAGCAACAGAGGCAACGTTACCATTCTGGAAAGCAATGAGCAGGACTGGGTGTGGCCAGGTGCTGATTGACAAGCTACAGGTCTGTGAATCATCAGTGACAAGGCTGATAGCCACACCCCCTGCAACATCATCTCCTCCCACTGTAGTGCAAACGGGCACAGCCAACATGTGAGTGACAACTCTGCTGTCAATTCGAGAGCAGTGCAGAATTGTTGCCACACAATTACCAGAAGCTTTTTAGGTGGACTTCACTACCAGAATCTGCTGAGATGATGTCACTCCCTCATATGTAAAATCCATAGACAGCATGCCTTCCATTGAGAGCTCAGTGCTTTAAACCCCCAAAAGGCATTGACTTCTCGAAATAAGAGATTGGAATTTACACCCAAGGTTTGTACCAGATAGTGTTCTCCACCCATGACACCCTGATGTTGCATTACTGAAGTACCACCACCAGAGCTGGGCCCTACTGAAGTCATGTATCCAAGGTCCAAAAAAATGGACTCCACACACCCATTACCTGGACCCTTTAAGTTTGGGTCTTACACCCAAATGCTAACCCATGCAGTCTTCCGGGGGCCACCTGGCTCATCAAAGTCAATTACAAGAGAACCTGTTGCTTTGCCTAGATTCTCTATTACTACTTGAACACTGAAAGGTTTTACCCCCTTCATGACCAGGCCATTTTTTTGCTATTCAGCACTGTGCTACTTTAGCCGCTTGCCGACCAACCTCCATCATTATACTGCACTGAGGGGGTGCCGATGCTCGTGACCAACGGTCGCGATGACCGCCACCCACGAGCGATCATGGGCACGAGAGGCAGAACAGGGACACGCGTGTGTGTAAACAAACAAATCCCTATTCTGTTCTGAGAGGAGATGCAGATTGTTAGTTCCTAATAGCTAGGAACCATGATCTGTCATCTCTTATAGTCAGTCCCCTCCCCCTACAGTTAGAACACACAGTCAGGGAACACAGTTAACCCCTTGATCGCCCCCTAGTGTTAACCCCTTCCCTGGCAGTGACATTCATACAGTAATCAGTGCATTTTTATAGCACTGATCGCTGTATAATTGTCAATTGTCCCAAAAATGTGTCAAAAGTGTCCGATGTGTCCGCCATAATGTCACAGTTACGATAAAAATCGCAGATCGCCGCCTTTACTAGTAAAAAAAAATAACTAAAAATGCCATAAATCTATCCCCTATTTTGTAGACGCTATAACTTTTCAATATACGCTTATTGCAATTTTTTTTTACCAAAAATATTTGGAGGAATACATATCGGCCTAAACTGAGAAATAAATAGCTTTGTTTAAAAAAAATTGGGGATATTTATTATAGCAAAATATTGTGTTTTTTTCCAAATTGTCACTCTTTTTTTGTTTATAACGCAAAAAAATAAAGACCACAGAGGTGTTCAAATACCACCAAAAGAAAGCTCTATTTGTGGGAGAAAAAAAAGGACGTCAATTTTGTTTTGGTGCAACGTCGCAATTGTCAGTTAAAGCAACGCAGTGCCGTATCGCAAAAAATGCTCTGGTCACCGAGCAGCCAAATCTTCCGGGGCTGAAGTGGTTAATTGGCAATTGCTCGGTCATGCGACACTGTATGCAAATTAATTCAGTTTAACAAAATAAGGGCCTTCTTTTGGTGGTATTTGATCCCCACTGGGTTTTTTTAAATTTTTTATTATATATTTTATTATAAGAAATACTAAACATTTTGAGGGAAAAAAAATATTTTCTACTTTCTGTTATAAAACATATTCAATAAAAACAAATTTCTTAATAAATTTAGGTCAAAATGTATTCTGCTACAAGTCTTTGGTAAAAACTGCGTAACTGTATGTGTAACTTTTCTTTTCACAAGTAGAATGCTCCTTATGTGTGTATATTTAGCTGTTTGGCGGCAGTTTCAAAAGCATTTTCAAGTGACTTCTATGCTATCCCACTACATCACCCCTTCCCGTCCGTAGTCTCTGGAAATCTGAGGGAACATTGAATCTACATTACCTCTTTGATGGGTAGCAACAGACACTGTGAGCAGCTGCTAGCTGTCAGACCCAGCTGTCACTAACAGCGCCAGTGCCAGGAACCAGTCAGTTATGACACAGTGATCACATGTGCGGTTTGAATCCCATCCAGGGCACTACCTCTGGGTACTCTGGTTTCCTCCCACACTCCAAAGACATGCTGGTAGGTTCATTGGCTCCTGCCGAAACTGGCCCTAGTATGTGTATATATGCATGTAGGATAAGAACCTAAGATTGTAATCTCCTTAGGGCAGGGCCAGGGACTGATGTGAATGCACAATAAAGTAAAGTGCTGCACTAATTGTTGGCACTATATAAATGCCTGAAATTAAAAAAAATGTAGGCTGGAGGCTTCATTCACAAAATGAGCCTTCAGCCTGCAGATGGCAGTGTGTCTCTTTATCGTCCTATAATTGACAGATACAATTACAGTATGAAAAAAAAAACATTTTATTAACACACTATACCAAATAAAAGTCTTAATGTGCATTTCCAAAATATTTTTGTCTGCTTTGGATGGAACAGGGAAGGCTTAACAACTTACCTACTGGGCACTTTCACCCCCATCCAATTTTCAGATTTCAGCGCTGTCACACTTTGAATGACAATTGCGCAGTCATGCAACGCTGTACCCAAACAAAATTGTTATCATTTGGTGAGACAGATAGAACTTTCTTTTGGTGGTATTTAATCACCACTGGGTTTTTTTATTTTTTGCTAAACAAATTTAAAAAGACTGAATTTTGGGGAAAAAAAGTTAGTTTCTGTTATAAAATGTTCTAAATAAGTAATTTTTCTTCTTCACTGATGTTTGCTGATGAGGCTGCACTGATGGGCACTGATGAGACACTGATGAGGCTGCACTGATATGTGGCACTGATAGGTGGCACTGATGGGCACCGATTGGCACTTATGGACCACCGTACTCCGATATACGTCCTAACTTTGAAGAGGAATATCGTTGTTATGGCAGCAGTTAGCTGCCATAAGCCCGGTATCCTCTTCTTCGGCTGGCGTTCCGCTTTCCGATAATATTGTTCTCTGTGGCAGATTCGCCGCGAGATTACTTTTATTGGCGGCAGGAGGGGGCCTCCCTCCCATCGCGTTCCGGTGCCCTCTGCCGCTTACCGGAGCCGTCGGCAGTGGCAGAGGTGATCGGATCTTTTCCCTTGCTGGGTATGGAGACAAGTGAGGGGAAGATGGCCCCCACCCATCTCCATATCACTGCAGGGTGGAAGCGACATCAAACATAGCTCTTAAAGTGCCATTTTTTGCAAAAAAAATTTTAAATGAAAAATTTTTTTTGTTGTTGTTGAATTTTAGTGTAAATATGAGATCTGAGGTCTTTTTGACCCCAGATCTCATATTTAAAAGGTCCTGTCATGCTTCTTTTTTTTTTTTTAAAGAACAGTGTAAAAATAAAAAATAAAAAGTAAAATAAATAATAATAAAAAATATGAAAACAGTATTCAAACCACACATGTGAGGTATCGGCGTGATAGGTAGAGCTAGAACATTAATTCTAGCACTAGACCTCCTCTGTAAATCAAAACATGCAACCTGTAGAATTATTTAAACGTCGCCTATGGAGATTTTTAAGGGTAAAAGTTTATCGCCATTTCACGAGCGGGCACAATTTTGAAGCGTGACATGTTGGGTATCAATTTACTCAGCGTAACATTATCTTTCACAATATAAAAAATTGGGATAACTTTACTGTTCTCTTATTTTTTAATTCAAAAAAGTGTATTCTTTCCAAAAAAAGTGCGTTTGCGCAAATACGGTGTGACAGAAAGTATTGCAAAACCGCCATTTTATTTTCTAGGGTGTTAGAAAAAAAAAGTCTAATGTTTGGGGGTTCTAAGTAATTTTCTAGCAAACAAAAACTGTTTTTAAAGAGGAGGGCCAGTCAAAAAAAATAAAATAAATAAAAGTCAGCAGCTACAAATACTGCAGCTGCTGACTTTTAATTGGACACTTACCTGTCCCTGGGTCCAGCGATGCGGGGGATCGAAGCCCCGCTCGTCTCCCCCTCCGTTCAGCGGCGCCGGCATTGCAACTGTGGGCACCGGGCTGTGGCTTCACAGCCTGGCACCCACTGCGCATGCGCGAGCGGTGCCGCGTGCCGTGATTGGCTGCTCAGTCACCTGGGACCTGTAATGGGTCCCAGATGATTGACAGGAGGGAGCAGAGCTGAGCCCTTCCTGTGCCGAGGGGGAAGTGATGTCACCAGCCCAGGCACTGGAAGAGGCAGACTACGAGGGACCCCCTAGCAACAGGCATTTAGAGGTAAGTAAAAAAAAAAAAAAATATCCAAATTTTTTTTGTATTTTTTTTTAGGATTTTTCATGTAGTTTTTTTTTTTTTTGGGTGGCACCCCACTTTAACTTGTAAACAACATATCTCAAAAAAAGGCTCGGTCCTTAAGTGGTTAATATCACCCCCTGTCCCTTCGCGCCTTCGTAAACGTGGGTCCTGCTTGCATATGTAAATGAAAATTGTACCACACACGTGAGGTGTCACTGCGAATGTCAAAGTGGGAGCAATAATTCATAATTAACTCTAAACTGATAACCTATAAAGGCTTTTTAAAGCATCACCAATGGTCAATTTTAGGTACCGTAGTTTGTCGTCATTTCACAGGTATGAGCAATTTGAAATTTTTCATTTTCCATAATTTTTTATATTTTGCCAAAAAAAAATGTGTATTGTATTGTGTTTGTGTGCACAAAAAAATAATTTAAAGTGGTTCTAAAGGCTCATTCAATGCATGAAGGTAAAAAAATCCCCCCTCCAAATGCTTACCTGAGCGATATGCTTGAGAGCATCAGCTCTCCGGGGACTCTCCCTCCTCATTGGCTGAGGCAGCAGCAGGAACCATTGGCTCCTGCTGCTGTCAATCCCAACCAGTGAGTCAATGAGGAGAGAGGGGTCTGAATGGACATGCAGAGCAGCAACTCGGGAGTGAGCCTGCCTTGGTGTCCCCATTGCAAGCTTTTTGCTGTGGGGGAACTTGGCAGGAGGGAGGGGCCAGGAGCGCTGGCAGGGGGACCCGAGAAGAGGAGGACCTGGGCTTCTGTGTGCAAAACCACTGCACAGAGCAGGTAAGTATAACATGTTTGTCATAAAAAAAAAAAACTTGCCTTTAATATCGTTACATAGAACATAGAAAAATTGCAAGATCCACTATTTTATTCTCCATGGCCATTGCTTTCAGAAATTATATAATGTTTGGGGGCTGTAAGTAATTTTTTAGCAAAAAAAATGCAGATTTTTACATGGGTTTTTTTTATTTTCCCCACCCAGATGACCAGAAAAAAGTCGAAGAGGATTTTGACATCGACATGGATGCCCCAGAGACAGAGCGAGCGGCGGTGGCGATCCAATCTCAGTTCAGAAAATTCCAGAAGAAGAAGCAGTCGGACTCGTAGTACCTACCTCTCACCACTAGGGAGATAAAATGATTTAATCAGGAAATTAAAAAAAATCTCTAGGCTGCATGTACAAAGGTTTTATTTATAGTCTATTAGACGACTGGCGCACCTAACTGCGGTAATGGTTATCTCAGTTCGATCTGTAACCTCCTATTTTATGTGATGTTATAATAAAACAAGATGAGATGAGATATGAAACCTGCTTCTCTGAGTTTTTTAATATAAATATAACTGTTCACATGGATCTCTACTTTTGCTTTAATAAAAAAAAAAAAAAAAAAAAAGAAGATATCACCGGGTATACTACATATCACCAAGGGTCCCCACAAAACCTTTTATTGCAGGTTCCATCCTTTTTTCATTTAACGCATGACTTCGGGTCTACAACATATATTATAGAGATACTAGCAAGCTTTATTACAGATTTGTACCAGCAGAAAAAAAAAAAAAAAATCTCCTTGGGGTCTAGTAAACTTACTGCAAAGGTTATTCACACATTTTTTATTGCAGAATAGTTAAAATATTTCTAAAACCAAGAAAAAATATATATGTTGAAGCTTACCAGTCCTTGGATGTGGTGGCTACATTTGTGTTAATTTTTCTGGCTTTTTTTCCCCCTTTGTTTTCACCTGATGATCCAGCCATCCATTTCCTGTCCTAGGGTGACAATGCTTACTTACCATACTGTATTGAGAGGTGGCGTTGTCACCCTGGGACAGGAAGTGTGTTAGGACTCCAGAACACTTCCCTCTCTCATTTTTTTTTCAAAACTATAGAGGGGAGGCTTTCTATAGTCTATAGCAGACTTTCTGAACAAAGGGCCAGTTTACTGTCTTTAAGACTTTGAGGGGGCCGGACTGTGGCCAGTGTGAGTAGAAAATGCCCCGGTGTCAATGGAAGTAAACAATGCCCCCCCATCATTGTTATCAGTGCAAAGAATGTTACCCCATTGTTAATATTAGGGAAAGGAATAGTGCCCCATCATTGGCATTAGTGGGAAGAATAGGGCCCTGCAGTTGGTGTCAGTGGGAGGAATAGTGCCCTATTGTTGGTATCAGTTGGAGGAATAGTGCCCCATTGCTGGTATCAGTGGAAGGAATAGTGCCCCATTGTCCTGCCTACTGTCAAGCATGGTGGTGGGAGTGTCATGGTCTGGGGCTGCATGAGTGCTGCCGGGACTGGGGAGCTACAGTTCATTGAGGGAACCATAAATGCCAACATGTACTGTGATATACTGAAGCAGAGCATGATCCCCTCCCTTTGGAGACTAGGCCGCAGGGCAGTATTCCAACACACCTTCAAGACGATCACTGCCTTGCTAAAGCTGAGGGTAAAGGTGATGGACTGGCCAAGCATGTCTCCAGACCTAAACCCTATTGAGCATCTGTGGGGCATCCTCAAACAGAAGGTGGAGGAGCACAAGGTCTCTAACATCCACCAGCTCCGTGATGTCATCATGAAGGAGTGGAAGAGGACACCGGTGGCAACCTGTGAAGCTCTGGTGAACTCCATTCCCAAGAGGGTTAAGGCAGTGCTGGAAAATAATGGTGGCCACACAAAATATTGACACTTTGGGCCCAATTTGGACATTTTCACTTAGGGGTGTACTCACTTTTGTTGCCAGCGGTTTAGACATTAATGGCTGTGTGTTGAGTTATTTTGAGGGGACAGCAAATTTACACTGTTATACAAGCTGTACACTCACTACTTTACATTGTAGCAAAATGTCATGACTGCTGAGGTGCAATGGGCCTAGGTCCCAATTAACGTAACACAATGGGATCAAATCCCCCACCACCCTTTACCCCATTAAATAAGACACTTACAACCATTAGGTTGGAAAGGGCAAGGCCAAAGCTTTATTAACCTCCCTGACGGTATTCCCGAGTGTGGCTCGGGGGTTACATTTCAGCACCATTAGCAGTAAGCCCGAGCCACACTCGGAATTACATCTCAGGATCCTGGTGCAGGTTACTTACCTTGTCCCCAGGATCCTGCGATCTCCCCCCCACGCAATCTGCGGGCTCCGTCCTCTGCCCGAAGCCTTTCTGTGCCAGGCTCCATTCCCTGCGAGCGCCGCGACGCACGGGGACGGAGCCTGGCGGCGAATTCAAAAAAATTTAAAAATCATAACACATACAGTACACTACAAAATTCTGTTTTTTGGGTCTAGAAATCCTGAAGAAAAAGGATAACACATTATCAAGTAGACTATACAAAAAAACAACACGAGGCAATACCTCATTACAGGAAAAAAGCTCTCATCTGTTTCTGCTAATACATATCAGATTTTGGGCATTGTTATACGTGTAAGCACATGCAAGTGCAAAACAATAGTGCAACGCCCTAAATAAAGTGCATAATACAATAAACAATATGACTTGACATGTGAATAAACAGTGTCAAAAATATAAGGTCTAATATTCAGAAAGAGGAGTCCCATAGTGTATATTCAATGAAAAGAAATACTGTGTATAACAACACCAGTGTTCATATAGATGTTCCTCAGGAGGTGCTTCAGTGACCAGCCACCAACATTGAGTGAATATAAAACTCACCAGAGAAAATGGCTACTATTACAGGAGCATATGTGCCCAAACCAGCATAAGGATCTCACAGGAACCACTGCAGCATGTATACTCCAATGACATCTCCTCTTAAGTCTCCGACTAAGGGTCACCAGGAGCCAGGATAAATGTCCCATAGTGTAATACGTTTAATAAAAAACATACAACAGCCAAAGTACAATCCAGGACAGTGAATCTCGCAAACTCACATATGCAGACACTGCCGACCTGGGACAGTGGAGTGACGTCAGCACCAGAATCTCCGCCCCCCCGTAAGCACCTGCTGATTAGAAACAATTGGTAATGTATATACATAATAAGCACATGAAAGTGCAAAACAATATTATTATACTGTGAACAATTATTTTTTTTATATGGTATGTGCTATAGCTATCCACAAAACACATTTTCCACATTATCCACAAACAAAAAAGATTACAATATGTACTGCCTTCCCATCATAAAACGATACTAATGAATATATATTATCGTATTGTTTTAAAAGAACATACTTGACGAGTAAAAGGCAGAGGTGTAAGAATATGTACAGAATTCCCATCCGAAGTAGGCACTGTTGAATATATATATATATATATATATATATATATATATATATATATATATATATTTTTATTTTGGTAGTATTTTGCATAGACAAAGAAATAACATACTTGATGGGTGATAGGTCGAGGTGTGGATGAGTACTCTACAAATGCCTATAGGATTCTGTATAGGTAGGTTTTCTACTTATTTCTATTTTGTTTTATTTATTTTTTATTGGTTGTAAAAGATGGATTTTTTTGCCTTTTTCAACCTGACTAAACATGTAACTATGTGAATAATTTATTGCCAAACATAAAACATTTTAAAGGGCTCCAATAAACACGTTTTTTTTCGGTTTTGATCATTTTTTTTCTTCATTGGGATTGTTACTTTCACCAGGAGATATCTGGTTACATATTTAGATAGTTACATAGTTAGTCAGGTTCAAAAAAGACACAAGTCCATATAGTTCAACAAATTAAAAAAAAAAATAATAATAATCATACAATACTATATACACAATCCCATACCCACAGTTAATCCCGACTAAGGCAAAAAACCCCAGCAAAGCATGATCCAATTTGCTACAGCAGGGGAAAAAAATCCTTCCTAGGAAAGTATCCAGGCCTTTCTTAGAGCAATCTACTGAGCTGGCCAGAACCATCTCTGGAGGGAGTCTATTCTAACATTTTAACAGCTCTTACTGTGAAGAAACCTTTTCGTATTTGGAGATGAAATCTCTTTTCCTCTAGACGTAAAGAGTGCCCCTTGTCCTCTGTGATGACCTAAATGTTTATCATATCTCCCCCTAATCACATCTTCTTAAGAGAGAATAAATTCAGTTTCTCTAATCTTTCCTCATAGCTGAGCTCCTCCATGCTCCTTAACAGTTTGGTTGCCCTTCTCTGCACTTTCTCCAGTTCCCTGATATCCTTTTTGAGAACTGGTGCCCAAAACTGAACTGTATATTCCAGATGAGGTCTTCCTAATGATTTGTACAAGGGCAAAATGATATCTCTCTCTGGAGTCCATAATTCTCTTAATAAAAGAAAGGATTAAACCTTCTTCATCAGAGGCTCTGATGAAGAAGGTTTAACCTTCGAAACGTGTTAGCCAGAAGCGGTTCGTATGTCCCTCTCTCTAGGACTCGGAGACTGCTATCAGTGGACAGACTGCTTGATGTCAAAGACTGTTATAAGTGCGATTTTCTTTCTACTTTTGTGAGTAGGTTTTTATTCATGTTTTTTAAATAAATGTACTAAAGTATAATGCACTAGGCTGGTGCGCCCTCTCTTTTTTCTGTTTTTGGCATTACATTCTATGATTGAGCTTATGATCTATCAGAACCCCCAGATCCTTCTCCACTATGGTGAAGGTAATGGGTAATAGGAATAAAGAGTTAGGTTTGTTTAAAAGCAAATTTACGGGGCCGAAAGTAAAAGTCGGTGGGGGGACTGGGGAGAGGAGATTCTGAGAACTCTTGAGGAATAAGAGTTGGGAAAACTCCTAGGAAGGAAAAACAAAAGGGAGAGGGAAGTCAGAAAACATGGATAAAGGGTAAAGATGGGACGAGAAGGGGATATGAAGGAAAAAGCGTGGGTAAATCCCCCTCGGACCTAAGCCTGGATACTAATATGCGGGCTATAAGTAATTTAGGCTAGACTGGAAAGGTGTAGGTAAGCCACGGTTCCCATAATTTTCGAAATTTTGAGAGTCATTCAAGATACTAGTTTACTAGGTAACTTTTCAGCATCAAGTCTGGTCTCAGATGACAAGCTATGTGGATCATCTTAGCAGTTGGATCCGGAGAAACACTGGTACATGACTATACTGCAATCATACTGCATATTGCTCAGGTTTTTCTAGTCCATTTTGAATATGCTTTGAGCTAGGCTATATAGGATTGATGTTCCATAAGGAACATAAGGATATCTAAAGGCTAAACCTTAGGCTGATGGTTTTTTCATCTTTAATAGGTCATGCTGGCGCACCCCCCTTGATTCACCCTGAAGGCTGGGGAGGCCTTTCTGTCTTTTCCCTTTGCTTCACATACTTGTTTAGCTGCATGTATGACATATTTTTCGAATGCGTTCTGCAGTTGTATGTGCATGCATGTGTAAATGCCAATGTAAAAAAAGTATTGGCGTTTACAAGAGTACCGCCACATACAGCCATTCACTTGAATGGGGGGTTAAAACCCTCCTGTGACAGACCCAACTGGGACAGGGGCTTTTTGAATGGCCTGCAGGGTAGCCTTTTACCTACTGACAATGGGCCTGGCTTTTGAGGGGGCTCTGTTTTTGGGAGGTGTGTGTCTGGGGGACCCTTGGAGTGGCCTTGCTTCTGTTTCAGGTCCATGTCTCCCTGAAACACACTGGGAACCTAGGACGTGGATACAGATTTGGGGAGTTTGTGCCCAAACTCGGAGCAGATGTTAATATACAAAGCTCAAAAACAGCTCAAAACAACCTGATGCTGGAGTCTCCTCCTATAATCTGTTTACTAATGTGTCTTTCTTTCATTGTATCATTTCCCTATTGTGTGCCTCCTAGGTGTGAATTCCCATTGTAAATTGAGTCACCTATTGTTTCTGTCTGCTAATCCTTTTAGAGATTTGGATAGTCCTAGGTCTCCTCACTAGGGAACTGGTGCCGATGGTCTGGGTGGTCACGTACTCCAGTACTTCAGCCTAGTGGAACACATGCTGGCTCCCGAGGATAGCGGAGAAGAGGCGGTCATACCAATATTGTTGGCAGATCATTCCTAGTGCCAGGATATGGCACGTTTACATGTGAGGAGTGGACATCTGAATCTTATACTTATGTGATTTTAATGAACGGTTTTACGCTATGTTGATTCCTATCATTTCATTGTCTCTATGAAATGAAAAGAAAATGATTGTTTGGGACTTTATATGGGGTAGAGACCAATTAGGTCATATATCTCTATCCCTATCTAATGAAAATTACGGGGAAAGGGGGGGACTGGACAGTTGGAACAGGTGGAACTTTATATGAAGCATACAGTCCTTCATACAAAGCCCCATCTGTTCCAACTGTCCCCCCACCCCCCCTTTCCCCATAATTTTCATCTCTATGAAATGGACACACTGAGAGGGATTACCAGAGAACCATCAGTATATCCAAGCCTAGTAGACCTACTACGGTGTGGGCTTGTGAAAGTGGAGGACTGCATGCACACCGAGCACTTTATCTAAAGCACTTCTGGTTGCTATATTAACCGTGGCCTTCACTGGAAGCATGCTTGCTTTTGGATTAATGGACGTTTCAGTTGTTTTATTTATGGAAGTTATATATGCACCCAGAGACTGAGATTTATCCTTAGAGCACAACTGCACTTTATTATTGTGTTCACTATTTCACTGGGACTATTTGCATTATAGAGTATGTATTAGTTTTTCTTACCTGATTTTATGTGGTATATATTTTGTGTGAATTTACAGTAAAGTCAGTTCCAGTTTGCACCTAAGCTAGTGTCTTCTAGTTCTTGGGTGCAACATTCAGCTATAATACCTGGTTCCTGGTTCCAGAGCGGAGAAAGTCAGCGGCGGCCCATCCATTAGGGGCGTACAGGCGCCTCCCCCCCATCCATGCGTCCAGCCCCCTGATCTACATACAGGGTGCCGGACTCATGGATTCCAATGGTGGGGATGTGTTTTTTTGAAACACGTGATTAGAGCCAGAGCAGTGTGCCCCCGATCCCACCCAGTTGTGTGACAATAGTGAATTAAAATTTTCTATTGCCACACTGATCCTCCTCCCGGCCAATCAGGAAGCGGGTCTTGAGACCCGTCACCCGATTGGCTGAAAGGACAGGCGATCCCTTTTGAACACCTAGGAGGAGGAGGGAGGAGCCGCACGGCAGAAGCCGCCGTGATGCAGAGAGGACACAGGAGCCTCTGTCCGCCGCCCATAGAAATCTGCAACCTGCCTGCTGCCCGCCGCCTGTAGGAGCCCGCAACCCCGCCGCTGCCCATTACAGATGGGGTAAGTGCCGGGGGGTGCTGCATAGTTGACTGACCAACCTGTGGGGGGGGTGATTGTTTGCCGCCTAAAAAAAAACACCACCTGCCACTGGAGGAAGCTGTATCTTGACAGAGACACCCAAGCTGGGTGCCAGGTGGTCCGTCACACCTCCCTTATTCTATATAAAATTTAAAAAAATGCCTTAATGCCAAACGTTCTGGAGATCAACAGCGAATTAATTCCAGTTACCATACAGATTAACAGCCTTCCTAAACCGTTTGTAGTATCCCTCAAGCATTTCAATATGTTGTCTGCACAGTCCCTTTAATCGTCTGCTGTAAACACGCAGCAAATGTCATTTGTCACTGTACCAGCGGCCGGCGTGATTTTGCCCCTAAACACTGTACAGAGAATGAAAGATGGAAGACCTGTTCTGTCTTCCTCTATTTGCTGCCAACTAAAGTCCATCCGCTCTTCCCGTCTTCATTTTAACTGCCCAAGTCTGGCAGAAAACTTTAAATGCGTTTCACCTATAAAAGGCGAAGAATATCATCTCGCATTCAGCCAAGCTTGCTGCAGCTCTGGAGCATTCCCAGGTAAGCGATGAAGTCTAGATGCGCTTTTCTGCTACATTTCCTACTTTTTAATGCGTTTTGCAGTCTCATCACGTTGTAGAGAGAACGCATGTACAATTTAAAGCAAATCTGTCACAAAAGGCGAAATCACAGCATTGTGGAAGAGTGTTTCCCAACTTTATTACTTTGTTTGCAATAGTAAAAATGTAGCAAGTACTTGCCGAGCTGTGTCTTTTCTCCCATTCACTCCTTAAAGCGGAAGTACATTGCATCTGAGCACCACAACCAAAAACACGATTTAACATGATCCATCTATGTCTCAATGCTTTATTTTGTTGAGGAATAATTTTGAAAAACACCCCCTAGCATTTCTGGCCATAGCCATCTTGAGTAAGGGCAGATCCGGTACCATTTACTTTGTGGACTCCATCTGCCCTTAGTTCAGGCTTGCAGGCCAGAGGGTGTGCTTAGCTAAGAAAACCCCTCCTCCCATGCACCACTACTGAAGACTCCTAGGATGGATGACATTGTTTGCTTAGGCCAGAATCCAGGAAGTAATGTAAAGAATAGAAAGGGAGGACCCCCACCATAATGTAAAGATTAGAAAGGGAGGACCTCCACCCTAATGTAAAGAATAGAAAGGGAGGACCCCCACCATAATGTAAAGATTAGAAAGGGAGGACCCCACCATAATGTAAAGAATAGAAATGGAGGTCCCCCACCATAATGTAAAGAATAGAAAGGGAGGACCCCCACCATAATGTAAAGAATAGAAAGGGAGGACCCCCACCATAATGTAAAGAATAGAAAGGGAGGACCCCCACCATAATGTAAAGAATAGAAAGGGAGGACCCCCACCATAATGTAAAGAATAGAAAGGGAGGACCCCCACCATAATGTAAAGGATAGAAAGGGAGGACCCCCACCATAATGTAAAGAATAGAAAGGGAGGACCCCCACCATAATGTAAAGAATAGAAAGGGAGGTCCCCACCATAATGTAAAGATTAGAAAGGGAGGACCCCCACCATAATGTAAAGAATAGAAAGGGAGGACCCCCACCATAACGTAAAGAATAGAAAGGGAGGTCCCCACCATAATGTAAAGAATAGAAAGGGAGGTCCCCACCATAATGTAAAGATTAGAAAGGGAGGTCCCCCACCCTAATGTAAAGAATAGAAAGGGATGACCCCCACCATAATGTAAATAATAAAAAGGGAGGTCCCCCACCATAATGTAAAGAATAGAAAGGGAGGACCCCCACCATAATGTAAAGAATAGAAAGGGAGGACCCACACCATAATGTAAAGAATAGAAAGGGAGGACCCACACCATAATGTAAAGAATAGAAAGGGAGGACCCCCACCGTAATGTAAAGAATAGAAAGGGAGGACCCCCACCATAATGTAAAGATTAGAAAGGGAGGTTCCCCACCATAATGTAAAGATTAGAAAGGGAGGTTCCCCACCATAATGTAAAGAATAGAAAGGGAGGACCCCCACCATAATGTAAATAATAAAAAGGGAGGACCCACACCATAATGTAAAGAATAGAAAGGGAGGACCCCCACCATAATGTAGAGATTAGAAAGGGAGGACCCCCACCCTAATGTAAAGAATAGAAAGGGAGGGCCCCCACCATAATGTAGAGATTAGAAAGGGAGGACCCCCACCATAATGTAAAGATTAGAAAGGGAGGACCCCCACCATAATGTAGAGATTAGAAAGGGAGGACCCCCACCATAATGTAAAGAATAGAAAGGGAGGACCCCCACCATAATGTAAAGATTAGAAAGGGAGGACCCCCACCATAATGTAAAGATTAGAAAGGCAGGACCCCCACCATAATGTAAAGAATAAAAAGGGAGGACCCCCACCATAATGTAGAGATTAGAAAGGGAGGACCCCCACCCTAATGTAAAGAATAGAAAGGGAGGGCCCCCACCATAATGTAGAGATTAGAAAGGGAGGACCCCCACCATAATGTAAAGATTAGAAAGGGAGGACCCCCACCATAATGTAGAGATTAGAAAGGGAGGACCCCCACCATAATGTAAAGAATAGAAAGGGAGGACCCCCACCATAATGTAAAGATTAGAAAGGGAGGACCCCCACCATAATGTAAAGATTAGAAAGGCAGGACCCCCACCATAATGTAAAGAATAAAAAGGGAGGACCCCCACCATAATGTAAAGAATAAAAAGGGAGGACCCCCACCTTAATGTAAAGAATAGAAAGGGAGGACCCCCACCATAATGTAAAGAATAGAAAGGGAGGACCCCCACCATAATGTAAAGAAGTATTTAACCACTTGCCAACCGCAATATGCATATATACATTGCGGTTTGCAAGTGGTTCACCGGGATTATGGCTGAAGGTATCATTATTTTCTGCAGGCGGACGGCTTTCTTTCAGAGTTTCTCTGGCTTACCGTTTCCACTGAAGTTTTTGCAGGGGAGCGCTTTGATCATACAGGGAGTCCACGGGGCGCTCCCAGTGAGAGACCCATCCTGGAGAGCACTAGAAAAGCAGGCTGACGGAGCAGGGGATGGAGAGGGCGAATTGTTTGTGCTGGGATATCTTCACAGGTGCATTTTACCGCTCCTCTAGCCTAGCGCATAAGGCGCCTATGCTTCCTTATGGTGACACCGGTCCTGCAGGTATTTTAAAAATCTGAATCCCAGCGAGCGGCTGGGGATCGGGATTTTGCCGCCCCCCTACTCTATCGCCCTAGGCAGCTGCCTGACCTGCCTGTTTCTAGCGCCGGCCCTGGCACTATTCCTCCCACTAATACCAATGATGGGGCAATATTCCCCCCACTAATACCAATGATGGGGCACTATTCCTCCCACTAAAATCAATGATAGGGCACTATTCCTCCCAATGATACCAATGATGGGGTACTATTCCTCCCAATATTACCAGTGATGGGGCACTATTCCTCCAAATAATACCAGTGATGGGGCACTATTCCTCCCAATAATACCAGTGATGAGGTACTATTCCTCCCAATAGTACCAGTGATGGGGCACTATTCCTCCCACTGATACCTGATGGGGCACTATTCCTCCCAATAATACCGATGATGGGGCACTATTCCTCCAACATGTTTACTCCCACTGATGCCAGGATGCCAGGAAAATTTCCACTACCGCTGGCTATAGTCTTGCCCCCATAAAAGTCTGAAGGACAATAAACTGGCCCTTTGTTTAGAAAGTATGGAGACCCTGCCCTAGACTGTGTTATTGGAACCGGTATGAATGGACTGGTACTTGCGGTGATGGGCAGCCTCTTTCCTGGGGGGGAACCAGTTAATACCAGGGGCTCTTGCGGGGGTAGCGCTACATATGATTGAGTTTAGGTGTTTCCAGTAAAGGGTACTGTTGATGCTGCAGCATACAAAGACATTTTAGACAGAGCCCTGACCTCAACCTCCGGGATAAATTGGAATACTGATTATGGTCTTCTTATCCAACATCAATACCTGACCTCTCAAATGTTTTTTTGGCTGAATGGGCACATACTGTATAGTGTAACTCGGTCTACATTCCACAATGCTGTAGATTGCTCCAAGCCAAGATCTATGAATAAAAGAAATAAAAGGCAAAGGAATATATAACAGAAAAAATATGTCCCTTATTTGGAACAATGTCCCTCCGCCCCTCATTTCTCCTCATTTGTCCCTCATTTTGGTCTGATCTCTATAGTTGTAGATAAAATGCACTTTTTATCTATCAAAAAGTGTTTTCCAGTGCTAAACCTTTCATCTGATTTCTAAATTGCTGCATTTGTAAATTGTAGTAGTGGTAAAAAAAAGCACTTGTGGGTTTAACCAATCTTGTTTTTTTTTTGTACAATTCTCCTTTAAGGGGGCGTGGCAAGGGGTGTGTCCTATGCCTGCATACTTTTGCTGATAGGTGTCCCTCATTCCCATCTCAAAAAGTTGGGAGGTATGGGGCACCAGACATGAAAAGCAACTGCCCGCATGAACAATGATATACTTTGTAGAGCTTCCAAGGAGTCCTTGAACCAGAGTACATGAAAATCTTGATTGCCTCTGAAATTGGAGAACACTGCTCATCATAATTATGGACCAATAAATGTGAAGGGGATGGGGCCTAGGTTTTCCACCATATGAGCTTTTTAAAGCTTAACTTAAAAAGGAACTGCCGTCTGCTCACATAATGTGTAATAAAAACATCTTTGCATATTATTTTATATACCTGTATACTGTGATTCTGTACTTGCCAAATATGCTGCAGAAATCTCCCTTCACTGAGTCTGGCTGCATCCTTTTTAACTGTGGGCAGCTGAAGCTGCTGCCTGTTCACTTCCTGGATTTACACAGACACACACAGAGGCACCCCTCCAGTTCTGCAGACCTGCAGCTTTCATTGGCACTCTTATGACTCATCCCTCCTCCCTTCCTGGCAAACTCTCAGGAGAGTGAGAGAGAGCTGTGCATGATAAGCCTAGGATAATGACCAGACAAGAAACAGGAAGTGGGCTGTATAAGGTATTTACTGGCAGAAAAAAAATGTTTTACTATCCAAAGTTAAAACAACAACAAGGGCAGAAGATTTAACCACTTGCCCACCAGGCCATAGCCGATTGACAGCTACAGCGTGGTCGGATAACCCTGGGAGGGCGTATTATGACGTCCTCCCAGAATCGTGCCCCCCAAAGGGGCGCACCCAGGAATCTTTGTCACCGTCAGGTCTCCCAGACCCGGCAGGTAACGAATCGGGGTAAAGGGTCAATGACATCGGCCCTTTACCATGTGATCACTTTGTCATTGGACGGCGATGTTATGATATTTATCCCTTGTAAACAAACTGGAGCTTGTCCAGTTTGGGTCCTCCCCTCTCCTCACGCCGATTGGTACAGCCTGTGAGGAGAGCAGGGAGATGGGTGCAACAGCACTGTGGGCTGGATCTGAAGATCTCACAGCGCCGATCTGTGCTCAGTCATTGCTCATTCATCCATCCACTCTCCATCCATGCTCCATACATGCTCCATCCATGCTCCATACATGCTCCATACATGCTCCATGCGTGCTCCATGCATGCTCCATCCATGGCTAATCCATCCATCCATGCTCCATCCATGCTCCATGCTTGCTCCACCCATGGCTCATCCATGCTCCATGCTCCGTGCGTGCTCCATCCATGGCTCATCCATCCATCCATGCTCCATCCGTGCTCCATCCATGGCTCACCCATCCTTCCATGCTCCATCTGTGCTCCATCAATGATCCATCCATGGCTCATCCATCCATCCATGCTCCATCCGTGCTCCATTCATGGCTCACCCATCCTTCCATGCTCCATCCATGCTCCATCCATGCTCCATCCATGGCTCATCCATCCATCCATGCCCCATCCGTGCTCCATCTATACTCCATCTGTGCTCCATCCATGGCTTATCCATCCATCCATGCTCCATCCGTGCTTCATCCATGGCTCATCCATCCATCCATGCTCCATCCATGTGTGCTCCATCCAAGGCTCATCCATCCATCCATGCTCCATCCGTGCTCCATCCATGGCTCATATGTGCTCCATCCATGGCTCATCCATCCACATTCATGTCTCATCCATCCCCATCCATGCCTCATTCATCCCCATCCATGGCTCATTCATGCTCATCTGTGCCACATCAGTGGTCATCTGTGCCACATTAGTGCTCATCAGTACCACATCCATGCCACATCCATGCCACATCAGTGCTCATCTGTGCCACATCAGTGCTCATCCATGCCACATCGGTGATCATCCGTGCCACATCCATGCCACATCAGTGACAATCCGTGCCACATCAGTGCATAGTTGCCAACAGTCCCGATTTTCCCGGGACAATCCCGATTTTGGGACCCTCGTCCCGATTGGATAGTGTCCCGAATCGGGATTTTCCATAAGGAAAATCGGGAATGTTGGTTTTTTTTTGTTTTTTTGGAGCAGCAGGCTCCAGCAAAATGGCGCCCGGCGCTGCCGCTCTCTCTTCCTCTAGTGTTCAGTGGAGAGGGGAAGGGGGCTCGATCCGTGCAGCCAATGAAGCGCCTTCTTTAGCTGCACGGCCCCTCCCCTCTCCACTGAAGCGAGCAGAAGACACGGCGTCGTCGCCGTGTCTTGCGGAAAGCTCCCAGCCCCGTACTGCGCAAGCGCTGCGCCTGTGCAGTACAGGGGGTCCTCCATTGCCGAGTGGAACTTTCTCGGCAGAACACCGGCCGCTCCTGCACTGAGCGGGGGCCGGGCTGCATTGAGGGGGGCTGCACTAACAGGGGGGGCTGCACTAACTGAGGGGGGCTGCACTAACTGAGGGGGGCTGCACTAACTGAGGGGAGCTGCACTGAGGGGGGCTGCACTGAGGGGGGCCTGCACTAACTGAGGGGGGGCTGCACTAACTGAGGGGGGCTGCACTGAGGGGGGGCTGCACTAACTGAGGGGGGGCTGCACTGAGGGGGGCTTCACTAATAGAGGGGGGCTGCACTGAAGGGGGGTCTGCACTAATAGAGGCGGGCTGCACTGAGGGGGGGTCTGCACTAATAGAGGGGGGGCTGCACTAATAGAGGGGGGGCTGCACTAATAGAGGGGGGCTGCACTGAGGAGGGCTACACTAATAGAGGGGGGGCTGCACTGAGGGGGGGCTGCAATAATAGAGGGGGGGCTGCACTGAGGGGGGGTCTGCACTGATGGAGGGGTCTGCACTGAGGGGATCTATACAGACTCTGGCGGGGGCACCTGATGCAAGGACAGACTCTGGCGGGGGCACCTGATGCAAGGACAGACTCTGGCGGGGGCACCTGATGCAAGGACAGACTCTGCTGGTGGCACCTGATGCAAGGACAGACTCTGCTGGTGGCACCTGATGCAAGGACAGACTCTGCTGGTGGCACCTGATGCAAGGACAGACTCTGCTGGTGGCACCTGATGCAAGGACAGACTCTGCCGGGGGCACCTGATGCAAGGACAGACTCTGCTGGTGGCAGGCGACGTGGCTAGTGATTCGGCATTATGGTGAGTTGAATGATTTAATTTTATATTACAATGTAATAATAGAAATAATGCGCTTCAATCATCCTGACACCATAACAACCATGGTGCCGGGATGATTGAAGTGTTAACACCAGGCATTTGGAGTATCTTTATCTGCTGATTGTTAAACTTTCTAGAATACACATATTTCTATTGTGTAGGATCTGGGGCTGCTGTCCCGTCATTTTCCTCTCCCCCTTTTCTTGTCCCCCTTTCCCTCTCCATCCCTCATTCATTTCAGACTCTAACCACACCCTCTTGAGCCACGCCCATTTAAGCCACGTCCACTTTCACGTAAGCCATGCCCACTTTTCCTCATAAGCCACGCCCACTTTTCACGTAAGCCACGCCCATTTTTCGCCACGCTTCACGCGCCGCACTTATGCATTTTTACTAAGCCACGCCTACAAACGAATGCCCCGCCCTCTAATTATTGTACGGCTCCGCCTACAGCCAAAAAAGTGTCCCACATATTTTTTTTTCAATGCTGGCAACTATGTCAGTGATCATCCATGCCACATCGGTGCTTATCTGTGCCACATCCATGCCACATCAGTGCTCATCCGTGCCTCATCCATGCCACATCAGTGCTCATCCATGACACATGCATGCCACATCAGTGCCACATTCATGCCACATCCGTGCCACATCCGTGCCACATCAGAACTCATCCGTGCCACATCAGTGCTCATCCGTGACACATGCATGCCACTACAGTGCCCATCAGTGCCTTACAAAAGTGTAATAGGTAGTCAAATTGGATTTGAAATTCCTGCCCTTAGAACACCTGATGGTGCTCCCTGCATGTTGGGCCTCTGTATGTGGCCAGGCTATGAAAAAGTCTCACACATGTGGTATTGCCATACTCAGGAGGAGTAGGAGAATGTATTTAGGGGTGTAATTTTTTTCTATATACATGTGTTGGAAATATCTTATAAATGGACAACTTTGTGTAAAAAAAAAAATGCGTTGTTATTTTCTTATCACATTTTCCAAAAATTTGTGGAAAAAAATGACATGTTCAAAAGACTCAAAATTCCTCATGGATTTGAAGTTGGGGTGTTTACTTTCCAAAATGGGGTCTTTTTTTGGTGTTTCCATTTTCCTGGTGCTTCAGGACTTTCAAAAGTGTAAGAGGTAGTCTAAAAATTATTTGTGTAATTTATGCTCCTAGAACGCCAGATAGTGCTCCCTGCATGTTGGGCCTCTGTATGTGGTCAGGCTGTGTAAAAGTCTCACTCATGTGGTATCGCCATACTCAGGAGGAGTAGCAGAATGTGTTGGGGGTGTAATTTGTGGTATGTATATGCTGTGTGAGAGAAATAACCGCAAACGAAAAACACTTCATTTTGCAAAGAATTGTGGGAAAAAATTAAACTTAAAAAACTCACCATGCCTCTTACTAAATTTCTTGGACTGTCTACTTTTTAAAAAGGTGTCATTTGGGGCGTATCTGTGCTGTCCTGGCTTGTTAGGGTCTCAAGAAATGAGAAACGAGAGGCTGTCCGAATATCAAGTGTGATCAATTTTCAGTGATTGGCACCATAGCTTGTAGAGAATTTTAACAGAAACAAAGAAAAATCTTTTTTTTAACCAAATTTCAGTCTTTTTTCATTTATAGCGCAAAAAGTAAAAAACCCAGAGGTGATCAAATACCACCAAAAGAAAGCTCTATTTGTGTGAAAAAGTACAACATTTTCATATGGGTTCAGTGTTGCATGACAGAGTAACTGTCATTCAAATTGTGAGAGCACGGAAAGCTTAAAATTGGATTGGTTAGGAAGGGGGTTTAAGTGCCCAGTGTGGGCAAGTGGTTAATAGATGGAAAGTTGAAAAAATAACTGAAGGTCCACTTTAAGTTTTAACTTCAGTCTTTCACAGTCTTTCACAGTTGTACAGGCTCTTCTCCTGTACTGAAATAAATTACTCTGATTTTATTGCACACTGTAAAATTATCACAGTGTGCATTGAAAAATGTACCAAGTCAGATAAAGCCCACCTCATTTTCTCACTGGAGGACATCCAGCATCATTTAGCTCTGTTTCCTCGCCAGCCTGACTGTCCCTGGCCCTTTCCTTTATTGGGCTTCAGACCTTTCATTCATGGAGGCTCAGCACCATTTGTGGCCAGGATGAGTCTGCATGCAAATTCAGCCTGCTTAGGAATTCCCAGTCCTCCAGACTGATAGCCAGTCATTAAGGCAGTTTGATATTTGCATTAGTCTTCCCAAAAGCCGGCCTAATTGTAGGTGGGATGCATTGCGGTGCAGCAGCAATAACACACACAGTCCAAGTGCGATGAAAGAACTTCAAAAGTTGAGATCCCTACGCTTTACCTCCTTGTCAGGAACCTTTCCCTGCTGCTAGTTCTGTCCCCATCGGGCAGAGCCTTAAATAAGCTCTGCCTGACCCAAGATGGCTGCTAGGGTCACATGTAGTGGCAGCATCCATTGGATAGCTGACCCAGGAAACCATAGAGGAACGATGTTCTAGACTTAACTTCCTCCCCAACTGCAATGCCGCTGTGAAGAGCGCCACCTGCAGCGGAGAAAGTAGACTGCACCTGCCTACATACTGCTTGCATCAGGACTGAGGGCTATTGAGAGTGCTGCCAGCCCCTACCACCGGCCATCATCTGCTTGCATTGCGCAGAGAACACAAAGACCCGCTAATGACATCACTGGGTCTAAAATAAACTGTAATGTAACTAAAATGGAAAAGTTTCATTTAAGAAATGTCATTAGCATGATGATGAGGGGAGAGAACCAGGAAAGGCAAACTATAGGCAGAATAAACCATGGCTACATAACTAACCAAAGTACCCATAGGCATACAGTGGGGAAAATAATTATTTGATCCCCTGCAGATTCTGTAAGTTTGCCCACTTACAAAGAAATTAAGGGTCTATAATTTTTATCATAGGTGTATTTTAAAGACAGAATATAAACTGAATATCCAGAAAAAACTAATAAAAGAAATGCTATAAATTAAGTTTCAGTTCAGTGAGTAAAATAAGTATTTGATACCCAAGAAAAACATGACTTAGTACATGGTGGAGACACCCTTGTTGGCGAGCACAGAGGTTAGACGCTTCTTGGAGTTGGTTACCAGGTTTGCACACATCTCAGGAGAAATTTTGGTCCACTCTTCTTTACTGATCTTCTCTAAATCCTTAAGGTTACTTGGCTGTCTCTTGGCAACTCAAAGTTGCCAAAAGACTGCCCGTTAAAGTCCGTTACAGGCACTGGTACCCATAAAAAAGATGCAGACGACCATGCAAATTCTCATGCGTCGTTCCGAAGGCGGCTGGGCTGCCCTGACCTGTGGAAAGGTGAAAGGGGCACAGGAGGAGGACACAGCACACTGATGATGTGGAGAAGTAATATGATGGTCGGCAGAGGAGGAGGCTACCGTGAGGGGGTGAGGAGGAGGACACTCTCATGTCCGCAGCCTCTGTCCACCTCCTGTAGTATGTTTGCAGCCTCTGTCTACCTTCTGTAGTATGTCCGCAGCCTCTGTCCACCTCCTGTAGTATGTCCGCAGCCTCTGTCCACCTCCTGTAGTATGTCCGCAGACTCTGTCCACCTCCTGTAGTATGTCCGCAGCCTCTGTCCACCTCCTGTAGTATGTCCGCAGCCTCTGTCCACCTCCTGTAGTATGTCCGCAGCCTCTGTCCACCTCCTGTAGTATGTCCGCAGACTCTGTCCACCTCCTGTAGTATGTCCGCAGCCTCTGTCCACCTCCTGTAGAATGTCCGCAGTCTCTGTCCACCTCCTGTAGTATGTCCGCAGCCTCTGTCCACCTCCTGTAGTATGTCCGCAGCCTCTGTCCACCTCCTGTAGTATGTCCGCAGCTTCTGTCCACCACCTGTAGTATATCTGCAGCCTCTGTCCACCTCCTGTAGTATGTCCGCAGCCTCTGTCCACCTCCTGTAGTATGTCCGCAGCCTCTGTCCACCTCCTGTAGTATGTCTGCAGCCTCTGTCCACCTCCTGTAGTATGTCCGCAGCCTCTGTCCACCTCCTGTAGTATGTCCGCAGCCTCTGTCCACCTCCTGTATCATGTCCATAGCCTCTGTCCATCTCCTGTATCATGGAAGAAAATATACCAATTAATTCTGCGCTGCCCTAGGGGAAAAGAATAAGCAGCTAACACGGCCAGTAGGATATGTGCATGTAAAAAAGAAAACAAAATAGGTGTAGCGCTAATGTGAACAACCATAAATGTCTAGCATAGAGACACAACAGTCTGAGGGCTGATAAACCTCTAGATATAAATTAAACAAAAGTCCTCCATATTTATATAGCTCATATAAAATGATAGTCCGTAGATATTGGGTGACTTCATGTGTGGAGCATAACAATGGGTGGGTGACATCTGAAGTGAAGAAAGTACCACCACCGACAATAAGGAGGCTTACCGGATCAATTGGACCCAAAAAGACATACGTTTAGTTGGGTCAAACAGGCTTTGGTGGTGAACAGCTGTAGGGAATCCGGAAGGGTTATGAGAATGGAGGTCCTGAGATGAACCGTGGACCGATGTGTCCCTCAAGGTGATGTCAGAAAGCAGATGGTATTAGTAATAGGTAGAAGGGAAAAAGGAAAAGCCACATAGTGTAAATCCATATAATTATGTAGTAAATTTATTTAAAAAATTAGGAAATACACTCACATGTAAATCTTTAAAATCAGCGCTGTAAACATACAAATGGCGGCAGCGGGGTCCTAACCGACGCGTTTCGTCCTCTTAGACGTCGTTTCTTTTTCATCTCCTGTATCATGTCCACAGCCTCTGACCATCTCTTGTCTTTTATCATGTCTGCAGTCTCTGAGGGGATCCTAGAAAGGAGTCAAGAGTGGGAGCGCCGCCAGGATGGGGGTTATGGGAAGAGACAGATATGTGCGGACTGAGTAGAGGAGACTATAGAATAAAACCAGAGCCGCCAAGCTGGAGCTGTCTAACTGAGGTGCACCTGAGAGGAGGTCAGTGACAGCGCCGCCAGGCCAGTCTGAAGGGGATCACTGATGTAAGGGGGGGTGAATACAATAATGTAAGGGGGCACTGATATAAAAGTTCCCCCCTATATTAGTAATCCCCCCTTACTTTAGTGTATTCACTCTGCAGAAGGTGGTCTCTGGTCACCATCCTGCAGACTCTGATGTAAGGGAGAACCCTGTGCTGGCTGGGTTATAGTATCCTGACCTTCATGTAAATTGAGAAATATGTTTTTTGACTTTTGTTTAACTTAAACACATTGCTAATAGCACTAGCTATGTGTTTATAGTTCAAATATTGATATTTGCACTGTTTAGCACTAAAAACAGTCATTTTAGGTACTTTTTTTTGCAGTGCCAGTAAAGAATGCAGATCTGTCAGTAAATTGCATGATTTTTTGCCAGTAAAAAAAATTGGTGCAGTTTGTAAATGTTGGGGTTCTGCCAGTAAATTTCACTTTGGGGGGGGGGGGGGGGGTTGACAACACTGGTGTAAATCCCACAGTTTCTGCATCTTTTTTTTTATACCTCTGACACAACGCAGAAAGCTGCATGGAATATAAAGCTCTGGACACTGCTCTGTGCCTGGAATTATTCAACAGGACTGTATCCAGGGGGAATTCTATATGACATTGTACCATTAATCCAGACTCAGCATAAACATGGTGATAAGAGGCCTGCAGAATGTCCAGGTTGTTTGGCTGATGCCAACTTTTTTCAAAAAAAGGGAAGACTTCAGAAAAAAAGAAAGTATTCAAAGTGATTTTAAAGAAATCTGTCACGGAAGAAATATGTAGGCTGCTATTGGTGACCTCTCCGGAGATTGCCAGCTGGCTACCTGTCATGATGATGCTTTGGCTTCCATGAGTCACTGACCCAGAACAGAGAAATAGATAAGGGATTCTGAATTGTCTCTAAATTGTATTTGCGGCATGCTTGTACCATGCCAGTGACTCCAAAATATCAGGACTGGGCACAGCCAGCATTCTCAGAAAGAGCCTTACTCTTGCATTCTGTGTTACTTACTCATGACATGTATTTTAATGACCAGTGATAGAGAATTTGTAAAAATCCTTTAACGCTGATGGATTTTTTTTTCAAATTTGCATTTAAAGCCGAATTTTCAAGTGATCGTAAAGTCATTTTTTTAAAAAAAATTAAAAAAGCATGTTATACTTACCTGCTCTGTGCAATGGGATTGTTTGGCTGATGCCAAACAATCCCATTGGCTGATCCCATATAACCCAATGGGATTGCACAGAGCAGCCCCCGATCCTCCTCTTCTTGGGCCCCCCCACTGGCGCTACTGGTTCCACCTCTTTAGGAAGTCGCTTCTAATGGTGGCACACCTGCGAGCTCGCTCCTGAGCCACGCTGCCTGCCTCCATAGACACAGACAGCACAGGTCAGGCCCTCATCTTCACAGCATTTGACTGACAGTCAGTAGTTCCCACTGCTTCAGCAGTACAGATGGGCATGGCATTGGATCTAGTGGGGTAAGCATAAGGGGGTGGGGGGGGGCGTGCTGAGGGGGCAACACTCTTACCTGAACATTTTTTACCTTAATGCAGGGAATTCTTGACTATGGTAAGGCATATTCAAACTTCCCTTTACTTGCTGTACCCCTTAATAAATAACCAAATGATACCTTTTTGGAGTAAAATTGGCTGTACCGGCCATTTATTAACAAATAACCAAAACACATTTTATTTACAAAACAATTATCTCACAGATAGAAATTAAACCAGGTTGCTTTGAAGGTACGGAAAAGACCCCAAATCAGTTTAGTGTCAGTGTGACTACACAAGGTCCCCGGTCGCAACACACCGACTCAAGCACAATACCAAACTCTCCACCTTCCAACGCTGATAACCATATGCCCAATGCCCAGTTAAACCTTGGTTAACTGGCATCTTCCCGAGGACCCCATACCTTAGACGGTTCCCCACTATGCCATATCAGTATTAATTTAGAAGGCCTCCAAAGATCCCAAATGCCACACCACTACAACAGTCATTGCAGGACTTCCATTCCACAAAAAAAGGGGGCGAGTGGGCAGGAAGCTGCTTCTTCGTACGATGACCTCTGACTGACCACCGGACACTTGACCCCTCCCTTCCTGGACCTGCAAACCCCTCCTATGCCACCCCCACCTAACTGGACATCTAAACAGTGAGTTAACCCCCTGAGTCCTGCTTACCCTGCTACCCAGTCATGCCAGCCCTACGCTTATTTCTTTCTCATTTTTTGCTATGGGCTTATCTGTATATGCATACCTCCCAACTTTTTGAGATGGGAATGAGGGACACCTATTAGCAAAAGGTACGTAGGCATAGGACACGCCCATGCCACACCCCCTTAAAGGAGAATTCTACAAAACATTATTAGGTAAACCCAGAAGTGCTTTTTTTTTAC
Source organism: Lithobates clamitans (assembly GCA_037952925.1). Classification (NCBI taxonomy): domain Eukaryota; kingdom Metazoa; phylum Chordata; class Amphibia; order Anura; family Ranidae; genus Lithobates; species Lithobates clamitans. The sequence continues at coordinate 779,716 of JBBGZY010000155.1, read as the reverse complement.
CACTACTATTCCTTTATATTGGCTTTTGAAATTCACAAATGCAGCCATTTAGAAATTGGATGAAAGGTTTAGCACTGGGAAACACTTTTTCAAAGATAAAAAGTGCATCTTATATACAACTATATGGATCAGACCAAAATGAAGGACAAATGAGGGGGAAAGAAGGACAGAGGGACATTGCTCCAAATCAGGGACAGTCCCTCAAAATCAGGGACAGTTGGGAGCTATGGTATATGTACTGAATACTGTCGATTACTTCACACCTAGATGTAGGAAAGATTTAGGGCTCATTTATAGTATGTTGCTGTGGTAATGTGGGAGGATAATTCACATTTGTGCGTTGTGGCAATGCACAAGTTTGTAGGCAACTGTAGTGCAGCGCAGCCTAGTTGGCTGCAAGAGGTAGTGGGTTAGCAAGTGTATATTCTCACTTTCCAGCCTATTTCATATGTTTATGTGTATACATATGTTCAGAGCTGTTTGGCCTCTATAATTGTCTCCAGCACCATTTTGGAGAAGCCTGGTGTCCTGATAGGACAAGCAAATCTCGGGAGATTTGGGCAGCCATTTTTGGGTGGATAGTTTATATAAGAAAGCCCAGCCACATTTTTAGTTCAGTTCACGTGTATGCATAGACAGGGAGAGAGAACCCGCTTGTCAGGGAGAGTTAGGAGAAGATAGGGAGAGTGTTCCGGCCTGTGAGGGATAGCTCAGGGTTTCTACAGAGTCCTATATCAGCAATCCTGGTCAGATGAAAGACTCCCCATTGCAGATAATAAATCCGGTTTCCTCTCTGTGAGGGAGGGACAAGCGGATCAGATTCCTATATCCATCTGCTGAAGGAATACCGTTGTACCGGGTAACGTGTGTGAATATCAGCCTCTCCAGATACGCATTGTGTGCTTGGGTTTATACTGTGTCAGTCAGTGGAAAGTGACTATAGTGCTGACGAATACAATTACTGCTTACATCAGAAGTGACTGTGCTGTGTATCTATGCCCCCATGCTTGGAGTGAAACTACTTGCATTACTGCTGTAAATACTCTTCCTACTACCGTCTCTCCGGTCATAAACGTTGGCTGGTTTAGAAAGTCAGTACGTGTGATTCCCTCTGTGAAAACGTTACACTCCACCCCCGCTTACACGTTAACCACTTCAGCCCCTGAAGGTTTTACCCCCCTTAATGATCAGGCTATTTTTCAAAACAAGGATTCGGACTCGCTTTTGTTAAAGCTCTCTGAACACCAGTAAAAAGCTCCTGTCACTAAAAAAAAATGGTTAGCTTACACTCCTGTTTACACCTTGCTTTTGCTTTGCTTTGCTTCAAATTATTATACCCCCATGTAGCTTTAGACCCCTTTCACACTGGGGCGATGCCAGTGTTAACGGTAAAGAGCCGCTAGTTTTAGCGGTGCTTTACCGCTCTCATAACGGTGCTTTCCGACCGCTTTTAACCCCCCCAGCAGCCGAAGAAAGGGTTAATAGCGCCCATGTTGCTGCGCTGCCGAAGCACTTTGCAGGCGCTTCGGCAGCGTTGCCCTTTCATTTTAATAGGCAGGGCTTTTTGGGAGCGATGTATACACCACTCGGGCACCGCCCCAAAGATGCTGCTTGCAGGCCTTTTTTTCCCGTCCTGCAAGCGCACCGCTTCAGTGTGAAAACACTCGGGCTTTCACACTGGGGTGGCTTGAGAGGCACTTTACAGGTGCTATTTTTAGCGCTAAAACGCCTGAAAAGCGCCACAGTGTGACTTGCTGAAATTCAAACTGAGCATCAGAATGGGGAAGAAAGGGTATTTAAGTTACTTTGAACGTGGCATGGTTGTTGGTGCCAAACAGGCTGGTCTGAGTATTTCAAAAACTGCTGATCTACTGGGATTTTGAAGCACAACCATTTCTCAGGTTTATAGAGAATGGTCCGAAAAAAGAGAAACTATCCAGTGAGCAGAAGTTGTGTGGGGGGAAAATGCCTTGTTCATGTCAGAGATCAGAGGTCGGAGGAGAATGGGCAGACTGGTTTGAGATGATAGAAAGGCAACAGTAACTCAAAAAAACACTCGTCACAACCAAGGTATGCAGAATACCATCTCTGAACGCACAACACATTGAACCTTAAAGCAGATGGGCTATAGCAGCAGAAGACCATACTGGGTGACACTCCTGTCAGCTAAGAACAGGAAACTGAGGCTACAATTTGCACAGGCTCACCAAATTGGACAATAGAAGATTGGAAAAACGTTGCCTGATCTGATGAGTGTCAATTTCAGCTGCGACATTCAAATGGTAGGATCAGAATTTGGTGTAAACAACATGAAAGCATGGATCCATCCTGCCTTGTATCACCGGTTCAGGTTGGTGGTGGTGTAATGGTGTGATGGATATTTTCTTGGCACACGTTGGGCCCCTTGGTACCAATTGAGCATTGTATAAACCCCACGGCCTACCTGAGTATTGTCCATCCCTTTATGACTACAGTGTCCCCATCTTCTGATGGCTCCTTCCAGCAGAATAATGCACCATGTCACAAAGCTCAAATCATCTCACCACTGGACAATGAGGTCACTGTACTCCAATGGCCTCCACACTCACCAGATCTCATCCAATAGAGCACCTTTGAGATGTGGAGGAACAGAAGATTTGCATCATGGATGTGCAGCCGACAAATCTGCAGCAACTGCGTGATGCTATCATGTCACTATGGACCAAAATCTCTGAGGAACGTTTCCAACACCTTGTTAAATCTATGCCATGAAGAATGAAGGCAGTTCTGAAGGCAAAAGTGGGTCCAACCCGATACTAGCAAGGTGTACCCAATAAAGTGGAAGGTGAGTGTACATACTCTTACTGTATATTACCAGGTACCTCCCATCCGATCATGCCAGAGGTTTGTCACTTAAAAGGGGGATACTATCTATAGGGAGTGTATCCCTCTACACTCTTCTGTTCCATTTCATTAGTCACATAGACCCTCCATCCATTTTTCTTTTGGCTCTAATATTATAGTAAGACCTCCCATAACTCCTAATTATTTAATTGCTCATCTGTCAATCCTCTCCAAATCACATTTTCTTCCTTTGCCCAAAACTGTATTTCATATTCAAGATGTGGCTTAACAAGTGATTTGTAGAGGAGCAGTATTAATAACTCCATCACATTGTTTTATGCTAGCCAATATTTAATGTGCTTTTGCAGCCACTGGTTGGCATTGAAATACTGTTAGGCAGTATTCCCAAATCTTTTTTCAGGTCTATTTTTCACAGCTGTGTTCCATTAAATATTTCAAGGCCAATGCTATTACCGTGGCTTAGTTACACACAACCTTATATTTACCAGCATTACAATTTATCTGGCCCATATTGCCATTTTGTTTGGATTCTGTAAGATTCCTCTCTCCCACTGCGTGTTAATTATAATATAGCATTTTATTTCCCTGTAGCACACCCTAGCGTGGCTGGAGTGCTAAAGATAGGATTGTCGTTAGTGTAGGTAAATTGTCAGGCTTGGCTGGTAGCCAAGCCTGTGTGTTTTTTCTGGGTCAGGGGTTTTGAGTGACTCCGGTAGGCTGGATGACTCAGCAGAAGCTTCTCTGGCAACTCCTCCCTGCTTGCAGGAAACTTGGAGAAGGTTCCAGAAGCAGTTGGGAGTAGGGTTGCCACCTTTTCTTCAAGTCAAACCTGAACACTTTAGCAGCGCACAGCAATTTTGTTTTGTAGTATAAACTATACATATATTTAGCTATTAAATAACATTTCTAATCATAAGAAGTTAATAACAAGAGTCCCCCTTTACATCAGAGTCCACAGAGTTCCCCTTTTACATCTGAACTCAGAGTTCCCTTTCACTGTAAGGGGGGACTCGGCAGACTCTGATGTAAGGGAGAACTCTGGGGACTCTAACATAAGGGATTCTCTGGGAATCCGGATTTAAGAGGGAACACTGAGAACTCTGATGTCCGGAGAGGACTCTGACTGAAGGGGGAACACTGCGGGCTCTGATGTAAAGAGGAACTCTAAATTAAGGGGTGCTCTGAGAACCCTGATTTGCCTTACTCACTCAGAGGCAGGAGAGAGAAGGGGGGAGACTTCAGTCACAGACAGGGATGGATGGTGAGCTCACTCACCCCTTGGCAGTCAGCACCTCTCATCCAGATGTGTCTGAGGCTGCTGGACTTCATATTTCCAGCCTGCACTTTCCTTTTTTCTAAGGAGTGTGGGCAGACACAGAGGGGTAGAGCCGAGAGGAAGAGGGGCAGATCAAGCCCTCTCTCCTCTCCCGTCTGGGGAGGGGGGGGGGATTGTTAATGCTGGCTTTGGGCAGCATGAAAAAGAGAGTAACAGACACTCTCAGCTTAGACAACTGCAGCCAGCAACCCTGCTGGGAAGCCATAGTCCAGTCTGAATAATGTGCCTGGGTTTCAGGCAGTCTGACGCATTATTCCAAACCCAAACTGTCCAGGTGAATCCCGGACAGATGGCAACCCTAGTTGGGAGGGGTCTAAGAGGAGCTGGCTGGAGTATTCTGAGGGCCCTGACCAATCCCCAACTGAAGAGTTGGCAGGGGGCAGGCCTCCTCAAATACTGAGGATCAGCACAGCTGGGGGGGGTGTGGATTTTGGGTGAAAGATGGAGATGGAGTGTTGGGGCATTTGAGAGTAGCTCCATAGTCTGGGGGGAGGGAGTGAACTCAGGCCTGGACTCGGGTTTGGAAGGGACCCTTCTTCATGACACACAGAGAGATCCTGTCCAGGAGGCACGGGAGCAAGGAGAGGACAGCAGGAGAACACTGCCGGGCAAATCTCCAGGGAGGGAGACAACCAAGAGGTCTGGTGAGTGTTGCAGTCTGAGGACTGAGAGGAATGCCTGAAGGGACCGGGTGCAAGCAGTCTGGGATGGATGCAGAGTCAGTCTGGGAGGACTGTGGAGAAGTAGCCAGGAGGGCTAGTGAAAGGGGCAGCTGCGGGCTGGCAGTGCCCGAGGAGGTGGTACTGGGAGCAGTAGCCAAAGGAATAGGACAGCTAGCACCAAAGACCTCTATTTTTGCTGCACTACCAAAGGGGCCTATGGTCCCTGCCTGCAAAGGGCATTTTCTATGGTCTGATTACGCTCTTGTCAGACCATCCTGTCAGTGCTAGCTGGTCCTGGGAGTCGTAGTTCTACAAGCAAGTCTGTGCTGGAGTTAGAAGGAGAAGTGTGTATATACCGGATGTATATAGTTGAGTCCCTGAAGACTTCTTACTGATCAAGTGAAGTGGGCATCACATAACAACCCTTCCCCATCCAAGTGAATTTCCCTTGAATTAGAAAAAAACAAAACAAAGCTGTAAGGTCTGCTTCTTGTCTACAGAGTGAATGGAAAATTCACAGGCCTGGCTATTCAGGGTGGGAGATAACCATATTCACCAGCAGTTCCTGCAGGGGTAGCGCTACATCACCAACAGAAATTCCACCATTATTTCCTCTCCCATCCATAAGGCCATATATGAACTGATCTGAATCCAGTACTAATTTGTATGTTATAACCACGACTTAAGGAGAACCAGTCATCTTGGCTACTGTTATAATCCAAATCTCCATTCTTCAACTGTTAATATAGTGCAACCTTATGTTTTAGGAATGCTTGATTTTTTATTATTTATTTGTATTCTCCTTATCGGAGCTAAAGTGTCAAGATGAGTATCAGTCTACAGCAGTGGTGGCTGGTGCTCCAATTTTGGGGGGGGGGCAACAAACCCCCCAACACCCCCCCGTCCGTTTGGTCAGTCCGTCAGTAAAAATCCCCCCTCCCTCGCTTGCCAAACCCCGCACTTACCCCATCTAGGTCGCAGGCCTGCGTCTCCTCCTCAAAATCTCCTCCTCGCCGGCTTCCCCATGCATCTCCTCCTCGGCGGCCAATACGGTTGCTTCTCCTCTCGGCCAACCGGGTCTTAGGACCCGATTCCTGATTGGTCGGGAGGAGAATCAGGATGGCAATAGCGAATATGAATTCACTATTGTCACACAACTGGGTGGGCTCAGGACACAGTGCTCTGCGCCCCGAGCCCACCCGTTTTTAAAGCCAATTAGAACCCTTCGGCTCTAATCATGTGTTTAAAAAAAAAAAACCCCACTGAAATCCATGCGTCTGGTGCCCTGCATGTAGATTAGAGGCCGGGCGCATGGATTAGGGGGTGGCGGCACCCCTGATCTACAGGGCAATTTTATCTCCTTCCTGCCATGATTCTGGCAATTTTATTGCCTGTGTAATTCTTACCTCCATGCTGCAGTGCTTCTCCTGGTCCTCTGACTCCTTTCACATGTGTTGTTTGGCTCCTGTGCTCACCTATGGGCGTCACCTGTGATTTTGTGGGTTAATATTTCCTTGACTCTGGTTGGGCTGAGAGGGCGGAGTGATATTGAACATCAAACAAATACATTAAACATCATAAATAATACAATAGGACACCAGTCATTTTTATTGGATTATTATGGCCACAGCTTTTATTGGATACAAAAATAACAGCATAATTTGGACACCAATTCTTCAAAACAGATACAAGAATTCAAATACAACCATTAAAGCCAGGTCCTCGACAGTGCCACCCAATGTCATGTTACGTTGGAAACCCATACCAGCCACCAGCCATTCACAACCAGCTTGATGGGTACACACTAGTAATTTATCACCATTATTAACCTGGAATAAACCTTAGTACTTCCTTCATGAACACCAATCATACATATTTGTGACCAGTAAGGTTACCTGCTTGCCGACCACCCCACGTACATATACTGCGGGGCGGCGGCTCTCCCACAGGTGAAATCACGTACCTCACATGATCGTCTCTGCCGGGTTTTTTAGCACTGATCGCTGTATTGGTGTCACTGGTCCCCAAAAAGTGTCACTTAGTGTCCGATTTATCTGCTGCAATGTCGCATTCCCACTATAAGTGGCTGATCACCACCATTACTAGTAAAAATTAAAAAGATTTAACAAAATTCCATAAAAATATCACATAGATTGTAGATGCAATAACTTTTGCACAAACCAATCAATATACGCCTTTTGGGATTTTTTTCACCAAAAACATGTAACAGAATACATATTGGCCTAAACTGATGAAGAAATTTGATTTATTCAATTTTTTTTATTGGATACGTATATATATATATATTTATTTAATTATTTATTTGGTTAAAATTTTATTTGGGTACATCGTTGCACGAACACAATTGTCAGTTAAAGTTACGCAGTGCCATACCTCAAAAAAAATGGCCTGGTCATGAAGGGGGTAAACCTTCCGGAGCTGAAGTGGTTGTAGTGTGTGTGGATCACTAGTACTTGTGTATTGTGTGTGTGCACGTTGGTCTGCGAGTGCACGTGGGTCTGCGACTCCACGTAGGTCTGCGGGTGCACGTGGGTCTGTGAGTACACGTGGGTCTGCAAGTGCATGTGGGTCTGCGAGTGCACGTGGGTCTGCGAGTACACGTGGGTCTGTGAGTATCTGTCTATTGTATTGTCTTGTTGAGTATTAGTGTCAGGAAGCTAGTTGTTAGGTAATTTGGACAGGGTATAATCCTCATTAAATTAGTAGGTATGATGCCTGGCGGGTGTGGAGATGCGATGTGGTGTAAATCTTGCGGCATGTATGCATTCCTTGATCATCCAATCGATGGTGAATACTGCTGTGCAACATGTAAGCTCATTGTTTCCCTGGAAGCCCAAGTTCTGAATCTGGGGAAGCAACTGTCAGCACTGAGAAGACCCTCCATACTAAAGGAGAGCCAGGAACATACACGGCAGGTGTCGGCAGGGGCCAGCACAGAGGTGGGTGGAGACAAAGAGGTGCAGGCACTAGGAAAGAGCGGATGGGTGACAGTCAGGAAGGGTAGAGGGGGAAGTGCCAGGGAGGCCAATCCTGGGCTGGAGCATCTCAATAAGTACGCTCCATTGAGTGACATTGGTGAAACCAGTCAGGGACCAGCACTGCTGGATCTGAGGGACTCTCCTAGCTGCCAGGAGAAGAACTCCTCCAGTGAGAGTGGGGGGGAAGCGAAGGGAAAGGAAAGACATATTCTGGTGGTAGGGGACTCAATTCTTAGAAGGACAGAGAGGGCAATCTGTAACAAAGACCTGATGCGCCGAACTGTATGTTGTCTCCTGGGCGCTCAGGTTTGGCACATCACGGATCTGGTGGACAGATTACTAGGAGGGGCTAAGGGAAGACCCGCTGTTGGGGTGCACGTTGGCACCAATGACAAAGTCAGAGGCAGATGGAGTGTCCTAAAGAATGATTTTAGGGACTTAAGAGCTAAATTGAGGAAAAGGACCTCCAAGGTAGTATTCACAGGAATACTACCGGTATCTCAAGCCACACCAGAAAGGCAGAGGGAGATTAGGGAAGTAAACAAGTGGCTGAGGAGCTGGTGTAGTAAGGAGAGGTTTGGATTCCTCCCCAGTCGGTCACCAGTACTATAGAAGGGATGGACTGCACCTAAATGAGGAGGGTGCAGATCTGCTGGGAGTGAAGATGACTGAAAAGTTAGAGGGATTTTTAAACTAGGGAACGGGAGGAGGGCCCAGAAGTAGAGATAGTCAGCGTGGAATATATTCCAGAGGGTAGTATTGGGGGAATTAGTGGTAGGTTGACTAAAGCACATAAACCCAAGGTAAGTATAATCAAGTCCTAGTTGCAATTTCGGAACACCCAATAAGAGGATAATATGTGACCGGTCTAAACTACGTGGCATGTTCACCAATGCCAGGAGCCTGGCAGACAAGATAGGTGAACTAGAGATACTGTACATAGAGGATTTTGATTTTGAGACACCAGGTTAAACAGCTCTCATGATTGGCTGGCAACCATTCAAGGGTATATCCTTTATCGCAGGAATAGAGAAGGTAAAAAAGGAGGAGGGGTATGCCTATATATCAAGAATAATGTACAAGTGAATGTGTGAGATGACATCACTAAGGGAGCTAGGAAGGAGGTGGAATCCTTATGGGTAGAGCTCCAGAGGGATGAAGCTAAGGGGAAAATGATACTGGGAGTATGCTATATCCCCCCTAACCTGAAGGAGGAGGGGGAGACAGATCTCCTGTCAAAAGTTGGATTAGCAGCAAGGGTGGGAAGTGTTATGGGGGATTTTAATTATCCAGACATAGACTGGGCGGAGGGAACTACGCAGTCGTCTAAGACTCGCCAGTTCCTTAATGTCTTGCAGGACAATTTTATGGGTCAGATGGTAGACGCACCAACTAGAAATAAAGCATTACTGGATCTACTGATTACCAACAATACAGACCTGATCACAGATGTGGAAATATGGGGCAATTTAGGAAACAGCGATCACAGGTCAAATGGCTTCAGTATAAATCACACAAATAGGAAACATAAGGGGAATACAAAGACACTGAATTTCAAAAGAGACAACTTCCCCAAACTATGAACCTTGCTAGAAGGCATGAAATGGGATAAAATATTAGGAACAAAGAACACGGAGGAGAGATGGGTTTGCTTTAAGAGCATAATAAATAAGGGCATTAGCCAATGCATCCCAATGGGTAATAAATTTAAAAGAACAAACAAAAGTCCTGGATGGCTTAACTCCAATGTAAAAATGCATATAAAAGCAAAGGAGAACGCCTTTAAAAAATACAAGGTTGAGGGATCATCATCAGCATTCAGACTTTAGAAAGAATGCAACAAGAAATGTAAGGGTGCAATTAGGGTGGCTAAGATAGAACGGGAAAGACACATAGCGGAGGAGAGCAAAAATAGAATGAGGAAGGACATCTGGTTACAAAGGATGGGGAGATGGCGAAGGTATTGAATTTATTTTTCTCCTCAGTTTTCACAAGGGAATCAGGGGGCTTCAGTAACCAAAACTGCAGTGTTTATCCTCATTAGGGATGAGCCGAACACCCCCCGGTTCGGTTCGCACCAGAACCCGCGAACGGACCGCAAGTTCGCACGAACGTTAGAACCCCATTGACGTCTATGGGACTCGAACGTTCGAAATCAAAAGTGCTCATTTTAAAGGCTAATTTGCATGGTATTGTCCTAAAAAGGGTTTGGGGACCCGGGTCCTACCCCAGGGGACATGTATCAATGCAAAAAAAACTTTTAAAAACGGCCGTTTTTTCGGGAGCAGTGATTTTAATGATGCTTAAAGTAAAAAAAAAAAAGTGAAATATTCCTTTAAATATCGTACCTGGGGGGTGTCTATAGTATGCCTGTAAAGTGACGCGTGTTTCCCATGTTTAGAACAGTCCCTGCACCAAATGTCATTTTTAAAGGAAAAAATCTCATTTAAAACTGCTTGCGGGTTTAATGTCATGTCGGGTCATGGCAATATGGATGAAAATCAGTGAGACAAACGGCATGGGTACCCCCCAGTCCATTACCAGGCCCTTTGGGTCTTGTATGGATATTAAGGGGAACCCCGCACCCAAATTAAAATAAGGAAAGGTCCCTATATACTCTGAACAGCAGTATACAGGCGGTGCAAACAAGACAGGGACTGTAGGTTTGTTGTTAAGTAGAATCTGTTTGTAATTTTGAACATTTTTAATGTGTTTAGCTCCAGCCAAAAAATCTTTTCTAAGCTTTTTGGAAAACATAGGGAAGGGTTATCACCCCTGTGACATTTGTTTTGCGTCTTTCCTCCTCTTCAGAAGATTTCACCTCACTTTTTTGTCCCAATGAAAAATGTTTTTTGAAAATTTTGGTTTTTTTGTGGAACAAGGATTGGAAAGCATCAGTGGAAAGGAAAAATTGTTTTCCCATATTAACTCTTACAGGAGAGAATTTCCCTTCCTTAGGGGTAGATTTCATCTCACTTCCTGTTGTCTCCTTCCGTTTGCAAGTAGGAGTCGTTTGTAAGTTAGATGTTTGAAAGTAGGGTCCTGCCCTATATACTCAGCAGAAATTTGGGCCTTAGGTGTTGCTGTGGCCAAAACACTGTAAGCCCTCACAGGGCCCTGCTGTGAAATATTAGATCAAGAATTGTAATTACATGCCCCTGTTGAACAGGAGCTGAAAAATTAGGCCTTAGGCACTGGTGCTGGTGCCACAACACTGCAACCCCTCACAGACACTCTAGTTGAAACGCAGGAACAAGCCCAGCTGCAAAGTATTGCATCAAAAATTGTAATTACACGCCCCTGTTAGACAGGGGCTGAAAAATTGGGTCTTAGGCACTGGTGCTGGTGCCACAACACTGCAACCCCTCACAGACACTCTAGTTGAAACGCAGGAACAAGCCCTGCTGCAAAGTATTGCATCAAAAATTGTAATTACACGCCCCTGTTAGACAGGGGCTGAAAAATTGGGTCTTAGGCACTGGTGCTGGTGCCACAACACTGCAACCCCTCACAGACACTCTAGTTGGAATGCAGGAACAAGCCCTGCTGCAAAGTATTGCATCAAAAATTGTAATTACACGCCCCTGTTAGACAGGGGCAGAAAAATTGGGTCTTAGGCACTGGTGCTGGTGCCACAACACTGCAACCCCTCACAGACACTCTAGTTGGAATGCAGGAACGAGCCCTGCTGCAAAGTATTACATCAAAAATTGTAATTACACGCCCCTGTTAAACAGGGGCTGAAAAATTGTGCCTTAGGCACTGGTGGTGGCGCCCAGAACCAAAAATGTTCTTACAAGCTATCAGCGTGATGATTGAGGAGGAAGAGGATAATTACTCAGGGATAGTCACTCAGCATCAGCATAGGCAGTCTTTGAAGGGATCTGAGATTTCAAAAAAAATTATTCGGTTACATCTGCATCAGGTGCTTGGTAGCTGGTGGTGATCCAAGACTGATTCATTTTTATGAAGGTCAGCCGATCGACCGAGTCGGTGGACAGACGCACCCTGTGATCGGTTACCACGCCTCCAGCAGCACTGAATGTGCGTTCCGAAAGAACGCTGGATGCAGGACAGGCCAGTAGCTCAATTGCATACTGTGCAAGCTCTGGCCAGTGATCCATCCTCAAGACCCAGTAACCCAGAGGATTTTCGGTGGGAAAGGTGTCCAAGTCTGATCTTGCCCCTAGGTATTCCTGCACCATGTAAAACAGACGCTGGCGATGGTTGCTGGAACCGATCATACCTTGGGGCTGCGGACCAAAAAATTGTCTGAACGCATCGGTCAGACGGCCACCTTCTCCACCGCTCCTTCTTTGACTGACCGAAGCCTCAGCAACACGTTGTCCAGAAACAGGAGTTTGTAACCTCCCAGTCTCTGGGAACGCGTTGCACAGACCTTTCTGCAAGGCCTCCCGAAGATGTTTCATCCTCTGCTCCCTCTGCGATGGCAAGATAAGGTCCGCAACCTTACCCTTGTAACGTGGATCAAGGAGGGTTGCCAGCCAGTATTGGTCCTTCTCCTTGATACCACGAATACGAGGATCCTTACGCAGGCTTTGCAGGATCAGGGAGGCCATGCAGCGTAGGTTTGCTGAGGCATTCGGTCCGGAGTCCTCTGGGTCACTAAGGACAACAACGTCCGCAGCCACCTCCTCCCAGCCACGTACAAGTCCATGTGTTCCTTGGGACTGATCCCTTAAAGACTGCTGATGCTGAGTGCCAGGCTCCACCTCCATACTGACACAATCTTCCTCCTCCTCCTCCTCCTCCTCCTCGTCCTCTTCCTGTGTGATCGGCGGGCACGCAGGAACACTGTCTGGATAAAGGGGGCCTTGAGAGCTAAGGAAGTCCTCCTCTTCCTGCCTCTGTTCTGCCTCAAGTGCCCTGTCCATTATCCCACGCAGCGTGTGCTCCAACAGGTGGACAAGGGGGACAGTGTCACTGATGCATGCACTGTCAGTGCTCACCATCCTCGTGGCCTCCTCGAATGGTGACAGGACAGTGCATGCATCCCTGATCATGGCCCACTGGCGTGGGGAAAAAAAACCAAGGTCCCCTGACCCTGTCCTGGTGCCATAGTCGCACAGGTACTCATTGATGGCCCTCTGCTGCGTGTGCAGCCGCTGCAGCATGGCCAACGTCGAGTTCCACCTGGTGGGCATGTCACAGATTAGGCGGTTCTTGGGCAGGTTAAACTCCTTTTGGAGGTCCGTCAGCCGAGCACTGGCATTATATGACCGGCGGAAATGCACACAGACTTTCCTGGCCTGCCTCAGGACATCCTGTAAGCCCGGGTACCTGCCCAAGAACCGCTGCACCACCAAGTTAAGGACGTGAGCCAAACAGGGCACATGGGTCAGTTGTCCCTGTCGGAGGGCAGAGAGGAGGTTGGTGCCATTGTCGCAAACCACCATTCCTGCCTTAAGTTGGCGTGGCGTCAACCACCTCTGAACCTGCCCCTGCAGAGCTGACAGAACCTCTGCCCCAGTGTGGCTCCTGTCCCCCAAGCACACCAGCTCAAGCACCGCATGGCATCTTTTGGCCTGCGTACTTGCGTAGCCCCTTGAACGCCTACGGAGCACCGCTGGTTCCGAGGAAGAGGCCATGGAGGAAGAAGAAGAGGAGGGGGTGGAGGAGAGAGGTGTGTCACAATCAGCATTTTGGAGGCGTGGTGGCGGAACAACCTCCAACACTACTGCACCTTGTCCTGCATCCTTCCCAGCTGCCAGCAGAGTCACCCAATGCGCCGTGAAACTTAAGTAACGTCCCTGTCCATGCCTGCTGGACCATGAGTCAGCGGTAATATGCACCTTACCGCTGACCGCCCTGTCCAGCGAGGCATGGACATTGCCTTCCACATGCCGGTAGAGAGCCGGAATCGCCTTCCGTGAGAAAAAGTGGCGTTTGGGTACCTGCCACTGAGGAACCGCACATTCCACAAACTCACGGAAGGGGGCAGAGTCTACCAACTGAAAAGGCAGCAGTTGAAGTGCTAGCAATTTTGCCAAGCTAGCATTCAACCGCTGGGCATGTGGATGGCTGGGAGCAAACTTCTTTCGGCGGTGCAGCAGCTGGGGCAGGGAAATTTGCCTGGTACAATCTGACGTCGGTGTACCAAAAGCAGATTGCCCATAAGTACTTGGCTGTGACACACCTAATTCTACACCTTCATTCCTCTCACTGCAGGTCGCAGAGAGGACTGAAGGTCTAGTGGGGTTGGAAATCTCAGCTGATGAGGAGCAAGGAGAGATCGTCTTTGTTCTTTGGTGTGGGTCTTTTAGATACGCTTGCCAACGAACTGCATGGCAGGTCAACATATGTCTGGTCAAGCATGTGGTACCCAAGCGGGAGATGTTTTGGCCACGCGAGATACGCTTGAGACATATATTGCAAATAGCAGCGGTGCGATCTGATGCACTCGTCTCAAAAAAGGCCCACACCAAAGAACTTTTTGAATAACGCGCAGAGACTGCAGCGCCCTGCACATGTGGAGCTTTGGGGTGTGATGCAGTCAATGTGCTGCCCTTAGGCTGGCCCCTGGAGGGCATCCTGCCTAGTTGGTGATGTGCCACCTCCTCCTCCTCCTCCTCCTCCTCCTCCTCCTCCTCCTCTCTCCTATCAGGCACCCACGTTGAGTCAGTGACCTCATCATCCCCTCCCTCCTCATCACTGGAGCAAACCTGGCAGTATGCTGCAGCAGGGGGAGCATGACTGCCAGATTGCTGTCCTTCTTGGGCACCCCCTCTGTCCGTGCTCATGTTACTGCCTTCATTGAGCTCAGTATCATCATCAGAGCCTTCCAAACGCTGGGCATCCTCCTGGAGCATGTACCCAACACTGTGGTCAAACAGTTCGAGGGAATCCTCAGGAGGACATGGTGGGGCTAGGGAAGGAGTCACTGATGACATTGAGCTGAGGGAAGAGGCCGCTGCTTTGCCAGACAAAGCACCCTGGGCATGGGTGAGAGAGGATGAGGAGGATGAGGACGGCTTGGTCATCCACTCGACCAAGTCTTCCGCATGTTGCGGCTCAACACGGCCAGCTGCCGAAAAAAAGGCCAAGCGTGTCCCATGGCCACGTGCTGATGAGGATGCACCGTCTCCACGACCAGCACTAGACACAGAGCCTGCTTGCCCTCTCTTATTGGCTTGTGACTGTCTGCCTCTCCTTCTTGGCCTTCCAGACATACTAATGGCCTGTAGCTGCACTAAGCTGGGATAGAACACCTGTAATTTTCTTCAGGTAGCTTTATATACTGTAACCAGACAAGCCTGCCTGTCAGTAGGAAGATAACAGGAACGGATCTAGCTGAACACTGTGAGCAGGACGTACTGCACTAAATGTATATAGCAGGAACGGATCTAGCTGAACACTGTGAGCAGCACGCACTGCACTGAATGTAAATAGCAGGAACGGATCTAGCTGAACACTGTGAGCAGGACGCACTGTACTGAATGTAAATAGCAGGAACGGATCTAGCTGAACACTGTGAGCAGGACACACTGCACTGAATGTAAATAACAGGAACGGATCTAGCTGAACACTGTGAGCAGGACACACTGTACTAAATGTAAATAGTCTAGCTGCCTGACCGTGGTACTAATAGGATCAAAAAGAACACCTGTAATTTTCTTTAGGTAGCTTTATATACTGTAACCAGACAAGCCTGCCTGTCAGTAGGAAGATAACAGGAACGGATCTAGCTGAACACTGTGAGCAGGACGCACTGCACTGAATGTAAATAGCAGGAACGGATCTAGCTGAACACTGTGAGCAGCACGCACTGCACTGAATGTAAATAGCAGGAACGGATCTAGCTGAACACTGTGAGCAGGACGCACTGCACTGAATGTAAATAGCAGGAACGGATCTAGCTGAACACTGTGAGCAGGACGCACTGCACTGAATGTAAATAGCAGGAACGGATCTAGCTGAACACTGTGAGCAGCACGCACTGCACTGAATGTAAATAGCAGGAACGGATCTAGCTGAACACTGTGAGCAGCACGCACTGCACTGAATGTAAATAGCAGGAACGGATCTAGCTGAACACTGTGAGCAGGAAGCACTGTACTGAATGTAAATAGCAGGAACGGATCTAGCTGAACACTGTGAGCAGGACACACTGCACTGAATGTAAATAGTCTAGATAGAAGATAACAGGAACGGATCTAGCTAAACTGAATACAGTGTATATATATATATGCAACACCTGGGATGCATATATATACACAATACACTGTAAGTGCAGCTAACTGACTGACTGTTCTGCCTAATCTATCTAACTCAAATCAAACACTGTCTCTCTGTCTATCTCTTTCAACGCCGGAACACACACTACACAGGGCCGCCGTGCAGGCGGCCTTATATAGTGTGGGGCGTGTACTAAATCCCCTGAGCCATAATTGGCCAAAGCCTCCTTGGCTTTGGCCAATTACGGCTCTCTGTTCAGGCGGCGCTGTGATTGGCCAAGCATGCGGGTCATAGTGCATGCTTGGCCAATCATCAGCCAGCAATGCACTGCGATGCCGCAGTGAATTATGGGCCGTGACGCGCCACACGAATTTGGCGCGAACGGCCCATATCGTTCGCAATTCGACGGACGGTCGAACAGCCGATGTTCGAGTCGAACATGGGTTCGACTCGAACACGAAGCTCATCCCTAATCCTCATGACACATCACAGGAAGCACCTCCATGGTTAACAGAGGACAAAATTAAAATTAGACTTTGGAAACGTAACATTATTAAATCCCTGGGACCAGATGGCTTGCATCCAAGGGTAGGGAACTCAGTCAAGTAATTGCCAGACCATTGTTCCTAATTTTTACTGACAGTCTACTGACTGTAATGGTACCAGGTGATTGGAGAAAAAAAGGGCCCAAAATACATCCCTGGGAATTACTGGCCAGATAGCCTAACATCAATAGTATGCAAGCTCTTGGAGGGGATGATAAGGGACTATATACAAGACTTTAGTAATGAGAACGATATCATTAGCAGTAATCAGCATGGATTCATGAAGAATCGTTCTTGCCAAACCAATCTATTACCTTCTATGAAGAGGTGAGTTGCCATCTAGATAAAGGAAGGCCTGTAGACGTGGTGTATCTGGATTTTGCAAAAGCATTTGACACAGTTCCCCATAAACATTTACTTTACAAAATAAGGTGCATTGGCATGGACCATAGGGTGAGTACATGGATTGAAAACTGGCTACAAGGGCGAGTTCAGAGGGTGGTGATAAATGGGGAGTACTCGGAATGGTCAGGGGTGGGTAGTGGGGTCCCCCAGGGTTCTGTGCAGGGACCCATACTGTTTAATTTGTTCAAAAACGACCTGGAGGATGGGATAAACAGTTCAATCTCTGTATTTGCAGATGATACTAAGCTAAGCAGGGCAATAACTTCTCTGCAGGATGTGGAAACCTTGCAAAAAGATCTGAACAAATTAATGGGACGGGCAACTACATGACAAATGAGGTTTAATGTAGAAAAATGTAAAATAATGCATTTGGGTGGCAAAAATATGTATGTGCTCTATACAGTGGGGGGAGAACCTCTGGGGGAATCTAGGATGGAAAAGGACCTGGGGGCCCTAGTAGAAAATAGGCTCAGCAATGGCATGCAATGCAAAGCTGCTGGTAACAAAGCAAACAGAATATTGGTATGCATTAAAAAGGGGAGATAAAACTATAATTCTCATACTCTACAAGACTCTGGTTCAGCTGCACCTAGAGTATACTGTCCAGTTCTGGGCACCAGTCCTCAGGAAGAATTACTGGAGATGGAACGAGTACAAAGAAGGACAACAAAGCTAATAAAGGGTCTGGAGGATATTAGTTATGAGGAAAGGTTGCGAGCACTGAACTTATTCTCTCTGGAGAGGAGACACTTGAGAGAGGATATGATTTCAATTTACAAATACCGTACTGGTGACCCCACAATAGGGATAAAACTTTTTTGCGGAAGGGGTTTTAACAAGACTCGTGGCCACTCATTAAAATTAGAAGAAAAGAGGTTTAACCTTAAACTACGTAGAGGGTTCTTTACTGTAAGAGTGGCAAGGTTGTGGAATTCCCTTCCACAGGCATTTGGTCTCAGCGGGGAGCATCAATAGTTTCAAAAAACGATTAGATAAGCACCTGAACGACTGCAACATACAGGGATATACAATGTAATACTGACATATAATCACACACATAGGTTGGACTTGATGGACTTGTTTCTTTTTTCAGCCTCACCTACAATGTAACTATGTACTATGTGGTGGAGGAACTTGACTGGCCTGCACAGTCTTCAACCAGATAGAACACCTTGGGGATGAATAAGAGCGGAGACTGCAAGCCAGGCCTACCTGTCCAACATCAGTGCCTGACCTCACAAATGCTCTTCTGGAAGAATGGCCAAACATTCCCATAGACCAGTGATGGCGAACCTTGGCACCCCAGATGTTTTGGAACTACATTTCCCATGATGCTCATGCACTCTGCAGTGTAGCTGAACATCCTGAGAAATGTAGTTCCAAAACATCTGGGGTGCCAAGGTTCGCCATCACTGCCATAGATAAACTCCTAAACATCGTGGACAGCCTTCTCAGAAGAGTTGAAGCGGTTATAGCTGCAAAGGGTGGGCCAAATCAATAGTGAACCCTACGGACTAATGCCGCGTACACACGATCGGATTTTCCGACAACAAATGTTGGATGTGAGCCTGTTGGCGGAAAGTCCGACCGTGTGTATGCTCCATCAAACAATTGTTGTCGGACTTTCCGACAAAAACAAATGCTGGCTAGCAGGTTCTCAAATTTTCCGCCAACAAATTTTTGTTGTCGGACTTTCCGATCGTGTGTACACAAGTCAGTCGCACAAAAGTCCATGCATGCTCGGATTTAAGTACGAGCCGGAAGCACTCAGTCTTGTAAAACTGGCGTTCGTAATGGAGATATCACATGACTATTGAGCTTCCTCACATGACTATTCAGCTTGCCGTACGTCACTACGTTCGTAATTGTTGGCCAACATTTGTGTGACCGTGTGTATGCAAGACAAGTTGGAGCCAACAACCTTCAAACAAAATTCCACGGATTTGTTGTTGGAAAGTCCGATCATGTGTATGGGGCATTTGACTGAGATGCCATTCAAGTTCATGTGTGATGTGTGTGTGTAAAGGCAGGCGTCCTAATACTTTTGCCAATATAGTGTACAGTATATACTGTAGATAGATAGATAAATAGATACTAACATTAATATATTACTCACTATTTCCCATTGAAGACTTAGTGAATGTCATTTAGCCAACTAAATACAGTGAGTTTTAATGAAAAATACTTTGAGTAAATGCTTTTCATAAAATCTGAAAGACTTTGGGGTAAATGGTGGACAAATTGCCCATCTAATGTTTGATAAACATACCCCTATGTCTTCCTTTTTAAAATGCAAAATAAATCTAATTGCAAAACAAACTTCAAAATTATGGAGAGGGTTCATTGCTTCACTAAAAATAAAAACTCATAAAATCTTCCTGAATATTTACCAACCATCCGATGAACGTATTTTAGTAGTCCGTGTAATATAGAAAATAAACAGCTCTCCTGTAGCCATTTACGAAATTGGTGAAAAATGCAATATCTTCTTACAGCTCTCTTTTGTGACACACTTTTTTATTTGTAAATGAGAGAAAAAAATGACATTAATGTGTTTGAATTACATATTGCCAAGGTAACAGCTTTAATACACGGAGGGGAAGGAAGATCATTGTTAACATACATTGTTTAATAGAAGGAACCTTATTGAAGAGAGGAGATATTCAGACACTTCCGTCCTGTATAAACATGTCTGTTTTGTCCTTTATAGCACATAGCTAGTACCGGTTATCCAAATAAAGAAATGATGAAAAAAATATGACCTTCAATATATATGCTTCTAACTATATATGAAAAAAAATTATATATATATATATATATACACACCGAGCAAAATTATAAACGCAACACTTTTGTATTTGCCCCCAATTTATCATGAGCTGAACGCAAAGATCTACGACTTGTTCTACGTACACAAAAGGCCTATTTCTCGCAAATATTGTTCACAAATCTGAGCCCAGGTTCACACTGAGCTGCGGGAATGAAGCCCTGCAAGTTCAGCTGATCTCGCACAATTTCACTCCCGCGCGTCAATCCCGATTTCGGCGGCGATTTCACAGACATATGTGCGAGAATTCTGCACAGATGTCAATGGAAATCGCACCCCGAAATTCGCAAAAAGTAGTACAGAAACTACTTTTTAAAATCCCGGCAATTGACGCCGATTTGACATGTCAAAACGCACCAATGTGAACCAGGGCTAAATCTATGTTAGTGGGCACTTCTCCTTTGCCGAGATAATCCATCTACCTCACAGATGCTTATTAGACAGCATGATTATTGCACAGGTGGGCTGGCCACAATAAAAGGCCACTCTAAAATGTGCAGTTTTATCTCACAGCACAATGCCACAGATGTCGCAAGTTTTGAGGGAGCGTGCAATTGGCATGCTGACTGCAGGAATGTCCACCAGAGCTGTAGCCCTTGAATTGAATGTTCATTTCTCTACCATAAGCCATCTCCAAAGGCGTTTCTGAGAATTTGGCAGGACATCCCACCAGCCTCACAACCGCAGACCACGTGTGACCACACCAGCCCAGGACCTCCACATCCGGCATCTTCACCTCCAAGATCGTCTGAGACCAGCCACCCGGACAGCTGCTGCAACAATCGGTTTGCACTACCAAAGAAGTTCTGCACAAACTGTCAGAAACCTTCTCAGGGAAGGTTCTCATTTGCATGCTCGTCATCCTCATCGGGGTCTCGACCTGGCTGCAGTTCGTCGTTGTAACCGACTTGAGTGGGCAAATGCTCACATTTGATGGTGTCTGGAACTTTGGAGAAGTGTTCGCTTCACAGATGAATCCCGGTTTTCACTGTACAGGGCAGATGGCAGACAGCGTGTATGGCGTTGTGTGGGTTAAGGTTTGCTGATGTCAACGTTATGGATCGAGTGGCCCATGGTGGCGGTGGGGTTATGGTATGGGCAGGCGTATGCTATGGACAACGAACACAGGTGCATTTTATCAATGGCATTTTGAATGCACAAAGATACCGTGACAAGATCCTGAGGCCTATTGGTGCACCATTCATCCACGACCATTACCTCATGTTGCAGCATGATAATGCACGGCCCCATGTTGCAAGGATCTGTACACAATTCCTGGAAGCTGAAAACATCCCAGTTCTTGTATGGCCAGCATACTCACCGGACATGTCACCCATTGAACATGTTTGGGATGCTCTGGATCGGCGTATACAACAGTGTGTTCCAGTTCTTGCCAATATCCAGCAACTTTACACAGCCATTGAAGAGGAATTCCACAGACCACAATCAAGGACCTGATCAACTCTATGTAAAGGAGATGTGCTGCACTGTGTGAGGCAAATGGTGGTCACACCAGATACTGACTGGATTTCGGACCACCCTAACCCCCCCCCCCCCCCCCCAATACAGTAAAACTGCACATTTTAGAGTGGCCTAATCAGCATCTTGATATGCCACACCTGTGAGGTTGGTGGATTACCTTGGCAAAGGAGAAGTGCTCACTAACACAGATTTAGACAGATTTGTTTTCCATTGACATCTGTGCATTCACCCACACATGTGTCTGTGAAATCGCCGCCGAAATCGGGACTGACGTGCGGGAGTGAAATTGTGCGAGTTCAGCTGAACTTGCAAGGCTTCATTCCCGCAGCTCAATGTGAACCTGGGCTCAGATTTGTGAACAATATTTGCGAGAAATAGGCCTTTTGTGTACATAGAAAAAGTCGTAGATCTTTGAGTTCAGCTCATAATAAATAGGGGAATTTGCTCAGTGTATATACACATACACACACACATACACAGTATGTTGTGTATATATATATAAAGATATATTATCAGTATAAAAATATTTATATATAAATATATATATATATATATATACATATCTATACTTTATTTATTTTTTTATTTATTTCAGGTACTTATATAGCACCGTCAATTTACGCAGCGCTTCTACATATACATTGTACATTCACATCAGTCCCTACCCTCAAGGAGCTTACAATCTAAGGTCCCTAACTCACATTCATACATACTAGGGACAATTTAGACAGGATCTAATTAACCTACCAGCATGTCTTTGGAGTGTGGGAGGAAACCGGAGTACCCGGAGGAAACCCACGCAGGCACAGGAAGAACATGCAAACTCCAAGCAGGTAGTGTCATGGTTGGGATTCGAACCAGTGACCCTTCTTACTGCTAGGCGAGAGTGCTACCACTACACCACTGTGCCGCCCGTATATATATATATTGATGGTGTCTGGAACTTTGGAGAAGTGTATATATATATATATATATATATATATACATATATATACACTTCTCCAAAGTTCCAGACACCATCAAATGTGAGCATTTGCCCAC
The DNA here is from genome assembly GCA_037952925.1 of Lithobates clamitans. Taxonomy (NCBI): domain Eukaryota; kingdom Metazoa; phylum Chordata; class Amphibia; order Anura; family Ranidae; genus Lithobates; species Lithobates clamitans. The sequence continues at coordinate 757,379 of JBBGZY010000155.1, read as the reverse complement.
TCAAGTCGGTTACAACGACGAACTGCAGCCAGGTCGAGACCCCGATGAGGATGACGAGCATGCAAATGAGAACCTTCCCTGAGAAGGTTTCTGACAGTTTGTGCAGAAATTCTTTGGTAGTGCAAACCGATTGTTGCAGCAGCTGTCCGGGTGGCTGGTCTCAGACGATCTTGGAGGTGAAGATGCCGGATGTGGAGGTCCTGGGCTGGTGTGGTCACACGTGGTCTGCGGTTGTGAGGCTGGTGGGATGTCCTGCCAAATTCTCAGAAACGCCTTTGGAGATGGCTTATGGTATAGATAGATAGATAGATCTAGATATAGATATATATATATATAGCCCTGGTTCTATGACTATATATATATAAAAGCACTAATATCAAACAAATACCCACAGCAAAAAAGGAAAAAATGAACACAAACACAAAGGCAAAATACATAGGACTATCAATTTTACCAGTATAAACAACCTACAAAAGAGCAGTGTTTTTTTTTTTTCTTTTTTTTTGTGTAGCATGCACAGTGCATGCCGCCCCATCTGTAAAATGGGGAGTGAAGAAGCCAGGTGTTGACATAATGTACTGTAACTGATCCTGTAAGATCATCAACGGCCACCCAATGGCTGATAAAAGAAGACACTCTAAAGAAAATAATACATAAATAAATGAAACATTCATACCACTGAAATGTAGTAATAGCAAGTGGAATTGTATTTTTACATTTTAACGGGGTGAAAGTTTTATTTGTTTATTTTCTTTGTAATTAAATTATGTACTGTATATATGAATGTAAGGCATTGTTTTGTGTTACTTAAATATGGTATATTAACATATATATATAAATATGTATGTTATATAAAAGAGGAAAAAAAAAAATATATATATATATATATATATATACACACAAGTATCAATTACCCACAGAAAAAAAATAAACACAACTACCAAGAAAAAATATACAGGACTATGAATGTTAGTGGTATAAACAACCTACAACAGAGTGAACGTCTTTCTTTTCTGCCAGCAGTTTTTTTTTTTATCGTAGACTGAGTGTAGAACATGCACAGTGCAGTGTACACTCCTGAAAGATGCCAAGAGTTGGAGTCATATGTCGGGGTAATGGAACATCAGCAATTGCCACCCAATGGCTGATAAAAGTAGACACCAGGCTTAAAGAAGACCAGGAGGGCTTGCAAGTGGATGCAGTGAAGAGGGATAATGTAAACCTTCCATCACTGGAGGAATCCAATGGCCAATAAATTAAGATGCCAGGCATGAAGAAGACCAGAAGAGGTTGGCAGCAGATGGAGTGAAGAGGGGTAGCATGGACCTTTCATTACTGGAGGAAACCAAAACTTGGGGTTAGTCTGCCATAATGTGCAAGCATGCTGCTCCTACATGCCAAGAATAGGAGCCAGGTGTCAGAATAATGTAACATCATCAATGGCCAAGAAGCCAGGCTTGAAGAAGATCAGGAGAGGTTGGCAGCGGATGGAGCGAAGAGGGAGAGCATGGCCCTTTTATCACTGAAGAAAGCCAAACTAGGGGTAATTCTGCCACAATGTGCACAAATACTTGCCAAGAGTAGGAGCCAGGTGTCTTGATAATGTTACATCTTCAATGACCAATTAAAGAAGATGCTAGGTTTGAAAAAGATCAGGAGAGGATGGCAGCAAATTGAGGGATAGAATAGACCTTTCATCACTGGAGGAAGCCAAACTAGGGGGTAAGTTTGCAATAATGTGCAAGCATACTATTCACACTTGCCAAGAGTAGGAGCCATATTTCAGGATGATGTAACGCCATCAGCGACTACCCAATGACAAATAAAAGAAGACTTCAGGCTTGAAGAAGACCAAGAGAGGATGGCAACGGATGGATAGTATGGACCTTTAGTCATGGGAAGAAGCCAAACTAGTGGGTAAGTCTGCCATAATGTACAAGCATTCTGTTCATATTTGCACAGAAATGGAAAATGCTTTGGGGATCGCTTTCGGTTTTAGTTCAGCAATACCAAAAATTATGACTGCTAATTGGTTTTGTTGGATTACTGGACTATTCCCATTGCTATTTCCCTTATTAATTGAGGCAGATTGTAATAATTTAAAAAAAAAAATCAATGCATACTTGCAAACTGTGATAGTAGTGGATGGGATTCGCTTCCCAGGTGCCAAAACAAACATTAACTACATCGGCACAGTTATTAAACAGATTGGGGACATCCAACTGCTGAGGGAAACACTTCCTGTAATTATATCAATGAATTAGTAAGCATAAAAATGTTTTAACATCATTTCAAGCTCGCTGCACCTAGAGAGCTAGAAAATAATGAATCAATAGATGCTTTAATGCCTGCAAGAAGCTACTAAAAGCATGGAAAGGGCAGATCAAGGCAGTCAGTGCACTCAGCCAACTGATAATACTGTCCAGGACACAATTTATTTATTTAATTATTTTTTTTTGTTTAACCCTTTTGCCGACAGATCCATTTTTGGTTGTTTTGTACATATGTTTAAAAAATAATTTTAGGCCTGAAGATTACGGTACATAAAACCCCCAAACAATATATATTTTTGGAAATTAGACACCCCAGAGAATAGAATAGTGTTAGATGCAACGGAAACAGAGAAAGTTAATTTTAGGGCACACAAATGCATAGGTTTTTTGTTGTAAAATATAAAAGATAAGGTCGCACAGAGTAAATAGATACCCAACATCCAAAACCTTAAAATTTAATGTCCATGTGCCCGTGAAACAGTGACCAAATTCAGTATCTTATACACTATATTACCAAAAGTATTGGGACACCTGCCTTTACACACACATGAACTTTAATGGCATCCCACTCTTATGCCCCGTACACACTGTCGGATTTTCCGACGGAAAATGTGTGATAGGACCTTGTTGTCGGAAATTCTGACCGTGTGTGGGCTCCATCACACATTTTCCATCAGATTTTCCGACCCACAAAGTTTTAGAGCAGGATATAAAATTTTCCGACAACAAAATCCGTTGTCGGAAATTCCGATCATGTGTACACAAATCCGACGGACAAAGTGCCAAGCATGCTCAGAATAAATAGGGGATAAGGGATGAAAGCTATTAGCCACTGCCCCGTTTATAGTCCCGACGTACGTGTTTTACGTCACCGCGTTTAGAACGATCGGATTTTCCGACAACTTTGTGTGACCGTGTGTATGCAAGACAAGTTTGAGCCAACATCCGTGGGAAAAAATCCTAGGATTTTGTTGTCGGAATGTCCGAACAAAGTCCGGCCGTGTGTACGGAGCATTAGTCTGTAGGGTTCATGATTGAGTTGGCCCACCCTTTGCAGCTATAACAGCCTCAACTCTTCTGGGAAGGCTGTCCACAATGTTTAGAAGTGTGTCTATGGGAATGTTTGACCATTCTTCCAGAAGCGCATTTGTGAGGTCAGGCACTGTTGTGGACGAGAAAGCCTGGCTCGCAGTCTCCGCTCTAATTCATCCCAAAGGTGTTCTATTGGGTTGAGGTCAGAACCACCACAAACTCGCTCATCCACACTTTTGCCAAAAGTATCGGGCCACCCCTCTAAATCATTTGGGGGAGGGGGGATTATGATGTGAGGTTGTTTTTCAGGGGTTGGGCTTGGCCCCTTAGTTCCAGTGAAGGGAACTCTTAAGGCGTCAACATACCAAGACATTTTGGACAATTTCATGTTCCCAACTTTGTGGGAACAGTTTGGGGATGGCCCCTTCCTGTTCCAACATGACTGCGCACCAGTGCACAAAGCAAGATCCATAAAGACATAAAGACGAGAAGGCCTGGCTTGCAGTCTACGCTCTAATTCATCTCAAAGGTGTTCTATCGGGTTGAGGTCAGGACTCTGTACAGGCCAGTCAAGTTCCTTCACCCCAAACTCGCTCATCCATGTCTTTATGGACCTTGCTTTGTGCACTGGTGTGCAGTCATGTTGGAACAGGAAGGAGCCATCCCCAAACTGTTCCCACAAAGTTGGGAGCATGAAATTGTCCGAAATGTCTTGGTATGCTGACACCCTAGGACTTCCCTTCACTGGAACTAAGGGGCCAAGCCCAAACCTTAAAAAAACAACCCCACACCATAATCCTCCTCCAACAAATGATTTGGAGAGGTGACCCAATACTTTTGGCAATATAGTGTAGATGAGTGAGTTTGTGGTGGAGGAACTTGACTGGCCTGCACAGGGTACTGGCCTCAACCCAATAGAGCACCTTTGGAATAAATTAGCCAGGCCTTCCCGTCCACATCAGTGCCTGACCTCACAAATGCGCCTCTGTAAGAATAGTCAAACATTCCCATAGACACACTCCTAAACATTGTAATTCTTCAAGAGGATGCAAACTTTTGGCTCAACTGTACTTAAATAAAATCAATCATCATAGGCACCCTTGCTAGTTTTGAATGGTTTGTCTCATTCCTGTAACTGATGCATCTGCAGAAGAGCTTGTTCGTTTGAAAAACAACAGACTTACTGGCCATATAACCAGATGAATATAGAAGAAAAAAAAAGCGTAAAAAAGAAAATGAATGCAGTCATCACATCTAAGAACTGCTAAGCGGCAATATAATAAATGAGGCCATGTGTGTTTGGGGCCTCCTCCTGTCCCAAGCACACATGGCCTAATCTGTCCTTCTCCTTTCCCAAACCCACATGGCCTCATCCATCCTCCTCCTGCCCCAAGCACACATGGCCTAATTTGTCCTCCCGCTGCCCCAAACCCACGTGGCCTCAACCATCCTCCTTCTGCCCCAAACACACATGGCCTCATCCGTCCTCCTCCAGCCATAAACTTTCATGGCCTCATCTGTCCTCCTCCTGCCCCAAACACACAAGGCCTCATCCATCCTATTCCTGTTACCCACAAGCAGAGCCTCATCTGTCCTTCTCCTGCCCCAAACCCACATGGCCTCATCCATCCTCCTCCTGCCCCAAACACACATGGCCTCATCTGTCCTCCTCCAGCCCCAAACGTTCATGGCCTCATCCATCCTCCTCCTGCCCCAAACACACATGACCTCATCCATCCTCCTCCAGCCACAAACGTTTATGGCATCATCTGTCCTCCTCCTGCCCCAAACTCACATGGCCTCATCCATCCTCCTCCTGCCCCAAACACGCATGGCCTCATCCATCCTCCTCCAACCACAAACGTTCATGGCTTCATCTGTCCTCCTCCTGCCCCAAACACACAAGGCCTCATCTATCCTATTTCTGTTACCCACAAGCAGGGCCTCAATAGGATAGATGAGGCCCCAAAGAGGCCTCATCTATCCTATTTCTGTTACCCACAAGCAGGGCCTCATCTGTCCGCCTCCTCTTGCCACAAACACACCTTTATCCACCCTCCTCCTGCCCCAAACCCACATGGCCTCATCCATCCTCCTCCTGCCCCAAACACGCATGGCCTCATCCATCCTCCTCCAGCCACAAACGTTCATGGCTTCATCTGTCCTCTTCCAGCCCCAAACACACAAGTCCTCATCTATCCTATTTCTGTTACCCACAAGCAGGGCCTCATCTGTCCGCCTCCTCCTGCCACAAACACACCTTTATCCATCCTCCTCCTGCCCCAAACACACATGACCTCATTCATCCTCTTCCTGCTGCCCACATGCAGGGCTTCAAGCATCCTCCTCCTTTTACACACATACAAAGCCTCATCCATCCTTCTGCCATATATATGTGGGGCCATATCTATAAGCCCTTCCTCCTGGCACAAAAAGATATATTTAACAAACGCAATGCAGTGTGGACAGACAATGGCAGTTAAAGCAGCTGTCCATTATGTCTCAACCTAACAGAATGTGAGGTCTCCTCCATATATCCATCATCCTGCCAGGCCTAATTCATCCTGCTTGTTTTTCTTGTTAACTGATTCCATCAGCCACTTTGTTCAGCATATTATACAGACGCCCAGTGTATTCAGATAACATGCCAATCAGTCAAATATGAAAAGTAAGATATGGATGGAGAGATAAGACAGATGACGAAAATCCTTCCCTTAAATTGGTAAATAGCGACCAGCAAAGCAGACAAAGCAATTTCTAGTTGAATCTCCCCATCTCAAAGCCTCCTCTCTAAATTATCTTTTTTTTTTTTTACTGCATAAACAGTTTATTGAGTTTTCACAATAATACACAGGAAAGAAAGGTTACATGTAGTTTACAAAGTTATAAGTGCAAGTAATAACAGTGGCACTCTGACTGAGAAAGTCCAGAAGGTGAACAGCCAAACAAAACAAAAAAAAAAGGGAAAAAAAAGGGGGGAGACCAAATGAGCCAGTGCTAACCAGTAATAATACTTCCCTCTGAGAACTGGTGAAGTCCATACAGAGCCTTTATGGGTTCTGGTCAATTGAGCTGAGCAGGCACCTTTGGAGAGAGGGAGAAATAAAGGGGAGGGGAGATGAAGGGAAGGTTGGGGGGCAGAGGGAGGGGTGAGAAAGAGAGCATGGGCAGAGAAGGGAGAGGGGGTGAGGACAATCACCATTTGCCCTCTCCAGTGCCTAGCAGATCATACAGTAAGGCGTGTCACACCCGGCGTGTAACACAAAGGTGACCCACAGGGTCAGTGGTTAAATAATCCTATGATAAATCAAATTGCGTCTCGTGTAAGCTCCTTGTATAGTTAAGAGCTTTTGAAGGTTGTCCACGGTTCCCATATGGCAGTGAACTTTGAGATCTTATCTAAAGTAATGTAGATCAGCTCCTCCATTCCCGCCAACCGGTTGATTCGTTAAAACCATTCGGCAATGGAGGGCAGGGATGTGGACTGCCAATGAACTGATACACACATCCTTGCAGCGTTGACCATATGCATCACAACCGATTTGTAGTAGCGCTTTTTAGAGATTTTAGACAGGTGTAGCAGAAACTGCACTGAGGAGAACTCTAGCGGGAGAGAGGATACCTTCATATCATAATCACATTATGAACTTTATGCCAGAATAGCCGGAGGGATGGGCAGCTCCACCAGATATGGAGGAATTTGCCCGCCTCTCCTCCACATCACCAGCACCGATCAGAAACTGAGGGGGAGAACTTGTGGATCAGGTCAGGGTTTCTATACCAATGTGTTTTCAGTTTATAGCCATTTTCCTGTATGGTGACATTCAAGGATCCCTTGTGAATATAAAGATTGATATGATCCCAGCGATGCTCTGAATGAAGGTGTGCAGAGTAGGGATGAGCCGAACACCCCCCGGTTCGGTTCGCACCAGAACCCGCGAACGGACCGCAAGTTCGCACGAACGTTAGAACCCCATTGACGTCTATGGGACTCGAACGTTCGAAATCAAAAGTGCTCATTTTAAAGGCTAATTTGCATGGTATTGTCCTAAAAAGGGTTTGGGGACCCGGGTCCTACCCCAGGGGACATGTATCAATGCAAAAAAAACTTTTAAAAACGGCCGTTTTTTCGGGAGCAGTGATTTTAATGATGCTTAAAGTAAAAAAAAAAAAGTGAAATATTCCTTTAAATATCGTACCTGGGGGGTGTCTATAGTATGCCTGTAAAGTGACGCGTGTTTCCCATGTTTAGAACAGTCCCTGCACCAAATGTCATTTTTAAAGGAAAAAATCTCATTTAAAACTGCTTGCGGGTTTAATGTCATGTCGGGTCATGGCAATATGGATGAAAATCAGTGAGACAAACGGCATGGGTACCCCCCAGTCCATTACCAGGCCCTTTGGGTCTTGTATGGATATTAAGGGGAACCCCGCACCCAAATTAAAATAAGGAAAGGTCCCTATATACTCTGAACAGCAGTATACAGGCGGTGCAAACAAGACAGGGACTGTAGGTTTGTTGTTAAGTAGAATCTGTTTGTAATTTTGAACATTTTTAATGTGTTTAGCTCCAGCCAAAAAATCTTTTCTAAGCTTTTTGGAAAACATAGGGAAGGGTTATCACCCCTGTGACATTTGTTTTGCGTCTTTCCTCCTCTTCAGAAGATTTCACCTCACTTTTTTGTCCCAATGAAAAATGTTTTTTGAAAATTTGGGTTTTTTTGTGGAACAAGGATTGGAAAGCATCAGTGGAAAGGAAAAATTGTTTTCCCATATTAACTCTTACAGGAGAGAATTTCCCTTCCTTAGGGGTAGATTTCATCTCACTTCCTGTTGTCTCCTTCCGTTTGCAAGTAGGAGTCGTTTGTAAGTTAGATGTTTGAAAGTAGGGTCCTACCCTATATACTCAGCAGAAATTTGGGCCTTAGGTGTTGCTGTGGCCAAAACACTGTAAGCCCTCACAGGGCCCTGCTGTGAAATATTAGATCAAGAATTGTAATTACATGCCCCTGTTGAACAGGAGCTGAAAAATTAGGCCTTAGGCACTGGTGCTGGTGCCACAACACTGCAACCCCTCACAGACACTCTAGTTGGAACGCAGGAACGAGCCCTGCTGCAAAGTATTGCATCAAAAATTGTAATTACACGCCCCTGTTAGACAGGGGCAGAAAAATTGGGTCTTAGGCACTGGTGCTGGTGCCACAACACTGCAACCCCTCACAGACACTCTAGTTGAAACGCAGGAACAAGCCCTGCTGCAAAGTATTGCATCAAAAATTGTAATTACACGCCCCTGTTAGACAGGGGCTGAAAAATTGGGTCTTAGGCACTGGTGCTGGTGCCACAACACTGCAACCCCTCACAGACACTCTAGTTGGAATGCAGGAACGAGCCCTGCTGCAAAGTATTACATCAAAAATTGTAATTACACGCCCCTGTTAAACAGGGGCTGAAAAATTGTGCCTTAGGCACTGGTGGTGGCGCCCAGAACCAAAAATGTTCTTACAAGCTATCAGCGTGATGATTGAGGAGGAAGAGGATAATTACTCAGGGATAGTCACTCAGCATCAGCATAGGCAGTCTTTGAAGGGATCTGAGATTTCAAAAAAAATTATTCGGTTACATCTGCATCAGGTGCTTGGTAGCTGGTGGTGATCCAAGACTGATTCATTTTTATGAAGGTCAGCCGATCGACCGAGTCGGTGGACAGACGCACCCTGTGATCGGTTACCACGCCTCCAGCAGCACTGAATGTGCGTTCCGAAAGAACGCTGGATGCAGGACAGGCCAGTAGCTCAATTGCATACTGTGCAAGCTCTGGCCAGTGATCCATCCTCAAGACCCAGTAACCCAGAGGATTTTCGGTGGGAAAGGTGTCCAAGTCTGATCTTGCCCCTAGGTATTCCTGCACCATGTAAAACAGACGCTGGCGATGGTTGCTGGAACCGATCATACCTTGGGGCTGCGGACCAAAAAATTGTCTGAACGCATCGGTCAGACGGCCACCTTCTCCACCGCTCCTTCTTTGACTGACCGAAGCCTCAGCAACACGTTGTCCAGAAACAGGAGTTTGTAACCTCCCAGTCTCTGGGAACTGCACTGAATGTAAATAGCAGGAACGGATCTAGCTGAACACTGTGAGCAGGACGCACTGCACTGAATGTAAATAGCAGGAACGGATCTAGCTGAACACTGTGAGCAGGACGCACTGCACTGAATGTAAATAACAGGAACGGATCTAGCTGAACACTGTGAGCAGGACACACTGTACTAAATGTAAATAGTCTAGCTGCCTGACCGTGGTACTAATAGGATCAAAAAGAACACCTGTAATTTTCTTCAGGTAGCTTTATATACTGTAACCAGACAAGCCTGCCTGTCAGTAGGAAGATAACAGGAACGGATCTAGCTGAACACTGTGAGCAGGACGTACTGCACTAAATGTATATAGCAGGAACGGATCTAGCTGAACACTGTGAGCAGGACGCACTGCACTGAATGTAAATAGCAGGAACGGATCTAGCTGAACACTGTGAGCAGGACGCACTGCACTGAATGTAAATAGCAGGAACGGATCTAGCTAAACACTGTGAGCAGGACGCACTGCACTGAATGTAAATAGCAGGAACGGATCTAGCTGAACACTGTGAGCAGGACGCACTGCACTGAATGTAAATAGCAGGAACGGATCTAGCTGAACACTGTGAGCAGGACGCACTGCACTGAATGTAAATAGCAGGAACGGATCTAGCTGAACACTGTGAGCAGGACGCACTGCACTGAATGTAAATAACAGGAACGGATCTAGCTGAACACTGTGAGCAGGACACACTGTACTAAATGTAAATAGTCTAGCTGCCTGACCGTGGTACTAATAGGATCAAAAAGAACACCTGTAATTTTCTTCAGGTAGCTTTATATACTGTAACCAGACAAGCCTGCCTGTCAGTAGGAAGATAACAGGAACGGATCTAGCTGAACACTGTGAGCAGGACGTACTGCACTAAATGTATATAGCAGGAACGGATCTAGCTGAACACTGTGAGCAGGACGCACTGCACTGAATGTAAATAGCAGGAACGGATCTAGCTGAACACTGTGAGCAGGACGCACTGCACTGAATGTAAATAGCAGGAACGGATCTAGCTGAACACTGTGAGCAGGACGCACTGCACTGAATGTAAACAGCAGGAACGGATGTAGCTAAACACTGTGAGCAGCACGCACTGCACTGAATGTAAATAGCAGGAACGGATCTAGCTGAACACTGTGAGCAGCACGCACTGCACTGAATGTAAATAGCAGGAACGGATCTAGCTGAACACTGTGAGCAGGACGCACTGCACTGAATGTAAATAGCAGGAACGGATCTAGCTAAACACTGTGAGCAGGACGCACTGCACTGAATGTAAATAGCAGGAACGGATCTAGCTGAACACTGTGAGCAGGACGCACTGCACTGAATGTAAATAGCAGGAACGGATCTAGCTGAACACTGTGAGCAGGACGCACTGCACTGAATGTAAATAGCAGGAACGGATCTAGCTGAACACTGTGAGCAGGACGCACTGCACTGAATGTAAATAACAGGAACGGATCTAGCTGAACACTGTGAGCAGGACACACTGTACTAAATGTAAATAGTCTAGCTGCCTGACCGTGGTACTAATAGGATCAAAAAGAACACCTGTAATTTTCTTCAGGTAGCTTTATATACTGTAACCAGACAAGCCTGCCTGTCAGTAGGAAGATAACAGGAACGGATCTAGCTGAACACTGTGAGCAGGACGTACTGCACTAAATGTATATAGCAGGAACGGATCTAGCTGAACACTGTGAGCAGGACGCACTGCACTGAATGTAAATAGCAGGAACGGATCTAGCTGAACACTGTGAGCAGGACGCACTGCACTGAATGTAAATAGCAGGAACGGATCTAGCTGAACACTGTGAGCAGGACGCACTGCACTGAATGTAAACAGCAGGAACGGATGTAGCTAAACACTGTGAGCAGCACGCACTGCACTGAATGTAAATAGCAGGAACGGATCTAGCTGAACACTGTGAGCAGCACGCACTGCACTGAATGTAAATAGCAGGAACGGATCTAGCTGAACACTGTGAGCAGGACGCACTGCACTGAATGTAAATAGCAGGAACGGATCTAGCTGAACACTGTGAGCAGCACGCACTGCACTGAATGTAAATAGCAGGAACGGATCTAGCTGAACACTGTGAGCAGCACGCACTGCACTGAATGTAAATAGCAGGAACGGATCTAGCTGAACACTGTGAGCAGGAAGCACTGTACTGAATGTAAATAGCAGGAACGGATCTAGCTGAACACTGTGAGCAGGACACACTGCACTGAATGTAAATAGTCTAGATAGAAGATAACAGGAACGGATCTAGCTAAACTGAATACAGTGTATATATATATATGCAACACCTGGGATGCATATATATACACAATACACTGTAAGTGCAGCTAACTGACTGACTGTTCTGCCTAATCTATCTAACTCAAATCAAATGACACTGTCTCTCTCTCTCTCTATCGCTCAGCACACCGGAACACACACTACACAGGGCCGCCGTGCAGGCGGCCTTATATAGTGTGGGGTGTGTACTAAATCCCCTGAGCCATAATTGGCCAAAGCCACCCTGGCTTTGGCCAATTACAGCTCTCTCTACTGACGGCGCTGTGATTGGCCAAGCATGCGGGTCATAGTGCATGCTTGGCCAATCATCAGCCAGCAATGCACTGCGATGCCGCAGTGAATTATGGGCCGTGACGCGCCACACGAATTTGGCGCGAACGGCCCATATCGTTCGCAATTCGACGGACGGTCGAACAGCCGATGTTCGAGTCGAACATGGGTTCGACTCGAACACGAAGCTCATCCCTAGTGCAGAGGGCTTTTTTCAAACAATGAGGCGTAAAGTGTCGATATGACATGGTTCTGGGGGGATGTGCGGGAGCAGAGTTATTCCAGCATTATAGTGGGCGCGGTGAAACCTTCCCTATGGGACGGGACATCTAGGAAGTGCTTAATTTGCATGTAAGACCAAAACGGGAAGGAGCCCCTGTTTGAGAGTTTTGCAAGTTCGGTTTGCTGCAAAAAAAATGTTTTGCTTACATCTCTGTATATGGCCATTCTGGTTTTGCAAAGGCCCCTAATCAGGGTGATAGAGCAGATTTTAGCCGAAACTAAATGTATGGTGCAAGCCCTATCAAATGCTTGAAGAGTGGCACCAATAAGAGAATGGGTCAATGCATTTAGGGATACATTATCCCTGGATAGCCATGGGACAAAGCGTAAGTCAGAGTTCGAGATCAGGTTTGCAAGGATCACCCAGCCTTTGCATCGGGCATGTCATTTCCAGTCAACAATCCGTGTAAGATGGATCGCCCAATAATAGCGCTGAAGGTCAGGAAAGCCAATACCTCCACATGCTTTCGGCAGTACCAACTTAGTCCAGCATATTCGAGCAGGTTTATTGCACCAAATAAATGTCTTACAGATAGACCTGTATAGCCCAAAGAAGGAAGGCAGTAGGTGGATCGGTAATGTTTGGATTTTATATAGTAAACATGGGAGGATCGTCATCTTAACGATAGACGAGCGCCCAAACCAGGTATACTCTGCAACTCAGCCAGGAAGTTGTTTCTACTGTAAAGCTCTGATAGGCTGGCAGGGAGCTGGATACCTAAGTACGTGATGGCATCAGCTTTCCACTGAAAGGGAAAATGCTGTTGGCATAGTTTCGTCACCTCTAGGGGTAAAGAGACGTTTATGGCAAAAGATTTAGAATAATTAATTTTCAGGTTGGAGAGGGTTTTGAAACGTTCCAGGACTTGCAGGAGGTTAGGTAAAGATGTAAACGGTGAGAAAAGGAAGAAGAGAACATTGTCTGCAAAAGCTGCAATCTTGAATGAACGATCCCTCACATGTATGCCCCCAATGTCCGTATTAGCCTGGATGCACCGGAGGAGGGGTTCAAGCATGAGGATATAGAGCAAGAGAGAGAGGGGGCAGCCCTGTCTGGTTCCGTTCTGGATGGAGAAGGCGTTCCACAAGCGACCATTGACATTGACTTTCGCGCTAGGGTTAGCATATAGGGACATAATAAAGTCTTGTATATATGGCCCGAGCCCCAGGAAGCCCAGAGCCACATCCATATAGTCCCAGGCCACTCTGTTGAATGCATTATCTGCGTCCATCGCCAGAAAGAAGCCCTTTTGTTGGGTGGATGTAAGCCAGTGGTACAGGTTTCGGGCTTTAATAGTGTTGTCCCTGGCCACCCTACCAGGGACAAACCCTACTTGGTCTAGACCGACCCATGAAGGTACATGGAATGATAGATGGTTGCAAGGATTTTGGCAAAGAGCTTAACATCCACGTTAAGAAGCCAGATCGGGCGGTAGCTAGCAACATTCGTAGGATCTTTCCCTTCTTTGGGGATCACAAAAATATAGGCTTCTAGCAGCCTCTCCGATCCGCAGTGATTAGTCGAAAGCGAGTTAAGCGCCTTAAGAAAACTTGGTGTTAGCATGTCCGAAAAGCTCTTATAATATTGAGCCATGAAGCCATCTGGGCCTGGGCTCTTGCCCGGCTTTTTTGTTTTCAGTGCCGCCAGAAATTCTTCTGATGACAGTGGAGCTTCCAGAGACTGGGAGTAAGCAACCGCTAAGGCCGAGGGGCTACAGCTGCTCAAGAAATCTTGTATTAGGGTAGCCCGTGTAGAAGGGAGGACAGGATCTGAGTTCCCTGCCTGGAGATTATAAAGATTGTTATAGAAGCGCTGGAACTGGTGAGCAATGTCTTCATTCTTAGAGTGAATCTTACCACCGGCATCAACAATATGATGAATTGTGGAATTAAGTTTACGCTGCTGAGTGGTCCTGGCAAGTAGTTTGCCTGGTTTGTTCCCCTGTTCATAGAATACTCTTTGTGTTAAGATATTGTGAAGGCGCCCTTTTAAACAGTTCTTCTGATAAAAGTTAGCACAATTCCACTAGTTCCTGCGACGTCTTAATCGCTAGCGAACGTTTATGGTGAGCTTCCAAAAAGCGTATCTTGGTAGAGAGTGACTGAACTAATGCTTGATGTTCCCTCTTTTTCCGCGCCAAGAGGGAAAGCAATTTGCCTCTAATGACACACTTGTGGGCCTCCCATTTTGTCATGGGGGAGACATCCGGTGTGTCATTACGAAGGAAAAAGTCCCTGATCTCCTGTCTCAGGACAGCGGCATTGCCAGGATTGGCGAGAAGAGATGCGGCCAACCGCCAGAGCTTAGTAGAAGTGACCTTATCTGGAAATACCAGGGTGAGTGTAATAGGGAAAAAAAAAAATGACTCCTGCGCACAAGTGGTCAACCAGATATATGGAAAAATGACACAGGCCTTGCTGCCCTCAAGGATGGGGAATCCTAGCAAACAAAGACATAAAAAGAGAGAGGGGCGCACCGGCCATGTGCATTATCTTTTGTTGACTGCTGACTGACTGCTGAGCTCTGATGAAGAAGGGACGTGCCCTTCGAAACGCGTTAGCTAGTAGTGATGCCTGTATGTTCCTCTAAGACCTTTGTAAGGCTTTGCTCATCACTATAACCACTTGCTGCTTGTAGCTGCTCATGTTTTTTGGCACCTGACTGTACAACTGCTTGTGAGTAATTTCTTTTACTATTTTATTCAATAAATGTTTTACAAAAGATAATGCACATGGCCGGTGCACCCCTCTCTCTTTTTATGTCTTTGAGTGTAATAGGGTGATGATATGATTAAAGTACCATGCCCTCAAAAGAAGCGTCATGAACATAAGACAAATCCAATAAGGTTATAAAGAGATAATCTATCCTCGTATACTTATTGTGAGGCGGAGAAAAGGAAAAGAAAGTGTAGTCCCTGTCTCGGGATATAGGGTTTTTCCAAGTGTCATGTAGGGTGAGGGAGATTAACTGCAGTTTGATTTGGTGGAGGGCAGAAAAGGGAAGGGAGGACGCCCCCGTAGAGGAGTCTGACAGAGGGTCCGTTAAAATCACCTCCCAGTATCAGGAGCCCTGACCGTAAAAACGTGAGTTTCGTTATGACCTCTCGCAAAAAGACGACCTGTTTTGAATTGGGGCAATACACATTAGCTAATTTAACTGGCTTGTCATTCCACTTGCCCTTCAGGAAAAAAAATCTCCCCACTGGATCTAGTAGCTGATCAGTGATGTCAAGGTGGAAGGTTTTGGAAAGCAGGATTGAGACACCTTTGGATTTGGACTCGGGACAGGAGGCATGAAATGCTGTGGGAAAGCGATCATTATGAAAGCGTGGGACCGCCCCTGATTTAAAATTAGTTTCTTGGAAGAAAAGGACCTATGCCCTTTGTGGGTGTGCTTCTGCTAGGATACTTTTGCGTTTTTCTGGGACATTTAGTCCTTTAGCATTAAGCGAATAGACTTTAAGAGAGAGAGGAGCTGAGCGTGGTTATGTGCCATGATTGACTCTAAAAAATCTACAAGCTGGGTCTGTATATGGACAACCTGAGTACTGTATGACTGTAGAGGGCAGTTAGGGGGGGAGGGGGAGAGGTCTATAGGAGGGAAAAATAAGGCCAATGAGTTATTCTAGCAGTCTGAACACGCGAGTTAAGCTGCCATCATAGTCTGGTGCTAGGCCACGCCTACTAAATTATCTTTCACTCATCTGCAACTAAGGAAATTTTCCCTCTTAAGCACAATGGAACAGATACAATGCCTGATCCATATTTAGAGGAAAACCATTCTCCTTCCTCTTATACTTCAAAACATCAACGTCTGCAGCGATTAGATTCGTTTATACAGAAAACTGCTGGGATGCTGTCATCCATCACCTCTTCTCTGTGTGAAAGAAATGCATTAAAAAGCTTTTTTTTCTCAGACAAAAAAATGATATATGTATTTGCCAACTTTGAAGCCAGTAAACAGCATATTCTGCGATTATATAGAAGAGTATGGTCCGATTAAAGGGGAAAAATGCAAAAACTCACCTTCACTTTATGTGTATATATATATATATATATATATATATATATATATATATATATATACTGTATTATATGTAATATATGTATCAATGTGAAAATAGGCAGTCAATGTTGGTGGGACGCAGCCTAACTTTTCTAAAGGCTTTCGGAGATACCATAAAAAACAACAAATAGTACAAAGCAAAGAGTACCCATCCCCCCCGGTAATAGTGGGACTTTAAAGACAAACAATTGAACGCAAGAGTACAAAAATAACACATTTTATTATACAAGAAGGATATAGAGCCGGTGTAGTACATCACCAATAAAACAGATATAAGAACAACTATATATGACTGTAGTTGAATCGGTGCAGTGGTCCTAGAGGCCCTTCCCCCCCAATTGTTCATGACCCAGATCAA
Organism: Lithobates clamitans; assembly: GCA_037952925.1. Lineage (NCBI taxonomy): Eukaryota > Metazoa > Chordata > Amphibia > Anura > Ranidae > Lithobates > Lithobates clamitans. Next base: position 740,657 of record JBBGZY010000155.1, on the reverse strand, counting down.
ACCTATTTGGACACCCGTGTGGAAATACCAAACAATACAACAAATAGTAAGTAAACACAAAAGTCAGGCATCTGTCACTACTAAGCATTTAAAGCAGGTATCTAATAGCACCAGTATCATATATCACATACCAGGAGTGGAGAAATTAGAAAAGAAAACAAATACGAGAGTGAATTAATGTACATAGACAGCATGAAATAACGTTTTTGAATACCTAATCATGATACAGTAAAACCTTGATTTGAGAGCTTTTTGCAAGACAAGCAACATTTTTAAATAAATTTTGACTTGATAAATAAGTGATGTCTTGATATACAAGTAGCGTCACCTCACAACAGAGTATAAAAGAGAAGAGAGGCGCCTCTAAGTGTAGCGATATGGTTACATTTAATGAAGGTACAACATTTAGCAACTTACATGGTTGATGATTAAAAGCGGTACATCTAAGTATGCAGGCATCCGGGGTAAAGCTGTCCACATAGACCGTCCTCCGCACCACCATCGACGTCATCCACGCTGTGTTCCATGAGCGCTTCAAACCACGCTTTCTGATCGCTCTACTGCAGTGTAGTCTTCCCGCTCATGATTGCAGACTGACAGTGGTGAGAGCCGGCGGTGCGGAAGACAGTCTATGTGGACAGCTTTACTCCGAATACCTGCATACTTAGATGTGCCGCTTTTAATCATCAATCATGTGAGTTGCTAAATGTTGTACCTTCATTAACCACTTCAATACCGGGCACTTTCGCCCCATCCTTGCCCAGGACAATTTTCAGCTTTCAGAGCTGTCACACATTAAATGACAATTGCGCGATCATACAACACTGTACCCAAACTACATTTTTTTATAATTTTCTTTCCACAAATAGAGCTTTCTTTTGGTGGTACTGTATTTGATTACCACTGGGGTTTTTATTTTTACCTAAACAAACTAAAAAATACAGACATAAAAAAAAAACATTTTCTTTGTTTCTGTTATAAAATTCTGTTTTCTCCTTCACTGATGGACTATGATGAGGCTGCACTAATGGGCACTGATGAGGTGGCACTGATGGGCACTGATAAGGTGGCACTGATGGGCACTGATGACGAGGCACTGATATGTAGAATTGATGGGCACTGATAGGCGGCACTGATATGCAGCACTGATGGGCACCAATAGGCTACACTGATATGCAGCACTGATGGGCACTGATAGACGGCACTGATAGGTGACACTGGTAGGCGGCACTGATGGGCACTGGTAGGTGGTACTGATGAGCACTGAAAAATGGGAACTAGACAGGCAGCATTGATGAGGAGCTACTGACAGGCATTACTGATTGGCATCTGAATGGCACTGACAGGCATTACTGATGGGGCACTGATTGGCACATTTATGGGCACTGATTGGCACTGTTGTGGGCACTGATTAGCACTTTGATTGGCACTGACAGGGCAGGCGTTTTTGATGGGGCACAGACTGGCAGCTGATGGGCTGTCGATCACTCTCCCTGCCAGCGCTAACCGAGGAAAGCCGTTTACCAGCACTTCCTGGTTCACGCGATAATCAGCTGTGATTTGTCACAGCTGATCATGTGGTAGGGAGCCTCCGTCAGCAGCTCCATACCACGATCAGAGGTGCGGTGCGTCAGACTGACACACAGCACCACTGATTGCCCTGCGCCGCATGCCCCCGCGGGCACGCGTCGGCATGTTATCTTGCCGCCATTCTGCTATAGGCCAGGCTGGAAGTGGTTAAATGTAACCATATTGCTACACTTAGAGGCGCCTCTCTTCTCTTTTATACTCTGTAGCTCCTGCTGGATTTTGCTTCTAATCCCCTTGTGGAGGCTGCCATTCGTGGATGGACATTTTATGGTTACACAACCTAGTCACATTGCTATAATCTTTTTTATGTGGACTATAAACTGTAGGACTTATGAATAAATTGTTGTGGAACGAATCATCTGATTTGCTTTGATTTAAGAGTGTTTTGGATTACAAGCATGTAATTCTGGAACAAATTCTGCTTGTAATCCAGGGTTTTACTGTACTTTTTTGAGCTTGTTAGACATTCTATTTCAAAATCATGGGTATTAATATGGACTAGTATTGCCCCCTCCCCCCTTTGAGGCTTTAGCCTAAACTCTTTTGGGTAGATTTTGGAGGGTGTCTGTGGGTATTTGTGCCCATTAAGTCAAAAGAGCATTTGTAAGTTTAGGTTCTGATGTTGGAACTGCCTAATTCAAATTCATCTGAAAGGTGTTCAGTAGGGTTAAGATCAGGGCTCTGTGCACGTCAATCGAGTTCCTCCACAACAAACTCATGAAACCATGTCTTGTGCAAAGGGACACAATCAAACTGGAACAGAGAGGAGCGTTACCACAAGTTTGGGAATGCACAATTGTCTAAAATGTCTAAATGTAGCCTTAAGAGTACCCTTCACTTGGAAACACCTAAACCCAATATTTTGGAGAGGTGTCCACATACTGTAGTTAGCCATAGAGCCTGGAGTAAGGAAATTGGTCTATGAAAAAATAAAAATAATAATAATTTTTTATTCTGGGACTAACTGTTACTCAACTGGAAATTATCTCCCCCAAGACCCACTATAAGGTGGTGAGATTTAACCATCTCCATAAAAACCATCTCCATAAACCATCTCCATAAACACTAACCCTCAGCTTGGACAAGCATATATGTTAGGTACCTTAAAACCAGCCATTCTCAACCAGAAATCCTTGGAACCCTAGGATTACGCTAATGTTTGCAAGAGGTTGCTTGAGCTGTGGCTGATTGACTTTGCATTTGAGGGTGCCTGAATAGTTCTGAGGTGGGTGGCATTCTAACCATGACTGTACGGGGGGGACATTCTTCCCAACGGCCACCAATGATTTGTTTTTAGTAGGGGTTCTCCTAGACCTGAAATTTATTTCAAGGGTTCCTTTGGGCTAAAAAGGTTGAGAAAAGGTGTTTAAACTGTACTTTTATCTGCTTCGTTACACATAAATCAACCATATTTTTTGGTACAGTACATACAGACTTTGGCTTAATGTGTCCACACTTTTGCTCTGGAAAATCTGATTACATCACTTTTGAAATGACAAATTTTATGAAAAGACTAAGTAGCCAAAAACAGCCAATGAGGCAAAGCTGCTCTGTAGATGACAGAAGTAAGTCGTAATTTAAAGCGGCGTTCACATCCTACGAGGGGAAACATATAATTTGGAAACATTATCCTCATGACACGAGTGATCAGGCTGGAAAATGTGTTGACAAGCAGACGGAGCCAGCTGTCTTTCCACGCAGGCCTGCTCTCCCCCAGTTCATTAGATGTTCTCAATGCACCGTTTAAAAATACTCTGTTTTGATAGTCTGTCACCGCAAGGTTAAAAGAAAGGCCTTTTATGATTTCACTATTGATTATATATACAAATGAGACCATAGGTGGAACCATCACAATCAATTAAGGGTTTCGTTGCTAAAATACCACCAAGCTAGAAGATGTCAGTCTGATTCTATACAAGGGAGGACTGAAAAATTACTTATTGCAATGCATAAAGTATATTCAAATCCTAACTGATTGGCATTTAGATTGCTAAAGCACTTTAGGGTTGATTTACTGAAGGCAAATAGACTGTGCACTTTGCAAAGTGCAGTTGTATTCTGCAGGAGCAGTTGCTCCAGAACTTGGTAAATAAACAGAAGCTCTGCCGACTTCCATCCTCCAATCATGTGCAAGTTTTTTAAAATTTTCCTTGCACATGATTGGGTATTCTTTGCAAAGTGAAACGTTACCTCATTTACTAAGCTCTGGAGCAACTGTACCTGCAAAGTTTAACTGCACTTTGCAAAGTTCACATTCTATTTCCATTTAGTAAATCAACCCCTATACCTCATTACCATTTTGGCATTTTTTCTTTAACCCCTTCATGCCTAAGCCTTTTTCTGACACATGTTGCTTACAAGTTAAAATCAGTATTTTTTCCTAAAAAATAACGTAGAACCCCAAAACACTGTGTGTGTGTGTGTGTGTATATATATATATATATATATATATATATATATACACACACACCGTATTTATCGGCGTAAAACACGCACCTTCAATTTAAGAGAGAAGTTTCAGAAAAAAAACTTTTTTTTTAAAATAAACTACTTTGAAGCAAAATAATGGTCAGTGCCCATCAATGCAACCTGATTAGTGCCCATCTGCAGCCTTAATGCAGCCTGATTAGTGCCCATCCACAGCTTCAATGTAGCCTGATCTGTGCCCACCTGCCGCTTCAATGCAGCCTGATCTGTGCCCATCTGCAGCCTGATCTGCGCCCATTTGCAGCCCATCTCTCATCAATGCAGCTGCCTGATTAATGCCCATCTGCAGCCTCACCATCTCTCATCAGGGCAGTGCAGGAAATCACGAGCCGTCATCTCCTGTTTACTAGGCTCTCAGTCGGCAGTCACATACACAGTCCTGCCTCAGCCATCGGCATTGGACCAGCTCCTGTGATAGTCAGAACACTGGTCCAATACCGATGACAGAGGCGGGACTGTGTCTGTGACGTGCGAGCCAAGTAAACAGGAGATGACGGCTCGGTGAATTCCGGCGGCGCTCGTCCCCCTCCTTCCCCTCCGAGGTAAACTATCGGTGTATTACACGTACCCGTAATTTGCCCCCAAACAACGTAGTACGTCATTACGTTTGTATTTGTTGGCCAACAATTCCTTACTTGGGCCAACGCCCTTCGGACAAAAGTCCACGGTTTTGTTGGCCAATAATCCGATCATGTGTACGAGGCTTAAGGGGCTGCAAAAGACTTAAGACTGGGGCGGAGGTTCACCTTCCAGCAGGACAATGACCCCAAACATAGAGCCAGAGCTACAATGGAATGGTTTAGATCAAAGCATATTCATTTGTTAGAATGGCCCAGTCAAAGTCTAATTTGAGAATATGTGGAAAGACTTGAAAATTGCTGTTCACAGACGCTCTCCATCCAATCTGACAGAGCTTGATCTATTTTGCAAAGAAGAATTGACAAAAATGTCATTCTCTAGATGTGCAAAGCTGGTAGAGACATCCCCAAAATAACTTGCCGGCTGTAATTGCAGGGAAAGGTGGTTCTAAGTATTGACCCAGGGGGGCTGAATACAAATGTACTCCACACTTTTCACATACTTATTTGTAAAAAAAAATCAAAACCATTTATCATATTCCTTCTACTTCACAATTATGTGCCACTTTGTGTTGGTCTATCATATAAAATCCCAATAAAATACATTTACGTTTTTGGTTGTAACATGACAAAGGCTTAAAGAGATATGAATACTTTTTCAAGGCACTGTACATATAAGCCCACAATACTACAAAAGAAAAAGGAGAAAGGGAGAATTCGAAATATCTGTATACATATAATGTATCAAGTTATAATTGATATAATAATGGATATCCAGAAATGCATGCTTCAATCCCTATGTATATAGAAAAAAAGAGAGGTTCAGGACCTAAATGAAGCATAAGACTTAGGAAGTTGAATGTCTCTATCCCTAATTGATGAGAGAGAATGTGAGGGGGATTGGGACTTTGAATGAAGCATGCAATTTGAAAACAGCAAATAAAGCACTATTAATCTGTAAGGATTTTCATTTTTTTTACAACAATCAATGCAAAAATGTCTACAACATAATACAGGTAAAAATTGTATATTATTGTTATAAAAAAGGAACTCATTATATGTACACAATAAAAAAAACCCATGGTACTTCGTAGTAATAAACTTGTAACACACCCTGTTTCCAAAGAGTTACAGATGAGGTCTTATACTAGAATTATTGCTCTCACTCTAACGATCACGGCGATACCTCACATGTGTGATTTGCGGGCGCGACTTACATATGCGTTTGTTTCTGCACGCGAGCACAGAGAGATGAGGAGCTTTACATTTTTTTTTTTAATTTTCTTATTTATTTTATTTTATTTTTTTATTTTTACACTGTCCCTTTTACATTTTTTTTCTTTAATGTAAACATCCCTTGTGACAGTAATAGACAGTGACAGGTACTCTTTATTGAGGCATCTGGGTTCTGTAAGACCCCAAATCCCTCCTTTGCATTTAAAAGCATTCAAAATGCCAAGTTTGACTGTTTTGAATACTGACTTTTTTAAAGTTTGGCGCCTTTAAGGCTCCAGTAGACAGGAAGTGATGTCATGACATCGCTTCCGGGGTACTCGATCTGAGACACAATCAAAGCCGATTCTGGCTTCGTTCAAGTCTCCAGCCAGTCGGCAGATGTGCCGGCTGGTCACTCGGGCCTCCTGGTGGGACGGGAGAGAACAGGCGAGCTGCAGAAGGGGGAACATCACCTCCCGCTGCTTACAAATAACAGCTGAGTGGCTTCTTAGCCTCATCAGTTGTTTAGTACAAGAAATCCGACCGTCAGCTCCAAAAACAACGTACCGGGGTGATGCCTGCAGCTTTAGGCATCAGCCCGGTACAACCCCTTCAAGCCGAAGGCTGCATATTTGCATTACGTCGGCGTGAAGGGGTTGAAACATATTTTCACCGTTTTTGCATCTCTGTGCTGCTCAGTGCCCCTCCCACCTCATTTAGTCATTTCCTGTCTACTTGCCCTTCCCCCATCCTCAGCTGCAACCCTTCCCTAATTAGTGACAACAGAGGATTGTACTTGTGCAATATTGTGTGGGTGCAGCAGCTTGTAGTCACAATCATGTGACAGGGTGACAATGCATGAGCACACCCGGGAAACAGTTGTCACGCGGCACGCTATAACAGGAAGTGCTTGTACAAGGACCTTTATGGGAAGATCACCAGGTATTCTTTTAATAAAAGATGCATTCTTTAAAACTAGAAATAACCTTTGAACTTACATTAACCTGTTTATTCTTAATATGAGATATCAGTGATTGAGTTAACTTGGAAGTGAATATGTATTTTGTGTACAGTGGACAAAGTACACTACTGTGTAAAACGTACATTACTGTATAGAGCGTACAATATGAACACATGCCTTGCCCGCACTTCCTGCTACCCAACCTCTTGAAAAAAAAACAATACTCCCAGGTATGGAGTAACACATGGTACCCACCATGCCTTCAGCGCTCTCTGCCTGAACAGTCTCCAGAAATCAGCCTTCTCATATAGGGACGGGGAAGCATACACTCACCAGCAACTTTTTTTGGTTACACCTTGCTAGTACCGGGTTGCACCCCCTTTTGCCTTCAGAGCTGCTCCTTAATTCTTCATGGCATAGATTCAACAACGTGTTGTAAACATTCCTCAGAGATTTTGGTCCATAGTGACATGATAGCATCACACAGTTGCTGCAGATTTGTCGGCTGCACATCCATGATGCAAATTTCCAGTTCCACCACATCGCAAAAGTGTTCTATTGGATTGATATCTGGTGACTGTGGAGTACAGTGACCTCATTGTTGTGCTCAAGAAACCAGTGGTGAGATGATTTGATCTTTGTGACATGGTGCATTATCCTGCTGGAAGGAGCCATCAGAAGATGGGTACACTTTAGTCATAAAGGGATGGACATGGTCAGCAACAATACTCCGGTAAATGATGCTCAATTGGTACTTATGGGGCCCAAAGTGTGCCAGGAAAATATCCCCCACACCCTTACACCACCAGCCTGAACCGATGATACAAGGCAGGATGGATCCATGTTTTCATGTTGTTTACACCAAATTCTGACCCTCCCATCTGAATGTCACAGCTGAAATCGAGACTCATCAGACCAGGCAACGTTTTTCCAATCTTCTTTTGTCCAATTTTGGTGAGCCTGTGCGAATTGTAGCCTCAGTTTCCTGTTCTTAGCTGACAGGAGTGGCACCCAGTGTGGTCTTCTGCTACTGTAGCCCATCTGCCTCAAGGTTCGATGTGTTGTGTGTTCACAGATGGTTTTTTGCATAGCTTGGTTGTAACAATAATAATATTAATTAATATTAAGAAATTATTTGAGTTATTGAGCCTATCATCCTGAACCAGTCTGCCCATTCTCCTCTGACCTCTGACATCAACAAGGCATTTTCCTCCACACAACTGCCGCACAGTGGATATTTTCTCTTTTTTGGACCATTCTCTGTAAACCTTAGAGATGGCTGTGCATGAAAATCCCAGTAGATCAGCAGTTTTTGAAATACTCAGACCAACCTGTCTGGCATCAACAACCATGCCACGTTCAAAGTGACATCACTTACATCTCCTTTCTTCCGCATTCTTATGTTTGAACTTCTTTAAACATCAGAATGTTTTTCTGGCAAAACCTCAGGTAAATGTTTTCCACAGTCATTCACCATCCATGCCAACCCAGTGGTGGAACTTAAGATACAAACAAATTACCTTTATTGGCCTTAAAAATAATCACCATCCTTCACAACACACAATGTTCATAAAACTTTTGGAAACTGTCAGCAAAGGCCTCTTTAGGGATCAATCGCAGAACCGCTGTCACGCGTTTTTGGATCATGCCATCGTTGTCAAAGAAGGCAATCAACCTTGTTTTGACCTTGGACTTTTGCAGGCCATTGTCTTTTTTCAACCTTACCGACTATGTAACCTTGAGTATCCTGCACAGATTTCTGAAATTTGGGATGACTGGAAACATGGATTGTAAATCAGGTCCAACATCAGTACCTGACCTCACAAATGCTCTTTTGGCTGAATGGACACAAATTCCCACAGACACACTCCAAAATCTCATGGAAAGCCTTCCAGAAGAGTGAGGGCTGCAACAGCTAGGGGTTTTGGATGGGATGTCCAACAATCTCACAGAGGTGGGATAGTCAGGTATCCACAAACATTCGGCCATATAATGTATAAACTGTTTCCCTGTGGGGGGGGATCTAGAACCTAGGACTTTTGGCAAAAGCTGACTGCTGAGTGACTATATTTGTTGCTGGAGTAACTTTTTAAGTTACAAAACATATTTTTTGTTCATTATGGTGACATTTTCCATTTGGAATAATAAAGAGAAGTCCCCCCCCCCCCCCCGACCCACCACAAAAAATTAAAAGTCAACAGCTATGACTACTGCAAGTGCTGGCACGAGATCAGTGACTGACTCTACGATTGTAGGCGGAGGAATTGGGCATTAGCGAGGATGTAGTGCGCACCATCGTCCGCAAAGATTTGGGTAAGTGGAATATCTGTTCCCTATTTGTGCCGCACGAGCTGACAGAAAACAAAATGGATGGAACCTCTGAAGATTTTATTACCGTGTGTGACCAGAATCCATCCTCTCTGTGAACCATCATCACAGGGGATGAGACCTGGTGCTACCAGTTCGATCCAGAATCCAAGCGGCAATTGATGGAATGGCATTCATCCAAAAAGAGTCGCCTGCAAAAGTCCAAGGTCAAGACAAAGTTGATTGCCTTCTTCGACGACGATGGCATGATCCAAGAATATGTGACAGCGGTTCTGCGATCGATTCCTAATGAGACCTTTGCTGACAGGTTCCAGAAGCTTTTATGAACAATGCCAAATATGTGTTGTGAAGGATGGCGATAATTTTGAAGGCCAATAAAGGTAATTTGTTGGTATCTTCAGTTTTGTTTGTTTTCTGATACTATTCGCAGAACTTTTTAGACACACCTCGTACATTATAATAGAGGCACATGATCAAAGATAGCACCAGGAGAAGGATGAGAGGGGAACTGGAAAAGGAGGAAGAGTGCTGTGGGCTTGGCCAGAGAGAAGGCAGTGGGGATCCTGGTGTGAATGCCAAGAAGCTGTGTGACATGCGATAATTGACCTTCACACACACCAGGTGTCCAACAAAGAGCAGTATGTGGGCAGAGTAAAGAATTCCCCATTACACATTCAAACATTTCACTAGGTTACTAGAACACTAGTTATAACATTTTTGATTAGCTCATTGAAAATAACAAATATTTAAAAGAAATTAAAAAAAAAAAGGAAATCTATATTTGGGCACAGAGTTAATGTTATTAAGACAAAGATTTCTCTAAGAATAGGAATAACAGATGTTGGACGTTTGGCAGCAAATGCGACTCCACTGGGTGGGCATGGATGGTGAATGTGTTTAATAACTGTAGAAAACATTTACCTGAGGTTTTGCCAGAAAAACAGTGAATTATAATAAAATTGTTAAAGTGGAACAGCTAAATTCACAGCTAAAGTACAGAAGGGTGAACTATCTGTCCAAAAAATGGGTAATTTTGTTCAGTATTCTAATTCAAAGATGCCGTCAGACATTACAGCCTGTTTCTGACCTTACTTTTCACCTGCACTTACGTGACACAGCTTGGTCAAGAGCGTCCCAGCTTGTGATTAGAAAATGTACAGAACTACACCGAGGAAGTCAGCTCTGTGACCTCCGATTGGCTTGTAAAGCTGCCCTTTTCTCTCCTGGTCTAAATTCTGCTGTTTAGGGAACTACATGAACTAATAAGAAAAAATAGAATACGGTATTATTTAAAGCAGCCATACTCAACCAAGGTTCCATGGAATCCTAGGGTTCCTCCAGGGGTTGCTAGGGGTTTCTTGAGCTGTGGTTGATTGACCTTCTATCTGATGGTGGCTGAATAATTCCTAATCCAACGACACTTGGCAGAATCAGCAGCATGACCCCGATGATCTTACAAGCTCTCTGTAAGGATGACATTCTGAAAATTGCAGGGAATGAGACCTGGTGCTACCAGTTCAATCCGGAATCCAAGCGACAATCAGTGGAATGGCGTTCACCCAAAAAGAGTGGCCTGCAAAAGTCCAAGGTCAAAACAACGTTGATTGCCTTCTTTGACGACGATGGTATGATCCAAAAATGTGTGACAGCGGTTCTGCGATCGATTTCCTAAAGAGGCCTTTGCTGACAGTTTCCAGAAGTTTTATGAACGTTGCCAAGCATGTTGTGAAGGATGGCGATTATTTTGAAGGCCAATAAAGGTAATTTGTTTGTATCTTCAGTACCACCACTTGGTGGGCATGGAAGGTGAATAAGTTTAAGAACTGTGGAAAACATTTACCTGAGGTTTTGCCAAAAAGACAGTGAATTATGATAGAAATATTAAAGTGGTAGGCTAAATTCACAGCTGAAGTACAAAAGGGTGAACTATCTGTCCAAAAAATGTGTAATTTTGTTCAGTATTCTAATTCAAACATGCCTTAAGACATCACAGCCTGCTTCTGACCTTACTTTTCAATTGCACTTACCTCCCATTGGCTTGTAAAGCTGCCCTTTTCTCTCCCTGTCCAAATTCTGCTGTTTAGGGAACTACATGAACTAATAAATAAGAAAAAATAGAATATGGTACTATTTAAAGCAGCTATTCTCAACCAAGATTCCATGGAATCCTAGGGTTCCTCCAGAGGTTGCTAGGGGTTTCTTAAGCTGTGGCTGATTGACCTTCTATCTGTTGGTGCCTGAATAATTCCCAATCCAACAACTCTTGGCAGAGTCAGCAGCATGACCCGATGACCCGATGATCTTTTTAGCTCTCTGTAAGGATGACATTCAGAACATTGCATCAAAAGGAGCATTCTTTCCACTGACCACCAATATAAGAGGCATTCTTCAATCTGACCTCAGTTATTTACTTCCAGCTAGGGTTCCTCTAGATTTGAAAATTATTTTAAGGGTTCTTCTGGGGTAACTTATAGAAAAACTCAAAGATGAGGGCAAACCCCTCCCCTAGTAGTGATCAATGTTATGGGCCACCGACTCACTAACACATCCCTACGGTGTTGTCCTCTAAACTAAAAATCATAATGCCACAAAAAGGCGGTTAGAGTATAAGAAGCCCACCAAAAAATAGTTTTCAAGTGAGGTCAAACGCAGTGTAACCAAAAGATACACTTTATTGCAAAAAATAATAAGATATCAAAGCACTTGATTATAGGCAATAAACACAATGTAGTGACCGGTCAATAAGAGATGGTGGTACTAAAGTTTAGGCACTACAGGAAATGAACACTAACTACCATAATTGCGGCGTTCCACAAGCATACGCTTTGGTACACCTCATGTGAAGTTCCTTTATTGAACTTAATTGTTGAAGTCTTGCTTTGGCATGTTAGCTGTTTATTATTTCTGGTACTATCACTGGTCGGGCACCCCTTAGATGACAATAGCATTACAGAGGTAAGTGCGGCGTGGACTGTCTGCATAGATTTTTATGCACTTTAATAATACATTAGAGGATTTTTTTCATGAATACATAATGGAGTTAAATGTAAGCACTTTATATATGCCATCACTTCTGCTTCAACTTATTAATATAACGTGAGTCATAACACAACAAAATGTAACAATAATTAATAAAAAGCGCTCCAGTGGTAACTTTGTAATAATAATAAATGCCGCGCTAAATAAAATACATCAAACAAATTAAGCTGGAGTACACAAGAACACAGATTTATTGAACATGATGTTTATTACAACCAGCAAATTCAATTATATTAAAAATTACATAAACATTGCCAACCAGAGAAAAAAAAACTGCGGACATATATAACCAAACTGTTTTACAGCTTGGTTAGGATTATTTAAAGCTGAACTCCAGGCTTGTCGGACCAAACCCAACAGAAAAAAACTCTATTTCTTCTAGTTTTCAAGGTGCTGGACGTCACAGGTTCTCTTCACTCCCTTGTTCCTCCAGCTGTGAGCAGATCCTAACCACCCCAGATGTCAACATCACATAATGGCATGGCAATGCTTTTTTGTAGTGTTTCCTCAGAGTCAAGGGTGGGGGATGGAGCCCTGACACCTTGGGCCCACAGGAAGTGCGTTAAATATCGCCGGACACCATTCAACCCAGGGAACAGGCAGTGCTGTACTGGTGAGTGGGAGAGTATGCAGGGGACAGCACCAAAGATGGAATAAATAAAAAAAAAAAATTAGACCTTGCCTGGGCTAGTTTTATTGAATTTATGCCCAAGCTTGACTTCTGCAAATCTCCCCAAAGCAAGGATAATCATCTATTTGACAGTTGTCACCATAACTAGTGTCTTCATTGGAAGATATTGAAGATGTAGCCTTATGTCCTGTTCCTGACAAACTATAAAAAGTTTGATTTCCAATGACTTTTTGCTCTGCAGACAACGGTCACCAAGACAGGGACTTTAACAATTCCTCATTTTAACCAAAACTTAAAAACTTAGTTAAAACTTGTTACCAATGTGATTCGGAGATTCAGTTACCACAGAATCTCTAAAAAATTAAAATTTTGTCCAAACTTCGATTTGCAACAAAACAAGCTATGATTAAGCATCTATAATGATGTGAAACGCGTTAGCATGTCTGTACCTTTCATTACCATGATGTAAGAGATTTTGGATCTTCTACACTGTTTTGCCACAAATAAAAGGTGTTATTTGGAGTGCGGTCATTCAGGTGTTTTCTTCAATTTTTGTAACAAAACAAATCGCACATGTCTAGTCTGCAGTAGGTTCTAGTACGGTGGGTATGTAGAAAAAAGTCTGCATGATGCTGAGATGCTGAGGACACTCGGACTGGAACTTGTGTAGGATGGTGGGATACAGATGGAGCATAGGAACTTGCAGGTGCAGGAAGCAAAGCCATAGTCAAGATGAGCCGGAGTCAGCAACAACCAAGTCCCAGAGGTACCAAATCGGAAGAAACCTGGGGTCAATATCAGGAGAGCCATAGACGTATCAAAATAGCAAGCAAGAACAGTCAGGATACAAGTCAAGGTCAACAACAGGCGATCACGATAAATCAAGGTCAAGGAGCAAGCCTGGTCAGATACAGGATACCAACTCTCCTTAGCTGTACTGAGCTTTAAATAGGCCTCTAGACCAGTGTCAGACATGCACACTAATTCACTCCAGTGCATGAATGCCTACACAATCTTGACTCTATGTACTGGTCCATGAGTTGCACCATGAACAGGTACAGATCTTCGGGCATGGCCATGCATTCAATCTTCCTGACAGTCACTAGGAATGCAATTCCGGAAGCCTGTACAGTGTTACTTTCTGTATAACATTCAAACTTCCAAGACAGATGTGAGTTTGACATGCACACCTACAGTGGGTGTTTGGGAATAACTCTCCAGCATCACCATCAGGGGTTCTCAGTGAGTGAGGTGGACTGGTGCACTACACCTATGCCTGTATGAAAAACTCAATCCCTGAGCATCTCAAAACTAATTTCAAAGTTCCAACTGTACTTATTCTTAAATGAGCATAAACAGAACTTTAAATATAAAAGTATTGATCCTTTCCAGTGCCCTTATTAATGACATTGAGCCTAATTGGCCACTCAGAAGAACTTCTGTACACAAAGCCCCCATCAATCTTATCTCATTGACAAGCGAAGAATGCGGATCAATCCTGGTGATGTCTGAATTTTTTCTTCCTTCGTAGGACCGGGAGCTGCTCAATACTGAGGTAACCAGTGATTGGTCACAGCCCGGCACACACAGCTCAAAACTCCTAAGGCAGTGCTGTATCCAGAGAATACGGTGAAAATATAAAAAACTTAAATGTTTATTCCCGCTTGAGGGACTCCTAATCGAGAGGCAGGAGGTGACACCAGTGAAGTGTTAAATTACTTGCAGGGAGCATGGTTCCTGGAGGTTATTGTACCTAATCTGCTTGTACCTCGAGTGACACTTCATACAGGGCAATCTCCCGCTGTGGGTTTAATTAGTCAAAGGTATCTTCCGATTAAAGTGGAAGCGTGCTGGTGCTCGGTAGTTGTTCAAACATACAGTGCTGGTTATATTTAACTTTAGGTAATTAAAGGGAATTCGTCATTTGTGAAGCAGAATTGGTGTTGTAGTGTGCTGATGCAAAGCAGAAAATGATTTCAGATTTCTCAATTATGCCGGCGTTGCTAGTCAGTACAAAGTCTACAGTTTTAGTGTCTTTATTTTAAAGGGTATTTTGACAGGGTGACAACACAGGGGCACAACTGGGAGAAAGTAAAAAAGTGTGGTCATGCTTTAACAGGAAGTGCCTATTAAAGTATTATTTTAATAAAAGCTACATATTTTAAAAGATTGAAAATGACCAGCTTGGGCTAATTTAGCTATGTATACAGTATACCATACCTGGTTTATCCCGCTGGAAGCCGGAAATCACTAATGTAGACACCATTATTCCAGTGATCTTCACTTGCCTCAGGGACCCAAACCAGGCAGCTGCCCTGCTGCATTCTGAACACAGGAGGTCAGCCGCTGTGAATGAATGCAAAGCATTCCCTGATTGGATGAGGTGCTGGGAACACTTAAGACGCGTGCACACGATCAGATTTTTTTTTCCGAAGAGAAATGTGTGATGAGCTATGAGTAAGTGATCTATGGGAGCGTGAAACGCGTCAGCGGTTATGCTGTATCACTTCAACAGAGCAATGTACGCATTTTATATCATGTCATTTTTTCAATAAAGAAGATTTTACCTTTATTATTCCAATCCGGAGTGTGGCAGTCCAGATTTTTCATTGCACCTATGCTATTGGAATAGCAATCGCCAGCACCTGGAGCTCTCACAACCATTCACCTAGCGGAGGACGGGAAATTCAAACCCAGTTACCTGGAGCGGTGGTCACCAACCTGTCTATAAAGACATGTATGAATGAGTTTGGGGTGAAGGAACTTGACTACCCTGCACAAAGTCCTGACTTCAATCCGATAGAACACCTTTGGGATGAATTAGAGAAGAGACTGTGAGGCAGGCCTTCTCATCCAACATCAGCGCTTGACCTCACAAATGCACTTCTGGAAGAATGGTCAAACATTCCCATAGACACACTCCTAAACCTTGTGGACAGAAGAGTTGAAGCTGTTATAGCTTCAAAGGGTGGGCCAACTCAATATTGAACCCTACAAACTAATGCCTTGTACACACGGTCAGACATTGATCGGACATTCCGACAACAAAATCCTAGGATTTTTTCCGACGGATGTTGGCTCAAACTTGTCTTGCATACACACGTTCGCACAAAGTTGTCGGAAAATCCGATCGTCCTGAATGCGGTGACATAAACCACGTACGTCGGGACTATAAACGGGGCAGTAGCCAATAGCTTTCTTCTCTTAATTTATTCTGAGCATGCGTGGCACATTGTGCGTCGGATTTGTGTACACACGATCGGAATTTAACCAATCGGATTTTGTTGTCGGAAAATTTTATATCCTGCTCTCAAACTTTGTGTGTCAGAAATTCCGACAGAAAAAGTCCGATGGAGCCCACACATGATCGTAATTCCCGACAACACAATCCGATCGCACTTTTTCCGTCAGAAAATCTGACCGTGTGTACAGGGCATAAGACTGGGATGCCATTAACGTTCGTGTGTGTAAAGGCAGGCGTCCCAATACTTTTGTTAATATAGTGTATTTTATCTCTTTTGCTGGTGCTGGCCTTAGAAGTTTGTGAAGAAAAAGACTCATTGAGAGTAATAAAAAAATCCAAACATTTGGGGATCGAGGCAGATCCGATGTTTGGAGGTAAACTGCAGCCTAAATGAGAAGATCAAATATAGATGTTTCTGTTTTTAGAACTGTAATGGATGTCATAATATAAAAATGCAATAATAAACTAATCACAGACCCCACTTTTCAATAGTTCAGGTTGCAGAATAAATTCACTTCCTAACTGAAATCAATTGTTGGTAAGCCTGAACATTCACACTAGGGACATTCTCAGAATTAAGATCAATGGGTTTTAATCAAGCTAATGTACATATGTGGAATAACCTCATTGATGTTTAACTGACATTTTAGTGAAATAATGTTATTACACTGAAACACAGAGCTGAGGTCAATTTTACTTTTTTTTAAACTATATACATAAATTCAGCCTCTGCTTAACTGTATATATTTTTCTAATATTGATAATATATCATGTAGAACAATAGCTTGCAGTATATACAGGCCAAAACATTTCTTTTTTTTTTGGATAGTGTAGGAAACTGTTTTTTTTTTTTTTTGTCCCACTGGGAAGATTTCTCTGTCCCAGAGAAAAAATAGAAGTTACAGTAAATATCTCAAAAGCAAGGGAATCTTCCCACTCCTTTTTCCTACTCTATCCTTAAAAAAGAATTTAAGAAAAAAATCCTTAAACTTGAAAAATGACCCATCTATTCCTGTTCTGGTGACAACTGAAAACTTTTTTTAAATTCTCCTTTCTGTCCAGGTGACAATTGGTCAACGGGATTTATAAAGTGGATGATTCTACTAAATAGGGACACAGACCCAAAATATAATAAAAGCAGTGAAAGTATCACACCAACATTTGTAGAGTCCAGAAAGGATTTTAATGTTTTTTTTTTTAATTAAATAAAATAGCCAAAGTGTTTGGAGTTTCAAGCACTCCCCCTTCGTCAGGGTTTGATGCTGTATAACCTCAATGGCTTACAACCTATGACGATGCTATCAATGCTGCAATACATGTAAAGCATTTGGGTACCAGCTGCTGGGTTGATCTGTTTATATCATGGACTGATCCAAAATACATTACCTTGCCTACACCCAAAGCTCCAGCAAAATGTATATTTTTATTTCAGCTCCATTCTCTTTATTCATTAGTGTTTTTTTGCGTTAGGTATTTCCAAAAATGACCTTATCATTGCATTACTTTTGCATCTTTGTATTTTTGTATTGTATGCCTTTTTTTTTTTATTTGTATATATAGAGTTTACCATCTAGATTGCACATTGACCCGAATCTGCCCAGCTTGACAGAGGGGTGACAAATGTCTCAAAGTCAGGAAAGTCAAGTTCATATTACCATGATGAAATCAAGATCAAAAAACCCCAACAAAGAGGTAATAGTAAGGACCTTGTAGAGCTTTTGGGATATCTACAAAAACTTGTAAAAGTTTATATTGGCTGACAGGTCTTTTTTGGGTTTTCTGGCAGACCAGTGTTTGGTTTAAATAGCCAATCAATGTAGAGGAAAGAGTCTTTCTATATTTTTATATATGTTCCCTTAACTGTTTACAAGTGGGCCAAAATTCCTCTACAGCGATGTGAAAAACTCATTGCCAGTTATGCCAAATGCTTGACTGCAGCTGTTGCCACCAAGGGTGGCACAACCAGTTATTAGGTTTAGGGGGCAATTACTTTTTCACAGCACTGTACATCAACATAAAAACTTTAGGATAGCAATATCAGTGAGAAAACCCTGCGGGTTCAGCAGTATTTTTCCATTTTTCACAACAGGTATAAAAACTCAACAGCAGCTCCAAAACTGTTCTGCTGTATTGAAAACTAAATTATAGCTTTTAGCAAGAGTTGGCCTTCAAAGTGAACCTGGCTAGAGTTGGCCTTCTAAAGCGACCACAAATCCATAGAATCATGGAGGTACCTGCTCATATCCTTGGTTTATCTTCAAATTTTAAGGTATCTCACACTCAACTATTTTATGTAAATATCAACCACAGCATTCATGGTGGATCCCTTGTTCACCTCCTTCTTCAAACCTGTACTTTATTATTATTATTATTATACAGGATTTATATAGCTCCAACAGTTTGTGCAGCGCTTTACAACAACTGTATGTTTCCTATTGGCTACCAAATGAGTGTGGGTGGAAGAAGGCACATATGGGGTCAACTGCCAAAGGCGTGGTTAAAGTGGTTGTAAAGTCAGAAGGTTTTTTATCTTAATGCATTCTACGCATTAAGATAAAAAGCCTTCTGTGTGTAGCAGACCCCCTCAGCCCCCCTAATACTTACCTGAGGTCCCTCTCTGGCCAGCGATGTCCACGAGTGTGTCAGCCGTCCGAGATTCTCCTACCTGATTGGCTGAGACACAGCAGTGGCGCCATTGGCTCCCACTGCTGTCAATCAAAGTCAGCTAGCCAATCAGGGGAGAGAGGGGGCAGGGCCAGGTCAGGCAGGGCTCCATGCCTGAATGGACCAGGGAGCTGTAACTTGGCTCGGGTGCCCCATAGCAAGCTGTTTGCTGTGGGGGCACTCAACAGGAGGGAGGTACCAGGTTTACAGAAGAGGGACCCAAGAAGAGGAGGATCTGGGCTGCTCAGTACAAATCCACTGGCAAGTATAATATGTTTTTTATTTTTATATGGGGAAAAAAAAGAGCCTTTACAATCGTTTGCATGTCAAAGGCCCATATTTTGTACTTTTACGGACCTGGGACAACCTTAGGAGATACAATGAAAACAGAGATCAACACAACTAAGTAAGCAATGAATACTATTCACCAAGTTTATGAGTTTGCTGACCTGCTTTACTTCACTGAAATTTTTCACAAGTTACCTCATTATGGTTAAATCTGCAAAATAACAATTTCACAGCGGAATAATGAGATTTTTTTTAAAAATTTTGCTAATAACTGTAGCCTGGAGATAATTAGATCTAATTATTCAGTTCCATTAAGAGAAGAAATGACCTGGTGTGCAGGAACAGCAAGGAATGAGGAAAGTTTTGCACGGTACTCCGATCACAACATCTATACCATCTCACCGTTGCCAGATTCTGTTCCTGTATAATTACATCAGCCTGGGTGCTCGCGTAAACTGCACTTCCTAACCCCCATAATAGTTTTCCTTCATTACGCTTCTGATTCCTGCCAGATAATAGACATCAGCAGAATTTCTTGGAACTTTTGTTTTTTGGCTGGCGTGCAAAAAATGATAAAATACGTGTTTTTACAAATTAATTTTACGAAGTGCTTAAAAGAGGAGACACTTACATGTCATCTCTTTTATCAAAGAATTGGAAAACAAGGGGCTAGTTTTATTTAAAGCCAACTCTAATTTTAAAGTGAACCTATGCTCAAAAAGTGAAGATTTTCTGTCTCATGGGGTATAATTACAGTAGTTAGGTCTAATTATTGCAATGTTGTATCCTGAAAAAAGCTACAGTACTTGTTCTGAATTCCTTCTGAGAAGTTGCAGAGCACATCCTGATGTTGGGTTCCCAAGGCCCTCCAGTTCCCAGATCATGATAGCTTTACATAGTTAGTCAGGTTGAAAAAAGACACAAGTCTATTTAGTTCAACCAAAAAAGAATAAACAAATACAATCCTATATAAACCCCAGCAAAGCATGATCCAATTCGCTACAGCAGGGAAAATATTCCTTCCTGATCCCCTGAGAGGCAATCGGATTTTCCTCAGATCAACTTTACCTATAAATGTTAGTACCCAGTTATATTATGTACATTTAGGAAAGAATCCAGACCTTTCTTAAAGCAATCTACTGAGCTCGCCAGAACTACCTCTGGAGAGAGTCTATTCCACATTTTCACAGCTCTTACTGTGAAGAAACCTTTCCGTATTTGGAGATTAAATCTCTTTTCCTCTAGACGTAAAGAGTCCCCCCTTGTCCTCTGTGATGACCTTAAAGTGAATAACTCAACACCAAGTTCACTATATGGACCACTTATGTATTTGTACATGTTGATCATATCCTCCCTTAATCTCCTCTTCTCAAGAGGGATTAGATTCAGTTCCTCTAAACTTTCCTCATAGCTGAGCTCCTCCATGCCTCTTTGGTTGCCCTTCTCTGCACTTTCTCCAGTTCCCCGATATCCTTTTTGAGAACTGGTGCCCAAAACTGAACTGCATATTCCAGATGAGGTCTTACTAATGATTTGTACAGGGGCAAAATGATGTCTATCTCTCTGGACTCCATACCTCTCTTAATACAAGAAAGGGCTTTGTTCACTTTGGAAAATGCAGCTTGGCATTGCATGCTATTATTGAGCTTATGATCCACCAAAACCCCTAGATCCTTCTCCACTATGGATTCCTCCAGTTGTACTCCCCCTAGTATGTATGAGCTTTAAATCTGCGAGATCACCTAGGCAAATCTCGCCTATGCCTGCTGTTGTCCCTTAATCTCACCAGATTTAGATTGTAATGGAAGAGGTGTCCTTGGTGGAAAATTACCACTCATCTCCTGTTTTGGTGACAGTTCTAAAATCTGGAATTACTTTCTGCCTCAGAGATAACCCACCAGGGCAAATAGAGATGGTGGATCTCCCCAGTAGAACACAAGGAGCTAAAAATCCTGCCCTGCTCTATTGAAAATTAAGGAAAAAAATGTTGTCTATAAATTAACTTTAACTGCTTTGAGAAAAAAAAAATGTTCATGGAGCTGAATAGCCTTCCCATTCCTCCCTGCTCTATTCACAGGGGGCCATATGCAGATTTAATTAAGCAAGAACAGTCACAAAGGCAGCAGCTACTGCTAGGCTCTCATCAGGGAGCCCAGAATACTTAAGATTTTATATACGAAAAGATAGAAAACATTTGTTTTAAAAAAAACTCAAAACTTTGACCCAAGCCATCAAAGCTTAATTTTAAAAATTAGGAAGGGAATAGGGAGGATGGGTGGTGGAGTAACCCTTAGCTATAGTCTTGAGAGTACAAACCTTCCTGCATGACTCCTCTGATTAGTGACGATGAAACAAATTTGCAATGCACACTGGCAATACAAATCATAGGGGTTGATTTACTAAAGGAAAATAGACTGTGCACTCAAAACAATAATTTAACCAGCATTGGATCAAAGTTGCCATTATTCTTTTAATTCGCACAAACACATTCCAATGTACCTCCTTATGAGACCTTTCCACGTCAACACATATAATCAAAAAAATGTTTTTATTAAAAAAATCTAAATGTTATTGTTAAAAATTTAAAATAGACTGTGCACTATGCAAGAGCAGTCACTCCAGAGCTTAGTAAATGAGCAGAAGCTCTGACTTCCATCATTCAATCACGTGCAAGCAAAAATGCATTTTTTTTTTCAATTTCACTTTCCTTGCACGTGATTGGGTACTTTTTGCAAAGTTAAGCGTTACCTCATTTACTAAGGTCTGGAGCAGGAGTTCAACTGCACTTTGTAAAGTGCACAGTCTATTCGTCTTTAAGAAATCAATGACATCATTTTATAAGTTAAAAAAAAAAAACACAGTTCCATCAAGTTCAATCAAAAGACAAAATTAAGTAAATAAAATAGAAACACTGTGGGTTATTTACTAAAACTGAAGAGTCCAAAATCTGGTGCAGCTCTGCATAGAAATATAAAAAAAGTGAAAACAGTGCAGCGCTAGGAATCAAATGTTGAGTATTGACATACAGTCAGGTCTATAAATATTGGGACATCAACACAATTCTAATCTTTTTGTCTCTATACACCACTACAATGGATTTGAAATGAAACAAACAATATGTGCTTTAACTGCAGACTTTCAGCTTTAATTTGCGGGTATTTACATCCAAATCAGGTGAACAGTGTAGGAATTACAACAGTTTGTATATGTGCCTCCCACTTTTTAAGGGATCAAAAGTAATGGGACAGATTAACAATCATCCATCAAACTTTCACTTTTTAATACTTGGTTGCAAATCCTTTGCAGTCAATTACAGCCTGAAGTCTGAAATGCATAGACATCACCAGACGCTGGGTTTCATCCCTGGTGATGCTATGCCAGGCCTCTACTGCAACTGTCTTCAGTTCCTGCTTGCTCTTGGGACATTTTCCCTTCAGTTTTGTCTTCAGCATGTGAAATGCATGCTCAATCGGATTCAGGTCAGGTGATTGACTTGGCCATTGCATAACATTCCACTTCTTTCCCTTAAAAAACTCTTTGATTGCTTTCGCAGTATGCTTCGGGTCATTGTCCATCTGCACTGTGAAGCGCCGTCCAATGAGTTCTGAAGCATTTTGCTGAATATGAGCAGATAATATTGCCCGAAACACTTCAGAATTCATCCTGCTGCTTTTGTCAGCAGTCACATCATCAATAAATACAAGAGAACCAGTTCCATTGGCAGCCATACATGCCCACGCCATGACACTACCACCACCATGCTTCACTGATGAGGTGGTATGCTTTGGATCATGAGCAGTTCCTTTCCTTCTCCATTCTCTTCTCTTCCAATCACTCTGGTACAAGTTGATCTTGGTCTCATCTGTCCATAGGATGTTGTTCCAGAACTGTGAAGGCTTTTTTAGATGTTGTTTGGCAAACTCTAATCTGGCCTTACTGTTTTTGAGGCTCACCAATGGTATACATATTGTGGTGAACCCTCTGTATTCACTCTGGTGAAGTCTTCTCTTGATTGTTAACTTTGACACACATACACCTACCTCCTGGAGAGGCCAACTGTTATGAAGGGTGTTTTCTTCACCAGGGAAAGAATTCTTCGGTCATCCACCACAGTTGTTTTCCGTGGTCTTCCAGGTCTTTTGGTGTTGCTGAGCTCACTGGTGTGTTCTTTCTTTTTAAGGATGTTCTAAACAGTTGATTTGGCCACACCTAATGTTTTTGCTATCTCTCTGATGGGTTTGTTTTGTTTTTTCAGCCTAATGATGGCTTGCCTCACTGATAGTGACAGCTCTTTGGATCTCATATTGAGAGTTGACAGCAACAGATTCCACATGCAAATAGCACACTTGAAATTAACTCTGGACCCTAAATCTGCTCCTTATAAATGGGATAATGAGCGAATAACACACACCTGGCCATGGAACAGCTGAGCAGCCAATTGTCCCATTACTTTTGGTCCCTTAACCTCCTTGGCGGTAATCCCGAGCGTGACTCGGGTCTGACTTTTACTGTCAGGAGCGGTAACCCCGAGTCACGCTTGGGGTAACATTGCAGAGCATCCAGCGGAGCCCTTACCTTCTCCTGGGTTCCAGCGATGCCCTCCACTGTCCTCGGCTGTGTTCCGCTGTGATTGCCAGCGCGATCACAGCATCTCACTTCCTAGTTCCGTTCCCTGCGAGCAGCAGCGGCGCACGGGAGCGGAACTAGGCGGGAAATTCAAAAAGTTCAAAAGTTCAAACACAATAACACACATATAAAAAGAGGTGATACAGTGTAATCTGAGTGGATTACATTGTATCATCTCAGATCTCACTGATACAGTGCCCCTTGCCCCAGTGCCCCTTGCCTCCAATAAAATATAATAAGATTGAATCCAAAAAGCGCCATTTCGCTACAAAATCGCCTTTGGAGCAGTTGAATGACAGCGACAGCGACAGCGACATGGAGTTGCTCCCAGAACTCAGCGATAGTGAGTCGTGGGGAGATTTGTCGTCTGACATTGATCTGACAAGTGACAGCGATGACAGCGGTGATGATCCTGCACCTGACATCAGCGATGTGCGCACTTGGTGCCCTATTGAGTGCGATACGGACCAGGTAGCGCCCCCAAGATTTCCCTTCACTGGATCACCTGGGATGAAGGTCGAAGTTGAGCGTGGCAACCCTCTGGCATACCTGCAATTATTTCTCACAGAGGAGGTAATTGAAAAAATTGTCATAGAGACAAATTGCTACCAACAGCAGCAATCCGCTACGCTGCATGCCAGGTTTTCCTGAAGCAGAAGGTGGGAACCGGTGACTAAAGAGGACATCTGGCTGTTTCTCGGACTCATTATTCTTCAGTGGGTGGTGGGGAAACCACGCCAGAAATGGTACTGGACCACCAACAAGTTATTGGCCACTCCGTTTTTTGGTACTGTGATGTCCGAATACCGTTTTTCCCTCATCATGAAATATTTTCACTTCACTAACAATGAAGAGTTTGATGAGGCCACGCATCCTGCGCCCAAGCTAAAAAAATCTGGGAGGTATGCCAAATTATTGGGAACAATTTCCAGCAGGCCTACGTGCCAGAAAGGGACGTCAGCGTGGATGAGAGTTTGATGGCCTACAAAGGACGCCTAAGCTGGATCCAGTATATTGCATCCAAAAGAGCGCAGTTTGGCATCAAATCATACATGCTCTGCGAGTCATCCACCGGGTACAAACCCGACGTGTTTCGTCTACAATGACTTCCCGAGACTTCAACTGGGTTATACCCCAGTGGAAGTCTCTGTAGATGAAACACGTGGGGTTTAGTGAGTCCTTTCCATGCCATTGGGCCTTTTTGAATTTTACGCTTTTGTGATATTTGTGGTATTTGATCACCTCTGCTGTTTTTATTTTTTGCGCTATAAACAAAAAAAAAGCGACAATTTTGAAAAGAAAGCAATATTTTTTACATTTTGCTATAATAAATATCCCCAAAAAAATATATAAAAAAAACAAATTTTTTCCTCAGTTTAGGCCGATATGTATTCTCCTACATATTTTTGGTAAAAAAAAAATCGCAATAAGCATATATTGGTTGGTTTGCCCAAAATGTATAGCTTCTACAAAATAGGGGATAGATTTATGGCATTTTTATAAATTTTTTTTATTAGTAATGGCGGCGATCTACATTTTTTTGTTGTGACTGCGACATTGCGGCGGACACATCGGACACTTTTGACACTATTTTGGGACCATTGTCATTTATACAGGGATCAGTGCTATAAAAATGCATTGATTACTGTATAAATGACACTAAGGGGAGAGAACAAAGGAAGCGCCAGACTATATATGAACACTCACAAGAAGTAGATAGGGTACAGGCTCATCTACTTCTTGTGAGTGTTCATATATATTGTGCCATTAAAAACCAGCTTTAATACTGCACTTAGGTGGCGCTTCCTTTGTTCTCTCCCCTTATTTTCCTGCATACAGAGCCAGCTCTCTGAGGACTACCTCATTAATCCCTGTATTTTTGGACTACCAACATTGTGCTTATGAACTCATGATCCCCCTTCCAATACATACCGAGTAATCGTGATCTTACCACTACTACTTTAATTTATTTTATATTACACTGTATTCTGCGCTGACAGTTATTGTTACCATTGTGTAAATGACACTGGCAGGGAAGGGGTTAAACACTAGGGGGTGATCAAGGGGTTAACTGTGTTCCCTCACAGTGTTCTAACTATAGGGGGGATGGGCTCACTAGAACATGACAGAGATCACTGTTCCCGATGACAGGGAGCAGTAGATCTTTGTCATGTTGCTAGGCAGAACAGTGAAATGCCTTGTTTACATAGGCATCTCCCCGTTCTGCCTCTCTGTGTCACGATCGCGGGACACCGGCGGACATCGAGTCCGCAGGCACGCACGCCCGCCCACTAGCCCGCGATTTAAAGGGGACGCAGCCATGGCATTGTGCTGACGTACATCATTGTGCGCTGGTCGGCAAGCGGTAAATACAAAATGTACACCAGACTGAGCCATTGGCACCTTTTATATTAAAGTGCCAATCATAAGCCTCACACATTTATACAGCTATCTCAGCATCTAGAAGGGGTATTAGTATTCATGAAAGTTATGTGGACAAAAAAAAAGATATTTGTTGGTTTTGCAGTTTTTCTGCACTGCCCCGCTGTCTATATCGCCTGTGCCTAGCTTTACAATAAAAAACGCTGCAAAGCCACTTTCATAGATGGGATCGATAATCACAAGTCACATCTTAGCAGAAAGCGCTTCGTAAGACAATTAGCTCTTCTGTGGGCAGGATAAGCATATTCTTATCTCATTAACAAGTTTCTAATTACCGGCTTTAATCATAATCCTGACACTTTACCAATGGGGTTTTCACAAATCTCCATCTAATAGAAGGCCTTAAAGTGGTTCTTCACTCAAAACTGAGAAGAGTTTTGTTTTAAAATAAGAAGAAATCTTGGTATATGACAATGTATATGACACCACACCAGTCTGAAACCCTGCATCTTACTGCTTATAAAAAAAATGGTGTACCCAAGAAACGGGACAGAGGGGAAAAAGACGACCTGTAGGGGCTTTTAAAAAGTCATCTATGGAAAATTCAGGGTACCAGGGTAAAATTTGTCACCGTTTTACTGGCTGCTGCCATATAAAATCTTGACATATTTACTCAACACAACCTCACCTTTTATATTTTACCAAAAAAAAAAAAAATCGGGTAATAGATTGCATTTGTGTATCCTAAAATTAACTTTAGTGTGTTTTATACTGAAAAGTTGCGATAGTTTAGTATGATATAAAAAAATTGGAACTACCACCACTTTTCTTCTCTAGCTAAAAGAAAAAATCGGTACAGTAGGATAGGAAACAATAGGAAATAATGGAACTCAGATAATCTGTTTCACAGCCACTGCTTGTCTATGCAGTACCACATTTGGCCAGAGGTGTGGGGGCGCCAGAGACACTCAGAAACACTCGGAGATGCTCGGAGAGCACTTGGGAACGGAGTGTTTCCGAGTGTCTCCAGGTGTCTCTGAGCATCACCGGCGCCCCCGCACCTCTTGCCAAATGCGGTACTGCATACCCCAACGGCTTGAATCCTGCTCGTCTTGCGAGACAACGCTCGCAAAGCGAGTCAGAATTTTTAAAAAAAAAATAGCTCTTGTAGCAAGGTCCCAGGCCTCCTTCGGTTTGATAAGGACCTCCAGGGCAAGAGATAGCTGACATCCTTCTGTATATGGTGGGTTGGGAGGCATAGTGGGTGCAAGGTGTTAAAAGTTATTGGGCGCCAGACACTTCTTGAATGCAAAAGAGATTGTATTTCTCTTAACAGAACTTTTGGAAGAGAGGGTTAGGGCCAGGTCACCCTTAGGTAATTGCAAGATTAATTGGCAGACTCCGAGACTTCAACAGGAGGACAGCCATGCAGGGAAAGGCATCCAGCAAGACGCCACATCTGCATGTGTAGGAATGCTGTCTCCTATGGCAACAGTCTTTAACAGTTCCTAACACAAAGTGTAACAGTTCTTTCACTTCCACTGCAATCGCTTCTTGTAGTTCTTTAGCCCACTGAGCTCCCAATCTCTCACTAGACTAGATGATTCTCTGCCACGGAATCCCTTGAGCTCCTCCAATGTTCACGGTAGTATCTTCCACAAGCGTCACCCCCGCTTCCCTGCTGGGTCCCTAGCTTGGCACTCCAGATACTTCTCAAGCTTCACCCCACTGGCCTACTCAGTCCCTGGCTTGACACACAAGGCTGCTCTGCAAGCATCACCTCCGCTGGTTGGGTACCTGGCTTGATACTCACTGAAGTTTCCCGATTCTTCACCGTCCCCGGTTGGTGAGAATACTGCTCCGGTACTTGCTTCAGTTACTCATTGTGGTCCCTGGTAATAAGCTGGTTGGTCCCTTAGTGGCGACAGCTTCCCCTCCACCTCCGACCATGACAGGTTCTCTGGCTGGCGGAACCGTCACTTCTGGTTGGGCTGCAAGCCGCAGTCCCAACCCTGCACTGCTCTCTTGCCTCTGGATAGGCCCTCAGACAGCCTAGCAGTCAGATGTCCCCGGGATAGGCCCAATCTCCGGCCTAGCAGTCATGGCAGTACAACACACGTCCACCTAGACAGCCGTCCAGGTGGCACAGAACACAGAACACCTGACCTCACCCGAATATATAGGTTCTCCCAGTAGGCCAAGGGATAGAAGAAAACCCCTGCCTCTTGGCTGAGATACCCCACATACCCATAATCTAACCCTGCATACCCTTCTCGTATCTAGTACCACCAAATACCCGGCCACCTAGCGGTAAAAGAGAAAAGTGCAACAAGGCCAAACTTAGGGAGATATCAATTGATCTCTAACAATTAGCCAAGATGACTATGTCTGGCAAGTAAATTTTGGGCAGCAACCCTGCCTAAACTCCAGGGTGCTACACCCATATTGCGAAACGCTCGTGAACTGCGTTACTCGCAATCTGAGGTTCCACTGTATATGTTTTGGGAGTTTTAAGTAATCTTCAGACCTAAAATGATTTTTTAACCGGTTGCCGACTGCCCCACATACATTTACTGCGGGGCGGCGGCTCCTGTGCGCAGAATCACATGCAGATTCGTGAATCTGCACTTCCGGGTCTGCGGCGCGCATGCTGTGATTGGACACACCGGAAACCAATTAGCGGGTCCGGGAGGCACAATGTCCACCGATCATTCACGACAGAAGCAGAACAGAGGTCTGCCTATGTAAACAAGGCAGTAGACATGTGCATATCGTTTCGTTACAAATTCGTTTTCGGACGAAATTCGGCATATTAGTTCATTCAGAAGCATCCGAATGAACGAAAGACTCTTTTGACGAATGCATCTGAAAACGAATTGTCAGAAAGAACGAATATCCGAAATAATGAAACCACGAAAACCCGAAAGAATGAAAACCCAAAAGAACGAAAATCCAAAAATCCAAATCCAGCAATCCTGTGATTCTGCTAAGCAGGAACACAGATCTCTGTCTTCCCACAGTAAAAGTACCCCCCACCCCCACACAGTTAGCAGCAGTCCCTAGGAACACATTTAACTTATTGATCTCCCCTGATGTTAACCCCTTCCCTGCCAGTGTCATTAGTACAGTGCCAGTACATATTCTTTAGCACTGATCACTGTATTGGTGTCACTGGTCACCAAAAGTGTCACTTAGTGTCCGATTTGTCCGCCGCAATGTCGCAGTCCCGATATAAGTCGCTGATCGCCGCAAGTAAAAAAATCAACAAAAATTTCATAAAGATATCCCATAGTTTATATACGCTATAACTTTTGCGCAAACCAATCAATATACACTAATTTAGATATTTTTTTTTTTTTTGTACCAAAAAATGTGTAGCAGAATACATATTGGCCTAAATTGATGAAGAAATTCGATTTTTTTGACATTTTTTTATTGGATATGTTTTATAGCAGAAAGTAAAAAAAATATATATTTTTTTTTCCAAATTTGTCTTGTCTTTTTTTTTTTTTTTTGTTTATAGCGCAAAAAATAAAAAACGCAGAGGTGCCCGAATACCACCAGAAGAAAGCTCTATTTGTAGGGAAAAAAAAAGGACATCAATTTTATTTGGGTGCAGCGTCGCACGACCGCGCAATTGTCAGTTAAAGTAACGCAGTGCCGTATTGCAAAAAAATGACCTGGTCAGGAAGGAGGGTGAATCTTCCGGAGCTGAAGTGATTAAAATGAGTGCAAAAACTACAAAAAGAAAAAAGGTTAAACAGGATACTTCCTTAAAACCTTGCAAATCATTGAAAGAACGAGGTACAGCCTCTAACCTCCATCTTTCTTCCCAGTATTTTGATTACTACTAGATCATGGCGCTCTCTGAGACACGTGAAAACTCTGCAAAATATTCTAAAGCAATGGAATACTCGTACAGTAAATAAATATATAATATAAATCTACAGACTCCTATAACATACGACTGTATATTACCATATACTTCTGCAATCAAGATTTTTGGATTTAATCCCCACGGAATTCTCTTGGAGTTTACATTGCAGTAAGTCTCTGTAGACGGGAATTAGGCCTTCTGAATTATGCAGCCGGAGAGAGATACCTTAAAAGTAATTTAGACCGCGCCGGAGACAAACAATAGAGCACCGGATAGGACAGCACACGCGGGCTAAATCCCCCACCACTGGCAGCTCCGTATTATAGCGCAGACATTGTTGTAGAATGACTTTAAGAGGATTACTTTCTCCTGCCACTTCTGGTCTGTATTCAAACTCTGCTTTTTTTATTAAGAGTTTCCACAACCTAAATATAGAGCCGAGAGGACACTTTATATATCTGCCGCTCCAGCCAGCCAATAGATTTGTGCGGTGAAAACACGAAAAGGGCCAAAATAAAAAAATGTACCCTTAAAAAAAACACGAAAGGGCCTGATAAACTGTATCCGTAACGTCAGAAAGCAAAGCCGCGTGATGGCGTTTCTGGTTTTCCTTGTGAATTTTTTTTTTCTTTTTTTTAGAGTTGTATTGGCAGGAAAATCTATCATTTACCACTTCAGCTTCGGAAGGTTTACCCCCACCCCCCCGCCCTTCATGACCAGGCCATTACAGGAGGAGTGAGATCTCAAACCCTTGCACATGTGCGGTTAACTATCTCCTCTTCCTCTTCCTCTTATCTGAGCTGAGAGCTATTGCGACCGGCTAAAGAAAGAGCATAGGAGGAGGTTTGGATCTGAGAAAGAGCTGTGATGGTGGGGGTGAGCAGCAAAGGCTACAAGGCAGGATAGGAGGATGTTATCTCATGGGGATTTTTCAGCCAGGCTTTGATAGGTACATACAGTGGGTATAGAAAAAAAATCACTCCCTTTTTGAAATAATCACATTTTGCTGCTTTGCAGCTGAAATGAAAACAGACACAGCTTTTGTTTTATCCAGCTGTATTTACTCAGTGCAACTTATAACATCCAAGTGAAAGATATAACACCAACATGTCAGAAAAAAATAAAAAAAAATTCAAAAACAGAATTACTGGGTTGGAAAAAGGATCACCCCCCCCTCTTAAAATTGACTTCTTTTTTTTTATTATTCTTTATTTATGCAAAAAGAGGACAATGTAAGAAATATTACATCACATACCCACAGGAACATACAAAACTTTTTTCTTATAGTCTTACAGTTTAACCACTTTAACCACTTGCTTACTGGGCACTTAACCCCCCCTCCTATCCAGACCAATTTTCAGCTTTCAGCGCTGTCGCACTTTGAATGACAATTGTGCGGTCATACTACACTGTACCCAAATGAAATTTTTAATATTTTTTCCCCAGAAATAGAGCTTTCTTTTGGCGGTATTTGATCACCTCTGCGGTTTTTATATTTTGTTAAAAAAAATGTAAAATACTGAATTAAAAAAAAAAAAAAAATGTTATTTTTTTATATGTTATATAAAAAAATTTAAAACAGGTAATTTTTCTCCTTCATTGATATACGCTGATGAGGCGGCACTGATGGGCACTGATAGGCGGCAGTGATGGGCACTGATGGGTGGCAATAATGGGCACTGATCAGTTACACTGATAGGCAGCACTGCTAGGTGGCACTGATTGGCACTACTGATGGGCATTGATAGGTGGCACTTGTGGGCATTGATAGGTGGCACTGTGGGCACTGTTAGGTGGCACTGTTAGGTGGCACAGATGAGGCAGATGGACCTCTTCCACTTGGGGACCGATGTCCCTCGCATCTGAGCCGGTGATTGGCTTTTTTTTCTACTCACGCTATGAGCGTGAGTAGAAAAAAAAGCAGATTACCGATCTTTTGTTTACATTATGTGATCAGCTGTCATTGGCTAACAGCTGATCACATGGTAAGGGGCCGGGACCTGATCAGTGATCACCCGAGTCTCAGTGACTCGGCGATCACAGCGCACTTGGCGCGCGCACAGGGGAGGCCGTCATATGACGCCCTCCCGGGAATTGAGGTCCGCGCTGTGGCCGTCATTCGGCCATAGCGCGGATGTCAAGTGCTTAAGCAGGGTTAATATTCCTCCATTTATAACCTTCAATATATATACATTTTCTTCTTATAAACCCACATATTCACCTCCGTTCATCCCTAGCTAATTAAATTCTTATCTTCACATACCTAGCGATCAAATACTTCCTCATCCTCCCTTCTATTTTATCTTTTATAGAAAATACCCCAAATCATAATGCAAACCACTAAATTTGACTTCTAAACTCAATCAGTTTTAGCTAATCACCATCTCAATGGCACACAAAGACATTTGACTTTCAACTGTGATCAGCTGTGGTCATTTTGTTTAGCTCAGCATGAAAAGAGCTTTTCTGGAGCATTTCAGTCCCAGGTAGTGCAACTGAAGCAAACAATCAACTATGGGGTGTCAAGGCACTGTCACCGGGATCTCACATATAAAGTTGTGGACAGGCACAAGTCAGGAGATGGATACAAAGGCTTTATCAATGCCTAGAAGCACAGTGACGTTGATTATTAAGAAGTGGTAGGTATCTGGTAGAACACAGACCCTCCCTGGATCTGGACGTCACTCCAAACTGGAGGAAAGAGTCAGGAGGATGTATGCAAAAAGGGAGTTGGGACTTTAAATGAAGCGGCCTACAGCAACTCTGAAGCAGTTGCAGGAATTTATGACAAAGAGTGGTCATGTGACAAAATCACAAATTCTCCACAAATGGGGCTTGTATGGGAGGGGTGCAAAAAAAAAAAAGAAGAAACGCCACATGCAGTCACAACTGAGCTTTGCCAAAATGCACCTGGAAGATTCCGAGGCCACATGGAAAAAGGTGTTATGGTCAGATGAGACTAAAATGTAATTATTTGGCCTCAACACCAAATGATATGTCTGGTGGAAATTCACTACAGCTCACCATCCAAATAACACCATTCCTACAGTAAGGCATGGAGGGGGTAATATCCTGGTATGGGGAAGTTTCTCTGCAGCAGGGACTGGAGCATTGGTCAAGATAGAAGGAAACATGGATGGGGGCAAAATACAGAGGAAAATCTGCTGCCCTCTGCCTGTCAATGGGAAGAAGGTTTACCTTCTAACATGACAAGGACCCAAAGCACACAGCGACAATGACCACACAGTGGTTGAAGGAGAAAAAGGTGAATGTCCTTGCATGGCCTAGTCAGAGCCCAGACTCAAACCCCATTGAGAATCTGTGGAATGACTTGAAGACTGCAGTTCACAAACGGTCACCATCAAATTTAACTGAACTTGAGCAGTTCTGCAAAGAAGAGTGGGCAAATATTGCAAAGTCTAAATGTGCAAAGTTAGTAGAGACATATGCCAACAGACGAAAGGCTGGAATTAAAGCAAAAGGTGGTTCAACAAAATACTAACACAATAAAAGTGTAATATCCCTTTAAATTTCGTAGCTGGGGGTGTCTTTAGTATGCCTGTAAAGTGGTGCATGTTTCCTGTTTTTAGAACAGTCTGACAGCAAAATGACATTTCGAAGGAAAAAACCCATTTAAAACTACTCGCGGCTATTGCATTGCCGGTCCGACAATACACATAGAAGTTCATTAATAAAAACGGCATGGGAATTCCCTACAGGAGAACCCCGAACCAAAATTTAAAAAAAAATGATGTGGGGGTCCCCCTAAATTCCATACCAGGCCCTTCAGGTCTGATATGGATATTAAGGGGAACCCCGGCCAAAATTTTAAAAAAAAATGACGTGGGGTCCCCCTAAATTCCATACCAGACCCTTCAGGTCTGGTATGGATTTTAAGGGGAACCCCGCGCCAAAAAAAAAAAAACGGCGTGGGGTCCCCCCGAAAATCCATACCAGACCCTTATCCGAGCACACAACCTGGCAGGGCGCAGGAAAAGAGGGGGGGACGAGAGTGCGCCCCCCCCTCCTGAACCGTACCAGGCCACATGCCCTCAACATTGGGAGGGTGCTTTGGGGTAGCCCCCCAAAACACCTTGTCCCCATGTTGATGAGCACAAGGGCCTCATCCCCAAAACCCTGGCCGGTGGTTGTGGGGGTCTGCGGGCGGGGGGCTTATCAGAATCTGGAAGCCCCCTTTAACAAGGGGACCCCCAGATCCCGGCCCCCCCCCCTGTGTGAAATGGTAAGGGGGTACTTACCCCTAACATTTCACTAAAAAACTGTCAAAAATGTTAAAAATGACAAGAGACAGTTTTTGACAATTCCTTTATTTAAATGCTTCTTCTTTCTTCTTTCTTCTATCTTCCTTCATCTTCTTCTTCTTCTGGTTCTTCCTCCGGCGTTCTCGTCCAGCATCTCCTCCGCGGCGTCTTCTATCTTCTTCTCCTCGGGCCGCTCCGCACCCATGGCATGGGGGAGGCTCCCGCTCTTCTCTTCATCTTCATCTTCATCTTCTTCTTCATCTTCTTCATCTTCTTCTCTTCTTCTCTTCTTCATTTTCTTCTCCAGGCCGCTCCTCAACCATGCTGGCATGGAGGGAGGCTCCCGCTGTGTGACGGCGTCTCCTCGTCTGACGGTTCTTAAATAACGGGGGCGGGGCCACCCGGTGACCCCGCCCCCTCTGACGCACGGGACATGACGGGATTTCCCTGTGGCATTCCCCGTGACGTCACAGGGAAGTCCCGTCAAGTCACCGTGCATCAGAGGGGGGCGGGGTCACCGGGTGGCCCCGCCCCCCGTTATTTAAGAACCGTCAGACGAGGAGACGCCGTCACACAGCGGGAGCCTCCCTCCATGCCAGCATGGATGCCGAGCGGCCCGGAGAAGAAAATGAAGAAGAGAAGTAGAAAAGAAGAGAAGAAAAGAAGAAGAGAAGAAGATGAAGGGGAAGAGAAGAGCGGGAGCCTCCCCCCATGCCATGGGTGCGGAGCGGCCCGAGGAGAAGAAGATAGAAGACGCCGTGGAGGAGATGCTGGACGAGAACGCCGGAGGAAGAACCAGAAGAGCCAAAAGAACCAGAAGAAGAAGATGAAGGAAGATAGAAGAAAGAAGAAGCATTTAAATAAAGGAATTGTCAAAAACTGTCTCTTGTCATTTTTAACATTTTTGACAGTTTTTTTGTGAAATGGTAGGGGTAAGTACCCCCTTACCATTTCACACAGGGGGGAGGGCCGGCATCTGGGGGTCTCCTTGTTAAAGGGGGCTTCCAGATTCCGATAAGCCCCCCGCCCACAGACCCCCACAACCACCGGCCAGGGTTGTGGGTATGAGGCCCTTGTCCTCATCAACATGGGGACAAGGTGTTTTGGGGGGCTACCCCAAAGCACCCTCCCAATGTTGAGGGCATGTGGCCTGGTACGGTTCGGGAGGGGGGGGGCGCTGTCTCGTGCCCCCCTCTTTTCCTGCGGCCTGCCAGGTTGCGTGCTCGGATAAGGGTCTGGTATGGATTTTTGGGGGGACCCCACGCCGTTTTTATTTTTTTTTTGGCGCGGGGTTCCCCTTAAAATCCATACCAGACCTGAAGGGTCTGGTACGGAATTTAGGGGGACCCCCACGTCATTTAAAAAAAAAAAATTGCCCAGGGTTCCCCTTAATATCCATACCAGACCTGAAGGGCCTGGTATGGAATTTAGGGGGACCCCCACGTCATTTTTTTTTAAAATTTTGGTTCGGGGTTCCCCTGTGGGGAATTCCCATGCCGTTTTTATCAATGAACTTCTATGTGTATTGTCGGACCGGCAATGCAATAGCCGCGAGTAGTTTTAAATGGGTTTTTTCCTTCGAAATGTCATTTTGCTGTCAGACTGTTCTAAACACAGGAAACATGCGCCCCTTTACAGGCATACTATAGACACCCCCCAGCTACGAAATTTAAAGGGATATTACACTTTTATTGTTTGACTTTAAGCATTATTAAAATCACTGCTCCTGAAAAAACAGCCGTTTTTAAAACTTTTTTTTGCATTGATCCATGTCCCCTGGGGCAGGACCCAGGTCCCCAAACATTTTTTATGACAATAACTTGCATATAAGCCTTTAAAATTAGCACTTTTGATTATTCATGTTCATGTCCCATAGACTTTAATGGTGTTCGCGTGTTCGAACAAACTTTTTTCCTGTTTGCATGTTCTGGTGCGAACCGAACAGGGGGGTGTTCGGCTCATCCCTAATAGCAAGGCTATTACACAACTGTAGTCAAACCTGCACAGTTTGGTTTGTCTACAAGTGCCCCTTATGTGCATAGGTGGCTTTTTTTGGTAAAGGTGAACTACTTAAAAATGTTGTTAGCTTTTAATATTTAGTTTTGGAACAAATAGACATTCCTGAACAAAACCACATTGTATTTTTCAAGATGGTGGTGCCATAGGGGTCAGCATTATTGGGAATTGAAGTTCCTCTCTTCCTGACCGCCCGCCGTCGTTATACGTTGGTACTTTTATCGGAGGTGGGAGAGGAGCCCACTTCTCTCCCAGAGCGTTCCAGTCGTCTCCGCTGCTTACCGGAGCCGTCAGTAGCGGTGGAGACGATACGATCCTTTCCCCTGAGGCACTGTGTCGAGTGAGGGAATGATGTCCCCCACTCGACTCAATGACATTGGATGACAGAAGCAACGTCAAACGTCACTTCTGCCCAACGCCCTTTTTAAAATCTTTTTATTGCATTTTAGTGTAAATATGAGATCTAAGATCTTTTTGACCCCAGATCTCATATTTAACCACTTGCCGACCACTGCACGCTGATATATGGCGTCACAATGGCAGCAGTGGGCAAATGGGCGTATCTGTATGTCCCCTTTAATTGGCGGGGCTAGCGGGCGCACGCCTGCTGCGTACAGCGTGACCATGCCTGCGGGGACCTGCGGACTCGATGTCCACCTGTCTCCCGGCGATCGTGTCACGGAACCGCAGAACGGGGAGATGCCAACAAGGCATTTCCCCGTTCTGCCTGGTGACATGACAGGGATCTACTGCTTCCTGTGATCGGGAGCAGTGATCGCTGTCATGTGCGTGGTAGTCCATCCCACCTACAGTTAGAATCACTCCCTAGGACACACTTAACCCCTTGATCGCCCCCTAGTGTTTAACCCCTTCCCTGCCAGTGTCATTTACACAGTAATAAGTGCATTTTTATAGCACTGATCACTGTATAATGACAATAGTCCCAAAATAGTGTCAAAAGTGTCTTATGTGTCCGCCATAATGTCGCAGTCACGACAGATCGCCGCCATTACTAAAAAAAAAAAAAAAAATTTATAATAAAAATGCCACAAAACTATCCCCTATTTTGTAGACGCTATAACTTTTGCACCCAAAAATATGTAAAAGAATACATATCGGCCTAAACTGGGAAAATTTTTTTTTTATATTTTTGGGGATATTTATTATAGCAAAAAGTAAAAAATATTGCGTTTTTTTTCAAAATTGTCGCTCTTTTTTTGTTTATAGTGCAAAAAATAAAAACTGCAGAGGTGATCAAATACCACCAAAAGAAAGTTCTATTTGTGAGAAAAAAAGGACATCAATTTTGTTTGGGTGCAACATCGCACGACCGCGCAGTTGTTAGTTAAATCGATGCAGTGCCGAATCGCAAAAAGTGCTCTGGTCAGGAAGGGGGTAAAATCTTTCGGGGCTGAAGTGGTTAAGAGGTCCTGTCCTGCTTTTTTTCTATTAACCTCCCTGGCGGTATTCCCGAGTGTGGCTCGAGGTGGATTTTCAGTACCAAAAGCGGTAACCCCGAGCCAGACTCATGATTGCATGGCAGGATCCAGGTACAGCTTACTTACCTTGTCCCCAGGATCCTGCGATGTCTCCCCGCTGTGTGTGCGGCAGTTGTGTCTCCGCTCGATTCATCACAGTGCCGGGCTCCGTTCCCTGCGAGCCTTGCGACGCACGGGGACGGAGAACGGCGCCAAATTCAAAAAGTGAAACACACACAATACATACAGTACACTGTAATCTTACAGATTACATTACTGTATCAAATCATTTCACCTCCCTTTTGTCCCTAGTGGTTTCTCCAGTGTCCTGCATGCAGTTTTATATGATATATACTGTTCTTTCTGCCTGGAAACTGGAGATTGTCCATAGCAACCAAAACCGTCCCTTTACATCAAAAGCGGTTTTAGACCAGCTAGAAAACAG
The DNA here is from genome assembly GCA_037952925.1 of Lithobates clamitans. Classification (NCBI taxonomy): domain Eukaryota; kingdom Metazoa; phylum Chordata; class Amphibia; order Anura; family Ranidae; genus Lithobates; species Lithobates clamitans. The sequence continues at coordinate 702,546 of JBBGZY010000155.1, read as the reverse complement.
CGATAATAAATTAGAATCACTTGCAGAATTGAGCGATAGTGATGTGTGGGGAGATCCGTCATCAAACACTGAAAAGTAATTACAGCGACAATTCTGCAACTGAGCAAATTTCAGTGTTTTTGATATGATTACATTATTGAATATTTATTATTATTATTATTATTATTATTATTATTATTATTATTATATTATAATTTATGATTTTGTGTTTCAAACTTTATCATACCCGGGATGTCTACTAGACTCTTGTTTGGACAGATTTAAGTGAGTTATTCCTAAGAATTACAGGCCTACAATATAAAAATGTTAGATTTCCATGCAAAAGAATTATACCGCTTTAAACATCAAAAATCTGAAATAATCATACTGCCAGGGAGGTTAAAAGGGATGTTTACATTCCTTTATAATAGCAATAAAAGTGATCCAATTTTTTTTTTTTTTTTTTTAAAGGAACAGTGTAAAAATAAAAAATAAAAAGTAAAATAAATAAGAAAACAAAATCATAAATTTAAAGCGCCCCGTCCCTCAGTGCTCATGCGCAGAAGCGAACGCATACGTAAGTCGCGCCTGCATATGTAAACGGTGTTTAAAGCACACGTGTGAGGTATCGCCATGATCGTTTGAGCGAAAAGACCAAAAGACCTCCCCTGTAACTCAAAACTGGTAACCTGTAGAAATTTTTAAACGACACCTATAGAGATTTTTAAGAGTCAAAGTTTGCCGCCATTCCACGAATAGGCTTAATTTTGAAGCGTGACTTGTTGGGTATGAATTTACTGGGCGTAACATTATCTTTCACAATATAAAAAAAAAATTGGGCTAACTTTCCGGTTTTCCTTTTTTTTTTTTATTTAAAAAAGTGTATTTTTTTCCCCAAAAAAATTGCGTTTGTAAGACCACTGCGCAAATACGGTGTGACATAAAGTATTGCAACGACCGCCATTTTATTCTCTAGGGTGCCTGGAATTTTTTTTTTATAATGTTTGGGGGTTCTAAGTAATTTTCTAGCAAAAAAAAACAAAACTGATTTTAACTTGTAAAGTTTGAAAAATAGGCCTGGTCCTTAAGTGGGTAAAGTGTATGTCCAAGCATTACCGAATTTGTACCTAAACCTCCCTCTCCCCCTGTAGAGCATGTCCCAGCTTATTTTTTTTTCTTCTACTTTGTTATTGTAGTTGGAAAACAGCAGGGACAGCTGCTGGGAGCTTATTTCCTAATGACGTTGGCATGCCTACAGAACTACATCTCCCAGGAGCCCTTTTCCCTACATACAGTGTCAAGGCAACAGAATTGTTTTGCTGGGATAGAAATCAATTTATACAAGTGAAGATGGGATAGGGGTTAAGCTGGCTATATACTAGTAGACTTTCATTCAAATTTTTTTTTTTGTTTTTACTTGTAAATGTTAACCATAATTATGAGAAAATTTGGAGGCGCAGGATGGAAATTCTAACAGTAAATGTTTTCATTCAGGAATATCTATTTGTTCCAAAACTGAAAGTTAAAACTGAACAAAATTTTGAAGTACTTTTTCGCACGACACTTGTATAAATATTCATATGAATTTTTATTCAAATGTTTGTTTAAAAATCTAGTAGTGCAGGGCCCAGTTTACGATCGCCTTTAGGGGGGGGGCCATATTGTGGCCAGTGGGAGTAGAAAATGTCCCGGCGTCCGTGAAAGTAAACAATGTCTCCAGCTTGGTGGTCAGTGGTTAAAGACATGCATAGTGCCTGTGCTCAGTAAGGATGGGCAGAACACCCCCCTGTTCGGTTCGCAGCAGAACTCCCAAACAAGGGAAATGTTCTAACCCGAACGGCGAACCCCATTGAAGTCTATGGGAGCCGAACAGAAAAAAGTGCTCATTTTGAAGGCTTATATGCAAGTTATTGGTCATAAAAAGGGGTATGGGGGTCTGGGTACTGCCCTGGGGGACATGTATCAATATTTTTTTTTTTTTAACTATTGTTTTTGCATTGATTTTAATTATGCTTAAAGTGCAACAGTAAACATGAAAAGTTCCTTTAAATATAGTTCCTGGGGGGTCCCCTTAATGTGCCTGCAAAGTGGCACTTCTGTAGCATGCATAAAACAGGCTGCAGCAAAAATGACATTTCTAAAGAAAAAAAAGACAAGTCAAATCCCATTTAAAATGACTCGCTGTTACAATTGTCAGCACCCGGCTATTGAAAAAATGAAAAAAAAAACTGGCGTGGGGTCCCCCCCAGTCCATAGCAGACCCTTTGGGTCTCCACTTTGGCATTTCTTATATAGGTAAGGGGTGGGGCCACCTAGCCTATCTACGTCACCCCGATGGTACCGCCCCCTTCTGACGTCACGGCCTTGTGCACAATTGGTGTGTGATGTCACGTGGGGCGGGGCCACCAAGTGACGTAGCTAGGTAGCCGCCCCTTACCTATGTAGCGCTGGTAGATTTATGATTTACCGTCTGATAAGTAAATTTAGTGAATTGCTCGTTAGGGGAGTTAGATTTGCCTCTGTTCCTCTGTCCCGGAGACGACTCAGTGGAGGTGGTCCTCCGAGTTGCATTCTGGGAGAGGGTATTTATGGGACAGACGCCATGTTTTGGGGTTCGTTTTACAGCCACCTGCTGGCCCTCCTGGCCGACAGCTATGCGTTAGAGTGCTACCTCGTGGTCCTCCGTTCCGGTGGCCCACGCCGCTGCGGCGCGTGGGTGGGCCCAGAAGCATGTCTGGGGCCTACCACAGCAGCCGAGGAATGGTCCTGAGCTGTCTATCCAGAGTGAAGAAGCTGGACAACCGAGAAGATCCCAGGGGAGGAACCGTCATGGAAGGATCATGCAGAGTGCTGGTCTGGAGAGGGGCCTGGTGACTCGGTTGGAGGACGTATCCTAAAGTAGTTCTACAGCATAGTACTGCCGGGTTGGCTTAGAGGTCCAAGTACTGTGTTTGACATTCACCACAAAATTGAATACATCCTGTGGCAGAGGATCGTACGGGTTTATTTCGAGCAAGTCTGTGGCAGAGACTTTTGTTCGTGCTACGTACTGGCTTGCGAGGCCTATCCAGACGAGCAAAGATTGTGTCCCACAAGGGGATTGCATTCAATTACAGTATTCAACTTTAAAGGACGTTCTCAAGAATCCTAAAGTAAGGTATTTGAGCTTCCCTGCAGCTTCCCTCCTGCCTCTTTCCTGCTACTTCCTTCGTTACTTGGTTCAATAAAGCATTGAAAAGGTACTCAAGTCTTGGTGCGTGTATCGTCCAGAGGTAAACTCAACGGAACCCTAGACCCGGTGCCCGTGAAACAGAGGTGTCGAGAGTGAAAGTAACAGCCCGCTTAAACCAGCAGCTCCACCGAGAGTTATTGCTACACCTATATAAGAAATGTCAAAGCGGAGAGAAGGCATTCGCCGGGAGGCCTTCCAGGAAGCGGGAGCAGTTCTAATTTTTCGGGTCGGTGGGCGAGGTGATTGACAATGGATTTATTTATTTTTTTAAATAAAGGATTTGTCAAAACTGTCTATTGTCTTTATTACTTTTTGACACTTTTTTGGTGAATGGGTAGGGGTATTATGTACCCAATACTCATTCACATGGGAGGGCGGGATCTGAGCGCCCCCTTGTTAAAGGGGGCTTCCAAATTCCAATAAGCCCCCCGCCCGCAGACCCTGACAACCACAGCCCAGTGTTGTCAGGAAGAGGCCCTTGTCCCCATCAACATGGGGACAGGTGCTTTGGAAGAGCCCCCTGCCCCAAAGCACCCACCCCCATGTTGAGTTTTTTCTTCATGGCATTTTTTTTTTTTTATTGTTCAGCTGCCATTGGGGAAACCTATTGACAGCTGATGACTCATAGTTACATAGTTACATAGTTACATAGTAGGCGAGGTTGAAAAAAGACACAAGTCCATCAAGTCCAACCTATGTGTGAATATGTGTCAGTATTACATTGTATATCCCTGTATGTTGCATTCATTTAGGTGCTTATCTAATAGTTTCTTGAAACTATCGATGCTCCCCGCTGAGACCACCGCCTGTGGAAGGGAATTCCACATCCTTGCCGCTCTTACAGAAAAGAACACTCTACGTAGTTTAAGGTTAAACCTCTTTTCTTCTAATTTTAATGAGTGGCCACGAGTCTTGTTAAACTCTCTTCTGCGATATCATCGGTTGTTAAGTATGCCGCGGCTGGCTTCCCAGCCCCGCTCCTTAACAACCAGTGTACACTGTCACTGATTGGGCAAAGTTTTGCCCAATCAGGGCAGAATGCACTGTGCAGCGCTTAGTGCATTGCAGGGTGTTCGTTGGGGCGAAAACCCTGCATTATTTGGGCGTTGAGCGAACGGTTGAATGGGCAAATGTTTGGCCCGTTCGCCAATTCGTAGTGGTCAGCAGGAGGGGAATTAGTGCCCTATTTTTGGTGTTAGTGGGAAGAATAGTGCCTCATTTTTGGTATTTGTGAAGGAAATAGTGCCTCATCACTGGTGTCAGTGGAAGCAATAGCGCCCCATTGTTGATACTAGTGGGAGGAATAGTGCCCCATCGCTGGTGTCAGTGGGAGGAGTAGCGCTCCATCTTTTGGTGTCACTGGAAGGAATAGTACCCCATTATTGGTGTTAGTGGAAGGAATAGTGCCCCGTTATTCATATTAGAGTGAGGAACTGTGTCCCATTCATTGGTGTCAGTGGCAGGAATAGTGTCCCATTGCTGATGTCAGTAGAAGAAATAGTGCCCCATTGTTGGTGTCCGTGGGAGGAATAGTGCCCCATCATTTGTGTCACTAGAAGGAATTGTGCCCCATCATTGGTGTCTGTGGGAGGAATAGTGCCCTATCATTGTGTAGCACCCTGGTGTTTAGGCAGGGTTGCTCACAATTTTAGTTTGCCAGATAGTAAATGTTCTGGTTAATTGTTAGAAGATCCACTAATCCCTCTCTAATTCTAGAGTTGCTGCACCTTTTCTCTAGTGCCATTGGGTGGCACTGTTGCTGGTGACATTAGATCGACAAGGGCATAGCAATATCAGATTATGAATGGATAGGGTGTCTTAGCCAATTGGCAGGGGTTTCTTTAGTCCCTTGGCCTGCTGGGAGAGCCTATTTATTTGGGTGGAGTCAGGCGATCGGTGTTCTGTGCCACCTGGACGGCTGTCTGGATGGCCCTGTGTTGTCATCTCGGGTTGCTGAACCAGAAGCCTGAGGCTTATCCCGGGGACACCTGGCTGCTAGGCTGCCTGAGGCCTATCCAGGAGCAGGAGAAGCATCGTAGGTTTAGGACTGCAGGATTGGAGTCCAACCAAGTTGCAGAGGTTTAGCCGGACAGTGAACCAGTTGTGGTCCGAGGTAAAGGGGAAGTAGTCACCACTTATGCCCCGTACACACGGTCGGATTTTCTGATGGAAAATGTCCGATCGGAGCGTGTTGTCGGAAATTCCGACCGTGTGTGGGCTCCATCAGACATTTTCCATCGGATTTTCCGACACACAAAGTTGGAGAGCAGGAGATAAAATTTTCCGACAACAAAATCCGTTGTCGGAAATTCCGATCGTGTGTACACAAAGCCGACGGACAAAGTGCCACGCATGCTCAGAATAAATAAAGAGATGAAAGCTATTGGCCACTGCCCCGTTTATAGTCCCGACGTACGTGTTTTACGTCACCGCGTTCAGAACGATCGGATTTTCCTACAACTTTGTGTGACCGTGTGTATGCAAGACAAGTTTGAGCCAACATCCGTCGGAAAAAATCCTAGGATTTTGTTGTCGGAATGTCCGAACAAAGTCCGACCGTGTGTACGGGGCATAAGGGACCATCCACCTTATTACCAGTGACTACAGTGAGTAAGCCCGAAGAAGTACCAGAGCATTCTTCTCACTAGCCAGGGACGGTAAAGAAGTGAGAAAGCTTCAGCAAGTACCAAGCCAAGGACCCGGTGGGTTAGCGGGTGTGACGATTGAGGAGTATACAGAGAGTTAGCTGTGGAAGAGCTCAGGGGATCCAGAGGGCAGCTGGGATCTAGAAGGCTAGTGAGAGACTGGGAGCTCAGTGAGTGAAGAGCTACATTGGGAAACTGAGATAATAAAAGAACCATACTCTGTTGCCAATGCCTATGTATGAAGATCTTTGGAAACTGTTAAATGCTTAGTTGCCATAGGAGACAGCGGCCCTGCCAATACAGAAGTTGCATCCGGCTGGAGGCTTCAAACTGTATAGCTGTCTGCCTATTGTGTCTCGGAGTCTGCTAATTGTGATTGCATGCATCTACCTAAGGGTGTCCTGGCCCTAACCCCCTCTCCCACAGTTCTTGTTAAGAGACAATAAATCTCTTTATTTTCATTCAAAAAAGTGACTGGTGCCCATCATTTCATCTTGCATTTCAGCCACCATGCCTAGTAACCCACTCTACGAGGATGGATGCCAGCTCTCCCCAACTCTGGAGGTCACCTTTAGGCCTCTAGGGGTCGGGGCCATTGCTACAATTGGTAAAAGGGGGAGGAATAGTGGCCCATCATTTGGGTCACCAGAATGAATAATTCCCCATCGTTGGTGTATCTGGGACATAACATACATATATAGATATTGTATATAACATACAATATATTACATATTATTTCTGACAGTATCCTTGTCTCCAAGTGCAGTTTTGGGCTGGATGAGATAACAGCGGTATTTCATGCTGATGCAGTGGATTGGGAAGTAGCGGAATGATCGGCCCTGTCTAAATGAAGAAGTGTGGCCTATTGATTGGGACATCAATTGCCTCTGACTTTTGGAAATCGTTACAGTCACTGTTCCTGAGTGCCAGCCTGTGATCCATAGCGCATCTTTCAACGTTTATCAATACCCCATGGTTAATTTAAAGATTTTTCTAAATGAAGACGTTAATGAATTCAGCTCATGTATGCATGGCGCACCTTCTAGAACGAGCTCTTTTGTTAACTTCAATTATTCTCTGAACACTTTCATACACCTTAAAGTACATGTGAACCCAGTCATTAAAATTTAATTTTAGCATAGGGTGACAAAGCTTTGTGCCTGTTTCCCAGCAGAGCTTCAATGTTGCCACTCTGTGACAAATGGCCATTTAGCCCTCTTACCACCCTGAGAACACCTACACTATATTGTCAAAAAAATTGGGACACCTGCCTTTACACGCACATGAACTTTATTAGCATCTCAGTCTTAGTCCGTAGGATTTAGTATTGAGTTGGCCCACCCTTTCCAGCTATAACAGCTTCAACCCTTCTGGGAAGGCTGTCCACAAGGTTTAGGAGTCTATGTCTATGGGAATGTTTGATCATTATTCCAGAAGCACATTTGTGAGGTCAGGCACTCATGTTGGATGAGAAGGCCCGGCTCGCAGTCTCTGCTCTAATTCATCCCAAAAGTGTTCTATCGGGTTGATGTCAGGACTCTGTGCAGGCCAGTCAAGTTCCTCCACTCCAAACTTGCTCATCCATGTCTTTATGGACCTTGCTTTGTGCACTGGTATACATTATTTGGTGGAGGGGGATTATGGTGTGGGGTTGTTTTTCAGGGGTTGGGTTTGGCCCCTTAGTTCCAGTGAAGGGAACTCTTTAGGCATCAGCATACCAAAACCTTTTGGACAATTTCATGCTCCCAACTTTGTGGGAGCAGTTTGGGGATGGTCCCTTCCTGTTCCAACATGACTTCCCAATAGTCTGAGCCAAGCTGTCTCAGCCAATTTTTACGGGCACTTTTCCCTGTTACGGGCAGGGGGAAAAGTGCCAGGTTTTTACGGGCTGCCTGTAAAAACACTGACTTGTATAAAGATGCCCACACTATACATTCTGACTGTACAACCTCTGTACAATTTCCTTTAGCTTTACCAGAACTATGGAAAAGGAGGAAAAACCTGAGCAATCCGTTTAATTTGTACCAAATCACACAGGCCCTTGTACTACATAGCTGACGGGAGATCTAAAGGAGATTGTACAATCAATCAGATTGTATAGGGAGTGGGTGGAAGGTAGTACTGTAATGAGGGAGATGTGGTCCAGAGGGGTGAACACACCCTATCACACCCTCTTCTGTGATGCAACAAGGAAGAGAAGGCTTCTGGGAGATGACCTAACAGGAAGTGAAAGCTGAGGAAGTGATGGAATCTGAAAATCCTTTCAAAAATACAAATAAACTGACAAGATTTGAAACTTCCTGTGGATGAGGTAAGTGAGAGAAAAGCACATTTGGGATGGCTGGGCCAGAAATGGCATTGGAAAATGCTTCTATTTATTATGAAAAGTGAAATTCTGTCCTGAAAAGGTGAACTTATTCTTTAACCACTTGACCTCCAAAAGATTTACCCCCCTTCCCGACCAGGACATTTTTTGCGATATGGCACTGCGTTGCTTCAACTGACAATTGCGCGGTCATGCAACCCTTTACCCAAACCAAATTTATGGTCCTTTTTTCAAGCAAATAGATCTTTCGTTTGGTGGTATTTGATCACCTCTGCATGTTTTATTTTTTGGGTTATAAACAAAAAAAGACAGACAATTCGGACAGCAATTGCACCGTATTCCTGTTCAAATCACATGCAATTCTTTGCAGTGCGATTTGAGCCCATTAATTTTGTATGGCCTCAAATCGCACCACAAAGGTAACGGTTTCGGTATCAGGAGCATATGCACGAGTACTTCAGCACCAATACCGATACCTGTATCGGTGCAACCCCACCTGAACGCACATCTGCATTTACTCATCGATGGACCAAAAGTCCATTCACACAGGCCCTTACTTGGCCCTATGATGTTCCTACATGACAATCATTTCAAGCAAATAAACAGTCAACACACAAGAAGCAAGTGAGAAACTTTTAATTACAGTATTAACGCAATTAGAATTGGAAAACTGAGGCAGAAAGGGATGAAAATTCGAGTGAATATGTGAATTATTGGATTGAGACTTGAATCTTGAAAATTTCACATCTTACAATTCCTGCCCCCATCGAATACCTATTTTCCAACCACACAGTGAAAATCGTTAGAAGAAAAAATAGAAAGTAAGAAAAAGAAAAATGGCTAATAATCATGGAAGTCATCATACATTGGTATCATTTAAAGAGATAGGCATAGTGCATAGTGACTTTTAAAACAAGTATTGGAACAGAAGGGAAGAGACCTAGTCATAGTCCACCATTTGGCATCAATTCACATCACCATTACAACTTCTAAATAGGAGTAACTACCACAATAAGAATTATTATAATGTTTTAAAGCTTGTGCTGGAAGTTTGGAGAAACAACAATTTTAAACTGTATTCATTTATAGGTTTTATTTTGTTGTAGATTTTAGATAAGCTGTTTCTGGAAATGGGTACAAGTTGTTTATTGACCACTATATCTATGGCATCTTCAAGGATCGTTTGTGTTTCATTAATAGCACAGTTGTGGACAATCTCTGATCATCTACACAATGTGCCAAAAACGGAGAGGAATTCATATAATGGCACAATAAGGACAGTCAAGAAAAGCCTTGCAACATTTTCCAGAGAGAACTTAGCTGGAACAATAACAATGAGTGTAATAACTGTTAGAGAAATAATTGACAGTTTTTCAAGTAAATAGGTGTTAGGGAACAGCATGTCATTAGGTCCTTCATCATATGATTGGATGACTTGTACTAAAGCTTTTTTTTTTAACTCAGTGTGGGTTTGTGATGGCGCACGTATTAGGATTACAACACACGGAGGAATACATTGTTTTTACACATTGACGTCCACCCCCCTGTGATTAGTGTAGGAACCATTTTATAGAGCAAACCAATATTCATGAGAAGTCAGAGAAAGAGATAGGCTGGGTGGCTTGGTTTGAATTGCATGGTTTATAATGGTTTACAATTAGTTGGTAATTTCTTGGAAATTGTGGTTGTGGAATAGCAAAAGCCGATGACTTAAACAAACAAACAAAAAAAAAAAAACTATAGCATTTATATTTTTCTTGGATCTGGTCTACCTTGTATATGAATTGAATTTTATAGATAGACTTTCTTACAATGTAGTCATTGGTACATTGGTAATACAACCTGAGAACATTTGATTTCATACAGTACAAATTTAGATGCAGTTTCAATTAACAGATATTTGTATTTTTTCATAAATACACCCGTAAGACATCAACTCTAATAAGTCACAAACGACTTGGTTGTCCTCTCTAAATCCTTCTAGCAGTGTACTTTGTTGAATATCGGTTATCTCTTGAAATGGTTTTCCATTATCAAACTTATCCACAGTACGAACACATTCGGAATCGTAAAGCGATCAAAGGAAGGAACCTCACCCAAAGTTTGATCTGTCTAACATTGGCAACGGGTGGAGAATGGAGAGATATCAATTCAGTGTGGTCAGAGGCATGTGCCAATTCATTTCACATTTTCTAAGGAATGTTGGTAAATGTGTGGCTCCTGTGGGTGTCACATCTAATTTAAATAAGTTTTAATCTAATAACAAATGCTTAACTCTGCCAAGATGATAACGGCACAATACATTTATACAGTGGAGAAGACATTTTGAGCATATAGAAGGCTCTTCTGGACTTTACTTTTTATATTCTTCCAGTTGTGTGGACATTGCATTTGAATTTAATCTTGTACAATATTTGAAATTTAATTTGTTTTTTAAAAGGAAAGAGTTCTTATATAACAATGGGCTATGAACATAAGCTGCAAAGTGTTTTCATTGGTTTATTTAGCTGTTCTTTTCTAAACTTTCTGACATGCCTTAATTTAGATATTTTTGTTAACAGACAAGTTTAGGAAACATATAAAGCTCTTTATTCTAAAGGTGCTACGCAGAGACACGCTTACTTCCTGCATTGTCCACAGTCTGGTCAGTAAAAATTGAGTACCTGCCCACTTTTGTCCCACTTATGCCGTGTTTTCCGTCGGAATAACCTCTGACGGTTTTTTCGACTGAGTTCCGCTGAAACGGACTTGCCTACACATGATCACACAAAAGTCCAGTCGTTTAGAACACGATGACGTACGATGGGACTAGAAAAAGGAAGTTCAATAGCCAGTAGCCAATAGCTGCCCTTGCGTCGTTTTTGGTCCGTCGGAATAGCATACAGACGAAAGGTTTTCCCGATAGGAATTGATTCCGTCGGAAAGATTTAAAACATGTTCTATTTCTAGGTCCATGGGAATTTTCTAAAGAAAAAGTCAGATGAAGCCCACACATGATCGGAATGTCCCATTGAATGATTCCCTCTAACCTTTTCTGCCGGAATGTCTGTTAGTGTGTACGCGGCATTAAATAGGACATACCCGTATGGTGGGACCAACATCTCATTCAAATCTTTAGGACATTACTGCACAGACATGGTTATCCCAAAACTAGATTTTTTAATAGCTGAGATGTGGATCCATCCCAGGACTAGATTTTAATAGCTGAGCTGTGGACCAGTGGTTCTCAACCACAGGCTTTTGGCCCATTTGTGGCTGCAGCCTCCCTTCTCCTGAACCTCCATGCAGCTGCAGATGTCTTATCCTCCCACAGCTTCCCAGGTTCCATATTGCCCCCAGCCTCCTGTAGTTACCCCACCGTGACCCCAAGGGAGCCTCAGCACTCCCAACTTCAAACCTTGCCACCCAGCCTCCCACAGTGCACCCCCCCCACCTTGCTGCAGAGCCTCCAGCCCTCCATAGTGCCCCAAACCTCAATCGGCATCCCACAGTGCCCTCCAACCCCCCATAGTGCTTCTTCCCCCAGCCCTCTCCAGAAACCTCATTCTCTCAGGGGCCACTAAGTCTGCAGCAAAGTCCAGCAACCCCCACCTCCTTACCCCCCCCCCCCCCCCCCGCAGGGACATCCATCCCAATCCAGAGCCTTCCAACATTTCAATGCACGTTTTTCATTCCCTTACTTTTATTGTGCGAGTATAAACTTTAATTTTTACTGTTGGGGCATGGAAGGTTTAGGAAGAATTTTCCAGACCCTGGTCTCAAAAAGTTTGAGAACCATTCCTGTAGACAATGCAAGAGGTTGCTGTGGTCAGAAGAGGTATGTTTGCACCTGCCAGCGGTAGGTAGCATATTAATGGGTCTAGGGAGGCATGGCTGGGGTGTTTCCTGAACTTATTCTTTAACTCTTTTTTGCTCCTATGTAAAAAAATAAAAATAAAAAGATATTAAAAAAAACATTCATACAAGCTTTATTTATCCTTATGATCTAGACCCACAAAGAATTTAGGTCTTCCATGTTTTGGTGAAAATGGTTACCTTCGGTCTTACAAATTTATGTCAAAATTTTGAAAGATTTGGTCAAAGTTGTAGTGTGGAAAAAAAAGGAAACTACTTGAGAACAGATATGGAATAGGAATATTTCCACAAAAAGTTAAACAGCTGCATTTATCACAAAACAATTCTTTGTTAATATTTCTCTCCTTTATATCCAAAGACAATGGGTCGCGTACATTATACATACAAATTTGAAACCAAAGAAAAAACACGTACATCGTTTTCTGTTTTGTAAATCAAGACAGTTCAGTGTATGGACAGATCCTGTACAATCCCACAGATCGATTCAACCGCTTTCCAACACAAGTTACGTTATTAGACAAAATATAAAAAGAAGACATCTACTCTGTTACAAAAATATATATTAAGTCATGGATACCATAAGATCAAAAACTTCACAGTCATTGGTTCAGCCGGGAATGGGCTGACCTTATCAGGTTGCACCACAATATGCGTCACAATTTTGTAATAGTCAATATCTCCTCTATATATTTTTTTTTTCTTTATTATTTTCTAACAACCTAATTTGTGTTGCACCATAAGCATGTTATTTGAAAATATTCAAGGTTTCACATTTGTAGGTTTTTAAAAATAAGAGGGCAGCAAAAGCATGGCAAGCAATATATTGTGTTTGGTGTGAAACCAGTGTATTTAAAATAAAGTATATATAAAGTAAAATAAATATTTCATAATCTCTTTGTAAACTTTATTATGAATGGCTACATTTTAAATTCTATGATTTGTTTTGCAGTTTAACGACTGACATTTACTTAGAAGCAATGGCAAGCAATGGCAGCTCTGCAGATAAACAGGCCCAGAAAGTTCAGACAGGAATACCAGCTGAATGTGACATTCCAAATTTGGCATTATCACAGCACAACAGTTTGAGTACTTATCATATTTTATATTGTTTTCACATTATTATTTAAAAAATTAAAGCTAAACTCTTGGCAGTTATAAAAAGACACAAAATAAATGCAGCTCTGTATTCATTTATACATCCCTAAATGTATTTTTTTTTTCAATGCAAACATTGCATTGAACTGTACAGCAGAGCTCAGAATGCAGGAGGGAGAAGCAGAACAAGGAACAGTTGTGCTGCAGTGCAAGGAAATTTGTGATTGGAAGACAGAGCAGAGTGACAGAGAGATGAGCTTATCACTCTGCTGGTTTTCCTTTCACTGTCCAGTCACAGGCTGGGGGAGCGGACAAGACCTCTCAGTCAGTGGATCTCAATCACCAAGCCATGGCATTCTCTTTCCCTGGCCTCCAGCCAGCTGCAGATCCCTTAACCTCCCACAGTGCCTCCCAGCTCCCATAGTGCCACCCAACCTTCCATAGTGGCTTACTGTGCTCCCAGGCCCCCTAAGAGCCCTGAGCCTCCCTACTGTCACCCAACCTTCCATAGTGAGCTACAGTGCTCCCTGGCCCTTGAAAGTCCTTGGCCTTCACGGTGCCCCCCAACCCTCCACAGTGGCTTATAGTGCTCCCAGGCCCAGAGTGCCCTAAGCCTCCACAATGCCACCCAATCTTCTATAGTGGCCTACAGTGCTCCCAGGCCCTCTGAGAGTCCTCAACCTCCCCACTGCCATTCAACCTTCTATAGTGACCTACAGTGCTTCCAGGCCCCTTGAGAGTCCTGACCTTCATAGTCTCCCCCACCCCCCCCATGGTGGGAGTCCTCAGCCTTCACAGTGCCACCCAACTTTCTTTAGTGGCCTACAGTGCTCCCAGGCCCCCTGAGAGTCCTTAGCCTCCCCACTGCCACTTAACGTTTCATAGTGACCTACAGTGCTCCCAGGCTCCCTGAGAGTCCTCAGCCTTCGCAGTTCTGCCACAACCTTCCATAGTGGCCTACAGTACTCCCAGGCCCCCTGATAGCCATTAGCCCCCACAGTGCCCTCCAACGTTCTAGAGTGGCCTGCTGTGCTCCCAGGCCCCATGAGAGCCCTCAGCCTCTATAGTGCCCTTCCCAAACTTCCATAGTAGCCTTTAGTACTCCCAGGCCCCCTGGAGAGCCATTAGAACCCACAGTGCCTCCCCAACCTTCCTTAGTGGCCTAATGTCCTCCCAGGCCCCCTGAAAGTCCTTGGCCTTACAGTGCTCCAAGGCCTCCTGAAAGTTCCCAGTTTCCACAGTGCCACCCAATTTTCTTTAGTGGCCTACAGTGATCCCAGGCCCCCTGAGAGCCCTTAGCCTCCACAGTGCCAATCAACCTTCCATAGTAACCTACAGTGCTCCCAGGCCCCCCTAAGAGTCCTCTGCCTTCGCATGAAAGGTGTTGGACCCTGGTCTTAAAAAAAAAAAAAGGTTGAGAACCACTGCTCTAAGCATTGCTGAACTTCAGCAGAGAAAAATAAGGTCTATTGCCCTGCAAGACAGGAGTGTGCTGTGTCAATTTCATGACTGGATGAACAGTAATACAAATCTCTTGGCAGGTAAAACAGCTCCCTTATATGTATTTCTTCAGTGTAGCTAGCTGTTTGCATGGAGTTCAACTTGAAAGAGTTACGAAATAATATAAAGCATCATCAAAAAAGATATTAATGAGAAAATAGTTGCAGATTGCAAGTGTATTTTAAAATATGCGTTTCATCAAAAAATAATAAAAGTTTCCCCACAATCTAATTATGAAAACAATGTAAATTCTGTAACCTAGCGTATTGTGTTTGTATTTTGGAAATGTACTCTATTCAACAGTGGACAGATTTAAAATGAAAGAATAGACTGTTTGCCATTGCTTCAAAAAGAGTCCTTGAAAAGAAAAGAAAAAAAAAAAAAAAAAAAGGAAAAGGAAAAAGAAGTCTAAAGTTTTGAATAGCTGAAACGTTCACAGTCTAACTGGTATGGATGTGTGATGGTTGCGGTATTTTCATTTTACTTTCCCAGAGGCATAAGGCTGAGTGTGAAACCAACGGATTCGGGCTCTTTAATTTGAAGTCAGTATTAGATCTGAACACAGTTGAATACAGCATCTGTTCGTACTAAAGGGCATCAAAAATCCAATTTATTTTTTAACGGGGCTGCATACGTTTACTTGAGAAAGTCCTATAAACATGTGCTTACTTTATGCTCTTTTACGAAGGCAATATTGTGTATCAATTCAGTGGAAATTCAGCAAAACGTACCAGTATCGTACCTTCAAAAACTATTTTACATCTTTATAAATGAAAAAAGGAACTATTTTCAAACCT
Organism: Lithobates clamitans; assembly: GCA_037952925.1. Taxonomy (NCBI): domain Eukaryota; kingdom Metazoa; phylum Chordata; class Amphibia; order Anura; family Ranidae; genus Lithobates; species Lithobates clamitans. The sequence goes on along the minus strand of JBBGZY010000155.1, from coordinate 687,117 downwards.
CTATGATAAGTTTTCGATTACAGAATTATTTTATTTTTGTTAAATTCATCCTTATTTAATAATTTTAATTTCATAGCTGTCAAATCTTTATGTTTATCTAAACTCAAAAACCTAATATATTGCCAACTCTTATAAGTGGTGGCTGTATTATTTTTCTTTTTGTCAGGCATTTTTCCAACTAGTAATCCAGCAAATAACACACTTCTTGTCCTAGGGCAGTGATGGTGAACCTTGGCACCCCAGATGTTCTGGAACTACATTTCCCATGATGCTCAACTACACTGCAGAGTGCATGAGCATCATGGGAAATGTAGTTCCAAAACATCTGGGGTGCCAAAGTTCGCCATCACTGTCCTAGGGTGACATCGCTCACTCCACTAAGAGAGCCATGATCGTCGCCCAGGTTGAACTTCAAACATGTCTTCCACTCTTCATCTCCATTACACGGTGGTGGTGGTGGTGGTGGGGGGGGGGGGGCGAAATGAATAGTTTACAGAAGATAACATGGTCCATGCTTTCAACTCAGCTCATAAAAAAAAGGACAAGGACACAATTTCTTGCGGGATCAATTGGTATTTTTTGTACTTTCTGAAAATGTTCTCAGTTTGAAAAAAGAAAACAAATGTAGATAATGGATTTGAGAATCTATGAAATTTTAGTTCTTGGGTTTGGATAGCTTTTAAATGTAATACTGGTCTGAATTCACTTTGCCGATGTCAGACCAGTACATGATTCATTCTGATTCGTTGTTTTGGGTTACTTAAGAATTAACACAAATTAGGAACTTTTTGAATAAAGCCGTATGTGTTCTAAATGTAAAAAAAAAAAGAAAAGAAAAAAAAGAAACTTACTGCTTGTGATCTTTTGGAACCTTATTCACCATCACTTTCCATTTGGTCCAGTCTTTTGCCAGGTTAATGTTCTGCTTTATGTCACAGCTGTGCCTTATAGCACTATTAAGATCAACTGATATTAGTCTAGAAAAATTATTAATATTAGACTAAATTAAAGTGAAGAGTTTGTCGTTCTACTCAACAGTTCCTCGCAGGGAGATGTGGTTAATATCATTTTAGTATAATATCAATTATTAGTATTAGTCTAAATTAAAGTGAATATTTAAATTATTTTTTCCAGAATAACAATAATGTAATAACAGTATTAAATAAAAAAATAAAATAATTTAAAGGAGTTTTGTGGGGTTTTTTTTCACAATGTAATTTCTACTCCATGGAAAAAGTGATGATTGTAGTATTTTGATTGAAATATAGTAGGTTTTATTAAAAACAGTTTTTGGTTTTCTATTATTGCCGAGTTTGTCGTTCTACTCAACAGTTCCTCCCAGGGAGATGTGGTTAATATCATTTTAACAGTATTTAATTGTTCAGGTTTGTTTAATGGTTCAGGGATTTGAGTTATAATTATGGAATTAACAATATGTTTCGTACATTACTGATTTTTGGTTTTGTGTTAATGAAGCTCTTCATATATTGTTACTTCCATGATGGCTCAGGAGGTCTGACCAAAGGCTGTTTAACTTTGCAATTTTACATGCAGTTGTGTAATGAAAATAAGGTAACCATTGTAAACTTGAGGCCTATTTACTACTCTTTGCAAAGGCAATATTTACTCTGTTTCACCTCATTTACAAAGATACGTAAAACTTCACTTTTGAAGTGAACATGCCCTTCCTTATTAGATCATCAGGGTCACAGTGTTTAACATAAAAACATACTTGTTTTCCCACTTTTTTTTTTTTTTTTTGGTTAATTGTAGGCATAGTAAAAAAAAATAATTTTTTTAAATTTTGCATAGAGTGGGGAATGTTTTAAACCCCTGTTTTTTTGTTTTTAGGGAGGGGGGTCCTTTACTTCATGTCCTGATGATGCTATTAAAAGAAGAGACAAAAAAATCCCTACAAAGTTCCTATTGGAAGATTAACCACCACCTCTGGTCTTCATCTGATGACAACTCTAAAATTTTGGACTTCCCATTGATTTCCATCAAATAGAGAGCGTGGGGTTGATTTACTGAAACCGGAGAGTGCAAAATCTGGTGCAGAAAGCGGATTGGTTTCTATGCAGAGCTGCACCAGATTTTGCACACTTCCGTTTTAGTAAATCAACTCCACAGGGTCTTCCTAGCTTGGACACAGACAGCAATAAAGACATGACAGGAGTTCCCATCTTTCCCTACTTTATTCAAAATGAAAAAAAAAAAGCTGCAATACATTATGTTTTAGTTTTGGGGTTTAGTTATACTTTAGGTGAACAGAGAAGACCTAATTACCTAGCCGCGAGAGACTCAATTTAATGCAAGTCAAATGTTTATTGGTAAATTACAGGTCAGGGCAGCTACTATAATTGCAGCCTGCATGTTTAACTCAAAAGTTAAAGTAGAATTAAAGGCAAAATTTTATTTTTATTATTTTGGATAGAGTAAGGGAGGGTTATAACCCCTGTATGGTTTTTTTTTGTCATCTGTGTCCCATTGAGGAAATTTACCTTCACTTCCTGTCGCATAACCAAAACAGGAAGTGAAAGAAAATCCCTGCAAATTAAGTGAATCTCTTGGGGATCTCAGTTTAGCAGAAATAGTGTCCCCATTGGAAGATTTCCCCTCTATTTCCTTTCTGGGGAAACCCAAAATTTGGGATTTTCTTTTACTTTTACTTTCAATGATAACAGGGGGGGGGCACAGACAGCAATAAAAACTGACAGGTGTTCTAGCCCCTCTCTACTCTATCCAAAACGAAAAAAAATGTTTTGCCTTTAGTTAAAATTAAAAGTTAACCTAAAAGTTAAAATCTTTCAATACATCATATAAACCTTTTTAGATATAGTCTTTTTTTTTTAGGAAAAGTAAAATTATAAACAAATGAATCTCTCAAAAAATAGATATATAGTACATATATATATATAGGAATACGTAAAATATCTAGCGTAATTAAAATAAATACAAAAATATACATCATAAATTTTGAGAAAGATGTGCCAAAATAAATATATTGGTACTGATCAGAAAAGAATAATAATTGAAATTCTGCCGTGCTAATAATAATACAAACCACATTAATAAACTGAAAAACGTATGTGAAAAACAATTTATAAATAATAAGTCAGTTTAAAATGTGCATACATGAAACCACAGTCCCAATCAAAAAGTGACATCCACCGCTGTGTGATGAGGAGTGTCAGAAAACTTACCAATGATGTCCGTGATGACGAAACGTGACGGGCAGAGCGAGCGCAAGTTTTTCAGTTTATTAATGTGGTTGTATTATTACTAGCACGGCAGAATTTTGTCTAGTTCACACTAGGGTTGATTTACTAAAGACAAATTCACTTTGCACTACAAGTGCACTTTGAAGTGCAGTCGCTGTCGATCTGAGGGGAAGATCTGAAATGAGGGGAAGCCCATCATGCAAGCAAAAATGATGTTTTTTATTTTCCTTGCATGTCCCCCTCAGATCTGTAGCAACTGAACTTCCAAGTGCACTTGTAGTGCAAAGTGGATTTGCCTTTAGTAAATAACCCCCAGTGTGTCTGCCAGTCTCTGCCAGTGGCTTACTCTGTATATACCAGCGTTTTTTCCTTTTTTTTTTGACTAATTATGAATTTAATATTTTAAGATTTTAGTCCTATATTTAAGTAGACAGAATTCTATTTTTCCTTAATTTCTGTTAGTTTCAAACATCATTTATATAGCATGTAAGTTGTATACCCATTTGGTTTCTCTCTGTAGAACTCTCTGATCAAAATTGCCCTCTCGTGGATCTTCATATATCCTGTCAAAGGTGGCAAACTTGAACACATAGAGATCATACCTGCGTTTGAAGGCCACACGGTGGCCTATAGCGGTATTCAGAATGCCACATGTGGCACGCTTTGCCAATGTAAAAAGCTCCACATTGGCAAAGGATTATGTTGATTATTCCCTTAATTTGACATGAAATGTGATGGAGAATTCTATATCTCAACAGGATATATGAAGATCCACGAGAGGGCAATTTTGATCAGAGAGTTCTACAGAGAGAAACCAAATGGATTTATGACTTACATGCTACATCATTTCCAGGGATAAATGATGTTTTGAGCTGTAGACCATTTTTATAGTTGCAAATAAGTATGGGATTATGCATGTGTTTGCGGATTTTTTCATCTAATATGTGCTTCATCAGTGCACATATAGTTCTTACCTGTCCCTTGTTTGTTTTTGCTTTTCTGTTTTTTTGTCTCCTCTGTATAACTGTTATGTTATTCTTGTTGCCTCTGTAGATCTGTCCCTTGATCAGTACCATTACTATGTATACAATGTATACATCTGCTAATATATATTTAATACTTAATATTATTTCATATTTAATAGAAATTGCTGATATGTATATATATATATATATATATATATATATATATATATATAAATTGTGGACGAAAATTAGAGGTATATATATTAAATAATGTAAACTATTGATTGAGTAAAGTATTCTTCTTTAAGCCGTTTGTGATATCCATTTGACATGTGTTTCATACCTAACTTCCTGAACCCATCTATATAGGATGGCATTTTTTTGTCAGTTTTTGGGGTGTTAGCTGTTCTGTGTCTGGACTAGTAGGTTGGACATGCCAGCATTCACTTATGTTTTTGGTCTGCTATGCACGGTTGGCCGTGGGTGTTTGCTTCCCGGGTTAAAGAGGAAGTAAACCCTGATGGGTTTTACTTCCTCTTTTGCTCCCCGCAAGGCCTGCAAATTAAAAAAGTGCATCTACACTTAAAAAATTAATAAAATAAAGTATTAATAAAAAAAAAAATTATATATATATATATATATATATATATATATATATATATATATATATATATATTACTGTAGATATGAGGCAGACTAGATGGACCACTTGGTGTATTATCTGCCACTTTACTATGTTTCTCTCTGGAAAATGGAATCAAACATTCTATCCTACAATGCTTTTATAGTATCACATTTTTATTTATTTTTTGCTGTAAATGATGGGCCTAATGTGTAAGAGGTTTTGCAAAGATTAGCACCCACTTAAGCCATTAACATCCATGCAAGAAGGTGCTGAATTTCCACTGAATGACCAAAAAAAAAAAACAGAAAACCTGCCTGTGAGTAGCAATCTAGGTAGATACACACTGGGGAATGTACAACATGTGGATCTGAGAGCCCTTAATGATGTTTAATATAGCCCTTCGTCATCACACATTTGACTTCACAAAAAAAAACATTTCTGAAGATTTTCACCTGATAAATTAAAACATCAGAAAAGGAGGTATTATTGAAATTGTTTTCAACATACAGAAAATCGGCAAGCTGTAGTAAAACAAAACAAAAAAAAGAAACCTATTTAAAGCCTCGCATAGTGCATATTCTATCTATTGGTAAACAACCAAAAAAATAAAAATTAAGCCAGCAAATTAAAGCAGGTATCACAGCAGAAGGCAAGAGACCCTTTATTTCTCAAGGACAAAATTCAACGAGTCAAAGATAATTTAAATGAGAAAAAGTCTATCTTCTCTGATAGAACTCTATGTAACAAAAAATAATGACTTATGAATATTAGTTAAAAAAAGGAATGTTATCTAAATCATTTTTCTCCATAACAATACCATTCAATGTCTGGATATTTTTTTTTACTAATTATTATTTTTTTTTTTTGTAATTTGGGTGTGCTGGAAATTTTCAAGTAAAATGTTCTCATGCACCAGACTGTAGAAAAGTGGTACAAATGTGGCAATAAAATAACCCAAATCCTTTAAAGAGTTTGACATCCAGGAAGATGAATGTTGTATAGGTGATCCAAAGGGGTAAAATAAAAATAATGAAGAGTCTTTGCACTGTCTGTAAATTCCTCTTTTAAATGTTTTGGCAATCCTTTTTTTTTCTCTTTTGTTTAAATTATAAATGTTGGAATTTCGTAGAAAAAGGTAGCTTTGATTTGCATTTGTTTGTTTTTTTAGTATTTACAAGCTTTTTTGTTTAGTTGTTATACCAGGGTATAGGATTTTGTGTAAGGGTTGTTTCCTTTCAAGTGACCCCTGGAGTCCAGTAGCGATTCTTGTGAACTGCTAATTTTAGCTGCCTGTCCTAGCTCTGTGGCTTCTCGTGGCGGTACCGGTGCAGCCGCCGTCGCCCCAGCACTGGACTGCCATGACTGTACTTCCCTTGCTGATGGGTTTTCCATGGGTATTGGTTCCAGAACTGTGGGCCGCTTCAGGGTTCGGCTTTTTTGAGGTTCCAAGCAAGCCTGCCCTAAGCCCAAGTCTCTGCTAGTTCCTGAAGCACCTCTATTTAATAAAAAGTCCATCCTAAGGTACGGCGGTAAGTTCATCACGTCACCTTGGAAAGAACCAGAAAGAACACAGAGGTTAGACATTCAATAATTACATTAAAAGCTTATTAATGTGCTGGAACTACAGACTTGCTAATTTGTCAAGATAAAAATAAAATTATTCTTCTGTTGTATTCCACTATCTCATTGTCCATTCCTCTTGTAGACCAGAAGCCCAAGAAAGCTGAGCCTTGGATAGGATGAGTGAAGAAATGTCATCACCACATCAAGGTTTCCACGAAAGGCTCCAAAGCTTTATTTCGTGGTCACATGATAAATATACAGCTGTATAGTTATCACGTGACCACGGAATAAAACTTTGGCCACTTTCAAGATGTGCTAATGATATTTCTTCACTTTGATCATCCCCGGTTTCCAGTCGTGGTCATTACAGCACCCAGCATCACTGAACAGCTGTTTTTCTTGAATGTGTGCATGTAAAACATTGCGTTTGGATTGGATAGGATGAGGGATATCTATGCAGTAACAAACCCTTTGGGAAAATAAGAACTGAAGGTCCCGGGAGCCACACATCAGAACAAGACCTGCTATGTGTTAACAAGTAGCATTCTCAGCCCAGATCCCTGTCAGCCCACGCCCCAACACGTTTCGCTCCGCCCACCAGAGCTTACTCATGGAGACCCATGGCTCCTGGGACCTTCAGTTGTTGACTATCATTGTCTGGAGCAGTCTGGACCAATTCCATGCAGTCTGAGTGGCTCACATACACACCTTGGGTTTCCTTTGGGAACATACAAATATATAAACAAATATAACAGATAAATTGATAAAAACAGATATTTATTATGAATCATCAGTAAAAGACAGGAAACATGAAATATACATGATATGAACAACTGAAAATACACCAACTAAAACAGCAAGATGAGGATACAATCTGGTATCCTCCACCCGGTGCATTTCAGAGACTATGTGGCTCCTTCATCAGGGAATAGGAGGTAACCTTGTAGTCGTTCATTGATGTATCAAAGAACATCCCATGTTTGGTTTGAAAACAAAGTCTCAGAACTTTCTGCCTTTCCACCCAACCTTGGAGGTAATGTGTGTTGTACTAGATAGAAGAGCCAATTGTAAAGAGGAGCACTCAAAAGGAGCTACACTCAACCTGGAAACACCAGGGGGCACCGAGGCCTGGCAAACAGGGTCCTGCACCTAAGGACCCATTATGGAATGGCTGACCTCACATTGAGTAGTAATATGAGTATGGGCTGGCTTTAGACAGCAAGCTAAAATGATGTGTCCTCCATAAAATTGTGCAGCAGGGGCTGTTTACCAGGCCTCAGTGCCCCCTGGTGTTTCCAGGTTGAGTGTAGCTCCTTTTGAGTGCTCCTCTTTACAATTGGCTCTTCTATCTATTTGTTTATATATTTGTATGTTCCCAAAGGAAACCCAAGGTGTGTATGTGAGCCACTCAGACTGCATGGAATTGGTCCAGACTGCTCCAGACAATGATAGTCAACAACTGAAGGTCCCAGGAGCCCTGGTTTCCCTGGTGCTCCTTTTTACGATTGGTTCTTCTATCTAGTACAACATAGATAAGTAAGGCAGAAAGTTCTGAGACTCTATTTTTAAACCAAACATGGAATGTTCTTTGATACACCAATGAACAACTACAAGGTTACCTCTTATAACCCTGATGAAGGAGCCACATAGCCTCTGAAACGTGTCAGGTGGAGGATACCAGATTGTATTTTGATACATGATACTTGAGTTGCAGCAGTCCACATTATTTCCTTGAGGCTGAGCGCAAGAATTTATTTTATTTTATTTTATTTATTTGTGACTTTATTTGGATACATGATTTTTTTCAGCCGGCCAATAATTGATACCTTTAAATATCACAGTACACGTAAAATCAACGTGGAAGAAGTATTTGATAATGCCACTTCCGAATCTTAAAAATATTCTAGTAGCAGAAATGCATGCCTCTTGAGATATCGCCTTTTTCAATCCCAGAGGACTCCATTTGTGGGGAAATCGCTTCGGGCGGAGTCTGAGTGTGACGTCATCACGTGCCGGCAAGTCGGCTGACACCGCGGACAAATCGTTTTACCATTGCTGCCTATTTGTATCTGCCTTAATGTAAGTGCAATTCCTTTTTTTTAATAAAGTTGACTTGCCTGTACTACGCTATGAGACTTCTCCCTATTTGTACTTTTTATATGCCTTTGTGGAAAGCGGCATTCTGATCCTAAAGGGCTGGTTCATGCAATCCATTGATGAAGGTATACTATAAGAGGTCTTTTGCCAGTGAGGGAGATAATCTTGGAGATGGCGATTGTGCGCTTTTGATCTCTGTAATTTACAGAGATTATTTCCATTTGGTAAGAGGCCCCTCATTTTCTCTAATGAGTCCCTTTGAGCCCTGGAGCAGTGTTGAGTGGAATTCTTTTAAGCACTGAGCACCTTATCACCATCGACTGCATATGGATTATTACTTTATTAGATTTTTTTTTGGTTGACTTTAATATCATATTGAGAATTACTGCATACTTTTATATTAGGATTTTTTTCACATTTGCCCATATATATTTTTTAATGCTTGTGTGTGTGCTTTCCAGTGTTAACACATATTAATTGTATTTTTTATATGTGCTCTTTTGCACTTATTCGTGAATTTGTTTATTACGTTTTTGAGGTTCGAAGGCACCACGCACCTTTTTTTTTATAGCATGGTTTATGGGCCTTATATTCCAGATACTGTACTTGAGTTGCAGCAGTCCACCTTATTTCCTTTTGGCTGAGCGCAGGAATTTTATATATTTGTAACAAAATAGAGTCAGGCTGAGCACAGCTCATCTATTCACAGGAAGCTTTGTATTTTATGAATGATTACAAAGATTCCTCTGATTGGCTGACACAGAGATCGGCGATGAGTCAGCAATTCATAGAATGCAAAGCTTCCAGTGAAGAGCTGAGCAGTGCTCAGCCACTCTATTTTGTTGGGGTAGTGGGATCGGAAGTCTCTGTCCAACTGCCGGAACACTATATGTACTTGAGGCTATGTACAGTTAATGTAGTCCGCCTAGCAAGCGCACCTGATAATGCAGTAAATAGTTTGCTTGGGCCAGTTTGGACCAAACAAACTTTTTAAAAGGACATTAAATGTGGAGTTTGGCTTTAAGGCTATGAATAAGGTTGAGGAGGGGCAGCATTTGTGATATGGAGTTAAGATCAAGAACATGAATTCAGAGTAACAGGAGGAAAGTTCAAAACTAACCTTGGGAAGTATTCTTTTACCAAAAGATTTGTTCATTTTTGAAACAGACTTTCAACAGAGGTAGTGAGTCTTTCAACAGTAAGTATATTCAAACACGCTTGGGATAACCATAGATCTATACTTAGACAAAAAAAGTTTTATATATATGTAGCCAGGTGCAGTTAGCTACTTTGCCACTAGGTGGTTCTGTACCAAAATAGTGTCTGGTTACAGCAGAGAGTGTCATCAGGTGCTAAGCCCCTTCTAGGTAGAACCCTCCTGCAGTGATGTCAGGGGTTAGTCAGCACCCACATATAAGTCAGGTAGGGAGGAGCACAGACTTACTTGGGGCATGGGAGCTAAACACCCCAAACCTATGTGGATGTAACTGGCAAGTATAGGCCCTGGACAGGGGAGGAGGCCAGGAGGGGTGGGCCTATACTCAGGAGGAGCTGGCTTTAGTATTTTATCCCTTATGAAGGAGGAGCTAGGGTGGATTGCCAAGCGTTCCCTGTATGAGACTGCTTTCCTGGAGGGTTCCGGCAAAAGAAGTGACTAGTGAGGAGGTGACTATAGAGAGCATAGTCCTATTAGAACCGATGACACTGGATAGAGGAGAAACGTTCAGGGAGATGACTGCTGGGGTGCTGCATATGCTTTCACTTGTGGCTACTGCGGACCATCCACTAAATGTGATTGTGAAATGTCAAGTGACTTCAGAATATATGTCCTTGTGATGCAACAGTAATGCCATTTCCTGAATTCCACCAGTAAAGTGCAGCAAAACCACTTCTAGGTGTGGAAATTCCTTCCTTTGGGGATATGAAGGTCAACAGCTGGGAAGGTCATGTGCAGGTCTCAGGCATGAAGTGAGGCACAGGATGGTGGAGGGTTCAGCCTCAGCAGGAGGGACAGTGTTCTAGCAGGACAGAAGCAGGGTTATGGACTTGTGCTCTTGGTGCCAAATACAGCCAACCACAAAGCCCCTCTTACATATACACTATATTACCAAAAGTATTGGAATGCCTGCCTTTACACGCACATGAACTTTAATGGCATACCAACCAGTCCATAGGGTTCAATATTGAGTTGGCGCACCCTTTGCAGCAATAACAGTTTCAACTCTTCTGGGAAGGCTCCACAAGGTTTAGGAGTGTGTCTATGGGATTGTTTGACCATTCTTTCAGAAGCGCATTTGCGAGGTCAGGCACTGATGTGGATGAGAAGGCCTGGCTCACAGTCTCCTCTCTAATTCATCCCAAAGGTGTTCTAGTGGGTTGAGGCCAGGACTCTGTGCAGGCCAGTCAAGTTCCTCCACCCCAAACTTGCTCATCCATGTCTTTATGGACCTTGCTTTGTGCACTGGTGCGCAGTCATGTTGGAACAGGAAGGGGCCATCCCCAAACTGTTCCTGCAAAGTTGGGAGCATGAAATTGTCCAAAATGTCTTGGTATGCTGACGCCTTAAGAGTTCCCTTCACTGGAACTAAGGGGCCAGGCCCAGTCTCTGAAAAACAACCTCACATCATAATCCCCCCTTCCACCAAATGATTTTGACCAGTGCACAAAGCAAGGTCCATAAAGACATGGATGAGCGAGTTTGGGGTGGAGAAACTTGACTGGCCTGCACAGAGTGCTGACCTCAACCCGATAGAACACTTTTGGGATGAATTAGAGTGAAGATGGCGAGCCAGGCCTTCTCGTCCAACATAAGTGCCTGACCTCACAAATGCGCTTCTGGAAGAATCATCAAATATTCCCATAGACACACTCCTAAACCTTGTGGAGAGCCTTTCCCAGAAGAGTTGAAGCTGTTATGGCTGCAAAGGGTGGGCCAATTCAATATTGATCTGCGTGTAAAAGGCAGGTGTCCTAATACTTCTTTTGACAATATAGTGTGTGTGTATATATATATATATATATATATATATATATATATATATATATATATATATATATATATATATATATATATATGAATGTATATATATATACTGTAGAAATAAATATATAGAAAGTGGATGAACCACTTGGTCTTTTTCTGCCGTCACTCTTCTATGTTTCTAGAAGTCATTCCTCTGTCGTTTGCACACAACAATCCATCACATCAAAATTGCATATATATCAACGTTTAAAATGGCGGTCTTATTGGTTACAGATACATCAAGCCAAGAAGTCAATGTACACAAGAACAGCAAATTTCCACCAAATGAGCTGTTCTTAATGCTAATCGGATTTCCATTTAAATATTATCAATCGCTACTTCTCTTAACACGATAAAATAATTATAGGGGCTGCTGAAAGTAGCAAGGACGGCACAATAAGAGCTTGCGCTTACGTCCCTGAATAAGAGAGGATTTATCTGTCTCATTCTTCCGGCAATTTGTTATAGCACAATGAGGCTGGGAGATCTTGTTTTCTCAGACAAAGCTTTTATTAAGTTTTGTGGCACGGTTGAGTTCCCCGAAGTTCTAATTACCTTCTTTCAGCGTCTCGACATCTTATTACCAAAGAGAGTAAACCTATCAACCACTTAAAACCTGCAGAAGAGCAAATTTCAATAATTCATGCGTTAAAAACTAATTAGCAACAAAATGATAAATGATAAATTGAGCCTAAACTTTTAATTTGATTCGGAGGTGGACAAAGCCTCGCAGCCCGGAGTGTATCAACAAAAAAGGTGAGGCGTGCCTACTGCTGTCCACTGAAAGAAATTATTTTAGACGCTCCAGTGGGTTTTAACCACTTCAGCTACAGAAGATTTTACCCCCTTAATGGCCAAGACATTTTTTTTGCGATTCAGCACAGCGCTACTTTAACTGGTAATTGCGCGGTCATGCAACGCTGTACCCAAACAAAATGTATGTCCTTTCTTCCCCACAAATAGAGCTTTCTTTTGGTTGTATTTGATCACCACTGAGTTTTTAATTTTTTTGAGTTAAAAAAAAAAAAAACGACCAAGGTTTTCCACATGACCCTGGTTGAGAAAGACTGAATCTACACTGTCCCAAAGAAACCCAATGTGTGAGCCGCTCAGGCTAAGAGGAAGGCCTCAGTGTCCACTGCTGTGGGTGCTGGCTTGGGAGGGAGCTTGTCTCGGCTCCTACCATCGCTTAGTACTGAAGAGAAACCTCCCTACAGCAGCACATAAAAACGATCCCGTCAGTCTATGGTGTGTGGCAAATCCCTCAAAATCACGAAACTGCGTTATCTTAATTAATGTGACAAACTACACAGCCGCAGCTTTCTTTGCGAGACACACACAACACCAAATCACTTATCTATAAAGCTGCGCTCATGATATAAATTAAAAATATAACTTGTAAAAAGAATATATAAAATATATTGAATGAAGGGATCCGTGAAAAAGTCTATTCAGTATTGAGTGCAACTCCCATCACCATTCAGAATGTCTGCTTACCGGAACACATCGACCTCCTATTATGGAAGGTCAATCTCGCCTGTATCCAGGGCCTTTATCCCTCCAGAACAGATGGGAACACACCTCTTTGTTGGAAATCGAGGTTAGAAGCTCCCCATGCAAGAATAATAAAAGCTGGCCTGGTATAAAATCCTTTATACATTTATTATGTATTTCTAACCTCGGATACTGATCAGATGGCCGATCCTAATTGATCAGTATCCGAGGTTCAGACTGAGGTGTGGCTATCTAGTGTTGTCTCTATTTATATCGGTGAGTCAGTATGCCGTCTGTGCCCCAGGACGACATCATCTTGTGACGAAACGCGTCAAATGGAGCGACGTGCTGACGTCACCAACGTGCAGAAGACCCCCGAAGGCAGGGCTGATTGCATAAGCCGGCCGGCTTTTTGCTATACAAGTGAGTTTCCTAGGATTTTGATGTAAGTGCAATCTTTGAAATACATAATAAATGTATAAAGGATTTTATGCCATGGCGAGCTTTTATTATTCTTGCATGGGGAGCTTCTAACCTCAATTGCCAACAAAGAGGTGGATTCCTGTCTATTCTGGAGGGATAAAGGCCCTGGCTGGGTTATAAGCTACAGGCGAGATTGACCTTCCATAATAGGAGGTCAATGTGTTTCGGTAAGCAGGCAATGAATGGTGGAGAATTTCACTCAGGCTCACGCTAATTTCGGTGATGGGAGGTGTACTCAATAGTGGATGGACTTCATTTTTCACAGATCCCTTCATTCAATATATTTTATATATTCTTTTTACACGTTATATTTTTCATTTATATCACAAGCGCAGCTTTAAAGATAAGTGATATGGTGTGTAGCAACCTCAGCCTGGGCTCCAACCAGACCACGCCCCCCACTGCATTTTGCACTGCCCCTCTGAGCCTAATCATGGGGGTTGAACTCCGAGGGGTGGAGTGAGATTGAGACTGAGATTGCTACACACCATAGATAGTTACATAGTTAGTCAGGTTGAAAAAAGACACAAGTCCATCCAGTCCAACCATAAAAAAAAAACAAAAAAAAAAAAACGTACAATCCAATATACCCAATACTATACCCACAGTTGATCCAGAGGAAGGCAAAAAACCCCAGATTGACGGGATTGTTCAGATGTGTGGCTATAGGGAGATTTTTGTTCTGATCTACACTGTCATGTTGTCAATCACAAGGTGGGAGGCTGCAGTAGAGGGCTGATCTGTGTCATACATTTGTGAAAACAGACATCAGCAGGGTTTACATGACTGTGTTGTCTCTGAGCTGGCATCTCAGAAAGTAGAAAGAGAAAAGTCAGTGCTACTACCCATACACCACATAGATAGCAGAGCTCCCAGGTGCTCGATCCACAGTCGCTGGCTGAGTAGAGTAATGTAGAAAAAATGATCCAGTTGTTGCTCTTAAAATTTCTTCATTTTATTGAATAGCCACAGTGAACAAAATCAGATTAAGTCAGTTAACGGGTTTCAGCCTATAAGGCCTTAGTTATGACTAAGGCCTTATAGGCTGAAACCCGTCAACTGACCTAATCTGCGTTTATTCACTGTTGATATTCAATAAAATAAAGAAATTTTAAGAGCAACAACCAGTGTGCGGATCATTTTTTCTACATCTCAGAAAGTAGATACTGACTCTGGATGATGCCTGGACAAACATGGCACCATTCTTCTGGAAAAAAAGGGCAAACAAAAGCATTGTCGGGGGGGAGTACTGTGATCTCTGTGAGAGGTATTCAATACCTGAAGTGTCACACTTATACATTTAGAATACTGCACTTGCCATTGAAAAAAAATAGCCCTGGTGCTAGGTCCACATGGCTCTCTGTGTACAGCCGTCCTTCCTAATCTATTTGCTTGCCAATGTTCCCAACGTATCCCCGGACGCCCTGCCATCTCCAGCCCTAAAAATAGCCCAGCCATGCCGCCAATAATTATCTTTTCTGTGATGAAATTTTAAAGCCATTTTTCCTGACAGATTTATACTTTTAGCTGCGAGTCAGATGTGAAAATTAGATTTTTGGAGATATTGGAAAACAGATTAGTGGAGGCTTTCAGATGATTTTTTTTTCTCATTGTCTGTAGATCTTAGGCCGATCGGCTGACAGGAGGAAAACATATTTCTTATGAGATTACTTGGCAATCACAGATGCTAAACTGCCCTATTGTGGATTCTCAAACATTCTTCCCTTTTGTAATCATAACCGCTGTGTGCAAAATCATTGGAGGACATCCTATAGGTGCTTCTTCTATATACAATGTTGAGATAACCTGGCTTCATTATCACTGGAGGAAAACCGACACTTCTGCCTATGATGATCTCTTTCCTCTAAAGTAGGGGGTCTCCAAGGCAGGCCACATATGACCCGCCACAAGATTTTATCCAGCCCCCCCCCCCCCGGTAGTGTCAGTTGTGTGTCCTCGATCTGTACTGATTGAAGATTATGGTCAGCAGAGGCTGCCTATGGTCTCCAGAACTCTGATGGGGATACTGATCTAAAGGGGGACTCTGATGGGGATACTGATCTACGGGGGGACTCTGATGGGGATACTGATCTAAGGGGGGACTCTGATGGGGATACTGATCTAAAGAGGGACTCTGATGGGGATACTAATCTACGGGGGGACTCTGATGGGGATACTGATCTAAAGAGGGACTCTGATGGGGATACTAATCTACGGGGGGACACTGATTGAGATCCTGATGTATGGAGAGAATCTGACGGGAACCTTGATGTCCGGGGGGGACTATGACGTAGCAATGAATCTGATGGGGGGCCCTGATGTACAGGAGAACTCTAATGGAGACCCTGATGTAAGGGGGAACTCTGATGTAAAGGGGAATTCTAATAGAGACTCTAATGTAAGGGGGACTTTGATGGGGACCCTAATGTAAGGGGGGCAATGGGGGGCTCTAATTGGGACCCTGATGTGAGGGGGAACTCTGATACTCTCATGTAAGGAGGACTTTTAATGGGACCCTGATGTAAGGGGGGCAAGGGCGGCTCCAATGGGGACCCTAATGTAAGAGGGAACTCTGATGGAGACCCCGATGTAAGGGGGGGACACTGATGGGAACTCTGATGTAAGGGGAGACTCTGATGGGGACTCGGATGTAAGAGCAAACTCTGATGTAAGGGGGGGACACTGATGGGGATCTTGATGTAAGGGGCGGACACTGATAAGGACCCTAATGTAAGGGGGGGACACTGATGGGAATCCTGATGTAAGGGGGCACTGATGTAATGGGGTTCAATGATGGGGATCCAGTTGTAAGAGGGGGCACTCATGGGGACCCTGATGTAAGGAGGGGGGGCACTGA
Organism: Lithobates clamitans; assembly: GCA_037952925.1. Taxonomy (NCBI): domain Eukaryota; kingdom Metazoa; phylum Chordata; class Amphibia; order Anura; family Ranidae; genus Lithobates; species Lithobates clamitans. The sequence goes on along the minus strand of JBBGZY010000155.1, from coordinate 670,790 downwards.
TGGGGACACTGATGTAAGGAGGGGGGGCACTGATAAGGACCCTAATGTAAGGAGGGACACTGATGGGGATCCTGATGTAAAGGGGGGCACTGATTGAGATCCTGATGTAAGGGGGGCCACTTATGGGGATCCTGATGTAAGGGGGGGCCACTGATGGGGATTCTGGTGTAAGGGGGGCCACTGATCGGGATCCTGGTGTAAGGGGGGGCACTAATGGGGATACTGATATAGGGGGGGCACTGATGGGGACCCTGATGTAAGGGGGGCCACTGATGGGGATCCTGATGTAAGGAGGGGCCACTGATGGGGATCCTGATTTAAGGGGGGGCCACTGATGGGGATCCTGATGTAAGTGGGGGCACTGATGGGGATCCTGATGTAAGGGGGGGCACTGATGGGGATCCTGATTTAAGGGGGGGCCACTGATGGGGATCCTGATGTAATGGGGGGCACTGATGGGGATACTGATGTAGGGGGGGCACTGATGGGGACCCTGATGTAAAGGGGGGCACTGATGTAAGGGGGTTCACTGATGGGGATCCTGATGTAAGGGGGGGCACTGATGGGGATCCTGATGTAAAAGGGGGGGCACTGATGGGGACCCTGATGTAAGGAGGGACCCCGATGGGGATTTTTGTTTTGTCCTGCAATTAATTGTAAAGTTTATTATGTGGCCCTCATACTGAAAACATTTGGAGACCCCTGCTCTAGGGGTTCATTCACACGTGTGGCCAGGGGACAATAATACCAGGAGGTTAAACTGCAATTTTACTGCCTTTCCTCTATCACCTACCTGAACACAAACATGCAGCCACACATGGCTTCAAGCAACAGGATCTGCATTACAGCCAGGCAACAAGCATTTTCAGAATGAAGGTTAAGCAATGTCACTCTCTGTTTATCCACTCCTTAGATTCATGCAGCTCTGCCATCCAGCCCTCTTTGGCAAGACAAGAGACCTGAGTTTGCAATCCTTCAGTTAAGTAACACAGGTCTTGTTCCTCCCCCAGCCTGAGAGTTGTCCCTGAAAGGATAACCAGCAGACTACTGATCTCATCGATCCTCCTATCAGCATGCTCCTTGCATTGCAGCACAACTGGTTGTCTCCTTGTGCTGCTTCTCTTTCCCCTAGCCTGAGCTCGGCTGTAAGTGAAAAGGAAGAAGCTGATGCCAAGTCGAACTCAGTTACTTGCATTGCTTACAAATATATTTAACAAATACCCTTTGGCCAATTTAATTTTTGGTATTGGCCGGAGTGTATCTAATGATTTTGGCAATTGTACATCAGATAGATAAATAAGAGTCCATTCATATTTAATTCCATAGCGACCCTTTAAACTCAGCATAAACAACATGCATTAAAGGGATTAATTAAACATGCGCTGGTCCATGTATATTTAATATATTCGATATAAGGCCTATTCAAGCAGTTATAGAAGAGAACTATGACCGTTAATCAGTAATAATTAATGATATGGCCGGGCCGAGCCTTCCTGGCGATTGTTTGTTTCGAGAAAGTCATCTAAAAAATTAGCAAAGGAAAGAGGCAGGCCGGGAAGGCAGAGGCCATGAAAAGTCTCCCTTTTACGATTATCCCGAGTGTGTGATCAATGTGTCACCAGAGCCGGGGAACCGGAGCGCCATAACAAACACTGAATTATTGCCAGTGACCGTAAACTTGTGTGTGTGGGAACACCGCCAGGCCCAACGGCGGCCGGCACAGAATACCAAGCAGCCCTCGGTTTGGGACGCCGGTCAGTCAAATAGGAGGCTGGAAATTAAGCTGAGATGCCCGAAGCTTTATTTTTTATCTCCTTTATTAATATTATCATTGTGGATTTGACATTATTAAGGAGAACACTGCCGAAACAGGTTGGTTCAGTATCAAATATTATCTTGAAAAAGTTACCACGACACCTTGGTGACGTTTAATCTGTTTATACATTATAATGTCAAAAGTATTGGGATGCCTGCCTTTACACGGACACATGAACTTTAATGACATCCCAGTCTTAGTCCGTAGGGTTCAATATAGAGTTGGCCCACCCTTTGCAGCTATAACAGCTTCAACTCTTCTGGAAAGGCTGTCCACAAGGTTTAGGAGTGTGTCTATGGGAATGTTTGACCATTCTTCCAGAAGCACATTTGTGAGGTCAGGCACTGATGTTGGACGAGAAGGCCTGGCTCGCATTCTCCGCTCTAATTCATCCCAAAGGTGTTCTATCGGGTGCAGGCCAGTCAAGCTCCTAAACCCCAAACTCACTCATCCACACTATATTGCCAAGAGTATTGGACCACCCCTCCAAATCATTTGGTGGAGGGGGGATTATGTGGGGTTGTTTTTCAGGGCTTGGGTTTGGCCCCTTAAATCCAGTAAAGGATTTAAGGCGTCAGTGTACCAAGACATTTTGGACAATTTCATGCTCCCAACTTTGTGAGAACAGTTTGGGGAGGGCCCCTTTCTGTTCCAACATGACTGCTCACCAGTGCACAAAGCAAGGTCCATAAAGACATGGATGAGTGAGTTTGGGGTGGAGGAACTTGACTGGCCTGCACAGAGACCTGGCCTCAACCCAATAGATCACCTTTGGGATGAACTGGAGTGGAGACTGCGAGCCAGGCCTTCTCATCCAACATCAGTGCCTGACCTCACAAATGCTTCCCATAGACACACTCCTAAACCTTGTGGACAGCCTTCCCAGAAGAGTTGAAGCTGTTATAGCTGTAAAGGGTGGGCCAATTCAATATTGAACCCTACGGACTAAGACTAGAATGCCATTAAAGTTCATGTGTGTGTAAAGGCAGGTGTCCCAATACTTTTGACAATATTGTGTATCTTGCCTTTCCTCCTCTCATCAACATGGTAATGAAATGTTTAAAAAAAAAATGCCTTTCCAGTTTAATTATGATTACATTGATATATCATTTCTTCTATTCAATGTATTTTAGACCCAATGACATCATCACTAGGTCTCTGTGCATCTCTATGCCAAGCAGGCAGATCCTGGCTGGTGGGTGGGGCCAGAAGGGTGCTGGACATCAAAACATCACAGTACTCAAGAGTCCTCAGAGTCCTCAGCCCTGATGCAAGCAGTGGGCTGGCTCTTGGGAGGAGTTAGGCGTCAGTCTGGAGGAGTGGGCATTCCTAGGCAGGCTGTATTTGCAGGCAGACCACTCTCGGTAGCGCCCACTTGTGATGCTAAAACAACTATGATTGAAAGACCTGAAATCTGATGACTGAAAAGGGTGGGCAGGAAAAGGCTAGATGATGCTGGACCTCCTCTAAGGTGGGCTCTGTCTGACAGGTTATGTATTTAAAAATATATCTATTTTTTTTTTTCTATGCAACTTTGTATAACGACCTGAATTTGACTTGGTAAGGAGGGGCAGGGCTGGGGGCCAATCCAGTGTGCAACATGCATTTTAGCACACATCGAAACAATGCACAAGTGCAAATGGGCCCTAAATGTATTTGCAAATCCAACTAGTTTAAGCAACAGAGTCTTGCCGGTTATCTCCTGCACAGCAGCACTCACACTGGAAGAGGTTGGACTAGATGGGCATCATGTAGCCCAGGGGTCTCCAAACTATGGCTCACGGGCCACAATCAGGATTTTTTTCCGGCTTGCAGTTAGGGTCAGTGGCATATTGAGAATTAAGGTCAGCCGAGGTTGCTCATGGAAACCGCTTAGACCCCCCCCCCAACCCAAACCTAGAATCTGTAAGGGGGTACTCTGATGGGGAGAAAGAGGTGGACCTTGATATATAATGAACTATGCTGTTAAGATGGACTATAATGGGGACCCTGATATAAATAGGGTCTCTGATTGGGATTTGAATGTAAGGGGGGGACCATTGGGGACTATGATGTAAGGGGAGCTCTGATTGGGTCTTGAATGCAAGGAAGGCCTCGGATGGAGACCCTGATGAAACAGAGGAATGTGATGCAAGGGAGACTATGATGGGGACCATGATGTAAGGAGGGGCTATGATGTAAGGGGAACTTTGATGGGGACCCTGATATAGGGGGTTCTCTGATTGGGATTCGAAAGTAAAGGTGGGACTATGATGGGGACCCTGACTTAAGGAGGGACTATGATGTAAGGGGACTCTGATGAGGACCCAGGTATAAAAGGGTCTGTGATTGGGACTCGGATGTAAGGGGGGGGGGACTGGGATGGGAACCCTGATGTTAGGAGGACTCTGATGGAGACCCTGATGTAAGGAGGAACTATGCTGTAAGGGGACTCTGATGGGGAGCTTGATATGAAGGGGTCTCCCATTGGGACTTGAATGTAAGGGGGGCCCCGGAAAGAGAACCTGATGTAATGGAGGAATTTGATGTGAAGGAGACTATGATGGGGACCATGATGTAAGAAGGGACTATGATGGGCACCCTGATATAGGGGGGTCTCTGATTGGGGCTCGAATGTAAGGGGGGCATGGGTGGGGACCCTATTGTAAGGAGGGACTATGATGGGGACCCTGCTGTAAGAAAGGACTTGGATATATAATGGTCTCTGACTGGGACTCGAATGTTAGGGGGAGACTTGGATGGGGACCCTGATGTAAGGATGGACTGTGATGTAGGGGGGACTCTGACGGGAACCCTGATGTAAGAAAGGACTATGATGTAAGTGGGACTCTGATGGGGACCCTGATATAAGGTAGTTTATGATTTAGACTTGAATGTAAAAGGGGACTCAGATGGAGACCCTGACATAGGGGAGGACTTTGATGTAATGGGGACTTTGATAGGAACTCTGATGGAGACCCTGATGAATTTTGCTATGATTTCAGGGAATGCCTGTTTAAACTTGAGGTCTATGGACCTCAACTCGCATCAAATTCGGACCAAAGTATTACAGGGACTACTTTGAAGTCGCATAGATATGAATGGTTATCATTGGGAATCATGGGGTACGACTTGCCATTGCAGCTCTCCAAAGTCGCAGAAAAAGTCGCACAAGTGTGAAAGGGGCCTTAATGGGAACCCTGATATAAGGGGGGGGGTGTTTGGCCAGAAAATTTTTGTAAAAAATAGTATGTGGTCCCCATGCTGAAAAGTGAGAGATTCCTTATCTAGCCAAAGATTTCAGATTTTGAGAAATACAGGTAAGCTTCATGTTTATCATAAAAATGTTATCAGACTTTATTCATGGTTACATTTGACTATTTGTGTCCTCAAAGTGTTTGTATTGAGAGAGAGTTTTTTTTTTTTTTGTTTTCCCATTCCAAAAGGACAAGTCCACCCAAAGGTGACATTTCAGTTACAAGCAGAGCCTAGGCTCTTATATGTCTTAGATGCTTCAACAGTGAGATCCCACCGCCATAATTCCTATCTCTGTACCTGCCCCCCTTTGTTTGTTCCAGCTTCTCCTTTTACATTCTCCATAATATAAAATAAATCCAGAAGGGATGATGCAACTCATAATAGATAGGAACACAGAGCAAAGATCTCACCAAAACAGTCTCCGAGAGATTTAAGAACCCGACATGTTCTTATAATACTGATATACCAGTTTGGGGTGTAATGACCCTTTAAGAGACACCGATGTTTTATATATCAGCTTTATGCAAGCCCGGCAGTTAGAAGAAAAATGATCTTGCCGGAGTATCACTCTGCACCTGTAGAGGTGAACATGGAACAATCCTGAATAAATAATAGAAGAATGATGAAAAACTGACTTAGCATGAGGATCCGTTTTCTTCCCGAGATCATCTTCATATATTTTTAACTGAAAAAAGATAAGGATCTTCTCACTAACCAGCGTTACACAAGGACACTACCTATCGATGTATCAGCAGGATACGACACAGAGACTGGTAGACAGATTAAGATCTCACTTCGTTTTCTAAGACTGCTCAGGTATATTAGAAACGTTTGTAGAAGCTCAAGAGTATTTCCAACTAACAAAGCTAACTGCTAAAAAAAAAAACAAAAAAAAAAAAACACGGTCAGGAATCCACTCTGGTTACTTTCAACTGAGTTTTATCAAATCAACTGCAACCCAATTCCAGGAAGCTCCTTTGATGTACTTCTAGGTGGGACTACTGCCTTTGGTTACATGAAGCAAAGCAGTACAAGTTCTGTTTAAGGGGACAACCAGGCGCTTGCATTTGGTGTGTTTTAAATAAACTAATTTTATTCCTCATTTACAATTCATTAATTGCGATGCCCTTTTTTGGCATGTATAGTATATGTGAAAAGATGTGTTACAATAAACCATGTTCATTAGGAACACCTACCTCTCACCCTAACCACCAATCACTGAGGCACAAAGACACACTTTGATGGTGCCTTTTTTTAGTCCACAGGCCAGTTGGTTGTGTTTGTCATCCAGGCCAACAGTTTCCAGTATTTACTTAATGGGAGGGGACAGAGCAAGTTGAGCTGTAAAGATCAGAAGTAAAAGAAGCAAAGCCAAAGATGGTCATGGCCCACTGGCAGAAGAGCCAGAGTGGGAGCTAGTCATGGATCACTGGGAGAAAAGGCAGAGCAGGAGCAGGTAATGGACCACTTGGAGAAGAGGCAGAGTAGGAGACAGTCATGGATCACTGGGAGTAAAGGCAGAGTAAGAGCTGGTCATGGATTATTGGGAGTAAAGTCAGAGTAGGAGCTGATCAAGGACCACTGGGTGAAGATGTGGAGTGGGAGCTGGCCATGAACCACTGGGTGAAGATGCAGAGCGGAAACTGGTCACAGACCACTGGACGAAGAGGCAGATCAGGAGCTAGTTTTGGACCACTGGGTAAAGAGGCCAAGTGGGAGCTGATCATGGATCACTGAGAGTAGAGGCAAAGCAAGAACTGGTCATGGATCAGAGAGAAGGGGCAGGGTGGGAGCTGGTCATGGAACACTGGGGGGTGAAGCACAGAAGAAACTGGTCATGGACCATTGGGTGAAGAGGCAGAACAGGAGCTGGCCATGGATCACTGGGTGAAATGGCAGAGTGGGAGCTGGTCATGGACCACTGGTAAAAAGGTAGGACAGGAGCTGGTCATGGACCACTGGGTTAAAAGGTGGGGCAGGAGCTGGTCGTGGACCAATGTGTGAAAAGGCAGAGCAGGAGCTGGTCATGGACCATTAGAGAAGAGAAAGAGTGCAAAATTGTGGCTGTACTAGGATCATGTGCAGGAGAGGGAGAAAAAGCTGATTATGGCAGGGGATATGGAACACAAAGGAAAAACATAATATGTAATTTTGGGAGAGCCAGAGAAGGAGATGACTGGGGAGGAAAGAGAAAGGACACAGAGAAAGATTGTCATGCCAATTACCCTGGATTACTTCTCAAATAAGTTTTTGGTCCTTGGCCACAAAGCCAAAATGAATTATACATTTCCTACATATTATTTTTATAGTTGAAGATCCTTAACAAAAGCTTTCAACTCTCTCTGAAAGAAGTTATGACTATATTGTTTTGCCAGCAAATTCTTAATGCCAGTGTTGAAAGATATACTGCACACCTGGCACAATCTTACAGTTAGTATTCTGAGCCAGTATCTTCTAAGAGCTTAATTTTCCAGCGCTGAAAAACTCTACTGACGCCTCACTTCCTAAACATTACATAACTGTTACCTTTGGAAGACTTAATTTACTAGAAATTTGTAATATGTCGGTGTCTTCAACTCTGTTGAAATCTAACATATGGTCAGGGCTATGATATTTCATACAGCTGACTACTTGTAATTTACCCTCAGGGTCTGTATACCATGATAGCAAGAGAAAGTGAGCAGGTTTCAGGGGATTCTGGGAAATCCTGACTATAAATGATTGCAATTCTGTCTGGACCATTTTGTGATTTGCACACCACTGGCAAACAGCACAGCCAGGAGGGTGGATGAACTTTCTCTAATGCCCTGTACACACGACCGGACTTTTTGACCGGACTGGTCCGTCGGAACGAATCCGTCGGACAATCCGGCCGTGTGTGTGCTTCATCGGACCTTCAGCGGACCTTTTCTGTTGAAAATCAGACGGACTTTAGATTTGGAACATGTTTCAAATCTTTCCGACGGACTTGAAAAATCAGTTTGTCTGTATGCTAGTCCGACAGACAAAAAAAGGACACAAGGGCAGCTATTGGCTACTGGCTATGAACTTCCTTATTCTAGTCCGGTTGTCAAAAGAAAGGACTTTCGACCGGACTTTAGTCCGTTCGTGTGCGGCCAAATCCGGCCATTCGAAAGTCCGTCGTAACTCCGTTGAAAGTCCGTCTGAAAGACCGTCGGACCTTTGATGCTGAAAAGTCCGCTCGTGTGTACACGGCATAAGAGTTAAAGCAGATCTACAATCCAAAAAAGAGGTTTGTATAATTGCAACCCCTACCCATCTGCAAACTTGAAAAGCCGAGAATTAAAAAAAAATGTTTTTTTACTTTTTTTTCGCACTCTACCTTGCCCCCTGCCTCCATTCATACCTAGGCAAGAATGACATATACTTTGCTTCTATACAAAATAAAAAATATATTTATTGTGCAGGTGAAAATGATAAATAATCAAAAAAAAGCAGCTGGCAATCACACAACAGAACATTTGTGTAAATACGTAGAAAAAAAGAGTGTGAGTGAAATTCCAAATGCATAAAGTGAATAAATGATAGAGATCAGTCCATAAAAGTGTCCAAACAAATAATGTGGAGGAGTCCTTGCAGTCGTATTTCAAGGATGGTGGACGACTGAACACCCAACGTGCAGCTTTCACTGTGTTAGGAAAAGGATGTGCCCTTGCCGGATAACTAGACTCCATGTTATAGGAGTCTAGTAAAGCATGGATTCACATGTCACGAGGGATCTGTCCACTGGTTACTCCCTCTCTCTCACGGATACGGTATAAAGAATAGAAAAAAGTCGCCACATAGTGTAAAACCGTGATGGTTTATTGAAGAGTCCATATAAAATTCCACAAGTCCAACAAAACATGAATAAAAAATTCATGGGGAAAAGAATCTGCATATCACAGTCAAAATAGCGTGGTGTGATTGAGCATAAAGTGGGGGAAGATGGTAGTTGCGCAACTACCATCTTCCCCCACTTTTGTCTCATTTGTCCTGCCTTGGATCAGTACTTAGGTGTTGCAGCAGTGTCCTTTTAGCGTAGCCCCCCCCCCCCCCCCCGACAGCGCAGGAGTTTCCACTTTCCAGTGATTGAGCATAAACTCCACCTTACTAGTCTCGTCATACATGATGAAGTCATCGGGGGTGTGACATACGGTGCTCATATCCAGTGGATGGATCCCTTGTGTCGTGAGAATTCATGCTTTACTAGACTCCTACAATGTGGAGTTTAGGGCACATCCTTTTCCTATCACAGTGAAAGGTGCACTTTGGGTGTTTAGTCATCCACCATCCTTGAAATAGGATTGCAAAGACTCCTCCACATTATTTGTTTGGACACTTTTATGGACTGATCACTGTCATTTATTCACTTTATACATTTATTTTCCTTCTAAAGAAGAGGAAGGACCTGGTGGCATATCATTATCATGGGGTCAGCGGCAAAATCTTGGGAGAGACAGTTGGCTTCCAATGATGTCAGAGAGGAAGATGGTGGCGTGGGACTGAGGTGTGGTGGTGGATTATAGCGGAACAATGCTGGATTCACTGGGCAGGTGAGTATGTTAAGTGAGGAGAACCCAACACAAAAGGTATCAAAGGGTAAAAAGGAAAATGAACACAGGAAAGGGGTACATTTTCTATGTAAGGGGCATAGTGGTGTTATTACCCCAGCCTGCTGATTGGACAGTGATGGTGCAAGAAGTTGTAAATGCTGCGCTCGTCTCTATTTAGTATGGTCCCTGTCAGCATATGAACAGAGCACTATCTTATATGAAAGTACATTTGTCATTTAAACATTTTAAAGCTGGCTACATGTGGCTCAATAAAACTGTAATCAAATAGTGGCCCTGGCCAAACTTCAGAACTCACCCAGTCTCCCTTTCTCCCCGCATCAGGTCAGTACATTGGGGAAGAGTAAGGACGTGTGCATTGGGTCTTTGCAGTGGTGGAGAGTAAGGTAGGGTCAGTGCATCGGGTCTGATCGATCAATCGATCGATCAACTTAGGTACAACCTGCTGGATTTCACATGTAATAATATAATATATATAATATAGCCGCTAGCAATAATCACTTTCTTCTCCCAGTGGGGATGGCTTCCCCTGCCGGGAGGACCCCTGTCAACACTGTCCTGTGGTTGCAGGAAAGAAATATGCACAGTGTATAGCCTGCATAAGTGAGTGTGCAGCGGGTCTATGCAGTGATGGAGAGTAAGGTAGTGTGCATCAGGTCTGTGCAGTAGTGGAGAGTAAGGAAGTGTGCATCGGGTCTGTGCAGTGATGGAGCAAGGAAGTGTGCATCGGGTCTGTGCAGTGATGGAGAGCAAGGAAGTGTGCATCAGGTCTGTGCAGTGATGGAGAGCAAGGAAGTGTGCATCAGGTCTGTGCAATGGTGGAGAGTAAGGAAGTGTGCATCGGGTCTATGCAGTGAAGGAGAGTAAGGAAATGTGCATTGGGTCTGTGCAGTGGTGGAGAGTAAAGAAGTTTGCATCGGATTTGTGCAGTGGTGGAGAGCAAGGAAGTGTGCATTGGGTCAGTGCAGTGCTGGAGAGCAAGGAAGTGTGCAATGGTGGAGAGTAAGGAAGTTTACATGGGATCTATGCAGTGAAGGAGAGTATAGAAATGTGAATCAGGTCTATGCAGTGGTGGAGAGCAAGGAAGTGTGCATCATATTCTTTGAAGTGGTTGAGAGTAACAAAGTGTGCATCGGGCCTGTGAAGGGGAGTGTGAAGAGGTACACATTGGTGCAGCAGTGGTAAAGGCATAAGTATAGTAGTGCAAAGTATAGAAGTGAATGTTCATGCAGTGGAAAAGGGGGAAGAAGTGTGTATTGGGACGGTGCAGTGTTGGAGAGTGAGAAATTGGACATCAGTGCAGTGGCGGACATGCTTGTCCAAATTACTGACTGACTCACTAAACACTAAAGCAAGGACAAGGATGACAGCCTGGGGCCTTTACCTTCCAGCAGTGGGGGCTCCCATATTTCAGATCTGAAATGTTTTCCTAAAAAAATTATTAGTGACTTTGTCTTAGTAAAATTAGAATGAAGTACTCCTTAAGGGTGCCATTTGCCGAGTTTTCAGAAGAACTTTGCAACTTAACAAGCACCTCTCACTGCTGTAGTTACAATCTTACCTGCTGGAATGGAAGAGGTTAAACTGTGGCACAGCGAGGACGGGCACAGATGGCGCCTCAGGCTGATCCAACTATTTTCATAAAATAATTTCTTTTAAAGCTGCTACAAGACATAAAGTTACTCAAGCAGAGTGAGAGCAAACAAAAAAAACCCTTATACTGCAAATCTAGTGGCAGATGCCAAGAGCCGTACATTATACAATCTATTGTCACTGCGGAGGACCTGAACCCGTGCCATTTCCATTACAAGGTAAAATATAGACTGTCTCAGGAAAAACAGCATCGTAAATGTTAGCACTGAGTTACTACATTTTTTAAGCTTCTTCTATACTGTATATATTTAATACAGAGTGATGGGCGTATATCTTTCAAGACACAACTTTAGAAAACAAAGGATGACTCTCGGGTCACATGACAAGTAAGAAAGATTGGTAAAGTGCAAGAGCCAGGTAGATAACTTATAACAAATAATACATTTCCTTCTCAGGTGGCAAGTTAGACCGCAAATGTGGTCACACAACAATTGTATAACATTTTATAAACAGAAAAGTAGAGCCTCAACATAAACTGACCACAAAACACTATTATAATAGGATCTATTACTGTATTAGATTTTATTATACTTCACCCTCCTAAATGACCTGACCACAAGACACTATTATAATAGAATCTATTTCTGTATTAGATCTATTATACTCCCCCTCCAACATGACCTGACCATTAAATCATAATACAAATCTACCATACTTCATACATAAAACATTGCACTGCTAACATGTCTAACCATTGGATATAATCATAATATAATTCTATTACACTCTATACCAGGCTTTCACAACCCTTGAAATAACTTGCTGGTCTCGGGGAACCCCTGCTAGTAATTACTCTACCTACAGCTTATGGTATGTTAGTGGTATGGTCACTTGGAAGGATGCGCCTTACATTAGTGGTTATTACGGTATTTACTTATTCATTACAGGTACTTATATAGTGCCGACAATTTACACAGCACTTTACATATCTACAACCCTAGGGTTCCACAGAACCTTGGTTAAGAAAGGTTGCTCCATACACAGAACACCATGAGTAAGCACTCAGTTCCGAGTGTGAAACGCGTCAGCTGATCCTGTACATCTTGCATGATTGTCTTGTACTTTTGATGGTCCCATTTCTACAATAAAGACAAGTTTTCTACTTCATCCGGTGTGCGGCATCCAGATTTTTCTATCCAATACAGAACACAAAATCCCAGGGCCGGGACAAAGGGTGGGCAGAAGTGGGGGCTGCCATGGTCGTAATGGTTTATTGCAGGGATGGGGGTGCCCTGACACTAACACTAAGGGAGGGGGGGACCCAGTTTGGCATCTTTGCCCTGGGCACTGGATAACCTTGTCCCAGCAATACTACACCCTCAACATGGACAATCACTGGACATGATCATAATACAATTCCATTACTCTCTCTCTCTCTCTCTCTCTCTCTCTCTCTCTCTCTCTCTCTCTCTCTCTCTCTCTCTCTCTCTATATATATATATATATAGAACACTACACCCCCAACATGACCGACCACTGGACATGATCATAATACAATTCTATTACACTCTATACATAGAACACTACACCCCCAACATGGCCCACCACTGGACATGATCATAATACAATTCTATTCTATTCTATACATAGAACACTACACCTCCAACATGGCCCACCACTGGACATGATCATAATACAATTCTATTACACTCTATACATAGAACACTACACCTCCAACATGGCCCACCACTGGACATGATCATAATACAATTCTATTACACTCTATACATAGAACACTACACCCCCAACATGGCCCACCACTGGACATGATCATAATACAATTCTATTACACTCTATACATGGAACACAACACCCCCAACATGACCCACCACTGGACATGATCATAATACAATTCTATTATGCTTTGTATTTAGAACACTACACCACACTAAATTATAATTTTTGGTTGCTATTTGTTGTGGCACTTAAGAATCAGTATTTAAATCTAAGATTAATTAGATTAGGACATAGGCTGACAATGTAGAATTTGGTGAAGTCACTATTGTGCTGCTCACTGTTCTCATTGTTGAGGAGAGAAAGAAAATCCCTACATCTAGATAGATGGCTGCCTCAAAACCTCCACTGCAGAACAAAGTATGGCAATTGAGCTGCAGAGAGACCACATGCAATACTGCTAACTAGTCTTTTGGCCTCTGCTTGCTTTTTTGGCCACAGATTCCACAATTCTGGTCCTCTTTAAGACTGAGGTTAATGGAAAACTGACAGCTCCATCCAAACAGCACAGAAATAATACAGATTCTTTTTTTAAGAATCTATAGCTGCCATGAAGTCCGCAATGTGCTTTCTGCTGTGGCCCATCAATAAAATGCTGTGCTATAAGGCTGTAGAACTACTTGGGTGACAACCCTGATCTGATCCTGCACCTTACTAGATGCCATACTACTTGCCTTGCCCTCAACATAGCTTTCGAGCAACCAGTGAATTCCATTTTGCACCTTCTCTGTCCTGTAGCCCACTCCCGTACCCACTCCTTTCGCTTTCTCAGTAGGAATTATTGCTGCTAGTCCAATAGCAATTTGTATCTGGTATGTGGCTAAAAAGACACATCTCAGCTAATTTCAATAGCAGAGATGAAAAATGATTTCATGGTTTTCGAAGGAATACACAAGTAAATTAAAGGACATTTGGTATGCTGCCTACATTTGCTCTTCAGTGCCTTCAGGGAAAACCACACCACTCTTTGCTGAACGATGCTACCTGCCAGGTCGCTGACTTCAGTATATACAGAGAAACATCTTGAAGGTACAGTCAGTTCTTCTGGCTGGTCTCCTAAAAGCCAATTTCAAGTAATAGTGCTACTAAAAATAGATATATCCCACTTCCCAGCAGAAACCATGACCCTGCACTGATTGTGTCCATTGGATGAGCGTATTTACAGCCATAAATAGCCAGTTAGCGGCTACATTGTAGCCTGGGCGCCACTTAAGGGTCGTCTCCTCCAGCAAAGTTCAAAGCCCGGGAACATGAGATTTCCTAACGCTCTGCAGTAATGAGCTGTCTAAAGCGATTTAGCTAACAAAATCTCAGTTCGCGGAAATGACTTAAATTGTCTTTGCACGTTTTTTTCTTGCATGCTTTGCAATCATTATGGATTGATTTGGGAGTTTTTAGATATCTGCATGCCCATATTTTATACAATGTCCTTTGTGGTCCCTAGTGGACCAGTGCTACGAGTCTTATATAGGGGGCCACACTCCATGGGTTTTTTTGTTTTAATGTCTCTCACCTCCTCCAGTAGCAACAATTTCACTCCATCCCAGGAGCTTTTACATGCCTGACCAACTGTCCAATAGGGCAACTCAATGGTTTATAGAAAAAGCCCTATTGGACAGAGAGAGGATGGGTGGTGCCCATATATCCAAGTAATAGGAGAGTTCTTGTCTGGCTATGAAATGTGATGGCCTTAAACTCAACCGTGTCCAGTATCCATTATGCAATGACAGTTTGCTGCCCTTGCTGTAGACCAACAGATTAATCTTTGGAAAAGATGAATTAACAACAGTAAGTAATCCAAATGTAAAAAATAGGCCTTGGAGATCCTAAATGATACAGACCCCTTTATAAAAACAGTGGGAGCTAACAAAAGCCCTGCTTAAGTTTTAGTTGCTGGAGTTATGGGTTTACACAGGGCTATGGACCAGTGTTTCTCAACTCCAGTCCTCAAGGCGCCCCAACAGGTCATGTTTTCAGGCTCTCCATTATTTTGCACAGGTGATTTGATCAGTTTCCCTGCCTTAGTAATTACCACAGCTGTTTCATCTGAGGGAAATCCTGAAAACATGACCTGTTGGGGCGCCTTGAGGACTGGAGTTGAGAAACACTGCTATGGACTACCCATGAGACCATGGGCATCTGCAGAACTTTTTTAATTTTAAGGTCACCCATGCTCCGCCCCCTTTTTGCCATGAAGGGGAAGGGCTTAATCATTATTACATAAAACGCAGGCATGCAAAGGTTTAAGAAACCTGCCGCAAATGCTTAATAGAAGGATCAAGCTGCCATTGTCTGATAAGCAACTTCTAATCTGTTTTTATGTTTACAGAGGTTTCCACTACTGACTTTTCTTTCTGAAAATGGCAGTACCATGGCTCTGTTGTTCCATTCAGACCCACGGGTCAGCATTACAACCAGGTAAAGAGCATTTTTAGAAGGTTAGCAATGATATCTCCCGCATATCTATATCATGAAATAATTAAAAACCTTGACTGCAATTGTACAAGTAGCGCTGTTAGATAAGCTCCAAAACATGGACACAGGCTGCCTCACCTCAGGCAGGTGCTGGCGGACAGCTCACACTCAGCTCTTTAGGCATGCTCCCTTCCTTCACTCAGGATATGAGCCGCGCTACCTGGAGAAGGTGGAGGAGGTGCGTGGAGCCAAAATTGACCAGGTACGAAGGAGAAATATGTTCCTCTTCTGCTCTGAATGCTGACCTCGCCTCGGCCTCACGACGTGATGTCACTGGTTGCTAGACACCAGGTGGCAGGCGAGTCTAGCAACCTGTGCAGTGGGCAGCAGAGAGGCCAGTGCAATAAGAGAGTCTAGGGAGTCAGGGCGGCGGAGCTGCTGCTGAATGTGACAGTAAGTGACTGGCACAGCTACGGCGCCCCCCCTTTGCAGCAGCTTGCGGCACCTGGGTGCAGTGCACCCTGGGCACACGCCCAAGATCGGCCCTGGGTGTCTGTGTGCTGACACCTTGCTCTGGGGGGGGGTGCAGGCACTTGCCCCCCCATGACCCTGTGTCTTTGAGTAGCAGACATTTTGCAAGGACCCCCACCTTCAACTCAAGGGTAGTAGTACCTAGGATGCACATGTACGCTTTTCCATGAATAGCGTAACACACATTAGATATTTCTGCCCATGCTGGAGTGAGCATAATCATTGCAGGGCCATCATTTACGTTCAACTTTAAAGAAATGAGCTTTAAAAATGTCCAATAAGTACAATTTGGGGTATCATGGTTTTCAGCTGTTTTGCGGAGGCAGGCAATTTTGAGGCCTTATATCTATTTACCTGATACAGTCCCGTTTTTTTTAATATTACAAAAAAATAAATAGAGGTCAAATTGTCGGTGTGCACTAAAATTTAACTAAAAGTATTATTTACTGAAAAGTTTGATATCATTAGTGCAAATGTTGTGTAAATAAACTATAATCTTTTTATTCAACAGGTTCTCGGTTTTGATATATATATATATATATATATATATATATATATATATATATATATATATATATTGTATAAGGTGGGTTATTCATTTTCAAGCCAAAAATTTTAGCGCATGTGTAAAAAATAGAAAAAAAGGGCAGACAGCGAAAGGGTTTAGCATTTTCTCCATGTAGGGATGATGAATAGAGTCATTGAGCTCTATTCCTAATGCCCCAGCGACCAATTGTACAGTTCTAGATATGGTTTTAAGGTAAATTCAAATATACAGGCTTATTTCATTGTCTATGCCACCCCAGCACACTGAAAAGTATATATACAGTATAGTATATGTACAATCTGAAGTGCAGTGTTCTTCCATTCCCATGAGTCCAGCCAATCTAGGAAAGTACAGTTCCAGAGTGCCACTGGGATCCATAAAACCACTCTCATAAAGATATTACACTCCCTGGGAATATAACCATGCACTTCAGAAAATTCCTTTTTTAGACAATGAAATCCATTAGATGGTAAGAAAATAAACAGGCAATCGATAGAGATGTGTAAAAAACATATTTGAGAGAGAAGAAAACTGACATATCATGCAGTAGCATTGCATTGCTTTGCTTTTCACTCTCTACCAGCAATGGTCAACTTTCTTCATATGGAGGGCCCAAGTGCAGCCATTGGCATTACTCAAGTGCCACACATAATTTTTAGTGAATGTTAGAAAAGGCTGTTAGAGATACTGCGGACAGAAAAGTTGAGATGGGACGAACTATGGATGGGTCAACATCCCCAATACTGTTCAAGAAAGGAAGGATTCCCCACCTTAAGGGACTTTAAAGGCCCTGGCAATTGTAAAAACATTCACAACTACTACATACTCATAGTAAAAAGTAGAAAATTAGAAAAAGTATGAAAAAATATATCATTTTATTTTACAAAAGATAAAAAATATTTGCAAAAATATATATATAAATATAATATATGTAAACATAGAGTGTGGCTGTGCAGATGCACGTCCGTCGATTAACACAACAAAATTGTATACTACTGCAGGGTTCTGGACCCCTGTGATGGACATACAGAGTCTTTGAACCACATACAGAGTCTTTGAACCACAAAGACTCTGTATGTCCATCAAAGACTCCGTATGTCCATCAAAGACTCCGTATGTCCATCAAAGACTCCGTATGTCCATCAAAGACTCCGTATGTCCATCACGGGGGTCCAGAACCCTGCATTAGTATACAATTTTGTTGTGTTAATTGACGTGCATCTGCATGTTTTGCACATTTTTATCTTTGTAACATAAAATGATATATATTTTTTCATACTTTTTCTAATTTTCTACTTTTTACTATGACTATGTAGTAGTTGTGGTGAATGTATTTACAATAACCAGGGCCTTTAAAGTCCCGGAAGGGGGAATCCTTCGGTTTTTTTTAGAGCTACTGCAGACATACTACAGGAGATGGTCAAAGGCTACAGACAGGCCACAAGAAATGGAGACTGCAGATATACTACAGGAGATGGTCAAAGGCTACAGACAGGCCACAAGAAATGGAGACTGCAGACATACTACAGGTGATGGTCAATGGCTAAGGACATACCACAAGAGCTATAGAGTAGACTGTAGACATCATACAGGAGATGGTCAATGGCTAGCTAAAAACATGCCACAAGAAATGGAGACCGCAGACACGCTACAGGTGATTGTCAATGGCTAAGTACATACCACAAGAGATATAGACTGCAAACACCATACAAGAGATGGCTAAGGACATGCCATAACAGATGGACACTGCAGACACACTACAGGAAAAGGAAAAAGACCATAGTCATACTACAGGAGATGGTCAATGGCTACAGACATGTGCCACAAGAGGTAGAGACTGCAGATATAATACAGGAGATGGTCAATGGCTAAGGACATGCCACAATAGAGAGAGACTGAAGACATGCTACAGGAGATGGTTGATGGCCATGGACATGCCCCAAGTTAGAGGGAGACTGAAGACATGCTAAAGGAGACATTAAGAGACTATAGACATGCTATAAGAGTGAATTCAATGTACTATTATATATAGTAACACCCTCCTACTATGTAACTATTTAGTGTACATAAATACCTTAAATAATGTATGTGTACACAAAAGATATTCAAATAACAAAAAACAATAACAATAGACAGCACGCGTAATAACGTGAAAAAAGGTAATGTGTAAATCAAGCAATATAACACAATAGTCCATGTCTTTATGTTCAGGTGGCGCTGTGAAGGAGATGCTGCTTACCGGCTTCTCCGTGGGCTGATTGGGGCCTAGTGAGCTGTGAGGGTGACGTTACCTCAGAAAGAGTCAGGGATCCATCCACGGAATACCCCATCCCTCCTCGGATCCACGGGATCATCTACACCCTTGGGACTCCCCACACCTCCCAGGACCCGAGTGCCACTTGGAGGAATCCAGCAATCCGTGAGATCATAGGCACCTACAGCCACTTACCACCCAAGCCTTATCTGACCCAATTTGGCGTATGCCCTGTCGGGTCCACCTCATCTGGTAAGCCTTTCCTTTTCTCGGTGGTAGTGAGCTTATCTGCATTTTTGGGACACTGGAATTACCTGTCTACAATATGTCTACACAAGGACTAACCACTGTTATCTTTTAGTTATAATATCCATACCAGGACTACCTACTTATGTATAGTTTTTTACATAGGTGATTCCCTTCACCACATACCTACCAATCTATCGTCATTCATGACATTGTTTAGCGCTACACTTTTTTGTTGTTTCTTCCCATATATACTTTGTTGGTTGTGTTAGCTGCTTTTTGTTTCTTTTGTGAGCAGCGCAGAATTATTTTGCACATACATGTCTTTATGTACAGTCTTGAATAATCTATAAATCCACCAATGTCTATTACTTAGTACTTTAAGCACATGCTCATCACCACCTATTAGACTGAAACTCACTGCTTAAAGTGGTTCTAAAGGCAGAAGATTCTTTTTTACCTTAATGTATTCTCTGTATTAAGGTAAAAAAACCTTCTGTATGCAGCTTGCCCCCTTATATTTACCTGCGCCCGATCTCGATCCAGCGATGTGCCCAAGAGCAGCGACTGCCTCCGCTCTCTCTCTCCCCTCACTGGACAGAGGGTGGGGGCAGGGGTGGGGCCGAGCAACCAGGTGTGCTATAATGGGAAGCGGCTTCCTATGGAAGCATACTGAGAAGAGGAGGAGCCAGGAGCGCTGGCGGGGGACCCCGAGAAGAGGAGGATCGGGGCTGCTCCGTGCAAAACCATTGCACTAAGCAGGTAAGTATAACCTTATTATAACATTTTTTTTTTTTTTTAAAGTTTGGGTTTACGTAATGATCTCCTCTCCATGGAATAAAACCCTTTATAGTCTTGTACTCTGTATAAATGTATATCCCACTGACATGTTCTTTTGCCAGCATATAAGTGTGCAATGCTCAAGAAAGAGAAAAGAGCCTTCTCTTAATGTAATAGGTTTATTGTAAAGAAACAAAGTTAAAACAGCAGCAAACACTCCATGACATAAGTGCTTCCAGCACGATCAGATAATCGCATATGTATACAAAGCTTCACTAAAACTAGTAATAGAGTAAGTTACTCAGTATCAGGCTTACACCAATGTGTCCCCAAGCCCAGCCTGATTCATTTTGTCACCAGGACTTCATCAGAGACAAACTCAGAGCTTGCAGAAACAATGGTCCATGCCCACCACTTCGAGAGACATTCTATTACTAGCTCGCTGAATACATATGTGATTATCTGATTGTGCTAGAGGCACTTATGTCATGGAGTGTTCCTTGCGGTTTTAACCTTGTCTTTCATAGTAAATGTATTCCGAGAAACTTCTTTTCTCTTTCGTGACCATTGCACAGTCATCTGCTGGTACAAGAACATGATGATTTTTTTAGTGGGATATTCATACTGAGTTTAAGACCATAGAAGGAAGCAAGTGTGATTCCATGGAGAGGTGACGAAGAAGTGCTTTTTGACTTACCTTAAAATGGTTGTGCCCCCTGTACAATCACTTTCACCTACAGGTAAGCCTATATTATGACTTCGGCGCATGCGCTGATGTTATCGGCGCATGTGCCCTTCAGAAAGGGTACACCATGCCGTTTCTAATAGGGGTCATGCCGTGACTGGCGGCTCCCCCGCGCACGTGCGGGAGTGACGTCATGTGACTCCCGGCCAGTCACAGAGCCGGAGTTCGCGGCCCCGGAAGGAAGAGGGGTGAAGATGGACGCTCCCTGCTCGTGGGGGCAAAGGAGACATCTCAGGCTTCGGTGTCAGGTAAGTGACACATAATGGGTTACTATGCGATGCATAGTAGCCCTTTATGCTTTACCTTTGCAGAGAAATAAATAGGAAGTAAAACCCACCAGGGGTTTACTTCCATTTTAAGGCTGGGTTCACATTGCCGAATGGAGCGGCTCACTGTAGTCCCTGTTCACCGTTTCAGGTCGAATTTCAGTCGGAATTTTTGGCTGAATTCGGACTTGAAACAGACCAGAAGACATACAGGACTCCTGTGCAGTTTGCTCCGGAGCTGCTCCGGAGATGTGTAAACCGGCTCCATAGAGACCTGGTCACAATCTCCTGACATGCAAATTGGATGCGGGGAAAGTATGTACAAACATTACATATGTACAGTATACATGAACCCTAATGGGTGTAACACCCCCCTAGAAGGTGCTAGAGTGTAGGTAGTTCATAATGTGACCTCCTGCTTAACAGGAGATCGATAGGTAAAACGTATTAGGCTTGTCTGCCTAACAGAAAGCTGTAATTGTTTAGTGGATGTATCCTGTGTGACTCGCAGTGCTGCTGCTGCTGTGATTGGCTCCTCTGTATCCGGGCAGCTTTGGAAAGTGCTGGATGAACAGGAGTGACCCATGCAGAGCAGCAGCATGAATATGAATGCCCTCTCAGCCAATTACAAGGAGTGGTGCCCCTAAGCATGCCGAGTGCTGATATTTATATTTGGTGAGCACATGGGATCTGGATCTTCCTCCAGAGAGAGAGGTCCAGTTAGGGAGGGGGGCCTGCCGCCCCTACTCAGCACAGGCTGCCATGTAGCCTCGGGTGGGAGACCTGAGGACCTGAACAGTGAATGCTGAAACCCATGGGTCTCCTGAGAGCTGACTAAGGGAAGATGTCCATGGATCCTGTCTGGTATCATGAAGGAAGGTGACCTGCAACTAGGGCCTTGTCAGGACAGTTCCCTGAAGGGATCCTAGGGACTGGTTTTGCTAAATCCCAACAATTAGAAGTCAGAACTACAACTAGAAGTCAGCTGTTGGGTGTAGGCTAAAAGGGACACTGCTGGTGTCTTGCAAAGCAAGGTTCTCCTAAGTCCTTCTACTGGCAAGAGGCTTTGCTCCAATCTGTACAGTCTGCTACACAGTTCTACTCAGAAAGCTGTTCTCTATTGTGTATAGTTTATTTGGAGTATCCCACTATACCCACTCCCCCCTTCTCCTATCCAAGTTCCTAAACTAAAATAACGAAGAATAAAAGGAAGTGGAAGTTGTACGCCTGGCTGTGGGAAATACTGTGTGCCTGACTGCGGGGCTGAAATAAGGGAAGATCTGGTAAAATACCAGCGGGTCCTACGGGGGGAGGGGGGGGTAGCGCTGCATGGGGCGACCTTGTTGCTCAGGGCAGACATGTAAATATCAACAGTGTAAAGCCAGTGGCACCATTGCTGATCACACCCTATTGATGTTTACAACCTCCCCCAAATCAGTCATTCATGTGGCGGCAACAAATGCACAGAATGACCTTGATTCTGAATAACTAAAGGCTGAGATGTAACCACGGCACAAATGGCTCCTTCAGGGCCAACATTTAATCGCCAACAGTGTGTAACCAGCCGCGGCGACGCTGCTGGCTACACAATGTTAATACACATGTCAACCCTGAGCAGCAGTGTTGCTTTATAGGGTTTATGTTGTTAAGCATCAATAGTGTGTAATCGGCGCCAGCGTTGGCTACACATTGTTGATATTTACATGTCGATAGTCAATGGCCAATAGTGTCCATGTACGTTGCATAGGGCGCTAGCATACATGTGTACATGCATACAACATGAAATATGGACCCAAATACAGCCCTTGTCACAACTTTTTTTTTAACTCTGGTCAACGCAGCGCAACATTACCCTGCCAGGTCTCACTGTATGAATGGGCCCATAACCTGCTAGAATGCTGCATACCAGTGGGGGCCACTCCATTAGGGGCGCACGGGCGCTGCCCCTCTAATCCATGCATCCGGCCCCTAATCTAGATGAAGGGCACCGGACGCGTGGCTTTCAATGTATTTTTTTTAAGCACATGATTAGAGCCTGAGGCTCTAATTCGCTTTAAAAAAGGGTGGGCTCGGAGCGCAGAGCACTGCACCCTGAGCCCACCCAGTTGTGTGACAATTTCGAATAAATATTAGCTACAGTCCTCCTGCTTCTCCTCCCAGCCAATCAGGAAGTGGGTCTTAAGACCTGATAGGCCGAGAGCAGAAGCGACCATATTGGGTGCCGAGGAGGAAGCCACCAAGGAAGAGGAGGAGACGCAGGGTGAAGCCGCCAAGGAGAAGGAGAAGCAGGAAGGGGCCGAAGCTGCCTGCAACCTAGATAGGGTATATGGGGTTGGTGGGCGGACGAGCAAGAGACGGGGGAGTGTTGTGGGGTGGGGGGCTTGACTGATGGTGAACCGAACAGGGGGAGGGGGTGGGTTTTTTCCCGCCCCCCCCCGGACTGACTGACCGAACGGGGGAAGGGGGTGGTTTGTTTGCCTCCCCCCCCAAGAAATGGACCACCAGCTGCCACTGCTGCGTACAATACTACACACTGTAAGTAGAGTTGTACAGATACCAGATTTTTTTTTTCGGCAAGGACAATTCCCGATACCTTTGCGGTCCAGTTTTGAGCCCATACAAATTCAATGGGCTCAAATCGCACTGAAAAGAATCACATGCGGTTTGAACAGGAATGTGGTGCGATTCCTGTCCGAACCGCATTCCTATTTCCCCACCGCTCCTGTGTCAACTCAGGCTGAAATCACTATGACAAACCTGGGTTCACACAGGAGCTGTGCGGAAAACCGCAAAAGATTTGGATAGGAATCAAACTGCATTCCTGTTCCTTGCAGTGCGATTTGCGCCAGTTCATTTTGTATGGGCTCAAATCGCACCGCAAAGGTATGGGTTCAGATATCAGAGCACTACTCGTGAAAGCACTCGGTATCGGCACTGATACCTATACCGGTATCGGTGCAACCCTAGCTGTAAGCATCTGTACATGGCATTTTTTAAGCCCTTGTGAATGAGCCCTAACTGCATCCAGAGTTGAAGAGTAGGGTGGCAGTCAACACCGCACATCATAAAGATTTTTTGAACAGCATAAAAGTTTGCCATGGCACAGTCAGCAGCACAATTAGGGCAATGTATATCATACTTTTAGAATCACAGTTAAATTACACGGCACTCTTTTTTTTTTTTTTTTTTACTTTACAACTTTTTTTGGGGGGCATTTTTAATGCACTTAGAACGTGCTCTATTGTGTCGCGCTGGTTGTTGTTTCTAAGTATACATTAAGTCAAAAATTGAAAACAAGGACTTTTTTTTATGATTTCTCCATTAGCACAAAACAACAAATACTAAGGGACCCCTTATGTGTATGAACAATCATATTTCAGCATTCCGTATTGATAAAAAGCACAGTGTGGGACAGCATGCAGAAATCAAGCCTACACAACTGAACAGACCTACTGATAAGAAGGAGAAACATTTTAAAGCAGAACTCCAAGCAATAAGTCCCAATTCAAAGTACAAAAAAATAGGACGCAGTAGGGAAGGAAATGGTAGTGGGTGGAGGTGATGAGAATGAGTTACTTATAAACACTGACTGGGGCAGCGAGATGGATGGAAAGATCATTTTCGGGAGCTGAATTTTAAAGAGAAAAACTTACCAGTGGATCAGTGATATTCTGAACCTCCACTGGTAGGTGCACGTGTAGGCAGGTGCAGTCCAAGTTCTCCACTGCAGGTGGCACTCAACCGCAGCGGCATTGTAGATGGGGGAGGAAGTCAAGAGGCGCTCAGTTCTTCTATGGTTCCTTTGATCACAAGAAGGCAGCTCTCCGATTGGATGCGGGTGCCCCATGTGAGTTTGGTGGCCATCTTGGGTCAGGTAGAGTCAATTCCGGACCCTGGCTCCTGGGCTTGGTGCACATTTTGCAAGTGGCTAGAGTAGGGACAGGTCACCCATCTGTCAGGGACAGTGCTTAGCGTCAGGGAGTAGGGAAACTGCAGGGACACACCATCTTTCCTGGAAACCTCTCCATTTGGGAAGGCCGCATTCCGCTCCTCGAGATGCTGTTAGCACCTCTGTGTCTTCAGTCTAGTGTCTCATCATTGTTACAACTTGTGAGTTCTCCCGGGCGGGTTTGCCTTTCTGCTGGGTCTGTTGTGTATTGCTGGACCTCTGTTACAATATATTCCTGTTACTGCACTTGGATCGTGTGTTTTCTCCCTGCCGCCTACTCACATACGGCTGTAGCCTTACTCAAGAATTGCTTTTTAATTTTTTTATTATTTACTTGTATTCTCTCCCTGTTAGGGCAAAAGTGTCAGACCAATGGGCCATTCTATCGGATACTTCAAGCTCAGCTCTGAAATTGGATACTCAAAAAACTGCCATATACCAATCTAGAAAACTCAAAGTCATGCCTTGGAGCTTAAACAGGGTTGAGGACTCTCTTTTAATATGACAGTGCCGAAGCAGCCAATCACCAAGCACTAGTACTTTTACATGGGAGGAAGGAGAGGAAGTCACATGCACCCTAATTCTTGGAAATGCCAAAGATTGACCTTCTTTTGCTTCCGCTGGCTGAATAGAGCAATGGGGGGGATCAATAGAGGGAATTTGCTGCAGATAAAGCCACCATTAAAGAGAAATATTGGTGAGGGGACACATTGGACACCTTTTCTTCCATTGTGCCATATACTGGGTGTCCAGTGTGCCCCTGTGCCTTTAAGAAGGGGTGGGCTCCCTCCAGACTTACCTGCCCTCTGCCTATCCATTATAATACATGAGCTTCCACTGGGGAGGCTCTCAAAATTTTAAGTTAGGACTACAGAAAATAATGGGGTGCCTTGAGGACGCTCTGTAGTGCACGCATGTATTTGTAAATGTGTGCAAGCTAAATCCCTGTATTTGACGCAACCTATTAGACAGGACAAATTTGGTTGGTTTCAAGCTGGTAGGTAAGTTGAGCTTGGAACTTCTTTGGTTTTGTTTTGCATGCCTTGCCGTTCCATGTGCTCCTTGCTGCAAAGGCCAGTTATAGGTGAAGGCAGGGGTCATTTTGTTTGCACCATTAAAGAGAACCTGTAGCTTTATACTGCATGGGCAAAGCAAATGTCCCCCTTTAAAGCCACAATGTGCAGTGAAATCAGAGTAAGCAAGACTGAAGGAGAGGCTGGAGTTTAGCTTTAAGGTCTTGCAGTAGCATTGATGATAAACGATACCAGTCAACGTCTGGCTAGTGAACACCAAGAAGAATCTGCAGACATCACAGCGAAAAATCATAATATAGTTTAAGCAAACACCACCACTTATTGACTGATTGAGTGTCTTGACCTTACTTGCTACACAAATTAATTCCGGGACTCGGGCACTTGAGCGTTCCCCTTTTTTGTTTGTTTCAGGTTCAATCACCCGTTGTCCGAAGACACAGTTACAGTAATACAAGGCGTCTGCCAAGCACAATTAAAATTACAAAACCATGAAATTAAAATGTAGACATTTATTCATTTTTTTAAACCAGCTGAATAAATGAAAAGAGTACAGTGAAAAAGTTTTATGGCTTGAAGTTAAATATGCTGCTTGTCAAAATATCTGACGGTTGGGTGGTTTTCTGATAACAAAGTGGAGGTATTGTTTTGTTCCCCAAACATTCTCGCTATGAAAATCTTCAGGTATAAAAATAAGCCCAGGCGTTTGAAAGTCTAATATCGGCAGGAAAATCGTATTTTAGCATACTGAAAGAGGCTATTAGACTACAGAATGTGACTGACTCATACATAATATATAAAGTAGGGTTTCAGCTTTTGATTGAGCACAGTGGGGTTCCCGTCAAGCCACCGGAACAGGAATTAAAACTTAAGTTTATCTAATGGCATTACAGACAGCAATGAAAGCCTGAGAGTGGTAAGAATATACAATGGGGACGGAAAGTATTCAGACCCCCTTAAATTTTTCACTCTTTGTTATATTGCAACCATTTGCTAAAATCATTTAAGTTCATTTTTTTCCTCATTAATGTATACACAGCACCCCATATTGACAGAAAAACACAGAATTGTTGACATTTTTGCAGATTTATTAAAAAAGAAAAACTGAAATATCACATGGTCCTAAGTATTCAGACCCTTTGCTGTGACACTCATATATTTAACTCAGGTGCTGTCCATTTCTTCTGATCATCCTTGAGATGGTTCTACACCTTCATTTGAGTCCAGCTGTGTTTGATTATACTGATTGGACTTGATTAGGAAAGCCACACACCTGTCTATATAAGACCTTACAGCTCACAGTGCATGTCAGAGCAAATGAGAATCATGAGGTCAAAGGAACTGCCTGAAGAGCTCAGAGACAGAATTGTGGCAAGGCACAGATCTGGCCAAGGTTACAAAAAAATTCTGCTGTACTTAGGGTTCCTAAGAGCACAGTGGCCTCCATAATCCTTAAATGGAAGACGTTTGGGATGACCAGAACCCTTCCTAGAGCTGGCCGTCCGGCCAAATTGAGCTATCGGGGGAGAAGAGCCTTGGTGAGAGAGGTAAAGAAAAACCCAAAGATCACTGTGGCTGAGCTCCAGAGATGTAGTCGGGAGATGGGACAAAGTTGTAGAAAGTCAACCATCACTGCAGCCCTCCACCAGTCAGGCTTTATGGCAGAGTGGCCCGACGGGAGTTTGCTAAAAAAACACCTGAAGGACTCCAAGATGGTGAGAAATAAGATTCTTTGGTCTGATGAGACCAAGATAGAACTTTTTGGCCTTAAGTCTAAGTGGTATGTGTGGAGAAAACCAGGCACTGCTCATCACCTGTCCAATACAGTCCCAACAGTGAAGCATGGTGGTGGCAGCATCATGCTGTGGGGGTGTTTTTCAGCTGCAGGGACAGGATGACTGGTTGCAATCGAGGGAAAGATGAATGAGGCCAAGTACAGGGATATCCTGGATGAAAACCTTCTCCAGTATGCTCAGGACCTCAGACTGGGCCGAAGGTTTACCTTCCAACAAGACAATGACCCTAAGCACACAGCTAAAATAACGAAGGAGTGGCTTCACAACAACTCTGTGACTGTTCTTGAATGGCCCAGCCAGAGCCCTGACTTAAACCCAATTGAGCATCTCTGGAGAGACCTAAAAATGGCTGTCCACCAATGTTTACCATCCAACCTGACAGAACTGGAGAGGATCTGCAAGGAGGAATGGCAGAGGATCCCCAAATCCAGGTGTGAAAAACTTGTTGCATCTTTCCCAAAAAGACTCATGGCTGTATTAGATCAAAAGTGTGCTTCTACTAAATACTGAGCAAAGGGTCTGAATACTTAGGACCATGTGATATTTCAGTTTTTCTTTTTTAATAAATCTGCAAAAATGTCAACAATTCTGTGTTTTTCTGTCAATATGGGGTGCTGTGTGTACATTAATGAGGAAAAAATGAACTTGAATGATTTTAGCAAATGGCTGCACTATAACAAAGAGTAAAAAATTTAAGGGGGTCTGAATACTTTCCTTCCCCACTGTATGTATTTTGTAAAGGCAGGCAGGCGAGCCCCCTGGATATGGGCAGAATAATGAAGCTTGGAGAACTCTGCCTTTTGGTTATCATCAAGTGTAGAACCTGTTCTTATCAGTGTTCAGTAGGGGTGCTCCATCAGCATTCTAGCTTTTTGGCTGGGATGGCTGGCTGTATAGTATTTCTGAGGGTCCTGAGAGACCTTCCTCGTGGGAAGGATTCCGAATTAAGTGCCCAATTAGTAAGGTGGGGGACGGTAGTACCGATCTATAATGAAGGGACCCAAGCAGCCCAGTGCCTCCTGATTTTAGCAGTGTTACCTTTGCTGGCCAGTAGTTGGGAAGGCAGAGAGCCTACAGTGTTAAGAGCCTCTGGAGTGGTGACCAGTATCACTATGGGATCGGGACCTCACTGCCAGAATAGACATTAGGCCACAAACCATTTGTTTTCTCTGCACATCGCCTTAAGGGCTAGACCTTTCGGCCGTGAATGGATCCTTTATTCGCTCACCAAGGACTGAAGTGTATGGGTCTCATGGCCTGCTCTGAAGTCCAGGGGAGGATGTGTGGCCCTTGGGTTCCTTCCACACCCTGCTGGGGGGGGGTCTCTCTTCAGGTCAGTTGGCTTCTGCTGTGTATGAGGAGAGGGGTCTACTAGACCTTTTAGCTAGGTGGACCAGATTGCCTTGCCCCGGTCAACAGCCTTGTGCCCCAGGGGGTCAGGGAGGTCCTTCCTCTTCAGGAGTGGACCATTTTACACACCCTGTGCACTTCTTTGTATGTCTTCACATGCTTGTTTTTGGCTCACATTGTGTTTAGTTTTTTTGCTCCGCACTGTTTGCTTGATAAAGAAAAAAATGGGGAAAATAGTGAAGCTTGGAATAAAATTTGGGTACTTGCTGCATATACCCTTTACCTGTTATTAGTGAGGAAACACATTATTATCATTAAGGGAACAGGGAGGCATTCTTGTCCATTCTTGTTCCATCCCTGTTCCATCCCCGTTCCATCCCTGTTTCATCCAACAATTAGGTGCCTAGTTTCTGAGCAACCAATCACAGAGTCTGAGGCACTGGCATGAGGACTCTGTAGGTGACCCTTATGTAAGGAGGACTCTGTAGGTGACCCTTATGTAAGGAGGACTGATGGGGACCCAATGTAAGGAGGACTCTGATAGGCACCCTGATGTAAGGAGAACTCTGATGAAGACCCTGATTTAAGCAGAACTCTGATCGAGATCCTGATGTAAGAAGGGACCCCTGCTGTAAAAAAATGTCAATGCAAAAAATGTAAACATGAATACTGAATTTACATTAGATGGTCAATATTCAATACTAGCTGCATTCCTGGGCACTGCTATTGGCTGGCTATTAAAATCTACAGGCTGGAGACACACAAGAAGGTAAGCTTCAAAAATCACTTGATTAGTTGCTGCATGGGTTGGAATTACATTGTCTGCACAGGTGCATTTATTTTGCGCATTTGTACATGCCCCATCACTCTCTTCCCTTTTGGACCCCCCCAGTTCAAACATTGCTGTCGTTTCAAAGCCAAATGGTAGAGCTGTATCCTCCTAACACAAAAGATAACGGAGCAGGTTGTGATACAATAATATTGGCTGCCATACTCTTACCTGGCCGATGTGCCTTTGGGGCTGCCATGTTTTGCACCTTTCCTCCGTCCAGGGGTTTAGGGGGCGATGCAGTAAACCTGCATATCCCGGACTCTGAGGGTGTGCTAGAGGTCAGACTGTCCGTGTACTCATTAGTCCCTGCTGTGAGCTGTTCTGATGATGTGTCTGATATGAAGCACTCTGTGATGGTGAACTTGGCGTGTCTCAGCTGCTCCTCCATCTTGGCATGCTCGTACGCCCTTGCTAGCTCTTCATAGGTAGACGAGGCACTTTCCGTGGAGACCATGCTGCTCCTTGCTCTGTCTGCAAAAAGCAAAGTCCATTTCTATTAAAATTCTGTTATTTACTGGTGTCAACAATAACAAATGCCCCCCCTTAACATAGTTTATTAACTGATTGCCTGGTGATCCTGCCAGTAACTCTGTTATTTTTCAATTCCCTTTGACAGACCAAGCGGTCCAGCAAAAGTGGTGGTTAGGGGGTTGAAACAAACCATTTAACACTCTCAGGGGTGCTTACGATGATCAGCAGCTTCTATTCCTTTATAAAAAACCTTTATTCCCAAAAGGAGAAAAAAATACTGTCGTAACTGCTTAAAAAGTTTTAGCTGGAGTTTGGCTTTACACTGTTAATCACTAAGGTAGTGTCCATCTAAATCTACTAGTTGATCCAACGTGGACTGGCAATGCTGCTGTCCAAGGGGATCTCAGTTGCTCCCCCATAGATACAGTGGAGGAGTGAAAGTAGCCACCCTAAGGGCTTGTTCACACTAGTGATTGGGGGGTGGTAAAACCCCATGGTTGAGCCACAGTTTTACCTTCTCTCCCTCATCCCCCTGACCTCCCCCTCTTTAGTAGCAGAGGCAGCAGCTGGGGGTGTACACATGCTGTGGCAAGAATTATATCCTGTTGCTTTCAGCAGGCGTAGCATCCATTGATCGTAACCCATTATTCAAGTGAATGGTGGCACTGCGCAAGCTAAGTTCCCTGTCCCCTGCCAACTCCTACACCCCCCGGGCCAGGGTTGTGGGAATAAGGCCCTTGTCCTCATCAACATGGGGACAAAGTGCTTTGCCTAGGGCCCCCCACCACCATGGCACTGTACCCTCTCCATATTCAGGGCATGTGGAATGGTACAGTATGGTTCAGGAGGGTTGGGGGGTTGCACACGCTCACTCCCTCTATCCTTCCTGGCCAGCCAGGCTGCAAGCCTGGCTAAGTGGATGGTAAGAATTTTGATTTTTTTGCCTGGGATCTCCCTTGAAAATCTCCCCAATTTCTTACTCACCCTGTCCCATATTTTGCCAGAACAAAGCTGGCAACCTTATTTTCACTTTAGTGTAGCACCTTTCCAGCATAGGGTGCTAGGCAAATTTCCTTTTTAGCTCTTTCTGTAGTCAAAGGAACAGTGATTGTTGTGGTCTGTTCAGCGATTTATAGGCTGGGGGTTTGATTGTGTCCCACTGCCTCTGGAAGAAGCTTCCAGAACATAGGGAGGGAGATTCAAATGACCAGCCTGAATATTTAACATGCCTTGGCCAATCTCTTAAGAAGAGTGATCAGAAGGTGACTGGGGAGGTGATAAATAACCCTGGAGATAGTGTTCCCTCTCTTTATGAGGGTTCCAAAACTTAGGGGGATGCCTACTGCTCCTCTAAGGTAGCCCGTTGATTGTGTAGCTATTCTTGAGGCCTCAGTGGTGTGAAGGTGGGTTGAGGATCTAAAGTGATCTTCTGAGGAGCTGACTGTGGGACTTCACCATAGCGGATCGGGTCTGGAGAAGTATTTTCTCCCTCACTGGATTGTGCCTTGGGTAAGCTGGAAGGTGTGCAGCTGTTCTGGGGACTTGTGAGTACTGACTCTGAACTGATTCCTGGTGACTGAGTGAGTTTGGGATAAAAGTGCCACTGTTAGCTTCAACTGAGACGGCTCTCATGGGGGTTATTTACTAAAACTGGAGCATGCAAAATCTGGTGCAGATCTGGATATAAACCAATCAACTTCCAGGTTTTATTGTCAAAGCTACCACGCATTCTGCACCAGATTCTGAGTGCACCAGTTTTAGCAAATCCCCCCATAGGGTCTTAGAATACTATCCATTCCCCGTCTACAGCAGAATCTGAGAGTGTGAGCCAAGAGGAGAGTGTTCTCCTGTTTACTGTGCAGCATTTTGGAGTATCCCATGCCCTAACCCCTCTCCTGTTTAAAGTTCTGCAAGCAATATATTCATAAAGACATCCCCCTAGACCAGTCTTTTTCAACCAGGGTGCATTGAGGTTTCTTCAGGGGTGCCTTGGCGAATTGCCTAAAAATTGATCAAAAATTGTATACAAGCCAGTATGTGGATCAAGCCTGCCTTTTAGTTACACAAAGCCATAGTTTTTCATTATACACCATTATAACTTTCTAGACACTGGCATTCTAACAACCAATGATGTTATCAGTTAATAAGGAGGGTGTCTCTGTTGCCTCCACAGCATCCTTGTTTGACCCTCCTCTGCAGCTCTCCCTCGGCACTGGGGCCACATTAGCTGACTGATGGAGAGAAATTGAAGGAGAAGAGAAACATAGGAATACTAGTCAGTACCAGTGTGCAAAAGTGTATTTGCTTTGGAAGAATAAATCACCTCTAACGTTGGGAGTCCTACGTTGCTGCATTATGCAAAATTATTAGAATAGTTTTTTACATTTTAGAATTGGGTGCCTTGAGACTGTCTATAATTTTAAAGGGTGCCTTGAATGAAAAATGGTTGAGAAACACTGTCCTAGACAGAGTTATTGGAGCCGGTGTGAATGGACTGGTGCTTGTGGCCAGCCTCTATATTATTATGGAAGAACCAGCAACTACTAGCGCTACCATAAAAAGTTCACTCAAAGTGGAAGTTCAGTCAAAACCAGTCTAACGCTAAACCTACTCTCGGCCACATTCTAAACCTAATTTACAGTGCCTTAAAAAAGTATTCATACCCCTTGAAATTTCCCACATTTTGTCATGTTACAACCAAAAACGTAAGTGTATTTTATTGGGATTTTATGTGATAGACCAACACAAAGTGGCACATAATTGTGAAGTGGAAGGAAAATGATAAATGATTTAAAAAGTTTTTTACAAATAAATCTGTGAAAAGTGTGGCGTGTATTTGTATTCAGCCCCCCTGAGTCAATACTTTGTAGAACCTCCTTTCACTGCAATTACAGCTGCAAGTCTTTTTGGGGATGTCTCTACCAGCTTTGCACATCTAGAGAGTGACATTTTTGCCCATTCTTCTTTGCAAAATAGTTCAAGCTCTGTCAGATTGGATGGAGAGCGTCTGTGAACAGCAATTTTCAAGTCTTGCTACAGATTCTCAACTGGATTTAGCTCTGGACTTTAACTGGGCCATTCTAACACATGAATATACTTTGATCTAAATCATTGCATTGTAGCTCTGGCTGTATGTTTAGGGTCATTGTCCTGCTGGAAGATGAACCTCCAACCCAGTCTCAAGTCTTTTGCACACTATAACAGGTTTTCTTCTAAGATTGCCCTGTATTTAGCTCCATCCATCTTCACTTGAACTCTGACCAGCTTCCGTGTCCCTGCTGAAGAAAAGCATCCCCACAACATGATGCTGCGACCACCATGTTTCTCGGTGGGGATGGCGTGTTCAGGGTGATGTGCAGTGTTAGTTTTCCACCACACATAGCGTTTTGCTTTTAGGCCAAAAAGTTCAATTTTGGTCTCATCTGACTAGAGCACCTTCTTCCACATGTTTGCTGTATTCCCCACATGGCTTCTCGCAAACTGCAAGCAGGACTTCTTATGGCTTTCCTTCAGCAATGGCTTTCTTCTTACCACTCTTCCATAAAGGCCAGATTTGTGGAGAGCACTACTAATAGTTGACCTGTGGACAGATTCTCCCACCTGAGCTGTGGATCTCAGCAGCTCCTGCAGAGTTACCATGGGCCTCTTGGCTGCTTCTCTGATGAATGCTCTCCTTGCCCGGCTTGCCAGTTTAGGTGGACGGCCAGGTCTCGGTAGGTTTGCAGTTGTGCCATACTTTTTCCATTTTCGAATGATGAATTGAACAGTGCTCCGTGAGATGTTCAAAGCTTTGGATATTTTTTACAACCTAACCTTACTTTAAACTTCTCCACAACTTTATTCCTGACCTGTCTGGTGTGTTCCTTGGCCTTCATGAAGCTGTTTGTTCACAAATATGTTCTCTAACAAACCTCTGAGATCTTCACAGAACAGCCGTATTTATACTGAGATTTAATTACACACGGGTGGATTCTATTTACTAATTAGATGACTTCTGAAGGCAATTGCTTCCACTAGATTTTAGTTATGGGTATCAGAGTAAAGGGGGCTGAAGACAAATGCAATTTTCAGATATACATTTTTTTTTTAAGTTTCAAAACCATTAATCATTTTTTTTCCATTTCACAATTATCTGCCACTTTGTGTTGGTCTATCACATAAAATCTCAATAAAATACATTTACGTTTTTGGTTGTAACATGACAAAATGTGGAAAATTTCAAGGGGTTATGGATACTTTTTTAAGGCACTGTATCTAGCCCTGTAAAGAAGATACTTACCTCATCTGCAGCCGCTCCAGTCCTACGCTGAGCTGTCAGCGGCGGCTTCAGTGTGTGGGCTTATGCAGGTGAGGCAGCCGACAACGGAAGCCCCATAGTTACTCTATGCGTGACGTCACCTCCCAGGTATTTCACAACCGTTGTCGGCTTTCTTTCTCTACACAGCAGAGAAAGAAGACCTGACCAGTTCAACTTCAGAAAAGGTAAGTATAGCAATTCTTTCTTTACAGGGTTGGATAGATTAGGTTTAGAACGTGGCTGAGAGTAGGTTTGACGTTATATAGGTTTTGTCTGAACTTCCACTTTAACAATCAGCCTGCACTAGCTGTAATCAACCCAGGCTTTATTATGTTCCATGCAGAAAGCAGCATTTTCATAGCAATATTCATAACGCACGGGAGAGTCATAGAGTACCAATCATTTTTTTTTTCGATTCCATCAGACACTCAAAATCCAGAATAAAATGATGCATATTGTGTGTCTGAGAGGAAAAAGCAATCCAGACAATAAATATAATCTTGTATCTCCGGGTAATACAGTTTCTAATCTAGTTTTGTTGGGCGGGCTGATAAATTAAGTTACCATAGGAACAGCAATAAAAATCAGAGATTTACTTTCTGGGAGAATTAGAGAGGGAACTTTTTATCTGCTCCCGGAATTTCACTTTTCTGCGGCTCTAGATTATTCTTATTACTTCTGGGTTCTGTTTAGCATGAGCGTAAGCAGGAGATATAGATCGACTGCAGCCACATGGGTCAGCGAGAGGTCAGAATAATGTATTAAAAATAGGGAACAGCAAAGCGCCATTCTTCACAAATCTGTCTATTTCATTTTGTCGTCGTAAAATCTTGCCGTTTCTTTTTTAATAGGAAACAATTCCCCCCCTCCGCCATCACCACCACCTGTCCTGCCTTGCTGCTAGGGTGCTACTAAGATACTGTTCAGCCATTACAGATCACCCCAACTATAGTGAGGGAAAGAAGTATATGACCCCCTGCGGATATTGTACGTTTGCCCACTGACAAAGAAACGATCAGTCTATAATTTTAATGGTAGGTTTATTTCAACAGTGAGAGACAGAACAACCACAAAAATATCCAGAAAAACGCATTTCAAAAAAGTTATAAATTGATTTGCATTCTTAATGGAGTGAAATAAGGATTTCATCCCCTATCAATCAGCAAGATTTCTGGCTCCCAGGTATCTGCTATACAGGTAACGAGCTGAGATTAATAGCACTCTCTTAAAGGGAGTGCTCCTAATCTCAGCTTGTTCCCTGTATAAAAGACACCTGTCCACAGAAGCAATCAATCAGAATCCAATCTGTCCACCATGGCCAAGACCAAAGAGCTGTCCAAGGATGTCAGGGACAAGATTGTAGACCCACACAAGGCTGGACTGGGCTACAAGACCATCGCCAAGCAGCTTGGTGAGAGGGTGACAACAGTTGGTGCGATTTTTCGCAAATGGAAGAAACACTAAATAACTGTCAATCTCCCTCTGGTCTGGGGCTCCATGCACGATCTCACTTTGTGGAGTTTCAATGATCATAAGAACGGTGAGGAATTAGCCAAGAAATCAAAGGATAATCTTGTCAATGATCTCAAGGCAGCTGGGACCATAGTCACCAAGAAAACAATTGGTAACACACTACGCCGTGAAGGACTGAAAACCTGCAGCGCCTGCAATGTCCTCCTGCTCAAGAAAACACATGTACAGGCCCTTCTGAAGTTTGCTAATGAACATCTGAATGATTCAGAGGAGAACTGGGTGAAAGTGTTGTGGTCAGAATCAGATGAGACCAAAATCGAGCTCTTTGGCATTAACTCAACTCGCTGTGTTTGGAGGAGGAGGAATGCTGCCTATGACCCCAAGAACAACATCCCTACCGTCAAACATGGAGGTGGAAACATTATGCTCTGGGGGGTATTATTCTGCTAAGGAGACAGGACAACTTCACTGCATCGAAGGGACGATGAACGGGGCCATGTACCGTCACATCTTGGGTGAGAACCTCATTCCCTCAGCCAGGGCATTGAAAATGGGTCGTGGATGGGTATTCCAGCATGACAATGACCCAAAACACAGGGCCAAGGCCACAAAGGAGAGGCTCAAGAAGAAGC
Source organism: Lithobates clamitans (assembly GCA_037952925.1). Taxonomy (NCBI): domain Eukaryota; kingdom Metazoa; phylum Chordata; class Amphibia; order Anura; family Ranidae; genus Lithobates; species Lithobates clamitans. The sequence goes on along the minus strand of JBBGZY010000155.1, from coordinate 634,161 downwards.
CCATTAAGGTCATGGAGTGGCTAGCCAGTCTCCAGACCTTAATCCCATAGAAAATATGTGGAGGGAGCTGAAGGTTTGAGTTACCAAACGTCAGCCTCGAAACCCTCATGACTGACTCCTGAAATGTGTGCAAACCTGGTGGGCCAACTACAAGAAATGTCTGACCTCTGTGATTGCCAACAAGGGTTTTGCCACCAAGTACTAAGTCATGTTTTGCGAAGGGGTCAAATACTTATTTCATTCATTGAAATGCCAATCAATTTATAACTTTTTTGAAATGCCTTTTTCTGGATATTTTTGTTGTTATTCTGTTCTTCACTGTTAAAATAAACCTACCATTAAAATTATAGACTGATCATTTCTTTGTCAGTGGGCAAACCTACAAAATCAGCAGGGGATTAAATACTTGTTTCCCTCACTGTATCACAGAAGCAATCTCATTCTCCAATACAAACCCCCTCACATGTGCTTTTGCTCCTCCATCACAGTAGCTCTGAGCTCAGCGATGCTGAGATGGAGGAGATAGTGAACCAAGCATGTGCAGGGCTTTGAGAGTTTGCTCCTGTGATGGTGTGGGTAAGCAGTAACAGCTGGGAGGGTCTTAGCAACACCCTAGAAACAAGGCAGGATGGAGGGGTGGCATCTCGAGGAGTTTTTTAGCCAGGCTTCAGAAGGAATGTAGATGGTAGACACCTAGCATATTCCCCAGATCTTTCTGTGGACTACTTTTGTAGACTATGGGGTAGATTTACTAAAACTGGAGCTCTCAGAATCTGGTACAGCTATGCATGGTAGCCAATCAGCTTCTAACTTCAGCTTCTTCAATTAAGCTTTGACAATAAAACCTGGAAGCTGATTGGTTTCTATGCAGAGCTGCACCAGATTTTGCACTCTCCAGTTTTAGTAAACCTCCCGCTATGTTATAAAGAAGAGGAAAGGAAAAGGAGGGTAACCTGTCTCAGCACATTTTCTGTCCTAGGGTGACAATGCTACTTCTATATACATACAGTAGTTAAGTGAGTGCTGTCACCCTAGACCAGGAAGTGTGTTACTGGCAGGATCACCAGGTGAAAAAAAAAAGCCTGAAAAAGATAACTAATGCAGCTACCACATCTAAGGACTGGTAAGCAGCACAATATTACATTTTTTGGCGGCTTTAGACACATTTTTAAAGAAGGAATCTCACATGTATTACAGACTCCCACAATACCCTCTCCAACCACAGCCTAACTTTCACTGCCATGGCCACCAATGCAGGGAGGATCAAGATGTTAAATTTTGCTGCCAATGACCACCAATATGCAGCAGTGGGGTTATTGAATTTCATTACCAGTGACCATGGGGGGTTAATAATACTGAAACCTGAGCTATCATTGCAGCCACTGCCACCAAAATTGGAGGATATTATTGCACCCAATGACACCAGTGCTGGGGGCTATTATTGTGTCTCCTTACATCAATGCTGGGGGTTATTATTGCATCTACTGACACCAAATGCTGAGAGGTTTTTTATTGAATCCACTGACACCAATGTTGGGAGTTATTAGTGCATCCACTGACACCAATGCTGGGAGTTATTATTGTGTCCACTGACACCAGTATTGGGGATTATTGTTGTGTCCACTGATAACAATGTTTGGGGTAATTATTGCAGTCACTGAACCAACATTGGGGGTTATTGTTGGGTCCACTGATACCAATGTTGAGGGTTATTATTGCACTCAATTACGTCAAAGCTGTGAGTTATTGTGTCCACTGACACCAATGCTGAAAGTTATTATTGCACTCACTGACTCCAAAAAAGTTGGGGGTTATTATTGCGTCCACTGGCACCAATATTGAGGGTTGTTATTGCACTCACTGACATCAACACTGGGTGTTATTATTGCATCCACTGACATTAATCATGAGTAGTTATTATTGGATATACTGATACCAATGTTGAGGGTTATAATTGCACTCACTGACCCCAATATGGGGGGTTATTATTGTGTCCACTGACACCAATGTTGTGCGTTATTATTACACTCGCTGACATCAATATTGGGGGTTATTGTGTCCACCGACACCAATGATGGGAGATTATTATTGGGTCAACTGACACCAATGATGGGGGTTAATATTTTGTCCACTGTCACCAATGTTTGGGGGTTTTGCTGCACTCAGTGATACCAACTCTGGGGGTTATTACTGCCACTAAGACCAATGATGGGGGGGTTATTGTAACTTCACAGTACCAACATTTTTGGGCATTGAGGTGCATTATTGTGCTGCCCTCTGAAAGTATAAGAATCGCACTTGAGATACTTTATAATTTTCAAGTGGACCACTAATGGTCTAAGCCAGCCTTTTTCAACCAGGGTGCCCAGAGGTTTCTTCAGGGGTGCCTTGGCAAAATGCTTAAAAATTGCCCAAAAATAGTATACAAGTCGGCGTGTGGATGAAGCCTGCCTTTTAGTTACACAAAGCCACAGGTTTTTGTGCATCATTACGACCTTCAGACTGCCAACATCCTAACGTCCAATGGTGTCATCAGATAATATGGAGCATATCAATTGCCTGCATAGCATTCTTGTTTGTCCCTACTGTGCCTCTCTCCATCAGCGTTGGGGTCACATTAGCTGAGTGATGGAGAAAAACTAAGAAACATTGGAATACTAGTCAGTACCAATTTGCAAAAGTACAAAAGTATATTTGCTTTGGAAGAATAAATCACTTCTAACATTAGGTGTCCTACTTGTGTGGATGTTGCTGCATTATGTAAAACTATTAGAATAGTCTTTACATTTTAGAATGGGGTGCCTCGAGACTGTCCATGATCTTTAAAAGGTGCCTTGACTGAAAAAAAGTTGAGAAGTATTGGTCTAAGCAGTGGAAGCCTAAGCAACCAGCAATCTGATGAAGGTTGCTTGCCAATGTCAGGGGGCACTTAGTAATAGTACAGTGATTCCACAAAACATTGATCACTGGTGCAAAGCTCTTGGTAGCAAGGAGAAGAAAGATTCATTAGTTGTGTAAAAACTAGTAAAAAATAATAATGCGCATAAAATATTATTAAATAATGAGCACTTTTTTTTACAGTACATTCTGTTTTAAATGGTTAGAATGCAACTGGCTTCATTGTCCTCCTTCTGAAAATGCTGATGCTCCATCATTGGTTTTAGTGGCAAGAATAATGCCCCATCATTGGTATCCGTGGAAGGAATAACGCCCCATCATTGGTATTAGTGGGGAGAATAGTGCCCCATCATTGGTATTAGTGGGAGGAATAGTGCCCCATCATTGGTATTAGTGGGAGGAATAGTACTTCATCATTGGTATTAGTGGGAAGAATAGTGCTCCATCATTGGTATTAGAGGGAGGAATAGTACTTCATCATTGGTATTAGTGGGAGGAATAGTACTTCATCATTGGTATAAGTGGGAGGAATAGTACCCATCATTGGTATTCATGCGAGGAATAATGCCACATTGTGCTATACGCCATAATCAGACAGATTCTTTTGCAGAAAATTACAATATGGTAAATAACGATTGTTGTAGCTTAGCATATTGAGCATACTATCATACACTCAAGAAGCCAGAACAAGCCAGAGCTAGCAAAAGGGCGTCGCGGGTGGCGTTCTGACAGACCACATTCCCTTCACCACTCCTCGTAGGTGGGAACTCCCCTTCAAAGTTATATGATAAAGTATTGTATTCAAGTTACCTGTGTCTTGCGATGGGCTGACACTGTAGCTGTCGCTTTCTTTGTCTACAGAGCCTGTGGCTCTGGGAGTGGGTAGTCTCCAATCTGTGGTCAGTGTGTGTGCGGATATGGTGGGATGCGGTCTGTTCAATGTCCATTGGCTGGCATATCTGTTCCGAGCTGCTGGGCCGGCCTTGGCGTTCTTTCTAGTGGTTGGATCTGTGAGAGGCCAAAAAATTAATGGTCATGAAAAAGATACACACTTGAACAAGATATAAAGAGAAACATGCAAGCAAAAAGGTATACCTGCAAGAGAGAAGAAGATAAAAAGAGAGAGAGGGAGAAAATGAAAAAGAGAGACAAAGAGAGAAATAAGGACAGAGGGAGAGAGAAGGAAAGAGAAAGAGAGAAAGGGAGGCAGAAGGAAAGGAGAGAGAGAGAGAGAGAGAGAGAGAGAGAGAGAGAGAGAGAGAGAGAGAGAGAGAGAGAGAGAGAGAGAGAGAGAGAGAGAGAGAGAGAGAGAGAGAGAGAGAGAGAGAGAGAGAGAGAGAGAGAAGGAAAGAGAGAAAGAAGGAATGAGACAGAGAGAGAGAGAGAGAGAGAGAGAGAGAGAGAGAGAGAGAGAGATGGGGAGGCAGAAGGAAAGAGAGAAAGAAGGAATGAGAGAGAGAGAGAGAGAGAGAGAGAGAGATGGGGAGGGGGAGAGAAAGAGGGGGACAGAGAGAGGGGGGGGAGAAGGAGGAAAGAGAAAAAGAAAGGGAGAGAGAAAAAGGAAAGAAAGAGAAGAAGAGAGAGAGAAAAAGACAGAAGGAAAGAGAGAGAGAATGAAAGATAGACGGAAATAAGAAAAAAAAGAGAAAGAGAAGGAAGGAAAGAGAGAGAAAGAAGGAAGAAGAGCGAAAAGGAAAGTAAGAGAGAAAGAAGGACAGATAGAGAGAGAGAGAGCGAGAGAGAAAGAAATAGAAAAAGAGAGAGGACAGAGAGAGAGAATGAAAGAGGGAGAGAAAGAAGGAAAGATTGAAAGAAGGAAGGAAAGAGAGAGAAGGAAAGCAAGAAAAAGAAAAAAGGAAAGAGAGAGAAAGAGCGAGAGAAGGAAAGAAAGAGAAAGAGAGGGAAGGAAAGAAAGAGAAAAAAAGAGAATGGAGAGAGAGAGGGGGGAGGGGGAGAGAAAGAAAGAGCGAGAGACGGAAAGAGAGAGGAGAAAAGAAATAGAAAGAGAAATAGAAAGAAAGAGAAAGAGAGAGAGGGGGAGAAAGGGAGGGGGAGAGAGAGAGAAAGAAAGAAAGAAAGAAAGAAAGAAAGAAAGAAAGAAAGAAAGAAAGAAAGAAAGAAAGAAAGAAAGAAAGAGAGAGAGATGGGGGGGGGGAGAGAAAGAGGGGGAGAGAAAGAGGGGGAGAGAGAGAAAGAGAGAAAGAGAGAGAAAAAAAGGGGGGGAAAGAGAGAGAGGGGGGAGAGAAAGAGGGGGAGAGAGAGAGAGAGAGAGAGAGAGAGAGAGAGAAAGAAAGGGGGGGGGAGAAAGAAAGGGGGGGAGAGAAGGAGAGAGGGGGGGAGAGAGAGACTGTACATAGCGGAGAGCGATGGGGACAGACAGAGAAATATTGGATGGATGGAGAGATAGCTATGCAGTTAGACATATTGGAGATGGATAGATAGATTTGAGTCAAAGAGACAAAAAGAAGAACAGATGAAAGATAGAGATGTGTGAGAGATATAAATATAATGTACACACATAGTACACACCGTTAGATAAATGTGTGCACGCCTATATACTTTAAATTATCATTGATCGAACAGAACACATCACAGCATGTGACAACCAAGATATGACCAGTGATTTATGTGGTCATTTATGTTTTGGAGCCGATACTAAATGGACGTAAGCAGCACCATAAATAATCCAATGATGAATTAGGAGAGCAGTCCTGCAGGCAGGTAGACGCAGACCCCGAGTGTCAGCTCTGATGGTTGTCTGCGTTTCCTCTGATCAGTTGGGATGTCGGCGGCGCTCCCTGCGTTCTATTGTCCTGTGACTGCGCTCCCTGAGAATTCCCTGTAATTTGGAGATGTCACATCTGCAGAGATGAATGGTATTTTTAGCCTGGCTAGACTAAGCTGTTTCCAGAGACAAATAAAGTGGCTTTAACCCCTGATAGGCTGGCAGAAGGAAAACAATATTATTCTGCAATGTCTTCTCACACCCTGCTGTGTTATTTCTACAATTCTAAGCTGTATATATTGTTGGTTTGGAAACAGCCAGAGGGGGCTGAAGCTCCTTCATTGAACATCCATCTAACTATTAATTTATGTAACTTAATATTGTGAATTTTATTATACCATAGAAATACAATACAGTATCTCACAAAAGTGAGTACACCCCTCACATTTTTGTAAATATTTTATTCTTTCTTTTGATGTGACAACACTGAAGAAATGACACTTTGCTACAATGTAAAGTAGTGAGTGTGCAGCTTGTATAACAGTGTAAATTTGCTGTCCCCTAAAAATAACTCAACACACAGCCATTAATGTCTAAACTGCTGGCAACAAAAGTGAGTACACCCCTAAGTAAAAATGTCCAAATTGGGCCCAATTAGCCATTTCCCTCCCCAGTGTCATGTGACTTGTTATGCCCCGTATACACGGTCGGATTTTCCGACGGAAAATGTGTCATAGGACCTTGTTGTCGGAAATTCCGACCGTGTGTAGGCTCCATCACACATTTTCCATCGGATTTTCCGACACACAAAGTTTGAGAGCAGGCTATAAAATTTACCGACAACAAAATCCGTTGTCGGAATTTCCAATCGTGTGTACACAAATCTGACGCACAAAGTGCCACGCATGCTCGTAATAAAGAAAGAGATGAAAGCTATTGGCTACTGCCTCGTTTATAGTCCCGATGTACGTGTTTTACGTCACCACGTTCAGAATGATCGGATTTTCTGACAACTTTGTGTGACCGTGTGTATGCAAGACAAGTTTGAGCCAACATCCGTTGGAAAAAGTCCTAGGATTTTGTTGTCGGAATGTCCGATCAATGTCTGACCGTGTGTACGGGGCATTAGTGTTACAAGCTTTCAGATGTGAATGGGGAGCAGGTGTGTTAAATTTGGTGTTATCGCTCTCACTCTCCCTTACTGGTTACTGGAAGTTCAACATGACACCTCATGGCAAAGAGCTCTCTGAGGATCTGAAAAAAAAAAAAAATTATTGCTCAACATAAAGATGGCCTAGGCTATACGAAGATTGCTAAGACCCTGAAACTGAGCTGCAGCATGGTGGCCATACAGCGGTTTAACAGGTCAGGTTCTACTCAGAACAGGCCTCACCATGGTCGACCAAAGAAGTTGAGTGCACGTGTCCAGCATCATATCCAGAGGTTGTCTTTGGGAAATAGATATATGAGTGCTGCCAGCATTGCTACAGAGGTTGAAGGGGTGGGGGGTCAGCCTGTCAGTGCTCAGACCATACGCCGCATACTGCATCAAATTGGTCTGCATGGCTGTTGTCCCAGAAGGAAGCCTCTTCTAAAGATGATGCACAAGAAAGCCTGCAAACAGTTTGCTGAAGATAAGCAGACTAAGGACATGGATTACTGGAACCATGTCCTCTGGTCTGATGAGACCAAGATAAACTTATTTGGTTCAGATGGTGTCAAGCGTGTGTGGCGGCAACCAGGTGAGGGGTACAAAGACAAGTGTGTCTTACCTACAGTCAAGCATGGTGAGAGTGTCATGGTCTGGGGCTACATGAGTGCTGCCAGCACTGGGGAGCTACAGTTCATTGAGGGAACCATCAATGCCAACATGTACTGTGACATATTGAAGCAGAGCATGATCCCCTCCCTTCGGAGACTGGGCTGCAGGGCAGTATTCCAACATGATAACGACCCCAAACACACCTCCAAGACGACCACTGCCTTGCTAAAGAAGCTTAAGGTAAAGGTGATGGACTAGCCCATGTCTCCAGACCTAAACCCTATTGAGCATCTGTGGGGCATCCTCAACTGGAAGGTGTTGGAGTGCAAGGTTTCTAACATCCATCAGCTCCGTGATGTTGTCGTGGAGGAGTGGAAGAGGACTCCAGTGGCAACCTGTGAAGCTCTGATGAACTCCATGCCCAAGAGGGTTAAGACAGTGCTGGAAAATAATGGTGGCCACACAAAATATTGACAATTTGGGCCCAATTTGGACATTTTCACTTAGGGGTGTACTCATTTTTGTTGCCAGCTGTTAGACATTAATGGCTGTGTGTTAAGTTATTTTGAGGGGACAGTAAATTTACACTGTTATGCAAGCTGTACACTCACTACTTTACATTGTAGCAAAGTGTCATTTCTTCAGTATTGTCACATGAAAATATATAATAAAATATTTACAACAATGTGAGGGGTGTACTCACTTTTGTGAGGTACTGTATATGGGGCCTGTTAATGTGAAAAAGGATTTGAATATCTGTCCATTTACTTCTGAAATATACACACTGATGACTAATCTGGGTGGTTCCCAATCATGTGATCGCTATGTCAGCTTTGACATCATGATTACATACAGGCTGAAGGCTTCGTTGGAAAAAAGCCCTCACACCTTCAAGCAATGAGAATGCAGCCTAGCTATTCACTAGTGACCAGTGACATCCCTGAGAATGTAGCCTATCCATTCACAAGAGACCAGTAACATGACTGGGAATGCAGCCTATCTCTTCACATTAGACCTGTGACATCACTGAGAATGTAGCCTATCCATTCATTACAGACCTGTGACATTACTGGGAATGTAGCCTATCCATTCATTAGAGATCAGTGACATCACTGAGAATGTAGCCTATCCATTCATTATAGATCAGTGACATCACTGAGAATGTAGCCTATCCATTCACTAGAGACCAGTGACATCACTGAGAACGTAGCCTATCCATTCATTACAGACCAGTGACATCACTGAGAATGTAGCCTATCCATTCATTAGAGATCTGTGACATCACTGGAAATGTAGCCTATCCATTTACAAGAGACCAGTGGCATCACTGAGAATGTAGTCTATGCATTCACTTTAGACCAGTGACATCACTTGGAATGTAGCCTATTTATTCACCAGAGGCCAGTGACACCACTGAGAATGCAGCCTATGCATTTGCTAAAGACCAGTGACATTAGTGATTATGCAGCCTATCAATTCACTGGAAACTGGTGACATCACAGAAAATGTAGCCTATCCATTCACTAGAGACCAGTGACATCACTAAGAATGCCGTCTATCCGTTTACTAGAGACCAGTGACATCACTATAGTAAAGCCTACCTATTTTATAAAGGCCATTGATATCACTTAGTGTGGCCCACATACAGTATTACAAGAGGCCAGTGACTTATATGTAAAAGGGTTAATTGTTTCCTCTCCTGAATCTTGCACTCTGCATATCTCCAGGGTAAAATTAAAAATGCAAACTTACAGTTTAATTTTGCAAATGATTTTTTTTTTTTTTTTGCTGTTCAATCAATTAATCATACAGCTAAGAGCTTTTTCAAAATAACTCAATATATTATTAAAAGCAATTCCAGCTGATTAAGGAAATGCAAATAATTTACCAGGCTTGAAATTGGCAAATTAATTAATGGAGTCCTACTGTGCACAACTTCAGTTTCAGGAAAGTGAGGCACTTGCAGGCCTGTGTCCATAGAGTACATGTACTGTGGTCTCTAGCCTGGATTTGCAGCTTCTTCCCCCCACAGTCTAAAGCCGGTTCTGTCACACGTAAGCTGAATACACAAGGAAAGGCCTTCATTACCCATGAAAGGATATGTCTAACAAAAAGTGATGCTTGAATTTTACGTGGAGGCTGACTTCCATCAGCTCTTTACATCGTTTAGGGACTGCGGTGTCAAGATCTAAGAGTTCTTACTGTACGTTACAAAGAGTTCAACAGACTACATAAAATAGGGAATGTCTATAAAGTTGCCTTTTCAGCTCCCTCTATTTAAACTTCTGTACAAAGAAGCTGCTCTCCAGTTTCATAATTCATGTATTTCAATTTAGGCAACCTGAAAAAAATGTTCTTTTATCACGATTGTAATTTTCTAAAAATTGGACAGAGCCCAGGAGAAGTTTCTGTACTGAAATGTACCATTATATGACAGTCTGTTCAGTTCTATGCTCTGTACATAGAATGAATGCTGTGAGTGCCTCCGATATCAGCCATGGTTCCAAGAAAAATACCTTTCTGTTGCCTTGAGCCTCATAGTATATATCTGGAGTGTGGGATCATCTAAGGCAGGGGTCTCCAAACTATGGCCCTCCAGTTGTTCAGGAACTACAATTCCCATCATGCCTAGTCATGTCTGTGAATTCCATAGTTTTACAATGCCTCATGGGACGTGTAGTTCCGTAACAGATGGAGGGCCGTAGTTTGGAGATCCCTGATCTAAGGCACTGATGCCTATGACTGCTCACGATATCTGGAGTGCGATGTGGTGATGTCACTGCTGTGTTGCTCGCTGTTCTCCTTGCTGGAGAGGAAACCGTACCTGTAGACCTGTGGTGGAAGGATCTTCCTGCTTCTGCTTCATCCATGCTGAGGTTCTGTGCTTTCTCCACCTCTCCTGCTGCTTCCTGAATACTCCCTCACCAGTCATCAAGGGGATAGCTCTAACAGGAGTAAGGAAACCCTGCTCCTCTACCAAGATGGCTGCATCCACACACAGACATAGTGCAGCAAGATAAGTCAATAATGGGGGAAAGATCAGATGCAGAAAGACCACAGGTAAATTGAGTGACTGGTCCTTGTCTTTTTTTTTTTGGGGGGGGGGTACATCTTTAACGGTATAGATCCTCTTTACATTTAATTTCTTTTTATTTCTAATTGTATAACTACATATTATTATTAGTCACTGACATTATATCAGGAGGCTTAGGAACCTTTCATATGAACGCCCTCTGTCCTGTCTCAGTAGGGAATCCTAGACTGATCCCCTGCTGAGTCTGATCAGAATGAAAATGGATGTCACATACAGCAAAGAAAATAAGTATTAAACATGTCACCATTTTTCTAGGTAAATGTGTTTCTAAAGTTGCTATTGGCATGAAATTTTCCTGACATGTCGGTAACAACCCATGCAAGCTACACATACAAAGAAACCAAAACAAATACATTCAGACATTAAGTTATGTGTAATAAAATGGAATGACACAGGGAATAAGTATTGAACAGTCTAACTGAAATCTAATACTTGGTACAAAATCCTTTGTTGGTATTGACAGATTCAAGACGCCTCCTGTATGGAGAAACTAGTCGCATGCGTTGCTCGGGTGTGATTTTGGCCCATTCTTCCACACAGTCTTCAAATCTTGAAGGTTTTGTGAGCCTCTTCTATGAATTCTGATCTTTAGTTCTTTCCATAGATTTTCTATTGGATTCAAGTCAGGTGGGCAATTCTAACAGCTTTATTTTCTTTCTTTGAAACCAATTGAGAGTTTCTTTGACTTTGTGTTTGGGATCATTGTCTTGCTTAAATGTCCACCCTCGTTCCATCTTCATCATCCTGGTAGATGGCAGCAAGAATGTCTTGGTACATTTTTCCATTTATTCTTCCTTCAAAGATATGAAGTTTGCCAGTACTGTATGCTGAATAACAGCCCCACACTATGATGTTTCCTCCTCCAAACTTCACTGTTGGTATCGGGGTGTTTTTGGGGTGATGTGCTATTTGAACTCAAAACATAGTGTGTATTATGGCTTCCAAAGAGTTCAATTTTGGTCTCATCTGACCAGACTATATTCTCCCAGTATTTCACAGGCTTGTCTAAATGTTGTGCAACAAATTTTAAACGAGCTTCAACATGCTTTTTCTTCAGCAATGAAGTCTTGTGTGGTGAGCGTGCATACAGGCCATGGCGGTTGAGTGCATTACTTATTGTTTTCTTTGAAACAATTGTATCTGCTAATTCCAGATCTTTCTGAAGCTCTCCACAAATGGTCCTTGGCTCTTGGACAACTCTTCTGATAATTCTTTTCACACCTCTGTCAGAAATCCTGCGAGGAGCACTTGGTCGTAGCCGGTTTATGGTGAAATTATGTTCATTTCCACTTCCAGGTTATGGCCCCAACAGTGCTCCCTGGAACATTCAGAAGTTTAGAAATCCTTCTGTAACCAATATTATCAGTATGTTTTGCAACAATAAGTTTGTGAAGGCCTTGAGAGAGCTCTTTGCTTTTACCCATCATGAGATGTTTCTTTTGTGACACCTTGGTAATGAGACACCTTTTTACAGGCCATCAGTTGAGACTGAACCAGCTGATATTAACTTCCACTGACAAGGGACAGGATTACTTTTTAATTACTGATAGATTTCAACTGGTGTCTTGGCTTTCCATGCCTTTTGCCCCTCCCTTTCTTCACGTGTTCAATACCTTTTCCCTGTGTCATTCCATTTTATTAAACATAACCTTATTTCTGAACTTATTTGGTTTGGTTTCTTTGTATGTATGGATTGCATGGGTTGTTACCTACATGTGGTGAAAATTTCATGTCAACAGTACCTTTATAAATAGATTTACCTAGAAAAATAGTGACGACGTTCAATACTTATTTGCCCCACTGTATGTTACATCCATGTCCACCCGATTTCCCTCCACCTCGTGATGGAAAAAAAAATTACTCCTCGTGGCAGATGCTGTCAGCATCCCTGAGTCTTCCGCTGTCTCTCCACTGCACAGTTGTAGATGGCAGCGGACGGGTGAGCCTCCTCACCGGGCCGGTTTGTGCTGTTAACCTGCTGTTCCAATACATCGTTCTTCGCAAACCGGGACTCTGTGTGCTTATTGCCTACCACACCATGCTGCACCTACCCAATAGTTTGACTGGGTAGATGTCTCCTATCACTTCCAATCTCAGAGAAACAACAGGAAGTGAGAGGAAACCTCACCAAAGTGAGGGGTAATTTTGCCTTTGACAGCTGTCACCAGAACAAGTCTCCCCTTTGAGAGACTCCCCTTCTATACCTCTTCTGACAAATTTTAGATTTGCCCTCATTGTTTTGGTTTTGGGGCTGATGGTCACTAGAACAAATAACGAACCTGACTCTCTCCAGCATGGTCATAACAGTAAAAAACTGGTATAGGTTCTAAACCCTTTATGACTATAGCCACTAAAAATACACTTTTAGAATTTGAGTAGGAGAGTCAAGGGAAGGAGGGAGATCCAGGATGTTTGTTGAAAGTAAACAGAACATTTCCATTGTAAATGTTACTGGAGATGGCTTGAAGCAAGTGGGTGCTGTAGCAACTACCAGCTGGAAACTGGTATCAACACAAGTCAAAACATATATTGGCAGCACACCATGGATCTTCAACATAGCATGTAAAAATGTATTAAAGCGATCACATCACAGCAGTAAATGTTGACGTTTCGGGACCATGCAGGACCCCATGTGACGCCTGATGAAGGGGTTCTGCATGGCTCTGAAGCTTTGTAATTTACTGCTGTGATGTGTTTCCTGTAATAAATTGTTGGACGCTATATTAAAGATCCATGATGTGCCAGTGATATATGTTTTGGCGTTCGTTAAAAATAAATATAAGTACATTTTTTAAAATTACATAAAAAGTGATTGTAAAGTCTCAAGGTTTTTCACCTTAATGCATTCTATGCATCAAGGCAGTGGCCATGCGCCCGACCCCTAATCTACATGCAGGGAGCCGGACACATGGATTCCAATTTTTTTTTTTTTTTTTTCAAAGCACATGATTTGAGGCTCTAATTGGCTTCAAAATGGGTGGGATCGGGGAGCAGAGCACTGTGCTTGGAGCCCACCCAGTTGTGTGACATTAGTGAATTAATATTTGCTAATGTCTTCCTGTTTCTCCTCCCGGACAATCAGGAAGTGGGTGCTGCGACACAATTGGCAGCTAGACCTAAGACCCCATTGGCAACGAGCCCCAAGTCTTGACAGGCCGGGAGGAGAAGCAACCGCCGGGACTCAGGAGGAGACGCAGGGCTGGATGGGGTAAGTGCTGGGCTGGCGGGGGGGCCTGGCGGGCGACGGACGAGAGATGCAGTGATCGAGCGACGAGGAGGGTAAACAGTGATCGAGCTAGCGCTGGGGGTGGTTTGGCGGCAGCTTGGGGGGGGGGGGGGCTGGGGCCGCCCCCCAAGAAAATTGAGCATTAGCCGCCACTGCATCAAGGGGAAAAACCTTATTTGCTGCAGCTTCCCCCAGACCCACCCCTTTTTTCTTACCTGGGCCTGATCCAATCCAGCGATGTGCACGAGAGCCCAGTGGCTCCAGCCTCTGTCTTTCTCCTCATTGGATATTCTATGTATTAAGGTGAAAAACCTTCTTTGCTGCAGCTGCCCCCAGACCCCCCCCCCCCCCCCTTTTTCTTACCTAAGCCCGTTTCGATCCCGTGATGTGCACGAGCCCAGCAGCTCCAGCTGATGTCTCACTTCTCATTGGACAGATCGATAACAGCAGGAGCCATTGGCTCCCACTGCTGTCACTCAAATCCAGTGACACGGGAGCGGGGTTGAGACCCGCTGTCTGTGTCAGTGGATGCAGCAGCAGGACTCGGGAGTGACCCCGCATAGGTTCCCCCATGGTAAGCAGCTTTCCGTGGGGGCACCCGATGAAGAGGAGAAACCAGGATCACTATCGGGGCTGCTCTGTGCAAAACCCATGCACAGAGTAGGTGAGTATAACATGTTTGTTATTTTTATAAAAAAAAAACAAAACAAAAACCTTTACAACCCCTTTAAAAATAAAGAACATATATACTATTGAGTTGAAGAGGAAACATATTTTATCTTAGAACGATACGTTCCTTTTAGGTTGATGGATCCTTTAAAATGAGTAAAAACAGAGAATAAAAAAAAAAAACTTTTAAACAACGTTATTAAATGTACACTCACTTGTTCCAGGGCGAGCATCAGAAACGTCCACCAAGGGCCCCGTAGCCTGCGAGACAGACTGGTAATGCACTGTGTGAGTCACAGTTAATGACTTCTGTTTTGATGACTCGCCAAAGTCGGCATCAGTCAATAGCACCGTCGATCTGTCATCTGGAAGGCAGAGAAGATTTAGCATTAGACCAAGATATAAGGGGCTTAAAACCTTAATGCTGGCATAACAGAAAGGTGACTGATTTAAAGCTGTGCTCCTACATTAATTAAGAGGAGTATTTAACGCACAGCTTCTTGCAGTTCTGCCATATTAGATGCATTTAAGAATGCCAGAATTAATTGCTTGAACATAAATCTTAAGTATAGGAAGGAGAGTGATATATGATGGTTAAGTGATGGCATGGACATACCAGCCAGTATGCTTATCACAGCTAAATGGACCACTATGTAGGCCCTTCAGGAGAGAGAGAGAGAAAAAAAAAACGCATTTAAAGCATTTATAATGATTACTTCCTACCCAAAAAGGAGAATTGTGCAGTGTGTTGTTAGCTGCATCAACATGAGAGAAAGTATTTTGCTCATCATCGAATAAAGATAAAGCACTACATCCCTTGAAAGATAATTTAGAAATTTGAAGATGTATTTGGGATTTTTAAGGTGCAAAATTATAACAAAATCGTTTATAAAAGGTAGAAATTTTTTAGAACATTAAAAACAGACATACAAATGGTAAGCATTGATATTACAAAACTAATATAAGTGCTGACTGATTTCATCTCTACATGTTTCGCCTTGGTAATTGGCTTCTTCAGGAGAATTTATTGATATCAGACACAGTGAGCACTAGAAGTAGAAAGAATTTTTAGAAAGATAGTCACTGTTGATTGTCCTATCTTTCTTAAAATACTTTCTACTTCTAGAGCTCACTGTGTCTGATATCACTAAATTCTCCCGAAGAAGCCAATTACCAAGGCGAAACATGTAGAGATGAAATCAGTCAGCACTTATATTAGTACTGTAATATCAATGCTTACCCTTTGTATGTCTGTTTTTAATGTTCTAATAAATTTCTACCTTTTATACACGATTTTGTTACAATTTTGCACCTTAAAAATCCCAAATACATCTTCAAATTTCTAAAAAAAAGCTGCATCAACATGTTTTTCTCTATTTGCAGAATCTGTAATGGAATAAACATGGGGAAATGCACATTTATTGCACAGATGTGCTAGAATTATTCACAATTGTGGTAATGTCTGCTCTATATGTGGTGTATTGCATTGCCATTTACTGTAAATACCACACTAATTCATTGTACAGTAGAGGGCAATGCATGGCTGCATTGTTAACAAACTAACAAACGGTCATTTTTGTATTTTTGCCTAATGCAAAGTGTTGGCAGCCCATGCCCATTCTTTATCAATTAACTGCAACAAAGAAAGCAAAACTTCTGCCATGCAGTGCCCCCCCCCCCCAACTGCAAGGGCTGAATGTTTGTTTAGGTTGAGTGAATGGGGCTGCACCACAACCGCACTGCAATTCAGAACCGCCATGGTGGAATGGCATTTTGAGGGATGCCTTCTGAAAAACAGTCTACCACAAACCACTTTGAAGAGGATTGGCTATGTTATTCGTTTGTGTGAATGAGCCCTTACTTACCCAATCCTCCGTTCTCAAAGGCTCCTCTGCTTTTTAAGACCAATCCTACAGCCTCTTTTCCCCCCATGCTAAAGCAGTTGGATGCTCTCTGGTGTCATCAATACCGATGGAGGATCTACACTCACCACTTTATTAGGTACACCTGTTTAATTGCTTGGTAACACAAATTGCTAATCAACCAATTACATGGCAGCAACTTAATGCATTAGGGCAGACGTGGTGAAGACTTTTTGCTGAAGTTCAAACCGAGCATCGGAATAGGGAAGAAAGGTTGTTTAAGTGACTTTGAACGTGGTATGTTTGTTGGTACCAGACAGGCTGGTCTGAGTATTTAAAAACATGCTGATCTGCTGGGATTTTAATGCACAACCATCTCTCGGGTTTACAGAGAATGGCCTGAAAGAAAGAAATATCCGGTGAGCGGCAGTTATGTGGACGAAAATGCCTTGTTGATGTCAGAGGAGAATGGGCAGACTGGTTCGAGATGATAGAAAGGCAACAGTAACTCAAATAACCACTCACTACAACCAAGGTATGCAGAATACCATTTCTGAATGCACAACATATCGAACCTTGAAGCAGATGGGCTACAGCAGCAGAAGACCAGACCGGGGGCCACTCCTGTCAGCTAAGAACAGGAAACTGAGGCTACAAATCACACAGGCTCACCAAAATTGGACAATAGAAGATTGGAAAAATGTTGTTAGGTTTCAATTTCAGGTGTGACATTCAGATGGTCGGGTCAGAATTTGGCATAAAGAACATGAAAGCATGGATCCATCCAGCCTTGTATCAACGGTTCACGCTGGTGGTGGTGGTGTAATGGTGTGGGGGGGGGGGGTATTTTCTTGGCACACTTTGGGCCCCTTAGTACCATGGGCTATCTGAGTATAGGGGATTGTCCATCACCTTATGACTACAGTGTACCCATCTTCTGATGGCTCCTTCCAGCAGGATAATGCACCATGTCACAAAGATCAAATCATCTCACCACTGGTTTCTTGAGCACAACAATGAGGTCTCTGTACTCCAATGGCCTCCACAGTCACCAGATCTCAATCCAATAGAGGACCTTTGGGATCCGGAGGAATTGGAGATAAACAGCATGGATGTGCAGCCGACAAATCTGCAGAAACTGTGTGATGTTATCATGTCACTATGGACCAAAATCTCTGAGGAATGTATCCAACACCTTGTTGAATTTATGCCACAAAGAATGAAGGCAGTTCTGAAAGCAAAAGGGGGTTCAACCCGGTACTAGCAAGGTGTACCTAATAAAGTGAGTGTATAACGCATTGGATGTGAGAACGCCAAGGGGCAGTCCAATGCTGAAGTATAAGGGAGCATGGTCTACTGGGGGAGTGGAGACTTTGGTAAGTATATAAATGAGTATTCAACCCTTTGCAGTTCGGAGCAGCCCCAGTGCAAGAGGGAATTTTCACTTTTCCTGGGTTAATCTTTTACGCAACACATAATCAAGTGCAATGTAATGTGTGTTGACACTACAAAGGATTGCTAATGTGTGAATCCAAATTTTTTTTTTTCGTTTTATGTTGCCGTGTCATACACTTATTGTACACACGATTGCAGATTCCGACAACAAAATCCATGTTCTTTTTCCGGCGGATGTTGGCTTAAAGCGGGGGTCCACCTATCTATCATTTTTTTTTTTTTTTAGTTCATTCACAAACTTTTCTTCTCAGCATTACATACTCACATACTGTGTGTAATATGTCCGCCTGTGTCAGATTTCGTCGGAAAGAATAACTTATATTATTCACTGCAGGCGGTTTCCATCTTCATTGTGGGCATTTGAAGCCCACAAGCATTTATTTCCTGGATGTGGTGAATGCTGTGCTCCCAGCATTCACCGCTCTTTCCCGCACATGCTCAGTGACATCCTGGGAAGCCTGAGACTAGCTCCCAGGAGTCTGGGAGAGACTAGAAACACGCCTACTCCCACGGGAGGAGAACCAGGAAGTGCAAAGAAGAATAGAAAAATAAAAGGTAATTACAGCGATTTAATTTTTTTTAAATGACATGTCAGCATCTAGGCAAGGAAGAGAATACATACAGATATTGTTCAAAATTTGGGTGGAACCCCGCTTTAAACTTGTCTTGCATACACACGGTCACACAAATCTTGACGGAAATTCCGAACGTTAAGAACACGGTGACGTACAACACGTACGACGAGCTGAGAAAAATGAAGTTCAATAGCCAGTGCGGCTCTTCTGCTTGATTCCGAGCATGCGTGGAACTTTGTGTGTGGAACTTTGTGTACACAGGATCGGAATTTACGAGAACGGATTTTGTTGTCGGAAAATTTGAGATCGAGATCTCAAATTTTGTTTGTCGGAAGTTCCGACGGAAAATGTCCGATGGAGCCTACACACGGTCGGAATTTCCAACAACAAGCTCCCATCGAACATTTCCCGTTGGAAAATCCGACTGTGTGTACGGGGCATTAAAATACAAAATGTTCACATTTCAGTGCAAAGCACTTTTAAGAAGATGACATGGGCAAACGGACCGCTCTGCTTACAAAGCAGGAAAATCCCATTAAATGAGCAAAAAGTCTAGCATAGGAATGGAAATTCTTACTGTATGTTCCAGGCCATTAGCAGAGTAACATAAGCTTCTATAGCTTTGTGTACGGTGAAGAGGGCAGAACTGCAAAGTATTAATTGAAGCAGAAACTTTTCTCGTGTTGGTTTTGTGGCTGATCCCTGACACGAATGCAGAGGATTGTTTATATGTGCAGCTCTATATATAACATGGGTTTTCATCACAGATTGAAATAATCTTTGAACTGTGGTGCCGTTTGGAAAAGTGAAATTTGCAACTGAAAATTTAAAGTTAGGAAGTCGCATGGGGGTCAAACATATTATATTCATTATGGAACATTTGTCTGGGGCGGCGGGTAAAAGAAAAAAATGATTAAAAAAAAGAACAATAAATGCTGGATATGGTGAAATCCGAAAAGCAGCATTTTAAAAAGATGACTTGTATTTGAGCTTCATTTTGTCATCAAATCCTGTTTTTGCCATGTGTGGTTGTATTGCATATTCATATTATATCAGAAACAATGTATTGCAAAAGGTGAGATTAAATCATAAAAGAGCACAAGCTGAGTTGTGGTACAGCAATTTCACTTCTGGATCCAGTAAAGCCGATACACACTGTTGAATTATGAATGATCCAGCTGATTTTAGTTAAATACAATGACAGCTTCATGTCTACAGCAACAGCAGACACCCCCGGGTCAGAAAAAAGAACAATCTCCTGCACTCAAGAATGGTGCAATGGTGGTGGATGGATCACCTTGATAATGCCAATACTGGCACAGGCTTTGCTGCCCCCCCTAAGGGTCAGGGGAGAACCTAGTCGAAGCACCGTAAAACTAAGAAAAGAGGGCACACCAGCCTTAGGCATTACGTAAATGGTATCTTTAAAAATACAATAAAAAGATGTTTACTCACCAACAACTCAGTGGTAAAAGCCTTTCAGAGTCCACAATATATAAAAAGCAACCAGGTCACCGAGACTAGTCCCAGCAAGCCAGAGGACCTTCCAGATGGCTGGCATGTTTCTGGGGAAGATCCCCTCTTCCTCAGAGTCAAACTCAGATATTGTATTGACAGTCTCCTGCAACTGTCAATGCAACATCTCACATTGGCTCTGAGGAAGAGGGGATCTCCTCTTGAAACGCATCAGCCATCTGGAAGATCCTCCTACTTGCTGGGTCTAGTTTCAGTGATCTAGTTGCTTTTTTATAAACTGTGGACTCTGATATGCTTTTACCAGTTGAATGGAATTTTGGGAACCTGGTCCCCAACCAAGGTTCACCAGGGGCAAGGAAGCAAAAGAACTATCTCGGTACAGTGTAGGAAAAGTATAGATAGACATAAAGACAGTCATAAAAAACTAGTCGAAACTAGTCGAAGTACTAATAACATTTTGTATTTTTTATGACCGTCTTTATGTCCTATCTATACTTTTCTCACACTGTACCGAGATAGTTCTTTTGCTCCCTTGCCCCTGGTGAACCTTGGAACTTCTATTCCACTAAATTTTGGATGATGGTACAATTTGGATTTTTATATTCATGGTTATGATTTCTAGAGGCCATCCATTTTTCTCTTTTACCACCGAGTTGTATGTGAGTATACATCTTTTTATCGTATTATTAAAGAAACCACTTAGGTAATGCGCAAGGCTGGTGTGCCCTCTTTTCTTTGTTTTACACCCCTGGATGACAGCACTCAGGAGGACAAATTAACTGGACATCTCTGAAGACCTCTGTTTAAGATATGTTGGCTTTGGGAACAGTCTTTTTGTACTTCAATATCATCAACCAGCATTCAGGTGAGCTGAATGTTGATTTAGGTTATAGTTGACCGGTAGAAAGCCTTCAAACTGTTGGTTCGTGCCTGTACATCAGAGCTCCCTTGTATAACTATGGGCACCTTACAGATGGGGTCCAAGCAGATATATATATATATATATATATATATATATATATATAAAAAAGAGATACTTTTTTATTTCTGTATTCATAATGTGAACCTGACCTGGCCTAAAAGGTTTCTAAAATAAAAGCAGTACTAAAATGTAGTGTCAGGCTTCAAATTGAGCCAACCGCTCCTGCAAAGCCTTCTTGGATCCTAGGCCTAGGTTTTACATAAAGCCTCAGCTTCTGCCAAACTGAGATCTAGATCTTTCATTGCTTGAAACTTAACACAAAAAAAACAAACCTTGACCCATTGTTCTTCTGCCCACCAGATTAAAAAACAAAAAAAAAAGTCTTTATTTATTAATTTTGTTTTTTGTTACTCCACCCTGCTCCCTTGCCTCCATTCTTGCCTAGGCAAGAATGAAGAGTTCCTGCTCCTACAGCTTCCCGTGATATCGCCATAACATATCCCAGGTGCAGGGACACAGAAGTTGTTGGACAGACCTTTGCTGATCATCAGCAGGAGCCGGCTGCACAAATCCCGGAAGAGACAGCTGGGTTCCTGATGATGTGGAAGAGAAGGTGGAAAAGAAGTGGTTTAGGACCAGGCATATTTAGAGGGGAGTCCAGAAGTACAGCATTGGATTCACTGGGCATTTGGGTATGTTAATTTCAGCTAACCCAACACATAAGGTAAGAGGGGTGAGTAGAAAAATTAACAAAGGGGTGATGTTCCTTTTTTTAAGCTTGCCACCTGTCAGTCCACTGTCAAATGCCACAGCGTCTACTGCCCATCAGGTTCTGGCATGTGACGCTTGCATAACAAAGGAGGGGTTTAATGGAAGGAGGGGGTTGGCCTTAATGTCAGTCTTGACAGAATTTGAGGCTGCACAAGTGTCATGGCACCACAACATGCCCTATATTTAGTACTATTCTTATCCATGAAAATTTTCAGGTTGGGTCTGGTTCACTTTAATGTCATTAAAGCCACTTACACTTGTGTTCTGTGGTGTTGCACGTGCGTTGACTCACTTTTTACCACGCATTAAAATGCATTGCATTAGGGCATCTGATTCATAGAGCACACCCAATTACACAACCCAAAAACTTAAAAATATTCAGGCCTTGCTTACGTGTATGATAGCACTGGACTAATAGAAGGGAAAATTTGTTCTGATGAATAAACCATAAAGTTCTTTTTCCTTCAAAGAAGCAGATCCACAATTAAAATATAGTATAGGTGGTCCCTGTTCTGGTCCTAGGCTGCTACCTCTCTGATAGGAGCCAGACGGTATATTCTTGGTTGTATGCAAAGAAGCACCTGGTAAAAAAGCTCATCTCACTTAAAGGACTTTTTGAAACTACTCTGGCCACCTTTACTGTCATCAGGAGATGCTAGTCCTCATTAAGCCTCAACACGGGTCCCTTAGTGCATTCTGTTGTGTTTTATTAACTTACGTAAGCCCCAAGGAAGGAGTAGGCTTTTTTTGCGCTCTGAGACGCATTTGCTGTATTTGATGCTCTTAACCAGGGGTCTCAAAACTTTCTAAAGAAAGAGCCGGTTTACTTCAGACTTTAGGGGGGGCCAGACTGTGCCCAGTGGGAGTAAACAATGCCCGATCTTTGGTATTAGGGGGAGAAATAGTTGGGGTCAGTGGGGAGAAAAGTGCCCCATCAATGGTGTCAGTTGAATGCCCCATTTTTGGTGTCAGTGGCAGGAAGAATTCCTCAAGGGACGGATAAAGGCAAGTAAAGAGTTGGATCGGTCCCCAGGGCTGCAGTTTGGAGACCACTGCTCTTCTTAACCAAATGTTTCAAAAAGTCCTTTACTGTAGGTGAGATGATTTTTTGCACCAGGTGTTCCTCTGTACACCTTAGAACAGTGCAATAACCAGCCATAAATAGCTGCAATCAATTATCAATCATTCCCATTTCTAGTCAGAAAGTAGAGCAGATGCTTCACCATAGATGCTCTGTGTCCAAACACAGGAGGAATCAGGGAAAGGTGTTCAGGTCTGGCAGATGCAGTGATCTCAGTTTGACTCACAGAACGCCCATCACCTCATCTTACCCCAAAAAATACAGTCTGGGGCGGGCAACAGGTGGAAAGTGAGATCAGATTTGATGCTTCAAGAGCCTGAAGGACAACGAGACAATACCTCTTCTCCAGATGCCCTGGCGATATTTAAGAGAGTTTGTCATGAAGATGTGCTGCAAGCTTTCCACTTAAACATTAAAGCTCCTATGTGACAAGCAGCATATGAAATCCTGCAGACTTCTCTTGTTTGCATACTTTGCCCAAACAAGGCAGCAGAGAGCCTAAGCCTGAAATCTGCCTTTTCCATGCTTGCAGGTTAGAAGTCTGATCCTTTGCCAAGAGATGGAAACCGTGCCAAGTCTGCACCAAGGCCTGGTTAACCCTTAATCCTTTTATTCTTGCAATCCTTCCTCTTTACAGACATGCAAGCCGCTATAGGCGTAAGGATATACATGGGTGGGCACATGCATGTATTTTAGGCCAGTTTTGATGTGTTTTGGCAAGCAGGAAGGTAATTGCAGTGCAGTGGAGGTTTATTAATTTAATTTAATTACATATTCACTGACATAAAAAAATTGTGTTACTGTATGTGCTCCACTTATTTTTTTTTTCTATTTTCTCATTTATTATATTTATTATTTGTATTTAAAATACAACACATTGCAGGTTTGATCTTGCAGGTTGCCGTCATTTTACACTGTAGAGAGTGGTAAGCAGATGACAAATGCCTAGTCTGATTTTTTCAGTTTGTAACCTTTTTTCAGTTTTTTCGACAGTTAGCAATAACAGTAGTATATAATAAAAACCAGCACTATGAAAGGAATGAAAACAGAATAGACTGCATGGAACTGAAATAACTATTAGGCTGTTTTCCCACACATGATTGCAGGTGGAATCGCTGCGATTCGGCCCCCCGTGATTTCAAATGGCTGCAAAACACGGGACGCGTTTGTGATGCCATTACTTCTAATGGCATCCCAATCGTGCCGCGATTTTCGCATGGTAAATCGTGCTGCAATCAAGGCAAATCGCAAGACGCAATGCTGGCATGCAAAAGAAGCTCATGTTCCTTTTGTAGCGACAAGTGGCGCGTGTTGCGATTGAGCGTGATTTTACCACTTGACAATCGCGCCGTGATTTGGGTGCTATTAGAAGTGATGGCATCGCAAATGCGTCCCGCGTTTTGCAGCCATTTGAAATCGTGGGGTGGTATTGCGGCGGTTTCGCCCGCGATCATGTGTGAATGCAGCCTTGGAAGAGAGAATAAAAATGTTTACAGATGGATCTGATTGGAAAAGAAATAGCTTGCGCTTTTTTAACCCTTCATTCTGCTTCTGATGGAATAAAAACATCTGTCCATATGTGCCAGGCAGTCCACCTGAAATATTGCCAGGTGGAGACTCATGCACTGAAGTGCATTTGTACTATAAACTCAGATAGCAAGCAACAGGCAAAGGTGATGGGTCTTACCATGACAATTAAAGGGAATTAGTCATTCTGAAAGAAGCAGTGCAGAAAGATACAGTATATCAGGGGTGTCCAACATTTTGACCTTCCTGGGCCACATTGGAAGAAGAGGAATTGTCTTGGGGCCACACAAAATACACTTATGCTCCGTACACATGATCGGATTTTCCGGCGGAAAAAGTGTGATAGGACCTTGTTGTCGGAAATTCCGACCGTGTGTGGGCTCCATCACGCATTTTCCATCGGATTTTCCGACACAAAAAGTTTGAGAGCAGGCTATAAAATTTTCCGACAACAAAATCCGTTGTCGGAAATTCCGATCGTGTGTACACAAATCCGACGGACAAAGTGCCACGCATGCTCAGAATAAATAAAGAGATGAAAGCTATTGGCCACTGCCCCGTTTATAGTCCCGACGTACGTGTTTTACGTCACCGCATTTAGAACGATCGGATTTTCCGACAACTTTGTGTGACCATGTGTATGCAAGACAAGTTTGAGCCAACATCCGTCGGAAAAAATCCTAGGATTTTGTTGTCGGAATGTCCGAACAAAGTCCGACCGTGTGTACGGGGCATAACAATAAAGATAGCTGATGAAGAGCAGAAAAAGTTGAGCAGATCAAAAGTTAACAGTCACTGATATAGGTAATGTATCTATCTGAATAATAAAACTTACCTTTTTTATAATATTTTTATTCTAAAAATAATAGAGGGCAACATAAAACTAGTGCGATATTTGACGCTGTTTTTGATAAACTAACGCTTTAATATCTGGTTGGATATATGTAGTAGCAATTCTCAATGAATTCTCAAGGTGCTCACATTTTGGTTCTAATTTTACCCTTCATGTGTTTCATCCTTGAAAATAGTTGCTCACAAATATAGATGCTGCCCAAAAAATGATGACATGAATAGGGCCCCTATTACACGGGTCGGATCCAGTTTTGCTCAGCAGGGTATCTGTCTGCTGATCCCCTGCTGAGCTTAGCGGAGCCACTGGATGACAGGTCTGTGTCCGCTCTGCTTTTGCTTAGCCTGCTCTACACTATGGGCAGTCGACTGTCCGTCTACACCCGACTACCCTCTGATCTGATCAGGCCAGATGGGAACAGATCCCCTTCTGTTTGTTTTTGCTGGACCAGATCGGAGGTAGCCGGGTTTAAACGGACACAAATCTGTTTGTATATGACTGCCTATAGAGGAAAATGGAGTCCGATTGGGTCTACCTGAAAAATGGACAAGTGGACCCGATCGGGTGGCCCGCATGAAAGGGGCCTAAGGTGTGATTGTGAAGAGTGGAATATTTTTGTTTGAGAAGATAATAATGATAAAATTCCAGTAAGGAAACACTGTCACATTTTCCTTCTGCAGCATGAATTTGCTAAGTGTAAACGCATTTTTGAAAAAAAAAAAAAAGTCAACATTTTAAGTAAATTTACGATTTTGTGTTGGGCTGTATTCATAACCGTCTTGGGCCGCATGACTGCTGAGGCGCAATGGGCTTAGGTCCCAATTAACGTAACATAAAGGGATCAAATCCCCCACAACCCTTGCCCTTTACCCCATTAAATAAGACACTTACAACCATTAGGTTGTAAAGGGCAAGGCCACAGCTTTACTAAATTCCAACACATAACATGTGAACATATTTAACCAGTGCCAGTCACAGTTGTACTGTGAGCACTTAACCAAAAGAGGGAAGTGGGGCCTGTCCTTACCATAAGTGCTGGACAGAAAGCCTACTTCCAATTTTCCATCAAGGGCATAGCCCAATACAGCAACTTTAACTGCTGGCAAGGTCAAGAAAACCGCAGCAAGCTGTGACATACTATACCATAGGAAAAAGGAGGGTGGGCAGCTCTTCCAACGAATTCCCTGGGGCACATGATTTCCTGAGCTCAGGCCAATCCCATCCCACATGTCCCAACCAATCGTCATCAGTCAAGGCTCTCTTTCCCTAGAGAGGGGCTCAAGAGGCCTTCATGCGCCACAGGTTGGACACCCATGCAGTAGATTCTAACAGCCTGAACCATATCCAGACTTTGAAGGAAAATTTCCTTTGGGAGAACTGGAGCAAAACATAAGGATGGATGAATAACTGAGGATTTAAGACAGAAACTACCTTAAACAAGAAGGATGTCCTGTACCACAATACCATCTTGTCCCTATGTTAAACCGGAAAGGGATCCTTGCAGTATAAGGCTGCCATTTCAGACACTCAACTCACAGAGGTGATGGCCACCTTGTTGTTGAGAGTAGAAAGAGGAATGTCTTTAAAGGGTTCAAACATTGGTTTCTGAAGGCCAGAGAGATCAAAGTTTAGCCGCTACAGAGTCACAGGAGATTGGATGTGGAAAGTTACACGACAGATCCCCTGTATAAAGATCTTAATCAAGAAGTGAGAAGCCAATAGTCTCTAAAACTAGACAGAAATGGCAGAAACCTTGCTCTTGAAATTGCTAAAGCTAAGGATTGAACCTGGAAGCCAGAAAGCCCACATCCACCACCTGTGACACAGGTCCCCTGTAACACCTCCAGGTGTAGGGGCCACCCCCCTGATTCCAGACTCTTCAGGCTGAGGAACTCTACCTGCCAATTGCCTAAGCCTGGGATGTACAAGGCAAATACATTTTGTCCAGTATAGGATTTGATCTTCCTCATTTACAGTGGTGAAACTTCTGGTTCTCCCCTGATAATACACGCCACTTCTGTTGTGTGGTTCAACTCTGTCCGAATCAGACAATGCTCCAGCAAAATGCTTGAAAGCTATATATTTTTTGGTAGATCTAAGGGCCTGTGCTGATGGGCTTTGGGCCTGTGCTGATGACATCAATTTGACATTTGTTTGAAAGGCCTCTGGAATCATTCAGGCCCATTTGACCTGCTATTGACCTCCTTATGACCTGCATTTAGCCTGATTTATCATGACATCACCGCACTTCATCTTCACTTTGTCCAATTAGAGAACGCTTTCATTGAAAAAAACACAAGGTGTTCCATGAATGGTGGCAATACTGAGCGAGCCATACCCTGTGATTAATGTGCAGAGGGTAAAACAATCACACAAGCTCCAGAAGATCACGGCTATGGATGTAGTAGCACCTATTTCTGAAATAATTGTCAGTTTCCCCAGTGACCTGTCAGGTATGAGATATGCATACTTACATTGTACCAAGTTGGAGCAAAAAAGATTATTCCTTGAGTTCAGATTTAAAGCCAGAGGGCCAACACAACAGCCAAGCAAGAAGTTTTTCAAGAATAAGAAATCAGCAATGGCAGCCTCCAGGTTTCTTTCATAGGAGCCCAGTTGAATCTTTTTAATTTATTACTGTGATACATTCAGGCTGTGTATACTGTAGTAAACATGTATCTTTAAGCCATTGTTCACACCGAGACGATCTGACATGTCAAATCGCATTCCAAATCGGAGCCTATTGCCGGCAATGGCACTGTCCAAATCGGCGTGACGCCGACTTAGCGGCACCGCACCGATTCCCAAAAGTAGATTCTGCGCCATTTTTTTCAGCGATTTCAATAGACATCTTGCCTTTCGTTATACTTTAATGCTGCAGTCATTATTATTATTCTACAGGATTTTTATAGTGTCAGTTTGCGCATCCCTTTACAATATAAAGCCATGGTTAAAATACTCTGTACTGGCAACACTAGGAGAGCCGTTCTACGGCGTCCACACACAGTCCGACACACCCCACTGAACACTGCTCTAATCAACATCACCCTTGCTTCCTGAGCAAGGATGTTGATTGGAGCAGTGTTCAGGGGGCGTGTCGGAGACCTGGGCTGTTTGTGTGTGAGAGCTGCAGTCTGACTCTCCTAGTGCTGCCAGGATGTTTTTTTGCAGATTAACCAATTGCCGACCAGCCGCTACAGTTTTACTGCGGCAGAATTGACGTCGCTTCGCCCTGTGGCCACTAGGCGCGCGCCCACTGCTTGCCCACGGAGCCGAAGCCAGTGCGCGGCGGTCTTGATCATTTCCGGGCTCCCGCGATCGCTCGTGGCACACCGAGAACCGGGATCTGTGTGTGTAAACACACAGTTTCCGGTTCTCTGAGGGGAGAAGAGACTGATTGTCTGTTCCTACAGAGTATGAACACCGATCTGTCATCTCCCCTACACATTCCCCTCCCCCTTCAGTTAGAACACACATTAGGGAACACAGTTAACCCCTTGATCGCCCCCTAGTGTTAACCCCTTCCATGCCAGTGACATTTTTACAGTAATCAGTGCATTTTTTAAGCACCGATCGCTGTATAAATGCCAATGGTACCAAAAATGTGTCAAAAGTGTCCGAGAGGTCCGCCATAATGTCGCAGTCCCGATAAAAATCGCAGATCGCCGGCATTACTAGTAAAAGAAAATAATAATAATAATAAAAATGCCATAAAACTATCCCCTATTTTGTAGATGCTATAACTTTTGCGCAAACCAATCAATATACGTTTATTGTGCTTTTTTTTACCAAAAATATGTAGAAGAATACATAAACTGAGGGAAAAAATTGTTTTTTTTATATATTTTCGAGGGATATTTATTATAGCAAAAAGTAAAAAATATTGCGTTTTTTTTCAAAATTGACGCTTTTTTTTGTTTATAGCGCAAAAAATAAAAAACGCAGGAGGTGATCAAATACCACCAAAAGAAAGCTCTATTTGTGGGGAAAAAAAGGACGTCAATTTTGTTTGGGTGCAACATCGCGCAATTGTCATTCAAAGCGACGCAGTGCCGAATCGCAAAAAGTGCTCTGGTCAGGAAGGGGGTAAAATCTTCTGGGGCTGAAGCAGTTAATGTAGCAGATAAAAAAGTGAAAAGAGGCATATTCATTATTGTATATGTACCCTGACTGCATTACAGTATTAAATTAAAAGGGTTCAATCAATTGGGCTTTAACGTCATGCTTACATGTCACATAACAATGACCGGAATGGAGTGAGTTTCTCCTGCAGTAGAATACTATGTACCAGAACTGAGGACAAAAGGTAAATTATAGTACATCTGCCAACGTGAATTACACAACGCTTTCTCTGATCAATAGCTCTCGGACACGACTTTATAGTCTAGGTGTAACAATTTCATCATTAATATTTTTACCCTGCAAGAGGTCTGCAAATTCTGTTTCCAAAACAAATGTCTCCATAGAGACAGATCAACTTTCTGTATTAGTCGGTAATCCTCTTAGAAGTTTTCTAGACACAGGAAAAACACAGCACCCTACAGGAACATCTCAGGAAGAATTTGCTGGGCTACATGCACAACTTTATAAAAAAACATTTATCGGTCTATCAGAATACTCCCAGCTTCACAGATCTACTGAACGTCAATCTTTTATAGAAGTATGAATATGTGCTTGGGGAGAAAATCACTTTAAGGCCCCTTTCACACTTATACGACTTCAAAGTCGCACGATTTTACCGCGATTTCGCGGCCGCGATTTGGGAGCAGTACTACTTTGCCACGTTTTTGGCATTATCAAATGAAAACACAGTAGTTGGTATAAATCATAAGGGGGAACTCCACGCCAAGTTTTAAATAAAAAAACTGGCGTGGGTTCCCCCCAGGGGCATACCAGGCCCTTAGGTCTGGTATGGATTGTAAGGGGGAACCCCCTACGCCGAAAAATCGGCGTGGGGGTCCCCCCAAAATCCATACCAGACCCTTATCCGAGCACGCAGCCCGGCCGGTCAGGAATGGGGGTGGGGACGAGCTGGCGGCCCCCCCTCCTGGACCGTACCAGGCCGCATGCCCTCAACATGGGGGGTGGGTGCTTTGGGGCATGGGGGGCGCAGTGCGGCCCCCCCACCCCAAAGCACCTTGTCCCCATGTTGATGAGGACAAGGGCCTCTTCCCGACAACCCTGGCCGTTGGTTGTCGGGGTCTGCGGGGGGGGGCTTATCGGAATCTGGGAGCCCCCTTTAATAAGGGGGCCCCCAGATCCCGGCCCCCCACCCTATGTGAATGAGTATGGGGTACATGGTACCCCTACCCATTCACCTAGGGGAAAAAAAGCGTCAATAAAAAACACAGTACACAGGTTTTTAAAATAATTTATTAGGCAGCTCCGGGGTCTTCTTCCGACTTCGGGGGTCCTCTTCCGACTTCGGGGGTCTCTCCGGCGTCTTCTCCCGGTGTCCGCATCTTCTGCCGGCTCCACCGCTATCTTCTGGCGCTCTTTTGCCAGCGGTGGTCCGGACCTCTGGATCGTCTTCTTCCCTCTTCTCTTCCAGAGATG
Source organism: Lithobates clamitans (assembly GCA_037952925.1). Taxonomy (NCBI): domain Eukaryota; kingdom Metazoa; phylum Chordata; class Amphibia; order Anura; family Ranidae; genus Lithobates; species Lithobates clamitans. Next base: position 603,712 of record JBBGZY010000155.1, on the reverse strand, counting down.
TTGACACGACGCTCTTTCCAGCCAGAATGGTCTCTGAGCGCTCCGCAAGGAACTTAAATAGGCGGTGACCCCGCCCCCTTATGCCGTCACAGTCCCTGGGCATGCTGGGTCTGTGACGTTTTAGGAGGCGTGGTCACCGGGTGATGACCACGCCCCCTTATGACGGCACAGCCCCAGCATGCCCCGGGACAGTGACCTCATAAGGGGGCGGGGTCACCGCCTATATAAGTCCGTTGCGGAGTGTTCAGAGACCATTCCAGCTGGAGAGAGCGTCGTGTCAACATCTCTGGAAGAAAAGAAGAAGGCAGAAGTCCGGACCACCGCTAGCAATTGAGCTGCAGAAGATAGCGGAGGAGCCGGCAGAAGATGCGGACACCGGGAGGAGACGGCGAAGAGACCCCCGAAGTCGGAAGAGGACCCCCGAAGTCGGAAGAAGACCCCGGAGCTGCCTAATAAATTATTTTAAACACCTGTGTACTGTGTTTTTTATTGACGCTTTTTTCCCCCTAGGTGAATGGGTAGGGGTACCATGTACCCCATACTCATTCACATAGGGTGGGGGGCCGGGATCTGGGGGCCCCCTTATTAAAGGGGGCTCCCAGATTTCGATAAGCCCCCCGCCCGCAGACCCCGACAACCAACGGCCAGGGTTGTCGGGAAGAGGCCCTTGTCCTCATCAACATGGGGACAAGGTGCTTTGGGGTGGGGGGGCCGCACTGCGCCCCCAATGCCCCAAAGCACCCACCCCCCATGTTAAGGGCATGTGGCCTGGTACGGTCCAGGAGGGGGGGGGGCGCCAGCTCGTCCCCACCCCCATTCCTGACCGGCTGGGCTGCGTGCTCGGATAAGGGTCTGGTATGGATTTTGGGGGGGACCCCACGCCGATTTTTTGGCGTAGGGGGTTCCCCTTAGATCCATACCAGACCTAAGGGCCTGGTATGCCCCTGGGGGGAACCCACGCCGTTTTTTTCATTTAAAACTTGGCGCGGCGTTACCCCTCTGGATTCATACCAGACAGCTGTCAGCACTGTCTGTCGCTCATCGGGAAAGGAAAGAAAAGTTTTCCTTTCCCGAATAGCGAGCCAGGCTTGTGCTTACAAAGTCGTACTGAAGTCGTGTCTATATTATTCAGGCACGACTTGCACGCTACTTCAGGGTTTAACATTGAGGCCTATGGAGTACAACTCGCATAGAAGTTGGACCAAAGAAGTGCAGGGACTACTTTCAAGTCGGCACGACTTAAAGTCGTGCCAGTATGAATGGTAGTCATTGAAAATCATGGAGAATGACTTGTCATACGATTTTGCAGTACAAAATCGTGGGACAAGTCGTATAAGTGTGAAAGGGGCCTAATAGGAAGTTCAGGAATTTAAGGACCCCAAGCCCTCCAACCACTGATTTAAAACAAAAACATTTGGATATTTTTAGAACAGGTTTATTTGGGTCTGGTGGTGGAAGAAAGTTATGTTGGACACCTAGACTCAGGAGAAGACTAAAGAGGACAAGTCTTCTTGGCAAAAAAACGGAAGAGCCACAGAATGATGATCAGGGCATCTGTTGGGAAGAGATAGTAGTATGTTGTGAAGTAGAGTGACCCTATTACTAAGCTTCTGTGATGGGTGACAGCATTGGGGCTGTCATGGAACCAGGTGAACTGTGTGGGCATTGTTTTGCTTTAATAAATTAGAAGTGACTCTCTTAACCTTTGTTTTGGATTATGTAAATGTTAGACTAAGGCCAGGTTCACATACACTATATTGCCTAAAGTATTTGGGCGCCTGCTTTTACACACACATGAACTTTAATGGCATCCCAGTCTTAGTCCGTAGGGTTCAATATTCGGTTGGCCCATCCTTTGCAGCTACAATAGCTTCAACTGGGAAGTCTGTCCACAAGGTTTAGGAGTGTGTCTATGGGAATGTTTGACCATTCTTCCAACAGTACATTTGTGAGGTCAGGCACTGATGTTGGACAAAAAGGCCTGGCTCTGAGGTATCCACTCTAACTCATCCCAAAGGTGTTCTATCGGGTTGAGGTCAGGACTCTGTGCAGGTCAGTCAAGTTCCTCCACCCCAAACTTACTCATCCATGTCTTTATGGACCTTGCTTTGTGCACTCGTCCAAATCATTTGGTGGAGGGGGGATTATGGTGTGAGGTTGTTTTTCAGGAGTTGGGCTTGGCCCCTTAGTTCCAGTGAAGGGAACTCTTAAGGCGTCAGCACACCAAGACATTTTGGACAATTTCATGGTCCCAACTTTGTGGAAACAGTTTGGGGATGGCCCCTTCTTGTTCCAACATGGCTGCGCACCAGTGCACGAAGCAAAGTCCAAAAAGACATGGATGAGCAATTTTTGGGTGAAGGAACTTGATTGGCCTGCACAGAGTCCGGACCTCAACCCGATAAAACACCTTTTGAATTAGAGCAGAAACTGTGAGCCAGGCCTTCTTGTCCAATATCAATGCCTGACCTCACCAATGCACTTCTGGAAGAATGGTCAAACATTCCCATCGATACAGTCCTAAACCTTGTGGACAGCCTTCCCAGAAGAGATGAAGCTAAACATTGAACCCTACGGACTAAGACTGGGATGCCATTAAAGTTCATGTGTGTGTAAAGGCAGGCGTCCCAATACTTTTGATAAAATAGTGTATAAGCCAATTAGCATGCAAACACGGCTTGAAGCAGGTTGATACAGCTAAGCCCCCATCTAACTGCAGTGCATCCTTCTCAGCATTTTAGTGTGCCCCAGGAGGGTACAGGTACAGCACCCAGCCCCGCTGCCTGCAGCCCTCTCAAAGTCAGAAGCAGAAGACTAATGCCGTGTACACACAGGTGGAATTTTCATCCGGACTGGTCTGACGGACCGAATCCGGCGGACATTCCGACAGTGTGTGGGCTTCATCGGACCTGCAGCGGACTTTTTCGGTCGAAAATCTGACGGACTTTAGATTTGGAACATGTTTCAAATTTGTCAGACAAACTCGAGTCCAGTCGAAAAATCCGTCCATCTGTATGCTAGTCCGATGGATGAAAACCCACGCTAGGGCAGCTATTGGCTACTGGCTATCAACTTTCTTATTTTAGTCCTGTGTACGTCATCACAAACGAATCCGTCGGACTTTGGTGTGATCGTGTGTAGGCAAGTCCGTTCGTTCAAAAGTCTGTCGAAAGTCCGTTGGAAAGTCCGTCGGGCCAGTCCGGTCGAAAAGTCTGCCTGTGTTTACGCGGCATTAGGTTCAGTATATTCGTCCCTGAACACCTAGGGCCTTAAACACAGGCACCACTCGGTACAGAGCTCAGTCCCACCCAGCCACAGCCATGGCTATTGCTGGCCTGCATCTTTATATTGCACTTTTTCTTCCTACAAAGAGATAAACTTACTTAAAGCTCAACTTCAGCCAAAACTTTTTTTCCATTCTAAATAATTTAAGAAGGGTTAAAGCTTTTTGACAAATTCTTATTGGTGTATTTTGCCCCGTACACACGATACGATTTTCCGACAACAAATGTTGGATGTGAGCTTGTTGGCGAAAATTCCGACCGTGTGTATGCTTCCATCGAACATTTGTTGTTGGACCTCCTGCCAACAAATGTTGGCTAGTAAGTTCTCAAATTTTCCGCCGACTTTCCAATCGTGTGTACACAAGTCTGTTGCACAAAAGTCCACGCCTGCTCGGAATTAAGGCTCACCAAACACAACATTAGTAGAAGGAGCCCAAAGGGCGGCGCATGTCTATTGAACTTCCTTTTTATCGGCTCGCTGTACGTCTTGTATGTCACTACGTTCGTAATTGTTGGCCGACATTTGTGTGGCCGTGTGTATGCAAGACAACTTTGAGCCAACACCCTTCGAACAAAAATCCACAGTTTTGTTGTCGAAAAGTCCGATCGCATGTAAAGGGCATTTGAATCTGTTGGAGGGTGGTGGTGGGGTGTTGCAGGGTGGGGGCGGGGGAGTTTATTGTATTTTTTCTTCCCGTTGGGGAGATATCCCATCATTTCCTGCCTGCCTTACAGAGACAGGAAATGAGGGAGATTTCCCCAATGGTGAATCCACAATTAAAATACGACAGTAGTTCTATCCTTTCTTTTCTGTTTCCAAAAGAAATAGCTGGAGTTGGGCTTTAATGTTTGCCATTCTGATAATATTTTGTTAGAAGTCATTTCACCATCTGCAGAAATGTATTTTCTATTGCGCAAAAAGCCTGCCGAGCTCACGGCACGGATTGTGTGGGTGTAGGTTGGTGTTTATTGTACACAAGCAGCTCAGCCCAGTGGCTGAAACAGCGACAGAGTTGACGTACCAATGGTCTCCATTGTGTCTCGTTCTTCTATAAGAAGTTGTGCTCGGGGAATATCTATGTGCATCCTCAGCGTCTGCTGCTTGTTCAGGGTGTCTGAAGTCCGGGTGTTTTTGCTAGAAAAATAAAAAAGAAAGAATGCTGAGTACACCAATAAGACCTTTATTTTACAAATGAGGTACAGTAAAACCTTAGTTTGAGAGTAACATTGTTTAAGAGAGGTTTTGCAAGACAAGCAACATTTTTAAATAAATTATGACTTGATATACAAGCGATGTCTTTATATACAAGTAGCGTCATGTCACAACTGGGTATAAAAGAGAAGAGAGGTACCACTAAGTGTAGCAATATGGTTACATTTAATGAAGGTACAACATTTAGCAACATATTGCTACACTTAGAGGCGCCTCTCTTCTCTTTTATACTCTGTAGCTCCTGCTGGATTTTGCTTCTAATCCCCTTGTGGAGGCTTCCATTGGTGGATAGACATTTTATGGTTACACAACCTGGTCACATTGCTATAATCTTTTTATATGGACTATAAACTGAAGGACTTATGAATAAATGATTGTGGAATAAATTATTTGAGTTTCCATTATTTCTAATGGGGAAATTCGCTTTGATATACAAGTGCTTTGGATTACAAGCATGTTTCCGGAACGAATTATGCTCGCAATCCAAGGTTTTACTGTATATCAGTTTGGCACAAATTTTATTAATTTTATTCATTTGTTCAATGTTTTTAGTATGGAACACTTTTTTTTTTACATCCGTTAAGAAATACAACTAGGTACAACTGTCTCAGAAAGGATGATACACGCCAATAAACAAAGTAACACTTTGTAAAGTAAGTGTAGACACTGAAGTAAGTGACACAAAGTAGGTGAGACACTGCCTGTGTCTTCTGGTTATTTGAATGCATCCGTGAGCTCAACAATTGAAGTGCAAGGATTGAAGTCCTATTTAAAGTGAAGCTAAACGATATCCTTATTCTCCAGAAATAATACAGATCCACTACTTAGCCACTTCATTACCGGGCACTTTCACCTTCTTCCTGCCCAGGCCAATTTTCATCTTTCAGCGCTGTCGCACTTTAAATGACAATTGCACGGTTATGAAACACTGTATCCATATGAAATTTTTATCATATTTTTTGAGACAGATAGACCTTTTTGTTGGTGGTATTTAATCACCACTGGGTTTTTTTTTATTTTTTGCTAAACAAATGAAAAAAAGACAGAAAAAAACAAAAAAATAACCTTTTTCTTTGTTACTGTTATACAATTTTGCAAATAAGTACTTTTCTTCTTCACTGATGTGCTCTGATGAGGCTGCACTGATGGGCACTGTTAGGCTACATTGATGGGTACTGATGAGGCTGCACTGATAATCTGCTCTGATGGGCACTGATGAGGCGGCACTAATATGCTGCACTGACGGGCACTGGTATGCTGCACTGACGGGTACTGGTATGCTGCACTGACGGGCACTGGTATGCTGCACTGACAGGCACTGGTATGCTGCACTGATGTGCATTGATGGACACTGATATGCTGAACTGATAATCATGGCACTAATAATCAGTGTCTTGATTATCAGTCTAAATGTCCCTTGTAACTGGAAAACCACTCATCGGCTTTCCTTTCCTCAGACACTGACAGCGCTGAGAAAAGGAAATTCCAATAACCGGCATTTGTTTACATGTGATCAGCTGTGATTGGACACAGCTGGACACATGGTAAAAACCCCAAGGGACACAGGGCACCACCAATCTCCATGTGGCGCACACGCGCAGCACGATGTCAAGGACATCATATGAAGTCCAGTCAGAACGGGAAAGCCCCGGCCATTATCTGCTATAGGCCTGGAGGGAAGGTGTTATTGGCACTGTAATCTATTTTTCATTAAATTATTTCCTACTATGTTTTCCTTCTTCCTTGTAATGTTCTACGTGAGCCCCTTTTGTTTGGAACAAACAGTGCATGTTAGTTGCGGTTGGATGCACTGCGCTTTACACACTACAAATCACATAGTCCGTAGCCCATCTCAAGAGCAAGTAAGAGGGGGTGCTGTCATTCCTACATAGGAGTGGGACCACGGAGAACAAAAGTAGCCTCCCTCTAACATGTAGTCATATCACAGCAGCAAAAAAATAAAATAATTGTTTTTTTGGAGGAGGCAGAGAGCGTCAGAAGATGGTCTTGTAAGGTTAGGAATACATAGAATCGATAGAATATATATTTTTTAAACCAGAGTTTATTGTCAGTTTAAAGTGGTTGTAAAGGCTGAAGGTTTTTTTTACCTTCATGTAGTCTATGCAAGAAGGTAAAAAATCTTCAATGTTCAGCTTTCCCCCCAGCCCCCCCCCCCAATACTTACCTACAGTAAGCCCAATCCAGTGATGTGCACGAGACCTGAGGCTCTTGCGGGTCTCTCTCTCCTGATTGGCTGTAATGCAGCAGCAACAGCAGCCATTGACTCCCACTGCTGTCAATCACGGCCAGTGAGGCGGGACACAGAGAGCCGGTGTTCTATCAAAATAGCCAACTCGTCAGAAACTCCAACTACTTAACTTCCGGTTTCTTTAAACCATCAGTAATTGGAGATTTTGACAAATTTCTGTTTGGACAAAACAGCGGCAACCGAATAGAGTCTGGTGCACGATATTATAAGCGGAGATTGTTACTCAGATACTAGCCAACAAAATGGTCGCCTCCGAGGCGGTGACAACTTTGTCCTCGTTAGCAGCTGTGCTGTCAAAACAGTTAATCTTCCTGTACCGGACTGTATTCGGTTGCCGGTGTTGTTTCCAAACAGCAATTCGTCAAAATCTCCAATTACTGATGGTTTAAAGAAACCGGAAGTGACGTGGTTGGAGTTTCTGATGAGTTGGCTAAGTTGACAGAAGACCAGCCTGGGAGCGAGCACACACGAGTGGCTTGCTATGGGGGCACTCAGCAAGGGGGAGGGGCTCATAGCTCCGGCGGGGGACCCGAGAAGAAGAGGATCGGGGCTGCTCTGTGCAAAACCACTGCACAGAGAAGGTAAGTATGACATGTTTGTTATTTTTTTAAATAAAAATGTTTCCTTTACAATTACTTTAAGCTGGCTATACACTACTCAAATTATGTTTAACATTTTTTGTTTTAGGAGCAGTTTTTGATTCTATAATCCTTATTGGGGTCAAACTGACGTTAGTTTTCTACCGCAGTGATGAGAAAATTCAAAGCAGCAGGATGGAAAATGTTTCTAACTTCTAATTTCTAATGCCCCGTATACACGGTCGGATTTTCCGACGGAAAATGTGTGATAGGACCTTGTTGTCGGAAATTCCGACCGTGTGTAGGCTCCATCACACATTTTCCATCGGATTTTCCGACACACAAAGTTTGAGAGCAGGATATAAAATTTTCCGACAACAAAATCCGTTGTCGGAATTTCCGATCGTGTGTACACAAATCTGACACACAAAGTAAAATGTGCAAAAAAAGGTTAAGGTCAATATAATGACTGACAAATAAATGTCAATAAGCAATTCAAACGTTGATATTAAACTTAAAAGTCTCTAAAGGAAGAAAAAGGAATTCCAGTGGATGGAATGGAACAACGTGGGATATCCCCCAAGGATGGGTGTACGGATGTAAGAAGACAAGTAATCCAAACGGACGTAACATCAGGTCTTCCCCAGCACTGTATCTCGTGACTGCATACAATATGGTAAGGATGGTGTGTACAAAACTCTTACCAGAGATGGTGGACTCACTTGTCAGCGACAGAGAGTCATACGAGCAGGTTGCCTCTATGGGCCTGAAGCACGGACATCACAGCTCCGCGAACCTTCTGGGTCAAACTCTGTGTGGATGGTAGGTCCTCCCAAAGGATGGCCAGGTTACGAGTCAAAGGGAATGGTGCTTCACTTGAAAACTTGGGGTGAAGACAGGTTGGGTCTCTCAAAGGGTATGTGGAGAAAAAACAAACAGGCTCCACATGGCGTAGATAAAAAAAGGTAGGATTTTTATTGCTAAAAAGCCAAACAATGGTAAAATGTGATCACAGGATAAAAACAAAGTGTGGGCAACAAGAAGGATGCTGAAAGCGCCCGACGCGTTTCGATCGATAGATCGTCTACTGGGGCATACAGCATCCCCTCCAAGTTGCCTTATATTTATGAAAAAACATTCAGAAAAGAAAAAAAGTGTGTGTTAGCAAACAGGTTTCCTCATTGGATGAATGGGGTCACCTGATCTCACATGACTGGACTTGCAGGTGTATAACATCATTAGTGTGCCTTGATGGTATGCTTAACCTATTGGGTACCAGACAGAGGACTAATAATAAAATAGCAATTACACTCTGTAGCCACTGTCGCTTTAATGTTGATAAACGAAGAAACTGGACCTTCAGGTTTGGTACTACCTTTGCTGACACTTTAGAGCTAGTGTCAGAGTTGCAGGAGATCTGCTCCAATCAAAGGCTGAATCATTGGAGACAGACGGAACCAGTATCCAATCGCCACAGGGGCATGACGCTGCCGTCGGCACCGCCCAACCTCTGCATGACGAAAATGCGGAAATGACGTCAGGGCGCAAGGCCCGCCGGACGCCCGTCCGTTATCACATGACCTTCGTCTCGGGGGGTTAGAGAGAAGAGGAAGGAGGAGGAGTGTGCGTGGGACCGGACGTACTCGGCGTCGGTTCACACGCTCACCCCCCGTCTCCCCGGAAGTGTCATTACTCACAGGCAGGGACCAGAAGTTCCCCCTTGAAGGATGGGAAACTGGTGATCACTGTCTGAGGAGTGGAGATTCTTAACAATATAAAATACCTGTCCCTGCCACAAGCAGTATGTGGGTCGCACGATCAGAACTTTTTCTGTTCGTGTCAACGAACACGTGACCGCAATCAAAAAGGGCAGGGACAAGCACACAGTACCACGTCATTACTTGGAACACCACGGTAAGGACCCCACGGGTACCTTGTTCCAAGTTATTGACAGGTTCATACCACATTGGAGAGGCGAGTCACGCCTGCGAGGAGTTTCACGCCTCGAGACGTATTGGATACACGAGTTGAGGTCCTTCTTTCCGTTTGGGTTGAACGTCGAGTGGGACCTCAACTCGTTTATCAATTCATCCTAGCCTTTTCCTTATTTCACTCATCTGGTTCTTTAATTATATTAATATATCCTTTTTATGATGCCTTTAAATATTTTTTGATATTTTCAGTTTTTCTTCTACCTCCCCCATGGGGGCGCTGTTATTTTTGGGGAGACACGCTCACATTGAGAATGTGGGGCGAGCTGCATTTTCCCGATGTTTGGGGTTCATCCAGCGGTAGCAGCATCCTTCACACTGCACGTCTAGCAATGTTTACCCCTTTACATTCATTATACTGTTTTTGGATTCACTTTCATATGTCACCTCACCATACAGAGTTTAGCTTATCAATTTTTTATCCCTTTTTAAGGTCCCTGTCACCTTAGACATGACACTCCTTCACTTGATTATGTTTTCTGTGGTCCCGTTATTTTAAATTTGGAATCCCAGTTAGGGAGCCGCACATGGTTGAATTTGGACATTATTCCCTTCTGTGTCCGGCTCCTTGTCATACACTTTGTTCTAGTTCACATGTTATTGTTATTGTTAAGAATCTCCACTCCTCAGACAGTGATCACCAGTTTCCCATCCTTCAAGGGGGAACTTCTGGTCCCTGCCTGTGAGTAATGACACTTCCGGGGACACGGGGGGTGAGCGTGTGAACCGACGCCGAGTACGTCCGGTCCCACGCACACTCCTCCTCCTTCCTCTTCTCTCTAACCCCCCGAGACGAAGGTCATGTGATAACGGACGGGCGTCCGGCGGGCCTTGCGCCCTGACGTCATTTCCGCATTTTCGTCATGCAGAGGTTGGGCGGTGCCGACGGCAGCGTCATGCCCCTGTGGCGATTGGATACTGGTTCCGTCTGTCTCCAATGATTCAGCCTTTGATTGGAGCAGATCTCCTGCAACTCTGACACTAGCTCTAAAGTGTCAGCAAAGGTAGTACCAAACCTGAAGGTCCAGTTTCTTCGTTTATCAACATTAAAGCGACAGAGGCTACAGAGTGTAATTGCTATTTTATTATTAGTCCTCTGTCTGGTACCCAATAGGTTAAGCATACCATCAAGGCACACTAATGATGTTATACACCTGCAAGTCCAGTCATGTGAGATCAGGTGACCCCATTCATCCAATGAGGAAACCTGTTTGCTAACACACACTTTTTTTCTTTTCTGAATGTTTTTTCATAAATATAAGGCAACTTGGAGGGGATGCTGTATGCCCCAGTAGACGATCTATCGATCGAAACGCGTCGGGCGCTTTCAGCATCCTTCTTGTTGCCCACACTTTGTTTTTATCCTGTGATCACATTTTACCATTGTTTGGCTTTTTAGCAATAAAAATCCTACCTTTTTTTATCTACGCCATGTGGAGCCTGTTTGTTTTTTCTCCACATACCCTTTGAGAGACCCAACCTGTCTTCACCCCAAGTTTTCAAGTGAAGCACCATTCCCTTTGACTCGTAACCTGGCCATCCTTTGGGAGGACCTACCATCCACACAGAGTTTGACCCAGAAGGTTCGCGGAGCTGTGATGTCCGTGCTTCAGGCCCATAGAGGCAACCTGCTCGTATGACTCTCTGTCGCTGACAAGTGAGTCCACCATCTCTGGTAAGAGTTTTGTACACACCATCCTTACCATATTGTATGCAGTCACGAGATACAGTGCTGGGGAAGACCTGATGTTACGTCCGTTTGGATTACTTGTCTTCTTACATCCGTACACCCATCCTTGGGGGATATCCCACGTTGTTCCATTCCATCCACTGGAATTCCTTTTTCTTCCTTTAGAGACTTTTAAGTTTAATATCAACGTTTGAATTGCTTATTGACATTTATTTGTCAGTCATTATATTGACCTTAACCTTTTTTTGCACATTTTATGCGCTACATTTTTCTTATCTGTATATGCTTTATGGTTTTTGTCACCCTGTATGTAGCTGCTTTGCACTTTTGTGTGGATTGAGCGCAGTGTACACCCTCTATATTTCTGACACACAAAGTGCCACGCATGCTCAGAATAAATAAAGAGATGAAAGCTATTGGCTACTGCCCCGTTTATAGTCCCGACGTACATGTTTTACATCACCGCATTCAGAACGATCTGATTTTCTGACAACTTTGTGTGACCGTGTGTATGCAAGACAAGTTTGAGCCAACACCTGTTGGAAAAAATCTTAGGATTTTGTTGTCGGAATGTCCGATCAATGTCCGACCGTGTGTACGGGACATAACAGTAAATGTAGTCATTTTTGGAAAGTCCAAAGTAAGCTAAATTCTGAAGTACTTTCAAACAAGTCAATGATGTCAAGTCATCAAATGTGCAGAGAATTTTCAAAAGAATGTTCGTACGAACTTTCATTATTTTGAAAATGTACTGTGTATGACCAGCCTTAGGCTTCGCTCACATCTATGCAGGTGTGACGGTAGTCGTGTGTTTTTGTGCGTCCTGTTTCGGGCAGCGCAGTGTTTTCAACTGGTCACCCTACGTGTGAAAAACACACAAATCAAGTGCATGACCCTTTATTAAAATTGCGGTGTACTAAAATGCATCCTATGTTGGTACAAACATGTTAGCAAGGTGCGTTGGGGTGCCATTAAAAATGAATGGCAACACAACTTGCCTTCAAAAGGGATGTGCGTTTTTTGTGCATTTCACAAATGTGAACCTAGATCAGAGTCCAGCACCCTTGGAGAAGAGGGGACAAGACAAAGGCATATATTTAGTACCACAACAGTCAGTTATTTCCCATGCTAGGACATACTCAAAGAGATTGCAGGAAAGGAGTGGAGAGTGGAAGGGGTAATGAGAACCTATTGTACAATGTGCATGTAGGCAGGCTCAAAGCCTGGTCTGAAGTTCCTCAAGGGGTGCATGTGAGATCCTAGCATATTACTAGAGATGGGGTATGTGTAACATCACTTACGACAAAGGTTCATTCAACAAGACAAGAAGGAAAGAGGTAATTGCCATAAGTAATCACAAAGAAAATCAGTTACCAGTCGTTGGCGTGGTACCTGGTTTGGTGACAGGTCTTCCGGTAGCGAGGGGGTCGGTGCTTTGACTCCCTCTCCAGCTGTCCGTCTCTGCCGGTCACCGGGAGTGGACTAGCGTTACGGAGATCTATGGCCTGGTCACTAGGTATGGGAAGAGAAGAGTTAAGTAGAGCACGCATGAGGTCTGCGCTTTGTGCTCAGCGGGACCCCATTTTGTTACTGGGAGTGAAGTAACAGAGGTACGCTGACTAGTGGAGGGGGCAGAGACTCAGCCTGTCCCTCTGAATGCAACAAATACATCAGTATAAGTTTGTAGGGCATGGAATGAAGTAGCTTAAAGAGGAACTATGGGTACTGCACACATGGAGCTCGTCTATGAGTTGGGAGGCTGCCTTAATGTTTGACTTTTCACATGACCGTGGCTCCTGCCTGGTCCCTGGGCATTGATGAGCATGCCTTCACGTGCAATGGTTAGTAACCCCATTCAAGGCCTGATGTAGCCCAAAGAACCCAACCCCAGGGTAGTCTTCTCATGTAACCCACACATGACACCCAACAGGTTAATGGGGAATAAGGAGGAAGGTCCATCATCGCTCGAACACCCCTTACATGTGTCACCTAATAGCTTTTAAATAAACACATACCTGCCTAAATTTTCTATCCTCCTGGGGTTCAGCTTTATAGGCACGGCAATATAGAATTTTATGTGCATTCAGCAGTACCCCATGAGAAGCATTTAAAATACATCTTTTCTGTCCGTAAACTGAAATATGGTTGACTACTATGGGTTATTGCATTGTAGACATCATCCTTATTCTTCGCATTCGTTTATTGCAATGGATTTACGGCTAAACTTGTGAATGACTTCCACTAAGAAGCGGTCGGGCGCAATGCTGCTTTTTTAGGTATTTATGAATAATGCTGTGCTCTTGAAGTAAATTTCTCTCATAAAATTTATTGCTGAAGCTGTTTGGTTCAGCTTTGCTAGGTGGCAGAATTGACGTATCATGCCCTCAATCTGCAACCCTCAAACAGCCTAGAAAAAAAACGTTTTTAATATCACCTATCAGCCTCATAAAATCAGCTGTTACAGCCCTTCTCAAAGGCTGTTCAGCCAAAATTAGCTGCTGCTTGTACAAATTCACGTGCACTTGCTAAGCCCCACCTCTTCGGTATTCTAATTGGTTGCTTTAGGTTACTGTACTGGCCTGGCAAACAGCAACTGTAGATAAAAATCGATACCAGTCAGTAAACTGCAAATGCTATCCAGGAAACCTGCAACCAGAATTAGAAGATTTTTCCCAGTGCTTCTGGGCGGAACTGTAGACTTATGTTCCATAATTCTGCGTTATACTACCTTCTTCTCTGAGGATTCCAGAAGGCAATATGGTATCTAGGGACACCTGACCTTCAAGATCACTAAGAAAATAAAGGTACCATCAACCATAATGCCGCGTACACACGGTCGGACTTTTCGTCTACAAAAGTCCGACAGCCTGTCCGACAGACTTTTGTCGGACTTTTGGTGGACTTTTGGCGGACTTGCGGCAGACTTTCTTACGAGCGGACTTGCCTACATACGATCACACAAAAGTCCGACGGATTCGTACGTGATGACGTACACCGGACTAAAATAAGGAAGTTGATAGCTAGTAGCCAATAGCTGCCCTAGCGTGGGTTTTTGCCCGTCGGACTAGCACACAGACGAGCGGATTTCTGGGTCCGACGTAGTTACGACGTAAAGATTTGAAGCATGTTTCAAATCTAAAGTCCGTCAGATTTGAGGCTGGAAAAGTCCACTGAAAGTCTGCTTAAAGTCCGGGGAAGCCCACACACGATCGGATTGTCAGCCAACTTTAGTCCGTCGGCGTCCGTCGGACTTTTGTAGACGAAAAGTCCGACCGTGTGTACGCGGCATTAGTATTTCGATTTAGTTTTAGGCCTGATTGACACCTATGCAGGTTGCAGTTTGCATAATGCAGATGCATTTTGCGTTTTTCAATACACGTTTTTGATTCATTTAAGTCTGGGAAATCAAAAACCAGAAAAAAGTCCCTGGCCCTTTCCATAAAATGCACAGATGTGAACTACATCCATAGGAAACCATGTTAAATGGACTGTAGTGTGTTTCTGCAAAACTAAAAACGCGCTAAAAAAATGCATAGGTGTGAACCAGGCCTTAGTCATAGTCTTTTGACTAAAATGCCATTTTATTTGTTGTCATATTTTAGTCATCTGAATTGTTTTAGTCGTATTTTAGTCAACTAAAATCACCAGTACATTTTAGTCAACTAAAATCAAATGAGTTTAGCAAAATTGTAATGCATTTCTCTAGAATTTCCAAACTCAATATATACTCCTGGATTAAAAATTTAGTGGCATAATTTAGAAGTTTTGAACTTGCACTACAGACACAGATTTAGCAGTTGTTAAATAAAAAGTGTTCATTTTGATGTCAAATTTCAATTTAGTTTGAATCATACAATAACAATAAGGATGAGGTAGAGAGCGGTTGCAGTTAGCTGCCTCTGTCGGCCAGCATCTCAATACCCCATGCAAGGGAACAACAACCCCTAAAGAGGGGGGGGAGGGGGGACTATTGCGGTACTTGATGTAATGAAAGTTACAGTGAAAAGGGATAGAGAAAAAAAGCAATAATGTAGTATAAAAATTCCATTTTAATAGAAAACATAATTAAAAGATTGTAACAATGTCACATAACAGTTGTAATTTAAAAACGGTGGGATGATGGTACTTTTACTTGGCTATTTATCTTTCTGATTAGAACGCTCTTTCTTCCTCTTAGTTTGAATCATAGTCTTTTGACGAAAAAGTTATTTTAGTTTTTAGTTGTATTTCATTAATCTGAATTGTTTGGGTTTTTTTTGTATTTTTTTTTTAAAATCAGAAATAAAGTTTCTTGAGTTACAACCAATAAACAAAGCACATGCAACCTGTACACATAACAGTAGTGGTGTTCCAAAGCACTCAAAATATGTATGGAATATTATAAATCCAGAGAGAGCGGCATTCACCCCCAGAATACACCCACCATGAAAAATCAAGCCAGCAATATATACTGTATGGGTAGTAGAAGAGAAGTACAATTGCAACAAAAACATGACCACTCAAGATAGAGGTTCTGACATTTCTAAAAAAAAGTAGACCATGTCTGAACCCAAAATTCTATTCATCACTAAGTAGAGAGGCGCAAAGCCTGGGACTGCCAGCCAGTCCCCCCAAAGTTTGCTAAGCTTTCCTGGGCACATTCTATGCTGGAAGATAACCTTTTCCAGTCTAATGGTATCACCCATGTGGATGTGGACAACCCACTCTTTGTGGGTGGGGGCCCTGTCTGATTTCCACTGTTGCAGAAGGAGTTGGCGGGCTTGAAACAATGCCCTATTAACGGCTACCTTCTGAAACTCAGTTAGTAGGAGGTCATCGAGAATACCCAAAATACATCAAACAGGTTCAACAGGAATGGCAATTTGAAAAACAGCATTAATAGTAGTAACAATGTCTGAGCAATAGCGATGGAGCTTGGGACAGCGCCATAAAAGATTAATTAGGTCACCTAGCACAGAGAAGATTGCAAAATACCCATACAGAATATTTGAAGAGGCGTATCATGGGCACAGAGAATAATCTATAACTGAGAAAGTCTTTGGGAAGTATTGAGGGAACAGAGCAAGACTGAGCCTAAAGCATTATCCCACAGATCTTCCTCTAAGGGACCCACATCAGTTTTAGTTGAAATTAACACTGAATGATGGCCAATATGGGAGTGCACCGCTCCAAAGTGATCACCACTTCTAAGAACAGCTGTCTCCGCAATCAGGCAGGGTGCTGGCTCTGTTTGCAACAGAGATAATGGAAAAATAGAACGCTGGATAGCCGCACTCCAAAAAAGTTGACCTTTATTCAAAAATGAATATCAAATTATCACAGGGCAATACAGATTAACTGCACAGCTGCTGACGCATTTCACACCAGATATGGTGCTTAGTCATAGCGGATGATGGCCAAGGTAGAAAAAAGAGCCACTAAACAATGACACATGTCTAGTTTAAATGCAAAATTTATTTATTTTTCAAGTTTGTCTTTGAATAAGCCAGTAACATCCTCACCCATTGAGAATGAAACCCAGTGGAAAGTTTCATTCTACATTAAAGAGATATTAAAACTTTTCCCAAAATGTGTCTACACAATGCAGCCCTCCAGATATGTATCGTTACACAGCTATGCTCCCCTACTGCCAGAGCAGGTATTGGGGAGCACATGACATCCCCTATTTGACTGTGTTGGGCCTGAGAGTCCAATCACCAGGCCTGGACACTGTCATGTGGGGGTTTCAAGATCCAATACCAGACAACACAAGACCTTAGACAGGCGGTGTGCTACAGCAGAGAGACAACGTCAAAGCATGGTGGGGAGCGGTTGAACTATGCGTAGATCAGGGGTGTTGCTAGCACCAGACGTCCAGCTCACATGGCCAACATGTCTCCTGCCAAGTGACTTGAGTCCTGACTCTGCGACCACCTGCCACTGCAGAAGCTGACATCTCTCGCCCAGCAGGGAAAGAGAATCCAGAGCTGAGGAAAGCTTAGCCTAGGCTCCTCCTGACCGGCTCTGATTGGTCATATGACGCAAGTCAAAGATGAGCCTGGGAGGAAGCCCCTTGCTTGCCTCACTGCATATGAGGCCCAAAATATCAGTATGACACCACCATTTGGATCACTACCCTGTTTCCCTGAAAATAAGACCTAGCGTGAGTATCGGTGATGGCTGCAATATAAGCCCTACCCCCCAAATAAGCCCTACCCTGTTTCCCCCGAAAATAAGCCCTACCCTGAAAATAAGACAAACAAGGACTTTAACTAGGACTTATTTGGGGGGTAGGGCTTATATTGCAGCCATCACCGACAATCGCGCTAGGTCTTATTTTCAGGGAAACAGGGTATTGACTGCAGAAGTTGGTTAAGACTGGTAATTCAGGTAGAGTGAAGAAGCCAACAAGTGATTCAACTAGCCAGCAACCCACAAACATGAAATACTTGGGCAATGTCTTTTAAACAATCTTTTATGTAAGTTTGAATTGACAGAGCATACGACCCTTACAGGTCCCAAATAAAAATTCCAGTTCAAGAAAACCAGCAAACATACTTGAATTTAATGGCTACTTAAGACTTGCACTTAACAAGCTCCCGGCCGCCAGACTCCAACAGACACTAAGAAAAGTGCAAACAATAACACAGGGAGAGTAATAAAAGCAATAAGTCACTCTTTTGCCCTTGGTCCTGTTTACAAGAGGACAATCATTATATTGTGTACTGCTAGTTATCCACATAATTTCAGCCTGGCTTGTTTTCCTTTGTTATTGTTGAATGTTTAAGACATTCCGCCACTCATCCAAGTAGCTTTTTCAGTTCTAATAAGTGTCACGAACATATACTGGTATATATAGCCAGATGGGATTTTATGTATAAATAACAATAAATATTCAGTGCAGATAAAGATAGAACAAGAATAATGATTGCCAGCTGAACACTACGAGGATAATCTAAAAAAGCCTCGAAGATACTATATAACAAATACAGTGCAGCGCAACATGTAAATCAACAGTAAAAAAGTAGATAAAAAGTCCAAAAGAGAGCACAGTCCCAACATGAAAGAAAAAGTCCTCCTCTGTGTAAACAGTGCCTGATCTCAGATTATACAGTGATAAGGGTGAATGCAGCCCATCCATCAGAGACAATCCTGGTCTCTCACCTCAGACACTTGACCTTAATAGGTCATACAGCATGTATTCCACCCACACCTTGGGGCATCGACTTCCAAGCAATCCAGCAACGATGTAGATCAATCACTGTGACGGACCCCCGTACTAAAGATAAGTCTGTCCGCCGTAAATACTTCCTCTGTCCAGTTCCACACAATCCAAGACCCCTTAGCTTTCCCATTCACTAGTCGTAGCTCAGTGTAGGGTAAAACATCAGACACCACCAGTCTTGGAGTACATCAGGAATAGCCTTTTATTTGAGATCTCACACAAATACTGTATATACAGCTTGTTGACAATACAAATTGTAACTAGAAACCTAATTAACATGAGCTAATTATCTAATCCTTTAGACAGCCTAGGTGACCAAGAGACATGACCTTTAGGACAAACTTGACGTCTTTTAGCTCAGAAGACACAATTAACATTATCATAAATCAACCCAGTACTCCTCTACACAATAGCAAGGTTAATTAGCACAAACAACAATGGGTGAAATACTCTTAGAAGTAGACAACAGGAGACCCAGGGCTTTCCAGATCTCATTAATCAGCATTCCTTTCACATACATCTGCTATGAGTCCCAAGCATGCAGAGAGCATTATGGCCTCCTTAATAATATCCTTTTGCATTACATAACATAGTATCTTCCTAAATGCTTGTAGCTTCTTCAAATGCCAGGGCCCATAGTCGGTAGGCAAGAGGCTTGCATCCAGTCCTCTCCAAAAGCCTCTGTCCTGGCTAGGTCTGTCACAATCACATCAAGGGATATATGTGAAAACATAAAAAGAGATCTAGTGCTCTCCGTATCAATCGTTTATTGTGATAAAAGTAATAAAACCTCACTTACAAGTAAAGCACTATAGCCAAGTGCAGGCGTAATGGCATTGAACAAAGTTTCCAACCAAAGAGATGGCTGTGGGTGATGTCATACGTGACTCCTTCCCCCGTACGTGTTAGGTTCTGTGGGCGGGACTTCGTCAGCAGGGAGGAAAGAGAAGATAGTCACATGTCTCATTCCATCGCAAATCCCAAAAAGAGGAGGATTCCTCATTCATGACATGAGCCATGCAAATCACTCCCCAATGGCCATTCAAAACAGCTAGTATATAGTGCAAATATAGCCTATTATTATACTAGTTAGTCCAAACTGCATACAGCTATTTCAGACTTTTTTTTTACCCAGCCTACGGTGTGCAAAAACTAGACACCGTAAGTGAACAAAAATAAAAAAGTGTATGTGAACACACACAAAACAAATGCACCTAGGGTGTGTGTCGTATTGTCCCCTTTGAAGAGGAAGACACCTGACAGGCACACTCAGGTCCACCTAGCCAAAGGCCTGGTGGACCACTCGAAGACCAAAGCTGACAAACAAGTACTAAGTGGGGGGAAATCCCAAAGAAAGACCCCCAAGAAAGGGTAGGAAGGAAGGAACCTAGGGGCCACACATCCTCCCCCTAGACTTCAAGGTAGACCAGGAAACCCACACCCTATAATCCTAGAATGAAAAACAACACAAATATAAGTGCAAGTGATAAACACTCAGAAAAAAAGGCCTAGCCTACGAGGGGCTGTGCAGAAAGAAAAAACAAATGGTGTTGTTCTTACAGTGGGGTCCCAAACCAATAGTCATACTAAGAGCTCCCTGGGGCCAAGGCATGGCAAGACAAGGAGGCACTGCTTGAATCAGGAGGCACTAGGTCTCTCAGAAACCTCCACACCAGGGAAATGCTCTCCACCCCATCTGACCCAGTGGGCACTTAATTTGGCTTCTTTCCCATAAAGAAGGCCCTCGGGACCCCATCATACCAGCAGAGATACTATACAGCCAGCCATTCCATCCAAAAGACTGAAATGACAGCAGAGCACACCTACTGGACACTAATAACAACAGATACTACACCTGATCTTAGTTAAAAGGCTGACAGCTTTTTCAGACTTTTTTTTTCATTACAAGGTGGTGATGAAAATGAAAAACCACTAAGTGTACAAAAAAACATGCATGTGAACACACACACACACACTAAGAAGTGCACTTAAGGGTGTGCTTTTGTCCACTCTTTCAGACTTGTTGACCATCATTGGTGCAGTGCATGAAAACGATTGCTTCTATGGAGTAGGGGCTGGGGACCACCAAGAAAATATAACCATGAAGGTTACAATAAGAGACTAAAGGACTCAAAATACTCTCCAACCAAATAATTGTAGAGAAGAGTCTTTGAAGAACAGAAGGTATACAAATGTCTTATTCCCTCACATACCCCCCAAAATAAGAGGATTATTCCTCGCTTCACGATAGTGGGTAGAGCCATGCAAATCCTTCCTTAATGTCTAAACAGAATGGCCAATGCTTCATTATTAAAATGTAGAGAGCGGTGAACGACCTCTAGTGTCCCACACAATGTTCTGTACATAATGCTGAAGAAAACACTCCTTGATTGGTGGAGAGGCCGGTCACATGTATCTGCCACATCAATGCGACTCCCAGACATTTTTGCAAACTTTTTCCTGCCATTCATTATTTTATTGGCAGCAAGAACATTAATAAAGCATGTCACTGTGTTTTTTAAAATAGCCTTTTCTTTAAAAGTAGTATGGCTCTAGTAAGGCTATGAGGCTGCTTTTTAAAGCAGCCCCTTAATCCCAGATGGGGTCATAAATGTATTAATAGCCTATGGTCTATATAGGGTGATATAAAAAAAAAAAAAAAAAAAAAAAAAATATTTGAATTGCTCTGAAATGGAAAGGAAGAAGAAAAAACATCTGAATAGAATTCTTCCAGAGACCAAGGAATGCTTTTAGAGTTGATATTTCACTCATTTCTTCCTCACTTTTCTTTCATAAGGCACAGAGAAACCTTTCTCATTCCTGAAAACAGCAAGCAGACACTTCAGACAGAATACAGAAGACGTGAGGATGCAGAACTTATTGAAAGGATTGGATGTTGTCTTTTTTTTGCCCTCCACACACAGATAATATGATTTATTTACCTGGGCTCTGGCCTGCTGGATGAAAGAACAGAGAGGCTCCTGGGGTCACTACCGCCTGCTAGTTTTCAGGGACAATTCCGGCCTCTACTCTTTTCTCAAAAGACGAAGTGAGATCTGTGCCGACTTTGATGAATACAAGTGGAAGACTACCACTGCTTCACTAAGAACATGATTGCTGGTCTATTAAAAAACAACTCCAATGTATTTAATGCCAGACTCCAGGCAGACATAAATACACCAAGTAATAGGGCTATAAATTAATTAGAAAAACATTAAACATTTTTTTAAATACACCTAATGTAAGCACCTGAAACTCTGGAACTGTTCCAATATTAGCTTACTATATTCTGTGCCGTAAACTGGGAAGGAATAGTATCCAACCAGGCCACGGCAGCATGCAGACTGAAGAAGAGCAGCATGATGACTCTTTGCTTCCTTATTATCCAATCAGCAGGCTGGGGTTGTGTTTTTGACCAAGCTGTGCTGCTGCTGCAGTAGGGGTTATGGACCTATGTTGTGGGAACATTCAAAGAGAGGTGCTAGAGCTACTATTATGGTGTCCAGTGATAAAGAGAACCATTTTGTTAGTAGAGCCTTGGTGAGGCAGCTCATACATACCGGAATACCCCCAATTGCCTCTGATGCAGCCGGTTTGAGCCGTGAACACTGGTCAGGCATTTCCAACCACTAGATCTACTCACCCACTGGACACAACAAGAAACAGTCATGGACAGGATCGATAAGTATATATACTTGAGAGAGTGGCTGCCAACAATACATTTTACTCTACGAGAAAGTGACTGTTTGAAGCCTACTGAGGGACTGTGCCCAAATCCCTGTGTTCATGTTTGTTGGTGGATCCTTTTGCTGTGGGATTATGCTCAATGTCCATTTGCGGATGGTGACTTAAGCTGGATGTCTCTAATGGAGGATGTTATGGTTTTTTTTTCCTGTTCATGGATTTCAGAAACATTGTATACCCTCATATAATGAGTGGACTCCTTATAAGAGATCCTTATGCCCCGTACACACGATCGGAGTTTCCGAGAACAAATGTTGGATGTGAGCATGTTGGCGGAAAGCCCGACCGTGTGTATGCTCCATCGAACATTTGTTGTCGGACTTTCCGCCAACAAATGTTGGCTAGCAGGTTCTCAAATTTTCCGCCAACAAATTTTTGTTGTCGTACTTTCCAATCGTGTGTACACAAGTCCGTCGGACAAAAGTCCACGCATGCTCAGAAGCAGAAGCGGTCAGAGAATTAACATTCGTGACGTGGCAAATTATGAAATCTCCAAATGCAGCGCACAATTCTCTTCTTCTTTAATGGGATAATAATGAAGCTGCTTTGCTGGTGATACTGATGGAGTGATATCAAGAACAATAATAATAATAATAATAGCGCTAAGTGAAAAACACAAAAAGAAAAGCGCAAATCCACACTCACCAAACCTCTACTAACATGAAATTAGCAGAAGGAGCCCAAAGGGTGTCGCTAAAGAGCCGAAAAACCACGTAGTATGTCTAGTACGTCACTATGGTCCTAATTGTTGGTCAACATTTGTGTGACTGTGTGTATGCAAGACAAGTTTGAGCCACCAACCTTCAAACAAAATTCCACGGTTTTGTTGTCGGAAAGTCCGATTGTGTGTACGGGGTATTAGAGTCCCCACTTTAAATGTTGGGAAGTCTGTGAGAGGGAGGTAGCCAATTGTTATAAAGAGAAATATATCTATGTGCTTCATATGGTCTTTATCACTTCCTCTGGGCCACAGTACCAAAGTGATCTACCTTCATGTTCCTAAATGAGTGGATCTTTGTCTTAAAGGAATCTATATAAATCAGTATCCCCATGCTGAATGAACTGTTGCCTGTAAGAGGCAATCAGAAATCCTGGAATTGTATGCAATCAGTACTCCTATGTTGTATAAATTGTTGTTTGTGAGAGGGAGATAATCAGAGATCTTGGAATTTCATACAATCATTACATATAGATTTTATTACCTCCTCTGGACCACAGACCAAATAAGAGGGAGGCAATTAGAGATTCTGGAATTATATACAACCAGTACTCCCATGCTGTATGAGCTGTTGTCTGTGAGAGGGAGGCAATCCAAGATCCTGGAATCACATACAATCACTACACTTGGTTTATATTGCCTCCTCAGGACCACAGGCTTTATAAGAACTCTGTGCTTTCAAAAACAGTGTGGAAAAGTTAGTACTAACAACATCTGTATATGAATACATCTGTTTGGAGTGAAGGCATCAGAACAATCCTTCATACATGACGGAAAGTTCTATTACTAGTTCTCCTCTAGATTTACTTATATGCAATTACAACTAATAGAGCTGTCTTCAATACATTTTAGTTTTTTACCACCTAGTTGATATACATCCGCATGCATTATGTGGGGGGAAACATTAAAGGGAAGGTTGAGCCCACATCCATTTTTTCTGGTTGTTGTGATACTCCAAAAAGTGGAGGGTTGTGAGAAAAATCCAACTATACAAGAATCAGTAAGAGCACCACACCAACAGTCAAGTAATCCAAAGTGATATTTTATGAAATTGTTCACTGGTCCAAATCATTTGGTGGAGGGGGATTATGGTGGGGGGTTGTTTTTCAGGGGCTGGGTTTGGCCCCTTAGTTCCAGTGAAGGGAACTCTTAAGGCGTCAGCATATCAAGACATTTTGGACAATTTCATGTCATGCTCCCAACTTTGTGGGAACAGTTTGGAGATGGCCCCTTCCTGTTCCAACATGACTGGGCACCAGTGCACAAAGGTCCATAAGACATGAATGAGCGAGTTTGGGGTGGAAGCCTTCTAATCCACATCAGTGCCTGACCTCACAAATGTGCTTCTGGAAGAATGGTGAAACCTTCCCATAGACACACTCCTAAACCTTGTGGACAGCCTTCCCAGAAGAGTTGAAGCTGCAAAGGGTGGGCCAACTCAATATTTACCCCACCGACTAAGACTGGGATGCCAATAAAGTTCATGTGCGTGTAAAGGCAGGTGTCCCAATACTTTTGGTAATATCGTGCATACATTGCAAATCCTCTGGCAGTTAAAACCATTTTCAGCATTCAGCTGATTGCCCAGATTTTAGCTTTAATAAGGAAGACTCCATATGTATGTACACTTGACACAGGAGCCCTAAGAAGCCTCCCCACCAAAAGATAAAAAATCCTTCACATGAATAAACAGGCCACATAACAATACTAAATTAGAATATTATTGTAGGAAAAATCCACAAATTAGTCTCATCTGACCTAAAGATGATTTACCATAATAACTTTTAATTTTCAGATCTGTCCCTATGGGACAATATACAAGTAGTACCTTGTCTCACGTTTCCATGTTCTTCCTAAACAGATACAAAAGAGCAGTGGCGGCTGGTGTTTTTTTTGGGGGGGGCGGCAAACAACCACCCCCCTGGTCAGGTCACCTGCTCCCGCTTGGCCAAATCACCGGCACCCCCCCTCGCAGTCAGTCATCCACCACTTATCCCATATAGGTTCTGGGCAGGCAGCGCTGCAAGGGGCGACGGGTGGCGGGTGGGCATCTCCTCCTCTTCTGTATCACGTGGGCTTCCACTGTGCATCTCCTCCCTCCTCCTCCTAGGCATCCAATAGGATCGCCTGTCCTTTCAGCCAATCGGGTGATGGGTCTCAGGACCCGCTTCCTGATTAGCAGGGAGTAGGGTCAGTGTGAGAATAGCAAATATTTATTCGCTATTGTCACACAACTGGATGGACTTGGAACAGAGAATCTTCCGATCGGCAGCACACCCACACAGAAAGTAAAGTATAAAGTCTTTATTGAAGCATAAATATTAAAAGCACTGGATGGGTACAGGCAGGGGAAATGCAGGTAGGTTGACGCGTTTCACACTATAGAAGTGCTTTGTCAAAACCACAGGGGTTTTGGATGGGCTTTGAGCACAGTACTCTGCGCCCCAAGCCCACTCTTTTTTGAGGCCTATTAGAGCCTTCTCCCATTGGAATCCATGCGCTAGCACCCTGCATGTAGATTAGGGGGCTGGAGGTATGGATGGGGGGGGTGGCACTCGTGCACCCCCTAATGGACAGGCCACCACTGCAAAAGAGACAGCTGATTCCTAGCTGCACTTTGTCTTGGCTATGAGCACTTTCCTGAGACAAGCAACTGCAAGAGGAATGCAGAGGCCGACACCCCTCTACATTCCTCTTGCCGTTGCTTGTCTCAGGAAAGTGCTCATAGCCAAGACAAGCTGAAGCTTCAAGTCAGCCATCACTTTCATAGTTGTGCAGGTTGAACCTCATTACTAGGATTAGAAAGCATCTAGCAACATCAGACAAAGTACTACATGTGCTACTGGCAGGACAAACAGGTCAAAATAACAGATATTAGACTAAATAAAGAAAAAGAATGCAGGCTCCACTTTTAAGGACCGTTTTTTGTTCTTGGGCTTATATACAGTACACTAACACTTTAAGCCTGCTCAGGCTAAATAAACCATGTTTTACTAAAGCAGGAAAATACATTGTGTTCTAAACACATCCGATACTTTGCCCTCAGTGCTGTACTCAGAAATAATATTTCCCAGGTGGGTGTAGAAAAAGCCTCCCACACACAATAATGTGGGCTGACATTCCTCCACTAAAGCCGGGGCGTTCTTTTTGTCCAAGCCTGGTATACACTGCAGTTCTTTTGAATGTAGTGCAGCAGAGTATTGCTCGGTGTAAGTCAATGATCGAGTCATGGTTCATTTACGCTCTTAAAGCTTGCATTGGTTTAGTCAGCCTGTAAAGGGATCATTTTATCCCCTAGCTTTCTTTTTCATATTTAATCTTTTATTTATTTAAAAGAGAGCAAGGAATACACTCTACAGACATCATATATAACATAGTATCCATCTCTATATACTAATCTACAGTAGTATACATTTAAATTCATTTTCTTCCAGAACACAAAGCCCTGCACTCTAGATACAGTGGAACCTCAGATTACGAGCATACTCCATTCCAGGAGTATGCTCGTAATCCAAAGTACTCGCATATCAAATCGAGTTTTCCCATTGAAGTCAAGGGAAACGAAAATAATTTGTTCTGTATTGTCTTCAATGGGATGCAATACCGCATGCGGCCAGAGGCGGAGGGGGGCGCCAGAGAGCTTCGGAAACGGCCGAAAAGGCCCGAGCACACTTTAGCTGATCTCGGCAAACCTCAGAAAGACTCCGTTCACGAGCCTTTCTGAGGTTTGCTGAGGTCAGCCGAACTGTCCTTGGGCCTTTCCGAAAGCCGACGATCGGCGCTGTTCGGCTCCGGCGCCCCCCACTTCAGGCCAAAACCGGTACTGCACACCGCGCTGGCATCTTTGAAGGTCCGGCACTCACTTTCCTTTACGGGCGCTTCCATTTTTAAAGGTCTGTCGCATGCACGGATGTGCCAAAGGGCTCTGCCAGGTCCTGCGGCACATCTGCGCACATGTCGAGTTTCATGAGTATGCAGACAAAACTCAACTGCTCCGTCTTCGCGCATGCAAACTCGCACGTTTGCAGATGTGCTGAAGTCCTCTGCTGGGACTTGCTGCATGGAATCAAGAGCAATATCATTGCTGCCTAGGCGAGAATGGTGGAAGTGCTGCTCTTCAACGCACAACAGTAAAAAACTTGTAAAAAAAAATCCAGTTGTGTAAGAGGGAGGTGACTGGGGTCAGGTGCAAACATCTGGCCAGGGGTGGTCTGCTTTGAGTTGCATAAGCTGTTTTAGCTGCTGACATCTTATGTCTTGGAATATCCATTCCCAACCAGAGTTCCGTTTAACCCTACGATTTCTGCAGAGGTTGCTAGCAGTTCCTTGAGCTGAATTCTTGTAATACATCATCAATGCAAGCATGATAGAGTAACAGTCAACCCAAGCCTTTGTTTTATTTGAGTTTTAGATAGCGAGGAAGGTTTTTATTGCCACTGCTGGGAGATTAAGCTCACTTGCTCCATTGGTGACTGGTGCCACATGGGACAGCAAAATACAGCAACAAACACATTTTTTTTTTTTTTATAATAGCGTGTGTAAGGGTGTCAGAGATTTTTGCTGTCTTACTAATTTCCCATCATAGCTACCGGTATCACCCGAAACAGGAAAGGAGCTGAAACCTTGTTAATGATGACCCTGACAAGCAGGTGGCATTCTAGAGGTTCTAACCTTTCCCAGTTGCAAAAAAACAACAACCACTGTTTGCTTAATTTGATCAGGTAGGTGCAGATTTTCTCCATGTTTGTTGGTTATATGTTTGTTCATTGATTGCAAAAAGAAAAATGAATAAAGATTATAAAAAAATAAAAATAAAATAAAAAATATATTGTGTGGGGGATCTGCACTATGTTTTTTTCCTCTTGCCTTTTACATATCTGACACTACGCTGAGAGCTGTGGACGGGATTTGATCTGTCGGTGGAAGCAGTGCCACTTTTACACTGCAAAGGCGCATACTGACCTCCTTTAGGTAGTGGTGTCCACCAAAGCAGGTGGGGTGAAGGGCACCATGGTGAACAAAGGTCGATGCACACAGGATTGTTTTCGGTGTATACGACTCTCGGATTTTATACATATATATCTTTATGGACTGGTACTGAAAGATGGACTCACTTTGATATATTTTTTATATATCTATAGCTATAGATAGATAGATCTATCTATATCTACATCTATCTATCTATCTATCTATCTATCTATCTATCTATCTATCTATCTATCTATCTATCTATCTATCTATCTATCTATCTATCTATCTATCTATCTATCTATCTATCTATCTACCTATCTATCTACCTATCTATCTATCTATCTATCTATCTATCTATCTATCTATCTATCTATCTATCTATCTATCTATCTATCTATCTATCTATCTATCTAATGTATTTTATTTTATTAATATTTTTATGATCACTGATGAACTTTATATATTAATCAATCTACGCACATAACGTATTGAAGGAGAGTGCTGCACCCTTGTAGTTAGTATATATTGATTGCATTTGCACAGGTGGTTGGGTGCAGACTGGCGTTTAGCTGCCTCCTAAATCATTTAGTTTTTTTTAGCAGGGTGTTCTTATGCCGCGTACACACGGTCGGACTTTACGGCAGATTTTGCCCGGCGGACTTTTCGACGTACTTTACGACGGACTTTCTGAATGAACGGACTTGCCTACACACAATCCACCAAAGTCTGTCGAATTCGTACGTGATGACGTATGACCGGACTAAAACAAGGAAGTTCATAGCCAGTAGCCAATAGCTGCCCTAGCGTGGCTTTTTGTCCGTCAAACTAGCATACAGACGAGCGGACTTTTCGACCGGACTCGAGTTCGACGGATAGATGTAAAACATGTTTCAAATCTAAGTCCATCCAACTTTTGAGCAAACAAAGTCTGCTGGAGCCCACACACGATCGAATTGTCCGACGAAATCCCGTCTGCCGGGCAAAGTCTGCCGTAAAGTCCGCTCGTGTGTACGCGGCATTAGATTTAGCTATAGGGATAGCGCGGAAGGCTTATTTATATATACAGCCAGCTATTGTAGGCGTTTGTGGTGCGGTTTTAACAAGCCAAAAATGCTTGTCAACCGCGCCACAACGCGCATAGGGCGTTTGGGAGGAGCATTTTGAATGCTCATTAAACGCTCATCAACTGTACCTATTAACGTGCATTATCGCTATAGGCGCGTTGATAAGCGTCAGGATTTTTAGCAAGTGTAAACAAGCCCTAACATAATATGGTGATATGATATAAGGCCTTATAAATGGAAAATAATGCACAGCAAGGTCTTTTTGCTGAGCAGTAAGGGGTAGAGAGGCAGCAATTATAAATCTAACACAAAAAAAAATAAAAGGTTGATGCAGTTTACATGAAAACACTTGCATAGAGGAAACACTACCACGTAATGTTCACATAAAGAGCAAAATGAAGTTAGTGTCCCTTTAAATCTACATTCATAAAGAACGCTGTGGGGTAGCGGGAATTGCTTAGTAGACAGAATTTCATTGCACTGCTCCATACATCTAATAGAAGTCTGTCCTGTGATTAGCAAGGTACAGTATGTGAGATTATACAGGCAATACGTGACTGCTATACATAAATTGCACTTTCACAGATCCCCTTATGAGCCGGAAAATGACAGCGCTGCAAAAGTCAGCTGTGCATTAAATTCAGTCCTGGGCTTTCAAGTATACCGTTTATATTAACCTGAGTGTGTATAATCCAATTACCAGCCTCAAATTGATTACTTTGTTGAGGGATTTCCATTAATTGTGTGACTCACCTAATACTAGTCAGGGCCGAGTGTTCCAGTCTGTGCTCTAATGTGAGCACAAGTCATATAGAAGGACGGGGTCATTGCCATTACATTGGATGTATAATCACAAAAGTACCTGCTTTATTAATAATAGAATTACATATTGCATTTCATGGGGGTGGTGAAAGTGACTTAGTACTGATTGTGGATTTCCTGTACGACACATGTTTACATTATATTGATGGCACTAGATAATGCTTCTCCATACGTTCTGGCTAAAACAGTAGCAAGAAGTGGAGCGTTGGATTCTATAAAGCACTGATGGCGAACCTTGGCACCCCAGATGTTTTGGAATTTCCCATGATGCTCATACTCTGCAGTGTAGTTGAGCATCTTGGGAAATTTAGTTCCGAAACATTTGGGGTGCCAAGATTTGCCATCACTGCTATAAAGCGTTATTGCTTATTTAGTAAAATATAATGATGGCCTATATGGGGTTCTGTACAAAGGTATTAATGGAAATTATATATAGGTAATCTGAAAGGCTAGCCATGCACGTATAGATTTCTCTTGTTCAGCCGACATTAGTTTGCCTTTTTCAGGTTTTTGTGTCCCTTTATTCACCTGGTAATCCTACTCAAGCTTCCTGTGTACGCTTAATTCCTCATTGCATCTATGGAGGGAGCTATGGATGTCCCACCAACTGAAAAATTTTCTGATTTGCTCAGTCCTCCATTGTGTATTTATTCCACATGAAGTGGTAGGACTTTGCAATTCTGGCACGATGAAGAAGTAGTTTCATACTTGTTGAAAATGTTGTTAGCCTAAAAAAAGCAAACTATCACTATAAGTATTGGTACTCGTCGGTAAAAAAACTGTATCAGTGCATCCCCAGTTGCATTAGTTTTCTTTTTTTAGGTTAAGGACATTTTGTATGGACTCAAATCGCACCACAAAGGTATCGGTTTCAGGTATCTGAGCATTTGCACATGTACGACTACTCGTGCAAAAGCTTAGTATCAGCACCGATACCGTTACCTGTGCAACCCTACTGTAAATGCAACCACCACATCTTAGGAATGGTAAGCTGCGATATATACAGTATTTATGTTTTTGGGTTTAGAAATGTTTGAAGTACATTTTTTCTTGTGCTGAAGCTCAAAGTGAATGAACTGCATTAACGCAATGTATGAATAGGCGTTAATAAGCCCTTTGTGCAACCTTTACTTTTAAAGTGCTGTCATTTTTGCCATCATGAACTCACCAGTAGATCTGTCAGCGTGTGTCTGATGTACAGGTGCATCTCAAAAAAATTTAATATCATCAAAAAGTTAATTTATTTCAGTAATTCAATTCAAAAAGTAAAACTGATATATGATATAAATGCATTACACACAGAGTGATATATTTCAGGCATTTCTTTCTTTAAATTTTGATGATTATGGCTTACAGCTAGTGAAAACACAAAATTCAGTATCTCAGAAAATTTGAATATTGTGAAAACTTAAATATTTTAGACTCATGGTGTCACACTGTAATCAGCTAATTAACTCAAAACACCTGAGCTTTTAAATGGTCTCTCAGTCTGGTTCAGTAGGTTACACTAACACGGGGAAGACTGCTGACTTGACAGTTGTCCAGAAGACAGTCATTGACACCTGCCACAAGGAGGGTAAGTAACAAAAGGTCATTGCTAAAGAAGCTGGCTGTTCACAGAGTTCTGTATCCAAGCATATTAATGGAAAGTTGAGTGGAAGGAAAAAGTGTGGTAGAAAAAGGTGCACAAGCAACAGAGATAACCACAGCCCTGAGGTGTTTGTGAAGCAAAGGCCATTTAAGAACTTTGGGGGGGGGGGGGTTCACAAGGAGTGGACTACGGCTGGTGTCAGTGCTTCAAGAGCCACCACAAACAAACGTATCTAGGACATGGGCTGGAGTGGAGAGGCACAGAATCCAAGTTGCATGAGGTCCATTGTGAAGTTTCCACAGTCAGTGATGATTTGGGGAGCCATGTTATCTGCTGGTGTTGGTCCACTGTGTTTTATCAAGTCAGCACGACCCTCTACCAGGAAATGCTAGAGTATTTCATGCTTCCCTCTGTTGACCAGCTTTATGGAGATGCTGATTTCATTTTCCAGCAGGACTTGGCACCTGCCCACACTGCCAAAACTACCAATACCTGATTTAATGATCATGGTATCACTGTGCTTGATTGGCCAGTAAACTCACCTGACCTAAACCCCATAGAGAATATGTGGGGTATTGTCAAAAGAAAGATGAGAGACACCAGACCCAACAATGCAGACGAGCTGAAGGCTGCTATCAAACCAACATGGGCTTCCATAACACTTCAGCGGTGCCACAGGCTGATTGCCTCCATGCCACGCTGAATTGATGCAGTAATTCATGAAAAAAGGAGCCCCGGCTGAAATGCTTGAAATATATTACTCTGTGTGAATGAATCTATAAAATATATGTTTCACTTTTTGAATTGAACTACTGAAATAAATTAACTCTTTGATATTATAATTTTTTTGAGATGCACCTGTACATGTCTAAGCTTGTATGAGTGGGTGCTAAGTGGGGCTCGATGAGACTGGATGAACCCGATGAGACTGGCCACCTTATATCCGTTGCTTTGGTAGAACGCCGCATAAGCTGGCCACTGTATTTTTTAACAAAAATTCTCAGTATATTCAATAGCTTGACGAATGTCATTCCAAAATACTTCAAAATGTGGTTTACTTGGAACAAATGATTTTGGAATGAATGTCATTTCCCAAATGAAGATCACATTCACGGTTAGAAATTCCTTTGTCCAAGAAAGTTTTTTTCCACCGAACTTCAAAGTTTCTCATCATTGTGAACATCGATTTGCTCCCACTAATTATTAAAAAAAATCAAACATTCTAAAAGCGAAAACTGTTGAATAAAAAATTCTACTAGTGTATGACCGTTTTAGTCTACTGAACTTTCAAAAGGAGAGATTTGGACTCAAGGCTTACCACCCTATAGCATCATAATCCATCACCAATGCCTATAAGCACAAACAGCTATGATGGGCTTTACTACTGAGGGATTCTCAGCTGTAAGAAGACAAACATCAGGGTTTATTGGGGAGGAGGTGATCAGAGGTGTAGGGCCCCCCTTTTTATACCAAAGAAATCACTTTTCTTAAAACTCATTGACAGCCCTTTGAAGGCAATAAAAGCCTTGATACTTCCTAAAAATAGACACTGACTCAAGCTCTCCAATTATCTCACAGAAAAGAAAAAAATCGCCACAGGCGCTCTAAGTGAAGGTCAATGATAAACACCATTACAGGCGACTATTCTCCAGTGCTGAAAGACTGTCCATATGCATACAAAACATATTATGTTTTGGCTATTTTCCAGTCTTTTACATTCTATAATTGGCTTAGTGGTTGTCAGGTAGGTCATTTAGCTGCAGGCACAATTTATGATGCATAAGAGAGATTTCAGAGTATTAAAAAAAAAAAAAAAAGTAAATTTTCTGTACATCTGCTTGATACATATTATCATCACTATTACTCTGCAGCAGTGGCATAGCAACAGGGGTGGAAGAGCTATCAACACCTACCACAATCAAGCCACTGGGGGGAGATGAGCTTTGTTCATGCTTAAAGGGACACTATAATTTCTTTTCTTTTTTTTTTTTAATTCTTTATTATACGTCTATTATTTATAAGTTAGAAAATCTTTATACTAGCTGTTTTTTATTACATACTCAATCCCTGTTTTACAAATTAATATTTAGAAAGTAGTTTGCAAAACTCTAGGGGCCCTAACGACAGCACAGCAGGCAAAGCTTAAATTCATGCCCTATTCATGCAATGTCCTTTCAGCAGAGGTGAAAGTGATACAGTTGTTCTTATTTAAAAGTGAGACTAGAGCTCCACCTGCTGACTAGATAAAAAAACAACATAATAGTAATACACAGTATTTCATAATATAAATGTTCAAGTGTACCTCTAAACTCAAGAAGTGAAGGTTCGCAATCTTATAGACAACATCTAGAAATGTAAAATGTGTCCAAGCAGTACCCCTGAAAAAATGCACTTGAATTTCCCCTAAAAAAACAGCAGTGCACTGCCTGTGCATAGGCACTCTGATTTCTCGAGCCTCAGATCTGTATATCTACAGTGAGAGATCATCTAATGTACAGCTGCCTCTGAAAACTAGTTGTACCAGATTTGTAGTGAGATTTCAGGAGGTCACTACTGTAAGGTAACCAGGTTTTTAAAATGAAATCCGGGGACATTTTTTTTTTATTGGAAAATGGTAAACTATTTTTTAAGCATATTTTCCTTAAAATTATATATGCAGTGTATGTGGTATGTGTTTATGGAATGATTGTATGACATATATGAGATACTGCTTAGAATTTTTGGGGATATGACTACCAAATGTTAAGAAGATAAGATAGAGAAGAAACTTTTCAATGCATATTTTGTATTTTATTCTTACCAAAGAAGTGAAGAGGTTCACTATGTACAGAGTGCAGAGTTCAGGGGTGTACCCATAGATGGTTCGAATCTTAGCCGGTCCCTGCTAAACTAGGCAAGATTTCAATCATCTATGGCTGGCTTAACGGACACTGACATCAACAGTGACATTAATATAATAACCAGCTAAGAGAGAGGAGTGCAGAGTATATGGCAGTGGGTAGTATTTACAGGAGAAGTGTGTGGAGTATATGGTGGTGGGTAGTATGTGCAGGATGGTGTCAGTAGGGCAGTGGACGGTGTCAGTAGGGCAGTGGACGGTATCAGTAGAGCTGTGGATGGTGTCAGTAGTTTTTATATTTTTATTTTTTAATTTTTTTATTATTTTTTTACAATTATATTTATTTATTTTTTTAAATACTTTTTTTCACAGTGCTTCATTTAGGGGTGGGGGCTGCTGACGGTAATGGATGGATGGATGGTGTCAGTAGAGCAGTGGACAGTGTCTGTAGTTTTTTTTTTTTTTTTTTACAAATGTATTTATAAATGTTTTTTTACATTTCTTCTTCTCCTTCTTCTTTTACTTTTTTCACAATTCTTTTTTGGGGGGAGGAGGTTGGCAGTGGATCGTATCAATAGGGAAGTGGATGGTGTCAGTAGAGAAGTGGACGGTGTCAGTAATTTTTTATTTGTATTTTGTCTATGGTGTCTTGTTCATGGTATGATCCTGATTTTACAAGAAAGAAACCTTTTTGGATAATATCCTCCTGGTGTGCGGCTGTCAGGATTTTTTTAATTTTAGTTTTCATTATTTTTACAATAACATTTTTTAAATATTTATTTTACTATTTTTTTTTATCAGCCCTGTTGGGGGGGGGGGGGGGATTTGGTGGGATATCCCTGGTCTAAACAGACCCCTGGCATCTACCCTTTGAGACAGGAAAGGGGACTAAGGACACAGATTCCTCAGTCCCTTTCTCTTCAGCCTCAGCTGCACTGAAGATGAATGGAGAGGAAACAGATTCTCCTCTCCATTCATAAGCTGAAGCATCGCAAACACAGGTTACGATGCTCAGTTATGAATGGACAGTCAGTGTCATATTTACCGGCTCAGCACAAAGGGGAGCTGCAGGAGGACCTGGAAAGCCGCAGGAGGAGGCAGGGAGCCGGAGGAAGACACGGGGCCCAGAGATTAAGGGTACATTTGATGGGCAGCCGGGGATGATCGGTACGGCAGTGGGGGAGTTACAGGCACTGATTTTCCTGCGTGGCTTTCAATGAAGAAGCTGACAGCCGTGGGAAGGAAAGGAGGAGAAGAAGCTGTCAGCAGCTTAATTTAAAGCCACACAGGGAGATTGGTGGCTGTAACTCCCCCACCGCGGTACCAATTTTCTGTGAGACTGCCCAGGCCACCTCTGCTGAGCTCAGGACCAGCTGTACTGGCTTATCAGCGACCCTGCCTGGCGCCGCCCCTGCTGGGGACAAAACCGGGGACAGTCTTGCTCTATGAACTGTCCCCGGAAATCGGGGATGTCTGGTCACCCTACATTACTGTGCTGCTCATTATTCTACTTGCTAGAGAGAATGCTGTACCTGAGGACCTGCGGTGCAAGGACCTTCCTGCTTTTACATCATTCATTTTGAGGATCCAAGCTTTCTGAACCTCTCCTGCTGCTGCTACTTGAATATTTTTCCACAAGCCATCAGATTACCAGTCATCACAGGGGCAGCTCTGACATCCTCTACTAGGATACAGCAAGAAATATAGTATGTTGCTACCTTATTAGCCTTATTACATCCCAAGGAATAGAGATTACTACTCTATCCATATTGCCATATGCATTATGCCATATCAGAAAGCAGGTTATTATATCAACATTTGGTGCATATACCAATCTGCCACATTACTTTGCTTATATCCATCAATCACAATGATAGATATCTTGTCCACAGTACCCAAGCGACCACTTATTCTATTCAGGGGCACATACTAGGAATTCCAGTTATATGCACCCAACAACCTGAGGAGCACCTATACGCCAGCCTATCACCATCTACCTTTCAATTGTAGATAGAATTACCTGCTTCCTGATATGGCATAAGGTTTATTCTACTCTTACCAGTTGAATTTCTCTCATGTTGAGACATATTTTATCCCATCAACCTTTACAACTCATGTCCAGTTGACTGTGCAAGCTACCTTGACACCCGCCATTTATTGCTGTCTTTGTGTTATATCTCCCAAGCGTTGCTTAGGCCGCTTTGCTGCCAAGGCATAAAAGGTCCTGAAAAAGCTTATTAATGTGAAATGCATCAACCTCTTGGATGATTCAGCAAAGCTAAATTTGTGATCAGCTGTGATTGGACACGGCTGATTACGTGGTAAAGAGTCTCTGTCAGAGACTCCTTATTTAGATCAGAGTTGCGGTGTGTCAGACTGACACACCGCAACAACGATCGCCGCAATGCACGCCCCCGGGCCGCGCAGCGGCTTGATATCCTGACAACATTATATGACGTCCGGTCAGGATATCGCAACCACTTTGCCAACGTCATTTTGCTATATGGCGGCCGGCAAGTGGTTAATAAGAGATTACTACTCCATAAGTAGGGATGGGCGAATGGTTTGGCCCGAGCATAAGTTCGGGCCGAACGTTCATTATTCGGTCATTCGGCGAACATCAAAACAAGTGGGTCGTTTGACCATTTGTTCGCCCCCCCGAACCTTCCACAATGCATTTCGGTGCTGAACAGTGCATTGCAAGCCCTGATTGGCTGAAGCAGTGAAAGCTTCAGCCAATCAGGGCACAGAGCACTGTCAGAGTCATGATTGGACACTGTCATCATGACTTTATCCAATCATGGCTCATTCCCACCCCACAGTATAAAATTATTCTTTCAATGGCAGCCATTTTCAGTGTGATTTTGACGTGGAGAGAGATAGAACAGGGCTCTGTTCAGTGCTATCAGTTAGTGTGCTATACTGTGCTATTTTACAATTGTCAGTGTAGAATATTAGTTTAGTGTCAGTCTAGGGATAGTGTGAGTGTAGTGAGGAGGACCATCATTCAGCTTTGCATAGTGTGCAGCTAGAGTAGGGACAGCTCAGATAGTTTTACTGTAGTGTAGTGAGACCGTGTCATTAATCTTTACATCACTGTATATCTAGAGTAGGGACAGTTCAGATAGCGTCAGTGTAGTGACGGTTGAACACCGTCTATTTGATTGCATTACTGCCAGTTTAACGCCATTTACTTCTGTGTGCGCTACTGCCAGTTTAACGCCATTTACTTCTGTGTGCGTTACTGCCAGTTTAACGCCATATAGTTCTGTGTGCGTTACTGCCAGCTTAACGCAATATAGTTCTGTGTCCGTTACTGCCAGTTTAACACCATATAGTTTTGTGTGTTGCTGCCAGTTTAACATCATATAGTTTTGTGTGCGTTACTGCCAGTTTAACGCCATATAGTTCTAGTTCTGTGCATCACTGTATGTTTGGCGCATTATATTGCAGTATATTATAGTGTATCCGTGGAGTGTGTCTGTGTAGTGTGAGTACTCAAATTAAGGTGCGCCAAATACCACTTTACATTGATTAAAGAGCATCCACAGATTTCCACTTCTCTTTTACATTTGCTAATAAGCACCGCCCCCTCCCAATAATGTCTGTGAGGACAACAAGTAGAGGCAGACGTTCCCTTGGCACTGTAAGGGGGCCAGCAACAAATGTGTCAACAGGCAAAAGTGGACGTGGTGGTCAGTCTTCAGGCAGGGCATCATTTCCTCTGTTTAGTGAGTTTGCCTGTGCTATCCAGCCACAGCATGCAGAGGAGGTGGTGGACTGGCTTACTAAACCTTCCTCATTATCCTTATCCTCTGTCACGCAAGCAGAGACCAGTGTGCAGTTCCCTGCAGTTGCCAGAGTGGATAAACATGCCTGCTTGTCCACATCTATTCCTGCCATAGCCCCAACATCAGCCATTGAGGAGTCAGCTGAGTTATATGACCACAGCGTCAGCCACTTGCTCCTTGATGATGCCCAGCCATGACTGGATTTAGATGTTGGTTCTGAGGTTGAGGATGACAGGAACATGAGCCTAGAGAGAGGGAGGAACACTGGTAGACAAATTGTCATTCATGTTCCCCAAGCCGCAGCGTATTGCCAAGTTGTCTCCAGTGGTAATGATGAAGATGGAGGAGATGGAGATGACGATGATGATGAGGTCACTGATGCGACTTGGGTGCCAGATAGAGCAGAGGAGGAAACTGAAGGTGAGGCGGCACAACCACAAGGAGGCCGACATCAAGAAAGAGTAGAGAGGAGTCACCCTATTCCATCACATTCTACAGCTGTTATCCCCCAACCCACTACCCAAAGCTCAGCTGTCTGGGCCTTTTTCAGCACATTTGCAGCAGATCGCACTGTTGCTATCTGCAAATTGTGTCTCAGGCACATTAAATGCTGCAAAAACACCAGCCATTTGGGTACCACATGCTTAACAAGGCATTTACCTCCAACCACTGCGCGTTGGCAAGAGCACCTAAAGGCCACACAAAAGAGGCACAAGTCTGTCCCTCCTCCTCTTTACCCACTTCAGTCTGCCCCTGTGATACAGAGTCATTATCTTTTAGCAGCCTCCACTGACAGGGATGATGGTATATCACAGGGTGTCCCAGCAGCACACCACCAGCTGTAGACTGTAGCAGGCAAATTTCTCTGCCCCATCTGCTGCAGCGGAAAAAAAAATATAGTCCCTGCCACCCACATGCCCAGCGACTAAATGCAAGCTTGTCAAAGCTGTTGGCTTTCCAACTTCTGCCTTTCAGACTGGTGGATTCTGCCCCCTTCTGTGAATTTGCACAATATGCTGTACCACAATGGCAGGTTCCCAGTCGCTACTACTTTTCACGTAAGGCCGTTCCATCTCTCTACCATCACGTGGAAGGGAATGTTCTGGCATCGTTGGGCAAGGCAGTCAGCCGTAAAATCCACCTAACTGCTGACACACGGTCCAGCAAGCATGGGCAGGGACAATATATTTTGTTCACAGCACACTGGGTAACACTGCTTGCAACTCGAAAGGATGCAGGACAGGGCTCGGTGCTGCAGCTTGTTGTGCCCCCACGTCTCCATACAGCTGGTGGTGATGATGCCAGGCCTGTGAGCTCTACCCCCTCCTCCTCCTCTTCCTCCTCCTCCTCCTCCTCCAACTTCATGCCCTTCTCTGCAGAATTGTCGTATGAACATCAGGTACCTCCTAAGCGTTCAAAGGGCTTTTCCATGAGTGAGGCTAAAAGGTGCCATGCAGTGCTTCAGCTGGTGTGTTTAGGGGACAATAACCACATCGGAACAGACATTCTTACAGCTTTGCAGGGACAGGCCCAGAGGTGGTTCACACCATGCCAGCTGGAGCCAGGAATGGTGGTGTGTGATAATGGCTCAAAGCTCCTGTCTGCCCTTAGACAGGGAAAGTTGACACATGTGCCATGCCTGGCAAATGTCCTCAATTTGGTGGTGCAGCATTTCCTAATTACGTACCCAGGGTTGCAAGATGTGCTGAAGCTGGCCAGAAGAGTCTGTAGCCATTTCAGGTGGTCATACACAGCCAGTGCTCGGTTGGCTGAAATTCAGTGGGAATTCCACCTGCCTGTAAACCACCTGATTTGTGACATGCCCACCAGGTGGAACTCAACTTTGGCAATGCTGCAGCAGCTATATATGCAGCAGAGGGCCATCAACGCGTACCTCTGCGAGTATGGCACGACGACAAGCTCAGGCCGCCTCTGCTTTTTTTCCCCACACTAATGGCTGATCATTAGGGATGCATGCACTGTATTGTCACCAGTGGGGAGGCCACAAGGATGGTGAGCTGTGACAGTGCATGCATCAGTGACACAATCCCTGTTGTTTTCCTGGAGCAGACTCTGCACCTTATGGATAGGGCATTGGAGGCAGAGCAGCAGGAAGAGAAGGACTTCCTTTCCTCTCAAGGCCCACTTTATCCAGACACCATTATTCCTATGTCACAGAATACTAAGGCGGAGAGAGGGGGGGAGGATGAGGATTCTGGCACTTTCATTGGCTTCGAAGAAGAGGAAGACATGTGTCAATCTGTAAGCGATGGCTTTCCAACCCCAGGACCCCTGGGAGGAGGAAGCTCCAGATGCTGTCATCCTGAGTGACCCAAAGGAGTCTGCTTCTCAAGCCTCGGCAAATTTGAGGTGCATGGGCAACCTCATTCTTCAAAGCCTGCGAAAGGACCCAAGAATACGCGGCATAAAGGAAAAGGATGATTACTGGTTGGCAACCCTCCTTGACCACCGTTATAAGGGGAAGGTCTCAAAACTCAACCTGTCTCCACAGAGAGTGCAGAAGATAAAATCTCTTGAGGACACGTTAAAGAGGGTTTTATTGAAAGTTTTTCCTGACTCCTGTAGGTTACAGTATCGTGGAAAACGTGGTTTTGAGTCTTCTGTTGGTTAAGAGAGGAGCGTTGGAGAAGGCATCCGCCTAAGTGAGGCATTTCGGAATTTTTTTTGGTCCTCGCCGCCCAGTGCTGTCAGCTTCCACATCCCATCAGCAGCGTCTGCATCATATGGTGGACGATTACCTCGGGGCCAAAACAGAGGTGGAAAGCTTTCCAGCTGACAATCCACTGACTTACTGGGTCACGAGAATAGACCACTGGCCAGAACTTGCCCAGTATTCTATTGAGTTGTAGGGCTGCCCTGCACCCCGAGTGCTTTCAGAATGGGCATTCAGTGCTGCAGGAGGTTTCGTTACTGATCATAGAACGTATCTGTTCACAGACTCTGTGAACCGTTTGACTTTTATAAAAATGAATCAGTCCTGGATTACCAGCTATGAAGCCCCTGATGGCGATGTCACTGATTTAGTCTTTTTGGGATGTGGAATTTCTGCAGGACTTTGAGGCTGCCTAGCTTTGAGGGTGTTCAATCATTTCATCTGGAAGAATGTTTTTGGTATAGGTTTCATGGGAGCAATTAACACCCAAAGACCAATTTTTCAGCACCTGTTTGAAAGGTGCATATCATTGCATTTTTTTTTGCCTTCATCAAGAGCACCTCTATAGGGTTACGGTGGGAAGGCGCCCCTGACACCCACATTTTTCTGCACCTGTTTGACAGGTGCAGGTGCATATCATTGCAATTTTTTATAGCAAGGCCAATTCTTGCTTTTATCAAGATTACCCCTATAGGGTTATGGTGGGAAGGATCCACCGACACCCAAAGACCAATTTTTCTGCACTTGTTTGACAGGTGCATATCATTGCATTTTTTTAAAGCAAGGCCAATACTTTCTTTCATCAAGATTACCTCTATAGGGTTACGATGGGAAGGCGCCACCAACACCCAAAGACCAATTTTTACGCACCCGTTACTTCTATCCAAAGTCAAAGTGACACCAGTATGTATCCAAAAAATCTCTAATCTTGTTCCCAGTCAACTACATTGTGGCCTCATCATACACACTGGCTCCCCAGCTGTTGCTGAGCAAAATAAAGGGAGCTTGCAGGGAAAATGTCATTTTTTTGGCTTTATAAATGCAATTATTGCTGCAGCAGATTCTAGACATGGTACAGATCTGCCACTTTACAGGTAGACTAAGGGGACCCCCCAGGCACTGTATTGGAAGGAATTTTTTATTTTTATGCTTTCACTTTCAAAAATAAAAAAAAATCACTGCTCATTTAAAAATGACGTTTTTCACACACTTTTTTTTAATTGATACATGTCCCCCAGGGCAGGACCCAGACCCCTATAACCATTGTATGCCCAATTAATATAAGCCTCCAAAATGGGCACTTTTGATTTTTGACGTTCGGGTCCTATTGACTTTAATGGCGTTCGTCATTCGGGTCCAAAATTTCGCAGTGTTTGAAAGATCTGGTGCGAATCGAACAGGGGTCCGTTCAGCCCATCCCTGTCCATAAGCCCCTCTGCTGTTAAATCAAGAAATTTAGCAAAAAAATGTCTCCATTTTGGCTAGATGCATAAGAAACAACGAGGAAGGTGAAAATAAGGGGTTGTTGCTGGTTTTTAATTGTGCAATGGACTTTTGGTCTTCAGGGTTACGAAAGTTCCTTTCAACTATCCTGGTCCCCTTTCTTGTTCTAAACAATGGCATTATTTGATATTGTTTTCACAGAAAGTAAAAAAACCCCCAAAAAACTGTAAAATACAGAACTTAAATCAACAGTACCCAAGTAATGTAATAAAAAGAAGTAGGACAAAAACAAAGAAGATTACATATAAATAAAATAAACTAAATATAATGATAAAATAGAATGAGTCCAGAAACCGGTAACAAAAATGGTGAAAGGTGTGGGGGATAAAACATATTGAGAGCGACTTCAGGAACTTAATATGCACAGCCTGGAGGAAAGAAGGGAAAGGGGAGACATGACTGAAACCTTTAAATACATCAAGGGGGTGAATAAGGTTCAGGAAAGCAGTTTTTTTCAATATGAAACCAAAATCAAGGACATGGGGACCGCCAACTAACTGGAGGAAAGTTCATAGTTAGAAACTATTATTTTATTGAAAGAGTAGTTGATGCTTGGAATAAACTACCAGCAGAGGTAGTGAGACAGGCAACAGTAAACGGCTTCAATCATGCTTGGGACAAACATAGATCTATAGTCAGACAATAAAAAGATAAAAATAAAAAATGGGCAGACTCAATGGACTACTAAGTCTTTTTCTGCTGACACTTTTCTATGTTTCTATTTAAATAAAAAAAATTAAAAATTCTAAATTGAAAAAGAGTATATATTTTTTTTTCACGCACATTTCCCCTAAGCAGTTCAATTAGCATAATTTTCCACATTGGTAATTTTACTTAATTCACTCGGCGCATCCCTAATAATATCTATAGGGGTCTAAAATACAAGATGTTCAATCTAGGCTGTCTGTACTCACTGGAGGGAAGCAGTGTCATTTTAACAATTCATTTAAATTTCAAAGTCGGACCGCAGGGGAGTCTGCATGGGTTTCAGCAGGTCTTCTTGAAAGAAACACTGGCAAAAATAACATAATTCCGGATGTAAAAAAAGAAGGTAAAAAAAATAAAATAAAATCTTCTTACCTCATGAGCATCTCGGCCAAACTTTTCGCATCTGGAAAAAAAAAAAAAAAACACAAATCTGTGAACACATTATAATTAAACTTTCAGTCAATTAGCACAACTGTTCAGTTTCTTTTTATGATTTTTTTGTGTAATATT
Organism: Lithobates clamitans; assembly: GCA_037952925.1. NCBI lineage: Eukaryota > Metazoa > Chordata > Amphibia > Anura > Ranidae > Lithobates > Lithobates clamitans. Next base: position 560,548 of record JBBGZY010000155.1, on the reverse strand, counting down.
TGTTTTATATGCTTTCTTTTTATTTTATTTATTTAAAGTGTAGCTAAAGGCATTTTGTTTTTATTATAGATAGAGTGGGCAGGTGGTAGATCCCCTGTCAGGATTTGATTTCTGTTTGTCCCAGCTAGGGAGCCTAACTTTCATTATTTGTCCTGGTGACCGCTGTCCCCAGAATATACGGTGAGAGACTATAAAATGCTTTATAGTACAAAAAATAAAAAACGCAGAGGTGATCAAATACCACCAAAAGAAAGCTCTATTTGTGGGGAAAAAAGGACAAACATTTTATTTTGGTACAACGTTGCACGACCGCGCAATTGTCGGTTAAAGCGTCGCAGTGCTGTATCGCAAAAAAATGGCCTGGTCATTAAGGGGGAAAATCTTCCAGGGCTGAAGTGGTTAACTGACAATTTGCATGTTCATGCAACTCTGTACATAAATTAAATTTATATAATTTTTTCCCACCAAGCTTTTTTTTGGTGATATTTGATCACCATTGGGTTTTTTATTTTTTTATACATTTTTTTTCAAGGTCAAATTAATCTTATTTTGATCCATTGTCGGCGGGCCCTTAACCACCTCCCGCCCGCTGTATTGTAAAATGATGGGCATAAGGTGGCTCTCTCATTCTAGTATGCTGCTGCTTTAAAATAAATAACAGAAGCTCATTAAATCCACCTTAAAATTGGTAAGTAGCGGGTGCTAAGTGAACATAACCACCAAAATCAGAAAATCAAAGTGCTAACCTAAAATACAAATGAAATAAGAAATAAACATAAAAAAAATGTAAACATGTATACACCAAGTGTTAAAAAAATGAAGTAAATCCTCTAAAGATAGTCCATTTCAAAATTCAAAGTGAGAGTTCCATCACTGTGATCTTCAATGTATTTTAATAGAAATCCTCCTCCAATCAAACATGCAATCTTCACATTGCACCAAGTGAAAGTGCGCCACCAATTCTCCATCAGGTGTACACTCACCAGATAGATTTGCCTCACATTCTCATGCTTGGCAAGAAGGCTTGGTTACCCTTAGGGTTAACATGGCGGTCTCCAGTCCAAGTATGCAATAACTGCAGTAACATTTAAAAACGTAATTTAAATCTCTCCCATTCAACTCACATATCACAAATGATGAAATCGATTTGAATCGTCTGCATCACATAACACATGTGAGTCCCAGTGAAGGGGAACGAGGTCAGCTCTGTCTCACCTGACTGCCCATTCCTGCCATTCCTGACTTTCGGTTGATCATGATGCGTTACTTCCGGTTTGCTGTACAGCCATGTCCCGACATGTTTCGTCATTACGACTTTGTCCAGATAAGCCCTGGACGGGCCGAATGTCGGACGGCATCAACTGGTTCAATAAACGGCCGACATTCAGCCCGTGTGTACTGCAGGCAGTTCGACAGAAGCCGGCCGTTTAGGCGGCTTCTGTTGATGGGTCATGACTGAAAAATGTCTGCCGACTGGCTCGCGATCAGCCCTCTCAGTTAATAACTGAGAGCACAGACCAGAGTGTTCTGGCAGGGGAGCCGTCCCCCTGTCAAAACACAATAGCACAGCAGGGGAGATTGCTGTACTAACTATGGATTGTTAGTAAAGCTGCTCCGACCTGAGCTGTCAGGTTTTTTTTTCATTCAACTTGTTAGATTGAACAAAAAATAAATAAAAAATCTAGTAGTGTTTACGAGACTTTACATTATGTGGAGTATTAGTCAAATCTTTATTCTCTGAGCATGGTCGGGTGGGGGACTTGGAGCGAGACTAAATTGCTAGCAGTAAAAGAAACTTGAAGATGGCGCTCTGTGGGTCAATTCCATTAAGTATATATAAAACCATAAGTAGAATAAAATGTTTGTTTATTACACTTGAAATCAATCAAGCAGAGACTGATAAAAGTTTATAAAACTTGGAAACTAGTATATGGCACAATGAGAAAAATTGTATTAAAAGGAAACAATACCACTTGAAGGCTTCTGGGTGGAGAGGGGTGAATACGATCGGAAAGGCTTGCTGGTAATATTGTCCATGTGGAGCCTGAAAAACAGTTGGAGAGATTGCAGCCCTATGTCAGCAGAGTAGGCTGAAGTTGGACATGTGTCCAAAATGCAGAACGCTGACAGCTGGGGATTCCTGGGCTGGTAACGGGAGGAGGGTGGCACTGAGCGTACAGATGGTTGAACACAGACTTAGGTAAACACTGTCTGCTGTGGTCAGTGTCTAGGCTGATGGCACGGGGAAGCCAGGCTATGCTGCGGGTTAGGGATGGTGTGCGTCTCTCAGCCTCCAAGCTGGAAGAATAATGCCATGCCAGACGGACCAGGTGCGCTGGGTGACATCACCACCGTGCTGATGACAGGGGGAACAGGAAGCCGCGAAGCACTGTGGATCACAAGCTGCTGGTTGCTGTGACTACATGTTTCATGGTCCTGCACTTTATCAAAGTCCTTCTTTTTCTCATTGTGTCATATACCTTGACTATTATGCCCCGTACACACGGTTGGATTTTCCGATGGAAAATGTCCGATCGGAGCGTGTTGTCGGAAATTCCGACCGTGTGTGGGCTCCATCGGACATTTTCCATCGGATTTTCTGACACACAAAGTTGGAGAGCAGGAGATAAAATTTTCCGACAACAAAATCCGTTGTCGGAAATTCCGATCGTGTGTACACAAATCCGACGGACAAAGTGCCACGCATGCTCAGAATAAATAAAGAGACGAAAGCTATTGGCCACTGCCCCGTTTATAGTCCCGACGTACATGTTTTACGTCACCGCGTTTAGAACGATCGGATTTTCCGACAACTTTGTGCGACCGTGTGTAGACAAAACAAGTTTGAGCCAACATCCGTCGGAAAAAATCCTAGGATTTTGTTGTCGGAATGTCCGAACAAAGTCCGACCGTGTGTACGCCCTATTACAGTTTCCAAATTTTATAAACTTTTATCAGTCTCTGCTTGATTGATTTCAAGTGCAATAAACAAACATTTTATTCTACTTATGTTTTTTTTATATACTTTCTGGAACTGGCCCATAGAGCGCCATCTTCAAGTTGTTTTTTTTTTTTTTTCTGTATATTCACTGTTCCAGTGGTTGATGGCTGCATTGGATTCAGTCCATCAAACTTTGTTGGATTACGACATTTTACAAGCAACTCATAGCTATAGTGCTTATGGATTTTTGTTTTAAATTGCTAGCGGTGCAATACGTGAGGAATTTGGGAGTGCTTTTTGGACCAAGTTTGCACACAGAAGAGTGCCTTAAAGTGAACCTCTGCCCAGTCTGCAACCAGTGGGTGTTTCCTGAAGAGTGCCATTGCAGTGGATCTGCATAAGAACATACACCATACATGACCTTTCTAAAAATCTGAAGGTCATGCAGGCCTCACATGAATTATCTGTGGTGGAGGGTGACTCATCAGTGGTGGTCGGTGGTATTTTCTTTTTTTGGGGGGGGGGGGGAACAGTGCACAGCCAGCCAGCCCCACCACCCCAGTCGAGTCACCAGCACAGTCGGTCAGTGTCACCCAGCGGCCGCAACACTTACCATGGGCTTCCCTCCGGGCGACCAGCGTGTCCCTGCCAGTGGGGGTTCTCCTCCCTCCTCCACCCCGCAGCCAGCCTAGCTTCCCTCCGGGCGACCAGCGTGTCTCTTCCAGTGGTGGTTCTCCTCCTCCCTCCTCCCGGAAGCCAGCCTAGCTTCCCTCCGGGTGACCAGCGTGTCCCTTCCAGTGGTGGTTTTCCTCCCTCCTCCTCCCAGAAGCCGGCCTAGCTTCCCTCCGGGCGACAGACGGGCGGCCTGCTAGCTTCCCCTGCGGGTGATGGGTCTCAAACCGGCTTCCTGATTGCCCAGGAGGAGGGTCAGTGTTGCAATAGCGAATGTTCATTCGCTATTTAAAACAACTTGGTGGGCTCAGAGCGCAGTGCTCTACGCCCTGAGCCCAGCCTATTTTGAAGCCGATTAGAGCCTCTGGCTCTAATCACATGCTTCTAAAACATATCCCCTCCATTGGAATTCATGCGTCTGGCGTCCTGCAAGGGGTAGGACGCATCCATAGGAGGGGGTTGCACTGGATGGGGGCGGCGCCCATGAACCCTTAATGGACCAGCCGCCCCTGGCTTTTATGCTAATTGTCCAAAATCCTTAACTAAATCTGTGTTCACAGCTACCAAGTCTTCTCTCTTCTTTTCAACACAAGAGGGAGGGGTCCTTATTTGGGTGTTCACATCTCGGCCTGGGTGACGTGGGCACTGCCTAATGGCTGTCCAGCGGTGAGATCCTGAGAAGACAGCAGAAGTATGATGAGGTCAGGAAGAGGCAAATGGTCTACTGCAGTGCTAGGTCCAATGGTTGCGACTCCTGGAAGTGGCGCTAGCATCGGCACATACAAAGATAGAGGAAGAATTTAAAAAAAGCATCTAAAAGGTTTTCTTTTTTCAAAGAACATGCTGAATGGTTATACGGTGGGAGAAAAGTTGTCACGCCTATGGGCTTTAAAAAAAAACACCTATGGGCTTTAAAACATTGGAAAAAGATGAATGGTCTTGGGCCACACATAAAATACACTAACAAGAAGGATCGCTGATGAGCAGAAACATTTGAACAGATCATTAGTTAATGATCATTGATGGCGAAAATGGGGCAACATAAAACGAATAAACTGATAAACGAACACATCAATATCTGGTTGGATGGTTGTAGTAGTAATTCTCAATGAATTCTCAAGGTGCTCATCAGGTATTTTGGTTCTAATTTTGCCCTCTGTTTGCTTCATCCGTGAAAATAGTTGCTCACAAACATACTGTAGGTGCTGCCGAAAACTGATGACATGAATAAGGCGTGATTGTTTGATATTTTTCTTTGAGAAGAGAAAAAAATCCAGTAGAGACACACACTGTCAAACTATTCTTCAGCCGCAAGTGTTCGCTAAGTATAAATGTATTTTTACAACCCCCCCCCCTTCCGTGACCGTGGGACCTGCGGACTCGATGTCCGCCGGTGTCCCGCAATCGTGTCACGGTGCGGAAGAATGGGGAGATGCCTATGTAAACAAGGCATTTCCCCGTTCTGCCTGGTGACAAGACAGAGATCTACTGCTCCCTGTCATCGGGAGCAGTGATCGCTGTCATGTCCTAGGTAGCCCCTCCCCCCCACAGTTAGAATCACTCCCTAGGACACACTTAACCCCCCTACAGTTAGAACCACTCCGTAGTGTTTAACCCCTTCCATGCCAGTGTCATTTATACAGTATTCAGTGCATTTTTATAGGACTGATCGCTGTATAAATGCCAATGGTCCCAAAATAGTGTCAAAAGTGTCCGATGTGTCCACCATAATGTCGAAGTCACAATAAAAATCGCAGATCGCTGCCATTACTAATTACTAAAAATGCCATAAAACTATCCCCTATTTTGTAAACGCGATAACTTTTGTGCAAACCAATCAATATACGCTTATTGCGATTTTTTTTACCAAAAATATGTCGAAGAATATATATCGGCCTAAACTGAGGAAAACATGTTTTTTTATATATTTTTTTGGGGATATTTATTCTAGCAAAAAGTAAAAAATATTGCTTTTTTTTCAAAATTGTTCTTCTTCTTTTGTTTATAGCGCAACAAATAAAAAACGCAGAGATGATCAAAATACCACCAAAAGAAAGCTCTATTTGTGGGGAAAAAAGGACGTCAATTTCGCTTGGGTGCAACGTCGTACGACCGCGCAATTGTCAGTTAAAGCGACGCAGTGCCGAATCGCAAAAAGTGCTCTGGTCAGGAAGGGGGTAAAATCTTCCAGGGCTGAAGTGGTTAAACAAAAAAACTTTAATATCAACGATTTTGAGTTGGGCACCATTCAGTCAGTCCAATCTTGGGCCACAGGTTGGACACCCCTGGCTTAAACGATTAAACACCAAAAGTTTTACTATAATAAAATCTGAAATCAGCATTATATATTACCAGCTTCCGCCTGTCCCTCGTTTAAAAAGACAGTCCCCTCTTAACTCCAAATTTTATTTCCACTTTCCTCCACAATTGTCCATGTGTTAGGCTTGATGTGCAGATATTTTGTATAATTGTACTACCAAATGTGTCAATTGGATTCAGTAAACGTCTAGGTTAAAGTTCACCTTGTACATGGCTGATTGCCCTCTGTAATATTATTACCTTTTTATTTATTAGTTATTACCTGTTGATCTTACCGGTAGACCTGTTATTTTTCTTCTTCCTTTTCCAGGATGACCACACTGTCTGTTCTGCTGTGAAATCACACAGCCTTGGACAGGGTAGTCGTAGATGGGCTTGTTGTTCAAGCCCAACGCCAGCTAACAGTATTGAACATTTGCAGAAATAATTTAAACCATTGCAGGGTTCAAACTATAGGAATAAAAGCTGACCATTATAAGCCCACCTGGCAGTGTTATACGGGTTGTCCCAACACCCGTAACTGTCACTTTTGCTGGACAGCCTAGCCTACAGGAAATATTCGAAAACTATAAATAAAGACAAGTGAATTAAAAAGAAAATATATAATTTTTTGCTAAAGTGGACTCTTAAAGTGGTGTTCCGGCCAAAATTATACTTTTTAAACAAAAATACCCCTATAATACACAAGCTTAATGTATTCTAGTAAAGATAGTCTGTAAACTAAGGTCGGTTTTGTTATTTTATAGCAGTAGTTTGTTATTTTATAAAAACTTACAGCAGGCCGTGGCCATCTTAAGTGTGGGCATCTGAAGCCAGACTGTATTTCTTCCTGCATCTCTTCCTTGCAGATCTCGCACATGCTCAGTGCAGCACAAGCAGTGTAATAGGTTTTAGGTCAGTTTCCATAGCAACGGCAGTGTCAGAGGAAGTTGCTTCCCCCTTCCCAGAAGGCATTGCAAACAGGAAATGATGCGATGGGCCGCGGCCAGGGAGGAGGAAGTGAAAAATGAATACAGCAGATATACAGTAAGTGCTGAGAAAACAAATTTAAAAATATCCAATTTGTTTACAGAGCACAATTTAGTGAGGGATGCTGAAGAGTTGTAAAAGTGGGTGGAACTCCACTTTAAAGTGGACCTTCCATCATTTTTCATCTTTCAATCTATTAAATCTTCTGCTAACTTTGGACAGTAAACCATTTTGTTTCTGCCAGTAAATCCCTTATACAGCCCACTTCCTGTTTCTTGTCTGGTCCATAGCCTAGGCTTATGACTTCATGCACAGCTCTCTCTCTCACTCTCCTGAGAGTTTGGCAGAAAGGGGGGGGGGGGTGAGTCATAAGAGGGCCAATGAGAGCTGCATAGCCAGAGGGGTGCCTCTGTGTGTCGGTGTAAATCCAGGAAGTGAACAGGCAGCAGCTTCAGCCGCCGACAGTTACAATGGTTGCAGCCAGACAAAGTGGAGGGAGATTTCTGCAGCATATTTGGCAAGTATAGAATCACAGTATATATAAAATAATATGCAAAGTGGTTGGAGGGAAGCTTCAGAATGGCAAAAGATGTTTTTATTACAAATTATATGAGCAGACTGCAGTTCCTCTTTAAGTCTGCACACTGCTTGACAAGAAAGGCCCACACGCAACTTCATTCGGCTGACTATTGATTTTACAAACAGCGCCCCCTCTGGCAGGAGGTGACCAGACCACACAGTAAATGGCACTACAAGGACAGAAGGGTGGGGAGTGTCCTAGAAGGCAGCGGCCAGTCACTTTGTCTCTTCTTTAGGAAACTCTACTGGCCATGTTCCAGCCAACAACAGGAGAGCATAAGGACAATTATTCTTTCCACTAAAGGCTCAGGAGCTGCCATAGTGTAAGGCATTACTAATAGCACGTGCTCCTGTTATTTGCTAATTTGGCAGCCATTACTGAACACACAAGAGCCCCTGTGTATATTAAGGTCATACTGAAAACTGAGGAGATTGTACCAGAATGCAGAATTTCCAAGAATAACCTAATACATAAATACAGGAGCCATATTTAGCTTCTCACTAACTTGCCGCAGGCCTACTGTACTGCATATATATATATATACCATGAATACTTTATGTGGGATTTGTCCCATTTACCTCATATTCTATATTATTTCTTAACAAAGCAGCAGTGTCAGTTCAGAAAAATGTAAAAATGTGTGGTCACAAATTAGTCTGAGGAGAAGTGTTTATGACGTCATTTATTTCTGGCCTCATCGTCTAAATACATCCAGCTTCATGTACCAAAGTTCTGGGACTTTCTAGTCTGGGTTCCAATACAAATTGCTGCTAGAGATGAAAAAATTAAGTTTTTATTTTCTCAAAATTTTGGCAAAATTTAAGATGATTTTTTACAAAATTTGGACATTTTTTGCAAAATGTATTGAAATCCATTGTTAAGACAACATTACGGGTTAGTTTACACTTGCTTCAAAACAAGGCTTTGGACACGCTTTGTTAAAGCTCTCTGAACGCCAGCCAAAGCTCCTGTCACTAAATAAAATGCTTAGCCTACAGTCCTGTTTACGCCTTGCTTTTGCTTGGTGCTTCGATGAGGCTTCAGTGAGGCTTCCGCGAGGCTTCCGTGAGGCTTCGGTGAGGCTTCCATAAGGCTTCCATGAGGCTTCGGTGATGCTTCCGTGAGGCTTCAGTGAGGCTTCCGCGAGGCTTCAGTGAGGCTTCAGTGAGGCTTCAGTGACCGTCCGTGAAGCTTAAGTGAGGCTTCCATGAGGCTCCCGTGAGGCTTCGGTGAGGCTTCGGTGAGGCTTCCATGAAGCTTCGGTGAGGCTTCCGTGAGGCTCCCGTGAGGCTCCCGTGAGGCTCCCGTGAGGCTTCGGTGAGGCTTCGGTGAGGCTTCCATGAAGCTTCGGTGAGGCTTCGGTGAGGCTTCCGTGAGGCTTCCGTGAGGCTTCCGTGAGGCTCCCGTGAGGCTCCCGTGAGGCTTCCGTGAGGCTCCCGTGAGGCTTCCGTGAGGCTCCCGTGAGGCTTCCGTGAGGCTCCCGTGAGGCTTCCGTGAGGCTCCCGTGAGGCTTCCGTGAGGCTTCCATGAGGTTTCGGTGAGGCTTCCATGAGGCTTCGGTGAGGCTTCCATGAGGCTTCAGTGAGGCTTCCGCGAGGCTTCAGTGAGGCTTCAGTGAGGCGTCCGTGAAGCTTAAGTGAGGCTTCCATGAGGCTTCAGTGAGGCTCCCGTGAGGCTTCCGTGAGGCTTCCGTGAGGCTTCCGTGAGGCTCCCGTGAGGCTTCCGTGAGGCTTCCGTGAGGCTCCCGTGAGGCTCCCGTGAGGCTTCCGTGAGGCTTCCATGAGGTTTCGGTGAGGCTTCCATGAGGCTTCGGTGAGGCTTCCGTGAGGCTTCCGCGAGGCTTCAGTGAGGCTTCAGTGAGGCGTCTGTGAAGCTTAAGTGAGGCTTCCATGAGGCTTTGGTGAGGCTTCCATGAGGCTTCAGTGGGGCTTCAAGTGAGCTTTGCCATAGACTTTTATGGAAGCTTTGAAGACGCTTTGAAGCTACATGAGGTATCATTTTTGAAGTGAAGCCAAAGCAAAGCAAAAGCAAGGTGTAAACAGGACTGTAAGCTAACCATTTTATTTAGTGACAGGGGCGTTCAGAGAGCTTTAACAAAGCCTTGTTTGGAAGCACGTGTAAACAAGTCGTTAATGTGTGTTGAAGTTGAAGCAAGTGTAAATGAGCCCTTAGGCATTTTTTGTTTGTTTAACCGCTTCAATACAGGACCCTTTTACCCCCTTCCTGCCCAGGCCAATTTTTCAGCTTTCAGTGCCGCCCCCCTACAATGACAATTGTGCGGTCAGGCAGCACTGTACCCAAACAACATTTTTATAATTTTTTTTAGACAGATAGAGCTTTCTTTTGGTGGTATTCAATTGCCAATGAGCTTTTAATTTTTTGCTAAAAAAAACGAAAGAAGACTGAAAATGTAGGAAAAAAAAAAAATAAGTTTACGTTTCTGGTAGAAATTTTTCTAAATAAGTCATTTTTTCTCCTTCACTGATGAGACAGCAGCACTGATGAGGGGACACTAATATGCAGCACTAAGGAGCACTGATAGGCGGCACTGTTGGGTACTGATAGGTGGCACTAACGGGCACTGATAGGGGCACTTATGGGCACTGATTGGCGGTACTGATGAGCAGGCACAGATGGGCACTGAAAGGCAGCACTGATTGGCAACACTGCTTGGCACTGACTGGCAACATTGATGGGCACTGTTGGGGCTGCACTATTTATCTGTGCAGGTCTCTCCGGTGAGGAAATGCCGCTGATCGACTTTCCTCACCTCACACGCGGTCAGTGTGAGGACAGGAGAGCTGATAACAGGAATTTCCTTGTATACATGTGATCAGCTGTGATTGGACACAGTTGATCACATGGGTAAAGAGTGGCGTCATCAGGCCTTTACTGAGATCGGGGATGTGCCGTGTCCCGGGTGGCAAGCACAAGGATAGACACCGCTCTAAAGTGTAAAGCCCAACTATGAAAGATTTGGAAAGGGCACACCCAAATCCAGGTGCTCCTAGGCACAGGATGTCCTTCCTACATCCAAAAACAGTATCTTGAGCAACGAAAGAGCCGCCACTTCTGGAAGTTCCATCTGTGATCTTTATTTTAACATGACCAGGTTAAAATGACAGCTGACGCGTTTCAGCACAATCCTTGTTCATCATATGATGTCATCCCAGAACTAAAGAAACACTCCGCAGCCATCATGTCCCTGTACGGCGGGTAGGAGGTGGTCAATGTAGTACAAAACCCCACAAAAAATGTATTATAGTATTGCAGTTCGCCAATCTTAAGATGTGATAGCTGCATTAGTTTTCTTGTTTTAGTTTTTTTTTTCCCTTTAGTTATAAGACACTTCCTGTCCTACGGTGTCTGCATTATAGATGAAGTAGTAAAGCAGACTAGCAGATTTATATGGACTCAACTAACAAATGAAAGCTGAACTCCAGCGAACCCTTTATAAGCAGTTGCAGCGTTTTTTTTCTCCTTTTGGGATAAAGGTTTTACATTAATTAATAAAAGATGACCATTATAACCACCCCTGTCTGTGTTAAATTGGTTTGTCTCAACCCCCTCAAATTCCACTTTTGCTGGACAGCTTGGTCTTTTAAGCACTTCAGCCCCGGAAGGATTTACCTCCTTCCTGACCAGAGCAATTTTTGCGATTCGGCACTGCGTCTCTTTAACTGACAATTGTGCGATCGTGCGATGTTGTACCCAAACAAAATTGACGTCCTTTTCTTCCCAACAAATAGAGCCTTCTTTTGGTGGTATTTGATCACCTCTGCGGTTTTTTGCGCTATGAACAAAAAAGAGCGACAATTTTGAAAGAAAAGCGATATTTTGTACTTTTTGCTATAATAAATATCCCCAAAAAATATATAAAAAACTATTTTTTTTCTCAGTTTAGGCGGATACGTATTCTTCTACATATTTTTGGTGGAAAAAAAAAATCACAATAAGCGTATATTGATTGGTTTGCGCAAAATTTATAGCGTCTACAAAATAGGGGATAGTTTTATGGCATTTTTTTTTAATTATTTTTTTTTATTATTAGTAATGGCGGAGATCTGCAATTTTGATCATGACTGCGACATTATGGCGGACACATTAGACACTTTTGACACTATTTTGGGACCATTGTCATTTATACAGAGATCAGTGCTATAAAAATGCACTGATTACTGTATAAATGTCACTGGCAGGGAAGGAGTTAAACACTAGGGGGCGATCAAGGGGTTAAGTGTGTTCCCTCAGTGTGTTCTAACTGTGGGGGGGGATGGGCTTACTAGAACATGACAGATCACTGGGAGAAGTAGATCCCTGTCATGTTGCTAGGCAGAACAGGGAAATGTCCGTTCTGCCTCTACGTGTCACGATCGTGGGCCACTGGCAGACATCGAGTCCGCGGGACCCGCGGCGCGCGCCTGCTAGCCGCTGATGAGGCAGCGACGTACGGGTATGTTGTTTTGCGCACCCGTGCCACTTTGCCAAAGTATATCGGCGTGAGCCGGTCGGCAAGTGGTTAAGAAAAAAGGCTTAAAATCACCTTTTGGAATTCCTCTTACATTGTTAAAGCTTATAGGAGATTTTAGTGATTGGGTTTAGATGCGAAAACCTACGTCAAAGTTAATATCTGCAATCTGCTTGGCAGCAGACCAGCCATAAAACCCCAGCCCTGAGCACTGCCGGGCGGCACACACCTGGAAGACGGATGCTGGTGCCAATGTCAGGCTTGGCATGAGCAGGAACGAGGCAAGCTACACCACTAAGGAATATTACATTACTCCTGCCAGACAATAAATGGATTGTTTGCAGAGATAATGCTCTATTGTTACATTTAATTGAATTTTAGAGAATATTCCATGTTTCATCCTTATCAAAAGCTTAGAAAGAAATTCTGCACCTAGCCCTAAGGACTTAAAGAGGAACTCAAATCGAACTACATAAATGGGAACTGTTTTTTTTTCTTCTACCTAATGATTTGTAATTCTCTGTAGCAAGTCTTGTGGGTCACGCATATATGCCACACTATATAGCCAGGCAGGAGAACCCATTTTTGCTGGTTCGAATGTGCGACTTTCTGCGTCATCCCTTCACCTCCAGCTACTCGCACACTTGCTTCAGATCAGGAACTCAGAAAGTACTGATGCCAAAGCATTAGCATGACATCCAGGCAACTAGCACTTTTAGAAGGAGAGCCCAGCACTGGTGGCAGCCGTGGCTTGACAAAGGAGCGTTCCTAGCCCTGAAAAGCATAGCCACGCCCCCTGCTTATGTAGAGACATCATCGCGGAAGATAGCCGAGGGTAACCGAGTGGAGCCAAATCCTGCCAAGCCGGACAAAGTGATCCCGGAAGCCTTCTAGTCATACTGAGAGGAGCTTGTGTTCTAGTGTGACTTTGACCATCCCCTCCATTTGAACAACTTCTTGGCCTGGCTCTGCCTTCTTCAGCCGCCTCCCTGACGATGTCCGCAGACAAGGGCCACTCCACAGAGGGCCTCTCCCTTCCTCTACAGAAAATGGCAACAATATGGCTCACAACGGGGAGGATTTACTAAAGGCAAATACTGTATTTATTGGCGTATAACACGCACTTTATCACCATGAAAATCGGGTGCAAATAGCGTGTGCATGTAATATGCCAATACTTCAACTTTACAGGGGACAAGGAGGGGGCGGGACAAGCACCGTCAGATTACATACAGTGAGAATCTCCTGTTTACTTGGCGGATGCTGTAATAGGAAGTCCTGTCTCCTGGGCAGCCATTGGATCACTGTTCTGTCTATCATAGGAGATTCTCACTGTATGTAATCGGTCGTCCCGCCCCCCTCCCTGTCCCCTCTAGGCTGCAGATGGGCATTGATCAGGCTGCACTGATGGCAATGGTGAGGTTGCATTGATGGCAATGGTGAGGCTGCTGCACTGATGGCAATGGTGAGGTTTCTGCATTGATGGCAATGGTGAGGCTGTTGCATTGATGGCAATGGTGAGGCTGTTGCATTGATGGCAATGGTGAGGCTGTTGCATTGATGGCAATGGTGAGGCTGCATTGATGTGGACTGATGAGGCTGCATTGATTGCACTTGTGAGGCTGCAGATAGGCATTGATCAGGCTGCATTGATGGCAATGGTGAGGCTGCAGATGGGCACTGACCCTTATTTTGCTTCAAAGATTTAAAGTTTAAGTTTTTTTCCTGAAACTTCCCTCTTAAAATGAATGTGCGTGTCATACGCCGATAAATACGGTAGACTATGCACCCTGCAAGTGCAGTTGCACTCAATTTTCTTAGTAAATGTAAATACGGTAAAGCTTCACTTTGTAAAGAATACCCAATCAGGTGCAAGGAAAATGAAATAAAAATAAGCTCTGTAATCATTAATACATTGTTAAATGTACTGTTTAAATGCAAGAAGTGTAAGTACCTGCCACACTCTGATGCATTTCGTCTTTTCGACTTTCTAGGGGATCCTATACAAAGTCAAAGTCACAGTCCTGACGTCACATCCGGTTGCCATACAGTCATGCCACAATCCGTTTCATCCTGTTAACTTTTTCTACGATCTGATGGACCTTGCTTTGTGCACTGGTCTAAATCATTTGTTGGAGGGGGGATTTCGGTGTGGGGTTGTTTTTCAGGGGTTGTGCTTGTCCCATTAGTACCAGTGAAGGAAACTCTTATAGTGGATGTAAACCCTCACCTATACCCAGTGAAGTGAACAGCCTCAGATGATACATAGAGATGAAACAAATCTCCCTACATAAGTTTTTCATGTACATAGCTCCCAACTGTCCCTGATTTCGAGGGACTGTCTAGGGTTGCCAACTCATCCCTTTAAACCCGAACACCTTTGAATTATGCAGGTTCTGAGGCTAATTAAATGCAGATAATACACCAAGTTTAATTACCACCTTAATCAGCCAGAGAACTTGTGTAATTAATATGTGTTCAGGTTTAAAGGGATGAGGTGGCAACCCCAGGACTGTCCCTGATTTGGAACAATGTCCCTCTGTCCCTCTTTCATCCTCATTTGTCCCTCATTTTGGTCTGATCTATATAGTTGTATATAAATTGGACTACTTATCTATCAAAATGTGTTTCCCAGTGCTAAACATTTCATCTACTTTCTAAATTGCTGCATTTATAATTTTCAAAAGCCAGTATAAAGGAATAGTAGTGGTAAAAAAAAAAGCACTTGTGGGTTTACCTAATAATTTTTTGTATAATTCTCCTTTAAGGGGGCGTGGCAGGGGGGGGTGTCCTATGCCTACATACTTTTGCTAATAGGCGTCCCTCGTTCCCATCTCAAAAAGTTGGGAGGTATGCATGTATATCTGCAGGCTTCAGCTTTATATAAGGTTTAGAAAGTGCAGATCGTGTTAGGAGATTTTCTCTTCCTGGTTAGCACTGCAGTGAAGCCTGGGCATAGATCCAAGACAGCTGATTGGAGGAAAGACACACACACCCCCTCTCCTCATAGGTAGAGACTTTCAGAGCTGATCATTGAATCATACAGCACTCTGCTAATCCACTTATAGCATCCTCCCCGACAAAAATTTCAGGCTGCTTTTATCATATGTAACAGAGAACTTGTCAGAAGTTATCAGGCTGATAACAGAAGAACGGAGCAGGAGGCAGCTACAGGACATGGTGCTTTGAAGAGCGATAACAGAACTCTGCTGATATATGTGCCCAGCTCAAATTTCATAAATCAGGTTTACATCCACTTTAAGGCTTCAGCATACCAAGACATTTTGGACAATTTTCTGCTCCCAACTGTGTGGGAACAGTTTGGGGATGGCCCCTTCCTGTTCCAACATGACTGCTCACCAGTGCACAAAGCAAGGTCCATAAAGACATGGATGAGCGAGTTTGGGGTGGAGGAACTTGACTGGTCTGCACAAAGTCCTTAAGCCCAACTCAATAGAACACCTTTGGGAATAATTATAGCGGAGACTGCGAGCCAGGCCTTCTTGTCCAACATCAGTGGCTGACCTCACAAATGCGCTTCTGGAAAAATGGTCAAACAATCCCATAGACACACTCCTAAACCTTGTGGCCAGACTTCCCAGAAGAGTTGAAGCTGTTATAGCTGCAAAGGGTGGGCTAACGCAATACTGAACCCTACGGACTAAGACTGGGATGCCATTAAAGTTCATGTGCATGTAACTATAGTGTATATATACACATTTTCTTGGACTTAAATTTTCTTGGGTTTTCACATTAACTCAATTTTGCAGTTAATAACACTACAAATTTCTTATAAGTGGATAATGTCTTATTGTCCAAGCAAAGACTGGGGTTGGGTACAGGAAAACCTGGGCTCACAGGAAGTGGCCTGAATAAGGCTGGCCATCACACTGAAGGCACCTAGTGGTAGGAAAAACAAACACACTGCAAGGGAAATCTCTGCATGTTATGGCAAAAGTTGGTTTTGTTATTTATCTTTTAATTGCCTTTTCATTTTTATCTTGTTATCTTTGGCTGGAGTTCTGCTTTAAGTAACACAGCCTCTTGATCTATTTGAAAGCTATCAATCCCCGTCTGTAATTTCTTCCTTGAACTACTGTTGATGACTAACATATCCTGGCCTCTAGGAAGGCGGCGTATGATCGGTTTTCGAAGAAAAGTCAAGGTTACAAGCCCTGGAAGTAATTCAACTTAAAAGAGTGATCAAGCACAATGCAGCCATTAGCCGGCAGAGACAGAGAGAGAGATGAAAGAGACTCTGCGTAAGTGGCACAGTAGGTTCGTTTTACCAGATTGTAAATAATATATGCAGGAGCCGAGCTCAATAAATACAGCTTTATCCTTCCCTCCTGCCAACTGAGCCCAAGCTAAGATATAGAGTGACACCTGTATGGGTATACAGTGCAGCTACCAAATTAATCCTTCACACTTAGCACAATGCAATCTAATGTTCAGTAACTCAAGCAACGCTCGCCTGTGGTTCTGTAGCTCAGAAATGATGCACATCCTGCACTGTGGGCATTCCTAGAGGCTGGTGGATAATATTATGCTTGCAGGTCTGTATCACTGTGAATCAACGTAACCTTGGAGGAAAGGTTCACTGAACTGGAGAAAGTTAATGTGGTTTACAAAGTAAATCAACGCACATGCTGGATAACATGTCCTCTACTGCACATAGGCACAGCACTATTCACCTTGGAGATATTATTGTTATTATTACTATTATTATTATTCAGGATTTATATAGCGCCAACAGTTTACGCAGAGCTTTACAATATAAAAGGGAGACAATACAGTTATAATACAATAAAATACAAGAGGATTAAGAGGGCCCTGCTCAGAAGAGCTTACAATCTAATAGGGTGGGGCAGGTGGTACAAAAGGTTGTAACTGCGGGGAATGAGCTGGTGGAAGTGGTAGGAGATTAGTTGGAGACGTGATAGGCTTTCCTGAAGAGATGAGTTTTCAGGGATCTCCTGAAGGTAGCAAGAGTAGGGGATAGCCGGGTAGATGGAGGTAGCGAGTTCCGGAGGATGGGAGAGGCTCTGGAGAAATCCTGGAGACGAGCATGGGAGGAGGAGAGCTTGAAAGCAGGAGGTCTTAAGAGGAGCGGAGAGGTCGAATTGGATGATAATATTTGGACCCACCTGAAGCAGCAGGCTGACTGTACAGTATATAGCCATAGAATTCATTCTTAAAAAACCTGCAAATTTGTAGATGGTATAAAAGTACTAAATTGGCAAAATGATTGCAAATCGAGCACATACAGTAAATGTGCCAACACATACTGTAGCTCTCTATAGCTTCATGAGTCCTCCAGGGAGGCTGAGATGATCAAAACTCTGCCCCACCGACTACTTCTTCCCAAACGGCACTATGGGTCCATCACTGTGATGGGTGGCCTTACTAACCAATACCAATGTGGGGGAGAGGATGGACCAGAGACTTCAGTACTACATTGGTATTGGTTAGTAAGGCCACCCACCACAGTGATGGACCCATAGTGCCGTTTGGGAAGAAGGAGTGGGGAAGAGCTTTGATCATCTCAGCCTCCCAGAAGACCTGCCTGCAGGACTCATGAAGCTATAGAGAGCTACAGTATGTGTTGGCACATCTATGTGCTTGATTTGCAATCATATTGCGAATTTAGTACTTTTATACCATCTACAAATTTGCAGTTATTTTAGAATTAATCATATGGCTATATACTGTACAGTCAGCCTGCTGCTTCAGGTGGGTCCAAATATCTCCAAGGTGAATAGTGCTATGCCTACGTGCAGTAGAGGACATGTTATCTAGCATGTGCGTTGATTTACTTTGTAAACTGCATTAACTTTCTCCAGTTCAGTGAACCTTTCCCCCAAGGTTACGTTGATTCACAGTGATACAGACCTGCAAGCATAATATTATCCACCAGCCTCTAGGAATGCCCACAGTGCAGGATGTGCATCATGTCTGAGCTACAGAGCCACAGGTGAGCGTTGCTTGAGTTACTGAACATTAGATTGCATCGTGCTAAGTGTGAAGGATTAGGAAATAAAATGCAACGCTTTTAAATATACAAGAGTTCTTTAAAAGTGGTCCTTAAAAGTCCAAGGAGAGAACCCCTGGTGTTAAACAAGAGTTCTTCTATAGGGGATAAAAAAGAACCTCCAGCGACACCACAGCACAATGAGCCTCTTACCCTTAGGAATAGACCACCAAGCTATAAGTGATCTAACAACTCTCAATTCTACACCTGGACTGGTCAGGTACCCGATAGACAACCCAAGATAATAGTCCGATCCTGAAGTCCCCTCTAGAATTGGACATAGAGAGCGATCGCTACCGAACGCATTCTATGTCCTGTAATAACTGAGCAGAGTAACCTGTGTGTTACTCTGCTTCAGTTTATGAATGAACGGGAGCCGCTGTCTCCTGTCTATTCATCTTCAGTGCAGAGAAAGAGACTGGGGAATCTGTCCTCAGCCTCTTTCTCTGTCTCAAAGGAGAGATGTCAGGGGTCTGTTTAGACCCCTGATATGTCACCAAACCCCCCAACTGATATATATAAAAAAAAATCCAATATCACAAAAAAAGTAAATGGTAAAGAATTTATAAAAAATAAAAATGGGTAAAAATAATATTAAAAAAAAAACTACTTTCTGTCTGTAATGAGAAAAACTTCAGATTCTGTGGGTGGGTCTGTTATCCGGAGATCGTGGGTGGAGTCGTGATGTCACTAGACTCCCCGCCCACCTCTACACTCCCCTTGTCAACATGCATTTTCTCCTGTGTATTTCTTACACTGACCTTCTTCTATGATCACTAACATCCAGTCAAAACCCAGAAAAGTCACCACATGACTTCAGCATGCCCAATCATGCTGAGGTGTGGAGCAGCCAATCCCGGGAGAGCTGGAGAAGAAAGGAGGAGGGGATCTGAAGTACACAGAATGTGTCTCTCAGGCTAGTGCATGAGATATGTAAATCACCTGTCACTCACAGCAAGGGGGAAGAACTGACTCCTATTTCTCTATCTGTCCATTTTTATCTCAATGAAAAAATATAAGAGGACTGCTCAGAGCTGGATTAACTCTTTGTGGCAAGACTGGGCACAGATGACATGAAATCCTATACTGTACAAGGTGCAAGCCTTAATTAAAGAAAACAATTTTGGGTTTACATCCACTTTAATGTGTGCTGTAAATTGCCTCCAACATTATTACTGTTTTTTCTTGCCAGAGGCTGCCATTTTGCTCAAGCCCAGAGCCCCTGAACAGAAGTAAATCTTTAAGCTGTCAGCAGATTGACCTCTACAAATGGAGACAACTGAGCATGTGCAGAAAAGGGGTGAGACAGTATATAACTGGATTTTAAACAGTATAGACACATATTTTTAATGTTTTACATATCTATACCTGCAAAACGGGCCAACCTGAAGTGATCTAGCAGGACTTAATTTTCTAACTAAAGTTCCACTTTAACTCTATGATATGAAGGCGGACATCTACTACTGCCTACTAGACATTACATTTTTTCCATTTTGATTTAAACTGGTAAATTGTGCAATCTAATTGCGACATGCATGATACCATTAGAAGTGAGTAATGTCTGAGTCCCAGCAGCCCTGGATCTGAGTATGAAGCCTGAAATCTGTGTTAGTAGGGGGCCAGGGGAATATGGTCCATCAGATTCCTATAGTGCTGGGTCAGACAGACATATATACATCACTGGAAATAAATATTTTTTTCATGGTGTACTGATCGGGTGGCAAAGAATCTTAATTTATATACGGTATTTGTTCCCAATGCTGGGAAATTAGCTCTCAATTGGTTGAATTTAGAGATTTCAGTATAAATAAAAAAATTGTGTTCAGTATTTTAAAAAACAAAATCCTGCTTCTAATGGGATTTTCTTTATACTGAAATTGCAGTTAAGATGAAAGTCGAATTTTATTAGTTCTATGTATTATTAGGCAGTGCGGGTTTATTGGTCTATAATAGTAGTTGCTATTATTAAAAGTGCCAAACACTATTTATATCCAAAATGATAGTAACTATAAAGTAATCCTACAGTTTTAGAAAAAGTCTTTCTGTGGAGAATACCTAAAGTTTTACTAAACCCACAAAAGTAAAACCAGTCTGTATATGCAGTAAAGCATTCTTGTTATACTCCCTGGAGGGGGTTAATCCTCTGCATTGTGTAAAAAGGCTGTTTCTCCCCTTCTTCCACTGTCCCCAAATCATCTCCTGATGAACAGAGCCTTGGAGGCACTCTGCACATGCTCAGTTTGGTGTGTATTACTAGAGATTTTATTTTTCTCCTTGGGAGAGCGCATGTGATCAGCACAGGGCCAATCAGCACTGTCCAGACAGAGGGTCAGGGGTCTTGCAGCCACATAGGACAGTCAGAGGAGAATGAAAACTCCTCCTACAAGCTTTAACCAGACACTGATAGAAGTCACAAGACTGCTCTAACGGCTGATGAAAAAAGGTATTTAGGAGTTTATATTTACTAAAACTATTGCATTTCCATGTTTTGTGTACTGTATTTTGTGCTGGTAAAATACAGAAGAAAAAAAAAGAAAATTAATGCAGAAACCACTAAGGCCCCTTGCCTGTGTGTCCTTCCCAAAGTTCTAGGACTCCCAGGAGGGACAGGTGTAATTCCGGACTTTTGTTCTTAAATTCGCAGGGTCCAAGATGCAAGTACCATTCGGTACAGCGTTCAGCCCTTTTAGAGGCTGCTTGTAGCAGGGCTGGATGTTGTACCCATTCCTAAATGGCGGCAGGAGGGGTGCACTGCTCCGCGTGCAAGGGGCCTAGTGATTGGTAAACTGCAATATATAAAATTTTTGGTACGCTACATCAATATCAAAAACAAGCACAAGCGTTGGTTAGGCTTTGTCTATGCATTTTCAGTTTATGGTTCAGATCCCACATTTCATGAATTACTGGCAAAGCTAGGGCTGCCACCTGTCCGGGTTTGACCCGGACAGTCTGGGTTTTGACAGTTGTGTCTGGGTTTCAGTCCACCTGAAACCCGGACACACATACCTCCAGTGCAGTCCAACCACCCTGGAACAAATCCAATGAATTGAATTCTGTCCCAAGGATGGAGCCAGCCAGTGCCGAAGCAAGTTCTGGGTGCTCCACTTGCAGTGCACTGGTGAGGAGTCCTGTGTTGTGCTGGTTCAGCGCCTGTCTGTGTTCTCCCGGACTTCCCTGTCTTCTCCCGGACTCCCCTGCCTCTCCCCCTGCACAGTGGGAGGAAAATAGCGCTGGAGCAGAATCGCTCCATTTCCCCGCACCTCCCCCAAACTCTGGCTCCCACACCTCCTGGCTTGCAGTGGCTCCCACCGGTAAGGCAATCTAACGGGAGTCCTTAGGGACACCCTGATATAAGGGGAACTCTCTGATCTAATGAAAGTCTCTAAGGGGGGCACTGAAATAAAGGGACTCTGAGCTAATGGGGAGGGGCTCTCTAAGGGGGGGGGGTGCTGGCTGCTGATCTAACCATTAGATCAGCAGCCAGCACCCCTCCTTAGAGGCCCTCCATTAGATCAGAGATCTCTTATGTCAGTGTCCCCCTACAGACCCCCATTAGAGCAGAGTCTTTTTATAATTGCAATTGCCCCTTCTTAGAGACCCCCTACTGTAGACCAGGGTCCCTTTATATTAGCAGCCCCCCTTAGAGATCTCCTCCATTGGATCAGACTACCCTTATATTAGTGACCCCCCCCACTTAGAGACCAACAGTTATTCAACTCAAAAGGGCTTTATAGGTTGGATATAAGCACAACACATTCTGGAATGGATTGGAGGTTCTCACCACTATTCAAATATTATTATGTGTATGAAGATTGTATAGTATATATGTTTGAATAAGATTGGAGTGTATTAATACTTGTATTACCCTTGGGGGGGGGGTTCCACGATCATTCACAATTATTTTTTCACATGTAAATATACACTATATTGTCAAAAGTATTGAGACACCTGCCTTTACGCGCACATGAACTTTTTTTTTTTATTCAGAAAACTTTTATTGAAAATTAAATACATACAGTCCAAAGATCTACAGTCCAGACATTTATAGCAAATATAAGCATTTATATGTTCCCTGAGAACAATGCCTCATTTATACTTGTTAATATTTATTTTTGCACCATACGAGTAAGGCCACCATCACCAAATCTAGTACATCTATATTCAAATACCACTGTGCTCCCGGTCTAATCCTCCATAGCAGCACGACCCACCCAACTTAATTTAAAGGCATTTCTGGGTATATTATATATATATATATATATATATATATATATATATATATTATATAATACCTTCGCACATAAACTTTAATGTCATCCCAGTCTAATGCCCCGTACACACGGTCGGACTTTGTTCGGACATTCCGACAACAAAATCCATGGATTTTTTCCGACGGATGTTGGCTCAAACTTGTCTTGCATACACACGGTCACACAAAGTTGTCCGAAAATCCGATCGTTCTGAACGTAAAACACGTACGTCGGGACTATAAAGGGGGCAGTGGCCAATAGCTTTCATCTCTTTATTTATTCTGAGCATGCGTGGCACTTTGTGTGTCGGATTTGTGTACACACGATCGGAAATTCCGACAACGGATTTTGTTGTCGGAAAATTTTATATCCTGCTCTCAAACTTTGTATGTTGGAAAATCCGATGGAAAATGTGTGATGGAGCCCACACACGGTCGGAATTTCCGACAACAAGTTTCTATCACACATTTTCCGTCGGAAAATCCGACCGTGTGTACGGGGCATTAGTCCGTAGGGTTCAATACTGAGTTGGCCCACCCTTTGCAGCTATAACAGCTTCAACTCTTCTGGGAAGGCTGTCCACAAGGTTTAGGAGTGTGTCTATGGGAATGTTTGATCATTCTTCCAGAAGCGCATTTGTGAGGTCAGGTGCTGATGTTGGATGAGAAGGCCTGGCTCACAGTCTCCGCTCTAATTCATCCCAAAGGTGTCCTATCGGGTTGAGGTCAGAACTCTGTGCAGACCAGCCAAGTTCCTCCAACCCAAACTCGCTCATCCATGTCTTTATGGACCTTGCTTTGTGCACTTGTCCAAATCATTTAGTGGAGGGGGGATTCTGGTGTGGGCATTTTTTTTCAGGGGTTGGGTTTGGCACCTTTGTTTCACTGAAGGGAACTCTTAAGGCGTCAGCATACCAAGACATTTTGGACAATTTCATGCTCCCAACTTTGTGGGAACAGTTTGGGGATGGCCCCTTCCTGTTCCAACATGACTGCGCACCAGTGCACAAAGCAAGGTCCATAAAGACATGGATGAACGAATTTGAGGGGAAAGAACTTGACTGGCCTGCACAGAATCCTGACCTCAACCCGATAGAACACCTTTGGGATGAATTAGAGCGGAGACTGCGAGCCAGGCCTTCTCATTCAACATCAGTGCCTGACCTCACAAATGCGCTTCTGGAAGAATGGTCAAACATTCCCATAGACACACTGCTAAACTTTGTAGACAGCCTTCCCAGAAGAGTTGAAGCTGGTATAGCTGCAAAGGATGGGCCAACTTTATATTGAACCCTACAGACTAATGCCCCGTACACACGGTCTGATTTTCCGACAGAAAATATGTGATAGGACCTTGTCGGAAATTCCGACCGTGTGTGGGCTCCATCACACATTTTCCATCGGATTTTCCGACACACAAAGTTTGAGAGCAGGATATAAAATTTTCTGACAACAAAATCCGTTGTCGGAAATTCCGATCGTGTGTACACAAATCCGACGGACAAAGTGCCACGCATGCTCAGAATAAATAAAGAGATGAAAGCTATTGGCCACTGCCCCGTTTATAGTCCCGACTTACGTGTTTTACATCACCGTGTTCAGAATGATTGGATTTTCCGACAACTTTGTGTGACCGTGTGTATGCAAAACAAGTTTGAGCCAACATCCGTCGGAAAAAATCCTAGGATTTTGTTGTCGGAATGTCCGAACAAAGTCCGACCGCGTGTACGGGGCATAAGACTGGGGTGCCATTTATGTTCATGTGTGTAAAAGCAGGTGTCCCAATACATTTGACAATATAGTGTAATTGTAGGGGAAGGAAGTGCTGCGTTTTTTTAATTTTTAGTTTTTGGGGTATCTAAGGAGAGGACTGACCTAATGGGGGTCTTTAAGAGGATCTAATGGGGGTTTCAAAGGGGGGACACTGATTTAAGGGGGACTCTGATTTAATAGAAGGTCTTGAAGTCGAGCACTAATGTAGGGGACTCTGATTTAATGGGGGGTCTCTATGGGGGGCCCCTGTATTATGAAGGGGGTGACACTACCCCTGTATTATGAAGGGGGCGTGACACTGACCTCTGTACTATGTAAGGGGGGGGGGACACTAAAAACATTTTTTTGCCACACCTCGCTAAAGTTTTAAGGTTGGGCTAGAAGAAAAGGTGGCAACCCTAGGCAAAGCACAACAGAAAGGCTTTTGGGCTTGATGAAGGAGATGTTGATTTCCAAAAACATTCTACCCTTCTTCTTCTCCAATATACAAAAACTTGTTATGTTTGTCTTGAGCTGTAAGTTGTGCACCATTTATACACGGCAGCAGAAATGCACAGCTGACATTAGCAAGAAACCCAGGCTGACATTTGTTCTTGCTTAGACTAAAGCCTCCTCCTTATCTGCTTGGTGCACACATGCTACACATTGACAAGGGGAGCGTCTTACCTCGGAGTCTCTTCAGTCTCTGCTCTCTCCTCCTCCTCCTGACAAACAGCAGCAAGGCAAAGACAAGCAGGACGGCGATGAGGATGCAGGAAATTGTCACCAGCATTTTTATCCCCCTGTTGTTTGACAGACCTTCTTCGCTCGTCACAATGGTGTTTATGAGTGGTGGGATTGTACCTGCAAGTGACCAAAGACCAATGTTACAGAACGGCAACAGCGAGCAATGAAAGGGGAACAAACGGTTTAATGATTATTTTTCAAACACTCACATCAATGACATCTGCTCTTATTATCAGCAAATGTTTCAAAAACCTTTGTTCTATGTAGAATTGTTTAGGCTGGCCATATATTATACAATTTTCTTGTACAATTTTCCTTTAGAATTACCAACGCCATAAAATATGAGGTCAAACCTAAACACTTTCAATTTGTATGCAATCAGGCAGGCCCTTGCACTATGTAGTAGAAAGTAAATCTAAAGGAAATTGAAAAAGAAAATGTCCATGCACATGTGGGCAGCCATATTTTGCTGCTTTCAGCTCAGTAGAGCTGCACAGCGACCAAGCTTTGCTTGACTAGGGTAGATCAGAGGTCACCAATTACCAATGACCCCTCGCCTACCTACCCACGATCTACCTCCCAGTACACCCAAAAAAAAAGCTTTACTCAAAGCGGGCTTAAATGGCCGTAATGCCTTTTATTTTAAACAACGTACAAATAAATAACAAAAGCATAACATTACAGATCAACTTGGGTTGTAAGTCCTTGAAGGTACCATATTACTGAAACACTGTGTCTGTGGCACCCACTAGCTAAGTTATGCCCCCAGCCGCAAGACACCGCCTCGGGGACAATTCCAGCTGACCTCAGACACATTACAGGTCTTCAGTGACCTGGTCACTATCATTGGACCACCAACTAGAGGGCGCCAGACCAACGATGGTTCCCCAAGTTTTTCCCAAAGCACCAGATTTTCCACCCTTTCAAGGACCCCAAACTGCCAAAAACGTCCGCTACAAACTACCACCAACCCAAAGTAACCGAAACAAAAAGGGAGGGCGTTCATTTGACGGCTTCAATTCTGTAGCTGCTGACTTTTACTATTAGGGCATTTACCTGTCAAGGCATCCAGCGGTGTCCTCACCCAAGCCGATTCTTGAATCGGCTCTCAGGAGGGGGTGCCACCATCTCAGCTAAGAGAAACCGTCAGTGAAGCCTTGCGGCTTCAAAGCCGGTTTCCAACAGCGCATGCGTAAATCACGTTGCGCTCTGTGAATGGGCTAGCTGCAGAGGGAAGGAGAAGGGGGCCCGAACTTCTGGCACACTTTGCTGCAGCAAACTCACCCAAAGGTGGGAGCGGGTGCCTAGCAAAACCAGGAGGATGCACACAAGCAGAGCTTCTCCTATTGGGTGGAGCTCCGCTTTAAACCCTCAGGTTTTTAAGCATTTTCAGCTGCTGAAATTGTTTTAATCATTTACCGAGAATTCAGCTTCTTTATCTTCTAATCCTTGCCTTTGTTCCAGTTTAACTGATGTCATAACCACTGGCCCAGGCTTCTGGTTTCAGGGTGGCTCCCTTCTCTTGCAGTATTCTATGGAGCCCCTCTTGCATGCAGGGACTAGAGTGGTGTCTCCCTACACTGTGAGAAACCCTGGCCTAGGATGTCAAGGAATCCCCCTGCTCCTCCCTCTTCTTCCCACCTCCCTTCTACAAACTAATAGACTGACTGCAGACTGTCATGGTGACCCTCTTGTTTGTTTTCCGAAAAGAACGAAAAAGACCCCCTAAGCGGGGCTTTAATGCAGCCAATGATAAAAAAGAATAATAAGATGTTTTTTGTTTTTTTTCTCCCCCTGCACACCTATGGACCTGTCCACAAACCCCTATGCACTTTTATTCTACTTATTGCCAACTCAATACCTGCTCATTTACTTTGTGAATAAGAAATCCCTGTTACGTTCCTGTTTCCAACCCAGTACTATTGTTACTTGACTACAGGTGCAGTGCGGGCATTCCCCCCCCCCCCGGTCCTATAAGGGGAGCTTCTGTGTGATCCCTTGTAAGGTGCGGTGACTCGATGCTCGCTCTCCCAGGGGGGGTCAGTTCACCGTCTGGTGGATGGAGAAGAGGGGGGGGGTGTTGACTTCCCCACACCACGGCCAACCATCAGAAGCAATTTAATTGGTAAATATATACAATGCACAGAGGTGTAACATGTACAGATATAAATACTATGTATTTATTGTATACTATCATATGTATATATATTTTTTGCCACTCTTTGACTGCTAATGTTGCATCGAGTTGTATGTTGTTGGTTTTTAAAACTCTTGTGATGTATGCTTACATTTCCACAGTTGTTAATCTGTCCTCTGAAAAAGACCCCCCAGGGTCGAAACGCGTCAGAACATCAATAGTAAATTTGATCTTGTTGCTTTGGATATATTGTACTGTATATTGTTGCTGGCTTTTTAACAATTTTTTGTACCACAGTTCATGTCTTGACTTCCAATGTCAGAAGTCATCAATCTTATTTACTAATTTTTGTACCAATAAATCAATTTGACCATCTTATTTTTCTTTTTTATCATTGGCTGCATTAAAGCCCAGCTTAGGGGGTCTTTTTCGTTCTTTTCTAATGCATCGTATGGGGTGCGCAGCCCTGCTATTTTTTGTCCTCTTAGTGTCCCCTTTTCTCCTTTTGTTTGTTTTCCTTTGGGTCACCAACTTTTCCCAAGTGCCGATAAGCACTTCCAACTTTCTTGATTAGCACACCTGCTGCGTACAGAAGCCAGTGGGTCAGCAAACAGTCCCATGGCAGATTAAATGAACCCCCCTTACTGTTAATTAACCCCTTGTTGTGCATACTCATGTCACCCTGCCCCATAGGTAGCCTCACCAAACTCATAGTGGTATTGGCAGCTCTGTGCAGAAAAGGCCAATGTGGGAGCTGGCTTCACTAAGTTTTCTTTTTGCAACTTTATGGTAACTGCTAAGCAGGCTCAGGCTTACTTTAGCTTTTATTTCCCTATATTGGTTTTATTTAAGAGGCAAGAAGAACAAACTTTTTTTTTTTTTTTTAAGATTTCCCTTACTGGGCGAAATATATAGGCACAGGGATCGTGCCAAGATCTGGGAAGCTCTAGATGACTGTGGGGTATAATTCAGTGACTGCTCCTTAATGGAACATCCTCTGCCAGTGATGACAAATTAGTCAATAAGGACATAGCTGATAAGCCAGGAGCCTGCATGCGGCACCGGGTAGTTGCTTCTATATGCTGCGGGCTGCCGGAGGAATCTGAAATTCGGCTCCACTGAGTACTTTGCAAGCTGAGTAATGACAGTTCATTTTCATGCTGCCGTAAGCACCAGGACTTTCCTGACTTCTCAGTCTTCAGGTGAAATACAAAATGGATAGGTAGAATTAGGCTTGGTTGTAAAGCCAACCTGAGGACCATATCAAATGTTTAAAGGTAACCTGTTCTGAGAGTGATGTAGAGGTTGCCATTCCTAAACAGCTTTTCAAAATGTGAGTTGTCTGCTGCCAGCCATGGGCTTTAATTCTTAACGGGTCACTGACTGGGAATAAGTATGCAGATTAGGAGTTCTGACTTTACTTTCTGCATGCTCATTACGAATCAGTGACTCAGGGAATGAAGAAGCTACTAGATCAGCTACGCTAGGGTCACACCTATGAGGGTGCTGCAGCTCGCGTTTTCAAGAAGGAAGGGCAAATTGAATGATGGGAGGCAGAGAAGGGACACTTTGAGGGGCAGGCAGAATAATCCTTTGTGCCGTGGCTCCGGATAAATAAATTAAGTTCCAGGAATCTTCTCGTATATCAATCTGGCTATTTGACTGTATATAGAAGCAGTATAGATTTGGCTTCCATACAATGGGGAAAATAATTATTTGATCCACTGCAAATTGTGTAAGTTTGCCCACCTACAAAGAAATGAAGGGTCTATAATTGTAATCATAGGTGCATTTTAAATGGAAGAGACAGGCTATCAACCAAAAATCCAGAAAAAACATGATACAAATGTTATAAATTGAGTTGCAGTTCAGTGAGTAAAATAAGTATTTTATCCTGTACCAACCAAAAATAATTATGGCTCCCACAGACTGGCTACAGTATGCGCTCATGTGGTACACAGATTAGTCCTGTCAATTTAAGAAGGTGCTCCTAACGACAACTCATTATGTGTATAAAAGACACCTGTCCACAGAATCTCTTCCATTCAAACCTGAACATCATGGGCAAGACCAAAGAGCTGTAAAAAGGATGTCAGGGATAAGATTGTAGACCTGCACAAGGCTGGAATGGGCTACAAGACCATCAGCAAGAAGCTTGGTGAGAAGGAGACAACTGTTGGAGTGATTATTTCGCAAATGAAAGAAATACAAAATAACCATCAATCGCCCTCGGTCTGGAGCTCCATGCAAGATTTCACCTTATGGGGTAAGGATGATCATGAGAAAAGTGAGGGATCAGGCAACAAAGGAGTGGCTCAAGAAGAAGAGCATTAAGGCCATGGAGTGGCCTAGTCAGTCTCCAGACGTTAATCCTATAGAAAATTTATGGACGGGGCTGAAACTTTGAGTTGCCAAGAGACAGCCAAGAAACCTTAAGGATTTGGAGAAGATCTGTAAAGAAGAGTGGACCAAAATCCCTCCTGAGATGTGTGCAAACCTGGTCACTAACTACAAGAAACGTCTGACCTCTGTGCTCACCAACAAGGGTTTCTCCACCAAGTACTAAGTCATGTTTTGCTTGGGGATCAAATAATTAATTTTCCCCACTGTATGTAATGTTCAGCTCCCACTAAAAAGGGGGCCGAACGGGCAATAGTTTAAATGTTTGTCCAGACAGACAAAGTTCGGTCCACCTAGGCTCATCCTTACTCCAGATGGAAGCGGTAATGCCCTGTCTGGGTCGTGGTTAGTGGAATGAAGAAATGCTGGTGTTGGTGGTCAGTGAAAGAAAGAAATGCCTAGTGTCGAGGCAGTGCGAGGAAGATATGCCCAGCATTGTTGGCTAGTGGAAGAAAGCCATTTTGGTTACTGGGCAGTACTAAGGATTGTATGGAGCAGGATTCTAATTTGGTATAAAGAGCTCTCTTTTATTCATAATATCATCTGAGTGCTTTTAATTCCTTTTATATAAAATTGACTATATTTTACTACAGTATTTGGAGGCGTTTGTTTCTGTGTTTTATGTACATACACTTGGCACGCTGTTACTGGAAAGTGCAGATCTCCTTTGGAGAGCTGGGATTATTGTTTGTCTTATCTATTAAGGGCATTTGATCACTAATTTTCATATTATTTATTTTTATATTGTGAGAATATTATAACATAATTATTTATGTACAGTAAAACCTTGGATTGCGAGTAACGCGGCTTACGAGCGTTTCGCAATACAAGCTGTTTTTAAAAGAAAATCCTGACTTGGTTTGCAAGCGTTGTCTTGCAAGTTGAGCAGAATTCAAGCCTCTAGGGTGTGCAGTACCACATTTGGCCAGAGGTGCGGGGGCGCCGGTGACGCTCGGAGACACTCGGAGCCGCTCAGAGACACTCGGTTCCTGAGTGTCTCCAAGTGTCTCCAAGCTTCTCCGAGTGTCTCCAGCGCCCCTCACCCCTCCGGCCACATGCGGTACTGCATACACTAGCAGTGACAGCGGAACTAATTATCTGAGTTTCCATTGATTCCTATTTCGTGGGAGGAAAAAGATGTCTGTGATTAGGGATGAGCATTGGTTTGGTCCGAACTTAGGTTTAGAACGAATCCAGATGCAAGTCGTCATTCCTGAAAACTTCAGCACCCAATTAGCCATTGCTCAGCATCAGTGGGAGGAATACTTGTCCGACGTCAGCGGTAAGAAACAGGGAGAAATGCCTTCAGTCAAGGCCAATGGGAGGAAGATATGTCTGGCGTTGGTGGTCAGTGAGAGGAACAGGGAGTGCACTCTCCACCTCGCAGATCCTTGCAGGGGATGCTCATGACACCATTTACCTAATTTGGCCACATTTGGTCAATGTCACTGTCTAAATATGGCTATGTGGCTATAAATATATGTACAGTATATATACAGTATCTCACAAAATTGAGTACCCCTCACATTTTTTGTAAATATTTTATTATATCTTTTTATGTTACAACACTGAAGAAATGACACTTTGCTACAATGTAAAGTAGTGAGTGTACAGCTTGTATAACAGTGTAAATTTGCTGTCCCCTCAAAATAACTCAACACACAACCAATAATGTCTAAACTGCTGGCAACAAAAGTGAGTACACCCCTAAGTGAAAATGTCCAAAGTGTAAATATTTTGTGTGGCCACCATTATTTTCCAGCACTGCCTTAACCCTCTTGGGCATGGAGTTCACCAGAGCTTCACAGGTTGCCACTGGAGTCCTCTTCCACTCCTCCATGAAGACCTCGTGGAGCTGGTGGATGTTAGAGACCTTGCGTTTGAGGATGCCACACAGATGCTCAATCAGGTTTCAGTCTGGAGACATGTTTGGTCAGTCCATCACCTTTACCCTCAGCTTCTTTAGCAAGGCAGTGGTCGTCTTGGAGGTGTGTTTGGGTCATTATGTTGGAATACTGCCCTGGAGCCCAGTCTCCTAAGTGAGGGGTCATGCTATGTATGATCACAGTATGTCACAGTACATGTCGGCATTCATTGTTCCCTTAATGAACTGTATCTCCCCAGTGTCGGCAGCACTCATGCAGCCCCAGACCATGACACTCCCACCACCATGCTTGACTGTAGGCAAGACACACTTGTCTTTGTATTCCTCACCTGGTTGCGGCCACACACGCTTGACACCAATCTGAACCAAATAAGTTTATCTTGGTCTCATCAGACCACAGGACATGGTTCCAGTAATCCACGTCCTTAGTCTGCTTATCTTCAGCAAACTGTTTGCGGGCTTTCTTGTGCATCATCTT
The DNA here is from genome assembly GCA_037952925.1 of Lithobates clamitans. Lineage (NCBI taxonomy): Eukaryota > Metazoa > Chordata > Amphibia > Anura > Ranidae > Lithobates > Lithobates clamitans. The sequence goes on along the minus strand of JBBGZY010000155.1, from coordinate 528,920 downwards.
TAGAAGAGGCTTTTCCCAAGATGAGAACATCTTCTGGAAACAAAACTTGTGCTTGGTAAAGTTGCTATTAGGGTCCATTGCTATAAGGCCTGAGGAAGATATGGAATGGGCTACGCGTGGTGCTGGTTAGGTCAAGCTGGGGGCTACGACAAAGCATTGGGTTGACGTTGTCTGCTAATAAAGGGCCAACAACTACTACCAAGAAACTTGTGAGAAGTAAACACATGCTAAACTAAATTTGTGTTAGGAATTAAGATTCGCATTGCAAACTGTGTGAGCCTAATTTGCTGCCATTTTTTTTTCCTTCTAGAGGGCGTATCCTATATCTAACTCTCTTTTTATTCATCAATAAAATTACAAAAAGACTAAAGTGACTGGCACCCAACTTATTCAACCAATCATGTGCTAAAGATCCAACCTTGAGAGGTGAATGTAATCCTACCACGCCATTTTGAGGGTCATTTTAAACCACTCTTAGAGGAGGAGTGCTGATAATTAAAAAAAGACAAAAACTAGAGAATCTAAAATAAGAGGCAAGTATAAAGATATATGAATGCAAATGCATTGATCATATAAAAAAATACATGCATATATTTTTATAAATCGTTTGGCTATGCACACACTTTAATGGATGGCGCTGCACATAATATACCCCTTCCCCGTACTAAGGGGAGGGGTCCTTGTGCCAGAAAGGATGATGTCTCTTGTTCCCATAGCAATTTGTTTCTCCCTATCATACCTGGCTCACACTAGGAATTCATTTAGTTGGTTGCTATGGGCAACAATAGCCGCTCACCCAGACATTTTTCAGCATGAAGTGTTTTTGACTTGTTAGTGACAGCTGTGCAGTGTCACAGCACAGGAGCCATCGGCACACCAGGGGAAAAATGTGTGCCAGTCGCTGGCACATCTGTGCTTGATCCCAGCCAAAATATAAAAGGATGAAGAGCTGGCAGGATGATAAAGGCCACGGCAGAACACAGCCCGCTCTAATGAGCTCAATGGATAAAAGTCCCCCTATGGCCATCTTTGATAGGATCGAGAACAAACTATGCAAATAAGGACAGCTCTGGGAACTACATTTCAATATCGCGTTCCACATGGAAAATGGAGAGGAGATGATAAATGTGGAGCTACAGACGTCTCATGTTCTCACCATATGCTGTGAGACTCCAGTCTGGGATAGGTCATCTAAAAAGACACTCCGTGGAAAATAAAACGAGTCACAGGTTTTTTTTGCCTAAATGCTCCAATGATTAGACACAAGTGTTATATTAAAATGAATATGTGGCCAGGATATGAACATTAAGTGTTCACATATTCTCAAGAACCCTCTCTAACCTCTATAGCTGATATTGTGGAGCAATTGATCCTGAAAAATACTTTCAGGTAAATTTACAAGAACCTAAAGCCCAACTCTGAGCTTTAAGGGATGAGACAGGATTACATCACTATTGTGCTACACATTATAACACTAAGTGCAAGGAGCTGTGGTAATGCAGGGGGCCAGTCCACAGTTGAATGGCTCTGGGTGTAACAAGGTGTAAGTTCCCTTTATGGTTTAGTCCAACCCAGGGGTTGCTTGGGTGCTCTACTTTCCATCAGTTACACTCACTAGGGGGAATTTAAAGCTTTTGGGGGAGGAGTTGGAAGGGTCAGAGTAGCTGCCCTTGTAAAAGGAAAAGACCCATGTTCCTAGGAAAGGGAAAGGTGAGTACCTCATGCACCACTGTGTAGTGGGGTGGTGAATCGCTTTCTCCCTAGGGGGGAAAGCGCTAGATTGCATTACGTTGGGAAAGGATGCAATATAAGTTGTGCTATTTGCTGATAAATAAGACTGGAAATTGTAAGCCACGTGTGGGAACTGTGACTCTTCTCTTGGCGCTTGTGACAAAGTCCTGTGAAGAGTAACATAAATGTAAGGAGTTCGGCTCCTTTTTATGTGAAATATTATGTACTTCACTATTGGTGTTGTAAAAGTAAAAGTTTCCTGCAATCGACAAAGACAACAGTATAGTCAATGTCTGGATGAAGAAGTTGGTAGCGGGCTCTGAAGGTAATAAGGCAGTTTGGCCTTTCTTGAGTAAAGCCTGTGGGCAGTATGGAAGGGTACATTTACCATCTCCTGAAAACAACCATCTAGCTGGAGACATTTGGATTTGGTATGCTCTGAGCACTTGTCAGGTTCCTATGGTAGTGAGCTCTTGTAGAAGGCCAACTTGGAGTTCCCCGAGGTGTAGAGTCTAAGCCCCAGCCTACTTCTTCACCAGGGTCCCTGATGGTGGGGATAAATGTGCAGCAGACTGGAACCAGGTTGAGGCCCCTAGGTATACCCGACAGAGTATAGATGGCAGGAGACAGAAGAGAATCCGGAAAACAAGCCAAGGTTACGGCACGTAGCAGGCAGGCAAAAACAGAAGACGAAAATGGGGTAGGTACATGGGAAGTCAGAGGCAGAATACAAGTAATACATGGGAAAGCAGGAGCACAGAGAAACTAGGAAGTTGCTCAGGCAACATAAGCTGCCCTGAGCATGTCTACATATAGAGAAGAAGACTGGGAGGTAGACCAGGAAGTTATAGAAGAGAAAATGATATAAATCCACAGTAGAGCAAGCAACATCCATAGGTGAACACAGACCCCAGCAGCACATGTGAGCAGAACCAATAGGTCCAGAACCACTAGAGCAAGGAGGTAATAATTTCAAAGCAGGACCCTGCAGGCTCCTAGACAGTTACCTGGAGCTATCATTATTAGAGAGGCCTATCGTGGAGAACGTTTGCCTTGAAAAACTGAACTAGAAAGCAGTAGGTCATAAGTTATGGCTTTGGTTAGAGGTCCTCCTATAACTGAAGAATCTGCAATGTGCTCTTATAAGTTCAGAAGCTTAGACTAACCTCCTGGAAGGGGCAGCCTAATGGGTGTCATTGAAAACCGCCCTAAACTGAGGACCTTCTGTTGCTAAAAAGAGATAACTGTTGGTGGGCAGCATTGCAGAGGAGCCGCTTTTTTCTTTCAAACGCTGCCTTAGGAAAATTTAAAGAAATGAAAATTGGATTTGTATTTTAAATTGCATACTTTCTGGAATACGGTATAGTTTTCCTTTAATGTACAGCCAAACTGTATCACATGACCATGCCTACTGTAACAAAGAATTAGGGTAAAAACCAGGAATGCACTTCTACTTGTGAAAATGCTCCCGATACTGAAACCGATACTTTGCGGTGCGATTTGCGTCCATACAAAGTTAATGGGTGCAAGCCATAATGCAAAGAATCGCATCCAATTTGAACAGGAATGCGGTGTGATTCCTGTCCGGATCGCATGCGGTTTCCCGCACTGCTCCTGTGTGGACCCAGGCTGAAATCACTAGGACAGCGGGGAAACTGCGTACGATTCGGACAGGAATCGAACGGCATTCCTGTTCAGATCACATGCGATTCTTTGCAGTGTGATTTTCACCCATTCATTTTGTATGGATGCAAATCGCACTGCAAAGTATCGGTACTCGTACTTGCCGATAAAAAAAAACAAAAAACGTATCGGTGCATCTAATAATATGTTAAGTGCACCTTTTGTATTGTGATCTGCAGTGTTTGTGCTTAATGTTACAATTTACATATTTTTGAGAAGAGACTTTGCTGGAGGAATGGTTTAGAGTGAAGAAAACCATTGGCTTAATTTCCTGTTACTTGCCCAACATTCATAGAACATTTTTTTTTTCAATACAAACCCAAAAAAAAACAGAAATCCAAAAAATGAAAAAAAAATCAAAATGTAAAATGTACACAATGCTGTATCCTGCCTGGAGTTCTCCTTTAAAGCCTCCTATTGTGTTAGGACAGGCGCACAGTGGGATATCATAGGAGGATACAGGGTTTTAGGATTAGCTTGTATAAATAATCAATGCTCCCCAACAGCCTCATAACTTACTACCTGCTTGGTTAAGGAACTGTACGTGGTCTTAATGTGTTTCTTATTAACGAGATTTAATACACTTCAGTTGTCTGGAGATTTCATGAACACACCAAGCTCAGAATGATCTAGGATCCTAATTATATTGGTTTAATATAATGTTCTAATCTTGGAGCAGTTATAAGGCATATATAAATATTTTAACGCAGAGTATCTGTACTTTTGAAGTAAAGTCTGCCAGCCACCACAAATAAACAAAAAAACAAAACAAAACCCCATTACCTTCGTTTACCAAATGCTCCAAAAAAAAAAAACTGTAATAGATCTTTTGCTTTGTTTGCCAGTATAGGCCCCTCCACTATAAGCTTGGCGTCCCTTTCCGTTTTTGCAGATGTAAACAGATGTCGTCCAAATGGGCGTAGCATAAGGGGTTGCAGGGGCCACAATCGCAACCTCGCCCCTAGCTCCAGGGGGCGGGGTTGTAAACAGATGTGGTCCATGTACATCAGGTGCATTTACACCCGTACTTTTGCCCACCTATGACCTTTCTCTTTAATAACTAAGGGCTCTTGCACACAGGCTGGCAGAGCCCAGTCAGTGTAACCGCCGGCGTATTTCCTCTGTCCAGGTACAGGCTGTCATTGACATAAATGGCTGTGCGCCTCTATACTCGTGTATATGGTGGTTCAATCCTTAAAACTAGCAAAAACAACGGCACAGTGAAAAAAAACCCCTAATGCCCTGTACACACGAACGGTTTTGCCGTCGGAATAAACTCTGAAGGTTTTTCCGATGGAGTTCCGACGGAATTCCGCTCAAGCGGTCTTGCATACACATGATCACACCAAATTCCGACCGTCCAGAACGTCCCGTCATACAACACGTACGACGGGACTAGAAAACGGAAGTTCAATAGCCAGTAGCCAATAGCTTCCGTCTCGTACTTGCTTCAGAGCATGCGTCGTTTTTGGTGCGTCGGAACAGCATACAGATGAGCGGTTTTTCCGATAGTAATTTGTTCCGTTGGAAAAATACAGAACATGTTCTCCATCTAAGTCCATCTGAATTTTCGACAGAAAAAGTCCGATGGGGCATACACACGGTCGGAATATACGATGAAAAGCTCCCATCGGACTATTTCTTGCTTGTGTGTACGCGGCATTAGGGTCTTTGATAGACAGACCAAAGCAAGAAGTAAAAAAGAGTAAAATTGATTTGATTAAATATTAAATATTGATAAAAGTATTCATGTAAAACATGTACATTGAACATAAGAACAATATATCAGTACCCAGAATAACTGAAGAAATGGCTGCACTCCAAGATCCATCAAAATTCTTATTTAATAAACGAACATCCCAAGTGTTACAAACAGTTCAAATGGTAGACGCGTTTCACACACTAACAGGTGCGCCTATTCATTACGAATAAGAGCACCTGTTAGTGTGTGAAACGCGTCCACCATTTGAACTGTTTGTAACACTTGGGATGTTCGTTTATTAAATAAGAATTTTGATGGATCTTGGTTTGCAGCCATTTCTTCAGTGTTGATCGTATGCGGAGGCGAGCCGAGGCGGGCACCCGTGATATCATTGGGCTTCCAGTCTCATCTGGAGCAGCAAGTTCTTTTGTTTGGATAGTACCCAGAATAATACAGTTGTATGAACTAGTCACTGTCTTGTGGCAAAGTGGACTAGTGGCAGTCAATACAGCATATATACAGTAACACCTTACATGTTACAGACTAAAAGTCCTTCTTCAGAGGTTTTGTTATAAATGCATTCATATGGGTATAGAATTTCTACAAAGAGAGTATACAGAATTAGTATAAAGTAATAGACATCAAAATTATTGTTAAAACTTCATTGTTACTGTGCAGACAGTTAATATGGCAGATATTTTCAGTTAAAAGATGGATAACTTACATTGTAAACATTTCAGAAATGACATGTCTGAAAGGAATGGACTGATCAAATCACGCATGAAAGACAGGGACATCTCTCTGAAAGACACATTGGTGCACTCGGTCAGGGAGGGGGAACAGAAATGGCCTGGCTGCGAGGACTCTGACATGCAATACTGTGGTATGCAAACACATACACATACTATATAATATATACAAACACATTGCCATTATGTGTATGTGTTTGCATTTCACAGTATTGCACGCCCCCCCCCCCCTTTTTTGGCTCATATCTCGCTCATGATGCAGGGAATTGTAAGTCTCTCGCTTTCTAGACCATGGCACATATGTGGCGGGTGCATCGGTCTGCCTGGCTCCCGCTGCACTGGACTCGCTTGCTGTCTCCCTATCGGTTGGCTATGGTTGGCTATACCTCTGATGAAGGACTTTCAGTCCGAAACATGTAAGGTGTTATATGCTGTATATAGTCCACTTTGCCACAGGACAGTGACTAGTTCATACAACTGTATTTTTCTGGGTAAGGATACATTGTTCTTATGTTCAATGTACATGTTTTACATGCATACTTTTATCAATATTTAATAAATAAAATAATTTTTACTCTTTATACTTCTTGCTTCGGCCTGTCTATCAAAGACCCTAAGAGCCCATTCACACAGGGGCAACATGACTTCCAGCACGACTTTAGGAGGCAACTTGGACACGACTTGAGTATGAATCACAGCACGACTTGGAGCAACTTACAACACAACTTGAAGTCGCCTCCAGGACAGGGAACTTTACAAGTGGCCAATCAGAGCTTATCAGCTGTGTGTGAGAAGGAGGGGGCTGGCTGTTTAGTGGAGGAAATTACTTTCTGTTTCCTTTCTGCTTCCTGTAAAGTTGCCTCAGTATGAACAGTGATCAGACTTGGAGGCAACTTCCATTGAAATCAATGGGTACAAGTTGCCTTCAAGTCGGATTGAAGTAGTACAGGAACCTTTTCTGAAGTCGGAGCGACTGCAGTAGTGTGCATTAAGACAGATCCATTCACTTACATTGATTTATTCATGTAGCGCGACTTGAGGCGACTAGGGGCGACTTGAAGTCGGATCCAAAGTTGCCCCTGTGTGAATGGGCTCTAAGGGGTTTTTTTTCACCGTGCCGTTAGGCACCAGGTGCTGTTTTTGCTGGTGTTAATGATTGAACCACCATATACACGAGTATAGAGGCGCACAGCCATTTATGTCAATGACAGCCTGTACGCTGCACCTGAACAGAAGAAATACGCCGGCATGTACACTGACTGGGCTCTGCCAGCCTGTGTGCAAGAACCCTTAGTTATTAAAGAGAGAGGTCATAGGTGGGCAAAAGTACAGGTGTAAATGCATCTAATGTACATGGACGACAATCTGTTTACAACCCCGTCCCCTGGAGCTAGGGGCGAGGTTGCGATTGTGACCCCTGCAACCCCTTATGCTACACCCATTTGGACGACATCTGTTTACATCTGCAAAAACGGAAAGGGACGCAAAGCTTTTAGCGGAGCGGCCTATACTGGCAAACAAAGCAAAAGATCTAATACAGTTTTCTTGGAGCATTTATCTATCATTTGGAAAACGAAGGTAATGGGGTTTTGAGGGTTTTTTTTTTTTTTTTTTTTGCAGTGGGTGGCAGACTTTACTTCCGCTTTAAAGTACCGATACTCTGATTTAAAATATTTATATTTGCCTTATAACTGCTCCAAGATTAAAACATTATATTAATACAATATAATTAGGATCCTAGATCATTCTGAGCTTGGTGTGTTCATTAAATCTCCAGACAACTGAAGTGTATTAAATCTCGTTAGTAAGAAACACATTAAGACCACGTACAGTTCCTTAACCAAGTATGTTTTACATGCATACTTTTATCAATATTTAACCACTTCCCTATCCGCCTATAGTCAAATGACGTCCACAGATGGGATCTCCCATCCTGGGTGGACGTCATATGACGGTCTCGGGTTCCCGACCGCCTAGGGGGCGCGCGCGCGTGCCCGCCGCATTGCTCGGGACCCAGTGCATGTGCCCGTGTGCATGTGTCAGCTCAGAGGAGAGCAATCTGTGTTCCCAGAACGGAGGAACACTGATCGGTCTCCTCCCCTTGTGCATCCCCTCCCCCTGCAGTTAGAAGCATTCCCTAGGAAACACATTTAACCCCTCCCCGCCCCCTAGTGGTTAACCCCTTCACTGCCTGTCACATTTACACAGTAATCAATGCAATTTTATAGCATTGATCGCTGTATAAATGTGAATGGTCCCAAAAATGTGTCAAAAGTGTCCGATGTGTCCGCCATAATGTCGCAGTCACGAAAAAAAATTGCGATCGCCGCTATTACTAGTAAAAAAAAAAAATAATTTTTTTTTTAAAAATGCCATAAATCTATCCCGTATTTTATAGACGCCATAACTTTTGCGCAAACCAATCAATATACGCTTATTGCGATTTTTTTTACCAAAAATATGTAGAAGAATACGTATCGGCTGAAACTGAGGAAAAAATTTTTTTTTTTTTTTTTTAAATTGGGATATTTATTATAGCAAAAAGTAAAAAACATTGTGTTTTTTTCAAAATTGTCGCTCTTCTTTTGTTTATAGCGCAAAAAATAAAAACCGCAGAGGTGATCAAATACCACCAAAAGAAAGCTCTATTTGTGGGGGAAAAAAGGACGTCAATTTTGTTTGGGTACAACATCGCACGACCGTGTAATTGTCGTTTAAATTGCAACAGCGCTGAAAACTAAAAATTGGTCTGGGAAGGAAGGGGGTGAAAATGCCCGGTATTGAACCAGTTAATAAAATAATTTTTACTTTTTATACTTCTTGCTTTGGCCTGTCTATCAAAGACACTAAAGGTTTTTATCTTCACCTTGCCGTTAGGCACCAGGTGCTGTTTTTTGCTATTTGTTCTATTGGGTCAGACAGACCCAACTGTGTTCACACCCAGTCCAATCCCTCACCTATCGTTAATCATTAACACTAGTCCAGCATATGTAATATATAGAAAATGTACAATCCACCTGGGCTTAGGGTTGCCACCTGTCAGGGATTCACCCAGACAGTCCGGGTTTTGAATCATGTGTCCGTGTTTCAGGCAGACTGAAACCCGGACACATTATTAAGACTGGGCTGCAGCTCCCCAAGTAACCAAGATAGTCACACACAAATCTGATGCTGTCCGGGAGCTGCAGGCAGCTGTTTGGGGGCAGGTTCATCATCACGGGGGGGGGGCAGGGCGATCATGTCAGCAAAGGGCAATTTGGCCACACCCACTGTTCGTTGCGGCACGCTATGCACACCACATTACTACTCTCCTTGGAGCACCCAAAGGTTTCCCAGGCCACTAAAGTGTTTGGGTTTGGCTTGAAGAAAAGGTGGCAACCCTATCTGGGCTGCCTGGGCAGAGGAAATATGCCAGCATTTACGCTGCATGGGCTCAGCGATGCTGCACCAAAAAAAAAATGTATGTCCTTTTTTTTTCTTCTTCATCAATTTAAGCCAATATGTATATGAATACATATTTTTGGTAAAAAAAATCCCAATAAGTGTATATTGATTGGTTTGCGCAAACGTTATAGCGTCTACAAACTATGGGATATTTTTATTTTTTTTACTAGTAATGGCGGCGATTAGTGACTTATAATGGGGCTGTGATATTGCAGAAGACAGTCAGGACATTGACACTTTAGACACTTTTTTGGGGACCAGTGACACTAATACAGTGATCAGTGCTAAATCAATGCACTGACCTTTGTCAGTGGGCAAACCTACAAAATCAGCAGGGGATCAAATACTTTTTTCCCTCACTGTATATATTACCTTTTTTCATTTTTTAAATTCAGACCAAAAAAAAAAAAAAAATTACAAGACCACTATACGTTAACTTTCCATTCACTTATGTTTCATTACTGAGCACTGTACCAGCGTGGTCCACTATCATTGCTTCTCGACACACACAACAATCCGCCGTGCTCCCCAGCCAGCATACAATATCAGAGCCATTGATCTCCATTAGCTCAGCGCTGGCATCTAACGGAGTAATCATCGTCATAAATCTTACTGTTCAGCTTGACTTTGGGAAACTTTCAAGATCCTCACAAGAAAAGCCAAACACAATTTAGGCACATTCTACTGTTTGTCTGCAACTCCCGAAAAAGCTGCGCTTTAATTCAAGCGCCGTCTGAGGTTGCATAAAATTATCGGAGCCCGCTCGAGGCTTTTAAATTGGGTTTATAAAATACAATTTTATGTGCTTTGATGGATCGGCTAGAACACGAGCGGAAAACCAGCTTGTTGTAGTTTTATCATCTGCATTTGGCTTATTTTTTTTAAAGCTAAAAGATATATAAATCACACATTAATGCAGCTCTTTATTCATTAATACATATAAACAATAATTCCCGCGCTAAATAGAAAAACAACAATATAAGATTTTTGTATTTAGCGCGACAATTATTGTTTATATGTATTTTGACACAATTTGTTCTGTTGTGTAATTGCCAGCAGCTTGTTTCTTCATGCTTTTTTATTTTAATTTTTCCACTTTCACCTGCGCAATCACAACCCCTCCCCGTTTCTTACTACAATTTATTCATTAATACATGATTAAATGTTTTTTTTGTTTTTTTTTTAATGCAAGCAATGTAAGTACCTGAATTTAACCTGTTATCAGCCGATACCAGCTCAACTCAGACTGGGAGAGAGAGAAGCAGCACAAGGAGCCAATCAGGGCTGCTGCATTGCTTACAAGGAACATGCTGGCAGGAGAAGAGAGGGAGATGAGCTTATCCAGTTTGCTGCTTCTCCTTTCAGTCTCCAAACACAGGCTATGGGAGGTATTAGACCTGTTAGCCTAACTTAATTGCAGCAGAGAAAAAAAAAAACCTGTGCCTCTTGCCCTGCCAGACAGGGCTATTCTGTATTAAAGTGGTTGTAAACCTCACACATGAAATAGGAACAAAGCATATCCATCTATAGTGTGTACTTGTCTCAATTAAGAGTACTAAGTGTCATGTCTTTCTGCTGCCCCGTTTCTCTGCTATCTGCATGTGTCACTTCTGACAGATTTTCCTGACACTAAGAGAAAAAAGCTGACAGGGGAGGGAGCTCCAGCACACAGACTGTGATTGACAGCCTCGGCTCTGTCCCTTGGGTGCTGTGTGTGTGTGTGGGGGGGGGGGGTGTCCCTTCCCCCCAAATAGCTCTCAGCACTCCTCACTGAAATCTGCAGTGTGTAATTTCAGCTCTCCGCCCCCTGTTTTCTGACAGCTCAGACAAGCTTTATTAAAGTGGTTGTAAACCCACTTTGAGAAAAACAAAAAAAAACTAACACCTGCAAGACAAAGGCATAATGAGCTAGTATGCATAGCCACAAACAGTTTGATGGTAAAAAAATATTCAAAATGTATTACATATTGAGAATATACAGCAACATGAACATGGGGATATACAGTACCCGACCGCGAGATTGTGTTTCTAGCACGATCCCATCGCGCTGGTTCTCGGCGACAGGGTACTGTGCATGTCGCGCTGGCTCGCTGATCGGGAAAGGAAAACTTTTTTTTTCCTTTCGCGATGAGCGACAGGCAGTGCTGACAGCTGTCTGGTATGCATCATGAGGGGGAACGCCGTGCCAAATTTTAAATGAAAAAACCGGTGTGGGTTCCCCCCCAGGGGCATACCAGGACCTTAGGTCTGGTATGGATTGTAAGGGGAACCCCCTACGCCGAAAAATCGGTGTGGGGGCCCCCCCCCCAAATCCAGACCAGACCCTTATCCGAGCACGCAGCCCGGCCGGTCAGGAAAGGGGGTGGGGACGAGCAAGTGCCCCCCCTCCTGAACCGTACCAGGCCGCATGCCCTCAACATGGGGGGTGGGTGCTTTGGGGGAGGGGCCACCCTGCGGCTCCCCCACCCCAAAGCACCTTGTCCCCATTTTGATGAGGACAAGGGCCTCTTCCCGACAACCCTGGCTGTTGGTTGTCGGGGTCTGTGGGCGGGGGGCTTATCGGAATCTGGGAGCCCCCTTTAATAGGGGGGCCCCCAGATTCCGGCCCCCCACCCTATGTGAATGAGTATGGGGTACATGGTACCCCTACCCATTCACCTAGGAAAAAAAGTGTCAATAAAAAAACACAGTACACAGGTTTTAAAAGTAATTTATTAGGCAGCTCCGGGGTCCTCTACCGACTTCGGGGGTCTTCTTCCGACCTCTCCTCCTGGCGTTCGGCTTCTTCTCCCGGTGTTCGGCCTCTTCTCCCGTGCCCCTCTGCTATCTTCTTCCAGCTCTTTTGCTAGCGGGGGCCCGGTCTGCTGCCGCTGTCATGCTGCTTTTTGGGGGGGAACCCCCACGCCGATTTTTTGGCATAGTTGGTTCCTCTTACAATCCATACCAGACCTAAGGGCCTAGTATGCCCATGGGGGGGAACCCACGGCGTTTTTTTCATTTAAAACTTGGCGCGGTGTTCCCACTCATGATGCATACCAGACAGCTGTCAGCACTGCCTGTTGCTCATCGCAAAAGGAAAGAAGTTTTCCTTTCCCGATCAGTGATTCATCTCGGTGCTGGCTCCCGCGACGGGGCTCGCAGGTGTCAAATCTCGCCGATAAAAGCGGCGAGATTGACACAATATCGCGATCACTTACTGTACGCAACAAATACAAATATTGGAACAGAGATGGAAACCAGCTGCAAGGAAAAGCCCAGAACTTTGTCAGGCAGACAAAATGTTCAACGCTTTTCGAAAAAATGCAGATCTTCTTCAGGGACAGAGGGATGATTGCGGGTTCCAGATCTGTAGCTTTTATCCCAAATGTTGATGCTCCACCCATTAGGACAAAGAACATAACTCAAAAATGAAAAGAAAGCTATGTCCGTCAGAACAGCGCACAAGCAACAGAGAACGCGATTGACATCAGCCAGAGGTCCGTATATTGTGGGATGATCTTATTGTATAACTTAGTGGTATAACCCTATATAGACCATGGCTATAGAGGAGAGGTAGAATAGTACTTTCCCGTTAATGCAGGTCCGGTTGATAGAGAGTGTTTATCAAAAGTTATTAAACCATCCAGAACATCAAGGGTTAGAGATGGCTGTATCCATCAGCCAGATATCTGGATGTGCCTTATGGATCTTAAAGTTGGAGTCAAAAATGATGCGGCTGGAGATGTGGCTGGTGGTGTCTGGCAAGGTAGAGCAATGCGAGTGATTATTCACTGTTTCTGTGACACATTTAAAGCGATATTGCACTAGGTTAGTGTTTTTGCTTTTTTGGGTCATCTTGCAAACACTTGTGGAGGAGGATTCTTGAGCGGGATATAGTATCAGGATTACTGCACAGTGGTTTATGAAAGACCGGATTAAAGAATTTCAGGGTAAGAGTATATAAGGAAGAAGCACATGAGGATTTTTTGGTGATATATTGGAAGTTTCCTAATGTGAGCACAAATGAGAATTTCTTACATATTTTTTTATTATTGAACATACTACACTATATAATGTTTTTATCATTTTTTTGAACACATGATCGTTGGGAAGGAGGATCCATTCGTGATCAACTGGCACTTTGAATCTTTCACTTGTGACACCAAAAAAAAAAAAAGAACAAGATGTTTTTAGGACGTTTTTGGGACATTCACTTTTTTGGATAAACTTGATTGACTGTTTTGGGAAGGTTAGTTTTCCACTGGCTAAAAATCTAAATCCTCGTACACACGATCAGATTGTTGGCCAACAAAACCGTGGAATTTTGTCCGAAGGGCGTTGGCTCAAACTCGTCTTGCATACACACGGCACACAAATTTTGGCCAACAATTACGAACGTAGTGATGTACTAGACATACTACGTGATTTTTCAGCTCTTTAGCGCCACCCTTTGGGCTCCTTCTGCTAATTTCGTGTTAGTAGAAGTTTGGTGAGTGTTAATTTGCGCTTTTCTTTTCGCGTTTTTCATTTAGCGCTTCTCAGTTTGTTTCTAAATGGCTGTTCGTCAACCAGACATGTTGCGGAATCGGAGGAGATAATGTGTTATTTATTATTGGCCTTGGAGTTATTGCTTTAATTTTGTTTTCTTGTTTTAATGCACAATAAAAAAATTGTGGAGAATAATACTTGGCTATGTGTTTTACGTCAAATGACAGTTTGGGAGTCGGCAGTTACATTAAAAAAAATACAATGTAAAATAAACAAGGGACACCAACATAGTTGTATCTTTGATCTTAAAAACTACGGGATAACGGTGCTGTGGTAACTTGCCCCCCAAAATAAATATTATTCTTGATATCACTAGGAAAAAAAAGCCTTTGAAAATTCGTTTGCAATAACTCCATCAGTATCACCAGCAAAGCAGCTTCATTATTATCTCATTAAAGAAGAAGAGAATTGTGCGCTGCATTTGGAGATTTCATAATTTGCCGCATCACGAATATTAATTCTCCATTACGAACGCTAGTTTACAAGACCGACCGCTTCTGCTTCCGAGCATGCGTGTTTGTACTTTGGACTTTTGTCCGACGGACTTGTGTACACGCGATCGGACAATCCGACAACACACATTTGTCCGCTGAAAATTTGAGAACATGCTAGCCAACATTTGTTGGCGGAAAGTCCGCCAACAATTGTCCGATGGAGCGTACACACAGCCGGATTTTCCGCCAACAGCCTCTTATCGAACATTTCCCATAGGAAAGTCCGATCATGTGTACGGGCCTTAAAAGGATTGGTCAAGCCCCGAAACACTTGCAAAAACTCCTGTACAAAAGACAAAACGAACAGACGCACAGCTCAAGTGTAAATAGGACCTTATCACCAGTTTCTTATCAGGGGCAGCATGTGCGTTTGTTACACCAGAACTCCAGTCTCGGCTAAGACTGGAGATGTAGCTTCACACTGTTCTAGACATGCCCACTGTCACTTTCAAAGCTTCAAAATGTACATTTACATAACAATGCTGATAAATGGCCACACTCCTCTTGCTGAAATTTAAAGCGTATTCTGTTTTTCTGAAAGAATATGACTGAATCCTATCAGAGCACCTTCTTTTGTGTCTGTCTTCTAGCTCATAAAAGCTTCTGCCAAGTTGTGTAAAAGGCTGGAAGGTGTTCGAGCAGACTCTTTTTGTGAACGGTTTTATTCGGAGACCTATTTTCCCAAATGCTTTCATCTTTCTGATTGCCGCTTTCATTAATTTGATTCATTTCCTGATTTCCATTTTTATTAATGGCAATCAGTTTAGGAAGTGCTTAGCAAAGGTGCTATTATTTTCCAACATCCTAACCTACTGGTGGTGTGGACTGTGGCCATAGAGACCTACAGCCTTTCAAAGATAGCTTAAAAAAAAAATTACAGAATTTAACCTATGAAATTTGTCATTTTCTTGCCAAGGGTAAGACAGTTAATATACAATTTGAGTCCAACATCTGCACTCTGCCAAATAATATCCAAACAAACTATAAAAAATGCTTCCAATATATTTTCCGCAAAGAAAAATGCTCCTGCTGCAAAACAAGCTGAAGAACAAGCTGAGAACATTAAAGTAATTGTAATTGTAAATGCATATATTTTTAAAAATAACAAACATGTTATACTTACCCGCTCTGTGCAATAGTTTTTGCACAGAGCAGCCCCGATCTTCCATTTCTGGGGTTGCCCGCCAGCGCTCCAGGCTCCTTACCCCCGCCGAGTGCCAACCACAGCAATCTGCTTACTATGGGAGAACTTGTGCGGGCTTGTTCCCAAGTCGGCTCTGTGGGGTTGATTTACAGTATTCACACCCCTTTAAATTTTCCACATTTTGTCATGTTACAACCAAAAACGTAAGTGTATTTTATTGGAATTTTATGTGATAGACAAAAGGCATGTGCAATTTGTTTCGTTCCGAATTCGCTTTTTAACGAATTTCGACAAATTCGTTAATTCGGGAATATCCGAATTAACGAAAACCCGTTTAACTAATTTTTTCCGAATATTTGTAAATTCGATAAAATTGGACATTCGTAAATTCGGGCATTCGTACATTCGTACATTAGTAAATTAGTGAATTCGTAAATTTCTAAATTCAAAAATTCGGAAATCTGAAATAATAGTTAACTAATAATAACTTAATTATTAGTAATTACTAGTAACTTTTAAATTATAGGTATTGTAATTTCCTTTCAAATTTGGCTGTTAGTGAACGTAACACATACAAATTTATCCGAAATTATGAATGATCCGAAAAAACAGAATGGAACGTAATGAATTGATAATAATAAATAACAATAATAATAATAACAACGTTTTATTATTATTATTATTAATTTGTTCCGTTCCATTTGTTTAGATGCAGCATTCGTTTTGGATAATTTGTAACTTCGGATAAATTCGTATTTGTTACGTTCACTGACAGTCAAATTTAAAAGGAAATTACAATACCTATAATTTAATAGTTAGTTACTATTTCAGATTTGTGAATTTTCGGGTTTTTGGATTTTCAAACTTCGAATTTACAAATTTCCGAATTTTCTAATTTACAAATGTACGATTTTACGAATTTACGAATGTACAAATGTAAAAATGTACGAATGTACGAATGAACGAATGTACGAATGAACGCATTTACGAATTTACGAATGAACGAATTTACGAATCGCGATCATAACGAATGACCCGAAAAATGAAAAAAATATTAAACTAATGAAACGAAAATGAACGAATTTTTTGGCTGTGCACATGTCTAATAGATCAACACAACGTGGCACATAATTGTGAAATGGAAGGAAAATGATAAATGGTTTTCAACATTTTTTACAAATAAATACGTGAAAAGTGTGGGGGTACATTTGTATAGCGCCCCCCTGAGTCAATACTTTGTAGAACCTATAATTACAGCTACAAGTCTTTTTGGGGATGTCTCTATCATCTTTGCACATCTAGAGAGTGACATGTTTTTCTTCTTTGCAAAATAGCTCAAGCTCTGTCAGATTGGATGAAGAGCATCTGTGAAGGCCCATTTTCAAGTCTTGCCACAGATTCTCAACTGGATTTCGGTCTGGACTTGGACTTGGCCATTCTAACACCTGAATATGCTTTGATCTAAACCATTCCATTGTAGCTCTGGTTGTTTGTTTAGGGTTGTTGTCCTGCTGGAAGGTGAACCTCCGCCCCAGTCTCAAGTATTTTACAGACTCTAACAGGTTTTCTTCTAAGATTGTCCTGTATTTGGCTCCATCCATCTTCCCATCAATTCTGACCAGCTTCCCTGTCCCTGCTGAAGAAAAGCATCCCCACAACAAGATGCTACCACCACCACGTTTCACGGTGGGGATGGTGTGTTCAGGGTGATGTTCAGTGTTAGTTTTCCGCCACACATAGAGTTTTGCTTTAAGGGCAAAAATTTACATTTTGGTCTCATCTGACCAGAGCACCTTCTTCTACATGTTTGCTGTGTCCCCCACATGAATTTCTTTCTTCTTAACACTCTTCTATAAAGACCAGATTTGTGGAGTGCGCGACTAATAATTGTCCTGTGGACAGATTCTCCCACCTAAACGTGGATCTCTGCAGCTCCTTCAGATTTACCATGGGCCTCTTGGTGTCTTCTCTGATGAATGCTCTCCTTGCCCGGCCTGTCAGTTTAGGTGGACGGCCATGTCTTGGTAGGTTTGCAGTTGTGCCATACTCTTTCCATTTTCGGATGATGTTCAAAGCTTGCGATATTTTTTAAACCTAACCCTGCTTTAAACTTCTCCATAACTTTATCCCTGACCTGTCTGGTGTGTTCCTTGGCTTTCATGATGCTGTTTGTTCACTAAGGTTCTCTAACAAACCTTTGAGGGCTTCACAGAACAGCTGTATTTATACTGAGAATAAATTACACACAGGTTGACTCTATTTACTAATTAGGTGACTTCTGAAGGCAATTGGGTCCACTAGATTATAGTTAACGGTGTCAGAGTAAAGGGGGCTGAATACAAATGCACACCACACTTTTCACATATTTATTTGTAAAAAAATTGGAAAACCATTTATCATTTTCCTTCCACTTCACAATTATGTGCCACTTTGTGTTGGTCCTATCACATAAATTAACAATAAAATACATTTACGTTTTTGGTTGTAACAAAATTTGAAAAATTTCAAGGGGTAGGGATACTTTTTCAAAGCACTGTACTAAAGGCAAAAAGACTGTGCACTTTGCAAAGTGCAGTTTGGACTCTGCAAGTTCAGTTGCTCCCCGGAGCTTAGTAAATGAGCAGAAGCTCTGCTGACTTTCATCATCCAATCATATACAAGCAAAACTGCTGGTTTTTTTTCCATTTTCCTTGCACGTGATTGGGTACTCTTAAGCTCTGGAGCAACTGCACTTGCAGAGGGCAACTGGACTTTGCAAAGTGCACAGTCTATTTGTATTTAGTGAATCAACCCCTATGTGTCCATTGACAAACACAGCATGGCTTGGCCCTGCCCCCAGCTCCCTCCTTACTGGCTGTGATTGAAAGCAGCAGGCTGTGTCTGAGCCTATGAGGAGGGAGAGAGACACTGCTTTTGGGCACATCGCTGGATCGAGATCTTTCTCAGGTAAGTATAGGTGGGGGGGCTAGGGGGGAACTGCACAGAGAAGGTTTTTTTATATTAATGCTGAAAATGCATTAAGGTAATAAACCTTCAGCCTTTACAACCACTTTAAGGATTTAAAAAAAAATAAGGACTGTGTATGTGGTCAGCTTTCTTCCCCACATTTTCTTATCTGAAGAAGTCTGAAGCAGAAAAATGAAGGCTCAGCTCCCATGATGCAACAGGGGTTTACCCCTGCTTTGTGCAGAGTAATGAGCTCATCAGTCAGCTGCTCCTCTATTCACTGTGCAGTCACTGGCTGGGGGAGGAACACAACCTTTAAATGTTGCTTAACTGCAACAGAGAAACGTCAGGTCTCCTGAGTTGGGCTGTGTAGCAGAGCTGTATAAATCTCGAATAGTCCCCCTAATCCATGCGTTCGGCCCCTAATCAACCTGCAGGGCGCTGGACGCTTAGATTTCAATGTTTTTTTTTGTTTTTTTTTTTTAGAAGCATGTGATTAGAGCCAGAGACTATAATTGGCTTCAAAAAAGGGTGGGCTCACCCAGTTGTGTGACAGTAAAGTAAATTTAGTAAATTAATATTCGCTATTGTCATCCTGAGGGTCCTGAGACCAAGACCTCCCGAGGAGGAGGAGACGCAGGGTGAAGCCGATGAGGAAGTGCTGCCCACGACCTAGATGGTGTAAGTGCGGGGCTGGTGGGCTGAAGACCGACCTACCCACCTACGTAGGGGGTGGTGGGCAGTTTTGACGCCCCCACTCCAAAAAAATGGAGCACCAGCCGCCACTGATCTCAGACCTATAAATTTATTCTGTATATTTTTCTTTTTAAATCAGAAAGAGGTTTTTATTGAGTAAAAGCATAACATTGTGACATACAGTAACACTTCAATACTATACATTGCAATAAGCATATTGCCTGTCATCAGAACCCATTACCCATCGGTATAGTTTAAAAAAAAAAATGTAATTAAGTTTAATTACGTAATTGATTACTTAAGTAATTAAGTAATTAACTGTAATTGAATTACAGCTTATTAATATGACATGTAGAAATGTTCATGTCTGTCTAGGTACCTATTTTTATATATCTATGTAGGTATATTTGGTAACAATATGGAGCCTCAGTATGTAAAAAAATATATACCCTTTATTTCTATTTTTAAAAAAAACAACTTTTTAACACATGGGTATTTATTTTCCTATGCCAACCCCACCTCACCCATACAATGTTTCGTGCTATATTTCTCAGCTCTCCAACAATCTGTTTAGTACTAATTGTTGCAGTGCAAGGCCTGGAACATCTAACCATGGCTGCCAGATGGAAAATAATTTTTTGGGGGCCTCTGTTGATAGGTTATTTTTTCTCTTATGATCATGTTATTGACCTGTTCTATCCACTGTCTCCCGGTGGGTACCCTGGGAGAGATACAGCATCTAGAAATCAACTTGCGTGCGTTATACAGTAGCCGCAGTATTGCCACAAACGTGTTCAGAGTTAACATTTCTTCTTCCAGTGCGCCCAGCAGACAGACAATAGGGTCCTTTTTTAACTGGTAGTTATAAACCTGTGATATCGTTGAAATGACCTCTGTCCAATATCGAAAGAGTTTCGGACACCTCCATAATATATGCAATAAGGCCCCTTTCACACTGGGGCGGTTTGCAGGCGTTATTGCGCTAAAAATACCGCCTGCAAACCGCCCCTAAACAGCCTACGCTGTTTGTTCAGTGTGAAAGCCAGAGGGCTTTCACACTGAAGCGGTGCGCTGGCAGGACTGTAAAAAAAGTCCTGCAAGCCGCATCTTTGGAGCGGTGAAGGAGCGGTGTGTTCACCGCTCCTTCACCGCTCCTGCCCATTGAAATCAATGGGACAGCGCGGCTATACCGCGGTAATACCGCTGCTATAGCCGCGCTGTACGAGCGGGTTTAACCCTTTTTCGGCCGCCAGCAAGGGGTTAAAACCGCACCGCTAGCGGCCGAATACAGCCGCAAAAACGACGGTAAAACAGCGCTAAAATAGCGCTGTTTTACCACCGACGCCCCCACCGCCCCAGTGTGAAAGGGGCCTTAGTCCCTGTGTGCTTGCGGACATTTCGGGCATAATGGACTATCTCTGCGCCCCTATTTATGTAGCTGTTGGGGTGTTCTATAGGCCCTGTGAAGCAGGAAAAGATGGGATAGTTTCTGCATGGCCGACACTGATACCCTAGGGGCAGCAGCTAAGCAAGATTTCCATACGTCACCTTCTAGATTGCCCAAATCCCTCTCCCATCCTCTCCTACAAGGCAGTTCCAGGTCTCCCTGTATCGCATTTGGGATTATGGAGTACGCTCCAGAGATCATACCCTTTTTATCTGTAGTCATAAATACCTTTTCTGTAATAGTGTGATCTGTCAAAATTAAATCTGATGTCCTAATCTGTATATTTAACAATTGCTTGGAGTTCAGCTTTAAAGCAGTAGCCATGGGGGCGTGGCTTAGCACATGAGGAAGTAGGACGCTTGTTCCCGGAGCTCCCGCACACGCCGCACACACAGAGGCTCTCAGCGCTTCCCAGCACACCCATCCAGGCCTGATATGGGGAGGAGAGGTGGAGGAGACATCCAGCGTTCCTCCGATCCACATCTTGCAGGTGATATCGACCGTTTTTTCACCCATTTGGGCCATAATCGTTCCGACCCCCCCCCGTCCAAGATGGCGCCGGCCCGGACCCCAGGCACACATGCGGCCTCACAGGGAGCACTGTCGCAGCGCTCCACACCCCATATGAAGACCAGGCAGCGTACCAGGTCCCCCCCTGACTCAGAGACAGGCTCGGTCCGCTCCACAGGACATTCCCCTGAATCCCACAGATCCTATGGCTGGGACATGGAGGCATACATCAAAGCTCTCCCCACCAAACATGATTTTGAGGCCTGTGTGCAACGAATGGAACGTTCATACAGACAAGAAATGTCCGAACTGCGCAGAGATTTCACCAATAGAATTGAGGAAGTGGAACACAATATAGAAGAAAATACATCCACCCTGCATGCGCATGACGCTATCCTACATGAACATACCCTCCAGATCCAACAACTGATGTACCATCAAGATGACCAGGAAAATAGGGCCAGACGTAACAACATACGCATACGCGGCCTACCTGAATCGGTTGAAACTAAGGACTTAGCCCCTGCAGTAATTACCATATTCAACGAGCTACTCCAGAAAGACAAAGACGCTCCTCTGGAACTTGATCGAATCCACAGGGCCCTTGGCCCCAAGAGTCAGAACCTAGAACACCCCAGAGATGTGATCTGCAGAGTTCACTTTTATGCAGTTAAAGACGCCATTATGCAGGCTGCACGCTCGCAGAATGCAGTACACTTCAATGGCACCGCTGTGTCCCTGCTCCCTGATATATCTAAACTGACTCTGGACATGCGACGCGCCCTAAAACCCCTGACCGGAGCCCTGCAAGCGAAACAAATCAAGTACCGCTGGGGTTTCCCCTTCAACCTGTTTGCATCTCATGACGGGAAATCTGCGATTTTTCGCACGTTGGGAGATCTCCCCAGGTTTCTCGGAACTTTTGAACTGCCACAGATCTCCATCCCAGATTGGCCACTTCACGCAGCCACCCCTGGCTTCCAAACTGCAGCAGGATGGCAGAGACGCACGAAGAAGAACAAGAGATCCAAACCGGACTTCCCCACCGCGACAGACGGCTGAACTCAGTTTTATGATGTTTGACTTATTTCCTTAGATTTCTCACAGGTCCCAGACCGGTGCAGACGTCCCTGTTTGCAGTTACTGTTGGAACACTTTATCACTAAACCATTTTCTTTTTCCTTAAAACAGAAGTTTTATATTAATGTTCCATCCCCCTTGCTCCCTGTGAGGGGAGATTGCCTGTGACAACAGGCCACATACCTCCCCAGTCCTTAACCACCTTCAGCCTCACCTTCCCCCCCTTAACCCCCCCCCTCTCCTTCCCCCCTCATCCCCTCCCATCCCCCCCTCCATCCCACACCATCCCCCTCCTCTCCCCCCCTCTCATCCCTCCCCTCTCCCTCCCCTCATATATCCCTTGTTAAAATTGTTAGCATTTTGTAGATGGATATGGAAGCCCTCTGGGCTGCTTATAAGTTGAGATACTCAATGAGATAGGCCTTGCCTAGCTAAGATGTGTACCCACTCAGTATATACGTAGCAGCACAGAGTTCTAAGAAGCTAAGTTTATAGTTCTTATGTAATGCATCTTTGATAAATGTTGCCCGGCGTGTGCGGGCTCCTCTGTGCATAACCCGCTGTACCCCCCACTTAGGCCCTTCAGCGCCCACAGCGGTATTAGCTGAAATGTTGTTTACAACACTACTAGTGAGGCTTTCACGGCCTCGTTCTTCTCCTCTCTCTTCTGTACTTTTTTTCTTACCTCTAAACCTAATTTTCTTCTCCAGTTTCACCACTAGAGGCCTCCCCTCTCCCTCTTTCTCCCCCACCTCCCACTCTTTGGAGACAGCGAGCTTCCATGGTCTTTATTATTATACACACAGTAAATTTATTCTTACATGGCAGTACAACCCTCCCTAAAGATCTCCTCGCTTAATTGCAGAGGTCTCAACGTCCCGGAAAAGAGACGACAAATATTGTACCATTTTCATAAAATAAAAACCCAAATCCTACTCCTACAGGAAACTCATTTTAGAACAGATAAATGTCCACAATTTCTTCATAAACAATTTCCTATTTGGTTCCATAGTACCAATCCCTCCGCAAAATCTAAAGGGGTCTCTATAGCATTTCACGCCTCCTTCACTCCAGATGTCCTTGACACATATATTGACCCCTTGGGAAGATATATTTTTCTTAAATTGTCTTATCTGAATACCATTTATACTGTCATTAACATATATTCTCCCAACCAGAATCAACAACAATTCCTTTCATCAGTGATCTCCCGTTTGAAAAGATTCTGCACGGTTAACATGATCCTGGGAGGGGACCTCAATGCCGCCCTGATACCTCGTCTTGATTCATCCACTGGTAAGTCCTCGATCTCCCCGACCTCCCTGACCAACATTAGAGCACTTCTATCTGACCTTTCCTTAATAGACACCTGGAGGATGTTGCATCCTACCACTAAAGACTACACATTTTATTCTCCCGCACATAACTCCTACAGTAGACTGGACTACCTCTTCGTTTCCCAATCTTTATTAGATTACACACCCTCAGCCTCCATCGGTCTTACCCTTTGGTCGGACCACGCCCCCATCCACTTAAGCCTAGGACATATTCCTACAGGCAAACGGAGCTCCTCCTGGAGACTTAACGACAACCTATTGTTCGATTCCGTATGTTCGCAGGACATTCTACAGACCATCAGACACTTTGTTGCAGATCATGCCCAAGACACCACTAACCCGTTTACTAAATGGGAGGCGCTTAAATGCGTACTCAGGGGCAAATTAATCCAACATGGAGCCCGACTGAAACATGCCCGCATAGCGGATATAACACGACTTCTCGCCACCATTGCCAAACTAGAAGAATCGCACAAAACGGACCTAACTAGCTCATCTCTCCTAGAACTCACCAACGCGAGGAGGGACCTCCTGCATATTTTTGCGGAGAGGTCTCTTGTCGCCCGAGACAAGGGAAGGTTCAATCACTACTCACAAGCTAATAAATGTGGCAGACACCTAGCGCACACCCTCCAACCTCGCCAAGCCAGGCGACCTATACCGCTAATAAACTCCCCCCTTAAAGGTAAACTCATACAGAACTCAGCTATTGCCGAGGAATTTCGCACATATTATTCCGCTCTCTATAATCTCACCCCCCAGAATCCACGCTCTACACCTGCCCCACATGACTTGTCCTCCTACATCCAAGAGACAGCACTCCCATCTCTTCCTCTTTCGGAATCGGAGGACCTTGAGACCTCCCTCTCCGAAGAAGAATTTCTATTCGCTATTAAAAATCTTAAGAACGGCAAGAGTCCGGGTCCAGACGGATTCTCTCCCCGCTTCTACAAAACGTTTGCAACGCAACTATCCCCACTACTAGCAAAGGCATTTAACGCCATTGATGAAAACATCGCCCTGTCCCCATCCATACTCCAGGCCCAGATAGTTGTAATCCCTAAACCCGGAAAAGACCCCTCCATTTGCCCCAACTATAGACCAATATCCCTCCTAAATGTTGACCTAAAATTGTATGCTAAGATCCTTGCAAATCGCCTCTCCCCTCTGCTACCACAAATTATACACAGAGACCAGGTGGGCTTCGTTCCTGGCCGTGAAGCCAGGGACAACACCACCAAGACCATACATCTGATCACATATGCTCACCGTCATCATATACCTGCTTGCCTCCTCTCCTGTGACGCAGAGAAGGCCTTTGATAGGGTCAGCTGGTCCTTCCTCCGAGCTACCCTTTCCCAACTGGGTCTTGGCCCGAAAATGCTGATGCGAATCATGTCCCTTTATTCCACTCCCTCCGCCACAGTACTAGTGAATGGTATCCAGTCAGAAAAATTTATGATATCTAACGGTACCAGACAAGGCTGCCCTCTCTCCCCCCTCCTGTTCGCCCTAGTAATTGAACACCTAGCACAGGCCATAAGATCTAACCCTAATATACAGGGGATACAAACCCCATCGTCACACTGTAAACTTTCCTTATATGCCGACGATCTCCTTCTCTACGTCACACAACCTCACATCAGCATACCCTCCATATTGGCCGAGATAGACAGATTTGGTAGTCTTAGTAATTACAAGCTAAACATCTCTAAAACGGAAGCCCTGAACCTTTCACTATCACAAGTTACCCTGGCTTCCCTCAAATCCAACTTCTCGTTTCAATGGCGACTCTATCTCTTATTTAGGCACAGCTATACCCCAACAATTCTCTGACATATATTCCTTGAATTTTAGCCCTTTACTCCAAAAGCTGAGAAAGTTGACCGAAAAACGGACAGACTTAACCTTATCCTGGATAGGACGTATCAACACATTAAAAATGGACATACTCCCCAAGTTATTATACCTATTCCAAGCCCTACCCATCGCTCTTCCCTCCACGTACTTCCGCGCCCTCCGCTCTATGGCTATCAAATTCATCTGGAAAGGCAACCACCCAAGATTGAAACACAAGCTATTATGCTCTCCTATCACCAAAGGGGGCTTGGGCCTACCGGACTTTGAAATGTATCATACGTCCGCAGTCCTATCCCGTATCCTTGAGTGGTTCCCTCGCCCTATGACCAAAGCAGCCACGATGGTAGAACAGGACTTGTCTGTATATGACCTACGAGCGCTTCTTTGGGGTTATGGGAAGATACATAAATCCTTCACGACATTATCCCCCCTTACTAGAGATGCACTGACAATTTGGTACCGCAAAAGAGACACACTCTCACTATCCTCGGAACCCAGCCCCCTTACACCTCTGTTTGATAACCCAAATCTTCCTGAAGGACACTCAACCCACTCTTTAGACGTATACAATAGAGATTTATGGCCCACTGCCCGCCAATTTGTCGACTGCACCCTAGGCACCTTCCTATCCACCCCCACAGATGTCTACTCTAAGATAACATGGCTCACCCGCGGACACCTAAACTCCTATTGTAAGACCCTACATGAATCCAGACAAACACATAGACCCTTGACTGGATTTGAACAACTATGCACCCTCCCCGAAACTCCACGACACACTTTATCATTGATATACAAATCGAATATAGATCATACCCATGACACTCTACCTAACTACACTGCCAAATGGTCAGCGGAGGTCGGGAAAGATATAACAGAGGCGGAATGGGGGAAAGCCTTCCTCTTTACGAACAAAACCTCCGTATCAAGTTATACACAAGAGAAAAACTACAAATTGATGTCAGGGTGGTATCGGGTCCCAACTACTCTCAGGATCATGTTCCCATCTAACTCAGATAGATGCTGGAGATGTAACACGATGGAAGGTACTTACATACATATCTGGTGGGAATGTGATGTTATTCTCCAATTCTGGACTCAAATTTTTCAAATCTACTCGGAAGTATATAACAAGCCACTATTACCATCACCCTCTATAGCCCTCCTTTCCATCCTCCCAGGGACAGTCAAATCGCAAAAAAATGGCCTTCTGAAATTTTTCGTCAGTGCTGGTAGACAACTCATACCCAGACACTGGAAAACTACTACGCCCCCCTCCCTAATAGAATGGGTCGGAGAGGTAAACAATTACATGCTAATGGAGGAAATGCAGGCCCAAGCCCTAGACAAATATGCCAAATTCTCTTTTGTCTGGAGTATCTGGAGGAGTTACTCTACCTCAGACAAACTCAAACAAAGACTCTCGGCTAAGAACCCCTCATAGAGATTGAACAACCCTTACTCACTATACTCATTATTTATAGTTAAGACCCCATATATATACATATATGTAGACCAGGCTCGCTGTCTCCACATCTCTCTTTACCCCCCCACCCCCCTCCCCTCTCTATCTCCTTTCTATACTATACCCATTCTGCCCTTTTCTAATCTAACTTTCCTACCTCTTCCCTTCTCTAGATCTCCGATATAATCCTTTTAGACGCAATATGAATATAGGACCTTCCATGGAAATGGAGATCCAAAGTTTCTGATACTAACCTTCCTGACATAACCTATGCACATGTTGATTTCTCTAGGCTACCTATGTTTAGGGGTGCAGCAGGCGCCCAAAGGGGCACCCCAGCATAGAGTAGTTAATACCTAAATGTTAACATACACCTGTGGTATGGGTTTGAAGTCACACTTCATCTATAATAATTCTGATACCTGGAAAATGTTTGCACTATTTTAATATTTAAAAAATATAATTGTTTAGTAGGAGACTATAAGTCAGGTAACTGACACTGTTTACACTTTTGTACACTTTTGTATTCTGTCTTCCTTTTTGTCAATGTTAATATTCTTTATATTCTCGTAAAAAACATCAATAAAAACTTATTGAACCATAAAGCAGTAGCCATAGCGGTAAATTTAAACAAGATAAACTATTCTGAATATAATTGCACTTACTGCCATCGTAGTTGAGCGTGGCAAAATTGGCTTGTTTCTCGGCACACCCAGCGCTATTGCACACTCTCATCTGTAGCTCGTACCACGCTCCCTCCTGCAGATCATAGAGTATATAGGACTTGGATAGTGATGTTCTCTGTGCCAGGGTCCATACTGTTGTGCCAAAAGGCCGGTACTCTAAGTTGAACGAGGTGATTGGGCAACCGCCATCATTCCAGCCAATGAGATTAAGCCTCACCCGAGTGCTGTTGACGCTGGCAAACAAGTCTTGCTCCTTTGAAAACTGTGGTTCTGAAAAGATATAAAAAAACAGCAATATAAAGCAACATTACATTACAATACTTTACAGTACAATATTACTAGTGTCTTTCATAAAATATACATTTTCCAAGTATTACTTAAGGTAATTGTACCATTAAAAGGCTTCTTTAAATAAATCAGTTTAGTCACCATATATGAAGAGCAGTAATCCATTGCAATCAATTAGTATGTTTTTTTTAGGCAGATTAGATAAATAACAAATAAATAAAGAACTAATTAATACATTAGAATATTACCGTAATTATTATTCATTATCTCATTAATTAGCTTAGATAAAGGGGAATTCTGAGAACAAATTTTCATTTGGCCATCCCCATCTGGCATCAAGGTGGTGTCCCTTTTCTAAGAGCCTCTTTACAAACAGAGATACTTCAGTTCTCTTGTATGGTGAAATGCTTAGTGAAACAAGCTCTGACCAAAAAAACAAACAAAAAACAAACAAAAAAAAAGAACATTACCCACTCTAACTGTGACCCTTGTTCTTATGCTACACATGGCATAAGCAAAGCTTCATCTGCTAAACCAAACCCAACCTTTTCTTTGTGTCTCGCCCCATTGGACACGTCTGTAGTTAGGAAAACGTTGCCAGTTACTGTGCACTGGTTTAACCCATGATGGTTTTTAACCCTATTTACAGAATGAGTGTTTGGGGCACTTCTACGTAGCAACATGGACAACCCCCACCAAAGCCAAGTTATTCTGAACCTAGGTCTCCACTTAGAAATGTCACCCGCAGGAGCACTTGGGTTTGTTGGGTTTGTTAAATGACTTGGAAACACATTTATTCCCCTGGAAAACCATTTTTTTTACCAAGGACCCAAAAAACTCTAAAACTAAGTACTCTAGAGTTAATTACCCCGTCTTTCTATGGATAGTGTTCAGTAGCTCAAGGCAAAGGAGGAGCATTGGTGCCAAGCTGGGTAACTCTAGTCATGGTTTGAATTGAAGTAAAACAAGTATCCCTGCAATACAAAGCACTTTAAGCCCACCTTCATGTGCATGACCATGTTGTATTAAGCAACTGCCAACTTACTATTATTGTGGGGCTCAAGAATGAAATAATGTTGCTTATGACAAGCCTGATTTCTACCCCTTGCTGGTGGCATTAGCGTGCCTAAATTCTGGAGCACTGGCTGCGTTGCAGGAGTTTCCTCACACTTTCTGTTTGGTTATAGGTTATCTCCCCAATGGGACCAAGATAGCAAAAATAAACCCTACAGGGGTTATAACCCTCCTGTACTCTATCCAGAATGGAAAAAAGTTTTGCCTATTGTTCTACTTTAAAGATAAATTGTATAATTCAGGATAGAAATGAGACAACTGCTGTTTACGAAGCGCCAGGACCCACCACACTTCTCACTTGTACTGACAACATTGCATACCTGGTACTCTTATCCCTACCTTTGTATCACAGCAGAATAAAGCGCTAGGCTCATTTTAATAGAGATTTCCCACCCAGCAGAAAATTCTTCCATCATCTCCAGTTGCGTGCGGCACTGGCCCGCCAGAACATCAAAATGACCTGTTAATCACAACTGTTCATGGCCAACCTTATGTCCTGCTACTGTCAACACATCTACAGTACAACAACCCCAGACAGCCTTTAATTTACTGCTACAGAATCACTCCCTAATGACATCTAACTGACCAGGTTGGTGAGGTAGCAACTCCATAAAAACAGGTAACAGTGTAAAGATCCCTCATGTGACATGGTCCTTAGTGCTGCCACCTCTTACCCTCATATCCTAGGCATTGCCCTACAAGTGCCTTACTGTACTCAGGCCGTTTGAAGGAATTTGGGGGCCCCAGGCAAAATGGACATGGAGGCCCCCTCAACCCCCCCGTACGCAAAGCCCCCCTTACTACTCCCCCCTGGTGTTCTTTTAACCCCCCTCCCTACCGCGTCCCGCGTGGCAGGAGATTCAGTTTTCTGTTCCCGGAGGGACTGACAGGAAGTGAGCACTCAGTGTGTGCACTTCCTGTCAGTTCGGCCGGGAACAGGAAACTGAATATCCTGAGTCCGTACAGTGCAGACTGCAGGAGGAAGGAAGAGGAGCTTGGCCACGCTACAGGCTGCAGCTTATATGAAGCGGCAGCCCGGCGGCGTGCTGGGGCCCCAGGCCAGCTTGGGGCCCCAAGCAATTGCTTGTTTTGCCTGTCCTGTCGCGACGGGCCTGACTGTACTATGGCCCCAGGAGAGGAGGCAGGAAGATCATTTGCATCAAGACCAGAATGCAGAGATGCTAGGCTTCTGATGTGACTTCAATAAAGATTTACAGCTACATCACTGCAAACTAGTAAAAGTTTAGGAAAAAGTCTCTTTTCTTCAATGCAAGTGATTATCTCCCCTTACTTTGTTACTATTTCTGGTTAATGGCCCATGTGGTGTTAACAGGCAGGTGTCTAATATTAATAGCAGCAGCTGATGTTCATAAAGAAATCTCTGTTACACTTCATTACCCTATAGTTGATTGTTGAACGGAGCAGCGCAGAGACTGCTGCTGTCATTAAGAAGGGTCTTGCCACTGAAAGTATTGTTCCCATAGCTATGGGCCTAAAGCGGAACTTTCACCAACTGTTAAATAATCATCGGTAAAGAAATGCTAATGCAGCAGTGTTACGGCCCCATGACAGTGAAAGATAAGGAAGAACACTTGCCAATATTTGTTGGCTGCTTTGCTACTGGTGAATCTTTTGCAGCATTATCACCAAAGACGGAGTGGCCATTGGGTAGGCGCTAGAGTAGTAATGGCAAAAGATTATTTGAATCAGTAAGTGCATTATCAAGCCCACAAAGGTATAGGTACCCATTACTGTCATAAAATTTTGCTCAACATAGACAATTCTCACTGTCTTGAGAAGCCGGCAGTAAACATGAGGGTAAAGATTGTGGTATTTTTGTATATATTTTGTTAAAATTTTACACTTTTTACATTAATATGATAAATATGTAATATTGTACATTCTTTATATCTAAAACTTCCGGGTGGAACCCTGGCCTCCTTTTGGTTACCAAGCCAACCATAATTGTTTTGTGTAAAGCGACTCCATTGAGGGAAAACAAGTATCAACCAACAATGTGCTGTAAATAAAGGGACTTCATGCTGATGCCTACAGAATATCTCCCCACCACATTCTGTGGCTCCTCCTGACGCTACTGCAACACCCAGAAGTGTGTCAGGTGTCAAGATTCTTCAGCGTGGTGTTGAATAAACAAGCACTGGTCCAGGATAATATGAAGTCTTTTAACAAGCTGTACAGATAAGTGGCAACCACCCCAAACTCTAACTGGCCTTTACAGTAAGGTGCACACGGAAGAAAAACTTACCAGCACACTTACCAGCTACCCTGCAAAAAACCAAATTAGTCCTGTCTAACAGTTCATGTTAAAGACAGTGGGTTTGGTTGCACACATTTACAAATATATGTAAAAGCCACAGTAACTTGTCAAGGCTCCTCTGTAGACTGTAGTCCTAAGCCTACAGTTTTGAGAGTCTCCAAGTTGGAGAATATATAGCAGTGGATAAATGAAGGGCAGATTTGCCTGAAGGGAGTCCACTGTTTCATAAACAAGCAGGGACATATTGGATGCCCAGCAAGAGCACAATGGCACCTGAAAGCATCCATTGCGTTCCCGTGCACAATTTAGCCTGTGAGCAGGGTGCAGCATGGCGTGTCTGTGAGCAGACATCACACAGAGGCTGAGGTGAATAAGAACAGTGTATTAAGAAAGTTCCAACAATGATTAACTAGACCCGGTGGGTAGGCACAGCCAACCGGAGCCACTTACGAAACTGTAGCAGAGCAGCGCTATCCTGAGATGATGACAAATTCTGCAACGAGGAACGAGAATGTGGCCTGGCCAGTCCACACCCAAATGGGAGGCTTCGTGATTGGAGATAGCATAGTCCCTGTACATTCCCTACTCCTTTGGAACCTATCCCTGCCACTATGCACGGTCCATAACAGATGGGGAACCTGTCCCTACACTAGCTGCTCGCTAAAAGTGTGCCAGACCCAGGAGCCGGGATCTTAATTAGCCACTGCCCTGACCCAAGATAGCCGCTGAGGTCAGGAGGCACACCAGCTTCCAATCAGACAGCTGTCCCCCTGGTGACCACAGGAAATCGTAGAGAAACCAAGCTCCTCACAACTTTCTTCCCCTTCTGCAATGCCACTTCGGTCGAGCACCACCTACAGTCGGGAGTACAGACAGCACCTTCCAACAAGCCGACAAGCTCTACAGATAAGTGGCATCCACCCCAATCTATAACTAGCCTTTGCAGTACATAAAAGGCAGGTTTTGCCTGGAAGGAGCCCACTTCTCCTTAACAGGGACACATTGGACGCCATATATGTGGCTTTCTTATACATTTGTAAATACTATATTATATTACTTTTTATGTTGTTTGTAAGTATGGCATTTTTATTTGGTTGATACTTTTTTTCCTACCGTCAGCATCGCTTTAAAAAAAAAAAACTGTTGTTCACTTCAGCTCAACATCTGAAGTCAAGATTACACAAACAGCTGAAGGAGTCAAACGAATGACCCCTGCTGTTGTGCATGGCACTATACAGGCTTTATTTAAAGAGAGAGTGTGAAAGCAGTGTGAGCTGTCTTGAGAAAATCCATAATTATCATTGACAAATATCATTGAGGCATCTTGCATTAAATGTTTGTTTTTAAAACAAAGATTTTATAGAGTCAAAACGACAAAAAAAAAAAAGTTTAAAAACCCGAGAAACAAAAAATAAACCAATATACCTTTAAGGAAGAGATCTGCTAGAAGAAAAAATGGGTTAAGAATACAATCTGGTGTCACTTATCCATCTACAATACAAAGCACTATTCCCCACTAAACTTGCCAAGACAGCAAACTGGATTTATTGACAATGAAGGTAAGCAAACACTGCCTGACCCGGGGAGATGTATGCAGGCTTATATTCAACGTCCATAAATATTTATAAGCACGGAAATGAGATTTATATTGAAAATGAGATACAGTTATGAAGAATAGCATAGATCACACATAGATCAGAGAACAGCCTACATTGCCCGCAATGCTTCTGGTCTGGAAAAAGATACTCAACACCAAGCCCTCGAGGCACAAAGTGCAGATTTAAAGTAAACCTGTCAGCATGTCAGAGTGAATAAACTGATACAAGCGCTCAACAGAAGATACCACACACCACACCGCAAGTCGCCCGTACACACCTTTCTATCAAAGTGCTCCAGGCCCCTGGGTAACCACAAAGCTCAACAGGTGCTGCTGAGGAGCAATGGCCATGTATCTCACTGTTCTTAGTCGGTATTTGCCCACATTGTTCAGTTGAATTCTGGGGATTCTGAACATGCAGAGACCTCCTGGTACCAGATGCTAAGCAGTTGTCTTAGTGTAATCACTGGTTTTGCCACACTGGAGTAACACTGACTCGCTGTTACAACCCATAGACTGTGAAACATTCCCATGGCATTACCATTAAAAGCCTTGAAGAATGGGAAGTCCAAATCCTCTTATAAAGTCATTGGATATAAATCTTTTACTGATTGCAAATCAAGTCTTGAGCCGAATCTTTTCTGCATGTGATTCTTCACTTTAGGCGCTTCTCATTGTACATAAACAAAAATATCAGCCTTAGCACCATCCCCTGTTGGGCACCCCAAGAACAAGACCAACCCAGGGTCACAATGACAATCTATCAAGGAGCCCTCAACCATGGCTCTGGTTGTTCACTTACAATATTGAATTAAAGTTTTGCTTTGACACAGGGTTAAAAATCCCATAAATTACACTATAACACCCAAAAAACAAACCATTACTTTAGCTGCTTGCGCACTGGTGTGCAGTCATGTAGGAACAGGAAGGGGCCATCCCCAAACTGTTACCATAAAGTTGGGAGCATTATATTGTCCAAAATGCCTTGGTATGCTGATGCCTTAAGAGTTCCCTTCACTGGAACTAAGGGGCCAAGCCCAAACCCTGAAAAACAACCCCACACCATAATCCCCCCTCCACCAAATGATTTGGATCAGTGCACAATACAAGGTCCATAAAGACATGGATGAGCGAGTATGGGGTGGAGGAACTTGATTGGCCTGCACAAACCCGAGTCCTGACCTAAACCCGATAGAACACCTTTGGGATTAATTAGAGTGGAGACTGCGAGCCAGGCCTTCTTGTCCAACATCAGTGCCTGACCTCTCAAATGTGCTTCTGGAAGAATGATCAAATATTCTCATAGACACACTCCTAAACCTTGTGGTCAGCCTTCCCAGAAGAGCTGAAGCGGTTATAGCTGCAAAGGGTGGGCCAACTCAATATTGAACCCTACGGACGAAGATTGGGAGGCCAATAAACCTTGTGTGCGTGCAAAGGCTGGCGTCCCAGTACTTTTGACAATATAGTGTATGTTAGTGTGGTTTAGTTAGTTTTAGGGGGGCTTACCTAGCATGGAAGACATAGGTCAACATCACCTTCCAATATACCCTAAAATCTTTGCAACGGTAAAGTCAAATTCCAGGCAAAAACATTTGTAGACTTGAATGAGGTGATTGTAGCCGTATTCGTTCACTTGCAACAGAAACAATTGAGTATTGTCCATGATACTTTTTTATTTGCACTAGCATACAATTTTTTAGGACAAGCTTTCGGGGTATGTCCCCTTCTTCAAGGTCCAAGCAGGTCCTTCAAGGTCCAAGCAGTGCTCCTGAAGGGGACATATCCTGAAAGCTTGTCCTGAAAAATTGTATGTTAGTGAGAATAAAAAAAAGTATCACGGACAGTACTCAATAGTTTCTGTAGAACTAAATAAAGGGAAAGGATTGAACTTCTTTTAGGTTTTTATTAGCAGTCTGTGTCCCTGCTATAGAAATTGTGCTCCTTTCACAACAGATAGTGATTGATCTCTCCAAGGAGGAAAACTACAGCTAGGCTACAGTAGACTTTATTCAGTAAAATGGGGAAGGGGTGTAACTTTTGTCAGGTTATAACTAAAGGCAAAACTTTTTTTTTTTTTAGTTTTCGATGAAGTAGAGAGGGATTAGAATGCTTACCAGTTTTTATTGCTGCCTGTGCCCTGTTAAGAAGATCCCCCCTTTCTATTTGTCTTGTTTACCATTATCATTGAATGTGACCATAAAAGAAAATCACAAATTTTGGGTTGCCCCCAGAAAAGTAAAGTAGGGAAAATCTTCCAATGGGCACACTAGTTTTGGTGACCTGGGGGTCCCCAAGGAATTCCCCTAATTTGCCAGGATTTCTTCTCATTTCCAGTTTGGCTATGGGATGGGAAGTGAAGGGAAAACTCCACAATGGGACACAGATGGTGAAAAAAATCTGACATGTGGTATAACCTTCCATTATGCTATCCAAAATGGAAAAAAAAAAGTTTTGTCTATAGTTCTACTTTAAGGCTTCATGCACACGAGACGCCGGTGCAAACTCTGCTGAACACATGTTTTTAAAAGCTGAAACCAGCGTTTAGAAATGCCAGTTTTTGCCATGTTTGCATGCCGCGTTTAGCCTCCTTTAGCTGTGTTAATCCGCGTTTTACCGCGTTTGCGTCTAGAAGCTTTTAGTTAAGATAACAAAGACCCTCCCCAAGCACTCTGCAGCAGAGAATGACATTTTGCGACCCAATTTTGGGGCCCCATATCTCTTGGTGCTAGTAGTACTAGTTCCACTGTGTTAGCACACAAAATTTTGGGTTCCTAGCACCAAGGGGCCCCAAAGTCGGGTCACAAAATGTCATTCTCTGCTGCAGAAAAGTGCTTGACATTTTCCGACCCAACTTTGGGGACCCGTATCTCGGGGACACTTGGTGCTAAGAACCCCAACTTTGGATATGCTGTAGTGCTAGGTCCACTGTGTTTGCACACCAAATGTGGGGTTCCTAGCACCAAGTGGCCCCAAAATATGGGGCCTAGCACCAAGTGGTGATATGGGGCCCCAAAGTCAGGTCACAAAATGTCATTCTCTGCTGCAGTTTACCATCATATTTCTGTTTTCTGGTCCAAAAAATAGGGTTCCTTTAACCACTTCGCATCCGCGCTATGGCCGAATGACGGCCACAGCGCGGACCTGAATTCCCGGGAGGCCGTCATATGACGGCCTCCCCTGTGCATGCTCCCTGCGCGCTGTCATCACCGAGTCACTGAGACTCGGCTGATCACCGATCCGAGTAACGGGCCGATCCCGGCCCCTTACCATGTGATCAGCTGTCAGCCAATGACAGCTGATCACATGATGTAAACAAAAGATCGGTAATCATTTTTTCTTTTTACTCACGCTGATAGCGTGAGTAGAAAAAAAAGCCGATCACCGGCTGGGATGTGAGGGACATCGGTCCCCAAGTGGAAGAGGCACATCTGCCTCATGAGTGCCACCTACTAGTGCCAATTAAAAGAGCCCACAGTGCCAGCTAACAGTGCCCACAGTGCCACCTAACAGTGCCCACAGTGCCACCTATCAATGCCAGCAAGTGCCACCTATCAATGCCCACAAGTGCCACCTATCAATGCCCACCTGTAGTGCCAATCAGTGCCACCTGGCAGTGCTGCTCATCACTGCCACCCATCAGTGCCCATCACTGCCGCCTATCAGTGCCCATCACTGCCGCCTCATCAGCGTACATCAATGAAGGAGAAAAATGACCCGTTTTAAATTTTTTATAACAAAATATAAAAAAATTAAAAATTTTTTTTTTTTTTTAAATTCAGTTTTTTACATATTTTTAACAAAAAGTTAAAACTGCAGAGGTGATCAAATACCACCAAAAGAAAGCTCTATTTGTGGTGAAAAAATGATAAAAATTTCATTTGGGTACAGTGTTGTATGACCGCGCAATTGTCATTCAAAGTGCATCAGCGCTGAAAGCTGAAAATTGGTCTGGATAGGAGGGGGGTTAAAGTGCCCTGTAAGCAAGTGGTTAAAAACACTCAAACGCAAACGCGGCTAAATGCGGCTAAACGCGGTACCCGCGTATAGCCGCATTTGGCGTCTGAAACCATTTTTTTGCTTCTGGAAAAATTAGGTTAAACGCAACTGCCTAAAAACGCCAAAAAACGAGACGGTGTACATGGACACATAGGATAACATTGAATGAGTTCAGGGGCAGTTGAAAAAAGTGTCCAACTGCCTCTGAACGCGCGCTTAACAGCGTCCCGTGTGCATGAGGCCTAAGTCTCCATCTAACTGTCTAGGAGATATTTTTGCTGTCACAAGGATAGGAGGTGAGTTGAAATCTCCCAACAGTACCAACAGCAATAAAAGTATATGAACTTGTGTAGATGGGCAAATGCAGGATGCTTTTAGGTGCATTCAGCTAACTTTTGAGATCAGTTTGAGATGCTTCAGAGACCGTTATGAATTTCATCAGACAATCTTCTAAGCTGCACCAAGTAGCTTTCACATTCCTATTGACTTGTACAGGACAAAAAAAAACCATGCATACAGGAGATGTGAGCAGTTGGCAGAAGAAAAGGTTAATCTTCATTCAAAAACAAATTAGATAAAATCAAATAACTGGATAGTTAATAATTACTTCCTGCTTTTGGTGGGCAGGACAAGACTCCAGTACCTTTCCCAAGGGTTTTAGCCTCTATGATCTCACTGATGCGCCCGGGTCCGACTCCGTTTTGGGCCGTGAGGGTAAATTTGTACCAGGTGCCACATTTTAGGTTTTCCAGGCGGTAGGAGCGCTCGCTGGGACTAATGGGAATACTGCCCCACTGCTCGCTGTTATCTTCTGAGTATTGGAGTATATAACCTGCAAAGGAAGCACAGAACGGTCAGTGTCTTTCAGAATAATGAAATCTGCTCTTCAAATCAATGCTGTCCTTCAAGCAAAGTCTTGAAATACAGTCAAGGTGTAATCATTTGAGAACTAACGTATCTGACCAGACAGAAATATTGAAAGCTTATGAAAGACGGACAGTTTTGCTATTTAATAAACTGTGCAATGAGTCTTCAGGACTGGTGTTCACTCTATTGCATGAGAGATTAACAGTGACTCCTCATGGCATTTTGTAGCAGAGAAGGCTTTTAGATGCTTGTTTTGAATATTGCCTTGACTATTGCAACTCCCTCCTCATTGACCTACCTTTACACAGAATCTCCCCCCCCCCCCTCATCATGAATGCTGCTGCCAGGATTATTCACCTTACCAACCATTCAGTATCTGCCATCCCTCTCTGCCAATCCCTCCACTGGCTTCTGCTTGCCCAACAAATCAAATTTAATATACTTAAACATACAAAGCCATCCACATATCTCTCCCGAGCTACATCAACAAACTCAAAATATCACCAAACCACCCTCTTCACTCCTCCCAAGACCTCCTGCTCTCTACCTCTCATTACGTCCTCCCATACTCACGTCCAGGACTTCCCCAGAGCCTCTCCCATCCTCTGGAACTCTCTTCCTCAATCTGTTTGGCTGTCTTCTTCTCTATCCCCATATAGGTGATCTTTGAAAATGCATCTCTTCATCCTCCCTTTATCTAAAAACTTTTTTTTTTCTACTTTCTCTATCAGTTCATATATCCCTCAATTACTTTGTGTATCACTTGTCCCTCTAATTTAGATTGTAAGCTCTCAAATTATGTTTTCAGAATAGAAAAGTTTTCACAACCAAAAATAGTCCCTCAATAACTGGACCCGACTCTAATGCCCTGTACACACGACAGGTTTTGCCATCAGGATAAACTCCGAAGGT
This sequence comes from Lithobates clamitans, assembly GCA_037952925.1. Classification (NCBI taxonomy): domain Eukaryota; kingdom Metazoa; phylum Chordata; class Amphibia; order Anura; family Ranidae; genus Lithobates; species Lithobates clamitans. The sequence goes on along the minus strand of JBBGZY010000155.1, from coordinate 490,404 downwards.
TCCTCCGACGGAATTCCATTCAAGCGGTCTTGCCTACACACGGTCAAACCAAAGTCCGACCAAAGTCCGACCGTCCAGGACGCGATGACGTACGATGGGACTAGAAAAAGGAAGTGCAATAACCAGTAGCCAATAGCTTTCGTCTCGTACTTGCTTCAGAGCATGCGTCGTTTTTGGTCCGTCGGAATAGCATACAGACGAGCGGTTTTCCCGATAGGAATTGGTTCCATCGGAAATATTTAGAACATGTTCTATTTCTAGGTCCGTCAGAATTTTTGAAAAAAAAAGTCCGATGAGGCAAACACACGATCGGAATAGACGATGAAAAGACTCCGTCTGACTATTTCTATCGGACATTCCGCTCGTGTGTACGCAGCTTTAACCTGACCCTAAGGCCAGGTTCACATATGTGCGGCTGTGGTTCCCAGCATTGGGCCCGGTGTGTTCCTGTTCACCGGTTCAGTTACGAATCAGGTCAGAATTTTGCCTGAATATGCACCTGAATCTGACCCAAACACACACAAGACTCTTTTTGAATGAGGACCGCGGGCACCCAGGACCTGTGGGAACCGGTTCCATTGAGAGACGGTCACACTCGCATGCCATGCGAATTGGATGCCAATCCAATTCACACATATTTGAACCTGGCCTAAAGGTAGCTACTGTACAACAAAAACAAAAGAGAGGGTACACCAGATTCGTGCATTACCATAAAACAGATTTGTTGAAAAAAAAAGATTTCCAATATATTCACAAAAGTAAGTAAACTCAGACACATCAATACAATGCAGTAGACATAATCCAATAGCAATGTTCCAGTTATTCCCATCGACTGGGAGTGAGGCTTAGGTGTTTCAAGAGCAGAAGGGCTAGCTCTAAATAAAGAGGGTTCTGCCCTTGAAACAAGTAAACCTCACTTCTAGTTGATTGGACTTTCGGTAAGTGTGTACAGCTGTCTGTCCGACACAATCTGGTCTAACAATCCAGCTTTTGTCAAAGAAACATGCTGGAAAAACAGCATCCAATCAGCGCTGATCGGTGTATTCTGGTGGGGATCCAATGGATCCAGCGTTGACCTGCTGAAACCATCTCATGCCCGGACACAGCTCCATCCCGCACTGCCATGTTCTATCTGACATCATCGAGAGGCCCGCCAGCTTGTCCGAGTTCAGCGGGGGGGCCCTTCAATGATGCGCCGATAGGCCTGCACCCTCTTCCTGTTCTTCAATGAAGGTCCATGCCTCCTGGGATAAGTGACTTACTGTACATATCCTGAGAGGATCTGTAGGCGGTGTGCACGTCATTAGCCTAAGGCAAGTGACGTGCATGGAGAGGCAAGGCGGACTTTCAAAAGTAAAAAACGTAAACAAAAGAAAAATAAATTCGCCAGAGGAAGGAAGGAGAGGTGGAGAGGCGAGATCTTCCGGGAGGGAGGGTGACGGTGTGGGGATTCCCCTCACTTTGCAGAGATTTCCTCTGACTTCCTGTAGTGTCTATAGGACAGGAAGTAGAAGGGAAACCCTCCTCAATGGGACACTGATGGCAAAAGTACATACCCTAGCCTTTTGGCTTTTGATATACTGTAACACCCTAAAAAGACATTCCTAAGTTATCCTATTAAAAACTACACTATATTGTTAAAAGTTGTTAAAAGTATTGGGATGCCTGCTTTTACACGCACATGAACTTTAATGGCATCCCAGTCATAGTCCGTAGGGTTTAATATTGAGTTGGCCCACCCTTTACAGCTATAACAGCTTCAACTCTTCTGGGAAGGCTGTCCACAAGGTTTAGGAGTGTGTCTATGGGAATGTTTGACCATTCTTCCAAAATCTATTCGGTTGAGGCAGGCCAGTCAAGTTCCTCATCCCCAAACTCACTCATCCATGTCTATATGGTCCTTGCTTTGTGCACCGGTGCGCAGTCATGTTTGAACAGGAAGGGGCCATCTCCAAACTGTTCCCACAAAGTTGGGAGCTTGAAATTGTCCAAAATGTCTTGGTATGCTGACGCTTTAAGGGTTCCCTTCATTGGAACCCAGGGGCCAAGTCCAACCCATGAAAAACAATTCCGCACCATAACCCCCCCTCCAACCAATGATTTGGACCAGTGCACAAAGTAAGGTCCATAACGACATGGATGAGTGAGTTTGGGGTAAAGGAACTTGACTGGCCTGCACAGAGTCCTGACCCCAACCGATAGAACACCTTTGGAAAGAATTAGAGTGGAGACAGCGAGCCAGGCCTTCTAGTCTAACATCAGTGCCTGACCTCACAAATGCGCTTCTGGAAGAATGGTCAAACCTTCCCATAGACACACTCCTAAACCTTGTGGACAGCCTTCCCAGAAGAGTTTAAGCGGTTATTAAGGGTGGGCCAACCCAACTGGGTTTAAAAGGTGGGCCAACCCAATATTGAACGCTGCGGACGAAGACTGGGATGCCATTAAAGTTCATGTGTGTGTAAAAGCAGACGTCCCAATACTTTTGGTAATATAGTGCATATATACCTTCCTATTCCAGATCGGCACAGAAAGCTTTCAGTCCTCCCCCCCCCCCCAAAAAAAAAAAAAAAACAGATCCACAATGCTTGGAAAACAATTCCGGTTTGTCCTACTAACAGGTTCCCTTTAATGCAGCGTCGCCCTGTGTGATTGGGGTGCACGTTTGAGCTAGGAAGTTTCTGAACACCATACGTGATGTGCAATTTTAATTTTCCCCGTTTATATGGTATTGAGGTTTAAGCTGCAGTTTGTGTTCTGTTGGCTGGGCTCTGGCTGCATTATTCTCATTCACAGCGGGAGAATTGTTCCTGAATGTGTAATAAGTTTGCACATCTGCTGCTGTGTAGGTGACCTGGGTATTTATAGGACTGTTATTTCCATGTCTTAGAACCTTCATGGAACAATAATCCTAAAATACAAGCTGGCAGAAAATAGCTTTTAATAACATTAGCAGATCATATTTAGGGGGGTAGGAATCGGGGGCACAAGCGGCACAATCAGAACTAACGAGGAGAAATTCTGATTGTGGGGACTGACATTTTCAAGAAAAATGGAGAGTGAGAACACCAGAATTATAGTGCAAGTCTGGTAAATGTTTATTCAACATGACAGAAGGTCAAAAGTGATAAAAAAAAAAAAAAAAAAAAGCATTTTGGGGGTTTCATCATACCTCCCAACTTTTTAAGATGGGAATGAGGGACACCTATCAGCAAAAGTATGTAGGCATAAGACACACCCCCTTGCCACGCCCCCTTAAAGGAGAATTGTACAAAAAAACAAGATTGGTTAAACCCACAAGTACTTTTTTACCACTACTATTCCTTTATATTGGCTTTTGGAATTTAGAAATGCAGCCATTTAGAAATCAGATGAAAGGTTTAGAACTGGAAAACACTTTTTGATAGGAAAAAAGTGAATTTTCTTAAAAATGTCCTTTTCATTTCAAACTGCAGTGCTGTCATTTTCTGTAATATTCAATGCATTATGGCAATCTGGAGATGTATGGAACACGACTAGGGGAAGGCAAAGCAGGAACACGGATCTTTGCCTTCCCCTAGTCAAAGCACCTCCCCCCCCACAGTGAGTAAGTACAACCTAGACACAGAGTTAACCCTTTGATTGCCCCTGATGTTAACCCCTTCCCTGCCAGTGTCATTAGTACAGTGACAGTGCATATTTTGTAACACTGATCACTATATTAGCATACCTCCCAACTTTTTAAGATGGGAAGGAAGGACACCTATTAGAAAAGCAAATAGGCATAGGACACACCCCCTGCCACGCCCCCTTAAAGGAAAATTATGAAAAAAAATGATTAGTTTAAACCCACGAGTGCTTTTTAACCACTATTATTCCTTTATATTGGCTTTTGAAATTTACAAATGCAGCAATTTAGAATTTGGATGAAAGGTTTAGCACTGGGAAACACTTTTTGAAAGATAAAAAGTGCATTTTATATACAAATTATATATATATATACACACACACACACACACACACAACTATATAGATCAGACCAAAATGAGGGACAAATGAGGAGGAAAGAGGGACAGAGGGACTTTGTTCCAAATCAGGGACAGTCCCTTGAAAGACAGTTGGAAGCTATGTGTTAGTGTCACTGGTCCCCAAAAAGTGTCAATGAGGTGTCCAATTTGTCTGCCGCCATATTGCAGTCCCACTAAACGTCACTGATCGCCGCCATTACCAGTAAAAAAAAAATGTTTTCTTAAATCAATAAATAAAAATATGCCATAGTTTGTAGACGCTATAACTTTTGCACAAACCAATCAATATACACTTATTGGGATTTTTTTTTTTAACAAAAATATGTAGCAGAATACATACAGTATTGGCCTAAATTGATGAAGAAATTAGATTTTTTACATTTTTTTATTGGATATGTTTTATAGCAGAAAGTAAAAAATATAATTTTTTTCAAAACTGTAGGTCTTTTTTTTGTTGATAGCGCACAAAAAAAAAAAAAAAAAAGCAGAGGTGATCAAATACCACCAAAAGAAAGCTCTATTTGTGGGGAAAAAAAAGGACAAAAATTGTAATTGGGTACAAAGTCGCAAGACCGGGCAATTGTCAGTTAAAGTAACGTAGTACCGCCTGGTAATGAAGTGTGTAAATCTTCTGGAGGTCAAGTGGTTAACATCCCTGCAATATACATTGATCACCTAGAGGGGGTTGTTTTTTTTGTTTTTTTTTCCCGACAACAAACATGGAGATACTCTAGCCTCATACACACAATTGGATTTTGGTCAGGGAATTGTGTGATGACAGACTGTGGGCCTAAAATCTGACCGTTAGTACGCTCCATCAGACAATTGTTGGCCAACTTTCTGCCAACAAATGTTGGATGGCAGGCTAGTAAATTTTCGGGGGGACAGCGGTCTGTTGCCTGATTTTCCTATCGTGTGCACATAGGTCCGTCACACAAAAGTCCAAAGTACAGTACGCATGCTCGGAATCAATGCTCACCAAACACGACATTAGCAAAACATGCCCAAAGGGTGGCGCTCAAGAGCTGAAATTCCATGCAGTACATCACTACTTTCTTGGTTGTTGGTCGACAATTGTGTGCCGTTAGTATGCAAGACAAGTTCACGGCACACGCCCTTTGGACAAAAGTCTGACGCTCTGTCTGCGGAAAATCTGATTGCGTGTACGAGGCTTAAGGCTCCTTTCACATGGGCTGTCCTAGCTGTCCTATCAGGTCCACCTGTCAGTTTTTCAGGCGGAACCTAATTGGACCCTCCAGTCTCCTCTATGGAGCTGCAGATTGTCAATCCAATCCGATCCTGTCCGCCAACAACAGACGGATGGTGGACCTGTTCCCCATCCGTCCGGTGGATTCAGATGGCATCTGATGGAAATGGACAAGCGATCTGTTTCCATCCGATTACCCCGTAGACAAGAGCAGGACTGTGTCCATGCCCGCTCTGCATAGTGCCATCCTGCTGCCCAGCGGGGATTAGCAGAAAGATACCCCGATGAACAAGCAGATTCCACTTAGCAGAGACGCCCGTGTGAAAGAGACCTTAGTAAATTTGGAGAATACAGGATAAACACATTGTAAAATAAAAGGTTTGGGTCACCTGAATGAGATGAACCCTATCCATTTCACAATTTGTTGCCCACTATTCTCCAATATTCACTTTCAGCATCCAAGCCCTGACAGAGGGTGAGTACTGAGCCCCTAAAAGTCCTTAGATTTTTCTTGTATTCCCCCTGCCTTGCAGAAAAAAAGATTTACTGACACTATAAATTTCTGACTCAATCTCTCCACAGCTCCTAGGCTATTTCGGGGACCACCAGGGATCACCAAGATATCAGCCTTCTCATCTAAGGGGAAGGCTTAGGAGACAAGTGGGCGGGGGCCAAGTTTGACTTTTGCAAGGAAAGTCAAAATGAAAGTACTGTAAATTCAGCTACTATGTGTTTTAGGTACTTACTACACTGTGCAAGTGCCCTATTCTGTCACTTGCCTATATTACTGGATCTACTGATTGTTTTGACATGTGGTTTTCACCTAAGATCACCTCTTCTTATGTATTTTTCATAAGTTCATATTAAATATATTAAAGTAGATGTAAACCCTCACATATACCCAGTGAAGTGAACAGCCTCAGATGATACACAGGGATGAAACAAATCTCCTTACATGAGTTTTATTTGTATATCTGCTGTCTTCTGCCTTATATACTGTTTAGAAAGTGAACATTGTGTTAGTTATTTTTCTTCCTGTTCCACCACTGGGTGTGGAGTCTGGGCATACAGGTGATTGGAGGAAAAGAACACCCCCTCCACCTAGGCAGAGGAATTAAGAATCCTGCAGAGCTGTGCTGTGAATAGACAAGCTCCCTGCTTATCTATCTCTAAGCACACATCCCAACACAAATTTTCAGCTGCTTTTATCTGTGTTGGGGAGCTTGTCAGAAATGATCATGCTAACAGAGAAATGGAGCAGCAGAAAGACATGGGACGAAGGGCTTTGGAGAGAGATAAGTAAACACTACAGATATATGTGCCCAGGTCAGATTTCATGAATGGGGTTTACATCCACTTTAAGGTTCACTTAAAGACTGATTAAAGTTTTTAAATTAAATTGCACCCATCATTTTAGGATGCACATGTTTCAACATCTGACTCAACTTTTCTCAACCATTTTATCCCAGGGGAACCCTAGACATCATTATGAAGTTTTAGGGAATCCCTACTAAAAAAAAATTATATCTACAGATCTTGTTAATAATAATGGCCAGAAAACACAATGAAATTTGTAGGGTCCCCTTATGCCGCGTACACACGATCGGAATTTCCGACAACAAATGTTCAATGTGAGCTTGTTGTCGGAAATTCCGACCGTGTGTAGGCTCCATCAGACATTTTTGTCAGAATTTCCGACCAACAAAATTTGAGATCTGGATCTCAAATTTTCCGACAACAAAATCCGTTGTCGTAAATTCTGAGCGTGTGTAGACATTTCCAACGCACAAAAGTCCACGCATGCTCAAAATCAAGCAGAAGAGCCGCACTGGCTATTGAACTTCATTTTTCTCGGCTCGTCGTACGTGTTGTACGTCACCGCGTTCTTAGCATTCAGAATTTCCAACAACATTTGTGTGACCGTGTGTATGCAAGACAAGTTTGAGCCAACATCCGTCGGAAAAAAATCCACGGTTTTGTTGTCGGAATGTCCGATCGTCTGTACCCGGCATGAAATTGGAGGGCTGTGAGAAAAAAAGTGTCCTCTTACATTGGAAGTCGGCGGAAAAATACCCCCGAACCCTTGGTTCACATCTACTCGTGCTAGAAACACATGCAAAATGGCACGCTTTTCCGACACATTAATGGCACCACTATGCACTGGCCAATGGCCCGTGTATTCTCACGTCGAGATTTTACACGTAGCACCCTCTAGGTTGCTAGAGAATTGTATATAGGTTTTTGGCAGAGTAGGTAAAGTTAGGCAGGCCTGGCTGGCAGTCAGGCCTGTTTGTTTTGATCTGGGCTGGGAGTAGCTCAGAGTAGTGCTGGGTGACTCACAGGCAGCATCACCAGGACCTCCTGCTTCTTTCTAGAATCTTCTAGTGTTTTCTAGAAAGAGGGGCTGGAGGGGAGGTGGAGCCACCTGGGGTATTCTAGGGAGGGGACCAATCTCCAACTTAGATTGGCAGGGGGCAGGCCTCCTTAAATACCCAGGGTCAGCCCAGTTTGGGAGGAGTTGTCTGTTGGGTTGGAAGCTGCAGATGGAGTGCTAGGCTGTCGTGGCCTTCGAGGGAGCTCCTCAGTCTGGGGGGGGGGTGACCTTGGGCCTGGGATCAGGTGTGGACGGGACCCTCCTACAACACACAGAGGTGTCTTGGCTAACAGGAGCAAGGAGAGGACAGTGGGAGAGGGAACTGCTGGTCAAGTCTCCAGGGAGGAACAACAGGTCGCAGCCAGGAGGGCTGGTTAATGAAGCACAGTGGAGAGGACTGAGGAGACACGCCTGAAATGACTGATAGAGAGCAGTCTGAGATGGGTGTAGAACCAGAAGAGAGGACTGGGGAGCCACGCCTGAGAGGACTGGGAGATTGCAGTCTGAGATGGGTGCAGAACCAGGTGAGAGAACTGTGGAAAGAAGAAGATGCGTTACTGGGCTCAGTAGTCACGTGGACAGCTAGCACTAAAAGACTACCATATTTTTGTCACTATACTAAAGGGGCCCGCGGTCCCTGCCTGCAAAGGGAACCTACCTTAGGCCTGGTTGAGTCAGTTCTGGCCTACAAATCAGTGCTAGCTGGTCCTGGAAGAGTAGGCAAGTAAAGTGCTGGAGGTATTGAGGAGGAATAGCCTGCAAGTAAATGTTGTGCTGGGGTGAAGACTGGAGTGTATATACAGAGAGTGTATATAGTTGGTTCAATGTAAATGTTCTGCAATCAAGTGGGCATCCCATATACCCTTTACCCCATCCAAGTTAATTCCTCTCAATAAAAATACAAAACAAAGTGCATGGACTGTTTTCTGTCTGAGAGTGACCGGAAATCGTGTGCCTGGCTGGGCAGGGTGACAGGTGGACTACAAAACTCAGCAGAGGGGACTTCTTTCCCTCTGTTTCTCATGGGTAGGGAAGCTCACTGAAATAAATAGACTGCCCTACATGTGCCATACACAAACCATATGGGTGCTAGGTTGCACTGTACTGCTGCACACCTAGCCTAAAAATAGGGGTCAATGGAGAAAAGCCCCTTCACATTGGTGATCAGTCGGAAATTGTCCCCTTACATTGGCAGTCAGTGGGAAATTCCCCCCTTACATTGGCGGTCAGTGGGAAATTGCCCCCTTACATTGGTGGTCAGTGGGAAATTGCCCCCTTACATTGGTGGTCAGTGGGAAATTGCCCCCTTACATTGATGGTCAGTGGGAAATTGCCCCCTTACATTGATGGTCAGTGGGAAATTGGCCCCTTACATTGGTGGTCAGTGGGAAATTGCCCCCTTACATTGATGGTCAGTGGGAAATTGCCCCCTTACATTGATGGTCAGTGGGAAATCGCCCCCTTACATTGATGGTCAGTGGGAAATTGCCCCCTTACATTGATGGTCAGTGGGAAATTGCCCCCTTACATTGATGGTCAGTGGGAAATTGCCCCCTTACATTGATGGTCAGTGGGAAATTGCCCCCTTACATTGATGGTCAGTGGGAAATCGCCCCCTTACATTGGTGGTCAGTGGAAAATTGAACCCTTGTTGGGAAAGACTGGTCTAATCTGTAAAATGAGTACAACTTGTCCCCCAGTCTAATATCAGTGTACAGTGCATACAGGTAAGGGGCTCTACTGTATACCTAATAATATTCACAGTGCAGGCCTGCTGCCATTGTCACCATTTGATACTACTGCCACCAATAGGAAGCCCACCCTTAGACATCCAGCCAACCCTGGAGGGACTGCACATAGATATGAAGTGGCTGCAAAGAGAAACAATATTAAATGTTTTAGATCTGCTTCAACAAAGTGAATGTTTTTCATTGGAGTCTCATCTGATATAGACCATGAAAGACAATTACATTTTCTTTTTTTTTTTTTAGCTGTTTTCAGTTTGATTTTTCTTTATAGCTGTTTTCAGTTTGATTTGGTGATTAGATCTGGGCACTGATACAATTCTCTCCTCGATTAGATCATTTGTAAAAAGCTGAAGTGATTCAATTGCAGCAACTATTTGAATTAACTTATTTCAGCTTACAAAGAACAAGAACAGCACCACACGATACAAATACAGACCACCAGCGACTTGTTAGAATTCTTCTCCGGTGTGTCTTGGAAGCCCCACTCCGGGTTCATGCACGCTATGCTACTCTAGACTCCTCTCTGAGATGGAACACCACATCACCAGACTTGTAAAGTTGTTGATGTTGTATGGACTGTGCCGGTTCACACTGCTACGCTGTGAATTTGTTCCGTTTTTTTGTCCTGTGTGAGGTGCGAATTTACCGCGATTTTAACGCGAATTTCAGGAGTTGGTCATAGCTGCGATTGATGTTCTAGCCAATGGAATCATAATGGAAAAAAAAAAGGTGTTAACTTCCTGTGTATTTCCTGGTTTTTGTAGAGAGTAGTGTGGTGGAATTCGCACATATCTGAACCAACAATGCGATTCCAGAACGATTTACATTGATGTTTATGGAGGCTAAATTCGCAACGCAGTAAACTCGCACAAGACCCTTTTTTATCGCATCGCATTCGTAGGGGAATCGCAACGCATGTATGTGAACGACGGTCATTGAAAACAATGACTTTATGGATGACATGCAAATTTAGAATGTTTTTGACGCATCACATTCGTTATGAACTCGTATCAATGTGAACCGGCACTTACTGCTTATGTTTCTTCATCACATTGATTATTATTACTACTACTATTTTTGTTCATTTTATTGATTTTTGCACTTGATTATGCACTGATGATTTATGTTGTGCATGTCTACTCAGCGCGGCACGTTAAACTTTTTTCTAACTTATTTTCACATGATTATGGGTACGTGTTTAGTGCTTGGCAGCTGGTCTGTAAAACTCTTGAGTGATTTCTTCTCACATTGGTGAACACATATAATAGCTCGCAAAGTCTTTTCTTTTATTATTATTTGTTATTCTCCCGCTCTACAAGACTCTGGTCCGGCCGCACCTAGAGTATGCTGTCCAGTTCTGGGCACCAGTCCTCAGGAAGGATGTACTGGAAATGGAGCGAGTACAAAGAAGGACAACAAAGCTAATAAAGGGTCTGGAGGATCTTAGTTATGAGGAAAGGTTGCGAGCACTGAACTTATTCTCTCTGGAGAAGAGACGCTTGAGAGGGGATATGATTTCAATTTATAAATACCGTACTGGTGACCCCACACTAGGGATAAAACTTTTTCGCGGAAGGGAGTTTAATAAGACTCGTGGCCACTCATTAAAATTAGAAGAAAAGAGGTTTAACCCTAACCGCTTGCCGACCGCCGCATGTACATATACGTCGGCAGAATGGCACGGCTGCGCAAATGGGCGTACCTGTACGTCCCTTTGCATTTTCCGCTGTGGGGTGCCCATCCTGCTGCGAGTTCCGTGAGTAGGAACGCGGGTCCCGCGGACTCGATGTCCGCGGGGATACCCGCCATCGTCTCCCGGAGCTGAAGAACGGGGAGATGCTAATGTAAACAAGCTTCTCCCTATTCTGCCTACTGACACTGTCACTGATCACTGCTCGCTGTGATCATGAGCGCTAATCAGTGACGTGTCACTCATAGCCACGCCCCCTAACAGTTAGAATCACTCCCTAGGACACACTTAACCCCTTCCTAGCTGGCTAGTGGTTAACATCTTCACTGCCAGTGTCATTTATACAGTAATCAGTGCAATTTTATAGCACTGATCGCTGTAAAAATGCCAATGGTCCCTTAAATGTGTCAAAATTGTCCGATGTGTCCGCCATAATGTCGCAGTCACGATAAAAACTATACTAATAAAAAAGAAATTATTACTAAAAATACCATAAAACTAAACTCTATTTTGTAGATGCTATAACTTTCAATAACCAATAACCAATCAATAAACGCTTATTGTGATTTTTTTTTACCAAAAATGTGTAGAAGAATACGTATCGGCCTAAACTGAGGAAAAAAAAAATGTTTTTTTTATATATTTTTTGGAAATATTCATTATAGCAAAAAGTAAAAAATAATGCGTTTTTTTTCAAAATTGGCGCTCTATTTTTGTTTATAACGCAAAAAATAAAAACCGCATAAATACTACCTCTATTTGTGGGAAAAAAAGGACGTCAATTTTGTTAACGTCGCATGACGCAGTGCCGAATCGCAAAATGTGCTCTGGTCTTTGGCCAGCCAAATGGTCCGGGGCTTAAGTGGTTAAACTACGTAGAGGGTTCTTTCTTTACTGTAAGAGTGGCAAGGATGTGGAATTCTCTTCCACAGGCGGAAGACAAGGGCATTGCAAGGACAGATTAGAAATAGATGGGGTATCTCAGCCAATGGGCAGGGATCTTCTTGGGTCCCTTGGCCTGCTGGGAGAGCCTATTTATTTGGGTGAGGTCAGGTGACCGAGGTTCTGTGCCACCTGGTTGGCTGTCTGGGTGGGCTTATGCTACAATTATCATTTTTGTGGGGACATCTCTTTTAATGTTGGCTGCCACTCTTCGAGGATTTGGATTGTTCGGTTTGCGCATTCGTTTTTTTTTCACAATACTGAATAAAGTGGTCAGTGAGTGTAGATTTGACCCCACTAATGACTAGGAAATCAAAGGAGCATTCTGAAAACTAAACATTTTAAATAATATTCCACCAGTGTATCAGCCCCGGACCATTTGGCTGGCCAAAGACCAGAGCACTTTTTGCGATTCGGCACTGCGTCGCTTTAACTGACAATTGCGCGGTCGTGCGACGTTACACCAACACAAAATTGACGTCTTTTTTTCCCCACAAATAGTGCTTTCTTTTGGTGGTATTTAATCACCTCTGCAGTTTTTATTTTTTGCGCTATAAACAAAAAAAGAGCGCCAATTTAAAAAAAAAAACGCATTATTTTTTACTTTTTGCTATAATAAATATCCCCAAAAAATATATAAAAAAACATTTTTTTTCCTCAGTTTAGGCCAATATGTATTCTTCTACATATTTTTGGTAAAAAAAAAAAATCGCAATAAGCGTATATTGATTGGTTTGCGCAAAAGTTATAGCGTCTACAAAATAGGGTAGAGTTTTATGGAATTTTTATTAATAATTTTTTTTTTTACTAGTAATGCCGGCGTTAAGCGATTTTTATCGTGACTGCGACATTATGGTGGACACATCGGACACTTTTGACACATTTTTGGGACCATTGGCGTTAATACAGCGATCAGTGCGATTAAAAATGCACTGATTACTGTAAAAATGTTACTGGCAGTGAAGGGGTTAATGTGTGTCCTAGTGTGTGTTCTAACTGAAGGGGGGATGGGGACTGTGCAGGGAAACTAACAGACCGCTGTTCATACTCGTGTATGAACAGACGATCTGTCACTTCTCTGCTCAGAGAACCGGAAACTGTGCGTTTACACACACAGCTCCCGGTTCTCCGTGTGCCCCAGAGCGATCGCGGGAGCCCGGCGGGCACTGGCATCGGCTCGGGGGGCGAGCGCACATGCCCCCTAGTGGCCGTCTATGTTACCGACGTAACATAACGGCGATTTGCGCAGCTGAGCCATGTTGGCCCATTGTACTGCGGCGGCTGGTCAGCAAGCGGTTAAACACATTTCTTATAATTATTCTTTAAATTTACCAAAACCATATAATATGAGGTCAATCCTAAACACTTCGAAATTTGTATGAAATCACGCAGGCCCCTTGCACTACATAGTTAAAGGTAAAGCTAAAGGAAATTGAATAAAAAAATTGTATAATGTGTGGCCAGCTTAAGGCTCAATGAGGGTCTTCAACGTGTGAAGATGATCCCCTTTTTGTACTTGTGTAAGTCTGAATGATAGATCACAGCCACTATCTCCATATAAAATTGACACAACTGGGCTGAACAGCTGACGCTTTGATATGAAAGCCCCATGATCAAGACAACATCCTCAGTTATTGTGAGCCACAAGCAGATAATGTACTTTTTTCTTTCCAAAATAATTCGTGACCAGGAATACGAGCGATCGCAGACACTCCAACACGGAGATGGAAGGTGTAAACCGACGAATGTTATTCCGATCATAGCTTGTCAGCAGAGGAGCTTTGATGTTGTTTTGTAGAGGCGGTGGGGGGGGGGGGGGATATCTCCCCTCTTCTCTTCTGAGGATAAGGAAACAAAATCTTGACAGGCCATCTCTGCTCTCTAAAAATAAACGATCTGATCCGAGGATAGCGAACAAAGCAGCCATCATGACTTATTCATTGAGAGCTGTCATCAGAAATAGCCAACAGCTCCCCAAACTATGGATCCAGAGCAGCCTGGGAGGATCGGGGGAAGGCAGAGCACTTTGGGGACCCCCTCGGAAGGAGAATTTATGCCCCCATTACATTGCTGTGACCTTTTCTTTATGAGGCGTATATTCTAAACCCAACAGTATTACTGCCAGATACTGCTGATTGCTGCACCTATGTGGGTAGGTTTACACCCCAGTTTTCCTAACAATCTGTGCTGGGATTTTAACCACTTCAGCCCCGGAAGGATTTACCCCCCCCCTTCCTGACCAGAGCACTCTTTGCGATTCGGCACTGCGTCGCTTTAACTGACAATTGCGCGGTCGTGTGACGCTGCACCCAAACAAAATTGACGTCCTTTTTTTCCCACAAATAGAGCTTTCTTTTGGTGGTATTTGATCACCTCTGCGGTTTTTATTTTTTGCACTATAAACAAAAAAAGAGCGACAATTTTGAAAAAAAAAAGCAATATTTTTTACTTTTTGCTATAATAAATACAGTGGAACCTCGGATTACGAGCAAAGTCCGTTCCAGGAGTATGCTCGTAATCCAATGTACTCGCATATCAAAGCGAGTTTTCCCATTGAAGTCAATGGAAACTAAAATAATTCATTCCGCATCGACTTCAATGGGATGCAATACCGCATGCGGCCAGAGGCGGGGGGGCGCCAAAGAGCCTCGGAAACGACCGAAAAGGCCCGAGGGACACTTCTTCAGCGGACCTCGGCAAACCTCAGAAAGACTCCGTTCTCGAGCCTTTCCGTGGTGTGCCGAGGTCAGCCGAACTGTCCTTGGGCCTTTCTGTGCATTTCCGAATGGCGACTTTCGGCTCTGCTCAGCTCTGGTGCTCCCCACCTCAGGCCAAAAGCGGTACTGCACACCGCTTTTGGCCTGAAACCTGCGCGTTTTGCGAGACAACACTCGCAAACCGAGTTAGGAATTTTAGAAATACAGTGCTCGGTTTGCGAAATGCTCATTAACCGCGTTACTCGCAAACCGAGGTGCCACTGTATCCCCAAAAAATATATAAAAAAAACAAATTTTTTTCTCAGTTTAGGCCAATATGTATTCTTCTACATATTTTTGGTAAAAAAAAAAAAATCGCAATAAGCGTATATTGATTGGTTTGCGCAAAAGTTATAGCATCTACAAAATAGGGGATAGATTTATGGCATTTTTATTTTTGTTTTTGTTTTTTTTATTAGTAATAACGGCGATCTGCGATTTTTATCGTGACTGCGACATTATGGCGGACGCATCGGACACTTTTGGCTATTTTGGGACCATTGTCATTTATACAGAGATCAGTGCTCTAAAAATCCACTGATTACTGTTTAAGTGTCACTGGCAGGGAAGGGGTTAACACTGAGGGGCGATCAAGAGGTTAAGTGTGTCCTGGGAGTGATTCTAACTGTAGGGGGAGGGGACTCACTACAACATGACAGAGATCACTGCTCCTGATGACAGGGAGCAGCAGATTTCTGTCGTGTCACTAGGCAGAACAGGGAAATGCCTTGCCTACATAGGCAGCTCCCCGTTCTGCCACTCTGTGACACGATCGCGGTCCCCCGGCGGACATCGAGTCCATTGGACCCGCGGGCACGCTCACGGAGTACACGGCGGGCGCAGACGCCCACTATGCCGCGATTTAAAGGGGACGTACCTGTACACCAATTTGCCCATCCATGCCATTATGCCGACGTATATCTTCGTGCGCTGGTCGGCAAGGGGTTAAAGTGGTTGTAAACCTCAGACATGAAATATGAACAAAGGATTTCCCTGTCTAGTGTGCACTTGTCTCAATACAGAGCAGGAAGTGTCATTTCTGTCCACTGCCTCCTTCCACTGCTATCTGCATGAGTTTTCCTGACACCAAGAGGAAAAAAAAGGTGACGGGGGGATCTCCAGCACACAGCCTGTGATTTATAGCCTCAGCTCTGTTCCTGTGTGCTGTGTGAAGGGGGGCGTGTCCCTTCCCCCCTAATCAGCTCTCACTTGACCTCTGTGTAAATACTTTGGAGGGCTGTAGAGGAGAGATGGATGCAGATACACAGATACAACTTATGCAGGAGGATTTGTTTCATTTCTATGTTTCACATGAGGCCAATCACTACACTGGGTGTATGTTTCCATCTTCACCCGGTCTTCCTTCCGGGTTCGTATGCTCTGGCCGTCTGATTGACTGAGCTGCAATGACCTCACTCCTGTGCATGAGTCACGGACAGCGGCACGGAGCTCTGAACAGACGGCACAGGTATGCCTTCCCTTCAGAGCACATGTGTGGGGGATATCAACGGCTGTATGTAGTGTGAATATCTTCTAAACAGTGCAAGTTTAGGAGATTATCACTGTACCTACAGGTAAGCCTTATTATAGGAAAGGAGAAGTAAGCCTATATTGGATTTTCAAATAAAACTACAGTGGAACCTTAGTTTACGAGTAACACTGTCAACAAGCTTTCTGATATACGAGCAACTTTTTTTTTTAAATTCTGACTCGGTTTGCGAGTGTTGTCTGGCAAAATGAGCAGAATTCAAGCTAATGGGCGGTGCAGTACCGAATTTGGCCAGAGATGCGGGGGCGCCGGGGACACTCGGAATGGTTCGGAGCCGTTTGGAAATACTCTGAGCCTTTCTGAGGCTTTCCAAGGTCAGCTGAGCTGTCCCCGAGTATTTCAGAGGCTCTCCAGCACCCCTCCCACCTCTGGCCACATGCGGTATTGCAAGTAATAGAAGTCAATGCGGAACTAATTATCTTGGTTTCCATTGACTTCTATGGGGAAACTCGCTTTGATATGCAAGTGCTTTGGATTACAAGCATTGTCCTGGAACGGATTATGCTCGTAAACCAAGGTTCCACTGTATTAAATAAATAAATCATGTGCTGTGCTATCCCCTTAATGATCTGCTGAACCTGCAGCAAAAACCTACGTTTTTGCTGCAGGTTCAGCAGATCATTAGGGGATAGCGCAGCACAAGATTTATTTATTTATCTGTGGTTCTCACACGTTAGTATGGGACGTGATTAGTGCTAGCAGCTGTCATTATACTATTATAAGATAGGGGAACTTTGATTTAGTAGCTCGCAAGACCTTTACTATTTTTTTTTGTCAAATATAACTATTGTTTGTATTACTATGACAATGCTGATGCAGGGCAAAGCTCCACTTTTTCAGTGACTTACGGGAGTTTTGCAGCGGAATGCCTAGAAGACAATACAATGCTACTGCAGACAGAAAGCTTCTCCTCATTTCTCAGCCTCCTGCTTTCTGGCCACAATACCAGCTGATGCCCCACCTGGTCATGGTAATAGCTGTCTGTTGACAGGACCTGGCAGCCACGGATGGCAAAACGGCGCTGGTTCATCTGCAGAGGCCAAAAGGCACTGAGAGCTGGCTATGGGTGGGTGCACAGCCAATTAACAACTGCAATTTTGGGAGATGGTGTAGGCAACTACAGTGACACACGATACGGAATATGTGGCTGAGCAGCAGAGCAGTTAAAGTTAAACTCTGGGCAGAAAAACTTTCATCTAAATATACTATCTTGTCAAAAGTATTGGTGCGCCTGCCTTTACACGCACATGAACTTAAATGGCATCCCAGTCTTATAGGGCTACACACGGTCGGACTTTGTTCGGACATTCCGACAACAAAATCCTAGCATTTTTTCCGACGGATGTTGGCTCAAACTTGTCTTGCATACACACGGTCACACAAAGTTGTCGGAAAATCCGATCGTTCTGAACGCGGTGACGTAAAACACGTACGTCGGGACTATAAACGGGGCAGTGGCCAATAGCTTTCATCTCTTTATTTATTCTGAGCATGCGTGGCACTTTGTCCGTCGGCTTTGTGTACACACGATCGGAAATTCCGACAACGGATTTTGTTGTCGGAAAATTTTATCTCCTGCTCTCCAACTTTGTGTGTCCGAAAATCCGATGGAAAATGTCCGATGGAGCCCACACACGGTCAGAATTTCCGACAACACGCTCCGATCGGACATTTTCCATCGGAAAATCCGACCGTGTGTACGGGGCATTAGTCCGTAGGGTTCAATATTGAGTTGGCCCACCCTTTGCAGCTATAACAGCTTAAACTCTTCTGGGAAGACTGTCCACAAGGTTTAGCAGTGTGTCTATGGGAATCTTTGACCATTCTTCCAGAAGCGCATTTGTATGGTTAGGCATCGATGTTGGACGAGAAGGCCCGACTCGCAGTTTCTGCTTTAATTCATCCCAAAGGTGTTCTATCGGGTTGAGGTCAGGAGTTTGTACAGGCCAGTCAAGTTCCTCCACCCCAAACTTGCTCATCCATGTCTTTATGGACCTTGCTTTGTGCACTGTTCCAAATCATTTGGTGGAGGGGGGATTATGGTGCGGGGTTATTTTTCAGGGGTTGGGCTTGGCCCCTTAGTTGCAGTGAAGTGAAGTGTTAAGCGTCAGTATGCCAAGACATTTTGGACAATTTAATGCTCCAACTTTGTGGGAACAGTTTGGGGATACCCCCTTCCTGTTCCAACATGACTGCGCACCAGTAAGTAAAGCAAGGTCCATAAAGACATGGGTGAGCAAGTTTGGGGTGAAGGAACTTGACTGATCTGCACAGAGTCCTGACCTCAACCCAATAGAAACACCTTTGGGATGAATTAAAGTGGCGACTGTGAGCCAGGCCTTCTCGTCCAACATCAGTGCCTGACCTCACAAATGCGCTTCTGGAAGAATGGTCAAACAATCCCATAGACTTACTCCTAAACCTTGTGGACAGCCTTACCAGAAGAGTTGAATCTGTTATAGCTGCAAAGGGTGGGCCAACTCAATATTGAACCCTACGGGATAAGACTGGGATGCCATTAAAGTTCATGTGTGTAAAGGCAGGCGTCCCAATACTTTTGACAATATAGTGTATATTCATCAAAAACCACAAAGCATTGAAATCTACTTTCTGTACACCAAATGCCTTTGCAAACAGCTATTACCTTGTAAAAGTAGCAGTGACATAATCACTGTGTTGTACATAGCCTGTGCTGAGAGCAGAGCCGTGGGAGGGACCCAGCAGGCTCCACCCACTACAGGCTGCCTGCAGAAAACTACAGGAGGGGGCGGAGACAAGACCAGTCACTCTGCACAACAAGTGAGAGCAGCAGTGAGCGGTCTTCATTACAGGAAGCTCCTGCACAGAAGGTAGTTTGCTCAGATTTGGAAGAAATACACAAAAAGTATGAATACACATGACTCTCTGTATTAGGTCAATATTTACCTATACCGGGATTCAGCTTTACAACAATAATGGGGGCCAGACTTGTGTCTACCTGCACCCTCCACCAGTGCTAGTTTGAGAAATGTTTGAGAATAACTGGTCTATTGGCTTCAGTTTAATTATCTCTAAAATTAAGAAGATACTCAGATAAGGAGTTCTGTTTTATCTAGATGTATACTTGTTCTGGGTTAGTGACTAAGAAGATACTGAAGTAGGAGACAAAAAAAGATAACTAGTATGTTCAAGACTGCTGCTAGAAACCACAGGGCCCCATACAGCTAATGCTACAGTTATGAATGACTACACTAAGTGATCCTATTGTGTGCTTGCAGCTGCCAGCAGGAAGGAGAGAAGCTGGAAGCAGTGTGGGGGTAGAGGGGCCTAGGCAGCAGGTGCATAAGGGGTGTGGCGAGGGGGAAGTTAGGAAACCGATCCCCTGTATGGCTCTCTCTGCAGCAGCTGAAAGCCAACCGGAGGGAGAGGAGAAGCCAGCTTTCAGCTGCTGCAGGGAGAAATGTATAGGGGATCGGTTCCAGTAATTGCTCCCCTGTCCAGTCGATCACCCTCCCTGCCCACATCCGATTCACCCTGTTGCCTGGGCCCCCCCCTACTGGCCCGGGCCCCATACAGGAGGACCAGTGCTACCCTCTTATCCACAGCTCTTAGTATATTTAAGATGTTTTTTGTGATGCAATTGGAATGTATTGAAGTTATTTAGGCTGTATTCACACTTGTAGGGCTCCAAAGTGACGCAATTTTGTAGTGCAACTTTGGAAAAAATTTTGATGCAACTTTCACACAACTTCGAATGGGTACAACTTTGGCTTTCTTTGACCAATGATAATGGATAACGGAAGCCGCCATGATGCAGAAGAGGAGCCGTTGCCTGTAGGAGTGCTGCCCACCCACAACCTAGATAGGGTAAGTGCCGGACTGGATGACTAACTGACCGGGGGGTGGGGGGGGGGGGTTGTGGGTTCGGGTGATTCGACCGCCCCACCAGCCACCACTGTCAAAAAGGCCTTGAGGGAGACCAGTACAGACAAAGGAAGAAATAATGTCCACCAAATTCCTATATAGGTTGCAGATACTAGTTGACCCCTAACAACCTCATAAAAGAAAGTATAAAGCACGACCGCTTTTCTCATTCTACCACAAACATTAAAAGTGCATCTAAACCAAAAAAAAAAAAAGATTTATTAATATTGCAAGTTACTAGTGTTTAGATGTGGTGGTTGCAGTAGTTCTCTTCTTTTTTGGGGGGCTTTTTATTCCTCTATGTTCACATGGTGATCCTGCCACTAACACACTTCCTGCCCAAGTTTGACAATGCTCACTCACAGTACCCTATCTAAGGAATGGTCATCCAAGGACAGGAAAAGTGCTAGGACTACAGAACACCCCCCCTTCTTTTCCATAACACGATGGAGAAGAGTTTTCCGTGGTTGATATAGGTAACATGGACCGGGCTGACTTAGGGCAGCAGAGGCACTGCATTGTAAGCTCACTACATGCTCACTGGTTTTCTGGTAGGATCAACAGGCATTTTTTTGCACTCATCAAACAAAACGTTTTGTATGCTAAATTTAATAGACAAAAGGATACAAATAAGATAAGTGTTAGGGTTTGCATGCACTTCAAGCCAAGAATATTCCACCCTATTAAAAGTTTTTCCTTCTGTTTTATTCTCCACTCTCTTTATAGAGAGGCCCGTAGTATGCCCGAAAAGCAATAAACGAAGGGCCGGCATGACAGGGGTTAATGGGGCTTGAGACTGGGAGTAATGGTAAGATGGGAGAGGAGTACGTGGCTAGGTTTTTGTTAGAGCTTTGCTAAATGGTTTAGGAGATATGGGTGGAGCTCTGGGAGGAAGTGAGCTGGGAAGGAAAGGGGGGTGGTTATTCAGTTGCAGGGAAAGAGCCGGTGAATCAGCTTCCCACCCTCCCGCCCTACATTTTTTGGGGAATTTGTCGTGTTGTTTGAGGGACTTGAGAGTTCTTGGGAGCAGGAGTTGCACTTGGCGGGGTGCAAGGTCCTTTTAGGTCATGTGGGCACTTAAAAGGTATGGTGTAGGGACCCGTCTGAGGTACGGCTCCCAGTTGGTATGGGTACCTGCTAGTTGTTTCCGAGTCGGTGGTTTTGCGACTGGAGGCCTGTGAAGTGACTAGGAGGTACGGTTATGGTTTTTTTGCCTATTGGGACCTTGGGCTCCATTATCTTTAATAAAGCTGTATGTTATGTTTTATAAGGTTATTGACCTGTTAATTATTGGTATTTATATTTAGTTAATAAAACGGCTGCTATGGCCAGTTTACTCCAGTTATGTGTGGTGTGGTCATTAAAATAAAGAGGGGGTGGAGTTATTGGTATAGCAGGTAACAAGCCATGGTTAATACCATAGTCATGCAGATCATATAGACTTGGTATAAATGTGCTTCCTTCTAAGCCAGGGGTGCTCAACCCTTTGAAGAGCGAGGGCCACTTAAGTGATTTGGGAACTGGTCTAGGGTTCGGAATTTAGATTTTGAATAGCACAATGAACATTTTCCTCCTACAGCCACTGAATGCCAGTGGGAGGGAGAAGAGGAGAAGTTGGCTTTCAGCGGTTGCAGGAGGAAAATGGAGAGGACCAGTTCCTGTATATGCTACCCCCCCCCCCCCCCCCACCGCTAGTCCTGTCCAAGTGTAAAACAGAATGTGAAAGGGAGGCCATATGGGCTCCCTGGAGCATGTGGTGGGGTCGCCATTGCAAACCCTGCAGCTACGCCAGTGATTGGGGTGTGTGGTAATAAAAAGTCTCAATGATGGGGTTTTACCGCCCCCCCCCCCCCATCTGCCAATGTAAATGAGCCTTACTGTCTTCAGCCCCCTATAAGGCTGTTTTCATACTGATGCACTACGGTTTACCCGCATGGCAGGTGCAGAACAGTGCACCTGCAGCTTTCCCATGAGTTAGCTGCGCTTTGCCATAGACTATTATCTCATGCAGATGTGGGCCACTTTTTGAAAGCGCACGAAAACTCCTGCATTCAGGAGTTTTGGTACGCTTTCAGAAAGCGCACCAAACCTGCAGGATATAATAGAAGTCTATGGCTTAGTGCAGCTAACCCACAATAAACCTGCGGGTGCACTGTTCTGCACCAGAGGATCAGTGTGAAAGCAGCCTAATAGTTGTTAACCCTTTTATAGCTGCTATTATGTCCATTGCAAAAGTGTAATAGATGTGTTGTTTAATACACTGACCTTTTTTTCCTCTACCAGCTTCTGCAGGCATTGTTTTCCAGGCTGCTAGAATGGTCCCAGGCAAAGTGCACTTGGTATCATTGCACCTGGGACAGGAGACAGCACTACAGATGAAGCATTGGCTTTTGCCGCTCCTGCTCTCTCCGCAGCCGCCTGCTTGCTCCGCTGCCGCGCCAGACCGATGCTCTGGGATGGTGGCTCATCAAGCTGAGATCGTGATCATTGGGTTGTTGACCCTGTGCATGCACTTTCCTGCTTTGAGATTGAGGACCACATCAGAGGTCTCCAAGGACCACATGTGGTAGGCGGGCCAAAGGTTGAGCACCCCTGTTCTGAGCCATACCCTATTACCACCAAGCCTTGCCCTCTTCCCCGCCAGTGTTATTGGCCTGGGTAGAAAGCGTAATTTACACTTCAGATGTGAAGGGAAAGAGTACAAACTGTCATTCCTTCCCACAAGAGGGGGGACCACAGTTTCGGCATGACCCAAATGTTCTTTACCACTAAAGACAGGGCAAAGCCTATATATAAAGAACAGCTCAACACAGAACCATAAGAGACTTCTTCCTAACTTCAGTAACTGAAACTTAGTTGGATGAAATGAATTACTGCACTTTACATGGAGGATGATGTCAGAAAAAAAGAGGAATGCAGTTAGTAAAAAATCCGAGCAGAACACAAACAAGCCAATAACAGAGAGATATTTAATAGTAGTCATCCTCTTTATATTCTTAATTAACCACCCCCAAGCTGTTGTTATTGAATACCGTCATATAAAGCTCTCAAAGTGCACATTAAACAGCAGACCAATTTCTTTACAGCAGACGTGATGGTCTTCAGATGTCAAATACCAAGAAAAATTTCTGGGTTTAATATTCCAGCAGGAGCAAATGGCACATTAAACATTACAGATTTTAATTAAGTTCTTATCAGAGGAATTGAATTACTAGACCTAGTTCTAAATGTACCCAAAATACGTGGTCACATACAGAAAGATGGATTGCTTTCTAATGCCAGCGTTCTATATTACAGAGAATTTAGTTTCCAGAAATAATCCAGCAGGTGTTATTTCATTCATGTGCTGAGTCACCTGCTGGCCTTTAATGCATCTTGGGAACCCCGGCAATGGGATGCCTACACCGGAGTTCTCAGATCCACCCACTCTTCTACAGATCTTCCCCCCACAGATAGTTGAACAAATCCGTTTATTTTACATTATGGAAAATACAATAGTGGTGGTGAGTCTCCAAGGTGATTGGAGTCTGTAGATTTCATTGTTGAGGTTTTGTCAGGTGAATCCCAAAGAACTAGAAGTCCTAATTGAATCTGCTTGTAGAATGGAGTTTCCCCTTTAATTTTCCCTCTTTTAGGTGTTCACTTTGAATATGTGTTGAGAATCCAACACAGGGAACAAGTCTCCATATAGAGGGCTGGAGCTAGGAATCTGTTGTCAAGATTTTTGCACTGGAAATATATGTGCGGCTTACAAGGAGGCACCATAAGATACTTACTATTTCCTCTCTCCAGCATTGCCCCTTCAGAAAATACTTTTATTTTGCTAAAGAGGTGTAAAAAACTGAACATGCTGGGTCTTGAACATAGATCTCCAACACACTAAAGCAGGCTTTCTGAACATGGGTTCCGTAGAACCTAGAGTTGCCACCTCATCCCTTTAAACCCGAACACATATGAATTACACAGGTTCTGAGGCTAATTAAATGCAGATAAAGCACCAAGTGAGTTTAATTACCAACTTACTCAGCCACAGAACTTGTGTAATTAATATGTGTTCGGGTTTAAAGGGATGAGGTGGAAACTCTAGTAGAACCCCAGAGTTCCTCTAAAGCAGTGGTTCTCAACTCCTGTCCTCAGGACCCACCAACAGGCCAGGTTTTAAAAATTACCTTGGGGAGATGCGGACTAGAATACTGCAATCACTGAGCAACAAATGATATCACCTGTGATGTATTTCAGTTATCTTGCAAACCTGACCTGTTAATGGGTCCTGAGGACAGGAGTTGAGTCACCACTGATCTAAAGGGTGCTAGGGTATCCTTGAGTAAGGAGAAATTTCTGCCACTCAAATAAAGTTACCACTAAAACTACTGATATTAGCTATGTGTAAGAGATAGATTATTCCCACTGATGACGAATGTAGGAGCCTTCTTCTCCTTGACCAGAACACTAATGCAATAATTTTTAGCAGAGGTTCCCTGAGACTGGAACATTATTTCAACAGTTCCTCAATAATAAAAGGGTTGAGAAAGGTTAGACTAGAGCATGATTTTCCAGATCTGTCACTGTAGCCTTCGCTTTAATTAATGCAATTGAATGAAAAATTGTCAGGTACTTGAAAAATGTTGCTAAATTTAAATTGTTGCATTTGCTTTATGCTGATATGTACAGAAATATCCAACAATTTTATATGATTGATCAGTCACTGAAATTATGACAACCTGAAATGCTAATAAAATATTACAAACTCCTCATGAGCTGCCAAGTGACCACTGCTTTTGTCATAGCAAGATTACCTCGGATGGAGCTCCCGCCATTATCCCCAGGGATCCAAGACAGCGTTATGGAGGAAGACGTACTTTTTGAGACGGTAAGCCGAGGCTGGTCAGGTGGCACTAAAAAAAAAAAACAAAGTTCCAGATTTTAGATTTTAAAATGTTAAAGGGTACCAAAAGTCTTTTTATCTATTATGTACAGTAGATGTAATGTGATAAGCTTGTTGTAAATAATGTTACCAATGTATGATTGAGAGCATATATTTTTGGGGGGTTTTTTGTTTGTTTTTCTCCAAATAGATTTATAAGTACTAGCAACCATATCTGCTAATTAGATATATGTGTGAGATCCCAAGTCAAGGACATAAAGATATAGCAAACACCACAGAATGTATGGATAGCTTATGTATACTAAATGGCCAAATGGCCAAACGAATAAGGACATCTGGCCATCACACCATTAGATGGCCAAAAGAATGAAGATACCTGTTCAACACACCACTAGATCACTTAAAGAATGAGGACCTCTGACCATCACACCACTAGATGGTCAAAAGAATGAAGACACCTGACCATCACACCACTGGATGGCTAAAAGAATGAGGACACCTGACCATCACACCACTAGATGGCCAAAAGAATGAGGACACCTGACCATCACACCATTTGATGGCTAAAAGCATTAAGACACCTGACTATCACACCACTAGATGGTTAAAAGAATGAGGACACCTGACCATCACACCACTAGATGGCTAAAAGAATGAGGACACCTGACCATCACACCACTAGATGGCCAAAAGAATGAGGACACCTGACCATCACACCATTAGATGGCTAAAAGCATTAAGACACCTGACTATCACACCACTAGATGGTTAAAAGAATGAGGACACCTGACCATCACACCACTAGATGGCTAAAAGAATGAGGACACCTGACCATCACACCATTAGATGGCCAAAAGAATGAGGACACCTGACCATCACACCATTAGATGGCTAAAAGCATTAAGACACCTGACTATCACACCACTGGATGGTTAAAAGAATGAAGACACCTGACCATCACACCACTAGATGCCCAAAAGAATGGGGACACCTGACCACCACACACATTTTGGGTTTTTTTTTTTTTCCAAATAGATTTATAGTACTAGCAACCATATCTGCTAATTAGATATATGTGTGAGATCCCAAGTCAAGGACATAAAGATATAGCAAACACCACAGAATTTATGGATAGCTTATGTATACTAAATGGCCAAATGGCCAAACGAATAAGGACATCTGGCCATCACACCATTAGATGGCCAAAAGAATGAAGATACTTGTTCAACACACCACTAGATCACTTAAAGAATGAGGACCTCTGACCATCACACTACCAGATGGTCAAAAGAATGAAGACACCTGATCATCACACCACTGGATGGCTAAAAGAATGAGGACACTTGACCATCACGCCACTAGATGGTCAAAAGAATGAGGACACCTGACCATTACACCACTAGATGGCTAAAAGAATGAGGACACCTGACCATCACACCACTAGATGGCCAAAAGAATGAGGACACCTGACCATCACACCACTAGATGGCTAAAAGAATGAGGACACCTGACCATCACACCACTAGATGGCCAAAAGAATGAGGAAACCTGACCATCACACCACTAGATGGCTAAAAGAATGAGGACACCTGACCATAACACCACTAGATGCCCAAAAGAATGGGGACACCTGACCATCACACCAATAAATGGCGAAAAGAATGAGGACACCTGACCATCACACCACTAGATGGCCAAAAGAATGAGGACACCTGACCATCACACCGTTAGATGGCTAAAAGAATGAGGACTTCTGACCTTCACACCATGAGATATCCAAAAGAATGAGGACACCTGACCATCAGACCACTATTCGAAAAAACACATGAGGACTTCCCTCCAAATGATGAGTGCCAGTGTTTCCAGTGAAGGGTACTTTTAATGCTACAGAAAACAAAAACATTTTAGCAACCTTGTGAAACATTTTGGGGAAAGTACTTTTCTTTTCCAGCATGACTCTGTGCAGAAAACAGCTCCATAAAGACATGGTTTGAGGAGTTTGGTGTGGAAGGACTTAGGTGGCCTTCACAGGGCCCTGACCTCAACCCTACTAAAGTAATGGTTAAAAGGAAAAATTCCACGCTAACTCAGTCATGCTTAAAAGTAGCCAATCATGATACATGATGTATTTTAGAATTTTGCAGTACATCTGCATATATTTCCATTTAATCTTATAAGGTACTCATTGGCATTTGTGGCCTAAACTTGAACCCCAGTCAACAGATAAATACACAAATGAAATGCGTATATTGTAGTTGTACCACCTGTCAAAGGATTTGTATATCTGTCCATTCATTTCTGAGATTAACACAGCTCAGCCACACAGCACAGCCTAGTCTGACTTGACAAACTAAATTATTCTCTATTGCCGTTTAGTAACACCTTCAAGTTTGTTTCCCCTCCCGGGCCTTTGACTGGACAGTGAAGTGGAAGATGAAAAGAGAGGCAACACACTGATGAGCTAATTTCTCTGTCAGTCTGCTCTCTCCTATCAGCATGAGAACTGCAGGATTGGCTAGTTGTGCTGCCTCTGCCTCTCCCAGTTTGAGCTCTGCTGTACAAGAGGTTAAAACCAAGTCAAATTTAGGTACATGCATTGTTTAGATCATTGGTCTCCAAACTACAGCCCGGGGAGCAGATGTGGCCCTTTGCTTGCCTTTATCTGGCCCTTGGGGCACTATTCCTCCTCCTGAAACCATCAATGGGGCACTATTCTTTTCAGTGATAACAGTGGGGCACTATTCGTTCCATTAAAACCAAAGATGGGGCACTGATGCTTGGGCATTTTCTACTCCTATCGTCAGGCTCCCCTAAAGCCTGATGGACAGTAAACTGGCCCTTTGCTTAGAAAGTTTGGAGACCCCTTATTGGATTAACAACTTGCCGCCCGCCATATAGCAAAATGATGGCGGCAAAGTGGTTGTGTTATCCTGACCAGACGTCATATGACGTCTTTCAGGATAACAAGCCGCTGCGCGCCCCCGGGGGCACGCATCACGGCAACCGTTGTTGCGATGTGTCAGTCTGACACACCGCAACTCTGATCTAGGTAAAGAGTCTCTGACAGAGACTCTTTACCACGCGATCAGCCGTGTCCAATTACGGCTGATCAGTGTAAACAGGAAAAGCCGTTTATCGGCTTATCCTCACTCGCGTCTGACAGACGCGATTAGAGTCGACCTGATCGGCTGCTCTTCTGACGGGGGGGTCTGCGCTGATTGGTTATCAGCGCAGCCCCCCCCCCGAGGATGCCCACACTGAACCACCAGGGACGCCACCAGGACCATCAGGGAGGCCCACCAGTAGTCACCAACAGGTATGCCACCCATGGCCACCAGGGATGCCAATCAATGCCCACAATGGATGCCAATCAGTGCCCACAATGGATGCCAATCAGTGCCAAACAATAATGCCTGCCAATCAGTGATGCCCATCAGTACCATCCATAAATGTAAATCAGTGCCACCTATCAGTGCCCATCCGTGCCACCTATCGGTGCCCATCCGTGCCGCCTATCAGTGCCACCTATGTGTACCCATCAGTGCTGCATATCAGTGCCCCATTGGTGCTGCATATTAGTGCCCATCATTAGTGCCACCTCATCAGTTCAACCTCATTGTTGCCCATCAGTGCCACCTTATCAGTGCCCATCAGTGCATCCCCATCAGTGCCCTTCAGTGAAGGAGAAAACTTACTTATTTACAAAGTTTTGTAACAAACAAAAAAAAAAAGTTTTGTTTTCAAATTTTTCTGTCTTTTTTTTTATTTGTTTAGCAGAAAATAAAAATCCCAGAGGTGATCAAATACCACCAAAAGAAAGCTCTATTTGTGGGAAAAAAATGATAAAAATTGAGTTTGGGTACAGTGTAGCATGACACTGAAAATTGGTCTGGGCAGGAAGGTGTATAAATGTCTTGTATTAAAGTGGTTAAAAAAAAAACACATTAAATGATGCATTAATGAATACTGAGCTACAATCATTTGTGTCATTAATACCTGTCTGCAGTTCAGCTTTAATTACATAAACTACTCATTGACTTTTGTGACATTAATGAATAGTTTTACAGTATCGCTGCATCTATTCATTTTAGGAACATTCCACGGCCCCTCTGTGTGCAGAACCCCCGGTGATTTTTCAGCGGTGTCTATCCTCAGCACGCTCCGATTACCATATAAATAGTCCATTCACTGCAGAAGATAGCATTTCATCTTCCTTATGCTACTGAAGTTTACAAGACTCCAGAATACTGCAAGATGTTGTTCAGTTTTTAAAGGAGATTGTACAGGGGCTGATGGTTAGGGGGCAAGCAGATTTTTACTTACCTGTGTCCTACAGCTGTGGAAACCAAAAAAAATGCTTATGTTGCCCGCATGAAAGCCTGTCAAAGGAACTTCCCACCTAAGTGAGCGAGCATTGCTTACAATATGCTCAAAGAACGGGAAAGAGAAATATCTCAAAAAAAAGAAGTTTTGCATGTCTATAACAGTGGAAGGGAAGGACATTTTTGGACAATATATATTTTTTGGACTTCAGAGATCAATAAGATAGTTTTATGTGAACCACCAAATTATTAAACTGTTGTTCTGGGGCCCTAATTGTCAATGTACAATTATTCTTCCCATGTGTCAAATTAAATCACCAAGTACCAGAGTAATGAATACCCAAGTGTCAGTCTTCTGCTGAATCGGGATCCCCAATGGCGTGTGGTATTTTCCTGTAAACCAAGGATCTCCAAACTATGGCCCACTAACCCCATATATTTTATCCAACCTGCAGCAATTGGCTGTAAATATACGCTGGCTGGTTGGCAGTGAATGGGCATCATAATAGCCTTGAACCTCCCCCAGTTCTCAGCGACCCCCCCCAGCAACCAATGACATGATTTCCCCCAGGAATTCCCAAAAGGCGAGACTTACAGCTGCTCTGCTACCTGAAAAGTAAAGGGGCCTCCACTGGGCACACACAAATGTTACTGAGAACACATGGATGTAAGGGGGAACTCTGCTGGGCACACATAGATATAAGAAGAAACGGTGCTGGGCACTCCAGGATGTAAGGGGGGGGTGGGACCATGCTAGCCCCTTTTTAGTGTAAGGGGGGACTCTATTGGGCACTCCTGGATGTAAGGGGGGGGGGACACTGTTGGGCACTACTAGATGTAACGGGGTAATTTGATGGCACTCCTAAATGTAAAGAGGGTGAGGGGTTTCTTTATAAAACTGATTTTTTTTTTTTGGCCTGTGAATATTTGTAAAATTTGCAATGTGGCTCTTGTACTGAAAAGTTTGACCCCTGCTGTAAGCCAAATGTCATTGTTACAATATTTTGGCATCCAAAGAGTCAGTATGCCATGATTATACAACTTGAAGACTGAATTCACATACAGTGACTTGAATAAGTATTCATACCCCTTGACATTTTCCACATTAGCGTTTGTCATGTTACAATCAAAATGCAATTTGTTTTTTTTGGGGGGATTTTATGTGATATACCAACTAAAAGTGGCACATCATTGTGAAGTGGAAGGAAAATAATAAATTGTCTTCAATTTTTTTCTTTACAAATAAATATGTGAAAATTTGCGGGGTGCATTTGTATTCAGCCACCTTTACTCTAATAACCCTAACTAAAATCTAGTGGAACCAATTGCCTTCAGAAGTCACCTAATTAGTAAATAGAGTCCACCTGTGTGTAATTTAATTTCAGTATAAATACAGCTGTTCTGTGAGCCTTCAGAGGTTTGTTAGAGAACCTTAGTGAACACACAGCATCATGAAGGCCAAGGAACACACCAGACAGGTCAGGGATAAAGTTATGGGGAAGTTTAAAGCAGGCTTAGGTTTAAAAAATATCCCAAGCTTTGAACATCTCATGAAGCACTGTTCAATGCACCATCCGAAAATGGAAAGAGTATGGCACAACTGCAAACCTACCAAGACATGGCCGTCCACCTAAACTGACAGGCCGGGCAAGGAGAGCAGCTTCATCAGAGAAGCAGCCAAGAGGCCCATGGTAACTCTGGAGGAGCTGCAGAGATC
The DNA here is from genome assembly GCA_037952925.1 of Lithobates clamitans. Lineage (NCBI taxonomy): Eukaryota > Metazoa > Chordata > Amphibia > Anura > Ranidae > Lithobates > Lithobates clamitans. The sequence continues at coordinate 459,304 of JBBGZY010000155.1, read as the reverse complement.
CACGTTTAGGTGGGAGAATCTGTCCACAGGACAACTATTAGTTGTGCACTCCACAAATCTGGCCATTATGGAAGAGTGGCAAGAAGAAAGCCATTGTTAGAGAACCTTAGTGAGCCAACAGCATCATGAAGGCCAACTAACACGCCAGACAGGTCAGTGATAAAGTTGTGGAGAAGTTTAAAGCAGGGTTAGGTTATAAAAAAAAATATCCCAAACTTTGAACATCTCATGCAGCACTGGTCAGATGAGACCAAAACTGAACTTTTTGGCCTAAAAGCAAATATGTGTGGCGGAAAACTAACACTGCACATCACTCTGAACACACCATCCCCAACATGAAACATTGTGGTGGCAGCATCATGTTGTGGGGATGTTTCTCTTCAGCAGGGACAGGGAAGCTGGTCAGAGTTGATGGGAAGATGGATGGAGCCAAATACAGGGCAGTCTTAGAAGAAAACCTGTTAGAGTCTGCAAAAGACTTGAGACTGGGGCGGGGGTTCCCCTTCTAGCAGGACAACAACCCTAAACATACAGCCAGAGCTACAATGGAATGGTTTAGATCAAAGCATATTCATGTGTTAGAATGGCCCAGTCAATGTCCAGACATTAATCCAATTGAGAATCTGCGGCAAGACTTGAAAATTGCTGTTCACAGACGCTCTCCATCCAATCTGACAGAGCTTGAGCTATTTTGCAAAGAAGAATGAGCAAAAATGTCCCTCTCTAGATGTGCAAAGCTGGAAGAGACATCCCCAAAAAGACTTGCAGTTATAATTGCAGCGAAAGGTGGTTCTACAAAGTATTAACTCAGAGGGGCTGAATACAAATGCACGCCACACTTTTCACATATTTATTTGGAAAAAATTTGGAAAACCATTTATCATTTTCCTTCCACTTCACAATTATGTGCCACTTTGTGTTGGTCTCTCACATAAAATACCAAGAAAATACATTTAGGTTTTTGGTTGTAACATGACAAAATGTGGAAAATTTCAAGGGGTATAAATACTTTTTCAAGGCATTGTAGGTGAAAAAAGGAATTGCTTACCCGGCATGGCTTAAGAAGTGAACTAACTTAGCAAATATTCTTCAGGTCATGGTTGTCTACATTTTAAATTGCTCAATCCAGCAGCCTCCCTCATCAGAAGAGTGATTTGGCAGCTGATAAAAAAGATACCCCAACAACGAAGATGCTGCTGCTCCAGCATACATATGAATCCAACCTAGGTATCAATGTGCTTTTTTTCTAGAACCTCAATGTTCAAGCAACATTGCTTCAAAACTCCAAGTATCATTGTGCTGCTACTCTGGGAACCCAAAGTGCCAGTGTGCCATTGCTCTGGAATCTCCAAAGCATTAATGTGCTTCTGTTCTCTCTGGCCCCAAATGCCATTGTGCTGCTGCTTCTGTGCACTCTGCAAGTGCAGTTGCTCCAGAGCTTAGTAAATGCGGTAAAGTTTCCCTTTGCAAAGAATACCCAATCACATGCAAGGAAAATAAAAAAAAAAACAGCATTTTTGCTTGCACATGATTGGATGATGGAAGTCAGTAGAGCGTCTGCTCATTTACTAAGCTCTGGAGCAAATGCACTTTGCAAAGCCAAAGTGCACAGTCTATTTGCCTTTAGTAAATCAACCCCTATGTGTCAGTGTGCAGCTGCTCTGGAGCCCTAGGTGTCAGTGTGCTGCTGCTGCGGGCACCTTAAATGCCACTGTACCATTGCTCTGTAACGCCAAGTTTCAATGTGCTTCTGCTCTGGAACGCCAAGTGTTAGTGTGCTGCTGCTCTGTAAACCTAAGTGCCATTGTGCTTCTGCTCTGGGACCCCTAGTGTTATTGTGCTACTGCTCTAGGACCCCAAGTGCTATTTTTCATTGATGCCAGGTATAAATGTGATATTGATCCAAGACCCCAAGTATCAACATGGAAATTATATTGTTTTCAGCCAAGTTTCAATTCACCATTTTTCTGGGACTGGAATGTCAACGCACTATAGAGTACTTTTTTTTTTAGAAATCATACTTACCATATGGTCGCAAACTTTCCCCAGCCTGGACTGGCACTGTGACACCAGCCGACATCAGGCTTTAGCCCGCTGCCTGCCAAAAATGGGTTACAGGAGTGCAGAACAATCTGCACTCCTGTGATCCACAGTAGAAGTACAGCCAAACCAGCATTGGCTGTGCTTCTCCTTTTAACTCCAATGTGCTATTCTGGGGACCCAACTCTTAGTGTGTAACTCCCCTAACATCATAGTTGCAATAATTTAACACAAGAAACAATATATTGAGAACTACCGTATATTCTCGAGTATAGGCTGACCCAAATATAAGCCAAGGCACGTAATTTTACCACAAAAAACCTGGGAAAATGTATTGACTCGAGTATAAGCCTAGGGTGGGAAATACAGCAGCTACTGGGTAAACAATGCCCATCTGTAGCCTCACTGTGCCCATTTGCAGCCTCATTGTGCCCATTTGCAGCCTCACTGTGCCCATCTGCAGCCTCATTGTGCCCATCTGCAGCCTCACTGTGCCCATTTGCAGCCTCACTGTGCCCATTTGCAGCCTCATTGTGCCCATTTGCAGCCTCATTGTGCCCATCTGCAGCTGTACCTGTGATAACTAAAACAGTGGGTGTCTCCCGCTGTGTCATGCAGTCTGTGAGGACGTTCATTGTAACAAAGCCCCGCCTCCTCCTCGACCATGATAGACGGAACACTGATACAGTTTCTCAGCATTGTATCAGTGTTCCGACTATCATGGATGCGAGGAGGAGGCGGGGCTACGTTACAATGGACGGCCGCACAGACTGCATAACACAGCGGTAGATACCCGCTGTTTTAGTTATCAAAGGTATGGCTGCAGATGGGCACCCTTACTCGAGTATAAGCCGAGGGAGGGGGGGATTTCAGTCTAAAAAATGTGCTGAAAAACTCGCTTATACTCGAGTATATACGGTAATTCACCATTCAGTCTACTTCAGAATGAAAACGGAGATTAGACAATAAAATGTTTTCAAATTAACTAAAATGTAAAAATGTGATCCATTTCTTACCTTGCACCTGCAGGTTGAGGACAATCTCATCAGTCTCCCAGGTGTTTGTGGCAATGCAGCTGTAGTACCCAGAATCCTCTGCTTTCACTGTACGGATTATAAAACTTCCATTGCTGTAGATGCTTCTTCGCCCATCAGTAATTACTGGAGTGGGTGTCCCGTTACTACCTCACAGGAAACAAAAATCATAAATTAAAGAATTACAATCAAAATAATTCAGCACTGAGGTAAAAAGACAGATAAGTTAGAGCATTCTATACCTTCTTGATTTTATTGGTGGGGGAAGAGTATTCAAAATGCACTATTTGTGTGATTTCAGCAAAATTAATTTCATGGCGAGATTTTGCTAAAATGGAAACCTTACTTTGTTACTTTTTTTTTTTCACAATCAAATCTTTATTAAAGTCTAAGAATAACAGTTCAAAATTATAGTTATCGCATGTAATAGAATGTCTTATTTGGGTGAGGTTGCTTGTATTGGTTTAGGGAGTATATAAAGATGGTGAAAGAAAAACAAATAAAATTAAATATAAAATATAAAATATGTAAAAACAACAAAAATATATCTCTTTGTGACCTATTTTTATAGAATTGATGACCAATTTTTAAAAGGACTTTTTAATACTTTCATCAAATGCTAGGTTTTTGTTACATGTATAGTACCACTAAGTTCAGTGGCGAGTGAGTTTTCGTTCCCGATTCAAAGGCATCAGTATCAATGATTTTAATAGTTTTTATCATTTGCCACCTTGAACTCTTCAGAAAGGGTCAATATCAGCCAGTTTCCCCATGTCTTGTGGAATCTGGTGGTAGATTCTTTTTGCATTGCTAAGGTTTCTTCCATACTGTAAATATTATTGACCTTCGCAAGCCAACCTTTAACCATCGGAAACATAAGTGGATTTCCAGTAAATTGGGATTAGAGCTTTAGCTGCGTGTAAACCTTAAATTATAGTAATATTTAAGTTTTTTTTTTCAAATTAGGTCGTTATTTGTGTACTGTTGTGTTAATTATTTTATTTTCCTTCTTTTTTTTGTTTCTTTACTTCTTTCTTAACTACTATTTTTTAAAATTATGAAGCTAAGGAGGGATAACTTGTTGGCACAAGAACAGGGCCAGGATAGTTGAAAAGCTCTTCTGTAACCCTCAGGATCCATTTTACACGATCGGAAATTCCGTCAGCAAAAGTCCGATGTGAGCTTTTGGTCAGAAATTCCGACCGTGTGTATGCTCCATCGGACTTTTGCTGGCAGAATTCCAGCCAGAAAAAGATTGGGAGCATGTTCTCTATTTTTCAGTCGGGAAAAGTTCCGATCATCTGTACCAATTCCGAGGCGCAAAATTCCTACGCATGCTCGGAAACAATTTGACGCATGCTCGGAAGCATTGAATTTAATTTTCTCGGCTCATCGTAGTGTTGCACATCACCGCGTTCTTGACGGTCGAAAGTTCAGAGAACTTTTGTGTGACCGTGTGTATGCATGCCAAGCTTGAGCAGAATTCAGTCGGAAAAACCATCCAAGTTTTTTCCGACGGAAATTCCGCTCGTGTGTACGGGGCATAAGAAAAATATAAGGTAACTTTGAAATTGATGGCAACAACATGTCTCCAAAAAGTTGGGACAGGGCAACAAAAAGCTGTCAGAGTACACTATAAAAGCTGTATCTGTAAAGAATATAGTAGATACTTCGGCCCCATACACACCATTAGATTTTCTCAGATTTACCAAAACCATGTACTATGAGGTCAAACCTTAAGAGTTTCAATTTGCATGCAATCAGGCAGGCCCTTGCACTACATGGGTTTTGTAAATCTGAAGACAAAAGTCTGCAGAAAATCTAATAGTGTGTATGGGGTCTTATCCCTCCTTCAACACCACTCTGTTAATGGGGACTCACTGGCTGAAGTCTCCTTCAGAAACTGACACTTCTGAGAATGTCAATCTCCTGGGCCTCTTAAAAGCTCTAAGTGGTTTTTACCACCATCCCTCACGTGATTGGATGATACAGTAGATTTACACTACTGAACTGTTAAAGAATAATGCCTGGTACACACTGTCAGGTTCGGTTGGTGCCGCTGTACTAACTATGCAAAGTTAGTGCAGCGATCTCCCCTGCGGAGCTGTTGTGTACTGACAGGGGGACGCCCCCCCCGCCAGAATACTCCGATCAGCATTCTCCAACATTGGCAGAGAGTGCTGATCGGGAGGAGGTCGGTTTTCCAGCATGCTCGTCCGACAGAAGCCGGCCAGCTTCAGTCAGACAGGGTTTGCATACACACGGGCCGAATGTCGGATGTTTTTATTTTTTAATAGGTCGATGTCTCCTGACATCGAGCTCATGTGTACAGGGCTTACAGTGGTTGTACACCTTGTACAACCACTTTTACCTACAGGTAAGCCTATATTAAGGCTTACCTGTAGGTACTTGAAATATCTCCTAAACCTCCACGGTTTAGGAGATATTCACGAAAGACCTGTGCGCTGATGACTACGGTGCATGCGCCCATATCATCGACGCATGCACACTTTAGAAAGGGCACATCGTGCCGTATCTAATAGGGGTCATGCCGTGACTGGCATCCGACTCCGGACAGTCACAGAGCCAGAGTTTGCGGCCCCGGAAGGAAGAGGGGTGAAGATGGAAGCGCGCTGCTATTGGGGACAATGGTGAAATCCCAGGCTTCGGTTTCAGGTAAGTGACACATAATGGGCTACTATGCGATGCATAGTAGCCCATTATGCTTTAACTTTGCAGGGAAATAAAGAGGAAGTAAAACCCACCAGGGTTTACTTCCTCTTTAAGAAACCAGCTAGTGTTTCCTCTTCAACAGGGTAGTGTAGACAACAAGAGATGTAAGTATCCACTATTTTCTTTACAAGTACAGCCTTTAATAGATGTTTTAGTTTAGCTGACATGGTCTGTACCCTTAAAAACTGCCTTTATTTTGCCTATTGACTCCATCAAAATTTCTCCAAAATCTCATCATTATTGCTGAAATTTCAAGGAAGTGAAAACTTTAAATCTCACTGATCCCTACTTGGGATTTCAGGTTTGGGGCTCTCAAGATACCAGAAGAAGCAGGATTCCATGTATTGTGGCACCTGTTATTACCCAGCTATGTCTTAACTGAGTTATGCAAAAAATACATAAAGAAATTGCAATGCTTGGCTCCGGTCTATGCATATTTGACAAAAAAAACAAACAACTTTATTAGTTGGAATATTCTCCGGGAAAGTGATAAAGATTCATGAGCATTCATAACCCTCCGTCATCTCACAGAATAAACAGTAAATGATACAGTTAATTTAGCATTTGGACTGGAGATCGACCGTATGCATCCCATCCATCATATTTGGGGAATCATTCTTCGGAAGAGGCACGGCGCTCAAACAGATGAGCAGTACCATCTGTCCTCGGGTTGCAGTTGCCTTAAAGGACCAATAAACCCAAAAATACAAGACTCATATGAGGTGGCTAAGGTAGCAACACATTTTGTGAAGTATGTAAGTACCTGTAGCTATAAAAACTGAGATTGCAAATATTGTTTTTTAATTCTGCTGTATTGTTTTATTTGTCTTGTATTATCAGCAATTTTAGGATGAACGTGAAAAGCCCAACTAATGTCTTGCATTGTTTATCTTTTTATAGTCCTATATCATCACAACTTACGATTTGTGACTTTTTTTTTTTGTTAGCAAATAAAATACCATTTTCTTTACTAAGAATGCTGCTTCCTGTTGTCCCCCTGCAGTGCTGGCAGAGTTCAGGAACAATCTCATCCCTCAACATAAGAGCCCTCACTCAGATTTGTATTACAGAGAAGGAAAGGGGGGGGGGAGGCGAGGCTGACTAGATGTGGTTATTACAGAGGACACTACTTCTGACCATTGGAAGGACTGCACAGTCATATTTAGACACCTTTAACTGACAAAACAGGAAAGTAGAAGTAAGATTATGAAAATAGAGATTGTTAGTAAAAATGTCCATCAGACTGATTATCTCTTCCTGTGAGCTCAGTTGGGCTTTAAGGGATGTGTATATACAATGATTATCTGTTGAGGTCATAAGAAACATTCTCTGCCGATAATCTGCACCTCTATGGGCCCAAGCTGATTGTAAAGGCTATCGCATATCTACCTGGGCATTGGTTGGCTAGAAAAATGTGTTTATATGATAGCCCAACGACCTCAAATGATGTGGATGGTCATCATCTGAACGGAAGGTATCATTTAAGTTAATCATAGCTAACCCCACAGAGGACTAAATGTGTTGCAGATCACACCACCCCCAACAGGAAGACATGCCACTTGTGATGAAAGAACATGTAGATCCTTTCCCAACCCTGAGAGGGGTTCCTATACTTACCTCTCCAATGGTCTACGTTATCTACCTTCACTCCATTCCAGCACTGCAGCCTCCATTTTTATTTTTGGCACTTGACACGTTTGGGTGTGTCAGATGACAGTGTCCCCTGCAACTTGTGATTCAATCCTCCAACATCTAAGCCACTGTGATGTCCTGTAGTGACATAGGGGTTGGAGGAAAAAAACATAGTGCTCAGCGAGGGGTGCCAGGCATACGGCACTCCCAGAACTGTCAATTGCTGAAAAGACTGGTGAAGGCCTCAGTGCTAGAACATAGAATAGTTAGGAGACAATGGACTCTGGAGAGCAGAGTAAGAGCTCTTCTCTTGTAGGGCATCTTCTGCTACCCTAACAGGGTCACTCTAATATGCGTCTGTGTTAGATATGAGTTTAGTAGGAAATGTGCAGTAAACATAAATATACCCAAAGAGACAAGGGGGGGGAGAGGGAAAGGCTCATGGAACCCAAAAAAGCCATCAGTGATTATCTCTTTTCTGCTTTATTGATCTTAATTACTGTTGAATGGTAGAGACAGGATGATCCTGCTGTTATAGCAGAGGTTTTATGTCATCCTAAAACTAGCCTTTGTTCCCTGTTACTGAATCCTAAGTGACATATTTCACTGGAATGTGATGTGACAACAACCTAGAGGAAAGACAACGGCTGTGAGATATAATGATTGATAACAGGCTAAGAATGTCTGCAAGTTCGGCACAGTGAAATTTCTGTAGTTATGTGGATGAATCCTGGTGGTATAATGCAGGAGTGAAATGACATACATTTTCTTCAGGTGTCACAGGACTCCATCAAAATGATAACCTCCAAGCCCTGTAGTGTCACTGACCAAAGGGTACTTTCCAAATAATCCACTAGAGGGCAGGCAAGGCAGCCTTCCTGTGTCTTTCACCCTCCATAGAAATATATGTAAATTCTCTAACGACAACAGGTGCTTGGCTGAAAAGCCATTCTCAGCCTACCAAGAGAGTCCAGACGTGTACAGATGGGTTTTTTCCTTTCCTCTGAACTGCTTCTCTCTTCATGTAAGCCCATGGGAATGCAAAACTTCAAATGCAAACAGAGGGCACCTAAAAGCTGCAACTGCACACTGACACAAGCCCAAAGGCTGTCTACACCGGCCCTAGGCAGAGTTCCTAAGTTAAAATATTGTTTAATTACCGGTATATTTCCTGAGTGCAAGCAGAACATTTGGCCTGATATTTAGCTTTCAGGTCACCTGGATGGAAGGTGGATTTCTTTTCTACTTATTTTTTACAGGCATTTATATAGTGCCGACAAATTATGCAGCGCTTTGCATATATATTGCACAGTTACATCAGCCCCAGACCTCAAGGAACTTACAATCTAAGCTCCTTAACTCACATTCATACATACACATACTAGGGAGGTCCAATTTAGGCAGGAGCCAATTAACCTACCAGCATGTCTTTAGAGTGTGGGAGAAAACCAGAGTACCCGGAGGAAACCCACGCAGGCACAGGGAGGACATGCAAACTCCAGGCAGCTGGAGTTCGATATGAAGGTAGATATGAAAGTGTGCATTTTTTTTGTCATAAACTATATTAGAAAATGCAAGTCACAAAAAATAGGCAGAATATAATTTTGCACGGCAAATACTGTTGTACATCCGAACTGCTGAACACAGTACCATTACAGTTTTACCATCACATGTTATACGGTGGGTCACATGTGATGGGATCTGATCTTCTAACTTTAAAACATTTGATAAACTAAGTGGCACCTATAAAACTTTTATTTATTAATATGTATAATTGAATGCTGAACTTTAGATAAACAGCTAAATACACTAAATACATATATGGGAGTTGTTTTTCTTGCCAAACAATATGTATTTATATTCATCCACTTCTTAGATTAACACAGCTCTGCCGTATATCACAATCCTGTCTGGCAGGGCAGGGGACCTGATTTTTATTTTCTCTAATGCAGCAATACTTGCAGGTCTTGCCCCTCCCCAGCCTGTGACTGGACAATGAAAGGAGAAGCAGCATACTAATGAGCTAATTTCTTTGTCACTTTAATCTCTCCTTCTATCAGCATGTTCCTTGTTAGCACTTGTGTTACGTCAGTATATTTATACGTAAAAAGCCAGACTGCAATTATTTTCCAGACTTGAAATGCATCTGTTGTCTTTCCTAAGTGAACAACAAATGACACTGAAGCAATGTTTACACATGGCTAATGTCACTGTCTTCTAATATAATTAGGAAATAGTTACTATTGTGATATATTAGGCAATGTAAATAAATGAGCAGGCAGCATACACAGGTTTAGATTCTGCTATTATTTTAGAGGAGCTTTTGTCAAACACTGCACCCAAGCTATGTCAATTATGATAAACATTAGCCTAACTTACTGACATACTGTATACTAGGGATGCGCCGAAATTTCGGCCGCCAAAACATATCGGCCGAAAATGGCCTTTTCGGCAAAATGCCAAAAAGAAAACCATGCCAATAACGGCACCGAAAATGGGGCGGGGCCTGGTCCTGCCCAGTGCGGGGGTGTCGTTCTGGAGCGTCCCCGTCCAGCCCTTTCCTCCCCTCCCTCCCTCCCTCCTTGACAAGGCGGCAGAAAGCAAAACAGTGCTCTATCTATGGAGGAAACCTGTCAGCACACCACATTAGGGAGCAGCTTGTCGGTATGATCAGCGGGAGGAGCATTATCAGTGTGCAGCACCACGGGGGTTAAGAGTGCAGGACTTGTTGTTTGACATGCTGTTAGAAACAGTGAGCCCCCTCGGTGAAGCTTTCCTCCATAGATTGAGCACTGTTCTTGGCTTTGCCTTGCTAACACTGCCCTGTCCTGATCCTGTCTGACATAATAAGGCAGGCTGCATGATGGGCACTGGTAGGCTGCTGGGCACTGGTGAGGCACAGGCAGGCTGCAAATGATGGGCACTGGTAGGCTGCTGGGCACTGGCAGGCTGCTTTTAAAGGAAACCGGTGAGGCTGCATTGATCTCTTGTACCACGTCTGCAGTCTCTGATCATCTCCTGTACCACATCTGCAGTCTCTGACCATCTCCTGTACCATGTCCCCAGGCTCTGACCTTCTCCTGTACCATGTCTGCAGTCTCTGACCATCTCCTGTACCATGTCTGCAGTCTCTGACCATCTCCTGTACCACGTCTGCAGTCTCTGACCATCTCCTGTACCACGTCTGCAGTCTCTGACCATCTCCTGTACCACGTCTGCAGTCTCTGACCATCTCCTGTACCACGTCTGCAGTCTCTGACCATCTCCTGTACCACGTCTGCAGTCTCTGACCATCTCCTGTACCACATCTGCAGTCTCTGACCTTCTCCTGTACCATGTCTGCAGTCTCTGACCATCTCCTGTACCATGTCTGCAGTCTCTGACCATCTCCTGATGTATGTCTGCAGTCTCTGACCATCTCCTGTTGTATGTCTGCAGTCTCTGATCATCTCCTGTATCATGTCTGCAGTCTCTGACCATCTCCTGTTCTATGTGTGCAATCTCTGACCATCTCCTGTACCATGTCTGCAGTCTTTGACCGCCTCTTCTTTCATGTCTGCTGTCTCTGACCATCTCCTGTATCATGTCTGCTGTCTCTGACCATCTCCTGTACCATGTCTGCAGTCTCTGACCATCTCCTGTACCATATCCCCAGTCTCTGACCATCTCCTGTACTATGTTTGCAGTCTCTGACCATCTCCTGTACTATGTCTGCAGTCTCTGACCATCGCCTGTACCAAGTCCCCAGTCTTTGACCATCTCCTGTACCATGTCCCCAGTCTCTGACCATCTCCTGTACCATGTCCCCAGTCTCTGACCATCTCCTGTACCATATCCCCAGTCTCTGACCATCTCCTGTACCATAACCCCAGTCTCTGACCATCTCCTGTACTATGTCTGCAGTCTCTGACCATCGCCTGTACCATGTCCCCAGTCTTTGACCATCTCCTGTACCATGTCCCCAGTCCCTGACCATCTCCTGTATAAAAATATTTTTTAAAAACAGTCAGTTTTGGTATGGGTTTCAATTTTCGGCCTAGTGTATTTTTCATTTTCGGTATCGGTTTCGGCACCAAAAAACCCATTTGGTGCACCCCTACTGTATAATACCAATGGCATGTATGATACTACATTGTCATCTAGGCTTTTGGAAATGTTTCCTGCAAGAAACTGATGTAGCAAGATAATAGAAGTAGAAAGGGTTATGCCCCTATGGGAATGGCTAGCAAACGTTCTAAATAAAATTTATGCTACAAGAGAACCGGATCTGCATACTGTTTTTCTTCATAAGCTCCATGTCTGTTCAAGAAGGAAATTGTGGACCAGCTATAACAGAAACTGATTTTTAGTGTTCTAGATAGATTAGATCTTACTAGATAGATACTATTGGCAATTTTCATTAAAGGCTAGTTAGCATGGGTGTGTGTGTGTGTGTGTATGCATGTTTGTGACACTATAGGTCCTGTATTGTTTTCCTACATCTGTGAGCAGTAATTATATGCGACATTCTTTACCACAGGGTTTCATGTTTCTTTGCTTTAACACAAAGTAGATGGAAAGATAAAAGCAATACAGCACTTGAGTACTGCAACACAACCTATTGGCTCCCTGAGCTGCTTCCTTCTCCCCAAGTCTAAACTCTACTGTACAGGGACTGCACGAGGCAGATACCAAGTCAACATCAGGTACTTACACTGCTTGTACTTTGAAAAAAATACATTTAATGTTGTATTTATATTCAGAGCTGGATTTTTTTTTTAACTTTTTATATTTATCTGGGGTTCTGCTTTTAATAAAAAAACATTTTTGCCTTTTCCTTTTTTTTTTTTTAAAAAATGTATACTTTTATAGCAACTTTTTTCTATAGACGGAGTTGATCTAACAGTCGAGAGTCAGGCCAAAGACATCACTCTGAAAATAGCTACTTGTTTCCCATAAAAATCAGAGAATTTCAAAACTGACAACAAGTCGACTGCCTAACAGACTATTACAAATTAGCAGGTCCCCTTTAAAGTGCACATTTGGTCACTGGTTACCTTTCCTTCATCCATTTGATTGCGGGAGCAGGATCCCCAACGGCCTTACAAGGCAGAACAATGTCCCTCATCCATGGTGTCGTCACAGTACCGCTGAAAGTCAGAATTCGAGCAGGAGCTGAAAAAGAACAGACAAAGTCATTTATGGTGTTGAGTAGGACTGGAGGATCATGGCATGTCCGGTGGTCAGAGCAGTTTTTAGTGATCCTCCCACATGCTCAACTTAATGGTTATCTACCAGCATACATCTTCCAAAGCTCAGAGCTTAGGTAACCAATTATTCGGGATTACTCTAAGGCAGCCAATGGATAGTTATTTTTTTTTTTATTCAACCAGTGGGTTGAACTAAAAAAAATTATGACTTGATTCCCCTTTCTACACATTCCAGGTGGATAGGGGAATCCTCCCGCTGTGCCTTTGTAGTCTGAAAGCGAGGAGACTTCCCCACCGACTGAATATACTAATCTACGTGGCCAGCTACAGCCAGCGGCGCTGATCAAGCAGAAATTTTCCAACAGGGTAGTTATTACTATAATAAAATATAAATCCTGTATAATAATAATAACAGCTTTTGATATTGTATTTTTGCCGTGAGCCCTGAGGGAGAGATATCCACTATTGTTTGATTATTTCTCAATCTTTGCTAGAATTTATATAGCGCCAACAGTTTACGCAGCACTTTACAATATAATAGGAGACAATACAGTTACAATACAATAAAATACAAGAGGATTAAGAGGGCCCTGCTCAGAAGAGCTTACAATCTAATAGGGTGGGGCAAGTGGTACAAAAGGTTGTAACTGTGTGGAATGAGCTGATGGAAGTGGTAGGAGATTAGTTGGAGACGTTATAGGCTTTCCTGAAAAGATAAGTTTTCAGGGATCACCTGAAGGTAGCAAGAGTAGGGGATAGCCGGATAGATGGAGGTAGCGAGTTCCAGAGGATGGGAGAGGCTCTAGAGAAATCCTGTAGATGAGCATGGGAGGAGGAGATGAGAGAGCTTGAGAGTAGGAGGTCTTGAGAAGAGCGGAGAGGACGATTTGGGTTATATAGAAATCAATCGGTAAATTGACTTTTGAGCAACCACCTTGCCCATACGTGGACCGAAACTCGCCGGTCCCTGCTGAACAGGCTGAATTTCAATCCATGTATGGTAGGCTTAAGGCTTACCTGACCAGGTTAGGGTCAAGGTTAGAAGAAATTTAAACTGAAAAAAAGTTGTTTCTGCTATTGCTAGTCTCTTCATTAGAAAATTGACAATTGCCTGTCCGTCACATGATCTAATGACTGTATCTAAGGCACGGAACTGCCTTAGACCTGCAACAGGTATGGAGAGACCTGATTTACTATGAACGTTAATCTGCATGCTTGTTTGGAGTCAGTGACTGAGAAAATATTGGCAGCATACTTAGAAGATCAGAAATATTAGCAACCCTTGCATTTCATTAAGTCCAGGTCTCCTACACACCTGTCTGTTTCGCCTACTCATATGCATTAGCATGTATTATTTTATCCTTTAATATGTGTTGTGTTAGGAGATTTTATTTATTTTGGACAAATGGAAAATTTCTCCACCACAAAACAGAGAAGGTTCACATCTTTGCAATAAAGGAGTACAGCCTTGTTTGGCTGTATTTCTCCTGTGGATCACATGAGTGCAGTTCGTTCTGCAGTCCTGTGACTTGTTCTCAGCAGACAGCAGGCTGAAGCCCGCTGTCAGTTGACGTAACAGTGGCGGTCCAGCCTAGGGCAAGATTGTGACAATATGTTCGGGGTCCGCCCACAACCCTGTGAGCTGCTGAGAGCCTGAGCCAGCCGCTCCCGCCCCCTCCACAGCCCAGCGATCCAGTGAGCGTGGAGGGGGGGGGCTGAGCAGGGAGAGCAGACTGACAGTCACCAGCTCTCTGCTCACTGAGCTCTGAGAACTGAGCGATCAGTGGTGTTTGATTGCTTGGCACTTACCCTTAGAGCCTGATTGAAGACAGATGCAGCACCTATGTAAGTATGATTCTTAAAAAAAAAAAAAAACTATACTTCTCTTTTAATGTGCACTAGGAAGGTGCGTTAGTTTGGCACTGAAATACAGGACAATGACGACTGTGTGTTGCAGTATCTTGCAGTAAAATGTGAAAAATACAATATCCACGCTTGACTGCAAATACACCTTCTTGTGGCCGGGAACCAGTGCTCTGGCTGAGGTGTCTCCACACTCACATAACAGGACTAGTAGTAAGTTCAAGCTGGCTGCTCGGTATCATCCATAAAATGCACGTCTTTATTGATGAGATAGTAAAACACAACTGTTACAGGCTAAGGCGTTTTGGCTGCTACTTACTACTAGTCCTGTTATCCGATAGGGATGAGAGGTATTAGGGTTTGGGTACGCATTCATTAATAGAAGATATTCATTTTAGGGTTCAGCATGATACATTATTCATTGTCAATGTTTTATCCTAACTAGCAGTATGATGTACTGCAGTGGTTCTCAACCCCGTCCTCAAGTACCCCCAACAGGCCATGTTTGCAGATTTTTCTTTATCTTGCACAGGTTATTGCCGATGGCTGAACATCCATGGACATCCTGGGCTTTGTGGTGGTATATCTGAATGATGCCTGAAGCTACAGGCATCATTCAGATATCGGTGTTTTCAGCCGGCGATTTCCTACACCATAAGAATGATCATAGCGGCTGGTCAGCCCCTAGATCATTCTTACGGGCGGCGAGAGGGGATGTCCCCCCTCTCCCGCCGCCCTCCGGTGCTTCTACCGACTCACCTCTGCGATCGGTGAGTTGGAGAATGGTTCTGCCAGTCCCAGTTGTCCACCATAGAGCAGACCAGATGGTCACTGGAGTCTCTATGATCGTCGGAGGCTGGGCGCAATGTTATGCCTAACATCGCACCAGCCTAGAGGTGAAATGTGGGTTCTTATTGACCCCATATCTCACTGTAAACAGGTCCTGTCATGCCATATTCCTATTACAAGGGATGTTTACATTCCTTGTAATAGGAATAAAAATGATCAAAACATTTTTTTTTTTTAAAGCGCCAAATTAGAAAATTTTAAGTAAAATTAACAATAAAAAAAAAAAAAATCTTTTAAAGTGCCCCTGTCCCCGTGTGCTTGCACGCAGAAGCGAATGCATATGTAAGTCCCGCCCACATATGAAAACGGTGTTGAAACCACACATGTGAGGTGTCACCGCGAATGTTAGAGCGAAAGCAATAATTCTAGCCCTAGATCTCCTCTGTAACTCAAAATATGTAACTAGTAAAAAATTTTAAAGCATCGCCTATGAGGATTTTTGAGTACCGAAGTTTGGCGCCATTCCACGAGCGTGTGCAATTTTGAAGTGTGACATGTTAGGGATCTATTTACTTGGCGCAACTTCATCTTTCATAATATGCAAAAAAATTGGGCTAACTTTACTGTTTTGTTTTGTTTTTTTTAAAGCATGAAACAGTTTTTTTTTCCAAAAAAAAAGCGTTTGAAAAATTGCTGCGCAAATACCATGCGAGATAAAATGTTGCAATGACCGCCATTGTATTCTCTAGGGTCTTTGATAAAAAAACATATATAATGTTTGGGGGTTCTATGTAATTTTCTAGCAAAAAAAATGATGATTTTTTACATGTAGGAGAGAAATGTCAGAATTGGCCTGGTGGGCAAGTGGTTAAATCAGAGTCAATGGCTTGGTATTTTGGACAGCTATTTTATCTAAGAGAAATTCCCAATACATGTCCTGTTGGGGGGTACTTGAGGACAGGGTTGAGAACCACTGATGTACTGTATGGTAGTACATTACCACCAATCACTGGCTTATGATTGGAGTATATTACCCAGCCAATAGACATTAAAAAAAAGATTAACTTGCATTCAGTTATTTTTAGCCTTTTCTACAGTTACCAATGGAAAAAATCTGATTTCTGCCTAAATACAACTAAACGGAAGTGGACCGTTGGTGAAAAAAAAAAAAAAAGAAACAAAACTTGATGGATGTTTGTGCAGCACTAATGCTGCACAGGCACTCTAGTAAACGTTGCATCAATCTCTTTTTTAGGCGTCACCACCTATAACCCAATGGTGCGGAAACAAATGACATGGAGAAGAGGATCTGAAGCCAGGGCCAGACAAAGGCTCTCAGGAGACCGAGCTGTTCTCTACTGCTGAATTTAGAACAGCCGCAACATTCCTGCCTAGCGTTCCCCGTCTAGGGACTGATTCACTTGTTGACTGAAACGGCTCTTTAATATTAAACCAAACATTCTGAATGGCTTAAATTAAAATAATATCAAGACCATTAAGAAGTTAATTTATTGTTCTGTTCTGATAGTCTAGGCATCAGTATGGCCTCTCTCTGAAAATGGCCTACAGTAATTAGGGACAATACAATAAATAATTAAAATGAAAACACATTACACAATAAAACCGAACAAGCAAACATTACGGCTTGAGCAGGGCAATTAAACGAGGAGACGGAGCCGTGTTCTCTTCTCTGTCCACCAGCAGAGTCTCGGGCAAATTATTACAACATTCATCTCGGGGCTAAATTTGCTTTCTGTTATCCAGAGGGTGATCTTCTGCGCAAGGATGTCCTTGAGGACAGAGGAGGGGAAACCAGATACATAAAATCTTTTTCACAGACTCTATTTTACAGTATCGGAGGTGGAGGTGGGGGGGGGGGGGGAATTTCTCACTAGATCTTTGGCAAAATGTTCAGAATTTGAAAGCAAAGAGATAAAACCGGGAACATACTGCATGAATAATTAACCATTCCACCATCTCTAGCTTCCGCAAATGTCCTTTCCTTGTCTTGAAGGTGGCAGGGCTAACGCAGTCCGGGTTGGATCTTTGCAAATTGGTTATACACACTGAGGGGGGGGGGGGGGGGCCTTGTCCGTCTGATAAAATAGTCTGCACAATACGGCCTTACCGGCAAGGTTTATGCCGAGGACCTGCGATTCATCATATTCTGCCAAATAACATTTCTTCCAACAAACATCATTAATTATGCCCTAATTGTACCTCTGACACTTGGCTTGGTGCTGCATTTGCATTAACATTGAGCTATTGTTTAATAGAAACATGGAAAAGATGGAAAAGTAATATATGTGCCATTTCCTGGGGAAATATTGGTGTGCAGGCAGAGCAAACAAGGAAAACCTGTCAATAGGGATGAGGTTTGCGTTTGTTGCCATCATGGGTTGGCAGTGAATCCCTGGGTTTTGAGAAGCTTATGAATCATGAACTTTAGTCCAAATAGTTTGCAGATTCACCACTGGAAAGAAAATATGCATTTTATTTCACATAAAGTTTGAAATCCAACACAGTAGACACTACATGTGTTATAAAAACTGGCACAATATAAATATGCTACTGAAAGTAATATATATGCAGTGCACATTCAGGTTGTAGCACCTATGGACTGGTGCCTCTACGCGTTTCGTGGAACAGCGTCCACTTCATTAGGAGACAGCCATAACATTTTTGCAAAATGGACATGCTTATATATAAGTAAAAGTGCAGGAGTCAATGCACAAAACGGTCCCAACAAGGTGAATAAGTCATGGATCACCCCAGTATGGAAAAGCAACAAAGGGTTTGTATATTTTTTTTCTATGCTCATGGTACCCCCTATTTGCCTCTTAGGTTTGAGTCCTTTGCTGTGCCCTGGCCCTGTGCCTTCCCTCCTATCAACTCCCAGATAGGGAAAACCCTTTCTGGTTTATTTTCCATGCTGGGGTGTTCCATGACTTATTCACCTTGTTGGGACCATTTTGTGCATGGACCTCACCTGAAGAAGTTCAACAGAAGGCATAACGCATACAGGTGGGAGGAGCTGTTATTCAGGATGTTTTATCGCTTGTGTGTGAGAGCTGAAGATATGCATGTTTTTCACGCATTTATGTGAGTATTTTTATCCCTGTGTGGAGTTTTTGAATAAATATTCAAAGCAGAGAGCACTATGGTTTCCCCTTATTATTTAATGGCCGCACAAGATTTATTGTGATCCAAGAGGAGGTCAGCGTGGTTCAAGGACGTCCTGTGGAGGAGTACCCCCGTGGCATCCTGAGAGACATCTTAACAGGCGATTGGGACTCTGTAGTGGTGTTATTATTTGGAGATGATGTCCCACTCCACATTTAAACCATTGTGGACATGAGACCCCAATTTATATATCCAATTTGTCTCAGTTCTGGATATAGTCCACCTCCCATTACTACCACGCCAGTGGGGTACATATTTCTGAAATGCAATAAAGGTGGTGCCTCTAGGGTCCCTATTCTGTTATAAATCATAATGCTTTGAGACATTATGTTTGTCAAAACCTTTTCAGATATTGGTTGAAGATGCACGTTTGTGACAAAACGTCGGGTTGAGTAAGGGACGCGTGACGTAGCGCTGTGGATGGGGGAGTGGCCGCCATCTCCTTGGTAGGAAGCGCTGGACGCTTTCCTATTGCCTGTATTTTACCTACTACATGTGAGTTTAAATTTTTTACAAAATAAATTTGCTCTTCTGTCGGATGTCTGCGCAATGAGAGTGTTTCTTCCATTTTCTACATATGTGGCCGCCGTGCTATACCTTTGGGAGCATACTGCTAGGTCAAGTTTTTGCAGAGATTGGGTTGATTGCATCTGGTGGGTTAGTGGAAGAAGGACCTCTTGGGCCGTATGAAACGTGGATTTGACCAACTATAAATCTTTTTCACTGTGTATATCCAATGTACTGGCGGTAAGAGTCAGTTATATTGGGTGTTGGTGACGGCTTTTTCTCTCCAGTCTTCTGAGTATTCCTGATGGACTATGTTTTTGACTAATATATCAATCTTATATATTGATGAACTCTTTGTTTATTACCACCATTTCTTAGTGCTCTCTTACCCCCTATTAGTTATGTGTTCCCCTAGTCTGATGTGTTACATATCAGATGTCGCCGGGACGCTACGCACACACGTTCTGCGCATGTGCGATTTGATCCTACGGACCTGTATGGATTTTTTCTTGCAAGGAACATTTCTGTGTTTACTCGAACTGGAGAACTCTCTCCAAAGTTTTATGCATGTAGTATTGCAGCTTTTTTATCAATAAAATGCCATAAGAGACATTCTACACTACTGGAGTTTTTTTTTCCTTTCTACATATTATTACTTCCTGCTGTTGATGCTGTCTGGCTACCATCAGATGTGCACGGATCTTTCCAGAGGGGGACGCCAAAGTACTCCATCAGTGGGTCCTCGATCCTACTAAGCGTGGTTTGACCCCGCCAGAGTAAGGAAGGTCAGCAGGCTTTCTGGTAAGCCTTTTATCCTAATGAGGTGACGGTTATCACGGTGTTAAGCACTTGGTCTACGCTCCATAGTGCACTTGAGGTCACTTTCATTGGATTTCAGCTATATATGAACTTTTTAATATCAGCTTTTGCCTTATTTGCACTTATATTGCACTTTAAGCATGTCTGTGCATTTCTTTGTATGCATTTTTTTGTTTGCTTTATTGCACATTGATCGCATAGAATTGCACATTTTGATATTGCTCCAATTTTTGGCTGTATCAAGTATTGCACATTCATTGCACTGAATTGCACTGAATTGCACATTTGCACTTTATTTGACACGTAATTTATGTATAGGGTCATTTTGTGCACAACCTAGCACTGCACTTTATTATTTGCATTGTTATCTGGTGCCCAATATCTGGCTTATAGTATACAGCTGCAGGTTATATTTCACTATTTAAATATCATTTAAATATCGCTCAATTTTTCACTTACCGAGCGCAGATATTACTTTACATTTATAACAGAAACACCTTCAACAAGATTTGTCCATACAGCCGTCATTTTAAAGAGGATTCACCCTATGAGTAATGCAGCGGATTCTTGTTGGTTTTTTGGAATCTCTATTATGTTGAATGTGACTGCTGATGTGAGAATTTTGTTAAGTGTGATGGGCAAACCCTGTTTGAAAATAATGAGTGAATAGGGCGAATCTGTTTGACCCCTATGTGTCATTGCTCTCTTCATAAGTCAGTGTCCAGGGAGAAAGACTACTGATAGAAAGAGATGGAACTTAAAGTGGTTCATAAATTACTTGCATTTCCTCTGTTTTAGGAAGATATAAAGTACAGTGTGTCAGTTTTTCTTTTTAAATGTATGATCTTAAACACCTTCTTGCACAGCGCAGCTCTGCTGTCACTCTCCCTCCTGATCTAAGGGTGTACAATGAGAGGGGCTGAGATTCCCCTCTGATGTATGCAAGCTAGCAGAGAACATGTGGCCATACAACGGGGCTGTGCAAGATGGTATTTAGCATTGTAATTAAAAAAAAAACTGACACACTGTATTTTATATCTTCCTAAAACAGGGGGGATACAAGTAATTCATATATATTACTTTACAGCCACATGGGCATAGAGGCAGGAGGGGAGGGGAGGGGAGGAGATCGGCTCACAACACTCATAGCTCCCAACTGTCCCTGATTTTGAGGGACTATCCCTGATTTGGAGCAATGTCCCTCTGTCCCTCATTCCTCCTCATTTGTCCCTCATTTTGGTCTGATCTATATAGTTGTATATAAAATGCACTTTTTATCTTTCAAAAAGTGCTTCTCAGTGCTAAACCTTTCATCCGATTTCTAAATTGCTGCATTTGTAATGTTTAAAAGCCAATATAAAGGAATAGTAGTGGTAAAAAAAAGGCCTTGTAGATTTAATTAAACTTTATTTGGTTAATTCACATTTAAAGGGGCGTGTCCTATGCCTACATACCTTTGCTAGTAGGTGTCCCTCATTCCCATCTTAAAATGTTGGGAGGTATGAACGCGGACTACAAAAACGACAGGCAGGGAGGGAGGGGGAGATGCAGAGACTCTGAACACACAGCGGGAATGACGGAGGCACGTAAACTGACTGCGCTATCGTGGATCAGCTGCCATGATTAGCATGGTCAGTACGCATAGGGGAACACAGAAGCAGGCAAGTGTTTCATCAGATATGGCAACCCATCAAATTTGGCTACCCGCTGGAGTGTGTATGCGCGACGGCGCCATATGCGTTCCAATACTGTTGTAAGACATCACTTTGCCACAGGGCCGCTCGCCACACTTCGGGCACTGCCTCGCTTCGCTCTGCATAATTATATTTTAACTCTGTGTCCACTTGGATGGTGGGGCTTGAACCTGGACTCAGGGGTGTGGCCACAAAATCCTGCGCAAGCGCAGATCGCCACAGTGTTGGAACGCATATGACGGCGTCGCACATGCGCAGTCCAGCGGGTAGCCAAATGTGATGGGTCGCCATATGTGACGAAACACAGGATCGACCGGGTATTTTAAAACATGTACAGGCAGTCCCAGAGTTACAAACATCCGACTTGCATACGACTCTTACTTATAAACAGAGGGAAACAACAGGCAGTGAGAGGAAATCTTCCCCTAGGAAGGGAAATTCATTAAGAGTTATCATCAATCTGTGCCCACCAGTGCTGCCAATAAGTACCCACCAGTACTACCATTAAGTGTTCACCAGTGCTGCCAATAAGTGCCCATCAGTCCCTCCTCATCAGTGTCACTTATTAGTGCCAACTACCATTGCTCATCAGTGCGGCTTATCAGTGCCCATCAGCACCACCCATCAGTGCCGCCTATCACTGTAGCCTCATCACTGTTCACCAGTGCCTCCTCACCAGTGCCGCCTCATCAGTGCAGCCTATCAGTGCCCATCAATGCCCATTAGTGCCGCCTCATCAGTGCTGCCTCCTCAGTGCCCATCAGTGCTGCCTCATCAGTGCACCTCAGTGAAGGAGAAAAATGACCTGTTTGCAAAATTTTATTAACAAACTATGAAAAAGTTTTTGTTTCGTTTTTTTCTAAAGTTTCGGCCTTTATTCGCTAATTTAGGAAAAAAAAAAAAAAAACAGTGGTGATTAAATACCACCAAAAGAAAGCTCGATTTGTGTGAAAAAAAATGATAACAATTTTGTTTGGGTACAGTGTTGCATGACCGCGCAATTTCCATTCAAAGTGTGACAGCGCTGAAAGCTGAAAATTGGCCTGGGTAGGAAGGGGGTAAAAGATTTTTTTTTAGGGTTACAACCACTTTAACTTGATTTTTAACAAAAATGTTCAAATGTGTTCACAGTTCTCAGTCTACTAACACTGAAAGTATCATTGAGGAAAGTAAGAGTGTCTAAAACAACTTATGGAGCAGATTGTGAATAGGCACAAGGGGAGCGATTCTGACTAAATGGATTTCACTGTGCAATTATGCTGAAGTTTAAACTCTCTATTTTGCTCACTGAGCTGCTTAGGCGAAACATGATGCTGGACAATGGATTAAAAAAAAACAATTTAGGGAACCAAGCAAGAGCATTTTTAATGAGCTACTAATATAACCCAGTAAACACAGCAGCTGTGTCAGAAAGGTCATAAAAATTGTCTTAAATTGTTTGCAAACCTCTAAAATGAAACATGAACAAAGCATATCCTTTCATAGTGTGTCCTTTCCTCAATCCAAAGCACCTAGTGCGATTTCTGTCTCCTCTCATATTCCTCTGCTATCTGCAGGAGTCTCTTCTGACAGTTTGTGAAGGCACCAGACAGTCCTGAAAAACAGCCAACCCCTCCTGCACACAGCAGGTGATTGATAGCCTCAGCTTTATTTTGACATGTGTTGTATCCCAGTGACTGCTAGAGGCATGCGGACCTCATAAACAGTGAGTGTTAACACATAGAGAATTGTTTCTTTAAAATTTTAGTTTAAACTTTAAATTCTGTTAAAGTGGTTGTAAACACTTTTGTTTGTCTTTTATCTATAGGTAAGCCGAGAATAAGGCTTACCTATAGGTAGTAGAAAAATCTCCTAAACGTGCGCACGTTTAGGAGATATTTCACTTGTAGTGCGCCGGCGTCGTCATCGGCGCATGCACTGTGAAGAAACGGACCATCGCGCCATTTCTTCCCCCAGCGCGTGTCGTGACTGCGCGGGAGTGACGGGATTGACGTCATGCGCGGGAGTGACGTCATACGATTCCGGCCAGTCACAGAGCCAGAGTCCGTGGCCCTGGAAGGAAGAGGGGTGAAGATGGATGCGGCCTGCACAGGGGACAATGCGGGCTTCGTTTGCAGGTAAGTGTCACATAATGGGCTAGTACTTTGCAGGCCTTTTGGGGAGCAAAAGAGGAAATAAAATCCATCGGGGTTTACTTCCTCTTTAAGGAGACATCTTGGTTATAAATTTTTCTTCCTGGAGGTCTCTGACTAAATCTCCTCACATTTCAAAAAATAAATTAAAATCTGCCCAAAGACAGGAAAAATTCAACCCCTCAAGTGGGACAGGTGTCCCACTTGAGGGTTTCCGTTCACCTCATGTAAGAATGGCAACTGGAACATGTTGACTTTCCCCTCATTTTCTCTTTTGGCAAGATTGGCACCAGGACAAGAAGTGATGGTGAATCTCTCCATTCGGGGTCAGGAAGGGTGAAAAAAAAACCCCCAAAAAACAAA
Source organism: Lithobates clamitans (assembly GCA_037952925.1). NCBI lineage: Eukaryota > Metazoa > Chordata > Amphibia > Anura > Ranidae > Lithobates > Lithobates clamitans. The sequence continues at coordinate 435,326 of JBBGZY010000155.1, read as the reverse complement.
AACAAAGGCTCTATTAAGCACTCTGTCCAAGAAAAACATTTTGGCTTGAGTTGCACTTTAAAGTGAAATTGTCACAAAGCAAAATTCTTTTGTGAGAAGTCTCAGCCAGAATCTGACAGCTTCCAACTTTTAAGTCCCACGTCTCTCGTTTGGTAAGGTCCATTCCTGCCAGGAGGTTTAGTCATTTGACACTGGAATGACAGGTGGCGTGGTTTAGCACCAAAAGGCGTGGGGGTTTGTGAGGACTTGGACCGAGGTCAAGGCAGTATGTAGGTCTGGAATCCATAAGACTCCATATGGATACAGGACTTGATTTAAAGGATAAAGCAAAAAATAGTTGAGCAATATTGCTAACTTTTTAGGATATAACAAGTTCACTTTGAGATGTCATCTTTCTAAATGATCTAAAGGACAGCGCCAGATGGAATTCATATTTGTTATAAACATTACTCCCTGCTTGTTCAGAGTTCATTCAGTGGGAATCATTCAGATAAATGGATGTATCAAAGGACCATTAATCTGCATTTCTGTGGACGTGGATAAATAAAACTCTTTGCTGACCAGCAACAATATGACAGGGTGAGTAAGGAGGAAAGATTAGTCTTCAAAGAACAAAAGTTGCAGCTGTGGAAGGTCTAGGACTGAGTCATTATTGAAGATGGGTCAGTGGAACAACTGTTTTATCACTGGGCCTTAAGTTCTGCTCCACCACAAGGTTCCAGAACTTTTCTAGAAAATATGTCAGTCTTACCTGTTTTTTTGCCACTAGTCTAGCACTGTTCTCCCACCTCTAGTCTAGCACTGTTCTCCCACCTCTAGTCTAGCACTGTTCTCCCACCTCTAGTCTAGCACTGTTCTCCCACCTCTAGTCTAGCACTGTTTTAACTCTTCTAGTCTACCATTCTCCTTCCTCTAGTCCAGCACAGTTCTTACACCTTTAATCCAGCATTATCCTCACAACTCTAATCTAGCATTATCCTTATGCCTCATATGTTTTCAAGCCTCTAGTCGAGTACTGTTTACTTGCCACTAGTCTAGCACTGTTCTCCTACCTCTAGTCTAGCACTGTTTTCCAACCGCTAGTCTAGCACTGTTCTCCCACCTCTAGTCTAGCACTGTTTTAACTCTTCTAGTCTACCATTCTCTTTCCTCTAGTCCAGCACTGTTCTCACGCCTTTAATCCAGCATTGTCCTCACAACTCTAGTCTAGCATTATCCTTATGCCTATAGTCAAGCACTTTCTTCCTCACACCTCCAGTCAAGCACTGTCCTCACGACTCCAGTCTAGCATTGTTCTAACGCTTCTACTCTATCTTTCTTCCTCCAATTGTATAGCACTGTTCTCATGCTTCTAGTCTAGCATTGTCCTTATGCCTCTAGTCTAGCACTGTTCTCATGCCTCTAGTCAAGCAATTTTTACACTCCTCTAGTCTAGCACTGTTCTCATGCCTCTAGTATAGCACTGTTTTCAAGCCTCTAGTCTAGCACTGTTTTCAAGCCTCTAGTCTAGCACCATTTTCAAGCCTCTAGTCTAGCACCGTTTTCAAGCCTCTAGTCTAGCACCGTTTTCAAGCCACTAGTCTAGCACCACTCTCACTCCTCTAGTCTAGCACCACTCTCACTCCTCTAGTCTAGCACCACTCTCACTCCTCTAGTCTAGCACCACTCTCACTCCTCTAGTCTAGCACCACTCTCACTCCTCTAGTCTAGCACCACTCTCACTCCTCTAGTCTAGCACCACTCTCACTCCTCTAGTTTAGCACCGCTCTCACTCCTCTAGTCTAGCACCATTCTCACTCCTCTAGACTAGCACCATTCTCACTCCTCTAGACTAGCACCATTCTCACTCCTCTAGACTAGCACCATTCTCACTCCTCTAGACTAGCACCATTCTCACTCCTTAAGTCTAGCACCATTCTCACTCCTCAAGTCTAGCACCATTCTCACTCCTCTAGTCTAGCACAATTCTCACTCCTCTAGTCTAGCACCATTCTCACTCCTCTAGTCTAGCACAATTCTCACTCCTCTAGTCTAGCACCATTCTCACTCCTCTAGTCTAGCAGTGTTCCCACTTCTTTAGTCTAGCACCGTTTTCATTCCTCTAGTCTAGCACAGTCCTCACACCTCAAGTCTAGCACTGTTCTCAATCTTCTCTTGTGGCACGGTTTTAACTTCTCTAGTATAGCACTGTTCTCACTCCTTTAGTCTAGCACTGTTCTAACTCCTTAAGCATAGCACTGATCTAATTCATCTGGTGTGGCACTGTTCTCACTTCTGTCCTCATTATTCTAGTCTAGCGCTGTTCTCACACCACCAGTCTATCACTGTTCTTACTATCCCAGTGCAGCACTCCTCTAGTCTAGCACTATTCTAGCTTCTTTAATCCAGTCCTTTTCTCGCTCATAACCTTATACTAGTTTTCATCTTTTTCTGGGTCCTTTAAATCCTTCAGCAAATTTTTGCCTTGTGTCAACCTCTCTGTGGTCTCCTTAATTACACTTTTCTTATCGAATTACGGGAAACAAGCTGACGCACGGTGTTTGAAAGCATAACACATCTCAGCGACGCACGCGCTTGGAGAGAAATTTCAGCTTTCATTTTCCCGATGTCACTCTCTTTTAGTTTGCAGTGAAAATAATGAGAGCGATAATGAGCTTTTGATGCTGTTGAGGGCCTCCCCGCAGTGTGTCCCTGCCACAGACATCCATTACTGCCGCTAACTCAAGCTTAGCGCTTACAGCGGAGGCAACCGCACGCCGGGAACCTAACAAAACAGAGGAATTAACTTTTCGCAGTCAGCTTAGCCTCCAGGTACTGATTTTGGATAGGAAATATATAAAAAAAAATATTTTTATGCTTTTACTAATTTTTTTTTTTTTTTTAAACATTTTACCAAAAATTTTTTTTAGGCTCTGTAATTTAAAGGATTTATTAAGCTAAATTTATATAATTCAGCTTAACTTGTACACATGCCCAGGAGGAGACCAGTGGCGTCAACTAAAAGGCCAGTAATATCCAAATATTTGAAGCATAAAAAATTCAATATCTACAAAAGGTTGTTTACTGAATCCACTTGTCTGATTTAATAAAACTGCACTCACTGGTAAACTCATCCTATCTATTTATATATGGGATATCTGCTTAGTTCCTGCCCTTGGCACTACCATTTTGTTCACAAACACAAACTTACTTAAGGGCTGCTGTAAAACAGTTTGAATACAAGGCCACCCTGCAGATTACCTAACTGGATAATAAATGATCTGTCATTCCAGTAGAAAAACAAGCAGCTGACATGAAATGAACTATGGGCATCCTGCTAACCCAAAATGCCCCTTTAATTAAAATTCACATCATACCTTAATGAGCTGGACATGTCAGCACTATTATTTTGTACTTCAACCACTTCAGCCCCAGAAGATTTCACCCCCTTAATGACCAGGCCATTTTTTGCGATACAGCACTGCGTTACTTTAACCACTTGTCAACCAGCCGCCGCAGTTTTACTGCGGCAGAATGGTATGGCTGGGCGAAACGAGGTTATGTTACGTTGCTTCGCCCTGTGGCCACTAGGGGCGCACGCACCACCGCTCTCCCCTGGAGCCGATGCGAGTGCCCGGCGGTCACGATCGCCGCCGGGCTCCCGCGATCGCTGCGGACACACCGAGAACCGGGATCTGTGTGTGTAAACGCACAGTTTCCGGTTCTCTGAGGGGAGAAGAGACTGATCGTCTGTTCATGCAAAGTATGAACAGTGATCTGTCATCTCCCCTACACAGTCCCCTCCCCCCTTCAGTTAGAACACACAATAGGGAACACATTTAACCCCTTGATCGCCCCCTAGTGTTAACCCCTTCCCTGCCAGTGACATTTTTACAGTAATCAATGCATTTTAATAGCACTGATCGCTGTATAAATGCCAATGGTCCCAAAATAGTGTCAAAAGTGTCCGATGTGTCCACCATAATGTTGCAGTCCCGCTAAAAAAAATCACAGATCGCCCCCATTACTAGTAAAAAATAAAATCACCAATCACCATGTAAAAAGCAGAAAAATGTCTGTAGTCTGCCTAAAAAAAGTTTCAGAACTTGTTTGAGCTTCTGCAAACTCAGACAGGAGTCAGATCGCATGGGTGTTCCGATTACGCTGCGGACAAAAAAAGGGTCCTGTCCTGTGCGAGTTTGATGCAAATTCAGCCATACGATCTTTATGGCTGAAATCACATCTCACAGAGATCGCATGTGATTTGCACTGCAGTGCGGTGCCAATCACATCTGATCTCAGACATCACACCAGTGGGAACCGGGCCCTTAGTCTGTTGGGATTTGTCTTCACTGACTTTGCACATCTAGACTTTGCAATATTTGCCCACTCTTCTTTGCAGAACTGCTCAAGTTTAGTGAAGTTTGATGGTGACCATTTGTGCAGTCTTCAAGTCATTCCACAGTTTTTCAATGCGATTTAGGTCTGGGCTCTGACTAGGTCATGGAAGGACATTCACCTTTTTCTCCTTCAACCACTGTGTGGTCATTTTTGATGTGCGCTTTGGGTCATTGCCATGTTGGAAGGTAAACCTTCTTCCCATTGACAACTTTCTGGCAGAGGGCAGCAGATTTTCCTCAAGAATTTGACAGTATTTTGCCCCATCCCTTTTTCTTCTATCCTGACAAGTGCTCCAGTCCCTGCTGCAGAGAAACATCCCCATACTAGGATATTACCACCTCCATGCTTTACTGTAGGAATGGTGTTATTTGGATGGTGAGCTGTATTGGATTTCCGCCAGACATATCATTTGGTATTAAGGCCAAATAACGTAATTTTAGTCTTATCTGACCATAATGCCTTTTTCCATGTGGCCTCAGAAGGTGCGTTTTGGCAAAGCTCAGTCATGACTGTATGTGGTATTTCTTGAGGAATGGCTTTTTTCTTGCAACCCTCCCATACAAGCCTTGGAGAATTTATGATATTGTTGTCACATGCACACAATGGCCACTCTTTGTCATCAATTCCTGCAACTGCTTCAGAGTTGTTGTAGGCCTCTTGGTAGCCTCTCTGACCAGTTTCCTCCTGGCTCTTTCATCCAGTTTGGAGCGACGTCCTGATCCAAGGAGGGTCTGTGTTGTATCAAATACCTTCCACTTCTTAATAATAGATTTTACTGTGCTTCTAGGCATCAATAAAACCTTTGAATTTTTTTGTATCCATCTCCTGACTTATGCCTATCCACAGCTTTATCCCTGAGATATTTGACAGTGCCTTGCCACCCATAGTTGATTATTTGCTCCAGTTGCACTACCAGGGGCTGAAATGCTACAGGAAAGCTCTTTTCATGCTGAGCTAATCAAAATGACCACAGCTGATCACAGCTGAAAGTCAAATGTGTGCCATTGAAAAGGTGATTAGCTACACCTGATGGAGTCGATTTTAGGACCAGGGTGATCCTTTTTCCAACTCAGTGATTTCAAAATTTTTTTGTATTTTTTTCTGACATGTTGGTGTTATATCATTCACTTGGGTGTTTTTAAGTTGCCCAAGTAAATACAACTGGATAAAACAAAAATGGTGCCTGACTTCATTTCGGGCTGCAAAGCAACACAATGTGATTATTTTAAAGGGCTTTGATTCTTATCTATACCCACTGTAAATGCAGTTCATGATTTAGAAAAAATCTGCTAATCAATATTAACATCTAAACCGGCCACGTAACATAATGTGAATGCAGAAATTAGCATCTCTTTTGGGGAATAAAAGAGCCAATGGGCCTAAAGTGTACCTTTCAAGAAAAATATGGCATCCCCAGCATCTCTCATGCAGTCTCTTCCATTTCTACAGATCATATACTTGCACTCCAAAGACATGCTGGTAGCTTCATTGGATGTCTAAATTGGCCCCAGTATGTGTATGTATGAATATGAGTTAGGGACCTTAGATTGTAAGCTCCTTGGGGGCGGGGACTGATGTGAAGATACAATATATATAAAGTAAAGTGCTGCGTAACTTGGCAGTGCTATATAAGTACCTGTAATAAAAAAATAAATATGCATGGTGTCATCTAGGCAAACAAAGCTTGTTCACATAGGATTGAATACGGAGAATGCCAGATTTTATTATTTTTTTATGACTAACATCTACCAACAGTCAAGTCCCAAGGGGGTGGAGCTTGAGCTGACATCACTACTCTCGTTGTGAGCAGCTGAAGACAGCAGTGGTTGACATGCATGTTACATTTCTAGCTATGTATTTTATCTTAAACTTGGCTGAATAAATAGGCAAGTTTGCACTATGGTATGTTGATTTGTTTTTTTACATGATAGAAACATACTACTATGGAGTGGCGGTGCACTACTCGATCTGTGGTGGTGTATTTGTGAGACTCCTGAAGTGCCTTTGGTTTTATGCGGCTGAGGCTTTCCATGTGACCCTGGGAACTATGGATGGTTGACTGCAGATATATATGCTCATTTAAGACCACCTATAATGTGGGATCTCACATAGCTCCCAACTGTCCCTGATTTCGAGGGACTGTCCCTGATTTCGAGCAATGTCCCTCTGTCCCTATTTCCCCCTTATGTGTCCTTCATTTTGGTCTATATAGTTGTATATAAAATGCACCTTTTATCTTTCAAAGAGTGTTTCCCAGTGCTAAAGCTTTCATCCAAATTCTAAATTGCTGCATTTGTAAATTTTAAAATCCAATATAAAGGAATAGTAGTGGTAAAAAAAAGCCCTTGTGGATTTGATAAACCTTTTTTTTGGTTAATTCTCCTTTAAGGGGGTGTGGCAGGGGGCGTGTCCTTTGCCTACATACGTTTGGTAGTAGGTGTCCCTCATTCCCACCTCAAAATGTTGGTAGGTATGGCATCTGGTAAGAGACCATTGCAATTGGTGGTGGTGATTTCACTTGGTGGTATATTCATGCTTGCAAGTGTACACACTGCATATGGATGAATGGTGGTGGAACCCTCCTTTACATTATCTACGTCTTACTATCTCAACACATTGTCAGTGGAATTAGATCAATCCATTCAGGAGCATCTTGAGATAAATCTTACTTAAATGGGTTATAAAGGTTCATTTTTAAAAAAAATAACAAACATGTTATACTTACCTCCTCTGTGCAAGGGTTTTGCACAAAGCAACCCCAAACCTCCTCTTGTGGGGTCCCTCAGTGGCACTCCTGGCTCCTCCTCTTCTCTAGTGCCCCCACAGAGAGCCACATTCCATGGGTGCACTCGTGCGGGCGCCCCCCGGCTCCCATGTCACTGAATTTGATTGACAGCAGCGGGAGCCAATGGCTCCTGCTGCTATCAATCTATCCAATGAGGACCTGAGACAGCGGCTGGAGCTACTGTGCTCGTCCCCGTCGCTGGAACGATCGGGTTCAGGTAAGTAAAAGGGGGTCTCTGGGGGACTGCTGCACTACAGAAGGTTTTTCACCTTAATGCATAGAATGCATTAAGGTGAAAAACCTTGAGGGTTTACAACCCCTTTAAGATTAAGTGTGTTACTTTTTTATGCACTAAATTACCTGGTTATTATTGTTGCACGTTCAATGTTAATTTATGATTTGTTACATTGAATGTGCAACAATGTGGATACACAGCGCAACATTTTTTATTGCGGTTTTGTTTTCTACACACCAAACGCAGATTTATTTTGTTCTCATTCATGATGGACTGAAGGGGGGATAGCCTATGCAAAGGTAACACAATGAGAAGGAAGTTGCAGTAGCCGAGGCAAGATATGACCAGAGTGAATTAGAAGCTTAGTGGTGTCATTGGTTAGGAAGGGGCATATTTTGGAGATGTTGCATAGATGTTTAGGCAGCAAGCTTTGGACAGTGATTGGATGTGGGGCTGAAAGGATAGTTCAGAGTCCAGGATAATACTTACCACCTAGGCATGCGGGGACAGGTTGATAGTTGTGCCATTGATCTTGACAGAGAGATCAAGGGAAGAGGCATGTAAGGGAGAAAATATTATGAGCTTGATTTGGGATAGATTGAGCTTGAGGAAGTGGTGTGACATCCAGACTGATATCTCTGTTAGTAAAATAGTGATGAGTGGGGAGACTGATGGAGTGAGCTGAGGGGTGGAGAGATTGATTTGGTTTTCATCAGCGTAGAAATGGTATTGGAAGCCATGGGAGGCTATCACATGATCTAGAGAGGAGGTGTGGATGGAGAATAGGAGAGGTTCAAGAACAGAACCTTGGGGGACCTCAACAGAGAAAGGAAGAGGAGAGGAGGAAGTAGAATTGTAAGTGACACTAAAGGTGCTGTGGGAGAAGTAGGATGAGAACCAGTAAAGAGAACAGTCACGGAAACCAAAAACGTGGAGTTTTTTGAGGAGAAGGGGGTGGTCAACTGTGTCAAAGGCAGTAGAAAGGTCCAGGAGTAGGAGTACAGATTAGTGGTCACTGGTTTTAGCCATTAGTAGATCGTTTGTGAGTTTTAGGAGAGCAGTTTCTGTGTTGAGAGCAAAATCCAGACTGAAGGGGGTCAAGAAGGTTATTCTCAGTCATATGGTCACTTAGTTGGTTGTAGACCAGATTTTTAAAGAATGTAAAGGAAAGGGGGAAAGGAAATGGGTTGTAGGTTGTTAAGATTGGTGCGGTCCAATGAGTGCATTTTAAGTATGGGGGTGACTAGTACATGTTTTAGAGAGTTGGGGAAGATGCCAAAAGGGAGAGGGAGTGATTGAAGATGTGAGTTAGAGAGTGTGGAATAGAGCCAGAGGGTGACCATAGTATTTGTGAGGAGACAGGGGGCAGGTAGTTAGCTGGGCTTAGAAAAAAAGTTCAGCTAATGGCCCTGTAATCTATTTTTTATTAAATTGTTTCCTATGCCACGTACACACGACCGAAGGTTTCTCCGACGGAACTCTAGCGGTCTTGCATACACACGGTCACACCAAAGTCTGACCGTCCAGAACGAGGTGACGTACAACACGTACGACAGGACTAGAAAAAGGAAGTTCGATAGCCAGTAGCCAATAGCTTCCATCTTGTACTTGCTTGGTCCGTCGGAATAGCATACAGATGATAGGAATTGGTTCCATCGGAAATATTTAGAACATGTTCCATTTCTAGGTCCGTCAGAATTTTTGAAAAAAAAAGTCAGATGAGGCATACACACGATCGGAATAGACAATGAAAAGACTCCGTCAGACTTTTTCTGTCAGACATTCTGCTCGCGTGTACGTGGCTTTACTGTGTTTTTCTGCCTACTTGCAATGTCCTCCGTGTGCTCCCTAACCCAATTTCCCCCCTCACATACGTTTGTTGGAATGAGCAGTACACTTTTAGTCATGTGCACTGCTCTATGCACACTACACATCCCATAGTCCATGTTCCATTGTCCCTCTCAGGAGCAAGCATGGGGGTGGCTACATTCATAAATTCAGTGTTACTATAGAGAAGGAACATAGCCACCCTCTAACAAAAAGCCATATCACAGCAAAAAATACAAAATAAAAATGTGGAGGAGGCTGAGAGCAATAGAAGCTATGGAGATATTTAAGGATAAAAGTTTGTCGCCATTCCACGAGCGGGCGCAATTTTGAAGTGTAACACGTTGGGTATCATTTTACTCGACATAACATAATTTTTCACAGTATAAAAAAAAAATTGGCTATTTTTAATGTTGTCTTATTTTTTAATTCAAAAGTGTATTTTTTCCAAAAAAAAGTGCGCTTGTAAGACTGCTGCGCAAATACAGTGTGTCAGAAAGTATTGCAACGACCGCCATTTTATTCTCTAGGGTGTTAGAAAAAAAAATCTATAATGTTTGGGGGTTCTAAGTAATTTTCTAGCAAAAAAAAAAAAAAAAAGATTTTAACTTGTAAACGACAAGCTTGAAAAACAGGCCCGGTCTTAAAGTGGTTAAACTCATATTCGATACTGCAATGAATGGTGTGAATTGGCCCTAAGATACACATTTATTTCCTCATTTATTGTAATTCATATTTTTTGGGTCTTGTTAAAACACGTTTAGGCTCAACATTTCATAAGACCGCATATATTAATAATTAAATGAAGAGAGAAAGAACACTGCACTTCCCTTCTACACACGCCCTGAGGACATGAATGGAGGGAGTTAAATAACACAGTCTGGGTTCCTAGGCAAATGTAGGCTCGCATGCCAACTCCGCAAGCGTGAGAAACATGGAAATTGACAAGCTGCGTCAAGGCGACCAGGCAAAACTATTTTAATGTAAAACTAACAATTTTATTCACGGCACATTACCACCTCAGCAGATAGCTATATCTTAAATAGTACCATTTTCGGAATGCCACTCGGCCTGAGAAAAGAGAACATTAAAAGATGTTCTTCATCGATAAGCAACTACTGAAATTTCTCATAAAGCTCTGGGGAGAACACCATGGAAGTTAATTGACATAACATCTGGGACTTGGACGATTTAAGAGGCTTTTGAAGTTAACTGTGCTGGGGACATGCTTTTTCCTGTCTATACAGGCCTGAAGAGTCAAGAGGCGACCAAAGTTAAAGTGTATCTAAACCCAAAAACAACAAAATCATAATATACTGCAGCTTACCAGTCCTTAGGTGTGGTGACTGTGTTAGTTTTCTGTTCTCAGGCTTTTTTTTTCCTTTTAGGGGCTCATTTACACTTGCTTCGACTTTAACACACATTGAAGGAATGTAAAGTAAATTTGTAAGTTCTGTAGATAATTGTATTCTATTTTATATGTATTGCACACTGCCCTCACTGCGCACACGGCACTAATAATTTTATTATAACTATATTAATTAGGATTCTTTCGAGTCCTGATTAGAATCAGCCTGCCAATGTTACGCCCCTTGTTACCATAAAAGTACAATTGTAATATTAATGTGATACCTACGTAATCATGTGTATAAAAACCTTCAATTGCGTCATAATAAAGCAGAACAGTCATTTGGAAAGATGCCGAGTGTATCTTTTGTGTCTGTTCCCTACTGCAGTAGTTATTATTAATTTGGAACCACTAATCAATTTGAGGATATGTATAAATTTCCAGATCAGCGGCTACCACATATGAGGTTTCACCACAAGCATTGGTGAGAGCAATAATTCTAGGGCCATCATTCACAGTTAACTCTAAACCAATAACCTGTAAAGGCTTTCAAAGCATCACCTATGGAAATTTTTGGATATTATAGTTTTGTGTCATTTCAAGGGGGCACAACATTTGAAGGCTTGACATGCTTATCATCTACTTTTACTTGATGCAACTTCATCTCTTATATTTTTCTAAAATAAGCGTATTATAAACACTTATGCAAAAAAATAATGCGGCATAAAAAATTGCAACTGTCCCCAGCGGCAGTTGGTGCTCCAGCCAAAGTGTGTGTGTATGTGTGTGTGTGGCAAACAAACCACCCGACCACCCCCCCGTGGGTGGTACTCACGCAGTCAGGCTCCCCTCCCCCGCAGGTGCCAATGCAGAACACTGAGACACAGAAGATGGCAGCGAAGTGCAACTGAACACCCCCCAGGCCCCCGTGGGTGGTACTCTCACAGTCAGCTGTGTTGGTGCCGATGCAGAGGCACTGCCACTGAGAGGTCGATCCGATAAGGACGACCTCCTCCTGATCTCCACATACATCCTCCCCCCGCCTGGCCAATACAGCCACTTCTCCTCTTGGCCAATCGGGTCTCCTGATTGGCCGGGAGGAGAAGCAGGAAGACAACAGCGAATAATAATTCGCTATTGTAACACAACTGTGTGGGCTCGGGGCGCAGTGCTCTGGCCCCGAGTCCACCCTTTTTTGAAGCTAACTAGAGCCTCAGGCTCTAATCATGTGCGTAAAAAAAAATTGGTATCCATGGGTATGGCGCCCTGCATGTAGATTAGTTGGCCCATGCCCATTTTAATCTCCATGCCTTCTGCTTTCAGAAAATGTATAATTGTTTGGGGATTTAAAGTAATTTTCTAACAAAAAATGCTGATTTTAACATGTGTAAGTATTTGCCTACCAGGGCAATGTTTCATAAACGGTACCTATTGCTTTGCCCTGCATGGATAAACTGCAGGTTTACTTTATTCACTTTAAAATTGCTATTGCTTATTGTTAGCTATTTAGTGTACTATAATACACAGCTGAGTACTGTCCATGATCCTAGTTTTTATTTTCACTAACAGTTAAAATGAATACAGCGCGCATAATTCTAATATCACATTAGAAAAGACTCAACAATAAAGCCACAATGTGAGTGTTACCTTTAGCCACGGGCTCAACAGTAATGATGTCACTGCTATTGCCTCTTCCTGCAGAAGTCACGGCTACCACCCACACACTGTACTGTCTGTTCCGGCTCAAGTTTGGTATTCGGTAGAAAAAGGTGTCCGGTGCAGCTTCAAATTCACTGATCACCTGAAAGATGGGAGATAAGTGTTAGCTATTTGCCAGAAGCACATTCACCTCAAACAGTAGCAAGGCTGCTAAAAAACACAATTTGGTCAGAGACATTGCTGACATTATTGGATTCATTTTTTTTTAAAGAGCTTCCGTACCAGTAGTTTATGCTTGCAGAAATGTCAAGATAAATGTATATATTATGTAGATAAAAATATGTGGAATTCTGGTAATGATAGAAAGACTCCCCCTTTAGAATATCAGGTATCCCTTTTAGCTTCAGAGATGGAATAGACTCTGCCCTTTAGGATATGGGTTCTCATATAGTGTCAAGGAGAAGGAATAGACTCCCCCCTTTAAAATATGGGGTCCCCATGTAGCTTCAGAAATTGAGTAGACTCTCTCCTTTAGGATATGGGGTTCTCATGTAGCGTCAGAGATAGTGTAGAATAGACTCTTACCTTGGGTAAATGGATATAGCTAGATTAATGTCCTTTTGGACATACAGGCTCCTTTGATCTTGTTGGCCCATTTCAGGTACATCAATAATTACATTTGATTTGGTCTTTCTCTAAGTGGTATTACTCTCTTGGTTTGGGCACTCATTACCAGAAGTCAATTTATTTTTACAGAGTCATGTATCTATATTTGCATGTGGTTGGAGTGTTTGATGAGGCCCCCTCCAGAATACAGAGATATACTGTATATATATATATATATATATATATATATATATATATATATATATATATATATATATATATATATATGTATCCTACCTAGATAAACTTAGAAGCGATTTGAGGAAATACATGTTCCTAAATAGGTACATATGCTTATTCGTTTTTAGTACTGCCACGTTAGGTATCCATCTAATGCCCCGTACACACGGTCGGATCTTCCGACCGAAAATGTGTGATAGGACCTTGTTGTCGGAAATTCCGACCATGTGTAGGCTCCATCACACATTTTCCATCAGATTTTCCGACACACAAAGTTTGAGAGCAGGATATAAAATTTTCCGACAACAAAATCCGTTGTTGGAAATTCCGATCATGTGTACACAAATCCGACGCACAAAGTGCCACGCATGCTCAGAATAAATAAAGAGATGAAAGCTATTGGCTACTGCCCCGTTTATAGTCCCGACGTACGTGTTTTACGCCACCGCGTTCAGAACGATCGGATTTTCCGACAACTTTGTGTGACCGTGTGTATGCAAGACAAGTTTGAGCCAACATCCGTCGGAAAAAATCCTAGGATTTTGTTGTCGGAATGTCCGAACAAAGTCCGACCGTGTGTACAGGGCATTACTCAACCATGTGACTACATTTATTCTCATTTCTTCTTTGATCAAGAGGATAGCTTTTCCAGACCATTGTTTCTTTCTTTATGAATCAACAGTGTCCTCGGCCCCTATGTCCACCCCCCAGACGTTATTTATGCGATTATTGACAGACCTCTGCCATCTTTGAATGTAAGTCCATAGAAGATGTTAGGCAGTCATTTAAACCACAATGTCTTGCATAGCCATAATGTATAAAAATGTTATGACATCCTCTATTATTGGTCCTGAAGAAGCCACGCATTAGAAGTGAAACGCGTTGACCAGTGGAGGAGACACATTTTTTCAATGCACCCACCCCAGTTGTTGTTGTCAATACTGTTGTTTAGGTGGGGAGGTGATGTACGAGGGTCCAATGAGGAATGCCATGCCTTACCTACTGTTTAAAACGCTTTTTGTTTTGTGAACGCTACTCTTTAAACACCCCCTTCTTTTTAACATTTGTACTAATAAATATATGATACTTTTACAAAAATTGTTTTTGGTCTTGTGTAGGTGCCAGTAAAGTCTATCTGCTGCTTGACAAGTTCTTGCATTTGTTTTTTTTAGCTTTCTAGTTTGGGATGTGGCACAGGTAGGATATCCTTTATTTCTTCTTTATGGTTCCCATATAATGTCAAAGAGATGGAGTAGACTCTCCCCTTTAGAATGTGGGGTTCCCATGCAGGGTCAGAGATAGAGTAGACTCACCCATATAGAATGTGGGGTTCCATGTAGCGTCAGACGTTGCTATATTGCATGTGCTACTGGCTTTTGAATTATCTAGATGAGCAAGGGGAGCCTATGCAAGATAACTGGGTCTGAGGGTTCAAACTAATCATAGCACATGATATAGCCATATAATACATTTTTAAAATTTGTGCTGCACCACACTGTGTTATTAGCATGTATTGTATGCATTTCTCATACTCTGCACTGCATGACTGCTCTGCAGCGTGACCTCACCTCCCCAACCCTCTAACTCATCTAATCAGAGAATGTTTTGAAAAAATGCAACATGATTTATGAATGGTGCCCATGCCAAGCAGCCTACCTCCTGAGTTCAGAATGCAAGAGGAAAGTCACTCGACACAGGACCGAAAGCTAGAGGTGCCTACTGCCATTATTTCGAGCTTCTAGAGGGATTCCACAGGTATGGCATATGCATAGTTACACTAATCCAAGCTGGACCAATGTAACAATATCCATACCTGGAATTATTCTTTAATGTATTCATTTTTCTGCCATTGGTACTGCATACCCTCTCAGTGTAAGATAACCTAGAACTACCTCCAGTCCACATCAAATTAGCTTTAGAAGAAATGCCAGAGGTTAGCCTACTTGTAACACCTTGTCCATTTTGTCTAACCAATGAGCACTTTGGTGGGCAACCCTTTCTAGCATAAGTCAGCTTTTCAAAAGATAACACAATGCATCTCTCTCAGCCATTCTCCAACAGTAAGTGGAAATGGAAACACCCCATTTTCTGGCTATCAGCTTCCTAGCAATAAACAACTCTG
Source organism: Lithobates clamitans (assembly GCA_037952925.1). Lineage (NCBI taxonomy): Eukaryota > Metazoa > Chordata > Amphibia > Anura > Ranidae > Lithobates > Lithobates clamitans. The sequence continues at coordinate 420,124 of JBBGZY010000155.1, read as the reverse complement.
TTAAGAGCACCTATAGCATCCTTTCTAAACAAGGATTCCTACAATGGTTGCTAGGGGTTCCTTGAGCCAAGAGCAATTTCTGTGATTTAGATAAGTCCCCACTGACATCAATAATTATTTCAGCTAGATGAGGATTCTTAACATTGACCACAAATGTAAGGAGCATCCTTACCACTGACCACCAATGTAAAGAGCATCTTACTACTGACTATCACACTATGAGCTGTAGAATACAAATTATTCATAGGGCTTTGTTGGGACCAGAAAGAGTTCCTCTGTGCTAAAAGGTTAAGAAAGGCTAATATATAATATGTTGATCTAGGTTCTGTATAACCCAATAAACATGTAATAAGATTGTATTACAAAGAAGAAGCAAACGCTGTATTCATAATAGACTGGATTAGACCGATCCAGCACCTAAATAGTTTGGAGTATCTCCAGATGAGGTGTAGCACGTTTTTCCCAGGTCCCTTTCGCACAGTTGAGGTCACTGTGTAAGCCTACGATATGTAAATATACACTTTAATTTTATTTCAAATGACCTTTCCACTTCAACCCACCTGTTGGTATTTTCAAACGATAACTTAAAAGACATCCAAATGTTGCTTGATGCCAGGAATTCAGCAATTTTGCAAAAAGTACAAGCACACTATGAGTTAAGTCTAATTAGGTTCATGTCACTGTTACCTCCGGGACTTATCTCTGTTACTTGAGGTTACATTACTGTGACAGGTTTATTGCACTCCCGGAGGGCACACATAGCAACTATGCCCACCCCTTCCCTTTGATGCCCATTCACAGAAGCCTTTATATTTTGTGAATATATTCACATAATACAAAGGCTTCTATGAATGGGCAGAAGGATGGAAGGGGTGGGCATAGCAGTTTAAGTGACTCTGCTCTTAAAGGAATTGAGACCACAGTGAGCAGCTAGGAGCTCTGGAAGTTATCTTCCTGGAGCACAATAAACCTGTTAGATGTGAATAATAAAGATACGCCTTTGAGGCAGACACCTCATTAGACTTAGCTCATGGTAGGCCTGAAGTTTTTACAAAGTAGTTGATTTCCTGGCATTTAGCTTTAGGACTCCTCCATCCAACTTTTCAGCTTACCACATTGAGATTGCTTGGGTGATAATAAGGACCCTCCTGTTCAGAAACCAGTTTGAAAACGACTAATAATTGGTAGAAAACAGATGTTAGAGATCTTCAAAAATGTTTTGCTAAAACCCTTGCAATCCCTTGTGGCAAACCTGAAGCTCTTTAGAACTTGTTGGGCGGCCCTTGACTCAATGCAGTCAGTTGTGGGAGGCTGCAATAGCAGTGCTCTCTAAGACCCCATACACACTATTAGATTCTCTGCAGATTTTTGTCTTAAGATTTACCAAAACCATATAATATCAGGTAAAACCTTAAGAGTTTCAATTTGTATGCAGTCAGGCAGGCCCTTGTACTGCATAGTTTTGGTAAATCTGAAGACAAAAATCTGCAGAAAATCTAATAGTGTGTATGGGGCTTAAGGCTGGCCATACATGGATTCCCCCCTTCCACACAACTGAGGTGGAGGGAGGTATTGTATTCTGACAGTGGGAGTTCTCCTCTGCTTGCCTGTAGCCACTGGTCAACAAAGGTTTTCCAACCTTCCTGTTTGGCAGAAGTTGATCATTAGACTGACTTCTTTTGATCGGGAATGCTCATAGATGGGAGGCAATTAAGCTGGCCCCTGCTGAACTGCCTACATTTCCATCCATCTAGGGCCAGCTTAATAGTCTCTTGTAACATGTCCCCAGGCTATTTCCAAGCCCTGAAGCATTTCCCTAGTCTACAACCACTCCTGTAGCATAGCTGCAGTCTCTGGCCATCTACTGTAATGTATTGGCAGTGTCCTGTAGCATCACATTAAAATGGGAATTACTTTGCTCCCCAATGGTGACCTCAGGGGCCACAGTTGAAGCCCCCTATACCTCGTAAGTTGACAATTGATATACATAGTTCGCCTGGCTGGAACAGTTTTTCTTTAATTAGACCAGATCTGACCTTTAAGGACACTTTCTTCAAGCAAGCAGTCATGAGCAGAAACCTTCTAGAAAAGTAATGATCAGGAATAAGTAAATGCTTTTTCGTCAGCCAGCAGTAAACTCTTGAACCAATAAGCTCTGTATGTAACCTCGGCTTTTGTAAAATTGCTTTATTAGAATTTCCCTGATTGCCTTGAGCGAAGTGAAGATTACGGCTCAAAACAACAAGCTGAGCCGGCAGCCTCATTAAAACGCCAGAGACTTTTTTTCAGCGTGTGATCACGTTCTGGGGTTATCCTAGGGAATAAGTCATGAAGAACATGTAATTACAGCTTCTAGCATCTGCAAAATGACATCAGGTTGATATGAAATCACCATATAATCCCACACCTCTGTATAAGGGTTAACACTAATGTAATGTAAGCGATGGCCCAAGACAGCGCAAAGAATTCTTATTACTGTAGTTAAAGTATAAAATCAAGATAAACATGTTTTTTTTTTTATTTAAAGAGTGGGGAAGGGTTAGAACCTCTGGCATTCTATTAATGCTGTCTGTGTCTCCTTCGGATGAATTTCCTCTTACCTTTTTCCAAACCTGACAGAGGTTCTAATACTATTCCATTCTGTCTACTACTCCACTCCCCCCCCTCTCTCAAAAAAATAGTTTTCAAAGAGCCAGTGCATACCTCCAAACTTTTTGAGATGAGAATGAGGGACACCTATTAGCAAAAGTATGTAGGTAGAGGACACGCTCCCTGACACACCCACTTAAAGGGAAATTCTACAAAAAAAAATCATTAGTTAAACCTAACAAGTGCTTTTTTACAAATGCAGGATTTAGAAATTAGAAATGGAGTCACTCTGCACATGCTCAGTTTGGTGTGTACTGCTAGAGAGTTTTTTTTTTCTTCTTGGGAGGGTGCATGTGATCAGCACTGTCCAGACAGAGTCAGGGGTCATGCAGCCTTATAGGACAGTCAGTTCAGTATGAAAACTCCTCCTTCAGGCTTTAACCAGTGCTCAGCTACACACTGATACAAGTCTCATGACTGCTACAGTTGTGCTCAAATGTTTGCATACCCTGGCAGAAATTGTGAAATCATGGCATTTATATAAAAAATATGACTAATCATGCCAAAAAACTGTCTTTTATTCAAGGATAGTGATCACATGAAGCCATTTATTATCACATAGTTTTTTGGCTCTGTTGAAATGAAAAGGATAACAGAAATCGCACAAATGGCCCTGATCAAAAGATTACATACCCTGGAATGTTTGGCCTTGGTGCAGACACAGAAGGTGGCACACACAGGTTAAAATGGCAATTAAAAGGTTAATTTCTCACATTTGTGGCTTTTTAAATCACAATTAGTGTCTGTGTATAAATAGTCAATGAGTTTGTTAGCTCTCACATGGATGCCCTAAGCAGGCTAGACACTGAGCCATGAGGAGGAAGAAAAGAACAGTCAAAAGACCTGCACAACAAAGTAATGGAACTTTATAAAGATGGAAAAGGATATAAAAAGATACCCAAAGCCTTATATATGCCAGTCAGTAATGTTTAATCCCTTATTAAGAAGTGGAAAATTTCAGGGCTCTTTTGATACCAAGCCAAGGTCAGGTATACCAAGAAAGATTTCAACCACAACTGGTAACCGCAGGAGAAAAAGAGACTGCTCTCCAAAAAGACGGTGTGGTTGTTTTCAAGGAGCACAATTCAACGACACTTGAACAAAAAAGAGCTGCATGGTTGAGCTGCCAGAAGGAAGCCTTTACTGCGCCAATGCCACTAAAAAGCCAATGAGGCATGTCAAGGTGTTGTTGGGCATATTGTAACCAGGCTTTTTTTGTGGAACTCTCAAGTATCATCATATTGTGCTCCTTAAAAACAACACCACCATTTTTTTTCCAGGGCAGCCTGTATTTCTCCTGAGGTTACCTGTGGGTTTTTCTTTGTATCCTGATCTTGATCTAACTGACCGTGGCTTGGTATCAAGAGAGCCCCAAATTTTCCACTTCTTATTAAGTGATTGAACAGTACTGACTGGCATATTCAAAGCTTTGAATATCTTTTTATATCCTTTTCCATCTTTGTAAAGTTTCATTACCTTGTTACACAGGTCTTTTGACTGTTCTTTTCTACCTCCTCATGGCTCAGTGTCTAGCCTGCTTAGTGCATCCATGTGAGAGCTAACAAACTCATTGACTATTTATACACAGACACTAATTGCAATTTAAAAAGCCACAAATGTTGGAAATTAACCTTTAATAACCATTTGAATCCGTGTGTGTGCCACCTTCTGTGTCTGTACCAAGGTCAAACATTCCAGGGTATGTAAACTTTTGATCAGGGCCATTTGGGCGATTTCTGTTATCATTATTATTTTAAAAAGGAGCCAACAAAGCGATGTGATAATAAATGGCTTCATGTGATCACTATCCTTGAATAAATGACAGTTTGGCATGATTAGTCATATTTTCAATATATATGTCAAAATATCACAATTTCTGCAAGGGTATGCAAACTTTTGAGCACAACTGTATATACGACTGATGAGAAAAGGTATTTAGCAGTTTAAATTTACTAAAACATTTGCATTTCCACGTTCTGTGTACTGTGGGAGACCAGATATAGTGAATGCAAACTCCTGGGTTTAGTAACACTTTAAGTCTTTTATAATCTGCCTTTGTTCAGTTTTTTTTTTATATACATTCATTTTATCTATGGACAATCCATATACGGAAATAACTGTAAAAGATACATATTAGGACATAAAGCTGTATATCATTATGAGCAACAACACTCTAAAAAACAAGTACAGCCTACCTGACAAAGCCACACAGTTTGGGGTTTGTCAGACCTCACTATTTAAATACTGGCCCAGCTCCTCCATTCAACTCCCTACAGCCTACATAACCTATTATGTAGCTTCCAGCTTTATAGGAGGAGCCATTCTCAACCAGGGTTCTTCCAAAGGTTGCTAGGGGTTCCTTGAGCTGTTGCTGATGGACACCACAATTTGATGGTGCCTGAATTGTTCCATGGCCAACGCCGCTGTAAAGGTTTCATTCTGCCTACTGACAACCAATGTAGAAGGCATTTTGCCATTGCCCCCAGATGAATTTATTTCAGTAAGGGTTCCCCAAGACCTGAAAATTATTTTTGGATTTTCTCTGGGGTATTAAGGTTGAAAACGGATGATATAGAGTGTCAACTGAGTGACAGCTCTGAGTCTGCTGGAGCTTCTAGCATCCAAGATGTGGATGCCCAGCAACAGTCTCAGGACCTTTGGAAGTCTACACAAGGGAGGCTTCTATTGCTAAATAATAGGCATAAAATAAGTTAAATGCACATATAATCATACGGCAAGATTGTTGTTGAAATGAACAAGGTCTCCAACTGCTTTGGTAATGCTGAAATGTTTTTGGTCCTGTCAGTAACACTTATTTAAATCTAATTGACTACAGCACTCAAAGCAGGCAAATAACATTATGGCATTTCCAATATTAGCCACGTAGCAATTTGCATAGAGGGTTATTAATGATGTTGGCCACCCAGTGCGACACATATTGTGACTGTCCTGTTAGATAAGAAAGCGGGAGTTGTTTTAAGGCCTCCAAATATGGCCAGTATGACCGTCATTCTGGTGTTTTTAAATTAAGACATTAATCTGTTTAGTTCTTTGAAAAATGAGACGTCAACCATGAAGTGCTGTGTGTGTGTGTTGGGGTGGGGTGGGGGGTGGGGGGGTAACATTTTTTAATAAACAATTTTTATTAGATCTATTTAGATCCATTGACATTCTAGGCAGCTAGTCTGAACCTCACTTAATAAAACTGAGCAGGAGTTTTATAAATATATATTTCTGGATATTCTTTTAGTATTTACACGTTGGAGATTTTGTCTTACTCGGGAGGCACGAAGAGATGGAGAATGCAGACAGAAAACTATGGATGTCTGCCAATTTATGCATAAAGCAGAGTAGAAACTAAAAGAATCAATTATCTGAGAGACCCTTGAGAGAGCTGGACCTGAATTTTCAAGATAGAGCAATAACTCGACAGAGAGTCCGGCGGTTACAACAAATGGGCCAACGAGCAGCCCCTGAACAGCTGGGCCTGACTGAATTTTGATTACTGGAGCCTTAATTAATATTGCAAAGAGAGATGCCTCCATTTAAACTGGTACTGCGGACAAACCGCTAAATACACAGGTGAAATGTATATGTGTTTCTTTATTACCAGTCAAAGGTTTTGGAATTTTGGCCAACTGTTCTTGTGATACACAGACCTCTGCGAGTCAGTACATTCACTCTACTTATTTGCATGGTAGGTCAGCTCCCTGCTCACAAGACAGAGGCAATAACGCTCATTCACTGTCCAACGAGAAGGCTGGAGGTGGATAGATGACCAAGGAAACAGAATTGTTCAACCAGTTACATCAGTGGTCTCCAAACTGTGGCCCAGGGGCTAGATATGGCCCTTTGCTTGACTTTATTCGGCCCTTGAGGCACTATTCTATCCACTGACACCAACAATGGGGCCTAATTCCTGTTGCTGACACCAACAATGGGACACTATTCCTCCCACTTATACCATCAAAAGGGCACGATTCCTCCCACTGACACCAACAAAGGGGCACTATTCCTCCCATTGAAACCAACCATAGGGTAGAATTCCTTCTATTGACACCAATGATGAGGCACTATAGCTCAAATGATACCAGCAATGGGGCACTGTTCTTTCTACTTATACCAATGATGGGACACTGACACCAAAGATAAGGCATTGTTTACTCCCACTGTCCTTAGTACGGCCCTCCTTAAGTCTGAAAAGACAGTAAACTGGCCCTTTGTTTTGAAAGTTTGGAGACCCCTGAGTTAGATGAACTGCTTAATTAGGAACCACATGTGTCACCTGACTGTGCAATGTGAAAATGTGTAGTATGTAAATCCAAAAGAGAACATTACAAATCCTATGGCAAGTAATCTATATAATATAGATATTGTAATTGCATATTTGGTTGTCTGTCTGGATTGTATGTTTCTAAAAAATGTTGTTGTGGCAGGCCCAACAGGGACAGAGGCTTTTGGAGGGGACTGCAGGCTAGCCTCTTGCCTACTGACTATGGGCCCTGGCATTTGAGGGGGCTATATTCTTTGGGAGATGTGTGCCTCAGGGATCTTTGGAGTAGTTTTACTTTGGATTCAAGTCCATGTCTCTCCGAAACACACAGATTCTGAGAACTGGAGGAACCAAATACAGGTTTGGGGACTCCGTTATATTGGGAGAAAGCCCAAACCAGCATTGACTGCTTCAACCCTCTCAGACTCAGACTCAAAGCAGATGATTATAATCAACTCAATACAATCCGATGCTGGGGTCTCCTGCTGTAATCTGTTTATTAAGGTGTAATGTGTTTACTGTTAAGTGTCTTTCTTCCATTGTGTGCCTCCTAGGTGTGAATTCCCATTATTAATTGAGTCACCTATTGTTTCTGTCTGTTTGTTAATCCTACATGATGTGATTAGTCTTGTGGCAACTTTAGCTCGTTACATGACCATTGTGGGATGTTTACCCCAATGTGCAATATTTGTTTTTATTGTTCATGTGATGACTGCCCCTATTTTTGAAGTGTATAAAACTTCAAAAAATGTATTTCTGTTCAATAAAGTAATTCTTTGGCTTTTACCTCAACATTTTGTCTGTGTACGATGCTTGGGATAAAGGGCTGGTAAAATTAGCTCTCAGTCTGCTGCAAGGGTTTTGAGGGCAGGAGGAACGATTTGGCAGAGGCACCCAAGTGGGGTGCCGGGCGGTCCATCACAGTTGTTTTTAAAAATAAAGAATAAAGTAGTTTACCAAAAACTGAGGGAGTCAAACAAGACCATACTAGTAAAAAATGAATACCCAAGGAAATCAAATGCATTAGTGGCCTCATGAGAGAGGATAAATAACTTTCCTTTATTGGCATTATCTACACTATATGGAAAGGTAAGTGGACACCTTGCCAAAATATTAAGCTTAGGTGTTTTCAGGTAGGGTACGGTTAATGCTACAATATATAGATTGGGTGGATGAAGGTAGTAATAACAGACTGCAGTCATCAAGAAGATATTGTACAGGGTTGAGAGTACAGAACATGTTTGAAGGGCTGTTCTTTTACATTTTAATTAGCTGTGAAGTAATACGTTTAACATCAATTTTTATATACTACAATGGAAGGACCATCTACGTGATTTTTTATTTGCTCAAACCATAATAGTACCTAAGGACCTCCATTTCTGTTTTAAGTGCCTCAACAACTTGACAAACATAACACAGTGTTCTTCACTGATTGAAATCACTTCAACTGATAAAAAAGAGAGCAAAAGTCACTGAAGCAATTGAGATGTTCCATCTGGTGACTTGATGCCCAAACAAAAACTTTTGTGAAGAGACTTGCATTTTTCTGACTACTACATTTAAAGTAATTCTGTCTAAATAAAGAATAATTTCAGTTTGGCATTTTTAGATTGTAAAAAAATTATTTCATGTTTCAGGCTCAGCCAGGCAAATTTGTTGAAGACTGTTGGCTGTATTTATTGATTAGCCAGTGTGAGAAAGTTTGGTCATCATTTATTTTACTTTTTCTTCCTCTCTGAGGTCCCTTGAAGATCCCTATAAAGTTGTTTATGGATGGCAGCATGGAAATGGAACCTCTGGTGTTCTAAAAGTGAACCTGTAGCATCCTGGTTCCTCCCACAAAATTCGATTGAACAGTTGACTTTTGTCTAGCTCGGTGGTGTAGACAAAGACACATGGGAGCTTTATTTTACTTTTTCTTCCTCTCTGAAGTCCCTTGAAGAACCTAGTAAAGTTGTTTATGGACTGTGCCATGGAAACAGGCCCTTTGGTGTTCTAAAAGTGAACCTGTAGCATCTTGGCTCCTTCCACAAAATTCGATTGAACAGTTGACTTTTGTCTAGCTCGGTGGTGTAGACAGAGACACATGGGAGCTTTATGTTACGTTTTCTTCCTCTCTGAGGTCCCTCAAAGATCCTGGTAAAGTTTTGTATGGACTGTGTCATGGAAATGGGGCCTCTGGTGTTCTAAAAGTGAACCCGTAGCACCCACAGCTCAAATTTCAGCTAATTCAGCAAGAGTTGGCCAAAATTTGAGCCCTCTATGGAACCCTTTACCCCAATATATACAGACTAAACAGCGCTGCTACATTCAAATGCTGACTTTCTGCCAAAAGTCAGCATCTAAGCCTTCTTCTCTTGGCTGCTGATAGTGACACATGACTCACAGGAATGGCACAGTGGTTTTTGGCATGCCGATTGTCAATACAAGCCTGGTTTCACCTATTTTATGCTGTATACAATGCCCAGTGGGGTGGTAACTGGGTTTCTGAGGACATACTGTATGTTTTTGTTCACAGATTATGAATTATTTATTAGATGAATAGTTCATATTTGGTAGCAGTTCCCGAAACCAAGAAAGGCACTTTCTGAACTCTCTAAGCCAACTCAGAGCTCTGGAAACTTTTTTTTTGCCTGGAGTTGGGCTTTAGGCTATAGGCAAGCACCTTTTATTTGGAGGATACTACAGGTGTTGCTTATGGTTGAAGATGAGTGGTTAGATATGATCATTTTAATAGTTACCCCATGTAAAATCATTGACCTGTTTTTCCAGAGTTCTTCTTTAAAGCTATGTCTCAGGCAGATATTAAAACTACAATTCTAACCTAGGTATGTATTAATGTGAAAATTGTTTAAGGCTCATTTACATGTGTGCGGTGCGTTAATGCACATGCTTTAATGCACATTATGTCACACATTAACGTGAGTTGCATTAAGGCAGCCCATTGAAAATCAATCGGTTTCCAGTGCACAAAAACATCACAATTATCATACAGATCACACGTCATGTTGCCATATGTTGCAAAGCAGTACAATGGGATGCTATTCAAAATAACGGAACTGCAATGTGTCAACACATGTAACGTGTGTTGCGGTAATGCGCGTGTTGACACAACATACGGATATAAATTGGCCCTAGATGTATATTTATTAAACATAGATAGTAAAAGCACATGGATCATTTCTTTATTTTAGCTTCCTCTTACTCCTTGAGAGCTACAGGATGCCTCCTCACTTCCTGTCCTGGTGACATTGAAGGGGTATCCCCTAAAAAAGCCACAAACAACAATAAATGCCTGGCAGAGGTTGTATCCCTTCACTACTATAGTAATAAAATAAACCAAAAGGTTGCTGACCCATTTTAATGTAATGTGTATTAAACCATTTGCCTACCGCCTAACTGTAAATATAGGTTCTTACTTTGACCTTAAATACTGGGGTTATGGCAGCAGTTAGCTGCCATAACCCCAGTATCTTTATTTATGGTCGGGTTTCATATAAAAGTGGTCCCCGCGGCGGATTGGCCGCAAGATCACTTTATAGGCAGCGGGAGAGGTGCCCCCTCCCACCGCTTCCTGGTCATCTCCGAGCTTACCAAAGCCATCGGTAAGCCGGAGCTGATCCAATCTATTGCATGCCTGGGCAGGAAGCTGAGTGAGGGCAAGAGAGCCCCCACTCAGCACTATGCCCTTGGAGGACCCGAGCGACGTCTGACGTCACTTTCTCCTTTCGGGCTTAAAGGGATTTTATTTTTTTTAAAGTCAAAATTACATTTTTTTTAAAATTTTATTTTGCTTTTAAAGGTAAATGAGAGATTTGGGGTCTTTTACCCCACATCCCTCAATAAAGAGGACCCATCATGCTTATTTGTATTACAAGGGATGTTTACATTTCTTGTAATAGGAATAAAAGTGATCCAAAAAAAAATTTAAAAAGGGACAGTTGACATGGAAATTTATAGATAGGCAACTCCTATCCTCATATTGATTAGTGATTCCAAATTATTAATAACTACTGCAGTAGGGAACAGACGCAAAAGATACACTCTGCATCTTTCCAAATACCTGTTCCCTACTGCAGTAGTTATTAATAATTTGGAACCACTTGAAGGGCCAAAAAAGAGAGGAGACTGTAAAGAAAATTTGTAAGTTCTGTATATAATTGTATTCTATTTTGTATGTATTGCACACTGCACTCACTGTGCACACAGCACTAATAATCTTTTCATTACATGTTTGCATTCTTTTGAGTCTTGATTAGAATTAGTCTGCCTATGTTACGCCCCTTGTTACTATAAATGTTAGGAGTTGCCTATCTATAAATTTCCATGTCACAGTATAAAAATAAGAAATGTTTTTTTTTATATATATATAAATAAGAAATCCCTCTGACCTCGCACGTAGAAGCAAACGCATAAGTAAACAGTGTTTAAACCGCACATGTGAAGTATCATCGCGATCATTAGAGCAAGAGAAATAATTCTAGCACAAGACCTCCTTTGTAACTCTAAACAGGTAACCTGTGAAAAAATGTAAAGCGTCTCCTAGGGAGATTTTTAAGTACTGTAGTTTGCCGCCATTCCACGAGTGTGCGCAATTTTAAAGCATGTCATGTTAGGTATCTATTTACTTGGCGTAACATCAACTTATACATTACACAAAAAAAATGGGCTAACTTTACTGTTTTGTTTTTTAATTCATTAAAATGTTTGTTTTTTTTTCAAAAAAGTGAAAGACCGCTGCACAAATACAGTGCGACATAAAGTATTGCAACGACCACCATTTTATTCTCTAGGGTCTCTGCTGAAATATATATATATATATATATATATATATATATATATATATAAAATGTTTGGGGGTTCTAAGTAATTTTCTAGCAAAAAATACAGATTTTTACTTATAAACAACAAAATGTCAGAAAAAGCCAGGGTCAGCAAGTGGTTAAGGTACATTTTTGGGTGTATGGATCACAAGACTGGCTGAAGAGAATCCTAAATCATTTTGCAGGTAAAATAGCTCACAAATTTGTGTTGGCGGCTTGCTCGGTTTTCCACTTTAAGACTAGCTAGGATGCGTCTTACTAAAAGTGAGTAACATATGTAGACAAGTTACACAAACAGTGCTGACAGCCCAGTATTTCTGAGAAGAGAAAAGCTCCAACGTTAGCACAATTACAGGCGCACATATGCTTGGGCAAATTGTATTTAGACTCTACAGCTGTGCTAATTCTCTTAATTTAATTCCTTTATTAGATTACTTGTTTTATATTTAAACTTAAGCTGGTGTGATGAAAAAGATGAGGTTGACAATTCCTAAAGGGGCTATTAAAGCAAATATAAATGAGCCACAGAAGTTTACCCTGCAGCAAAACGGGGTTTATGATTACTCCAATTTAAAGCAAACCTCAAGTCTATAGGTATAGAAACAGCCTTGCTAGGATGGGTTGAAATAGTCAGCTGTCCTGGAGAAGATGCTGCATCAGATTCCCTCCGGTGCTGCTCACCTAACCAAACATCTGATTTTCTTATTAACATCTGGTTATGTGATCTCTGTTATAGAGGAGGATCAGAAGGAGGGAAGATTGGTTGTTTCTCCCTTTTCATCAGACTCCATGTAGCCAAAGGCCTAAGCTTTTTATGGTCAGCACTGGGGTGAGCCTGGAGCAGTATTTTCTCTAGGATAAATAGTTCATCTGTTCTATTACTGTAAGTATACACTCACCGGTCACTTTATTAGGTACACCTGTTCAATTGCTTGGTAACACAAACTGCTAATCAGCCAATCATATGGCAGTAACTCAATGCATTCAGGCATCTAGACGTGGTGAAGATGACTTGCTGAAGTTCCAACCGAGCATCAGAATGGGGAAGAAAGGGAATTTAAGTGACTCTGAACGTGTCATGGTTATTGAAGCCAGACAGGCTGGTCTGAGTATTTCAAAAACTGCTGATCTACTGGGATTTTCACGCACAACCATCTCTCGGGTTTACAGAGAATGGTCCAAAAAAGAGAAAATATGCAGTGAGCGGCGGTTGTGTGGATGAAAATGCCTGGTTGATGTCAGAGGTCAGATGAGAATGGGCAGACTGGTTCCAGAAGATAGAAAGGCAACAGTAACTCAAATAACCACTCGCTACACCCAAGGTATGCAGAATACCATCTCTGAACGCACAACACATCGAACCTTGAAGCAGATAGTCTACAGCAGTGTGAAGACTACACCGGGTGACACTCCTGTCAGCTAAGAACAGGAAACTGAGGCTACAATTCACACAGGCTCATCAAAATTGGACAATAGAGAATTGGAAAAACATTGCCTGGTCTGATGAGTCTCAATTTCAGCTGTGACATTCAGATGTTCGGGTCAGAATTTGGAGTAAACAACATGAAAGCATGGATCCAACCTGCCTTGTATCAATGGTTCAGGCTGGTGGTGGTGTAAAAAAGGGATATAGAACATATTTTATCCAGAGGTATTGATTTGAAAAAACTCAACATGTAATGTATCTTTCACAATGCGCCCATAATAAGGAGTGTGAGGAATAGTTTTGCCAGGTAAACAGAAGGACATATTTTAGGCTGATCAGTGGGTAAATATTCGGAAAAGAACAGAATTTGAAAAGAAAACAAAAATACTCCATGCTGTGAAAGCTAACTTATCATAGAGCTTCAAAAAATTCAAAGCCAGGATAATGATTAGGAGAAGACATCATAATATGCTTGGACTTACTTCTAATTGGTCCCCTCGCTTCCTGCAAAGAGCCACTAGAGAGCCTGAAAACTTGATACCAATTCTGACTTACTGGACGCTTACACATGCTTTTTGCCCCTACTTGGGAAGGGGTACAGTCTTCTCTTAAAGATAAGTTTAGGTTTTTAGGGCTCTAGCAGCCACCTTTGGGAGGATAAGGTGACCAATTAAAAGTATGCTGGAGCACCCTATGGTGCCTACAAGTTTTTCTTTGAATTGTGTTGTTGACTCCAAGACAAAAATTACAACTCCTCTTCTGTGCAACTCCTGTGATAATATCCCCCCCCCCCCCATCCCCACTGTTTTTGTTTCCACTAAAAAAAAAAAAAGCTGGACTCGGGAGCGCGCCCGCAAGGTAACCCCCTCGGGACATCGCTTCTCCTAGGGGGTTATCTGATGTGGGGAGGAGCCGCGAGAGCCGCCGGGGGACACCAGAAGACCAGGTTCAGGGCCACTCTGTGCAAAACGAGCTGCACAGTGAAGGTAAGTATGATATGTTTGTTATTTAAAAAAAAAAAAAAAACAAACCCTTACAATCACTTTTATTTAGTCGACTAAAATATTTTAGTCAACAAAATTAACACTGGGTCGAAGGTCAGGGCCAGTATTTTTTTGGACAGGATTTTTTTTTTTTTTTTTAATTAGTCTCAGTTTTGGTCTGTTTTAGGGAGGATAAAAAATAAAAAAAGCAGAATGCGCACGATTGTTTCTGGGCTGTACTATTGGAACAAACAACAACAAACATACACAGGAGAATTTATTTTGTGTTGTTCTTTGGTGGTAGGTTATGGTAGTAGCAAGAAATATGCCTTTACATTTTAAAAAAACTTATTTATCGGCGAATAACACGCACATTCATTTTAAGAGGGAAGTTTCGGGAAAAAAACTTAAATTTTAAATAAGGAACTTTGAAGCAAAATAAGGGTCAGTGCCCATCTGCAGCCCCACTATTGCCTTCAATGCAGCCTGATCAATGCCCATCTGCAGCCTCACCAGTCCACATCAATGCAGCCTCACCATTGCCATCAGTGTAGCCTGATCGATGCCCATCTGCGGCCTAGAGGGGACAGGAAGGGGGGCGGGACGAGCGCCGACAGATTACATATAGTGAGAATCTCCTATGATAGACAGAACAGTGGTCCAATGGCGGCCCAGGAGACGGGACTTCCTATTACAGAGGCCACCAAGTAAACAGGAGATTCTCACTGTATGTAATCTGTCGGCGCTCGTCCCGCCCCCCTCCCCTCCGAGGCAGCTACAATTGAAGTTTTGGCGTATAACACGCACACGCTATTTGCACCCGATTTTCATGGTGAAAAAGTGCTTGTTATACGCCAATAAATACAGTATTTTTTTTTACTATTGGTTAAAAAAAAAAGAAAAAAACACAAGTAAAAAACCTCGGTATAATCCACCTGGATGCACAAAGTAGTTGTGACGACTTGTACAGTTTTACTAACGCATGTCCAAGTTGCAAAATTATGCTTAGGCATTTAGATGTATTTTACCCTTAGACACGAAGGGGTTGACCTTTGACTGGCCACCTAACAAATGTGTGGCAGAAAAGAGGGTGAGCTTTACACCCACATGTTCAACATGCTGTGAGTACAGAGATCAAGCTGTCATAAGTACCTCCGGGTCTCTTGTAACAATCAGGTACCTGTAGGACTGGCACTGGATCATATAACCATATGACGGTGGTCACGTTATTGAGAAGAGCCCCCTACCCCTCCTCAAGGTGTAAGAGCCAAGTTAAAGGGGGATAGCCAGGAAAGGGTTAAAATGGTGATTTCCTATAATCGTCAGCTCCATCTAGTGGTCATAATGCATTATTTCTCCTGATTGATCTATTTTAGGAAAAACACCACATTGTGGAGCGGACAAGCATCGGAAATCAATGTGTTAAACAGAATACAGTTAGAATTTCAAAAAAGGGCTTGGTGAATGCTTGAGACAGGAGGCGATCTGCCGTACCCATCTCAAATGTTATTGCTCTAGAAGTCTGTGTATTGTATGACGGCTTCAGATGCCTAATTGAACGGCCCTGCTCTGCTGCTCTGGACCAGCTGTGACATTTCAGCATCCATCAGACGCTGTGCTGCACACAATGGAAAGCTTGCCCACTGACGATGCACTTTTGTCGGTGCCAGTCCGAGGAAAGGTGACACTGTGTCTGCCCGATCCTGCCCAGACTGCACTTTCTCCCAAAGCTGCTGATCACAATGAAGATTGGGAGATAAGTAGAAGTATCGGAGCTGACACTGCCAAGAGAGAGGCTGACAGCAGAGACACATCGCCGCGCACATCACTGACAGCTGAAGACCTGGAAGGAAAATTAAGTCTAACAGATACAGCAAGAAGATGTTTTTACAATGAGGAGTTCCCGAAAATCATTAAATGCAAAGAACAAACATTCGCCCTTATGTCCTTGGAATGGAAGAGCAAGGGACATGAAGGCCAGATCCTTGTGCCCATCACAAAATATGTCAGAATCTGGTGGAGGTGGATGAGGCATGGGTGGTTCATTTACTAAAGGCAAATAAGTTGCTGACTTTGCAAAGGAAGTTGCATTTTGCAAGGGAACTTTCTCCAGAGCTTTGCCCCATAAACCCCATAGGCTTTACTGCATGTCTCAGCAATGTCTAATAACATCCAGACTTCACTGACAACATGGTTCAAAGAAGTGCAATAATTATTTAAAAATAGTTCTTGCAGACCCTGGCTCTGTACAGAGTATTGCACAGCCAGGCACACTGAATTTTCACAGGCACACTTGAGTCTAGTGCATGTTTTTGTATTTTATTGAGGGGATAAAACTTAGATGGGGAGAAGGGGTATTATGGGATGCCCACTTGATTTTAAACAACTTCAGGGACAACTCCCAGTATATACTGGGGGTTAGTTACTAAAGCTGGAGAGTGCAAAATCTGGTGCAACTCTGCAAAGAAATCAATAAGCTTCCAGGTTTTATTGCCAAAGCTTAATTGAACAAGCTGAAGTTAGAAACTGACTGGCTACCATGCACAACTGCAGCAGATTCTGAGTGCACTAGTTTTAGTAAATCCACCCCACAGTCCTTTATACAGCTCCTTTCCTTCCTCCAGCAGTTCACTTGCTTGCAGAATCACCAGTAGTGTCTCTCTGTAGAAATCTGTAGCAACGGCCCATTACAGGCAGGGACTCGCAGCCTCTATACTTGTGAAATGTAGAGTGACACCACTAACACATTTACTGCACTTCCTTCTGTGGTCACTGATTCCAGCACCACCTCTTCAGGCCCTCTTGGCTACTTCTCCACAGTTCTCCTGACTGACGCTCACTAGTCTTCCCAGACTGACGCTCACCAGTCTTCCCAGACTGACGCTCACCAGTCCTTCCAGACTGACAATTAGGAGATCTCACTGATTCCGGCACCGCCTCTTCAGGCCCTGCCAGCCCTCCTGGCTACTTCTCCACAGTTCTCCTGACTGACGCTCCCCAGTTCTCCCAGTCTGATGCTCCCCAGTTTTCCCAGTCTGATGCTCCCCAGTTCTCCCAGTCTGACGCTCCCCAGTTCTCCCAGACTGACGCTCCCCAGTTCTCCCAGACTGACGCTCCCCAGTTCTCCCAGACTGACGCTCCCCAGTTCTCCCAGACTGACTCTCCCCAGTTCTCCCAGACTGACGCTCCCCAGTTCTCCCAGACTGACGCTCCCCAGTTCTCCCAGACTGACGCTCCCCAGTTCTCCCAGACTGACGCTCCCCAGTCCTTCCAGACTGACGCTCCCCAGTCCTTCCAGACTGACGCTCACCAGTCCTCCCTGACTGACGCTCACCAGTCCTCCCAGACTGACGCTCCCCAGTTCTCCCAGACTGACGCTCCCCAGTCCTTCCAGACTGACGCTCCCCAGTTCTCCCAGACTGACGCTCCCCAGTCCTTCCAGACTGATGCTCACCAGTCCTCCCTGACTGACGCTCACCAGTCCTCCCAGACTGACGCTCACCAGTCCTCCCAGACTGACGCTCACCAGTCCTCCCAGACTGACGCTCACCAGTCCTCCCAGACTGACGCTCACCAGTCCTCCCAGACTGACGCTCACCAGTCCTCCCAGACTGACGCTTAGGAGATCTCCCGGACATACTGACTCTCACTCTTACTGTCCTCACACTTGCTCCCATGTATCCAGGCAAGAATTCCTCTGTGTGTTGTAGAGGGTCCCTCCAGCACCTGAGCCCCAGGCCCGAGGTCACCCCCTCCTCTCAAGGGCCACGGACAAACACCTCAGCACTCCATCTCCATCTTCCACCCGACTGCCCTTGTTGGCATGAATCAGGAGTATTTAAGAGGTGCAAGCCCACTTTGTTGGGGATTGGCTGGGGCCCTCATCAATACTCCAAATAGCGCCTCCTAGACTCCACCCTCTACTTCTAGAAGCCTCTTTAAGGTTCCATAGAGCAGGGGGAGTTAACAGAGATGCTGCTTGTTGAGTCATCCAGGCTCCCTGATTCACTCAGCCCTGACCCAGATTTAACCCAGGCCTGGCTCTCAGCCAAGCTAAATTTACCTACACTAACAACTATGTACACTAGCAGACTAGAGGGTGATACAAGTGCAATCAGCAGCCTGGAGTGGCCACACTGGACTCCATCGTCAGTGTACGGTCAGCACCCAGCGTCATTGGTTGTTATAGTGCAGGTGCCCACAGGCATCCTAGGAAGCAGTGATGCTGTGTGGTCATCAGCTTCCTAGCAACCAAGAATGCTGTGCATCCACCAATGTCTTACCAACCAATAATTTTGTGCGGCCATCAGCATCCTAGCAGCCAATGATGTTGTCCAGCCCCCAGCTTCCTAGCAACCAATGATGCTGTGTGACTGACTGCCAAAGCCCTAGCAACCAAAGATGCTGTGCAGCAACCAGCATCCTAGAAACCTAGTATGCCACATATGTAAAACACAAGGCCTGCGGATCAAATGTATGTGGCTCATTAGGCCTTGTCATGCGGCCCTCACACACAGTTTTGCAGCTGGAATGTGGCAGACCCTCATTCCGCCACTTCTGGCTTTCACCCTCCGCTCCCACTCCCTGCTGTCACTAGTAAACATAGAAGCCCTCTGTGTTTACAAGGGACAGCTGTGCTCTCAGCAGTTCCCGCAACAAACCAATCCCTGCATGCACTCATGGTGGGTCATGGTGGGGACAGATCTTCAGAATCTGAGAGACAGGAAGGTACTAGAGCCGGGACAGGTAGCACACCCCTAAACCCTGCATTCTGTATGTAGTGCACCACTGAAGTCTGCATTCTGTATGTACAGTTCCTCCTGAACCCTGCTTTCTGAGCATAGGACACCCCTGGATTAGCACTCTGTATAAAGTGCACCCCTCAACCCTGCTCTCTGTACATAATGCATCCCTGAAGCCTGCACTCTGTACATAACTCACTCCTGAACTCTGCACTCTGTATGTGGCACACTCCTGAACCCTGCACTCTGTATGTGGCACACCCTTGAACTCTGTACATAGCGCACTCCTGAACTCTGCTCTCTATACATAGCGCACTCCTGAAATCTGCACTCTGTACATAGCGCACTCCTGAACTCTGCACTCTGTACGCCGCATACTCCTGAACCCTGCACTCTGTATTTACCATTCTTCTAAACCCTGCACTCTGTATGTAGCAGCGCACCTCTAAACCAAGAACTCTGTACATAGTGCACCCCAGATACAACAAGCACTTTGAGGGCAACCATACTGCTAATGTAGCCCTCGATGTAATGGAGTTTGACATCCTTGTTTTATGCTATGCTGCCATCCCTAGCACAGCCCTGGAAAGCATGGTTAATGATGTCACTTCTTGCTAGAAGGCAACCAACTTTGGACACCTGCAGAACATGTAGATAAGATCCTGGTTAGTGTCTGTGGGATAACAATACATGCTTAAGGGGGTCCAATACACTTTGTGTAACAAGAATAACTGCATAAGCCTCAGGGAGGGGGTGTATTGACATTTGAAGAACCCTTTGTAATGCATCAAGGCACTGCTCATCCATCAGGGGTAAAATAATACTTCTTTAAAAGGCAACTACTCTTCAAACTAAAACACTTGGAATAGTGGAGCAAAAGTGCTTGTAGAGCTTAGATTATGTCCCTGGATAGGTGCACACTGTTTAATATAAGTATTAGTGTAATCTATGTTCTGACTAGAGCTCCCTTATCTACAGTGGGGACGGAAATTTTTCACTCTTTGTTATATTGCAGCCATTTGCTAAAATCATTTAAGTTCATTTTTTTCCTTATTAATGTACACACAGCACCCCATATTGACAGAAACACACAGAATTGTTGACATTTTTTATTTATTAAAAAAGAAAAACTGAAATATCACATGGTCCTAAGTATTCAGACCCTTTGCTGTGACACTCATATATTTAACTCAGGTGCTGTTCATTTCTTCTGATCATCCTTGAGATGGTTCTACACCTTCATTTGAGTCCAGCTGTGTTTGATTATACTGATTGGACTTGATTAGGAAAGCCACACACCTGTCTATATAAGACCTTACAGCTCACAGTGCATGTCAGAGCAAATGAGAATCATGAGGTCAAAGGAACTGCCTGAAGAGCTCAGAGACAGAATTGTGGCAAGGCACAGATCTGGCCAAGGTTACAAAAAAATTTCTGCTGCACTTAAGGTTCCTAAGAGCACAGTGGCCTCCATAATCCTTAAATGGAAGATGTTTGGGACGACCAGAACCCTTTCTAGAGCTGGCCGTCCGGCCAAACTGAGCTGTCGGGGGAGAAGAGCCTTGGTGAGAAAGGTAAAGGAGAACCCAAAGATCACTGTGGCTGAGCTCCAGAGATGCAGTCAGGAGATGGGAGAAAGTTGTAGAGAGTCAACCATCACTGCAGCCCTCCACCAGTCGGGGCTTTATGGCAGAGTGGCCCAACGAAAGCCTCTCCTCTGTGCAAGACACATGAAAGCCCGCATGGAGTTTGCTAAAAAAACACCGGAAGGACTCCAAGATGGTGAGAAATAAGATTCTCTGGTCTGATGAGACCAAGATAGAACTTTTTGGCCTTAATTCTAAGTGGTGTTTGTGGTGAAAACCAGGCACTGCTCATCACCTGTCCAATATAGTCCCAACAGTGAAGCATGGTGGTGGCAGCATCATGCTGTGGGGGTGTTTTTCAGCTGCAGGGACAGGACGACTGGTTGTAATCGAGGGAAAGATGAATGCGGCCAAGTTCAGGAATATCCTGGACGAAAACCTTCTCTAGAGTGCTCAGGACCTCAGACTGGGCCGAAGGTATACCTTCCAACAAGACAATGACCCTAAGCACACAGCTAAAATAACAAAGGAGTGGCTTCACAACAACTCCGTGACTGTTCTTGAATGGCCCAGCCAGAGCCCTGACTTAAACCCAATTGAGCATCTCTGGAGAGACCTAAAAATGGCTGTCCACCAACGTTTACCATCCAACCTGACAGAACTGGAGAGGATCTGCAAGGAGGAATGGCAGAGGATCCCCAAATCCAGGTGTGAAAAACTTGTTGCATCTTTCCCAAAAAAACTCATGGCTGTATTAGATCAAAAGGGGCTTCTACTAAATACTGAGCAAAGGGTCTGAATACTTAGGACCATGTGATATTTCAGTTTTTCTTTTTTAATAAATCTGCAAAAATGTCAACAATTCTGTGTTTTTCTGTCAATATGGGGTGCTGTGTATACATTAATGAGGAAAAAAAATGAACTTAAAGGATTTTAGCAAATGGCTGCAATATAACAAAGAGTGAAAAATTTAAGGGGGTCTAAATACTTTCTGTCCCCACTGTATTACCAGCCACTAACAGATGGTGGAAGAAATCATCCCCAATCATCCTTTTTAGAATTATTGGTTTTACAGAGCTTGGAGTGGAATACTCCTTTATGAAGCAAAGGCACTAGATTTAAATTATCTATAGAGAGAAAAATATAGGGGTTGATTTACTAAAGAGAAATCCACTCTGCACTACAAGTGCACTTGAAAGTGCAATCGCTGTAGATCGCTGTAGATCTAAGGGGAAGCTCTAAAATTAGGGGAAGCTCTGCTGATTTTATCAACCAATCATGTGCAAGCAAAAGTGCTGTTTTTTATTTTCCTTGCATGTCCCCCTCAGATCCACAGCGACTGCACTTCCAAGTGAACTTGTAGTGCAACGTGGATTTGCCTTTCGTAAATAACCCCATAGAGACTGCCGACACTGACTGCATATCAGAAATTCAGACTCCACTTGCAGCATACTTGTTCCAGGACAGTGACTTAGAATGCACAGAAGATCGAAACAACCAGGCAACTAGCATTTTAAGAATTAGGTCAGTAGCAGAAGCCTTTCTCCTTTCTCTGAGTACAGGTTTCCTTTAATCTATAATGGCAAGATGGATCCTTTGTGACATAGCTGTGTCTAACTAGACATGAGAGGGGAGAACGGATTATAGCTGACAAAGCCGCGAAGCTGCTACAATTTGCATTGCGTTCAAATCCCCGTATCTAATTGGTCACAAGTTCCACCAGCCGCTCTCCAGAGACCTAAATTGGACATTTAGCTCTGCGAGACTTCTCATGTGTGTGAACATTAGGATTTCAAATTCTACAGGTGTCTGGGGAAGGAACATGAGGACAAAAAAATATCCCATCTGAAAGTCAGCTGATGTGATCAAGGATCTTCAGCTGCTTGGTGCCACCTAAGGCAGCACTTACTGCTAAATTCCAACCAAAGCTTTCTTTTTTAACCCGAGACTGATATATTGAAATAGTGCACCCTCTTTCAGGCTTTTACCATTGTTTAAGTCTCTGATGGAGAGATTTCTTACTCAATTCCTGGCATTCTGTAATTGGGACAGTAAGTTGGGGAAATTCTTGGCAACAAACGTTTAGGCACACTAGATGACCAATAGCAGTGCAGTAAAGCAACGACAACAATGGGTGGCGCCACCACAATTCAGTCCAATCTAAAGCATGTAATCACCACACCTAAACTATCATCAAGAGCAACTTCACTGACCACATATAGTGCCTGTTGCCTGATAAAGGTGCCCATCAACAATTCCAAAATGTTGCTATCTGTAGGTAATTAAAGTGGTGTTCCGGCTGAAATTATACTTTTTAAATAAAAATACCCCTATAATACACAAGCTTAATGTATTCTAGTAAAGTTAGTCTGTAAACTAAGGTCTGCTTTGTTAGTTTATAGCAGTAGTTTGTTATTTTATAAACTTACAGCAGGCTGTGGCCATCTTAAGTGTGGGCATCTGAAGCCAGACTGTATTTCTTCCTGGATCTCATCCTTGCAGATCTCGCACATGCTCAGTGCAGCACAAGCAGTGTAATAGGTTTCAGGTCAGATTTCCATAGCAACGGCAATGTCAGAGGAAGTTGCCGCCCCTTCCCAGAAGGCATTGCAAACAGGAAATGATGCGATGAGCCGCGGGCAGGGAGGAGGAAGTGAAAAATGAATACAGCAGATACACAGTAGGTGCTGAGAAAAAAAATAAAAAAATATCCAATTTGTTTACAGTGAACAGTTTAGTGAGGGATGCTGAAGAGTTGTAAAAGTGGGTGGAACTCCACTTTAAGTTGCCCTTGATGAACATCCAGGTATGCTCTTCAAGGGCTTGTAATCCTGAAACAGACACAAAGCAATAAAACATATTCTTGGAGTGGAGGAGGGCTAGAACCCCATTGAAGCGATTGCCCTCAGTTTTTAGCCCTCAGACATTCTATGTGTCAGGTTTCCCCAGGACATGGTCAGAACTGGACAGGGGTTGTAATCCCTCTTCACTCTATCCAAAATAAAGGTGTAATTGCTAAAGAAATCAGTGTAAAAGAGATCCATAACTAGGCAGGAATTAGAAGCCTCAAGAGTGATTGCTTATATTAGAGAGTCATAGTCCTAAAGTTTTCACTTTTAAAAGTCTTTTCGAGATTAGAGTAGGGAGGAGACCAACTACTTTAGCTATCAAAGAGTGAGACACCATGGATATCAGGAGTTAAAGTGATGCTAAAGCATATTTTTTCTTGTTTAAAATAAAAAAGAGGTTATACACAGCGGGATCATATCAGCAAGCCCCGGCCAATGATTCACAGCCAGGATGTGCTGATCGGCTATGTAATCTCTGTGTTTCTCATTCCTGCAAAGCAGGGATGAGAAACTGAGGGATCATTAGTAAAAAGCATCACACTTTAAGTCGTTGATCGTCGACATTAGCAGTATAAAAAATTAAAAAGAAAAAAATAATTTCAGTATATATCCCATAGCTTGTAGACACTATAATTTTCACGCAAACCAATCAATATACAATTATTGGGTTTTTTGTAATCAAAAACATGTAGCAGAAAACATTTTGGCCAAAACATTTTTTTTTTCAATTTTATTGGATAGGTTTTAAAGCAGAAAATAAAACATATCTTTTTTTTTCCTAAAATTTTCGGTCTTCAGTTTATATTGCAAAAAAGAAAAAACCCAGTGGTGATCAAATACAACTAAAAGAAAGCTCTATTTGTGTGAAAAAATTATATAAATGTTGTTTGAGTACAACGTTGCATCACCACGCAATCGCCAGCTAAATTGGCACGATTCTGAATTGCAAAAAATGGTCAGGTCATGAAGGGGGTAAAATCTTCTGGAGCTGAAGTGGTTAAAGAACACAACTCATAACCAAACAAGGCTATAGGCACTGACAAGGTAAATAGGGTCAGTCACCATTTAAATCGTATGCCAAGCTTAGGGGTTTCTCCTATTTATTCTAAAAAAAAAAGTGAAATGCTAATAGTTAAGCAATTGTTAATTTGGGCATTTTGTCTGTCTGCATTTAATAGTATAACTTAAAAACATAAAATAAAAGATCATCAAAACTGCATTTTTTACTAAAAAAACGAAAAACAAACTTGCTTATCATCTCAGATATATGACGTTAGTACCGGTATTATTATTATTATTACATAATCATAATCAGCATAACCACACACACCAAGAAGGTGATTTATTAAAGGAATTGTTCACTCTTCCTAATCTGCACCAGTATTTACCTTCATATGACATCCAGTTATATTTATTAAAGTTATTTATTTATTTTTTTAACCACTTCAATACCGGGCACTTTCCCCCCTTCCTGCCAGGACAATTTTCAGCTTTCAGCGCTGTCACACTTTGAATGACAATTGCGCGGTCATGATACACTGTACCCAAATGAAATTTTTATAATTTTCTTCCCACAAATATAGCTTTCTTTTGGTGGTATTTGATTACCACTGGGTTTTTATTTTTTGCTCAACAAAATAAAAAAGACCAACATTTTTGAGAAAAAAAAAGGTTTTTCTTTGTTTCTGTTATAAAATTTTGTTTTCTCCTTCACTAAGGGGCACTGATTAGGCGGCACTGATAAGCTGGCACTGATGAGGAGGCACTAATATGCAGCACTGATGGGCACCACTGATATGCAGCAATGATGGGCACTGATAGACGGCACTGATAGGTGGCACTGATGGGCACTGACAGGCAGCACTGATGGGAACTAATAGATTGCACTGATAGGCAGCATTGATGATGAGGTACTGACAGCCTTTACTGATGGGCACGGATTGGCATCTGTGAACGGGCACTGATTGGCACTTCGGTGGGCACTGACTTGCAGCTTATGGGCAGTGATTGGCAGATGTGGTGGACACCTCTGATGGGGGCTGAGCTGATAATCAATGCGCCGATTTTCAGCGCAGACCCCCCCCACCCCTCTGACAGGAGAGCCACCGATCAGCTCTCCCTGTCAGCGCAAACCGAGGAAAGCCGTTTATTGTCACTCCCTGGTTACACGCTGTGATCAGCTGTGATTGGTCACAGCTGATCACGTGGTAGAGACCCTCCGTCAAAGGCTCGTTACCTAGATCGGAGTTGCGGTGTGTCAGAGTGACACACCACCGATCGCCGCGCTGCGGGTGCGTGATCGCAGCTTATCCCGCTGGATGTCATATGACGTCCAGTCAGGATAACGCAACCACCGCCCGGCCGTCATTCTACTATCGACCGGGCTGGAAGTGGTTAAACAATCAATTTTTGTTTGTTTATAATGAACATCATTACAAATATTCGGTAACATAAGTTATGACTATAAAAGAATAGTCGTAATGGTATTTAAGGTTTTTTGGGGGTTTTTTTTAGTTACATTTGCACCTGATTGAATGTACACCAAGAAATTAAAATTACCTATTTCATAAGTCAACCCTAAAGAATTTCTAGAGCTGAATCCCCGATGCGTAGGTGTGAAGTGCTTACAGGGAAGAAGTCAAAGACAGGAAAACAATTTAAAGAGAAACACTGCCATCTGCTGTCAAGAATTGTTGTAGTATGTGTCACAGAAACAGCTCTATAAAATTTAGTAAGGGGTAAAAACAAATATCAGAACCTTAATTTAGTCATACACGGACCACTGGCATTATAAATGAATAGGATACTCCTGAATACTGAATTTACAATTCGCATATTACTAGAGGAAAAAGCTGTAGAGCAACATTCATAGGTCAAGTTCCCATAAAAGGTACACTAAACAGCCAAAAGCTTGGGGACGCCCGACTATGACACCTATATGAGCCCATGGACATCCCATTCTCCAGTTCCATTAGCATAGCTATAACAGACTCCAAAGGTTTTCCACAAGATTTGTTGTGTCTCTGGGAATTTGCACCCATTCAGCCAAAAGAACATCTATGAGGTTGGGTACAGATGATGTTGGATGAGAAGACCTTTTTGCAATCAGCGTTATCCCAAAGGTGTTTAGTAGGGTCGAAGTCAAGGCTCTGTACAGGAAACTCGAGTTCCTCCATACCAAACTGGTCAAAACATGTCTTTATGGAGCTGGCTTGTGCACAGGGGGGCACAGTCATACTGCAACGGAAAAGGGTCTTTCCCAAACTACTGCCATAAGGTTGCACCCATTCAGCCAAAAGAACAGTTATGAGGTTGGGTACTGATGATGTTGGATGAGAAGACCTGGCTTGCAATTGCTGTTCTAATTCATTCCAGAGATGTTCAGTAGGGTTGAATTCAGAATGCTGTGCAGGACACTCAAGTTCCTCCACACCAAAGTGGTCAAACCAAGTCTTTATGGAGTTGGCTTTGTGCACAGGGGCACAGTCATGCTGGAATTTAAAAGGGTCCTTCCCAAACCACTGCCATAAGGTTTCACCGATTCAGCCAAAACAACAACTATGAGGTTGGGCACTGATAATGTGGGATGAGACGACTTGGCTCGCAATTGGTGTTCCAATTTATCCCAAAGGTGTTCCGTAGGGTTGAATTCAGAATCCTGTGCAGGACACCCAAGTTCCTACACAGCAAACTGGTCAAACCAAGTCTTTATGGAGCTGGCTTTGTGCACAGGGGCACAGTCATCTTAGAATTTAAAAGGGTCCCTTCCTGAACCACTGCCATGAGGTTGCACCCATTCAGCCAAAACAACAACTATGAGGTTGAGCACTGATGATGTTGGATGAGACGACCTGGCTCAAAATTGGTGTTCCAATTCATCCCAAAGGTGTTCAGTAGGGTTGAATTCAGAATCCTGTGCAGGACACTCAAGTTCCTCCACACCAAACTGGTCAATCCACATCGTTATGGAGCTGGCTTTGTGCACAGGGGCACAGTCATGCTGGAACAAAAATAGGGTCCTTCTCAAACTACTGCCATAAGGTTCGAAGTACTCAGTTGTCTAAAATATCTTTGTATGCTGTTGCATCAACAGTATACTTCACTGGAAACACTGAAACGTATTATTTGGGGGGTGGGGGGTGGGGTGGGGGGGGGGGGGAGATGTCCACATACTGACGGCCAAGTAGTGTAGATTTTACTAGGCTAAAATTAAGCAAAATCCACCAAAATCACAAATAATTTGGCCCTTGTCAAACAAAAAGTTAAACATGTACGGATCTGAACAAGAAAAACAATATAACCAGGCTTCTGGTTGGTTGCCAAGGATATTACAGGTTCTGAATTACTAAATCCTTTGTTCTCCAGCTCACATTCAGTTACCATTGATAAGATATATTCAATCTCTCTTTGCGGAATCATAAGTGTGATTTTTTTCTATTATATGTTACTTGTAAATGTGTTCCCGTTCTGGGGGTAAGAGGAATAATAGGAATAAAAGCAGTATCTGGGGGACTTGGAGCAGTGAGAAGAGACCAGGATCAGCAATGCAGCAAATGTCTCACTTGCCGCACATGACAAACAGTGAATATACAGGAAAAGTGCAGTGTAATTGTGCTATGATATATAGTGCATACAGAACCACAGAAAGCAGGTTGGCACAGACTGGAGCAGAGCTGCTTAACCCTCTTCTGATCAGGGGACATTGATGTCCAAATGTCCAGGCTAAATTTAGCAGCGTCAGTTAACGTTACAATAATGTTGTCACTAATTCGCATACCTAGCTAAATAATTTTTAAATTTTTTTATTTGCTAATTTTTTTACATTTATCATTAAGTAACCTTTATCTCACAAATTACCCTTTAGATGGTGCTGCAGATTTTATCATTGAATCTTACAGCCTGTAAAGCTTACAGCCTGTATGTGATCTCTATGTCATAGCTGGCATTGTGATCACATGGCTATGAACCAATCTGACTGGTTCCCGATCCTCAGCTGGGACCTAAGCGGTCAGTCACAGAAGGGACTGAGAGCCAGCAGCTGCAAAGTATCAGCTGGACGCTGTTTATTAACATCTCCCCAGCATGGGGAATTATGATGGAGAACTTTAATAGACAGACTGCTAGCAGAGAGGAGTTAAGCCTATGACATCTGGGCCAAGGGCAACATAGTTGTCTGGAACAGTAAACAGCCACCCACGCATTTTGAGACATTCCTGTGTATATGGAAGGGTACTGCCTTGCCCACCAGAACCATCTTGGCTTTCTTTGTTATTGCAGTTTGTGCATTTTGGGTGGGAATTTCTTCAGATCCAGCAGAGTAGGGTGATAGTTTTCACTACCCTTCTACTTGTCAGTTATGGGTTTACTGACACAGAGTGGGCAAACGGCCTCTTTCAGCCTCTATGCCTGCAGCCTCGGTTTGCCTTGTGTAGCTATAATATGTGTTGCTTCCTCTGATGGCTTCTGTGTTTACAGTGACAGAGCAGCATTCAGGTGGCCCAGGCGCATGGCACTCCCTTCTACAGGAAACACAGAGGAGGAGGTCAGCTTGCACCAGTTTCACCTCAGTAGGTCCTCAAGCAGCCCTCACCTCCAGCCAGGACTGAGGACTTCCCTTGGTAAGTAATTGCTGCTCTTCCACAGCAGCACCTATCTCTGCCACTCTGCACTGTAAAAAGAGGAAGGGGAGCTCTGTACTGGATGGTATTGAGGGGAGAGTTCTGTACTGAGGGGGGATTGAGGGAGAGCTCTGAACTGAGGTGGGTATTAGGGGGAGAGTTCTGTACTGAGGGAGTATTAAGGAAGAGCTCTGTACTAGAGGATATTGAGGAGAGAGCTTTGTACTGAAGGGAGTATTGGAGGGATTACTCTGTACTAGGGGGTATTGGGGGAGAGCTCCGTACTGAGGGGGTATTGGGGGAGAGCCCTGTACTGAGGGGGGTTTCTGGGAGAGACCTGTACTGAGGGGGTATTGGAGAGAGAGCCCTGTACTGAGGGGGGTATTGGGGGAGAGATCTGTACTGAGGGGGTATTGGGGGAGAGCCCTGTACTGAGGGGGGTTTCTGGGAGAGACCTGTACTGAGGGGGTATTGGAGAGAGAGCCCTGTACTGAGGGGGTATTGGGGGAGAGATCTGTACTGAGGGGGTATTGGGGGAGAGATCTGTACTGAGGAGGTTTTGGGGGAGAGCCCTGTACTGAGGTTGGTATGGGGGGAGATCTGTACTGAGGGGGTTTTGGGGGAGAGCCCTGTACTGAGGTTGGTATGGGGGGAGATCTGTACTGAGGGGGTTTTGGGGGAGAGACTTGTATTGAGGGGGTATTGGAGAGAGAGACCTGTACTAAGGGGGTATTGGGGAAGAGATCTGTACTGAGGGGGTTTTGGGGGAGAGACTTGTATTGAGGGGGTGTTGGAGAGAGAACCCTGTACTAAGGGGGGTATTGGGGGAGAGCCCTGTACTGAGGGGGTACTGGAGAGAGCCCTGTACTGAGGGGGGTATTGGGGAGAGCTCTGTACTGAGGGGGGTATTGGAGAGAGCGCTCTGTACTGAGGGATATTTAGGAGAGAGCTTTGAACTGAAGAGAGTATAGGAGGGAGGACTCTGTAATAGGGGGTATTGGGGAAAAGCCCTGTAATGAGGGGGTATTGGAGAGAGAGCCCTGTACTGAGGGGATATTGGAGAGAGAGCCCTGTACTGACGGGGGTATTGGGGGAAAGATCTGTACTGAGTGGGGTATTGGGGGAGAGATCTGTACTGAGGGGGTTTGGGGGAGAGCCCTGTAAGGAGGGGGTTTGGGGGGAGAGCCTTGTACTGAGAGGGTATTGGGGGAGAGCCCTCCACTGAGAGGAGTACTGGGGGAGAGCTCTGTACTGGGAAGAGGGGGTGGGGGAGGAGTATTGAAGAGAGCGCTGTACTGGGAGGGGATCTCTAGTGGGGGGATCTCTGTAGTAGAGGGGCTGGGTGAAGTTCCTGCACCTATCCTCTGAAAACAAAAAAGTCATGATTGTTAGTGTGATGTAAGAGTAGCCAGTCAACTGGGGTGAGTACATCAGAATACAGTTGACCTGGAGGGAATGGGGGTGTAGGAAGTATGGGCAAAGCAAATCTTTGCTTGAAGCTTGAGCTATTGAGCTCTGCAAACAAGTTGAGTGCTTTTTTCAGCAAAGTAGATGGACCTCTAGGAAAACGTGAAAAAAGAACCAAAAGCATGTCCTACTGGCTACATACGAAAATAATAAATATTCACATTTAATATTTCACATTTGCTTATTTGATTTTTACATTTATTTTTTAGCCCTGACAATAATACATAAAGAAAATATATAACAGCATGATACATTCTATTTAATTGTCAAGAACACAGGGTTGATAAACAACAAGTTGATTCAAGAACACAGATCAAGTGAGGTCTTCCCAGTTTTTCTTATGTAAGACTCATAATGTGTGCGATCAAGGCCACCTCTCGGGAACAATATTACCACTGAGTCACTCGCACACAATAACACATATGAATAGAAAAGTAGGGAAAAGGCCACCTACACAACCATTAATGCAGGATTAAAGTGAAAAGAATTGGCAACCAGCACTGTCCACAAGTGGAGGAACTAAAGGTTTCAGCTTACCAGCATCCAACTGTTCAGATTAACCCCACCAGTTTAGAATAGATTTATAACAAGAGCGGGCAGGACGTATCCCCGAAGATCAGGGTTTTGTAGAAAGGGAAACTAGTCCAGAACAGGATAAAGAAAATGGCCACAGTATGATATTTGATACTGGGGGTATTAAAGTGAATTTGCTGATATATTGAAAAGAAGAAATAAAGGCGTCCCTGCAAAGTGAACGAAAGAGACTCGCTTATTCCATTGACGAACTTGTCCTCTATAGTTTCCTCTGGTGGCCTCCTTACCACTACAGGACACAACAGTAGAGTCCATGTGTAGCTAAAAAATCCCCCAAAATCCTGAACTTGTTAGTGCGAAACTTAGGCTAGCCAACCAATTGTGGGGAGGTAATGACCTCACAAGACACTTGACTTGGTGGGGAAGGAACTTCATCTTTACCTTCAATCTTGCACATTTGTACAGATTCCTCTTCTCAACTGAAATTGCCTACTCTGATTTCATTGCACACTGTGAGCTTCTCTCTGTGCATTAAAAGCTGTAGCAAGTCAGATAAAGCTTGCCTCATTTCCTGGCTGGAGGATGTTCAGCGTCTTCTAGCCCAGGGATGTCAAACACAATTTCATTGCGGGCCACATCAGCATTATGGTTGCCCTCAAAGAGCCGGTTGTATCTGTACGCAGATGTCCAGAACACCCCACCCTCCTTACATCAGATGTCAAGAGCCCCCCCACCCTCCCTTATATCACACTGCACCCCCTTACCTTGTGCTGCTGCTGGGAAAGAGCTAGGGGCAGATCTTGGAAGTAGAAAGTGCAAGGCTGGAGGAGGACCAGGAGAGGTGGAGACAGGGGGGGCTGTGGCTGCACAGAGAGGTGCAGGATCTGTAAGAGGAGGTCTGTCCTCCGCCCTGCTGCTAAAGAGGATGGGGGGGTCCATAGACAAGCCTCACCGCAGCTGCAAGGAGAAGTGCAGGATCTGGCAGAGGAGTTCTGGCCTGGCGGGCCAGGTCTGACTGTCTCTGGTCCACCCCTTTCATTTATTGGATTTCGGTTCTTTCAATCATTGAGGCTCAGCTTCACATGTGGGAAATATCTAGGGTGGTCTAGATATCAAGAAAAAAATCCACCCATAAAGGCATTTTCAGATTTGCAAAGCTCATCCTAAGAGCCACTTGATCGCTTGAATCAGGGCTGAGGGCTTTTGTGAGGAATGCTGAGGCAGGGTGCTGTGTTGCATTGAGGGAGCTATGCATAGCACCCTGCTGCCCCCTCCCACCAGCCATGATCTGCCTGCATTGCTTATTGGAGCACATAGACCAAGTGATGACATCATTGAATTTAAAACAAGACATATAATGAAAATTGAAAGTTTTTTTTAAATAATATGTTGAAGACAGGTCGAGGAAGGAACCAGGGAAGGAAAAATATAAAAAAGATTCAACGTCAGCTTCAACTATTTTACTAAGTGAGTTACACTACAGGGGAACATGAGATGCTTTAAAAGGACCTCTTCACCAAAAATAAAGCTGCCCTTAAAGATACGGCATTGTAAGAGACAGTACGTATTTCTTTGAGAGGTACAAATAATTAAAAATTGTAATTATTACACATAGGGGTTGATTTACTAAAAGGCAAATAGAGTGTGCATTTTGCAAGTGCAGTTGCACTTCTTTCCCTTAATAAATGTGGTAAAGCTTCACTTTGTAAAGTACAGCCAATCGGGTGCAAGGAAAAAAAATGAAATGCACATGACTGGATGAAAGAATTAGCTTTACCACCATTTACTAAGATCTGGGGAAAATAAGTGCAACTGCCCTTGCAAAATGCACAGTCTATTTGCTTTTAGTAAATCTACCCCACTGTTTAGCACACATTTACTTAAAGTGTTACTAAACCCAGGACCCTCCATTCACTATATCTGGTCTCCCACAGAACATGGAAATGCAATAATTTAGTAAATATAAACTGCTGAATACATTTTCTCATCAGCAGTATATAGCAGTCTTGTGACTTCGATCAGTGCCTGGATAAAGTTTGTAGGAGGAGTTTTGATTCTACTTTAAATTGTCCTATGAGGCTGCATGACCCCTGACCCTCTGTCTGGACAGTGCTGTGCTGATCACAAGCACCCTTCCAAGAAAAAAAAAACAACTCTCTAGCAATACACACCAAACTGAGCATGTGCAGAGTGACTCCAATGGCTCTGTCTTATCAGGAAATGGATTGGGGACTGTGGAAGAAGGGGAGGATCAGAGAAGGCAGGATCAAACAGCTTTTTTTTACACAATGCAGAGGATTAACCCCTTAGGTTCCACAGTGAGTAAAACAAGCATTCTTTACTGCATATACAGACTGATTTTTTTTTTTTTAATTCTTTATTTTATTTTTTGAAGAGGTAATCATATGAAAACACAGATACATTCCATAAGAAACGTATACACACAACAATAGTCGCATCCATGGCACTCCGAAGTATAGTCTTTTTATACATAAGAAAAACTTTCGTTATCCATGGGGTACCATCAGATTGTAGAGGAATAGGGAGGTTCTGTATGACACATGACCACTCTTTGAACGGCAAATACCGTATTTTATATAGAAAGGAAAATAGCATGAATCACTTTGATCTCGGGATCAAGCGACCCAAAAGAGAGAACAAGAGAAGAAGAAAAAGGATAAATAAATGAGGAGAAGAAAAAAAAAAAAGAGGAAGGGGTGGGGAGGAGGTATACATATCTCCATCCAGTCTCGTCACCCCCGTCTGGGCAACATGCAAGGTCGACGTATCGTTGGGGGTTAGACCATAAGCTCATAAGCTCATTGTATTCCGCAGAGTATACAAATTTGTGCCACCAAAACCATTTTTTTTGAGAATTGTTCACTAAGGCCCTTCTTAGTGGCCACCAAGTCTTCCATTGCCCTTATCTCTGACACCTTTCTCAACCACATGGCCACCGATGGGGGCTGCGCCCGCTTCCAAAGCAGGGGAATACAGACTGATTTTACTGTGTCGTGGGTTTAGTAACACTTTAGGGTGAAAATTATATCTTTTAGGTTCACTTTGATTCTACTATTTCTTCTAAAGAAACAAACATACAAAGGTATTAAAGTCTTGGTACTTACCGTAGGGTAGGGGTGTGAGCAGAACACTGTGTACTTCCGGATTATTCCATTTAGTTTTAAAGGGGGGAGCCACGATACATATACTATGGAAGCTGAGGCTGCGGCAGCTTTAATACCAGCAGTGGGACCTGGAACTAGAACCGAGAAATAAGGTTAATAAATGGTTACGAAAAAAAAAACATCACCCAAGACTTGACCTACATACTGTCATCGTGTAATAAGTCATAGCAGTTAGTAAAAAAATATTTATTTTGCTGGTTTAACTGATCTATCCATTTTATATGATCCCCAGTTGACAGTCCACACGACTGCTTTTAGCGTTATGAAATAGGCCCCAGAAGGTCTGTTGGACTGAGAGTACACGAATATAACCCTTCTAAGGCATAGTAGTTCAATGGTTAGCTCTCACATTTGTTGTGAAATTTATTGACCAAGTGCATTTTTTGCTGGAAATGCACTTTATTCTCATCATACACCTCTCTATAGGTGAAGACTATAAAAATATCCATAGTAGATTAATAAAGTATCAGCAAAGGATATGGGGAGCAAGACAGCACATCCCAATAAATTAGAAACTATATGGAAAAATGAGGAATAGGGACTTTTGAGGTGCCAGACCAAGATAATGCACTACAACATATTTTTAAAAAAAAACTGTATTTGATACATTAAAAAGATATTATAATCTTATCTAAAAGAATTTTGCAAAATAAAGATCATGTGTGATGCAAATGTACTGTACAACGATTTTTGCTCAACATGTTTCACCAGGATATGGCTTCTTTAGGAGGCTTTATACTTTTTTTTTTGTACAGGGTATTCAGTGCAAACAGAAAAAAAACATACGGTATTTAAAAAACAATTAACAATGGGGCCAAGTGTTAATTACATTTCAAAATTCACATAATTACACTGGATCATCTGAGGGACTGCTCTTACCCCAAAAGAATCATCAGGCCAGTGTGCATGTGTACATGTGGCCCTTGTGTACATGCACACTGACCTGATGATTCTTCCGGGGTAAGAGCAGTCCCTCAGATGATCCAGTGTAATTATGTGAATTGTGAAATGTAATTAACAGGGTCATGCGACATTATTTATTGCTTTTTAAAGTGGTGTTCCGGCCGAAATGATACTTTTTAAATAAAAATACCCCTATAATACACAAGCTTAAAGTATTCTAGTAAAGTTGGTCCGTAAACTAAGGTCTGTTTTGTTAGTTTATAGCAGTAGTTTGTTATTTTATAAACTTACAGCAGGCCGTGGCCATCTTAAGTGTGGGCATCTGAAGCCAGACTGTATTTCTTCCTGGATCTCATCCTTGCAGATCTCGCACATGCTCAGTGCAGCACAAGCAGTGTAATAGGTTTCAGGTCAGGTTTCCATAGCAACAGCAGTGTCAGAGGAAGTTGCCGCCCCCTCCCAGAAGGCATTGCAAACAGGAAATGATGCGATGGGCCGCGGCCAGGGAGGAGGAAGTGAAAATAAATACAGCAGATATACAGTAAGTGTTGAGAAAATTTTTTTTTAAATATCCAATTTGTTTACAGTGCACAGTTTAGTGAGGGATGCTGAAGAGTTGTAAAAGTGGGTGGAACTCCACTTTAAATGTGTATTTTTCTGATTGCAGTGAATACCCAGTACAAAAAAAAGTATTAAAAAAAAAAAAAAAAAAGTATAAAGTCTCCTGAAGCAGCCATATCCTGCCAAAGCAAAAATCGTTGTACAGTACAGTTGGATCGCACATGATCTTTATTTTGCAAAATTCTTTTAGAGAAGATTATAGCATCTTTTTAATGTATCAAATAAAATTTGTTACATTTTATACATATATATATATATATATATATATATATATAATGTGAAAAAATATATTTTAAAATATGTTGTAGTGCATTATCTTGGTCTGGCACCTCTAAATTCCCCATTCCTCATTTCTCCATATAGTTACCAAATTACCAGGACATGTGGCAACTGCATGAGCACCCATTACATACGTTCACATACAGCATGTTCCCTGCACCATACTGGGGCCATTTACAGGCAGACCTAAACTAATGAAATGGGAAAATCTAATATAAGGCCTAACCTGAGAAATTGACCCCAACTGAATTGACTTCTCATCTGCGGATCCCAAAATGGTCCATAGAGGAAAAATTTTACCCTGTATGGGAAGTCACTATATTTTATAATTCTATACTTTTGCTTGTATGCCTTGTAATGTGATACATATTTTTAATCACCTGTCAAAATAAAATTACTTTTTATAACAAAAGTTTAAAAGATTCAAGTAAAGATTCTATGATACGGTTCGATAAATCCCATTTTTGTTTAGATAAAGTTTGGTATTATTGATTTGAGGGTCGAAGGTACCCACAATACTTTATAATATTTATGATCTATGTGCTAATTTGGGTGGAAGAAATTTCAAGGATTACCAACCTTGTGGGAACGCTCAGTTGTCCAAGATGGACTTGGTCAGCCACATCCTATTCTGTCTCCAAGACACAACCATCATCCAGTTGGTGTGTCCTGGCTGATAAAAGCCTCTCCTGGTGAATTGACACCTCACACAGACACAGCCTGTGCAGACAGAACAAGACAAGCATGCTTAAATTGGAGCCACAGGACAGGTGGAGGTTATTACCTCCTCTATCCCTGTGGCTATGCTGCTGGGCCTGTTAGATATGGCTCCGTTCAGGGTGAATAAGGTAGTTTAACACTGTCCATTAATTTATCTCATGATCATTTTCTCCTAAAAATGTGTTCAAACCACAAATAGAGATATCGCTTAGGTGTGGAATCATTATTTACATGAAATGGGCTTTTAATGGCTATAGAGACCTTGCCGTTGCAGCAAAGTTTGCCAGGCTTTGCTGAACACTGCTCTGATCCTGTAAAACTGCCCCTTGAAG
Source organism: Lithobates clamitans (assembly GCA_037952925.1). Taxonomy (NCBI): domain Eukaryota; kingdom Metazoa; phylum Chordata; class Amphibia; order Anura; family Ranidae; genus Lithobates; species Lithobates clamitans. The sequence goes on along the minus strand of JBBGZY010000155.1, from coordinate 383,134 downwards.
TTCACATAGAATCCAAGACTTCCAGGACTGTCCATCTCCTGAGTTCCTCCAGCTTTTTGTAGTTCCTCCTTGGTGACCTCCATGGCACTATTTCCTCTTGTAGAAAGTCAGCAGAAGGAACCCGTGAGAGCTGTAGCCTGTAGGATATTTAGAAGATTGACCCTCCTGTGAAAGGGTTGGTTTCTCTGTGGACTTCAAGAGACAATTTCTCAGGATCAGAGCAGTGTTCTGCAGCATGGCCAGCGGGAGAGGTAAGTACTCCTTCTCTTCATTTACAGATATGCACTGCCTGGTAAACTGTGCTATAGTGATAATACCCTAAATTCTCATCAATCAGTATTTTTTGCACCAAAGTGGGGTTTTTTTACCACTGCAAGTGGTTTCCTTTCCTGCCTCTTTCCCGCCTTGCTGAAACTCTGTTATTTCCGCCCAAAAGCAGTATTTCAAGAAACAGTAACCTGTGTGGTAATTGTGAATTGTCATTTACACGCAGAAAACCCCCAAAATTCGATAAAATAAGCCTTTAGTGAGATGTTTAATTCAAATTTAACTGTTAAAATGTTAAAGTACTGGATATAAAAATAGCAAGTGGATTATGCTTTTGTTAATTCAGCTCAATAACTGCCTTTAAGAATGTTTGACTCACATTGAAGGTTGCTAGAAAATTAAATCTGACATGGATTATTTTAGGACTGTCTATATGCTATAGAACCGTCACTATATTACAGTTTATTGCATTGTGACCAGCTGATGCCCTCTGGTGGACAGTTTAAATAATGCCTGTTGTACAGAACTAGAAAGCGAATTGTATCTAAGCCTTGACTGGTGTTAGTGCATAACAAAGTGGGATTAAATAAAAGCTTCTTTGGATACATTATCTAAGGTAGCAATGTTCAATTTTTATTATAAAGCGAGCCTGAAGTGTGGCTTTTGACATTACCAAAGGGCCACACATAATATTTATTTTATGTAATGCCACATAGATAGTAGACATGCAATAAAAGCTGGTCAAGAACTACATGTCTACTAAAAGACATGGTCAGAGACTGCATATATGCTCTGGAGATTTTCGGAGACTGGGGACATACTTCAGAGGATAGTCATAAACTGGGGGCATTCACAAGAGAGCCGTAGATTGGGGATATGCTTCAGAAGATGGCCGTAGACAGGGGACATGCTTCAGAAGACAGCCGTAGACTGGGGACATGCTTCAGAAGACAGCCGTAGACTGGGGACATGCTTCAGAAGACAGCCGTAGACTGGGGACATGCTTCAGAAGACAGCCGTAGACTGGGGACATGCTTCAGAAGACAGCCGTAGACTGGGGACATGCTTCAGAAGACAGCCGTAGACTGGGGACATGCTTCAGAAGACAGCCGTAGACTGGGGACATGCTTCAGAAGACAGCCGTAGACTGGGGACATGCTTCAGAAGACAGCCGTAGACTGGGGACATGCTTCAGAAGACAGCTGTAGACTGGGGACATGCTTCAGAAGACAGCCGTAGACTGGGGACATGCTTCAGAGGACAGCCGTAGACTGGGGACATGCTTCAGAAGACAGCCGTAGACTGGGGACATGCTTCAGAAGACAGCCGTAGACTGGGGACATGCTTCAGAAGACAGCCGTAGACTGGGGACATGCTTCAGAAGACAGCCTTAGACTGGGGACATGCTTCAGAGGACAGCCGTAGACTGGGGACATGGTTCAGAAGACAGCCTTAGACTGGGGACATGCTTCAGAGGACAGCCGTAGACTGGGGACATGGTTCAGAAGACAGCCATAGAATGGAGACATGCTTCAGAAGACGGCCGTAGCCTGGGGATATGTTTCAGAAGATGGCAGTAAACTGGGGAAATTCCGAAGAGAGCCGTAGATAGAGATCCGTAAATTCAGAAGATGGCAGTAAACTGGGCAAATGCTTCAGAAGATGGCAGTAAACTGGGGAAATGCTTCAGAAGATGGCCGTAGACTGGGGACATGCTTCAGAAGATGGCTGTAGACTGGGGACATGCTTCAGAAGACAGTTGTAGACTGAGGACTTGTTTCGGAAGACAGTTGTAGACTGAGGACATGTTTCAGAAGACAGTCGTAAGTAAACTGGGGATATGCTTTTTATATTGGAGCATGTGGCCACAAACAAAAGATTGGAATCCGCATGTGCAGATTGCAGTTACAAGACCGGGATACCATCATGAATTTGTTTATTTTCCCAGCAAGATAACATCACATGCTCGTTGTGTAGATGTTGGAGACAAACCGGCAATATGTCCACTGGTAGTACTTGTTATGTTAGGACACCCAGGTACAATAATTTGCCTATTGACTATGCAGTTCATACATAAGTTCAAAACAATAAACTATATAGTGGGCAATATTTTATTATTTTTTGGTCTTTTCCTGAAGCTGTTGCCTGATGGATACTAAAGCATACACAGGCTTGTGTCCTTAATAAAAGGTGATTTTTTAGTAGAACTGTGGCCAAGCTATAGATATTTAAATATAGTTAAATGCAGTGAAGAAGCTTTAGGAGTCCATTCGCACTGAGGTGCGTTTATGTTTGAGTGTTGTGGTGCTATTCACTTTCAAATCAAACGAATGCACCAATAGGAAAGCAATACACAGTAATGTACCACCATGCATTGGAGGGCACCGTGTTACAAAAAAACAGTCTATGCCAAATTTTTGTTCCACTGTAGTGCCTTGGCAACCCATTTGCATAAAAGGGTTCCCTTAACAAAACTCATGTTATCCTACTACAAGGGGCCAGATAGAAGCATATGAAAATGAAAAATGAATAAAAAAAAAAACCTCTAAAAACACATTTCAGCAAATTAGGAAACTTCCCAGTGGAATGTTTTTTTTTTTTTTTTCAGCGTCTGCACCTCTAGCAAAGATCTTTACAAAGGTGGTCTCCAGATGGACACACTGGAAGCTGCCCACAGTCCATACAGAGTGACATCTGTCTAGGCAAAACACATGCTGTAGGTAGCCAGCATTGCTCACATATACCAGCTGTGACTCTTACCATCTTCTTTGGTTCTGACGAATATTTGCTCGCTGCGCACACCATCTCCAGCCCGTGTAAAGGCCAGTACCTGGATACTGTAGTTTGTGTATTTCTCCAGACCATCCAGCTCCAGTAACGGCTGAGTTGTGGTTACATTTTTTATTTCACCGAGCTCTAAAAAAAAAAAAAGACAACAGAACCAATTCAGCACAAAAAAAAAAAAAAATAATGAAAGAAAATTACCAGTATATTATTCTTTTAGGAAAATGAAGGACCTTTTCATGTTTTAATTCTTACCTGTAGGTATTTTTAATTTGACTAAACATTTTATTTCATTTGACTGGGGATTACTTTGACCTCAAACTGAAAAACAATATATTCCTCCTTAAAATGAGGCATCTTTTGACTTCTTGAAATGTTTGCAAAACCTATCCTTAGAGCCCACTAACAATGTATGTCAGTTTACAATGTTTTCCAGACTACCTCACATATGCCTGCATTATGTTTGTGGGTATCCAAAAAAAAAAAAAAATTACTGGAGGGACTTTGTTCAATGGACTTCCTTAGATATCATATACAACTGCCATGTTTGTGAAGATGATGTTCTGATGTACTGCCTAATTGTTTAGTAAATGGAGTTTTGTTTAAGAAAAAGTTGTCTGTGTCAATTACCGGGAAAGAGGAAATGAATGCATTATAGTAATATGTAACAATGGTGTATCACAAGAGCTAGGAACTGGGAGTGGAACTACATCTGACCCTCTGGGATATAAAGGCTGTACATTAACAAGGTCAACCCTTGAGGTTATAAATAAATCTATGTGTACTGAGAATCAGAAGGAGTAGAAGCCAGCCATCAGAGGAAATGGTGGTGGCGGCAGGTGACGGAGGTCCTGCTAGTGCTTCGTGTTCCCCACCTTAGTGGCAGGGTCTCCAAGTTGGAGCCCACTGCGGTACAGGGCCTGCCTAGGGACCAGGCCTGGGGTCATGAAATACAAGGCCTTGCTGAGTGAAGTACGTTCAGGGCCTGTGCTACCACTAGGCAAACTAGGCAGCCAGGTGCCCTGTTGCCTAGAGCGCCCGGCCACTGGTTTTCCTACTCTCTTCTTTCTGCAGCAAGCAACAAAGTCTCAGCATCAGCAGGCAGCCGCTGCTCCATTCGCACATAGTGTCAGAGGAACAGCGGTGGCGGAGGACTGTGTCTGTATCCCGACTCCCGAATGAATGTAAGCAAGAAAACATTAATTGATGGGCACTGGTAGGCTGCTTTGATGGGCGCTAGTGAGGCAGGCTGCATTTGATGGGCGCTTGTGAGGCAGGCTGCATTGATGGGCGCTAGTGAGGCAGGCTGCATTTGATGGGCGCTTGTGAGGCAGGCTGCATTGATGGGCGCTAGTGAGGCAGGCTGCATTTGATGGGCGCTTGTGAGGCAGGCTGCATTTGATGGGCGCTTGTGAGGCAGGCTGCATTTGATGGGCGCTTGTGAGGCAGGCTGCATTGATGGGCACTAGTGAGGCACGCTGCATTTGATGGGCGCAGGTGAGGCAGGTTGCATTTCATGGGCGCTGGTGAGGCAGGCTGCATTTCATGGGCGCTGGTGAGGCTGCATTTGATGGGCGCTGGTGAGGCTACATTTGATGGGCGCTTCATTAAAAAGGTGGGGTTTACATGGGCAGGGGAAAAGGGGTGGAGTCAGGGGGGCTGCAAAATTAAGTTTCGCCTAGGGTGCCAAAAATCATTGCACCAGCCCTGAGTACGTTGGCTTCCCTGTGTGCTCAAGGGGAGTGCAAAATAGAGATGTGAAACAAGCTGGTGGAGTTAAGTACATACTTTGTAATACTTTCTCAAAATGTTACGGAGTCACATGTGAGGACCGGTAAGAACAGACCGTTCTGCAAGGGTGTGATGCTGTAAGTGCATTGTAGCCCTTGGCCTGGAAATGTAGTGTCACCCAAATTAACTGTTGAATGCGAAATGAGATAAGGGGATCTTGGGGATAGTTTAACCTAGGTGGGCAAGTTCCTGGTATCTTCTCCTAACATGCATGGGCATGATACAACTGTCTCATAGAGGTTGATTTACAAAAACTGGAGCACACAGAATCTAGTGCAGCTGTGCATAGTAACCAGTCAGCTTCTAGGTTTTATTGCAAAAGCTTAATTGAACAAGTTGAAGTTAGAAGCTGATTGGCTACCATGCACAGCTGCACCAGCTTTAGTAAATCAAACGCATAAGGTCTCTTAGCCTTGGTTTAAAATGTCTAATTTAAAATATCACTTAAAGTGATATTAAAGTTTTTTTTTTTTTAAATAACGAACATGTTATACTTACCTGCTCTGTGTAGTGGTTTTGCACAGAACAGCCCTGATTTACATTCGGACCAAAACTTATTGCACATGTCTAGATTGACCTGCCCTATACGCAACATGTGGAAAATCGTGAGTGGGATGCTGGTTCACGTTACGCAAGATCTGAACTGGAGACCCTTTCACTAACTTATAAATATTGCAGGTAAAATTACAGAAAAGTCAAGTATTTTATATGCTTCTCTGCAGTATTTTTTTATGCATTTTACTGACCTGCAACGTGCCTCAGGAGAGTAAATTCCCTAGGATAGCCCCCTATTCCCTACTCTGCCTTCCCCTTCCTACATCACTTATGTAGTTGATGGGGGAGAAGTGAGGGTGAATTCTATAGAGTGTTACTTGAGTGGGAGCTCCGATTCTGCTGGGGCTTCTGACATCACATCCAAGATGGCAACAAACAGGAGCAGTCTCAGAGGTTTTGTATGTCTACACAAGGGAGCTAAATAACATGTCTAGAATGCACTAAATGCATATTCAGTCCTATGGGAAGAAAAAGATGGCCTGGTGACAGAGTGACTTTTTTTCCACAAATTGATAAATTAAAAGAAAAATCAGCGCTTAGGAAAATAATATAAAATATAATAATGAAGGATAGCTGCCTGCCCTGATAGGGCTCCCCCGAAAAGGAGAGCTCTAAACCATAACCGGTTATAAAAAGAGCATAGGGTTGTGGCGCTTACCTATAAGCTAAAGCACTACCTATATTAAAAGGGACCAGGGCTAGAGTTGGATATGTACTAGGAAATGACCTACATGTATTGCAACCACCAGCCTGGTATTAGGTGGACCCAGTATCAAATGTGGATGAAAAAGCAGGTGCACACAGGTGAGTGTACACAGAGGTAGAATCTACTCAAAAAGTGCATGTGCTATGTGCATCCAAATAAGTAAGATAAAAGATTATTCCTTAAGTGGTATGACAAGAATACCTCATTGGCCATCTGAGATTACGTCACTCCCGCATATGCTGCACGTGCAGGCAAGAAACGTTAATATAGATATAGTATAGTTGGGGTTTTCACCCCTTTCAGCCCAAGAGTCCCTTTAAACACTTCCTAACAACACCATAGCCAAAAAATGTCTCTCTCTCGTTCTATGCATAACGTTTCTTGCCTGCACGTGCAGCATATGTGGGAGTGACGTAATCTCAGATGGCAAATGAATATGAGCAAAGATAAGTAACTGCAAGTAGACCAACCAAAGCTGTCAGTGAGTGTCGGGAAGCTCTAGGAAACCACAGGAGACAAGCTGGAGAAAAGGTGTACAACCTATTGGTCACGTCCCAGTTACCAGGAATCCACGGAACACGGCTGGAGATCCACAGAGCACATACCCTGGTGGACGGGTGCCTCAGAACACAACAACCATACGCATTACCCCTGTAGGGTGATGGGATGTGGTGAGTGGGGACCCTTGAGGGGGAGCACTTAAAGTCACCTGGATACCTTTGCAAGCACTGGAGTCACTTATGAGGATTTCTGTCATCCCCATCACATTATTTGATTAATATATAACTGGATTACATCTAGTTTTCACCCATATACACAACCATATATACTTGGAGCCAGAACTTTAATTATTACCATATATTTTGTATTTTTATTTCCTATGCTTATTTATTATTTTTTTCTCTCTGGATGTAACACGTATGGACATTTATGTTTATATGGGCTATAAGCACATGCACTTGTATTATTATATACCTTTTAAAAGGTCAGACATATAGGTTTTATATATAACTATTTATACCCTCCTTTTTTGTGTTTTTTTATGCAATTTATGCACATAGTATTATACATTGTTAAAGGTATTCTTGTCATACCACTGAAGGAATAATCTTTTATCTTACTTATTTGGATGCACATAGCACTTGCACTTTTTGAGTAGATTCTACCTCTGTGTACACTCACCTGTGTGCACCTGCTTTTTCGTCCACATTTGATACTGGGTCCACCTAATACCAGGCTGGTGGTTGCAATACATGTAGGTCAGTTCCTAGTACATGTCCAACTCTAGCCCTGGTCCTTTTTAATATAGGTAGTTTTTTCCACAAATGTTTTTATTTATGAAGTAAAGTAGTATTCAAGTAGTTTGAACAGTGATTGTACAATGACATAGGCAAAACAAAACAAAAATATAAAAGACAGTCAATTGACAATGCATAAACCTTAAAGAAAAAAGTGAATCTGGTCTCAATTCCTGTAGCAGGTTAGATGGACCTTAACATTTGGGTTAAGCAGCTTGGGAGGTTCAAAACTTTTTCCCTACTTGACTGCGATAAAATAGGCCCTGGTTAGTCACCTTTAAGAGATGTACACGTTTGGAGAAGTTTCATGAAGTGTGGAGTAGATCCAGCTATAAGTAAGGGTTTGTGGTGGGTAGGAGATACGTGGGGCTCGATGAGAGGATCATATATGGTTTATGCAAGATGTTTTTTCTAAGATAGCTTGGTAAAAGCCAAATATATAGAATGGACAAGGGATGGGATCAAAGGGAAAGGGAGAAGAGAGAAGAGGAAGAAGGAGCACAACACAAATTTAGAATTTCCTTACCTCCATCTAGAAGGTTTGCCCAGAAGATAACCCTGAACCCCTGGAGGATGCCATTGAGGGCGTCTTTGGGAGGAGTAGACCAAGAGATGGTTATTGTCTCTGGTGTGGTTGCAACAGCCTGGACATTCTCTGGAGGGCGGCTGGGTACTGGAAGAAGAGAACATGCATAATAATTATTGTTAGATGATTCACATCACAGGAGATCTTAGAGGGAGAACATGTTACTAACATTGATGGTCTAGTTAAAAAAAAAAAAAAAACCTTAGAAGAAAAAGCCTTCGCCGAAAAAGTTCACCATCCAAATCTTGGCATAATCCATCCTCTAAAATGGGCTGAAGATTGTGATCAAAAGAAAGCAGAGTTTTCTTTTGTTTTCTTTTAAAATTTCCCTTTGCTGATTTTTTTTCTTTTTGCATTTTTTTTCGCCAATAAAAAAATGGAGAAAATAAATATATTCAGAGTACAAAGGCCTAGTGACCAAATGGATTACTTGTTTAGTTTTCCTTTTGAATAAAGGACGATATATGCTTGGTCAGTAAGGACAAGAACATTGTGGAGAACCTTTTTTCTTTCTGTTTCTTCTAAACAGGCCAACATCAAATGACATCATATCCACTTGCCATTGCCATGCTATATTCCACAGAGAACAATTTAAAAGGTTTCGCATTAAAAGAAAAAAAAAAAACAAGGTTTTCGTGATAAACTAACCCATACACTCTAGGATTTTAAAAGAGACGTTTTTCTTTTTTTTAATCAATACTTACCTAGGTGGATGCAACATCAGACCGATGCTGCATCTGTCCCCTGCCGAATGAGAAACACCACCGATCGCTCGGTTCTCACAGCTCCCTAAGCAGAGAGCCAGTGACTGTCAGTCACCAGCTTTCTGCTCTGACGCCCCCTGCGCTTACTGGAGCGCTGAGCTGTGGAAGGAGGCAGGAGCGGCTGGCTCAGGATCTCAGCGGCTAGCTAAGAGGCTGAGCCAGGTGCCAGTCAAGGCGTGCGGATCCCAACCATATGGTCGCAATCTTTCCCCAGCCTGGACTGGCTCTGAGACGTCAGCAGACAGTGGAGTTCAACCCGCTGTCTGCTGAAAACAGGTCACAGAGTGCAGAACGAACTGTACTCCTGTGATCCACAGGAGAAGCCCAGCCAAACGAGCTTTGGCTGTGCTCCTTCTATAACATTGCTGAGGATAACAGCTACTGGTTACCTGTGTGGGCTTTTCCTAATCTATAGATGAAATTCTCCTTCTGCAAGGACATTTCTGATTCCTAAATTACATAAGCAACATTAAAGTGGTTGTAAACCCTTGTTTACAACTTTATGTTACAGGCAAGCCTATATTAAGGCTTACCTGTAGCTAACAAGGATATCTCCTAAACCGTGCATGGGCCGACGTCATGCGGCACATGCGCACTTAAGACAACTGAAGCAATGGCGCTATATGCCGTTGCTTCAGTTGTATTGTGCCGTTCCCGCATGCATGCGTGGAGTGTCGTCATCGCAGCTCCGGCTAATCACAGCGCCGGAGCCGCGATACCCGGAAGTCACTCTGGGACAACATGTCGGCGGTCGGAGGGGGAGACGTGGACCGATGCAGGGGCTTTGATCTGAGGTAAGTAATACATAATTAGCTAGTATGCTATGCATACTAGCTAAATATGCCTTTGTCTTGCAGGGTTTTTTGTTTTTTCTTTTTTTGCTGAGGGTTTACTTCCTCTTTAAAGGTAAAGTTCACCTTTACTTAAAAAAAAACTACCCATGCAGATAAGGGACATCTGTGCAACTTTGACCACAATTGAATAATAGCCTCTGCTATACGTATAGGACATTTACATACTTCATAAAGCCTGACCCGAAAACTCCCAGGACGCTGCGTGAGGTCCAGTTGTTACTATTCACTATCAGAGAAGTGAGCTCCATCTCTGATTCAAACCCCCTGACATGCACTTTCTTCCCCCTGATACAGGAGCTCTGAGCTCAGAGTGTGAGAGCTCATTAATGTGATGGTGAACAAAAATAGCTGGGCCTCCCTTAGCAACGTCCTGGGAGTGTTCAGGTCAGGCTTCGTGAGGTATGTAAATGGCCTACACCTATAGCAAGGGCATTATTAAACTTTAGTCAAAGCCACAGTTTGTGTTTATATACAGACGCCCAGGGCTTTTTTTCAGGGGGAACTTGGTGGAACTCAGTTCCACCACCTCTGGCTCAGACCCTTGAGGGAGTGCTCGCTGCCTAATAACTGGTTTATACAAGCACCAATAACTTTGGAAATTACTATAGGATTACTATGAAGACCTATAGCATTCTCTATCATTGGAGGGATTGCTTCAGGGTTTAAAAAGTAGATTACTAGACTAGAGTCCTTCGTAAAATGCATACATACCGTCCTCCAGTGTGGTGGTGATGATTTCCTGAGACGATGGCCCTGTCCCGGCCCGGTTACAAGCCTGCACTACCACGCCATACTGAGTGAACTTCTTTAGGTTGTCCAGAGTGTACACCTCACTGTCCCCGGTGGTGTCCACTGTGATGATATTAAACTGATAATTTCCCCCTGTACTGTACTCCCGAAAGCCAATCTGATAGCCACGGATAATGCCATTCTGAAGGTGCTTTTTGGGGGCCTGTGCAAGAAAAAAAATGGATAAAACCATTAATAGATAAAATGGGTCTCCTAAAGTGGAAGTCAAGTTGGGATTGTTTAGGTGTCATCATTATCAAGTCACACACATTTTTCATTAAAGGCGAAGTGACAGGTTCTCTTGAAAGAACAGCCCACTCATTTAAACTCACCACCCCCTGACCTTCCCCAACCACACTGGTTCTCCATTGGAGTTAGCAATCCAATTCAACCCAGCTCTATGCGGGAGAGAGATGTGCACGATGTAAAATGTTGCTTTGTTTTGGATTTGTTCATTAAGTTAATATTTTTGTTTCACCATATTCGTTATGTTAGAAAGATTTGTTTTCGGTATTCATTTTGTATATTCAAATTAATTTTGTATATTCGTTATTTTCAAAAAGAAATTCGAATTAAGCTCAAATTTATTCGAAATTTGAATTTCAGAAGACGGCTATATTTGTTTTATTCTATTCTATTTTTGTCTATTCTATTCTTTTCTATTCTATTATTTTTTATTTTATTCTGTTTTATTCTATTATTTCCTGTTCTATTCTATTCTTTTATTTTCTGTTCCATTTTTTGTATTCCATTCTGTTCTACAGTTCTACTTTATTCTATTCTATTTTATTCTATTCTATTAGTTTCTATCCAGCAGCCTAAGTAGGAATTAGCATCATATTTCACTTTTATACCTTACTGTATTTATTGCAATATATTTCCATTTCGAATTTGTATTCATTTTCAAATTTGAATTCACTTTTGAATGCATTTTGCTATATGTGCACGGCGTAAAAATTTGTTTTGTTTTGGATTTGTTTGTTATGTTAGAAAGATTTGTTTTCGGAATTAATTTCATATATTCAAATTAATTTTGTATATTCATTATTTTCAAATCGAAATTCAAATTAAGTTCAAATTTATTCAAATTTCGGAAGACGGTTATATTTGTTTTAGTCTATTCTATTTTTTTCCATTCTGTTTTACGGTATTTTCTACTCTATTCTATTTTTTCTATGCTTTTCATTTCTACCCAGCAGCCCAAGTAGGAATTATCTTATATCACTGTTATACCTTACCGTATTTATTGCAGTATATTTCCATTTGGATTTTGAATTCATTTTTACATTTGGATAATGTATTTAATTATAATTTGATTTATTCTATTCTATTTTTTATATTCTATTCTATTATTTTCTAGTCCATTACTTTTTTCCATTCTATTCTGTTTTATTCTATTCTTTTATATTATTTTTTATTCTATTCTATTCTTTTATTTTCTATTTTAATTTATTATATTCTTTCCTGCTCTCTTCTAGTCCTTTATTTTCTGTTCTATTCTTTTTTAATTTTATTATTCCATTCTGTTCTACGGTATTTTCTACTCTATTCTATTTTTTATGCTTTTCATTGCTACCCAGCAGCCTAAGTAGGAATTATCTTATATCACGTTTATACCTTACTGTATATGTTGCAGTATATTTCCATTTTCAAATTTGAATTCATTTTTACATTTGGATAATGTATTTTGTTATAATTTGTTTTATTCTATTCTATTTTTTTATTCTATTTTTTATATTCTATTATATTATTTTCTAGTTAATTACTTTTTTTCATTCTATTCTGTTTTATTTATTCTTTTATATTCTTTTATAGTCTATTCTTTTATTTTCTATTTTATTTTATCATATTCTTTTCTGCTCTATTCTATTCTTTTATTTTCTGTTCTTTTTTTTTATTCCATTCTGTTCTACTCTATTCTATTTTTCTACTCTGTTTTATTTTCTACTCTATTTTTTCTATGCTTTTCATTTCTACCCAGTAGCCTAAGTAGGAATGATCTTATATCACTTTTTTTTACTTTACCGTATTTATTGCAATATATTTCCATTTCAAATTTGAATTCATTTTCAAATTTGAATTCATTTTTACATTTGGATAATGTATTTCATTATAATTTATTTTGGATTTGTTGAAATTCCTTACTATTGTGATTGGGAAATTTGGATACATCTGAATCTTCGAATAACAAAAATTTTGCCTGAATTTAGATTCGTAACTAAACAGATATCACATATCTAGTGCTGGATAACGTGGGAGAGCAGACAGGATCAATGACCTCCTTTTCTCCCTCATCTGACATGGTTCAGGCCCAACCATTGAGCGCTCAGGTATGAACACTGCATCTTGGAAGGAGGAAAAATGTTCCCCCATAGCCAGAAATACCGGGTATTAACCAAAAGCTCCAACAGAGCAGCGGGGGAGTGCACCCAAGTGATTATCGGTAGGTTATGGTTATGGTTGTTCTTTCAAGGAGATGGATCACATTGCCCTTCGGAAGAAATTGTCAAACTTCAGCATATATATGATTGTAAGTATGGTTACCCATATACTGTACGTTTATACAAAGAATTTGTTTCTATATATGTCCTTTTGTAATTCTTTTAAATAATAACGAAATATTTCAGATCAAATAATGATTGTGTCTTCACATACCTTCCATGTAACCCTGATACTCTGTGAGGAGACGGGATCAAGTTGGACTTCCTGAGGTGGACCATCAGGAGCTGAAGACAGAAGAAAGGAAAAAAACGTTACAGATAACCCAAAACCCCTGTCACACCCAGGGCTGGATTCATCATAATTCCATAATTGGGCAGCCAAGTTCGAGGAAGCAGCACCAAACCTTATCATTGTGATCAGTTAAGACTTTAGACTTCAGAGTAGTCAGGTTGTATTTTTTTCTGTTGTTGTATTGAATTGCATCAGATTATTGTTGTTCTGAAGTATGCAGACATCTAGTGGCAGTTTGGGGCCATTACAACCTGTTTATTTGTGTGGTTTGGTATTTCCCTCTGTTCTCCTCTCCTGTTTAGTTCTAGTTAGTTCAGTCATAGCTACACCCTCCCTGTTTCTTCCATGTTCCTTCAGTCAGTGTTAGTACTTCTACTGCAATTAGCTGAAAGTGATTGTAAACGCTTGTTTAAAAAAAAAATAACAAACATGCCTATACTTACATAGTTACATAGTAGGTGAGGTCGAAAAAAAGACACAAGTCCATCAAGTCTAACTAATGTGTGTGATTATATGTCAGTATTACATTGTATATCCCTGTATGTTACAGTCGTTCAGGTGCTTATCTAATAGTTTCTTGAAACTATCAATTCTCCCCACTGAGACCACCGCCTGTGGAAGTGAATTCCACATCCTTGCCTTACAGTAAAGAACCCATCACGTAGTTTAAGGTTAAACCTCTTTTCTTCTAATTTTAATGAGTGGCCACGTGTCTTGTTAAACTCCCCTCCCTACTTACCTTTGCAAAAAAAAAAAAAAAAACATTGCAAAGAGCAGCCCTGATCCTTTTCTTCTGGGGTCCCCCGCCAGTGCTCCAGGCCCCTCCTCGCCATTGGGTGCCCCCACAGAAAGCTGCTTTCCATGGGGGCAACCATGCGGGCTCGCTCCTGAGTCCAGCTGCTGCGTATATTGACACAGACAGCAGGACTCCTCCCCTCCCCGCTCTTGTGTCACAGCTTCTGATTGACAGCAACAGGAGTCATTGGCTCCTGCTGCTATAAATTTGTCCAATGAGGCTGTCCTATCAATCTGTCCAATGTGCTCGTGAACATCGCTGGATCGGATTGGGCTCAGGTAAAAAGGGGGTTGAGCTGCGGCACAGAAGGTTTTTCACCTTAATGCATAGAATGCAATAAGGTGAAAGGCCTTAAGGCTTTACAACCACTTGAAGATAAAATTGTGTTGGATCCAACTTTTGTATATTGAAGGGTTAAGCTGCCTGTGGATGGTGCCAAATCAACAAACAACCATCCTGTCTGGACAGACTGGATCTAAGGCATGACAATTCATAAAGCTGCATTTGAAACAAGACAATGAGCATGTGATTAAAATTGGCCATACCAAAGTCCAAAGACCAATGAACGAATGAATGAGTGCAGTTTATCATGGCATAGCACAATCCATCATGGGTGATCTTTATTCATAAAAGCTAGAGGGGGGTGGTGGTTGCGCTGTGATGGGGAAGGGGATGGGAAAAAGGGGGGAACTACACTAGAGTGAATCTGGCAAAAGTGCCAAGTGACCTGAAAGTGAAATATATAAAAACACTGTACACTGGTGAATGTGTATAATAAAAAAGTGACTAGTGCATATAGTAAACGCATAAATAAAAAGCACTAAATGGTGTAGGTGTGAAGGCAAAGTGGTAATAAATCACATAAAAAAGAGAGCAATGCACATGATAAGAAGGGCAATCACACTGATGACATAAAATGCATATCTCACTAGGTGCACAAAAAAAAACTAGTAAGTAAAAACTGGCGAATGGTCATACACATAAATCAGAAACGCTTGACCAATAGAATGCATCAATAAATAATGATAAATATAATGCCAAAAAAACTAAAAACCGTGGATCTCAAAATAAATAAATATAATGATGGTGTTGAATATAAACGACAGTCCCACCACCAGGTGTAATAATGCTGGGTCACAGTTCAAGTAAACATCCAAACAAATTGACAGGTGAAGGAAAAGGGGGTGATCCTTGATGGGGGCACCTCAGTGAACACAGGCCCCTTACCTTACAGCTGTAAGGTATACAGCATAAAAGACACTCAGTGGAGTATGGAATCCAGAATGGTTGCGGCTGCCGGTAGGCTTGTAAATGCAGTGATATCACATGCGGAAAAAACATATAGACAGCATATAGTGTGATACCATATGACACTGGGGGGATGGACGAGCTGAAGGAGGAGGGGGGGTTGCACTCACTTTGTGGCAGATGAGCGCAAGCCTCAATCCACGAGTGCCGAACTCGTATAATCCACACTGCTGGCCGTAGACCCCTCTAACATCTCATATCTCCTGTGGCTCTCCACCCGTCATCCGTCATAAAGGTAATGTAGTAGCAAGACAAGAAGACCGCATATAGCGTAGTCCCGTACAGTAAACACACTTTATTTAGGTTAAAAACAGTGGTACACTTACAAAGAACAGACAGCTGGGGGGTAAAACTCCGCGAGCGCCGTGCTCGTAACATCAGCTGTTGTGTGGCAGCGTCCCGTGCTCCTAACGCGTGTCGTCACGTCACGTGACTTCTTCAGAGGATAACACGGGATAGAAAGCCAATGCTTTTAAATGGTCCCTGCGTGATGAATACACGGCGGCCATTTTCCCGGAGGACGCTGATAGTAAAAGGTGATACAATGCCTGGCGGCCATTTTCCCAGGGTCATATATATCAAAACACAATGTAAAAACTATATAAAAACGGGCAGAATGACATATTGGTCGTGAATGCAGCCATAAAAACAACATATTATAACGGGTCAACATCACTGGCAGAGGACAATGAAACCCAAATGCCAGCAGTCACACCGCTGTAAGAACCTCAAATAATGTAAAACGAAAGGAGGATGGGAAAGCAAAAATATAATATGTATGTAAAGCTAGGCTCCAACCTAAAGGGCTGTACATATTAAAAAATGTAATTAAGAGGAAATTCGGGCATGTTAATAACTTATTTGGGGACAAACTAAAAGCTGCATAAGCCATAAGATATTACTGTTGATATGGGGAAGCCACATTGTTCCCATAACAAAACAGGCCTCTGGAGTGTCCCAAAAAACGCATAAGGTGTAACGAATTTTAACCCATAGAAACACCCATAAAAAATAATATACAAAAAATGATAAAGTAAAAACAGGAGCTCGGGAGGTGTCACACACCATCCAACGCAGTAATCATATAATATAAAAATATGCACTAAAATAAAAGAAATACTAAAAATAAACAAAAAACGCACCAGAAAGCCACATCATTTTATACAATAAATCAGCATACATCTAGGTCTGTGGTATACCTTAAATGGTGTTGCTTATCAATAATACAATCTAGTAGGTATAGAGAACAAAAAACAGAATAAGTATGGGAAAAAACTGAGCAGAAAAAGGAAGGGGGGGGGGGGGGGGGAGAAGATGTCTAAAAATCGCTTATAAAGCAGTTAATGTCGAACTCTATATTGAGTCCCTTAGGGGCCATGGTGTCCAAAGAGAATATCCATTTAGACTCCAGTTTACTGAGGATCCTCACTTTGTGCCCTCCTCGCCAAGGTTTAGTATAGGGTTCAATACCCCAAAATTTCAGATGTCTAGGATCTCTGTTATGATGTTTATCGAAGTGTCTAGAAACATTATGTTTGTCGAAGCCCTTTATAATGTTTTGAACGTGCTCTTTAATACGGATTCTTAGTAATCTTTTGGTGCGGCCTACGTATTGGAGGCCGCAACTGCACTCCAAAACGTATACAGCCCCCTCAGTGTTACATCCAATAAATTCACCAATGTCGAACGTGGCACCATTACTATTGGACTGGAATGAAAACACCTTTTCATTCGGATGTTTAGTACGAGTACAAGCATAGCAGCGTTTACAAGGATAGAATCCTTTACCTGTAAAAAAAGAGAAGTGTCTTTTGGGGGGATCAATCACGCTTTTAACCAAACGATCTTTCAAAGTAGAGGCTCTTTTATAGATAAATCTAGGTTTCTCAGGTAATAGTTCTCCTAAGCCTTTATCTGATTTGAGGATATGCCAGTGACGGGATATGATGTTCTCGATTTTTTTGTGTTGAAAATTATAGTCTAAGACTAGAGGCACTTGGTCTGATAGACAGGTGGGGGTTTTATCCTCAAGCAAATCCTGTCTAGGCAACTGTCCTACTTCCATTATTTGTTTATTTATAAAATCCTGGTCGTATCCTTTATCTATAAACCTCATTCCCATAAATTTGGCCTGCGTTTGGAAGTCTTCCTCTAAGGTACAATTACGCCGTAAACGCATCATCTGGCCTTTGGGAATGTTAAATAGCCAGTTCCTATGGTGGCAACTGCTTACAGGCAGATAACTGTTGCGATCAACATTCTTAAAGAAGGTTTTGGTGATGTATTGATGGTTGATGCGTGAGATCTCTAAATCTAAGAATGCGATGGACCGTTCTTCAATTTGCCAGGATAAAACAATGTTGTTGGTATTATTGTTCAGTTTAAGAAAAAAAGTGGTTAAAAGGTCCTTATCGCCCTCCCATAAGATAAAGATATCGTCAATGTATCTTTTATACATAAGAAGCTCTTTTGGGGGTTCTAAAAACACTGTTTCTTCTTCCCATTGGGACATAAACAGTCCTGCTACACTTGGGGCGAATTTCGCTCCCATTGCAACTCCTGTTTTTTGATGATAGAATTGTTTAGAATACCAGAAATGGCTATGTTTCAAACAAAAATCTAAGCATTTAACCAGAAATTTTCTTTGGTACCTAGGAAGTTTAGTGAATTTTCTCAAACCCCACTTCGCGGCTTCACAAGCCGCGAAGTGGGGTATGATGGTATATAACGATGACACATCTGCCGTGGCCATCCAGATGGTGCCTGTATCATTTCTCCCATTCAGTATCTGAAGCATTTGTTTAGTATCTCTCAGGTAGGCTTTTGTACTCTGTACTGCAGGCTGGAGATATCTGTCAATGTACTCTCCCACTCTTGCAGTAATGGATTCTATACCATTAACGATTGGTCTAAAGGGAGGATCAAATTTGTCCTTATGAATTTTCGGCAAGGCATAAATAACTGGTGTTCTACATGCTTCAGGGACCAGATATTTAGCTTCCTTTTTATTCAAAATATTTTTCTCAAGACCTAGTTGAACAAGTTGTTCTAGTTCTTTCTTCCATTTAAACGTAGGATTGTTGGGAAGTGTGGCATATGTATTCTGATCCTTTAAAAGCTTAAGCATGCCATTATGGTATTGTTCGGTGGTTAAGATCACAATCCCACCACCTTTATCTGAAGGCCTGATGACAAGATCTTTTCTTTTTGTAAGCTTATGAATGCCGGTACGTATCGCTCTAGGTTCTTCTTTCTTTTTGTATGTGAGATTCTTGATTTCTTCCGTGACCAGGTCTTTGAAGACCTCTATGTGGGTGTTGTTCTTGGGTTTGGGATTATAGATAGATTTATTCCTTAGGTTACTGTGTACTACTGGGTCTTTCTGAATGGTGATGGTGTTAATAGGTTTCTCCAGCAAATATTTTTTAATGTTTAATTTTCTCACATATTTTTGGATGCTGATATAAGTTTCGAATTTGTTCAGATTCTTAACAGGCGCGTATTTTAGTCCCTTATCTAGTACCGTCAATTCTTCCAGGGTCAGGGGTGCGTCTGTAAGATTGAAAATGCCTTCTCCTATGTTGCCCTTCTCCTTTTGTTTTCTCTTTCCTCCTCTACAGCCTCTTTTTCTGTAGGGCTTTTTTTCTTCTTTGTTTCCTCTAATCTTCTCGGGGGTTGGTGTTCCATTCCTCTCTCTAAAAAAGATCTGTTGTGGCCATGTTCATATTGATGGTCATAGTGGTGTCTTGCCTCTCTCTCGGGGTCTGGAAGATCCCTCAGAGGGGCATAGTAGTTGGAGGTGGGAATGGGACTACGTTCCCTAGGTCTATAAGGTACATAGGGTCCTCTCTCTTCACGATAGTCGTAATGATGGTTAGGGCCCGGACTTCTATCACGGGGCCTATAATAGTCATATTGCCCATAATGGTAATCCCTTGTTTCATAGTATGCTTGGGGATACAGTGAGGGTCTCTCTTGTCTATACTGGTCTTGTGGTGGTCTTCTTGCATCTCTAGGTGCATTTTGAGGTCTTGTCCAGTAAGGTCTTCTATTGTTATTTCTCCTGTTTTGAGGTCTCTTCCAACCCTGTTGCGGGGTACGTGGTGGATGGAAGGGTTGTCTCCGGGTGTTATGCGGAGTGTTGTTACTCGGATATCTGTGTCTATTTTCAGAGTGTCTCGAAGGATCTTTTCTAGGAGTATAGTTACTCGACTGTTTCTGGGGGGTGTCTCCTCTAGAGGATCTAGGAATAGGTGACAAATCAACTTGACCCGGATTTATTTTGACCATTTTATCAGGGGTGGATGATGAAGAAATGGGTTCCATCTGTCCAATGTTATTCTGCCATTTAAAGACTAGATCTTTTTTAAAATCGCCAATATCTCTCGAAAATTTTTTACTTTTTCTCTGTTGGACTTCAGCATCTTTTCTAGAGAGATCTTTATTTAATTGTGCGGTAAGCCTTTGGAATTCTTCCGTATCTTTGTAGATTTCAAGCTGTGATTTAAGATCCATTATGTTTTGGTCAACCTTTCTAATTTTTTTCTGCTTGCGTTTCAGCAGAAATTCCAACAATTCTATCCCTTTCTCATTAAAAAATCGAAACCACTCGTCGATGGACTCTTGATCTAAGAGGCCGTCGTTTAGAGGAACGTCCCATCTCAGACGTCTGGGTACAATCTTTGCCTTGATGTATCTGTCAAAAGTGGTAACATCCCACCATATGTTGATTTTCTTCTCCATATTATGACCTAACTTGCGTACCAGACTTTCAATGGTACTGTCTGGTACTTTCTCATCGCTATTAAAGACTGTATCTAGGTCAACTTCTCTACGTTCTAAAAAAGTGAAAATATCCATAGCTGCAGCAGGGGTTAACAAGAGGAGTAGAGATATTGAAGAGATAGAGCAAGAGACTCCTGCGCTGCTAGCGGACTCCTAAACTAACAGGGGGGCACTGCTGCAACACCTAAAAACTGCTCCACACAGACAAAAACACATAAAAGCTAGAGGGGGGTGGTGGTTGCGCTGTGATGGGGAAGGGGATGGGAAAAAGGGGGGAACTACACTAGAGTGAATCTGGCAAAAGTGCCAAGTGACCTGAAAGTGAAATATATAAAAACACTGTACACTGGTGAATGTGTATAATAAAAAAGTGACTAGTGCATATAGTAAACGCATAAATAAAAAGCACTAAATGGTGTAGGTGTGAAGGCAAAGTGGTAATAAATCACATAAAAAAGAGAGCAATGCACATGATAAGAAGGGCAATCACACTGATGACATAAAATGCATATCTCACTAGGTGCACAAAAAAAAACTAGTAAGTAAAAACTGGCGAATGGTCATACACATAAATCAGAAACGCTTGACCAATAGAATGCATCAATAAATAATGATAAATATAATGCCAAAAAAACTAAAAACCGTGGATCTCAAAATAAATAAATATAATGATGGTGTTGAATATAAACGACAGTCCCACCACCAGGTGTAATAATGCTGGGTCACAGTTCAAGTAAACATCCAAACAAATTGACAGGTGAAGGAAAAGGGGGTGATCCTTGATGGGGGCACCTCAGTGAACACAGGCCCCTTACCTTACAGCTGTAAGGTATACAGCATAAAAGACACTCAGTGGAGTATGGAATCCAGAATGGTTGCGGCTGCCGGTAGGCTTGTAAATGCAGTGATATCACATGCGGAAAAAACATATAGACAGCATATAGTGTGATACCATATGACACTGGGGGGATGGACGAGCTGAAGGAGGAGGGGGGGTTGCACTCACTTTGTGGCAGATGAGCGCAAGCCTCAATCCACGAGTGCCGAACTCGTATAATCCACACTGCTGGCCGTAGACCCCTCTAACATCTCATATCTCCTGTGGCTCTCCACCCGTCATCCGTCATAAAGGTAATGTAGTAGCAAGACAAGAAGACCGCATATAGCGTAATCCCGTACAGTAAACACACTTTATTTAGGTTAAAAACAGTGGTACACTTACAAAGAACAGACAGCTGGGGGGTAAAACTCCGCGAGCGCCGTGCTCGTAACATCAGCTGTTGTGTGGCAGCGTCCCGTGCTCCTAACGCGTGTCGTCACGTCACGTGACTTCTTCAGAGGATAACACGGGATAGAAAGCCAATGCTTTTAAATGGTCCCTGCGTAATGAATACACGGCGGCCATTTTCCCGGAGGACGCTGATAGTAAAAGGTGATACAATGCCTGGCGGCCATTTTCCCAGGGTCATATATATCAAAACACAATGTAAAAACTATATAAAAACGGGCAGAATGACATATTGGTCGTGAATGCAGCCATAAAAACAACATATTATAACGGGTCAACATCACTGGCAGAGGACAATGAAACCCAAATGCCAGCAGTCACACCGCTGTAAGAACCTCAAATAATGTAAAACGAAAGGAGGATGGGAAAGCAAAAATATAATATGTATGTAAAGCTAGGCTCCAACCTAAAGGGCTGTACATATTAAAAAATGTAATTAAGAGGAAATTCGGGCATGTTAATAACTTATTTGGGGACAAACTAAAAGCTGCATAAGCCATAAGATATTACTGTTGATATGGGGAAGCCACATTGTTCCCATAACAAAACAGGCCTCTGGAGTGTCCCAAAAAACGCATAAGGTGTAACGAATTTTAACCCATAGAAACACCCATAAAAAATAATATACAAAAAATGATAAAGTAAAAACAGGAGCTCGGGAGGTGTCACACACCATCCAACGCAGTAATCATATAATATAAAAATATGCACTAAAATAAAAGAAATACTAAAAATAAACAAAAAACGCACCAGAAAGCCACATCATTTTATACAATAAATCAGCATACATCTAGGTCTGTGGTATACCTTAAATGGTGTTGCTTATCAATAATACAATCTAGTAGGTATAGAGAACAAAAAACAGAATAAGTATGGGAAAAAACTGAGCAGAAAAAGGAAGGGGGGGGGGGGGGGAGAAGATGTCTAAAAATCGCTTATAAAGCAGTTAATGTCGAACTCTATATTGAGTCCCTTAGGGGCCATGGTGTCCAAAGAGAATATCCATTTAGACTCCAGTTTACTGAGGATCCTCACTTTGTGCCCTCCTCGCCAAGGTTTAGTATAGGGTTCAATACCCCAAAATTTCAGATGTCTAGGATCTCTGTTATGATGTTTATCGAAGTGTCTAGAAACATTATGTTTGTCGAAGCCCTTTATAATGTTTTGAACGTGCTCTTTAATACGGATTCTTAGTAATCTTTTGGTGCGGCCTACGTATTGGAGGCCGCAACTGCACTCCAAAACGTATACAGCCCCCTCAGTGTTACATCCAATAAATTCACCAATGTCGAACGTGGCACCATTACTATTGGACTGGAATGAAAACACCTTTTCATTCGGATGTTTAGTACGAGTACAAGCATAGCAGCGTTTACAAGGATAGAATCCTTTACCTGTAAAAAAAGAGAAGTGTCTTTTGGGGGGATCAATCACGCTTTTAACCAAACGATCTTTCAAAGTAGAGGCTCTTTTATAGATAAATCTAGGTTTCTCAGGTAATAGTTCTCCTAAGCCTTTATCTGATTTGAGGATATGCCAGTGACGGGATATGATGTTCTCGATTTTTTTGTGTTGAAAATCGAGAACATCATATCCCGTCACTGGCATATCCTCAAATCAGATAAAGGCTTAGGAGAACTATTACCTGAGAAACCTAGATTTATCTATAAAAGAGCCTCTACTTTGAAAGATCGTTTGGTTAAAAGCGTGATTGATCCCCCCAAAAGACACTTCTCTTTTTTTACAGGTAAAGGATTCTATCCTTGTAAACGCTGCTATGCTTGTACTCGTACTAAACATCCGAATGAAAAGGTGTTTTCATTCCAGTCCAATAGTAATGGTGCCACGTTCGACATTGGTGAATTTATTGGATGTAACACTGAGGGGGCTGTATACGTTTTGGAGTGCAGTTGCGGCCTCCAATACGTAGGCCGCACCAAAAGATTACTAAGAATCCGTATTAAAGAGCACGTTCAAAACATTATAAAGGGCTTCGACAAACATAATGTTTCTAGACACTTCGATAAACATCATAACAGAGATCCTAGACATCTGAAATTTTGGGGTATTGAACCCTATACTAAACCTTGGCGAGGAGGGCACAAAGTGAGGATCCTCAGTAAACTGGAGTCTAAATGGATATTCTCTTTGGACACCATGGCCCCTAAGGGACTCAATATAGAGTTCGACATTAACTGCTTTATAAGCGATTTTTAGACATCTTCTCCCCCCCCCCCCCCCTTCCTTTTTCTGCTCAGTTTTTTCCCATACTTATTCTGTTTTTTGTTCTCTATACCTACTAGATTGTATTATTGATAAGCAACACCATTTAAGGTATACCACAGACCTAGATGTATGCTGATTTATTGTATAAAATGATGTGGCTTTCTGGTGCGTTTTTTGTTTATTTTTAGTATTTCTTTTATTTTAGTGCATATTTTTATATTATATGATTACTGCGTTGGATGGTGTGTGACACCTCCCGAGCTCCTGTTTTTACTTTATCATTTTTTGTATATTATTTTTTATGGGTGTTTCTATGGGTTAAAATTCGTTACACCTTATGCGTTTTTTGGGACACTCCAGAGGCCTGTTTTGTTATGGGAACAATGTGGCTTCCCCATATCAACAGTAATATCTTATGGCTTATGCAGCTTTTAGTTTGTCCCCAAATAAGTTATTAACATGCCCGAATTTCCTCTTAATTACATTTTTTAATATGTACAGCCCTTTAGGTTGGAGCCTAGCTTTACATATATATATTTTTGCTTTCCCATCCTCCTTTCGTTTTACATTATTTGAGGTTCTTACAGCGGTGTGACTGCTGGCATTTGGGTTTCATTGTCCTCTGCCAGTGATGTTGACCCGTTATAATATGTTGTTTTTATGGCTGCATTCACGACCAATATGTCATTCTGCCCGTTTTTATATAGTTTTTACATTGTGTTTTGATATATATGACCCTGGGAAAATGGCCGCCAGGCATTGTATCACCTTTTACTATCAGCGTCCTCCGGGGAAATGGCCGCCGTGTATTCATTACGCAGGGACCATTTAAAAGCATTGGCTTTCTATCCCGTGTTATCCTCTGAAGAAGTCACGTGACGTGACGACACGCGTTAGGAGCACGGGACGCTGCCACACAACAGCTGATGTTACGAGCACGGCGCTCGCGGAGTTTTACCCCCCAGCTGTCTGTTCTTTGTAAGTGTACCACTGTTTTTAACCTAAATAAAGTGTGTTTACTGTACGGGATTACGCTATATGCGGTCTTCTTGTCTTGCTACTACATTACCTTTATGACGGATGACGGGTGGAGAGCCACAGGAGATATGAGATGTTAGAGGGGTCTACGGCCAGCAGTGTGGATTATACGAGTTCGGCACTCGTGGATTGAGGCTTGCGCTCATCTGCCACAAAGTGAGTGCAACCCCCCCTCCTCCTTCAGCTCGTCCATCCCCCCAGTGTCATATGGTATCACACTATATGCTGTCTATATGTTTTTTCCGCATGTGATATCACTGCATTTACAAGCCTACCGGCAGCCGCAACCATTCTGGATTCCATACTCCACTGAGTGTCTTTTATGCTGTATACCTTACAGCTGTAAGGTAAGGGGCCTGTGTTCACTGAGGTGCCCCCATCAAGGATCACCCCCTTTTCCTTCACCTGTCAATTTGTTTGGATGTTTACTTGAACTGTGACCCAGCATTATTACACCTGGTGGTGGGACTGTCGTTTATATTCAACACCATCATTATATTTATTTATTTTGAGATCCACGGTTTTTAGTTTTTTTGGCATTATATTTATCATTATTTATTGATGCATTCTATTGGTCAAGCGTTTCTGATTTATGTGTATGACCATTCGCCAGTTTTTACTTACTAGTTTTTTTTTGTGCACCTAGTGAGATATGCATTTTATGTCATCAGTGTGATTGCCCTTCTTATCATGTGCATTGCTCTCTTTTTTATGTGATTTATTACCACTTTGCCTTCACACCTACACCATTTAGTGCTTTTTATTTATGCGTTTACTATATGCACTAGTCACTTTTTTATTATACACATTCACCAGTGTACAGTGTTTTTATATATTTCACTTTCAGGTCACTTGGCACTTTTGCCAGATTCACTCTAGTGTAGTTCCCCCCTTTTTCCCATCCCCTTCCCCATCACAGCGCAACCACCACCCCCCTCTAGCTTTTATGTGTTTTTGTCTGTGTGGAGCAGTTTTTAGGTGTTGCAGCAGTGCCCCCCTGTTAGTTTAGGAGTCCGCTAGCAGCGCAGGAGTCTCTTGCTCTATCTCTTCAATATCTCTACTCCTCTTGTTAACCCCTGCTGCAGCTATGGATATTTTCACTTTTTTAGAACGTAGAGAAGTTGACCTAGATACAGTCTTTAATAGCGATGAGAAAGTACCAGACAGTACCATTGAAAGTCTGGTACGCAAGTTAGGTCATAATATGGAGAAGAAAATCAACATATGGTGGGATGTTACCACTTTTGACAGATACATCAAGGCAAAGATTGTACCCAGACGTCTGAGATGGGACGTTCCTCTAAACGACGGCCTCTTAGATCAAGAGTCCATCGACGAGTGGTTTCGATTTTTTAATGAGAAAGGGATAGAATTGTTGGAATTTCTGCTGAAACGCAAGCAGAAAAAAATTAGAAAGGTTGACCAAAACATAATGGATCTTAAATCACAGCTTGAAATCTACAAAGATACGGAAGAATTCCAAAGGCTTACCGCACAATTAAATAAAGATCTCTCTAGAAAAGATGCTGAAGTCCAACAGAGAAAAAGTAAAAAATTTTCGAGAGATATTGGCGATTTTAAAAAAGATCTAGTCTTTAAATGGCAGAATAACATTGGACAGATGGAACCCATTTCTTCATCATCCACCCCTGATAAAATGGTCAAAATAAATCCGGGTCAAGTTGATTTGTCACCTATTCCTAGATCCTCTAGAGGAGACACCCCCCAGAAACAGTCGAGTAACTATACTCCTAGAAAAGATCCTTCGAGACACTCTGAAAATAGACACAGATATCCGAGTAACAACACTCCGCATAACACCCGGAGACAACCCTTCCATCCACCACGTACCCCGCAACAGGGTTGGAAGAGACCTCAAAACAGGAGAAATAACAATAGAAGACCTTACTGGACAAGACCTCAAAATGCACCTAGAGATGCAAGAAGACCACCACAAGACCAGTATAGACAAGAGAGACCCTCACTGTATCCCCAAGCATACTATGAAACAAGGGATTACCATTATGGGCAATATGACTATTATAGGCCCCGTGATAGAAGTCCGGGCCCTAACCATCATTACGACTATCGTGAAGAGAGAGGACCCTATGTACCTTATAGACCTAGGGAACGTAGTCCCATTCCCACCTCCAACTACTATGCCCCTCTGAGGGATCTTCCAGACCCCGAGAGAGAGGCAAGACACCACTATGACCATCAATATGAACATGGCCACAACAGATCTTTTTTAGAGAGAGGAATGGAACACCAACCCCCGAGAAGATTAGAGGAAACAAAGAAGAAAAAAAGCCCTACAGAAAAAGAGGCTGTAGAGGAGGAAAGAGAAAACAAAAGGAGAAGGGCAACATAGGAGAAGGCATTTTCAATCTTACAGACGCACCCCTGACCCTGGAAGAATTGACGGTACTAGATAAGGGACTAAAATACGCGCCTGTTAAGAATCTGAACAAATTCGAAACTTATATCAGCATCCAAAAATATGTGAGAAAATTAAACATTAAAAAATATTTGCTGGAGAAACCTATTAACACCATCACCATTCAGAAAGACCCAGTAGTACACAGTAACCTAAGGAATAAATCTATCTATAATCCCAAACCCAAGAACAACACCCACATAGAGGTCTTCAAAGACCTGGTCACGGAAGAAATCAAGAATCTCACATACAAAAAGAAAGAAGAACCTAGAGCGATACGTACCGGCATTCATAAGCTTACAAAAAGAAAAGATCTTGTCATCAGGCCTTCAGATAAAGGTGGTGGGATTGTGATCTTAACCACCGAACAATACCATAATGGCATGCTTAAGCTTTTAAAGGATCAGAATACATATGCCACACTTCCCAACAATCCTACGTTTAAATGGAAGAAAGAACTAGAACAACTTGTTCAACTAGGTCTTGAGAAAAATATTTTGAATAAAAAGGAAGCTAAATATCTGGTCCCTGAAGCATGTAGAACACCAGTTATTTATGCCTTGCCGAAAATTCATAAGGACAAATTTGATCCTCCCTTTAGACCAATCGTTAATGGTATAGAATCCATTACTGCAAGAGTGGGAGAGTACATTGACAGATATCTCCAGCCTGCAGTACAGAGTACAAAAGCCTACCTGAGAGATACTAAACAAATGCTTCAGATACTGAATGGGAGAAATGATACAGGCACCATCTGGATGGCCACGGCAGATGTGTCATCGTTATATACCATCATACCCCACTTCGCGGCTTGTGAAGCCGCGAAGTGGGGTTTGAGAAAATTCACTAAACTTCCTAGGTACCAAAGAAAATTTCTGGTTAAATGCTTAGATTTTTGTTTGAAACATAGCCATTTCTGGTATTCTAAACAATTCTATCATCAAAAAACAGGAGTTGCAATGGGAGCGAAATTCGCCCCAAGTGTAGCAGGACTGTTTATGTCCCAATGGGAAGAAGAAACAGTGTTTTTAGAACCCCCAAAAGAGCTTCTTATGTATAAAAGATACATTGACGATATCTTTATCTTATGGGAGGGCGATAAGGACCTTTTAACCACTTTTTTTCTTAAACTGAACAATAATACCAACAACATTGTTTTATCCTGGCAAATTGAAGAACGGTCCATCGCATTCTTAGATTTAGAGATCTCACGCATCAACCATCAATACATCACCAAAACCTTCTTTAAGAATGTTGATCGCAACAGTTATCTGCCTGTAAGCAGTTGCCACCATAGGAACTGGCTATTTAACATTCCCAAAGGCCAGATGATGCGTTTACGGCGTAATTGTACCTTAGAGGAAGACTTCCAAACGCAGGCCAAATTTATGGGAATGAGGTTTATAGATAAAGGATACGACCAGGATTTTATAAATAAACAAATAATGGAAGTAGGACAGTTGCCTAGACAGGATTTGCTTGAGGATAAAACCCCCACCTGTCTATCAGACCAAGTGCCTCTAGTCTTAGACTATAATTTTCAACACAAAAAAATCGAGAACATCATATCCCGTCACTGGCATATCCTCAAATCAGATAAAGGCTTAGGAGAACTATTACCTGAGAAACCTAGATTTATCTATAAAAGAGCCTCTACTTTGAAAGATCGTTTGGTTAAAAGCGTGATTGATCCCCCCAAAAGACACTTCTCTTTTTTTACAGGTAAAGGATTCTATCCTTGTAAACGCTGCTATGCTTGTACTCGTACTAAACATCCGAATGAAAAGGTGTTTTCATTCCAGTCCAATAGTAATGGTGCCACGTTCGACATTGGTGAATTTATTGGATGTAACACTGAGGGGGCTGTATACGTTTTGGAGTGCAGTTGCGGCCTCCAATACGTAGGCCGCACCAAAAGATTACTAAGAATCCGTATTAAAGAGCACGTTCAAAACATTATAAAGGGCTTCGACAAACATAATGTTTCTAGACACTTCGATAAACATCATAACAGAGATCCTAGACATCTGAAATTTTGGGGTATTGAACCCTATACTAAACCTTGGCGAGGAGGGCACAAAGTGAGGATCCTCAGTAAACTGGAGTCTAAATGGATATTCTCTTTGGACACCATGGCCCCTAAGGGACTCAATATAGAGTTCGACATTAACTGCTTTATAAGCGATTTTTAGACATCTTCTCCCCCCCCCCCCCCCCTTCCTTTTTCTGCTCAGTTTTTTCCCATACTTATTCTGTTTTTTGTTCTCTATACCTACTAGATTGTATTATTGATAAGCAACACCATTTAAGGTATACCACAGACCTAGATGTATGCTGATTTATTGTATAAAATGATGTGGCTTTCTGGTGCGTTTTTTGTTTATTTTTAGTATTTCTTTTATTTTAGTGCATATTTTTATATTATATGATTACTGCGTTGGATGGTGTGTGACACCTCCCGAGCTCCTGTTTTTACTTTATCATTTTTTGTATATTATTTTTTATGGGTGTTTCTATGGGTTAAAATTCGTTACACCTTATGCGTTTTTTGGGACACTCCAGAGGCCTGTTTTGTTATGGGAACAATGTGGCTTCCCCATATCAACAGTAATATCTTATGGCTTATGCAGCTTTTAGTTTGTCCCCAAATAAGTTATTAACATGCCCGAATTTCCTCTTAATTACATTTTTTAATATGTACAGCCCTTTAGGTTGGAGCCTAGCTTTACATACATATTATATTTTTGCTTTCCCATCCTCCTTTCGTTTTACATTATTTGAGGTTCTTACAGCGGTGTGACTGCTGGCATTTGGGTTTCATTGTCCTCTGCCAGTGATGTTGACCCGTTATAATATGTTGTTTTTATGGCTGCATTCACGACCAATATGTCATTCTGCCCGTTTTTATATAGTTTTTACATTGTGTTTTGATATATATGACCCTGGGAAAATGGCCGCCAGGCATTGTATCACCTTTTACTATCAGCGTCCTCCGGGAAAATGGCCGCCGTGTATTCATTACGCAGGGACCATTTAAAAGCATTGGCTTTCTATCCCGTGTTATCCTCTGAAGAAGTCACGTGACGTGACGACACGCGTTAGGAGCACGGGACGCTGCCACACAACAGCTGATGTTACGAGCACGGCGCTCGCGGAGTTTTACCCCCCAGCTGTCTGTTCTTTGTAAGTGTACCACTGTTTTTAACCTAAATAAAGTGTGTTTACTGTACGGGATTACGCTATATGCGGTCTTCTTGTCTTGCTACTACATTACCTTTATGACGGATGACGGGTGGAGAGCCACAGGAGATATGAGATGTTAGAGGGGTCTACGGCCAGCAGTGTGGATTATACGAGTTCGGCACTCGTGGATTGAGGCTTGCGCTCATCTGCCACAAAGTGAGTGCAACCCCCCCTCCTCCTTCAGCTCGTCCATCCCCCCAGTGTCATATGGTATCACACTATATGCTGTCTATATGTTTTTTCCGCATGTGATATCACTGCATTTACAAGCCTACCGGCAGCCGCAACCATTCTGGATTCCATACTCCACTGAGTGTCTTTTATGCTGTATACCTTACAGCTGTAAGGTAAGGGGCCTGTGTTCACTGAGGTGCCCCCATCAAGGATCACCCCCTTTTCCTTCACCTGTCAATTTGTTTGGATGTTTACTTGAACTGTGACCCAGCATTATTACACCTGGTGGTGGGACTGTCGTTTATATTCAACACCATCATTATATTTATTTATTTTGAGATCCACGGTTTTTAGTTTTTTTGGCATTATATTTATCATTATTTATTGATGCATTCTATTGGTCAAGCGTTTCTGATTTATGTGTATGACCATTCGCCAGTTTTTACTTACTAGTTTTTTTTGTGCACCTAGTGAGATATGCATTTTATGTCATCAGTGTGATTGCCCTTCTTATCATGTGCATTGCTCTCTTTTTTATGTGATTTATTACCACTTTGCCTTCACACCTACACCATTTAGTGCTTTTTATTTATGCGTTTACTATATGCACTAGTCACTTTTTTATTATACACATTCACCAGTGTACAGTGTTTTTATATATTTCACTTTCAGGTCACTTGGCACTTTTGCCAGATTCACTCTAGTGTAGTTCCCCCCTTTTTCCCATCCCCTTCCCCATCACAGCGCAACCACCACCCCCCTCTAGCTTTTATGTGTTTTTGTCTGTGTGGAGCAGTTTTTAGGTGTTGCAGCAGTGCCCCCCTGTTAGTTTAGGAGTCCGCTAGCAGCGCAGGAGTCTCTTGCTCTATCTCTTCATGATCTTTATTCATGCATCTCTCTTGAAGGAACAACCCCCAAGTCAGAGTCAATGCTGTGCACCTTTTTTTGCTATGTTGTCATTAACATCAGTTGTGTCTCTATTTTTCCACCAGGCACATCTGTATGGAGTTTATACGTACACATTATGTTGGCATAGGCTTCATTCGGGTACCCTGAATTCATCCCAAATTCTAATTGCTCCTGTATATTATTACCCCATCATTGGTATCAGTGGAAGAATTAATGCCCATCATTGGTTTCAGTGGGAGGAAGAGTTCCTCATTATTGGTCTTAGCGGAAGGAATAGTGCCCCATTGCTGGTGTCAGTGGAAAGAATAGTGCCCCATCATTGGTTTCAATTAAATGAATAGTGCCCCATTATTGGTATTTGTGGAAGGAACAGTTCCCATCATTGGTGTCAATGGGAGGAACAGTGCCCCATCTTTGGTATCAGTGGAAGGAATAGTTCCCCATTGTTGTTGTCAGTGGGGGAAATAATGCCCCACTCTTGACATCAGTGGAAGGAACAGTGCCCCATCATTGGTGTCAGTGGAAGGAATATTGCCCCATCGTTGGTTTCACTGGAAGAAATAGTGCCCCATCATTGGTATCATTGGAAGTATTGGTGTCCATTATTCGTATCAATGGAAGGAATAGTGCCCCATTGTTGGTGTCAGTGGAAAGAAGAGTGTCCCATCATTGGTTTCAATGGAAGGAATAGTGTCCCGTTATTGGCATCTGTGGAAGGAACAGTTCCCATTATTGGTGTCAGTGGAAGGAACAGTGTCCCATTGTTGGTATCAGCGGAAGGAATAGTACCCCATCTTTGGTATCAGTGAAAATAAATAGTTCCCCATTGTTGATGTCAGTGGGAGAAATAATGCCCCATTATTGGCATCGGTGGAAGGAATAGTGCCCCATCATTGGTGTCAGTGGAAGGCATAGTGCCCCATCATTGGTGTCAATGGAAGGAAAAGTGCCCCATAATTGGTATCAATGGAAGTAATAGTGTCCATTATTAGTATCAATGGAAGGAATAGTACCCCATTGTTGGTTTCAGTGGAAGAAATAGTGCCCCATAATTGGTATCAATGGAAGTAATAGTACCCCATTGTTGGCATCAGTGGAAGGAAAAGTTCCCATTATTGGTGTCAGTGGGAGGAATAGTGCCCCACCCATCATTGGAGCACAGGTGTGTCAGGAGGAAGGAGTCTCTGAAGCTCCTCCAGGTGATCCATGTGAGAGGGGAGAGGTGGTGAAATCTCTCCCAGCTCTCCTGGCTCCTTTCTGGGGAAGCCATGGAGGCCAGCGGGGCCTCTCCTGCTGGAAGCTCTCAGCCATCTCCTGGGCCATCAGGTAACATACCTGCCCCTGTACAAGCCATGGCTGGGGATCTCTCTACCCCTGGTGAGGATGAAGGTTCTGGGGCCATCCGGGAGCGAGTGGTGGCCGGGATTAAGGTCCTGAATAAGGAGAGAGACAAGCTCTACAAGCTCAGAGCGGAGCTGAAGTGCCTGAGAAGGCAGCGTGAGGGCTTGCATAGCCAGACACGTGGGTCTATGGATCCGGAGATCCTACTGGCCAAGGTTCGGGTGGAACACCAGGAGACCATTGTGGCCATGATGGAAGGCAGAGATGGGCCCCACAAGGAAATATTCTGCAATGACCGAAGGTTTGCCAGGATGACAAAAATGGAGGTGGAGGAGGAGACCCCCAGTTCAGACCCCCTGCCCCCTCAGGGAGAGGTAAGCAGCCCCATGCCTTCCCAGGACTCAGGAGGTATGCTCAGGGTAATCCAGGCAATGGAGTCTCCTATACGGGAAGATCAGCTGGTGTTTTATGAGGAGGACATTGCTGATAATGTGCCTGACAAGGTAAAGCCTGTCAAGCCCCATGTGGTGCATAAAACTGTTTTTGTGACTGATATTGACAATGTGCCCAGTGACAATCAGGCTGCTAGTCCCATGTGTGGCAATGCTGTACCTGCTGATGCTGCAGTGCAGCAAAAAATGCATTTAAAAAATGACATTCCTGCAGAGGAACTGCAAGATTCAGCAGAACCAATTAACCCCCCTTTAGCTGAGTCTAAAGCTGTTTGCCCCACAGCTGCTGAGGACTCTACAGCACAGCTTCAGGAGACAGCTGGTATTGCATCAGAAACTGTGACTATTCCCTGATGGGAATGTGAATGTTTGTGTGACTGATAAAAATCAACCCAGTACAAGTGTGATGGACAGTCCTACCAACTCTGTTCAAGCAGATAATAATAATAATAATTGTGATGTACAGACTAATGTGACATCAGTGTGGGGCCTTGGCCCTGATAAACCTACATTTGCTCAGGTGGTACGCTCTGCTCCTGGTAGCTCCGCCCCCAAGAGGGTTTTCCCCCTGCGACCTACCACCTTGAGCACCCCAGGATCTGGTCTTGGGTCCCTGGCTTCTGCTGGGGACCCGAGAGGAAATGTAGTGATTCTTAAATGGGAAGGTGGTGCAATCCCTCCAGCACGGCGTGCAGTGGTGGACATGATTTTGGAGATGGGTTTTGGGGCAAACGATCTGTATGCCCTAATACATGTTGCTGGGAGCCGGGAATATACTATTAGTTTCACCAGACCAGAGGGTCTTGACCTGTTCTGGGAGCGATATGAGGCTCGGTGCAGGTCAAGACCCGAATGGGAAGGTCTGACCCCAGTTGCAGTTTCACAAAGGTCTACAGTGAAAAAGATCACAATTATTCTCACTAATGAGAGTGTTCCTGCTCGAGATTTAGAGGTCTGGTTAAAGAATTATGGTGAGGTATTGACTAAGCCCGATAAAATACTTGATGAACGTAACATCTGGACTGGGGGTTGGTCGGTTACAGTCAGGTTGGCCAGGGATGGGAATGTTGTCTGTCACCTGCCCTCCTCAGCTTTTATAGGGAGGGATAGGATGACTATTTTCTACCCTGGTCAGCCGAAGCTGTGTCACCGCTGTGGAGAAAAGGGGCATTTGAGCTCCTCCTGTTCAGCCTTGATATGTTCAGTGTGTCGGTGTCAGGGTCATATGGCCAAGGACTGCACCGAGATAATCAGGTGCAACCTGTGCCTGCGCCTTGGCCACCCCTATAGCAGATGTCCTGAAGCCTGGCACAATATGGCGAAGGAGGTACTAGATGACTTGTCAAGGCTGGACAGGATGGAGGGTGAGGCCCCTGGTGTACCATCCTCCTCTGCGGTGACCGACTCCCCTGGTCCTGTTCAGGATCCCTCTCCAGTTCCTGTGGCCACCCCTCCTGTGTCTGTAAGTATTCCTTCTGTATCTGTCTCTGTGTCCCCCCAGCCTACTGTATCCCCTCCTCTTGTGTCAGAACCTTCCAAGTCTGTGCCCCCCGAGTCAGTTCCCCCCCAGGAGTCTACCCCTCCTAAGTCTGACTCAAAGGGAGCACCCCCCCCCACCAGGAGTGGTAACATGTACTAAAAAGGTTGCTTCTTCCTCTGTAAAGAAGTCTTGTGGAAAGACTTCACAGAAAAAAGTAAGAGATGAGGGCATCTCTGATGCTGACCTGCAGTACCTGGAGGAGAGAAGGAAGGTTGGGAAGCGGAAGAAGCAGGCGGTGAGGACAGAACAGGCTCCAGTGCCTGTCTCCAACCGTTATAGGTCCTCTAATTGGTATATTTCTTCATCTGGAGCTTCTTCGGTGCGAAGTTCTGATTTCGAAATGGAGTTTGAGGCGGCCTCAAGAAAGAGAGAGGCATCTGGTGATGAGCAGCAGAGGGGAGCTAAGAAGCAATCCACCCAATAACACAAATGGCGGTTCCCCCTCCGTTAAAAGTGGTGACAATAAATGTCGCCAGCATTAAGTCAGTAAGAGCTCGTTCTATGGCCTTCTTTTTGTTCAGCCGATTAGATGCTGAAATTTTATTTTTGCAAGAGACTAGGCTCACCTCCTTGGCAGATATTCATATGGCCAAGAGAGAGTGAAGGTATGGTCCATCTTACTGGTCTCTTGCGGCCGAGCCTTACGGCGGTGTGGCGGTGTTGTTTAAAACCGGCATGGTAACTGTCCGGCGGGTTATTGAGGTGGAGATTGGGAAATGTATGGTCTTAGACGTCCTTGTGGGAGGGCAGGACCTGCGCCTAATTAATGTCTATGGGCCGCACACAAAGTGGGACAGGAAATGCCTTTTTACAAGGATCAAGCCATTTCTTTTTACATCCCGGCAAGTGGTCTTTGGAGGTGACTTTAATACAGTAACTAGGCCCAAGGACAGGAAGTACTTCAAGGACAGGCTGGGATATGATAGCATTTTTTTAAATAGTATGGTTAGGGATGCTGGTCTTGTGGATGTGCACATAAAGCACCTCCCGGATGACACCGGGTTCACCTTTCATCGAGGTAATAGTCAGAGTAGGATAGATAGGTTTTTTTTTACGGAGACCTCTGCTTTCTCACCCCCAGTGGTGCAGGCAGTAGAGTTCTCTGATCACTGTATGCTATCTGTGGTCCTGAATGCTTCAGATGCCCCTCAGAGGGGTAAGGGCATCTGGAGATTGAATTCAACTCTACTCAAGGAAGAACATGTTAGACAATCCTTTGAGGAATTCTTTCAGGCACAGCTGACCATCCTGGACTTTTGTAGCAGCAAGGCTGAGTGGTGGGAGCTGACCAAAAAGAGGATCGCTGGATTCTTCAGGGGCCTAGCCAATAGAAAGCAGTTTAATAAATACATGACCTACCAACGTTTGCGGAGGAAGCTGGATATTCTTGTCTCGAGAGGAGGAGATCCTGGGGCAATCTCCGAAGTGAAACTCCTTCTCAGGAAGTGTCAATATGACCGGCATGCCTCTTTGGTTCTGGAGAGTGACTATGGGAAGTACCACTCACCTGACCCTTACCAGAACTGCAAACAAGGTGTAGCAGTTAAAACGGTCGTTGGCCTTAAGGACAGTACAGGTTCCTTGACAAAGTCCAGGTCAGGGATTCTGGAGGTCGTGAGGTCCTTTTATGCTGACCTTCTTGGGAGGAAAGAGCTTGACCGTGACAAGATGCAAAGCTTTTTGGACTCTACTCCAGGTCTAAATGATGAAGATGTCCCATTGATGAATTTGACAGAGGAGATCACAGTTGAAGAGGTGATGAGGGCAATAGAACAGCTTGCCATCAAAAAGTCACCTGGACCGGATGGCTTGACGGCTGAGTTTTACAAAGCTTTTAAGCCTATTCTGGCCCCACATTTGGTAGAGGTTTTTAACAGTTGCCTTGCAGAGGGGGTACTTCCCCCTTCCATGAGGCACTCGGCTGTGATTCTTCTTTCAAAGGGTAAAGATCCTTCCATGATTGAGAATTGGCGCCCCATCAGCCTTCTTAATGTCGATAGAAAGATACTGGCAAAGATATTTTTCTGGCGCCTATCGTCAGTAGCAGAGTCTTTGCTTTCTCGCCATCAGCACTGTTCGGTCCAGGGTAGGAGCACCTTCACAGCGGTTTTAGCTTTGCGGGAGGCCTTGGAGCGATGCAGGGCTACAGGCTGGGGAAAGTATTTGCTGACATTGGATCAGGCAAAGGCTTTTGATCGTGTTAACCATGAGTACCTGTGGTTGCTCCTTAGTAAGTACGGTCTGCCGGGTGGTTTTGTCGATTGGTTGAAAGTCTTGTATAAGGGGGCAGAAAGCTTTCCTCTTGTTAATGGTTGGGTTGGGCAGTCCTTTGAGGTTGGCTCTGGAGTGCGTCAAGGTTATCCCCTGAGTCCCCTGCTCTATGTGTTTGCAATCGACCCTTTCATCAGGAAGCTAGAGAGCGGCATGTTGTGTGGGGTGCCAGTGAGGCTCCCGGGTGAGCCGCCTTTGAGGGTTGTTGCCCATGCGGACGATGTGTCTGTGATTGTCACAGGGGCGGATGAAGCAGAGGAGGTGGTCTCTCTGACATCACGGTATTCTGAAGCATCAGGCTCCAAGATCAATCAGGAAAAGAGTGAAGTTTTCTGGATGGGAAAGGAAGGTGAGGGGTTTGATCTCCCGGACACCTTTCCAGTGCCCCAGCAAAGAATTAAGATTCTAGGCATTGAATTTGGACCTGGCGATTATGGCCTCAAAAACTGGGAAGGCAGACTGGAAATTGCCAATACTAAGGTGGTCAGCTGGAAGAGATGGAAGTTATCTATGAGGGAAAGGGTTGATCTGATTAAGACTTACCTGATTCCGATCTTCTTGTATGTCAGCTTTGTCTGCATCTTGCCAGTGTCTCTCTATGCTAGGGTCAGTAGTGTGTTCTTCCAGATGTTGTGGGGGAACAGACTGAACCCCATCAAGAGGAATGTCACCTATCTATCCAGGAGGGAGGGTGGCTTAGGTATGGTCAACCCAGTTCTTTTAATTTCACTGCTTTTTCTCAAGTTTAACATTGGTAATATGCTTGCAGTGGAACCTCCTGGATGGGCAGGCATATTTAGATCTTGGTTTAGGCCTTTTCTATGACTTTGGGAAGAAGGTGGCCAAGTGAAGAATCTCAGGGGTCATCGTGGTCAGCTACCAGCCTATGTCGCTCCGTGCCTGAAGTTACTACGGCAGTGGCGATTGTCGGCTGAAGATCTCAGATCGGTTCCGAGGAAAGTCCTTATGAGCCGAGTCTTGAGCGAAGTCTTTCATGACCCACTGGCCTTAAGGGATTGCCCAGGCCCAGTTTTGAGGGCAGGGTTAAGACTTATTAATTTGGACAGAGTACCCCCTAAATTCAGGGATCTGGCCTGGTTGTGCTTCCATGGGAGGCTCTATGTTAGGGGCAATTAAAAATTCCGCAGTGGGGTGGATCGTAGCTGTCCTCAGGAGGAGTGTGCAGGTGAGGAGGAGACTATGGACCATTTTCTGCTTCATTGCCCTTTTAACATAGAGGTGTACAAACAGGTGGGGCGGGCCCTCGGTGTTCCTTTCCTCTCCAGGCTGGGTTATGCTGAGTGGGTGTATGGAGCATTTAATACTGGTGGTGGTTTTTGTTTAGATACACTTTTTCTAGTTAGCCTAGTAGTCCGTTATTTCACTTGGAACGCACGGTGTCAGGTCAGCATTCGGCGTAAAATCCTTCCTGTTCAGGTGGTGGTGTATGACATTTTGCATGAGGTGGAGAAGATTCGGGTACTCGAGAGGGACAAGCGGAGTCAGGGGGCTTGGTTAAAGGCGTGGAGGGGTTTCAAGCCTCCCTGACTGCCAGGAGTCTTTTTCCTGGGTGTGGCTGTCTGTCTCTTATCACCCTAGATTATTATTTTTTGGAATAATTTTTGATAAATGGCTGCGTACATAGGTGATGGGTTGTGCCTCTTAGGCCCTCTCTGCTGCTTTATGTAAATAATTTTGGTAGTGGATTATGTATATATTGTATATATTCTGAACATGGATGTGTATTCCTTGGATTTCTGTTGAAGTTTTGTACTATGGTTTTGTTTTTTACTTTTGTATAAAATTGGTTGCTTGATTCTTTTTAATAAAAGATCAATAGTGTTCCATCTTTTACATTATATCAGTTGGAGGAATTATGCCCTGCTGTTGGTCAGTAGAAGGAATGGTGCCTCGTTGTTGGTGTCAGTAGAAGGAATGGTGCCTCGTTGTTGGTGTCAGCAAGAGGAATAGTGTCAGCAAGCTGCGTTTTGGAGGCCAGTGTTAGAGACTATGAAAGGCACAGGAATTTCCATGAAGCAGGAAGGAGACGAGTGCTATAGTCACACTCTCTGATGACATCACATGCTGTAACCACTAGAGGTGAACAAAGCCCAGCTAGAAAATGATGCATATATTTTATTGGTGTCAGTGGGAGTAATAGTGTTCCATCATTTACATTATATCAGTGGGAGGAATTATGCCCTGCTGTTGGTGACAGTAGAAGGAATGGTGCCTCATTGTTGGTGTCAGTAGAATGTATGGCGCCTCATTGTTGGTGTCAGTAGAAGGAATGGCGCCTCATTGTTGGTGTCAGTAGAAGGAATGGCGCCTCATTGTTGGTGTCAGTAGAAGGAATGGCGCCTCATCGTTGGTGTCAGTAGAAGGAATGGCGCCTCATTGTTGGTGTCAGTAGAAGGAATGGCGCCTCATCGTTGGTGTCAGTAGAAGGAATGGCGCCTCATTGTTGGTGTCAGTAGAAGGAATGGCGCCTCATTGTTGGTGTCAGTAGAAGGAATGGCGCCTCATTGTTGGTGTCAGTAGAAGGAATGGCGCCTCATTGTTGGTGTCAGTAGAAGGTATGGCGCCTCATTGTTGCTGTCAGTAGAAGGAATGGCGCCTCATTGTTGGTGTCAGTAGAAGGAATGGCACCTCATTGTAGGTGTCAGTAGAAGGAATGGTGCCCCATTGTTGGTGTCAGTAGAAGGAATGGTGCCTCATTGTTGGTGTCAGTAGAAGGAATGGCGCCTCTTCGTTGGTGTCAGTAGAAGGAATGGCGCCTCATTTTTGGTGTCAGTAGAAGGAATGGCGCCTCATTGTTGGCGTCAGTAGAAGGAATGGTGTCCCATTGTTGAATGCATATACACTGTGTGGGTCTCTCCACACTTGTGTGTTTCCTGCAGTAAATGACGCACATTATACTGCATGAAAATACATTCCATTTATTTCTATGTGACTAGTTCGAATATACAGTCAGGTCCATAAATATTGGGACATCGACACAATTCTAATCTTTTTGGCTCTATACACCACCACAATGGATTTGAAATGAAAAGAACAAGATGTGCTTTAACTGCACACTTTCAGCTTTAATTTGTGGGTATTTACATCCAAATCAGGTGAACGGTGTAGGAATTACAACAGTTTGTATATGTGCATCCCACTTTTTAAGGGACCAAAAGTAATGGGACAGATTAACAATCATCCATCAAACTTTCACTTTTTAATACTTGGTTGCAAATCCTTTGCAGTCAACTAGAGCCTGAAGTCTGGAACGCATAGACATCACCAGACACTGGGTTTCATCATTGGTGATGCTCTGCCAGGCCTCTACTGCAACTGTCTTCAGTTCCTGCTTGTTCTTGGGGCATTTTCCCTTCAGTTTTGTCTTCAGCAAGTCAAATGCATGCTCAATCGGATTCAGGTCAGGTGATTGACTTGGCCATTGCATAACATTCCACTTCTTTCCCTTAAAAAACTCTTTGGTTGCTTTCGCAGTATGCTTTGGGTCATTGTCCATCTACACTGTGAAGCGCCGTCCAATGAGTTCTGAAGCATTTTGCTGAATATGAGCAGATAATATTGCCTCGAAACACTTCAGAATTCATCCTGCTGCTTTTGTCAGCAGTCACATCATCAATAAATACAAGAGAACCATTTCCATTGGCAGCCATATATGCCCACGCCATGACACTACCACCACCATGCTTCACTGATGAGATGGTATGCTTTGTATCATGAGCAAGTCCTTTCCTTCTCCATACTCTTCTCTTCCCATCACTCTGGTACAAGTTGATCTTGGTCTCATCTGTCCATAGGATGTTGTTCCAGAACTGTGAAGGCTTTTTTAGATGTTGTTTGGCAAACTTTAATCTGGCCTTCCTGTTTTTGAGGCTCCCCAATGGTTTACATCTTGTGGTGAACCCTCTGTATTCACTCTGGTGAAGTCTTCTCTTGATTGTTGACTTTGACACACATACACCTACCTCCTGGAGAGTGTTCTTGATCTGGCCAACTGTTGTGAATGTTGTTTTCTTCACCAGGGAAAGAATTCTTCGGTCATCCACCACAGTTGTTTTCCGTGGTCTTCCGGGTCTTTTGGTGTTGCTGAGCTCACCGGAGCATTCTTTCTTTTTAAGGATGTTCCAAACAGTTGATTTGGCCACACCTAATGTTTTTGCTATCTCTCTGATGGGTTTGTTTTGTTTTTTCAGCCTAATGATGGCTTGCTTCACTGATAGTGACAGCTCTTTGGATCTCATATTGAGAGTTGACAGCAACAGATTCCAAATGCAAATAG
Organism: Lithobates clamitans; assembly: GCA_037952925.1. Taxonomy (NCBI): domain Eukaryota; kingdom Metazoa; phylum Chordata; class Amphibia; order Anura; family Ranidae; genus Lithobates; species Lithobates clamitans. Next base: position 341,902 of record JBBGZY010000155.1, on the reverse strand, counting down.
CACACTTGAAATGAACTCTGGACCTTATATCTGCTCCTTGTAAATGGGATAATGAGGGAATAACACACACCTGGCCATGCAACAGCTGAGCAGCCAATTGTCCCATTACTTTTGGTCCTTTAAAAAGTGGGAGACACATATACAAACTGTTGTAATTCTTACACCTTTCACCTGATTTGGATGTAAATACCCTCAAATTAAAACTGAAAGTCTGCAGTTAAAGCATATCTTGTTCGTTTAATTTCAAATCCATTGTGGTGGTGTATAGAGCCAAAAAGATTTGAATTGTGTTGCTGTCCCAATATTTATGGACCTGACTGTATGCACGGCAGTCTAGTACATCTTTAAAAATAGGAAATGCTGCAACTTTGGGCATTTATGCATGTTAAGTAGGACTTTTAAAATAAATGGTAGTAAAACATGTGTTAAGTAGTTTTGTGTGTTTTACATGCATCTTGTGTGTTTTAAATGCACCATGGGACATCCCTCTTCTGTTTCTTCCCACTTTACATAATCCATTAGCATGAAGCCTTGTTCAGACTGACACTATCACTGATCCATTATGCCTCATTTGTCATCTAAATGTTATTTGGCTAAAAGCAACCCGTAATACCAGTTGTGTACAGAAGGTGGCAGTGTTGTTCAAAGCACTGGTAGACACCCAGCAGCTTGATAATACAGACCATCAAGTTTGCTGGAAAGGAAATTGTCCTTTCTTCCAGTCATTACTTCTTTCATATCACTAATATCAAATATTGAGACTTTTTTTTTTTTGCTTTGTTTTCAGTTTAGATAGATCTTAGTTATTAAAGTTATTATAGAGACGAAATTCTGCATATTTTATGCTGATTTTAACCTAAATGTACAACTCCTTTATATGCAAATAGTTATTTGTGTATTTTTACCTAATGTAAGCATTTTGACACAATGGGGTTGATTTACTAAAACAGGAGAGTGTAAAATCTGGTGCAGCTCTGCACAGAAAGCAATCAGCTTTCAGGGTTTATTGTCAAATTAATTGAACATGATGAATTTAGAAGCCGATTGGCTACCATGTACAGCTGTACCAGATTTTGCACTCTCCAGTTTTAGTAAATCAACCCCAAAAAGTCTTATATTGAGATATACATCGATCAGCCATCAGGTAAATTGGAGAACATTGATTATCTCATGACAATGGTACTTGAAAGTGGATAGGATATAATAGGCAGCAGGTGAACATGTTGTCCCTGAAGTTGATGTGTTGAAAGCAGAAAAAACTGGCAAGGGTAAGGATTTGAGCGACTTTGACATGATCCAAATTGTAATGGGAAGACAACTGGGTCAAGGGTGTGTAATGTTCTTGGTCTGCAGAGCTCAGGACCTACCACAAGTGGTCCAGGGAAGGATAAATCGGCGACAGGGTCATGGGCAGCCAAGGCTCATTGATGCACGAGGGGAGCAAAAGTTGGCCCGTGTAGTCTGATCCAAAAACAGAGCTACAGTGTCACAAATTGCTGAAAAAGTTGCTGGCTCTGATACAAAGGTGTCAGAAGATTCAGTGCATTGTTGTTTGTTGCATAAGGGTCTGCGTAGCCGCAGACTTGTCAGGTGTCCATGCCAAAAGTGCCTACAATGGACACTGAGCGAGCATTAGAACTGGAGCGTGGAACAATTGAAGTAGGTGGCCTGGCCTGATCAAGTATGATTTCTTTTCAATCACGTGGATGGTCGAGTGCGTGTGCGTCACTTTCCCAGGGAAGAGATGGCACCAGCAAGCATGGGAGATGGCATTGCTGGCGGAGGCAGTGTGATGCTTTGAGCATAATTCTACTAGGAAACCTTGGGCCCTGCCATTCATGTGGATGATATTTGATATGTACCACCTACCTAAACATTGTTGCCGACCAAGTGCACCCCTTCATGGAAACAGCATTGGCAGTAGCCTCTTTCAGCAGGATAATTTATCCCGCCACACTGCAAAAATGGTTCAAGAATGTTTTGAGGAACACAATGAGTTTGAGACCTTGACTTGGTCTCCAAATTCTCCAGATCTCAATCCAATTGAGAATCTGTGGGATGTGCTGGAAAAACAATTCAAATCCATGGTGGCCCCACCCTCACACCTTACAGGACTTAAAGGATCTGCTACTGACGGTTTAGTGCCACATACCACAGCATACCTTCAGAGGTCTAGTGGAGTCTAGTGGAGTCCATGCCTCAACAGGTCAGGGCTGTTTTGGCGGCAAAAGGGGACTCACTCAATATTAGGTTGGTGGTCTTAATGTTATGGATGAGATGTGCCCCATGCCCCGGAAGCCAAGCACCACTCATAAGTTTGCCCCTGCAGCTGGAGGTTGTTGGCATTGTTGATTGAGTGGCCGCCTCCTGCACAGGCTGTGCCACCCTGCTCAGGAGGTGCTCCATGCCCAAGAAGCCAAGCCAAGCCCTCATCAGCTTTTCCCTGGCAGCTGAAGGTGGTTGGTGGATTTGATTGTATGACCACCTCCTGTGCAGGCGGCCGCTTCAGCCTGGCTTCAGTTGCAAGCCCTGCAAGGAGAACAGAGAGCAACCTTGCCAAGCGAGAGAGCAGCCCTGCAAATTACGTTTTTTAAATATTGCTCAAATGCAATAATCAGTTCTGATGTGTTTAAATACACCAAGTTATATGGTTAACATCTTTTTAATCATCCCCTTTACCACTGCTCCAATCCTATCAAAAACCAAACTTGTTGCAATAGACAGAGTTGATCAGACTCTACCTGCTTCCTCGGTGGTGATAGTGAGCTCGTTGCTGGCTTCGCTTTTGCCAATGTGGTTTTTTGCATACATGCGGATGTTGTAGGTGGAAGAAGGATGCAGGTCAATGATGGTGGCTTGGTTTAGCTGAGGAGAGACATCTTTGGTTCTCTGAACTGAATCCCATGAGTCTGGTTAGAGAGAACAAACAAATATAATTAATTGAAGTAATATTAAAGGTTTTTTTTTTTGTTCTAAAAATAGAAAAAGATGTTATACTTACCTGCTCTGTGCAACGATATTGCACAGAGCGTTTCCTTACCTCCTCTTTGGCGGTCCCCCGCTGGCATTGTCAGTTCCTCCTGCCTTCTGGTGCCTTTCAGCAAGCCGGGTGCTAACGGGTACTCATGCCAAACCAGGCTGTGTGTATCCATAGACCACGCCCTCATTCCTTCCTTACAGGAGTTTGACTGACAGCAGCAGGAGCCAATGGCTCTCGCTGCCCTCAGTGTCTTCTGTGAGACCAAGAAGAGAAAGGAGTGCCGGGACAGCACTGTAGTGGTGATAGGGAGGGTAAGGTAAGGGTTTAAGGATTTGGGGGGGGGGGGGGGATAAGAATAAGTAGTCAGACGTTTTTTTAACCTTAATGCAGGGAATACATTATTGCAAAAAAAAAAAAAAAAAAACATTTAGACTTTAGAACCACTTTACATGTATGTTATAATAGCAAAGAATGAATGAGAGGACTATAGGATTAATTCTAGAGGAAGGAACAACTACAGCTCATTCTTTACATCTGTTAGCCACTGGACTCCCATCCCACAAGTATAGCTGATAGCAATGATAACCTGTAACACAATCCTTGGAAAGAAAGGGAAGGCTGCAGGAAAACACTGAAATCTTTAAGTAAAAAAATTTAAAAATGGCGTGGGGTCCCCCCCTAATTCATACCAGACCCTTGGGTCTGGTATGGATTGGGGGGGGATCCACACCGTTTTTTTTCCGATTTTTTTATTGACGGGAATTCTTGTTTTTACATTCAGCTGTCAGCAGAGAAGCCCGCTGACAGCTGATGATTCATCAGGTTGTTAAGGACAAGGCGGCTGGCTTCCCAGCCCGCTCCTTGATAACAAACTATACACTGTGTTATGGAGGGAAAAAAAATGCAAAAATGCAAATTGCATGAAAAAATGCATTAAAAACACAACACTTGATTTTTGGTCCATTGAAGACGCATTCTGCTGTGGGAAAAAAAGGCCCTGACCTTTTCAAAAAACGCAGCGGCTGAAAAACGCATAGATGTGTACATGTACCATAGGAAACCATGTTAAATGGACTGTATTGCACTTCTGCAAACTGCAAAACACACTAAAAAAAAAACACAAAGATGTGAACGGAGCCTTTAAGGCTCGTATTAGAAAGATGCATTACTTTGCTACGTGGTTAATCCAGCAGAGAACATATACAGTGTGTTGACATTTCCATAAAAAGTTTGCAACAACCAGACATGCTGTGAAATAGAAAAGGTTTTTCTCACGGCTCTTAACAAAGCATTTATTTCTTAAGGGTTTGAACATAATAGTTACTCAAATAAAGAATCTTATAAGAACATGTTATACAGCTTCAATGTTCCTAATGAGCCTCAACTAAAAAAAATACAATTGTGTTCATAACTATACAAAAGTTTCATGCCCAATGTATTAAATGCATATTACAATGAATGCCTGTTCTTCTTCTTCTTTTTATTATTATTAAAATTGCACAGAGGATATATATAAAAGAAAAAGGAAAACTAATGCCCCGTACACACGGTCAGACATTGATCGGACATTCTGACAACAAAATCCTAGGATTTTTTCCGACGGATGTTGGCTCAAACTTGTCTTGCATACACACGGTCACACAAAGTTGTCGGAAAATCCGATCGTTCTGAACGCGGTGACGTAAAACACGTACGTCGGGACTATAAACGGGGCAGTAGCCAATAGCTTTCGTCTCTTCATTTATTCTGAGCATGCGTGGCACTTTGTGCGTCGGATTTGTGTACACACGATCAGAATTTCCGACAACTGATTTTGTCGGAAAATGTTATAGCCTGCTCTCAAACTTTGTGTGTCGGAAATTCCGATGGAAAATGTGTGATGGAGCCTACACACGGTCGGAATTTCTGACAACAAGGTCCTATCACACATTTTCCATCGGAAAATCCGACCGTGTGTACGGGGCATAAGGATGAAGAGGGACAGAAGAAGAATTCAGTTTGGTGGCTCCATGCAACTCTGGAACCCAAGCTCATTCTTGTGAACCGGTTTCAAGAGTCGCCAGCTCCCTTCATCACGGCTAAAATTAAAACCTCACATTACCCCCCAGAAACACTAATGATCATGCTGCTGGTGACAGCTAGCCAGCAATTGACTGACTTGTACAAACTAGTGAGTCTTTTTCTGTTGTTAGCAGGAACAGGATTAACTGCACAGGACACAACTAACAACAACTGTGATGCAGACTTTACATGGTCCATCTCTCAGGTCTATCTATTCTATCCAAGAGTCTCGGGCCCGGTTGGCTCCTGAGTTGTTCTTTGTGGATGCGCAGTAGCCCTCTCTGGCAGTGTGCACGCGCTGGCATTCGTCGCCATATTTAGGACCTCCGGAATGCCGCTTTGGTGTTCCTCAAGGCAGGTCCTATCAACCGGATCCCAGGTGGGTTATCATACCTCCCAACTTTTTGAGAAGGAAACGAGGGACACCTATTAGCAAAAGTATATAGGCATAGTATATAGGCAAAAGTATATAGCTATTTAGAAACTGGATAAAAGGTTTAGCACTGGGAAACACTTTTTGAAAGATAGTGAATTTAATATACAACTATATAGATCAGACCAAAATGAGGGACAAATGAGGAGGAAAGAGGGACAAATGAGGAGGAAAGAGGGACAGAGGGGCTTTGTTTCAAATCAGGGACAGTCCCTCAAAATCAAAGACAGTTGGGAGTTATGGGTTATTACACTCACGGGCATACCATTACACCTTCCCCTTGTGGGGACACATATGGGTTAGAGGCAGGGGGTGGCTGGAAATATGGAGTAAAAATGTTTTCCTTTCACTCTTTTCTTGCATGAGTGGTGTTCCTGTGGTGGTTTTTCTTTTTCCTCACCCTCTTTATAGGTGGTGGAGGAATATAGTCACTCATGGAAATTACTTGGTTACTGTTTAACATCCAGATATATATTTAAGACATATGCCATCCCAGGAGCTCTGCCCTATGTCAGCATACCAAAAAGTGGAGTGACACACAGGGTACACTACTGGTGTCATCCCTGGTTAGATGGTGTGCAACACATGTGATTTAGGCTCCACTCCTATCTATTATTATTTCGGTTTCTCAATCCCATTAGTACTTTGCTCCACGGCTTAGAACGTCTCTTGGGGAGCCTCTATAGGAGTCATCTGGGGCCCTGAATGTGGGGAACATACCATTGGTTTCTCCATCTGGCAAAAGTGAACTTGGTTCTTTCATTATACAGCTGTATGAGGATGTGATCATTTTACATAGTAGGCGATCCCTGTGTAATAATACAGAGGAAATTTTATGTCTATTCACTACTGTGCATTCATTAATGGTGAATGTCATACTTCATTTATATAAATTTAGAATATATGAATCTTCCCCGGTGTACCCCTGAAGAAAGGATTGACCTCTTCCTGAAACACGTCAGGTTGGAGTGGAGCTACTGTCATTTCATATATATATCAAATGCAGGTAACCTCAGCCGTTCTGTTTTTATAAAAATTGTATAGACCATCAAGGTAGATCGAATTTTAATGTATACAAATAAATGTATGTTTTTATATAAATTTCAATTGGTGCCAAAGTTGCCTTTAAAGTCCCACTTACATGTGGGGGTACTTTCTTGTTCTTTCTATAATATTTGGGATGTTGACAACATATATATGGTCTTCTATGGTGGATTCTTCTTATCTGTCAGATATGGAATCATTCATTTGGATTATGGAAACGTGGATAATATTATATTTTTTTTTCAGTTTTGGATAGAGTAGGGAAGAGTTGTGTCCTCCACTGAGCTTTTATCTCCATCTATCATTTCCATTTACTTGTCGTGTCCTGCTTTGAAGGGTACCAGAACAGTAATGCCGCGTGCACACGGGCAGACTTTTCGACCGGACTGGTCCGACGGACTTTTGACGGACTTCCGACGGACTTTTGAATGAACGGACTTGCCTACACACGAAGGTCCGATGGATTCGTACGTGATGACGTACGACCGGACTAAATTAAGGAAGTTGATAGCCAGTAGCCAATAGCTGCCCTAGCGTGGGTTTTTGTCCGTCAGACTAGCATACAGACGGCCGTTTTTTTCAACCGGACTCGAGTCAGATAAATTTGAAACATGTTCCAAATCTAAAGTCCGTCAGATTTTCGACCAAAAAAGTCCGCTGCAGGTCCGATGGAGCCCACACATGGTCGGATTGTCCGCCGGATTCGGTCCGTCGAACCAGTCCGGTCGAAAAGTCCGCCCGTGTGTACACGGCATAAGAGTTTTTATTGCTGTTTCTTTCACCATTTTGCAGATTTACACCTCACTTCATGTCTAGGTGAGGGTGTCAGGACAGAAGAAAGGGGAAATTTCCCCAGAGGGGCATAGGGATTTTGACCCTTCCCCATTACAGTGCTGTGAAAAAGAATTTGCCCCTTCCTGATTTTTTAAATTTTTGTTCATATTTGTCACACTTAAATGATTCAGATCATCAAACAAATTTTAATATTACACAAAGATAACCCGAGTAAATACAAAATGCAGTTTTTAAATGATGATTTTCATTTATTAACCTCCTGGTATCCGCGCTATGGCCGAATGACGGCCACAGCACGGACCTGCATTCCCGGGAGGCCGTCATATGACGGCCTCCCCTGTGCACGCTCCCTGGTGCGCTGTGATCACCGAGTCACTGAGACTCGGCTGATCATCGATCCGAGTAAGGGGCCGGTCCCGGCCCCTTACCATGTGATCAGCTGTCAGCCAATGACAGCTGATCACATGATGTAAACAAAAGATCGGAAATCGTTTTTTTTTTTTACTCACGCTGACAGCGTGAGTAGAAAAAAAAGCCGAACACCGGCTAGGATGTGAGGGACATCGGTCCCCAAGTGGAAGAGGCACATCTGCCTCATCAGTGCCACATGAAAAGTGCCAACTAACACTGCCCACAGTGCCACCTAATAGTGCCTACAGTGCCACCTAACACTGCCCACAGTGCCACCTAACAGTGCCAACAAGTGCCACCTATCAATGCCCACAAGTGCCACCTGTAGTGCCAATCAGTGCCACCCGGCAGTGCTGCCGATCACTGCCACCCATCAGTGCCCATCACTGCCGCCTATCAGTGCCCATAACTGCCGCCTAATCAGCGTACATCAATAAAGGAGAAAAATTACCCGTTTAAAATGTTTTATAACAAAATATAAAAAAAAAAATATATATTTTTTTTTTTAAATTCAGGTTTTTACATTTTTTTAACAAAAAGTAAAAACTGCAGAGGTGATCAAATACCACCAAAAGAAAGCTCTATTTGTGGTGAAAAAATGGTAAAAATTTCATTTGGGTACAGTGTTGTATGACCGCGCAATTGTCATTCAAAGTGCGTCAGAAAGCTGAAAATTGGTCTGGATAGGAGAGGGGTTTAAGTGCCTGGTAAGCAAGTGGTTAAGGGAAAAAAAGCTGTCCAAACCTGCCTGGCCCTATGTGGAAAAACTAAATCACAAATTAACTTTAATTACCCACATTTTTTAGAATGCTGAGTTCAATTTCACTTGCCTCACCCAGACCTGATTGCTGCCAGACCTGTTGAATCAAGAAATGAAGAAATAGAAGCTATCCGATAAAATGAATGATGCTAAAAAATCTCAAAAAGCAACACATCATGAGGCGATCTAAAGAAATTCAAGAACAGATGAGTAACAAAGTAACTGGCAAATATTAGTCTGGAAAGGGTTAAAAAAAAACATTTCTAAGGCTTTGGGACTCCAGCTGACCACAGTGAGAGCTATTATCCACAAATGGAGAAAAATTGGAACACTGGTGAACCTTCCCAGGAGCGGACGGCCTTTCAAAATGACTCCAAGAGCATGACGACGACTCATTCAGGAGGTCATAAAAGAACCCAGAAAATCATCTGAAGAACTGCGGGCCTCACTTGCCTCAGGTGAGGCCAGTGTTCATGATAAAAAAAAAAAAAAAAGACTGGGCAAAAATGGCATCCATGGGAGGGTTCCAAGGCGAAAGCCACTGCTGACCAAGAAGAACACAAAGGCTCGTCTCACATTTGCCAAAAAACATCTTAATTATCCCCAAGACTTTTGGGCAAATGTTCTGTGGACTGATGAGATAAAAGTTGATTTTTTTGGAAGGTGTGCGTCCCGTTACACCTGGCGTAAACTAACACAGCATTTCATAAAAAGAACATCATACCAACAATCAGGCCCGGATTGGCCATAGGGCAAACCGGGCATTTTCCCGGTGGGCCGCGGCCGCTGGGGCCGCCAGGCTGCAAGTCCTTGCATGGCCCAAGGCTTGAGCTTGTGCCGCTCATCCAGCCTCTCCGCGGCCGCCCGGAGCTCAGCCATCGGCGCCGGGGGGAGGAGCTAAATGAGACGCCTTCGGCCTCACCACGGCTGCACGGCCGCACGTATAGGTCAGCCGTCAGTGCCGGGGGGAGGAGCCAGAGCAGACACCTTGGAGCCGGTGTTATGTCGAGAGGTGCTGGAACAGGAAACGTAAGTTCAGCCTCCCCTGTGAACTAGATAGGAGGATCGGTGGGGGGCGGCTGCATATAGAACAATTATTTTCTCCATCTTCCTCCTGCAGTATCGGAATGCCTGTGAGAGGTAGAGGAGAAGCAGGCATTCCGAGACTGCAGGAGGAAGATGGAGAAAATGATTCTTCTATATGCAGCCGCCCCCCACCGATCCTCCTATCCAGCTTCTTTCTGCTGCTCCCGCAGGGCTCTCCACCGCACCCATACTCTCTGCCAACCCCGTGCTCTCCACATCACCCCCATGCTCTCTGCCCCCCCCATACTCTCCACCTCCCCCCCATACTCTCTGCCACCCCCCATGCTCTCTGCCCCCCCCATACTCTCCACCTCCCCCCCATACTCTCTGCCACCCCCATGCTCTCTGCCTCCCCCCATGCTCTCTGCCACCCCCCATGCACTCTGCCACCCCCCATGCACTCTGCCACCCCCCATGCACTCTGCCACCCCCCATGCTCTCTGCCACCCCCCATGCTGTCTGTCACCCCCCATGCTGTCTGTCACCCCCCATGCACTCTGCCACCCCCCATGCTCTCCGACACCCCCCATGCTCTCCGCCTCCCCCATGCTCTCCGCCTCCCTCATGCTCTCCGCCCCCCCCATACTCTCCACCCCCCCCATACTCTCCACCCCCCCCATACTCTCCACCCCCCCCATACTCTCCACCTCCCCCATGCTCTCTGCCACCCCCCATACTCTCCACCCCCCCCCATACTCTCCACCTTCCCCCCATACTCTCCACCTCCCCCATGCTCTCTGCCACCCCCCATACTCTCCACCCCCCCCCATACTCTCCACCTTCCCCCCATACTCTCCACCTCCCCCATGCTCTCTGCCACCCATACTTTCCGCCTCCCCCCATGCTCTCCGCCACCCCCCATGCTCTCCGCCACCCCCCATGCTCTCCGCCACCCCCTCATACTCTCTGCCACCCCACATGCTCTCCACCTCCCCCCCATGCTCTCTGCCACCCCCCATGCTCTCTGCCACCCCCCATGCTCTCTGCCACCCCCCATGCTCTCTGCCACCCCCCATACACTCCACCTCCCCCCATACGCTCCACCTCCCCCCCATGCACTCTGCCACCCCCTCATAGTCTCCACCTTCCCCCATGCTCTCCACCTTCCCCCATGCTCTCCACCTTCCCCCATGCTCTCCACCTTCCCCCATGCTCTTTGCCACCCCCCATACTCTCCGCCTCCCCCCATACGCTCCACCTCCCCCCCATGCTCTCTGCCACCCCCTCATATTCTCCACCTCCCCCCATGCTCTCTGCCACCCCCCATACTCTCTGCCACCCCCATACTCTCTGCCACCCCCATGCTCTCTGCCACCCCCATGCTCTCTGCCACCCCCATGCTCTCTGCCACCCCCATGCTCTCTGCCACCCCCATGCTCTCTGCTACCCCCATGCTCTCTGCCACCCCCATGCTCTCTGCCACCCCCATGCTCTCTGCCACCCCCATGCTCTCTGCCACCCCCTCATACTCTCTGCCACCCCCTCATACTCTCTGCCACCCCCTCATACTCTCTGCCACCCCCTCATACTCTCTGCCACCCCCTCATACTCTCCACCTCCCCCCATGCTCTCTGCCACCCTCTCATACTCACCACCTCCCCCCCTCTCATACTCTCCACCTCCCCCCATGCTCTTTGCCACCCCACATGCTCTCTGCCACCCCCCATGCTCTCCACCTCCCCCCATACTCTCCACCTCCCCCCATACTCTCCACCTCCCCCCCATGCTCTCTGCCACCCCCTCATAGTCTCCACCTCCCCCCATGCTCTCTGCCACCCCCCCATACTCTCCACCTCCCCCCGATGCACTCCACCTCCCTCCATGCTCTCTGCCACCCCCCCATACTCTCCACCTTCCCCCCATACGCTCCACCTCCCCCCCATGCTCTCTGCCACCCCCTCAAACTCTCCACCTCCCCCCCCCATGCTCTCCACCTCCTCCCCCCATGCTCTCCACCTTCCCCCATGCTCTCCACCTCCCCAATGCTCTCTGCCACCCCCCCGTGCTCTCCACATTACCCCCACGCTCTCCGCTTCCCCCTGTGCTCTTCACATTCCCCATGCTCTCCGTTGCTCCCCCCATGCTCTCCACCTCCCCCTATGCTCTCCGCCACTCCCCCCTGTGCTCTTCCGGTCTTCCCATCACCCCACGCTCTCCGCCAGCCCTCCTGTGCTGTCCAAATCCCCCATGCTCTCCGTTGTCCTCCCTGGGCTCTCCACCTCTCCCCATGCTCTCCGCTGCCCCCCTGTGCTCTCCTCTTCCTCCCTGTGTTCTCTGCCTCTCCCCTGTGCTCTCGCCCCACCCCATGTTCTCAAGGTTCTTCCCTGTGCTCTCCAACCCCCATGCTCTTTCCTGGTCGCACCCCCCCCTCCACACCTCTGCTGGGTTCCCCCTCCCCTCTCTCAGGGGATCTGTCAGGGTGGAGAGTGGGGAAGGGGCCGGTTAACATGTCATGGGCTGCTCAATCCAAAATGCCCGGGCCTATTTTTTGTCCCAGTCCGGGCCTGCCAACAATCAAACATGGTGGTGGTAATGTGATGGTCTGGGGCTGCTTTGCAGTTTCAAGACCTGGAAGACTTGCCATAATTGATGGAACCATGAATTCTGTGCTCTACCAGAAAATCCTGAAGGAGAATTTCCAGCCATCAGTTTGTGACCTCAAGCTCAAGCGCACTTGGTTTATGCAGCAGGACAATGATCCGAAACACCAGCAAGTCCACCTCTGAATGGCTCAAAAAAAATAAAAATGAAGGTTTTGGAGTGGCCTAGTCAAAGTCTGGACAAATCCTTAAACAGGCCATTCATGCTGGAAAACCCTCCAAATTGGTTGAACTAAAACATTTAAGAAGAGTGGCCCAAAATTCCTCAACAGCGTGGGGAAAGATTCATTGCCAGTTATCACAAACACTTGACTGCAGTTGTTGCCACCAAGGGTAGCACAATCCGTTATTAGGTTTAGGAGGCAATTACTTTTTTACATACAGGCAGGCAAGTTTGGACAGCTTTTTTCCTTTATTAAAAATCAGGAAGGGGGCAAAAACTTTTTCACAGCGCTGTATATCCAAAGGCCACATGATACAGAAGCTGCACCGCCGCCTCTTGGGCATTAAAGCCTACCTAAAAGGATGCCGTAAATGATATAACCTCAATTTGTTGCACTGAGAATTCTTAAATACATGATAGAAAATTGACAGCACATAAAGGCTTGAGAAAACTGACTGAACAATAAAACAATATCAGCCAAGCCACCAGAAAAATCCATACAATGACCGTTTGCGTTTCTATAGCAACAAATTGAGAATGGAGGACAAGAAGAACAGAGGTTAATAAAAGAGGCTGACACTACAGGTCACTAACATATATAGAATTTCAATACTGCAGCTCAATACCCTGCATGCCTGCACAACAGACACAAGATACCATCTTATTCTATCTAAAGAGAACCAGTCACCAGTATTTAGGTAAGTGACTGCCTTATGAAAAATAATAAAAATTGTAGGAAGGTTAGAATGTCTTTGTTTGTCCTCATTTGGGATCTCTGTTCACTTAATGTGGAAGCAGAACAGAGATTAAGTGAAAATGCCCCTAAATGGGTCACAGGCCACATTAAAAACGGTAATTTCCTTTGAATTCAAATCAATTAAATACATTATATGGCCAAACGTATGTGAACACCCCTCCAAATTCTTGAGTTCAGGTGTTTCCAGTGAAGGGTACTGTTAATATACTGAAAACTATATGCTTCCACCAATTTGGTAACAATTTGGGAAAGATCCTCTTCTGTTTCAGCATGACTCTGCCTCTCTGCACAAAGCCAGCTCCACAAAGACATGGTTTGATGAGTTTGATGTGGAGGAACTTGGGTGGCCTGCACGGAGATCTGACTTCAATCCTTCTGAACACCATTGAGAGGAATTAGAATGCCAACTGTGATCCAGTCAGGTTTTGGTGATCGGTCTGTAGCTAGGTTTTAATGCAACTGCCTTGGTGAGTTGGAGGGAATCCTGGGAATCTGGTAACAGAGGTACGCTGGACTGGTGGAGAGGGGGCGCAGGCTCAGCATGTCCCACCTAATACAACATACAAGTTACAGTGTGTAGTGACATGGGACAAGACACTTGACAGAGGAAATCTGTATGTTTTATTACTACACACAGTAAAGACTCATCGATAAGTCAGGGAACTGCCTTAAGCTAGTACACATAAGCTAAATGTCGGGTGGCATTGGCCGTTTCAATAGAAACTAGATGACATTCGGCCCATGTGCAAGGCAGCTGGTCCGACAGAAGCTGGCCATCGGGCTGGCCATCGGGCTGGCATCTGTCGAAGGGTCATGACCAAAAAAGGTCTGATCGGAGCGTTCTGGCTGGGAGGCCGTCCCCTTGTCAGAACACAATAGCACAGCAGGGGAGATTGTTGTACTAACATCGGATTGTTAGTACAGCGGCTCCGACATAAGCTATCAGTTGAACGAATATATATATACACACACACACAGTATTTCACAAAAGTGAGTACACCCCTCACATTTGTGTAAATATTTTATTATATCTTTTCATGTGACAACACTAAAGAAATGACACTTTGCTACAATGTAAAGTAGTGAGTGTACAGCTTGTATAACAGTGTAAATTTGCTGTCCCCTCAAAATAACTCAACACACAGCCATTAATGTCTAAACTGCTGGCAACAAAAGTGAGTACACCCCTAAGTGAAAATGTCCAAATCCGGGCCAATTAGCCATTTTCCCCGGTGTCATGTGACTCGTTAGTGTTATGCCGCGTACACACGATCGGACTTTACGGCAGACTTTGTCCGGCGTACTTTTCGACAGACTTTACGACGGACTTGCCTACACACAATCAACCAAGTAGTACACTCCTAAGTGAAAATGTCCAAATTGGGCCCAAAGTGTCAATATTTTGTGTGGCCACCATTATTTTCCAGCACTGCCTTAACCCTCTTGGGCATGGAGTTCACCAGAGCTTCACAGGTTGCCACTGGAGTCCTCTTCCACTCCTCCATGAGGACATCACAGAGCTGGTGGATGTTAGAGCCCTTGCGCTCCTCCACCTTCCGCTTGAAGATGTCCTACAGATTCTCAGTAGGGTTCAGGTCTGGAGACATGCTTGGCCAGTCCATCACCTTTACCCTCAGCTTCTTTAGCAAGGCAGTGATCATCTTGGAGGTGTGTTTGGGGTCGTTATCATGTTGGAATACTGCCCTGCGGTCCAGTCTCCAAAGGGAGGGGATCATGCTCTGCTTCAGTATGTCACAGTACATGTTGCCATTCATGGTTCCCTCAATGAACTGTAGCTCCCCAGTGTCGGCAGCACTCATGTAGCCCCAGACTATGACACTCCCACCACCATGCTTGACTGTAGGCAAGACACACTTGTCTTTGTACTCCTCACCTGGTTGCCGCCACACACGCTTGACACCATCTGAACCAAATAAGTTTATCTTTATCTCATCAGACTACAGGACATGGTTCCAGTAATCAATGTCCTTAGTCTGCTTGTCTTCAGCAAACTGTTTTCGGGCTTTCTTGTGCATCATCTTTAGAAGAGGCTTCTTTCTGAGACAACAGCCATGCAGACCAATTTGATCCAGTGTGCGGCGTATGGTCTGAGCACTGACAGGCTGACCCCCCACCCCTTCAAACTCTGCAGCAATGCTGACAGCACTCATATGTCTATTTCCCAAAGACAACCTCTATGACGCTGAGCACGTGCACTCAACTTCTTTGGTGCAGACAAGACAGAGAAAATAAATCACCGCTAAGGAGAACTTGCTTTCAGGTGTGTGTTAGTGAATCCTTCAGAGGAGAGGAGTCCCAGGTGCTGGCTAAATGCAAATTGAGCAGGGTTTGAAACAGGAAAATCTGGATGCCGCACACCGGATAAAGTTGAAAACATCTTCTTTATTGTAAAACTTGGATCATAAAAAACAGGACAATCAGGCGGGTGGTACAGACACAGCTGACGCGTTTCGCGCTCTAGTTCGAGCGCTTACTCATAGCTCATAACTCATAGCTATGAGTAAGCGCTCGAACTAGAGCGCGAAACGCGTCAGCTGTGTCTGTACCACCCGCCTGATTGTCCTGTTTTTTATGATCCAAGTTTTACAATAAAGAAGATGTTTTCAACTTTATCCGGTGTGCGGCATCCAGATTTTCCTGTTTCAAACCCCACTCAACTTCTTTGGTTGACCATGGTGAGGCCTGTTCTGAGTGGAACCTGTCCTGTTAAACCGCTGTATGGTCTTGGCCACCGTGCTGCAGCTCAGTTTCAGGGTCTTGGCAATCTTCTTATAGCCTAGACCATCTTTATGTAGAGCAACAATTCTTTTTTTCAGATCCTCAGAGAGTTCTTTGCCATGAGGTGCCATATTGAACTTCAGTGACCAGTATGAGAGAGTGAGAGCGATAACACCAAATTTAACACACCCGCTTCCCATTCACACCTGAGACCTTGTAATGCAGCGTACACACGATCAGACTTTACAGCATACTTGGTCGGCGTACTGGATCTCATCGGACAATTCGATCGTGTGTGGGCTCCAGCGGACTTTGTTTTCTCAAAAGTTTGACAGACTTAGATTTGAAACATGTTTCAAATCTTTCCGACGGACTCGAGTCCGGGTCGAAAAGTCAGCTCGTCTGTATGCTAGTCCGACGGACAAAGACCGACGCTAGGGCAGCTATTGGCTACTGGCTATCAACTTCCTTGTTTTAGTCCGGTGTACGTCATCACGTACGAATCCGTCAGACTTTGGTTGATTGTGTGTAGGCAAGTCCGTTCATCCGGAAAGTCCATCGTAAAGACTGTCGAAAAGTACGCCGGACAAAGTCTGCAGTAAAGTCCGATCGTGTGTACGCAGCATAACACTAACGAGTCACATGACACCAGGGAGGGAAAATGGCTAATTGGGCCGAATTTGGACATTTTAACTTAGGGGTGTACTCACTTTTGTTGCCAGCGGTTTAGACATTAATGGCTGTGTGTTGAGTTATTTTGAGGGGACAGCAAATTTACACTGTTATACAAGCTGTACACTCACTACTTTACATTGTAGCAAGGTGTCATTTCTTCAGTGTTGTCATATGTAAAGATAGAATAAAACACTTACAATGATGTGAGGGGTGTATTCACTTTTGTGAGATACTGCATATATATATATATTATATCAGCATTATTTTTGCTTTCTGGCTCATGTTCCTCATCATTTAGTATCCTGTACAGATTTACTTCCTACAATACAAGTCAGCGGGGGGGGCTCTTCGATGTTTAGAAGCTGAGAGTTACATAAAAATAATTTCCCGGTATTTATATCAAGATTTTCAGTGTAGATGTCCGTCTATACCTGGGCAGATCAGTTATGGCTCACCACCGGGAAATGTACCTTTTGCTTCTCTGTTTTATGGTTTTATGACAATACCTGATTTGTTCTTGCATTCAATATCGTAGCCTGTGATTGGGCTGTTGCCATCGAATCCCATTGTCCAGCGCAGGGCGATACTCCGAGCTCTCACTTCCCGGATTTCAATTTCTGGAGGATCGGGAGGTTCTGATAAACAAATAGAAAGATGACAATGCAAACAGATTAGATGAACTGCATGCACGGCTTCTTGGCGAGCAGATACATGTTAAAGAAAAGCTACGTGCTATTTACATATAAAAGGACACCAAAACATAATTTAGACCTCTTGGAGAAAAGCAAATGGATTATTTGTTAAAAAACACACACACACACACTTCTTGTATGTTGCGTCCCTTGTATCTTTAATTAGGTCTTGTACCTGCGAAATAATAAAGCACAGAGCCGCTCCTCATTAGCACGGCATAATTAACAGGTAAAACAGGAGGGCACAGACAAAGCACTTTTACCAATGACTTTCAATGATCTCAAGGAAAACCTGTGCTTTGCCCATACATGGCCCCATCCCCAGTAACTTTTCTTCACTTCTTGCTACTCCATTCATCCAATGGAAAGGAAGCTCAGTGTAAGTGTTGAGTCAATTTAGTTGAAGCTTACAAAGGGCTGAGAGTTCATTTCCAGCTAAGGTCATTTCCAGGCGCTTATTTAACAGAAATATAACATAAGTCACAGTATATCTGGGACTTTATCTTTTCTACTATACATTTGTTAGATTACTATTTATTAATTACCTTTTGGCTAGTCGTTTCCCAGATTACCATTTTTTTTTACCCTCTATCATTTTTTTTAACCACTTCCGGACTGCCGCACGCCGACATACATCCTAACTTTGAAGAGGAATATCGTTGTTATGGCAGCATATAGCTACCATAACCCCGGTATCCTCTGCCTCGGCCGGCGGTCTGCTTTCCGATAATGGTGGTCTCCGCGGCGGATTCTCCGCAAGATCACTTTTATCGGCACTCCGCTGCCCTCCGCCGCTTACTGGAGCCGTCGGTAGCGGCAGAGGCGATCGGATCTTCTCCCTTGCTGGGTATGGAGACAAGTGAGGGGAAGATGGCCCCCACCCGTCTCTATACCGTTGCAGGGCGGAAGCGACGTCAAATGTCACTTCTGCCCATAGCTCTTAAAAGGGCCATTTTTTATTAATTTTTCTTTTAAATAACAACATTTTTTAAGATTCTTTTTTATTGCATTTTAGTGTAAATATGAAATCTGGGGTCTTTTTGACCCCAGATCTCATATTTAAGAGGTCTTGTCATGTTATTGTTCTATTTCAAGGGATGTTTACATTCCTTGTAATAGGAATAAAAGTGACACCATTTTTTTTAAAAAGAACAGTGTAAAAATAAAAAATAAGAGGTAAAATAAATAAGAAAAATTTTTTTTTTAAACGCGCTCTGTCCTGCCGAGCTCGCGCGCAGAAGCAAACGCATACATGAGTAGCGCACGCATATGAAAACGGTGTTCAAACCACACATGTGAGGTATCGCCGTGATTGGTAGAGCGAGAGCAATAATTCTAGCCCTAGACCCCCTCTGTAACTCAAAACATGCAGCCTGTAGAATTTTTTAAACGTCGCCTATGGAGATTTTTAAATGGTAAAAGTTTGTCGCCATTCCACAAGCACACGCAATTTTGAAGCATGACATGTTGGGTATCAATTTACTCAGCATAACATTATCTTTCACAATATAAAAAAAAATTGGGCTAACTTTACTGTTGTCTTATTTTTTAATTTAAAAAAAAAATGTATTTTTTCCCAAAAAAGTGCACTTGTAAGACCGCAGCTCAAATACAGTGTGACAGAAAGTATTGCAACGACCGCCATTTTATTCTCTAGGGTTTTAGAAAAAAAAATGTATAATGTTTGGGGGTTCTAAGTAATTTTCCAGCAAAAAAAACTGTTTTTAACTTGTAAACAACAAATCTCAAAAAGAGGCCCGGTCCTTAAGTGGTTAAAACAAAGTGGGCACAGGCATGTGTCATGTTTAGAAAATCATCAAAATGGCAAAAGTAGATCTCAAGTGCATAAAAAAGGGGCAAGGAGAAGGATATTTTAAACTGGAATTGAACCCTTATATTTTTCTCCTGTGGCAGCTGAAAGCCAGCTTCTCCTACCTCAGCTGCCACAGAAGGAAAATACAGGGCATTGGTTCTAGTATATGCTGCCCCCGCCGCCCCTCCTGTCCAGATTCACGTTATTTCTGCTGCCGAGCTCCCCTGGTACCCTCCCCCCACCCTTCCCCCGCAGCACTGCCAGCTTACCCTCCTCTCCTTTCCAACCATATCCTTTTCTGAATTAATTGCTCACTTACTGTGTTCATTCATAACTAAAGCATAGTAAACAGTGTCAACTATGCTTCATTTTGAATAACAAGGGAAACTGTGCAGAGCTCTTCCTGTTTATTCATTCTGTGCAGCTGAATGTGTCCTTAATCTCCTTTCTCTGATTCAAAAGTAAAACATCAGGGGTCTGTTTAGATCCCTGATAATTCAGCAAAGTCCCCAAACGGGGCTGCAAAAAAAAGAAAAATTGAGTAGTCCTCCGCTATCAGTCCCCCCCCCCCCCCCCAAAGTTAGTATTTGTACTATACCTTGTACTGTGAGCTGGATGATGCCTCGATCTTCTCCAAAAGAATTGATGGCATGACATGAGAAGAAGCCAGAATCCTCTCGAACAGTTGGTACAATCTGTAGTGAATAGTGAGACTCAGAGTTCTGTAACTATGCTGATAATCCACACATAATTTAAAGCTCCAATTGAACTTAAACTCCAACAAGCGTGCAAAATACACAGCTAAAACATGTAGATATGAACCATTTAACTTGAGAAAAGGTTAATAGAGTAAACCATATGCTGCTGTGAGCCCCCCCCCCCCCACTTTCACATCTCACAGGGTGTTGTAAAAAACCTGTTCACAGAACTCAATAGCTCAAGCTGACATTTACACAGAAAGCTGAATGATCATATAAATGTCATATACATGGTTAATGCTTTACTAGATGGCTCAGTCCAAAGTTTTAAATCAGGTGGGACCAGCCAGAAAGGGAGCTCATTTTTATTTGGCTAACTCATAGTTCCCTGGGAATGCTTTGCCCCTTTTTTATGTATATTTGTACTATAAAAAGTGTACCCCTTCAGAACAGGAAAGCTTTTGCCCAATGAGTATGTCTTACGAATATATAAAACTAAAAACACAACCAAAGCTTATATTACTGGTGTAATGTACTAAGGCTCAATAAACAGTAATAATTGTGTTCTTTTAACAATACTAGTTATTGCAGAAAGGAACGTTAGTGGCGACAGCTTCCCCTCTACCTCTGACCATGACAGGTTCTCTGGCCGGCAGAACTGTCACTTCTGGTTGGACTGCAAGCCGCGGTCCCAACCCTGCGCTGCTCTCTTGCTTCTGGATAGGCCCTCAGACAGCCTAGCAGCCAGACATGCCCGGGATAGGTCCTATCTCCATCCTAGCAGCCCGGGCAATAGAACACACGTCCACCTAGACAGCCATCCAGGTGTCACAGAAGATAGATCACCTGACTCCACCCGAATATATATTTTCTCCTAGCGGGCCAAGGGATTTAAGAAAACCCCTGCCCATTGGCTGGGATACCCCATCCATATACCCATAATCTGACCTTGCATTGTCCTTCTCGTATCTAATGCCACCAGCTACCCAGCCACCTAGCAGCAGAAGAGAGAAGTGCAGCAATTACAGACTTATGCCCCGTACACACGATCGGACTTTCAACCAACAAAACCGTGGAATTTTGTCTGAAGGGTGTTGGCTCACACTTGTCTTGCATATGTACACACAGTCACACAAATGTTGACCAACAATTACGAACATGGGAACGCGGTGACGTACAAGACGTACGACAAGCCGAGAAAAAGGAAGTTCAATAGCCAGTACGGCTCCTTCTGCTTGATTCCGAGCATGCGTGAACTTTTGTGCATCGGATTTGTGTACACACGATCGGAAATTCCAACAACAAAGTTTTGTTGGTGGAAAATTTAAGAACCTGCTATCAGCCAACAAACTCACATCCAACATTTATGGTCGGAAAATCCAATCGTGTGTACGGGGCATAAGAGTGAATCAATTGATCCCTAACAATAGACCAAGGTAGCTAGCTATACCTGGCAGGTAAATTTAGGAGCAACCCTGCCTAAACACCAGGGTGCTACAAGTGTAAATGCGTCTAGATGCATTTAGGCTTGTTAAGGGATTGGGTTTTAGTTAATTTCATTAGCAAGAATAAATAATTATTTGACATCTGTCGTTTTTTTCTGCAAAGATTTTGCTGCTCCTGGCAGTCAGGTTTGTGCTTGGACACATAGGCTAACATGGAGGGATGTTTAGAGGCAGAAAAAACAACCCCCCCCCCCCCTAAAAAAAAAAAAAAAAACACGAGACACCACTAAATGCAACATTTCTTAACGCTCATTGTGCAGGAGGCCTAAGGCTCCCTGAGTGCCATGCTCTGTGTTGAGCAGGGGTCTGGCTCTCTAGCATGCTGTTAGCACAAGGCAATTTAATTCTTCCTGAAGCAAATAATATTGTTAAAAATAATTTAAAAAAATAGAAGCCCACAACGTAGCCTGCCTGCAATATAGTAATAATAAAAGAAAAGAAAAAAGAGAAAATAGAAAAGAAAAAAAAAAGAGAAGACCATGTTTACAAGAAGAGTAGAGAAGAAAGAAAAAAAGGAAAAGAAAGAAAAAGGAATAGGGCAAGAAAAAAAACATGAGAACAGAACAAAAAAATAAAAATAAAAAGAGAAGAGAAAAGAAAAGAAAAGAAAAAAGAAAAGGAAGACCATGTTTACAATTGCATGTTGCTGGTTAAGTCATAGTAAGTTGTTGGAAGGGATGCAATGTAAGCAGGAGGTATACAGATTTGGGTGGGGTGGAGTGGCTAGCAAGAGATGCATTGTGAGCAGAGGTAGAGTTTCTATGTATGAATGTGCCCGCAGGGAGGAAGGGGTACTGTGAGCTGGGTAAGGATGGCAAGTGAGGGAGGTGCAATGCAGTGCTTGTGGGTGGTGGGAATGTAAGAATTTGCTGGCCAGAAAAGGATGCGGTGTGAAGATTGGGGGACTAGATATAGTGTGAGCAGAGGGGGAGGTGAAATAAGTTGGTTGGGGAGGGATGCACATGGGGTGGACTGTAAGCAACAGGCAAAATAGCTGGGGAGGGATGTGATATGAATGGGATGGCTAGTGGGTGAGGGATGCAGTATGCTCAGAGGAGATGTGGTGTGAGTGGGCACAGTAGGCACAGTGGGTAGTTTGTGAGGAGCAGGGGGTGCAGTAGTTTGGGGAAGGTTGTGGTGTAAGGTGATCTGGGGAAGAATGGAGTGTGAGCAGGAGTGGGGAAGGTGGCCCAGGCAGGGATGGACTATGAGCAAGGGGTGGATGAAGTATGAGCGGAGATTGTGGTGGGTGGTGAGGGATGTGTGTAAGCAGGGGGTGAGGTGGTCCAGGAAAGCTTGTGGTGTAAGGTGGTGTAAGGGAAACAGGTGGTGGGTGAGGTGGCCCGGGCAGGGATAGACAGTGAGAAGGGTGTTGATATAATAATATTGCTGAAATGTATTATCTATAAAATTTGGTGTACCTGAAGCACGGAGAGGACCTCATCTCCCACTTCCTTTGTGGACACCAAATATCGAGACATTTCTGGTACATTTATCATGCGATCTTCTTTTTCCCAACGCACGATAATGGGCTTTTCACCATGTGCTGTGCAATTCATTTCTTTCTTCTGACCTTGGGTAGCCAGCGTTGTATTGGGGTAGGAGATTATCCTCGCAGGAACTACAAGACAAAGAAAGGAATCAATTAAAGTGATGATTTTCAAGTTTTGATGAATACATAATATATATAATATATAATAAAAAGTTCCTGCTTGGTAAATTTGCAGTGACTTTTACATTTTTCAATGTTTGCTCTTCCAACTTTTAAGTATAAAATAGAGATTTATATTTAAAATTAGACTAAAGATGAATTACAAGTATGGTTATTTTTACATAGTTAAGCACTTTAAGCAGCCATCTTCCCTCTGACAGTCTCTCCCTCCACCCGGGAACATAAGTACTCAATGGAATGAGATCTCTGTATTCCCTTCCTCCATGGGTACACCTCTCCCGGGACCCTTCAGGTGAATAGCCTCACTCGGGGAACTCTTGGCCTGGCCCAAAAGGCCTTTTGCAACCGGCCCTAGCCCCACCTCCAAAAGGGTCAGGAAGTCTACAGCTGCTCTCCTGGATGCAGGTCTACTTTTACTCGGCCTCCAGCCCTATCCAGATCCTCCACATGCTGGCTACACCTGTACTGGTGTGGAGTTTTTGGCTCCCATGCCCAATGGGGCTCCTCCCAACCTGGCTGATATCTGGGTCCTGACTCACCCATGACATCACTACAGGAGGGCATAACTAAAAGGACATTATTCTGGAACAGGGCCACCCAGTGGCAGACTAGCTAAGCTGCACCTGCCTACAAGCTGAATGAAGCTAGTGATAGATCCCTGTGCAGGAAGCGGTCACATTCCTGATATCTTCCCATTACAGATATGCCCCACAGTGAGTACCAAGCTGGTCCTAATTACCACCAGTTTCTTAATCTACCAACTGGTGGTAATACTTTACGAATCTGCCATTGGGACAGGTAAGTTGCAGCAGTTAGTTACCTAAATTTGTGACCAGTGTCAGTAATGTTACCAAAACTAACAGGAACGTTTCCCTGAATTCGGCACAGATCATTCTAAAGGAACCAGAAAGTGTTGAAAATGCTTTACTGATTACCCCCCCGCCCCAATATCTTGAGAAAAATAGAGGCCTGGAGATAAAATATTCGAATACTCTTGGGCAGGGCCGTCTTTAATATTGGTTGGACCTTGGGCAAACATTTTCTTGGGCTCTCCCGAATCCATTTATCAACTATTTGCGGGCAGTGCAGAATCAAGGGGAAGCTGCCTGAGGCCCCACAACAATGACTGGGCCCAGGGCAGTTGCCCCTTTTGCCCTGTGTTAAAGAAGGCCCCGCTCTTTGGTTCCCTTCACACTAGCAGCAGTGTTTACTGCCCCCTCCCCTCCAAAAAGTGATCTGCAGTGGGTCACTTTTCAGGGGTTAGTAAAAGGAGGTATGCAGGTGTTTAGGGGGCTATACAACCACCTCCAGGTGCCTGTTTTTTTTTTTGTTTTGTTTTGTTTTTTAACACTGCTGATTTTGCATGGCAGGATGGAGGCAAGTGGTTGGCTTGCGGTTGTGGCATGGTCCCCATTCACTTACATGGGAGAGTTTGGCAGGAAGTGTCAAATCTCGCATGTCGCTTTAAACACACACCGTGATGGCTTCATCCAAGCTGCATCATTTCCACTTGTGAGTGGGTGGTTGAGGGGCAGTAAAAACACAGATCAACTGCCTATTTTCTTTAACCCCGGCCACAAAGGAGTCTTAGTGAATTGAGCCTTTTGTCTTAAAGAAAGTGGTGAATCCTATATAGGAAGCAATACGTAGGACAGAAATGTACGTGATAGGACAGCGGAGTCTTCTTGAATCAGAGAATAATTTTCCAGCCTCTTCAGCTTCACAGAACTCATCTATTTTAAAGCAAATTAATGAGACGAGCTTGATGAAAATGTTAATGGTTGCTGGCGTGACCTTTTCGCTTGTCACAAATGGAGATCCCGGGATGTGACAAAATGTCAACAAGCACTACTAAAGAATGCAAAAAGAATGCAATGTTTACTGTTCAGTTCAATGTAAAGAGAATGTTCACTGGTGAGATAGCACCATGCTTCGCTCAGACACATAACAGAAAGATGATGTTATGTTGGTCATACACAGGAGAATCCCTATACTTGCAATTAATAATGATCTTGTTAATGAGTTCATTGTGCCTAAGCTGTACCCTAAAAACTGGACCTTTTTGTCTTGAATTTTTTCTAACACTGCATTCATATGTTCATGTTTCCTGAATGCGTGTTTTAGCACCCGTTTCGGAAACATGATGCAAACGCACATCATGCTTGTGGTGCTAATAACCCAGATATGAAGCACTTGTGCTGCAACTTTGAAAATGACTTGCTAAGCTATTGCTAGACTTGCCAGGCTTCACAAGTTTGTTGCACAATTGTAGCATCTCCACATTGCATGACTCCTGGATCAACTTTCTTTGCAAACATTCTGCAAGTCTGCCGCAAGTTCTGATTCAGTTATGTTGTACAATAGTCATCCCAGCACAGGGGGCACTGTGGCTGAATTTTCATGCTGTAGACTTGCAGAGCTCTTGCTGTACACTCACCACTGCAACTTTGCTCTTGCTAGAGACTTGCCAGGCAAATTTGCTACAAATTGGAAAAGTGTCAACTAGAACTTGTGCTTCAAGTGCTCTGCAAGTGTACAACTCACCAGTGAAAATGTGCAGCAAGTTAACAGACTTACAATTCAACACTGCCACAAATTTGTGGCAAGTTATCCTTGCTATCTGGGAATTGTTAATGGCACCCCAAACACTGTTAGTAGGCGCTCGTTTAATTGCACGACAAACATGCAATAAATGCACCAAAACGTGCATCCCAAAACACGCAAAGCTCCCAAAGTCATCACTAATGACGAAACGTGTTGGGATGCAACTTCCTGCTGATGTCCTGTTCGGAAACCGGAGATATGTAGCAGCCATCTTTAATGTTGGCATACATGGTTTTTAAGGCAAACACTGATTTTAATGATGTAAGCGCAACAAATTTTACCTTCTAATTAAAAAAAAGTACTTTTCACTATGTAGGATATCACTTCTTTTTTATTGCATTGACATATGCTGAGCTACCTGTATGGGAGTCTGTCCTGGAGGACTGAAGAAAGAGGACAATATGGAGGCTGCAATACCTGGATTTATGTACATATGCTGTTTTTTTACATCAAAGCCATCTGGTTTGGTGTGAAATCCATGTGGTCTGTTTTTTCCTAGAGAAGGTACACTTTTGGAGCACCTCTTTCTTTTTGGTAATTGAGTGGGCCGGTGCACACAGTCTCAAAGCTGTATATCTGCAGTGTGAGATCATCTAAGTCACTGCTTCCCCTGATGGCTAGCCTTGTTAGATCTGGGGTAAGATTAGATGATGTCACTACTATCCTGCACATTGTTCTCCTTGCTGGAGGCTCTGACATGAGGAAGCAAAACCCTCCCCAAAGTCAATAATGGTGAAAGATCAGCTGCAGAGAGACCACAGTCAATATGGGTGACTAGTTATTTGCCCTCTCTCTGCCTTTTTTTTTTGGCACAACTTCGAGAGTCTAGGTGCCCTTTAAGCTGTATTTGGCTCCATGTAACCTGTGCTGTAATTTATAATCTTACCATGGAAGGGGCAGGTACAGACACCCCGCTCAGGGTGTCAGGTACTTGACTGCATAATAGCTGTTCATTTTAAGGACAGAAAACTATTCAGCCTCCAAAGAAGACACGCAGCCGCTAAATGAAGTTGGGCAAGAAGCGGTCTACACTTTAAACTGTAAGGGCTTCTTTACTGTTATAATGGTAAAGATGTGGAATTCCCTTCCACAGTTGGGGATATCAGTGAGGAGTGTCGATAATTAAAAAAAAAAAAAAAAACTTTTAAAGGGGCATCTTAGCTAACACAATATACAGTGATATGAGAAATGGTAGTGACATGGACAAGCACACACGCAGGTTCAACCGGTGTCTTTATTTAAGTTTACTAACTATGTGACTGTGTAAAAGTGCAATTGTGTGCCTTGTTGTTTCAGCAGCTCCTGATTACTTAACCTCAGATATGAAAAATGAACAAAGCATATCCTGCTATAGTGTGTACTTGTCTCAAATGAGAGCACCAAGTGTCATTTCTGTCTGTTGCTTCATTCCTCTTCTCTGTCCATAAAGACATGGATGAGCGAGTTTGGGGTGAAGGAACTTGACTGACCTGCGCAGAATCCTGACCTCACCCCGATAGAACACCTTTGGGATGAATTAGAGCAGAGACTGCGAGCCAGGCCTTCTCGTCCAACATCAGTGCTTGACCTCACAAATGTGCTTCTGGAAGAATGGTCAAACATTCCCATAGACACACTCCTAAACCTTGTGGACGGCCTTCCCAGAAGAGTTGAAGCTGTTATAGCTGCAAGGGGTGGGCCAACTCAATATTGAACCCTACGGACTAAGACTGGGATGCCATTAAAGTTCATGTGCGTGTAAAGACAGGCGTCCCAATACTTTTAAAACTGTAGTGTATTCATAGGTGTATGCAGACTATTGCATTAGAGCGTGCACCCTAAAGCTCAAACACACAAGTGTGTGTTTCTACATATATATGACCCCGGCACATTGATCTCCCTGCCAGCACAGTGAAGTGCGTAAACACTTCTCTTATGGCAGAACTGGTAACAGGGAGATCTTTTCCATCTTCCTGCTGGCACACAGAGCAATAATGCTAAATGCACATGGGGTCATTAGGGTGTGCCCAGGCACTCCCAGCATACCCTGTGCGCACGCCTATGAGTGTATTTCAATTTCATGAAAATGATTGAAACTTGCTGGTCAGTAAATTTTGTAAATGGTAGACTGTCTTTGTTAATTTATTAGCCATCAAATCTGTTTGAAAAATGTTAAAAATTGCCTAAAAAAAATTGCATCAGTCCTGAAATGACCGTTTTACCTGGATGGCGGCAGCATTTTCATCTACAGCCAGATATGAATTTCTACAACTGCCAAAAACTCAGATACAAATTCCTTGTAATTATGGGGGGGTATTGTTCCCAGCTTACCCCTGAAATCAAATTATTATTATTATAAAGGATCTACATTTCGGAGGTGGTAACAGTCCCTGATGAAGATTGCAATGTATGCACTTTTTCGAAACGCGTTGGACTTTTCCACTACTTACCATCTTAGGCTACCCGCTTGGATGGTTTATGTCTATATAGTAGGATTTCACCACTTTTGTGTAATATTTACTATGCATGTATGTGTTTTTCTTGTGGTTTGCTTCCATAACAATTCTGTTTTTATGGTTCATCCTTGTATTAATAAATTCATATTTTTATATATATATATATATAATCTTCTTTATCATTTTTTTTTCATTTTTTTTTTCTTTTTTCTTTAAAATCCCATCTTTGAAGTTTTCTATCTTCAAATTCCTTTAGGGATGATGGCAATTTACACGCCAACCTATGAGAGTCTATTCATTTCCATTATTACAAAGTATTTATATAGCGCCAACAGTTTGCAAAGTGTTTTACAATGTTAGGGATTCCCCTTAATCCGATTGGTTGTTTTTCCCAGATGTTTTTCTCCTCTTACAAATGCGGTCTCAGCTGATACAGAGCAGAAGCAGGAAAGAATGTGCAATGAAATGAATTACAAAATCCTTGCTAAGTATACTGACCTCGGGAACTGAGGAAGGATTATTTATTTTCCCCAATTAAGATAGCGGAGTTTCCCTTTAGCTATAACTAGATAGTGTCGTGTGGGTTTCATTCAGAGTCCTTTTACCAGCAGGTGCAGTCAGACTACTTGTCATGTGTGATTTACTGGCTCATTAGGTGGTCACATGTGTTCACAGGGCGACAGACAATGAAAGCCGATGACTACGCCGCGCTTCACTGCCCGTGGCTGAGCCCCGAAACATTACTAGATTATATGTATCCATTTTTTTTCTCTGATACAGATACTGAAAGAACCTTTTTCATAGATACATCCAAGATCCTAGCACAGCTAAACCCTAATGGGATGACAATAAGGGCTTATCCACACAAGTTTCTCTCTCTGAAGAGCGATCCACGTTCAGATCACTCTTCTGAAAGCATTTGACAGGTGGTGAGGAGGCATTGTATCCACTCCCCACCGCCTGCTTTAATCTCTTGAACCCGCACTAATGCGTTGCAACCTTGTGCACTGCATGCAGTTGCAAAGTAGCCCTACTTACTTGAATTGGTCATGCGGCTGGTGGTATATTTTTGGGGGGGGTGGCAAACAATGCACCCACAGCCACCTAACCCCCCCCCCCCCCCCCGGTTGGTTACCAGCCCCGCATTTACCCCATCTATGGCACGGCCAGCGCTTCCCTCCAGGCTTCCCCTGTGTCTCCTCCTCAGCATCATGGCAGCCGTGCATCTCCTCCCTCCTCCTAGGCCAATGGGATTGCTTCTCCTTTTGGGCCAATTGAAATCGGGTCTCAGGACCCGCTTCCTGACCAGCCGGGAGAACAATCAGTGTGACAATAGCCAATATTAATTCACTATTGTCACACAACTGGGTGAGCTGGGGGCGCAGTGCTCTGCGCCCCAAGCCCACACTTTTTTGCAGCCAATTAGAGCCTCAGGCTCTAATCATGTGCTTTAAAAAAAAAAAAAACACATTGAAATCCATTCGTCCGGCGCCCTGCATGTAGATTAGGGGGCCAGACGCATGGATAGGGTGCCACTGGTGCAATAGGCGCTACATCCACCGAAAGCGCCAGGAGTTATAATTCCTACCGCCGCCATGAAACAAAGTATTATGTCTGCTAATTAGCCTGCTAAAGCCTCATACACACGATCAGATTTTCGAACGACCGTTTGTCTGTTTTTGTGGCATGCTAGTCTCATGTCGAAAGTGAAGAAGTTACTCACCATACGGAAATTCGTACGACAGAATTCAACTTCAGAACTGACGTAATGTGTTGACTACTTTTGTATGTATTCTTTTGATTCTGAGCATGCGTAGTCTTGCTCTTATGTTATTTTTCGGACGAAAACCGTACTGATGAAACGAAAATCGGACGGCGAGTTCACGTACGTCAAAAATTTTATAGTTTGCACATCCAGATTTTGTCAGAAAAAAAAACGGAATCGGCTGTCCAAAGCACTGAAAATCGCCAAATCGTTCGTCCGACGAAATTTTACTTCCAATTTTGGTATCCTGTGTATGGGCCTGGTGGTGGACATTACAGGCGTTTGCAACCAGTTGCGGCCAGGAAGCCTGTACATGTACATGTGGATTAGGACCCGGTTCACCCCACAATGCGGTGCAGGAAACCTGCGTTCCATGTGCATTTCTCACACCAAGTCTTACACATGTTCGAAATGCAGCGCACTTCCAATCTGCAGCAGCTGACAATGCAATTCTAATGACACCCCAAACACAGGTCCCAAACAAGGTGCGTTTACCTGCATCAGACTGCGTGATACAGAACTGTCATGCGATCCAGTTGCAGTGCGTCTTTTAAAGCATCTGTTAACCTAACATTTCCTGTTCCTGATATGTGCCTGCTGTACCTTGTACGTGTATAGGAAAGTCTCCTGTGCTCCTTGTATTGCTTCCTTTATGTGAAATCCCTGGTGTTCCTGCCAGTCCCTCTGTTTTCCAATAAAAACTGACCACACTAGGCATGAGAGCACAGCATGGTCAGTTCCCTAGCTGTGTTGGGAACTCCGCCTGCTCTCCTCCAAAGGTCAAACTTGTCCTGACCCCCCCAGTACAGCCATTCACTGGGAAACTCAGTGCGAGTGTGCTGCTGCTTCTCCTCCCCCAGCTCTTATGCAGCTGAGAACAGAGGGAATTTGATCACTTATAAAAAAGGGAAAAAGGGTATTTTATATCTGTACAAACATTTTTTACCCTTCATTTCTATTTTAAACTGAATGGGTTGTTTACAGGGTGATCCTTTACAATCACTTTAGAGTAGTGCATGCACTACTTTTGGTGAGGTGCAGTGCAATTTCAGCCCATTGGACTGAAAACGCATTGCACTCGAATCGCACAGGAACGCAAACTTGTACCTGTATGATTCCTGCTATGAATCAGACAGGTGATTGGCCCTGATTGCACATAATCTGAGCATAAGGTGACCCATCTGTCCATAATCACAGCCTAGGCACGTGATCTGGCACTTCCGGGTAGGGGGCGCACACACGCTCTGCCAGGGACCCGGCCGTGCTGTCATTAAATACAGCAGATGTGGATCAGCGGGATTACCGCCGGCATCAGCACTTGCCGATCATCCAGAATTTACACAGGGTGGAACCCCGTCCTGTCAGAAGGGAAGTAATGGATTTTTTTTCCCTGCAAAGCAGGGAATAAAATCCATGACTTGCCTTAGTTAAAGCAGCACAAAGTTTACACTAAAACACTGGCTAGGCACACATTTAACCCTTTGATCGCCCCTGATGTTTAACCCCTTCCCAGCCAGTGTCATTAGTACGGTGACAGTGCATATTTTTAGCACTGATCACTGTATTAGTGTCACTGGTCCCCAAAAAAGTGTCAAAAAAGTCAGTTTGTGTCCGAATGTCTGCTGCAATATCGCAGTGCTGCTATAAGTCACTGATCGCCACCATTACTAGTAAAAAAAAATAACTAACTAAAAATTCAAATTTTACGCAAACCAATCAATCTACCCTTATTGGGATTTTTTTTACCAAAAAATGTTGCAGAATACATATTGGCCTAAATTTATCAATAAATTTGATTGTTTATATTTTTTATTGGATATGTTTTATAGCATATAGTAAAAAATATTGTTTTTTCAAAATGGTCGGTCTTTTTTTGTTTATAGTGCAAAAAAAAAATAAAAAATGCAGAGGTGATGAATTACCACTATTTGTAGGAAAAAAAAATGACATACATTTTTTGGGATACAGCGTCGCATGACCGTGCAAACGTCAGTTAAAGTAAATCACAAAAAATGGCCTGGTCATGAAGGGAGGGTAAATCTTCCAGAGGGCAAGTGGTTAAACACACCTGCTTCCAGGGCGCACCCCCCCCCCCCCCCCCCGTCCATCGCCTCCTCCCCTATCCATGTGTCTGGCCCCTTTCAGGACACCGGCTCATGGATTCCAATGCAGAGGGGCTGTTTTTTTGATGCACCAATTAGAGCCAGAGGCTCTAATAGGCTTCAATATAGGGTGGGCTTGGGTCGCAGAGACCACCCAGGTGTGCTACAACAGCGAATCAATATTCATTGTTGTAACACTGATTTTCCCTACCAGGCCAATCAGGAAGCGGGTTTTGACACCGGTTACCTGATTGGCTGAAAGGACAGGTGATCCTATTGGATGTCTAGAAGGAGGTGGGAGGAGCCACATGGCGGAAGCCGTTGTGATGCAGAGAGGAAACAGGAGCCGCTGCCCGCTGCCCATAGGAGCCAGCAACCAGCCCATAGGAGCCCGCAACCCGGTCGCTGCCCGCCTGACTGCAACCGATAAGGTAAGTCCCCTGGGGTGGGTGCGGCCGACAAACCTACGAATCGGGGGGGTGGTTGTTTGCCACCCTCTTCCCCCCCCCCAAAAAAAAAAAACACCAGCCGCCACTGCCTGCTTCCCCCATTGTCTCTTCATGTAAAGCCCACACACCACTGCGCCGCAGCAGCATGCACAACCCCATCTCTTTAATGGTGGTACTGCCCCCCGAGCACAACAGGGGGTATCCTTTTTGCTGCAACTGCGAAACAAAGCATTGCGGCTGCAGCATGTGTAAAAACCAATCTGGTGGCCTTTGCAGCTAATGGTGGGAGTTTGGGGGGGGGGGGGGGGCAGTAAAACAGTGGCTCAAGATCAGAAGTGCAAGCAATCCCTAAGGGCAAAGTAGCAGCGTCACCCTACCATATGAACTTTTATCAACAGACCGCAACCCTTTTGCTTTGTGTTGCATATTTAAATCAGATTTATAACGGTGTTTGCAGCAGGGATATATAAATCACGATATTTCGGTGTAATAGGCCTGTTGTAGTCATTAAAAAATCTGGCAGTGAGTGTCAAGCACTCGTTTGGCAGAAAGTGGAGGTTCGCCGAGGACGGGCAGACATACGGCTCATATATTAACCAATATTTCATGGACTTTTCAGTCTGGGAATCTGGCAACTTGTACAGCTTTCCAGCAAAGAGGATAAACTTTACCCGGAGATAATTGTTTATTATAGTATAAAAAAAAACCCCAGATGTCTGTAATGTGTTATAGCTAAACTCCCGCTCATTATACCGAGGCTTACATTCATTACAGGCAATTATTTGCCATAAAATTGCTGTGTAAAAATGACTTGCTCTACTTTAAATGATCAAACCGTAACAATAAGGGCCCGACCTTTATAAAGGTCAAAGTTGTTATTTTGCGGTTTTTTTTTTTTTATGGAAATGTCATTTGCAACAGTTCGTCCCGAACTAAAGCTTTCTCCACTTATTTTAAAGTTGAAATCCATCCTTCCCTTCAGTCTTGCACAGTTGTTCAGGCTGCTCTCCTGTGCTGAACTTGCTTACTCTGATTTCACTGCACACTGTGAGCTTCTCATAGTGTGCAATAAAAGCTGTAGCAAGTCAGATAGAGCCTGGCTGGAGGGCATCAATCATTATCTAGTTCTTTCTTCCCCTGCCTGTTTGTCCCTGGTCCGGCCCTTTCATTGATTTCATTTCAGTTCTTTTAATCATGGAGGCTCAGCATCACATGTGGGCATTATACCAGAGCTTCCTGTTTTCAGGAAGAAATGTACAACACCCTGCTGGCTCCTCCTATAAGCAACAATCTGCCTGCATTGCATAGAGTATCACAGAGACCCCGTAATGATGTCATTGGGTATAACATTAGGGAAGTAATAAAATCAGAACTTTTTTTAATAATTTAATTAGCATGTTGATGAAGGGGGAAAGGAGAAACCAGGGAAGGCAAAATATAGGACTACCACAGGGCACACCTACCCTTAAAGCTGAACTACAGAAATTCAGTCAATGGGTAAAATCTGCTTGCTTACTATGAGTCCAACAAGGTGTATGCCACCTAATGGAGCTTGCTTTTCTTTACAACTGACAGTTTTACTAAGCACCAGGAGTACAGTATACTCCCCTCACTATAATAATAATAATAATAATATTATAATAATAATAATAATAATAATATAATAAGAGATGCACTGTCTTTGTCAGGACCTTGATCACCTGCTGGGGGGCACTGTGCTTTTCAGAGTGGAAAGATTTTGTTTCGGTGTCCACCAGCGGGTGTCTCCCAGAAAACAAACTCTGGCAGCAGCAAAACACTGGAACATGAGGCACTAGCAGGGCAGGAACTAAATACCCTCCCAGCAGCCAGCATCAGGTGTAAACTGATTACTGGGATCTTCTGGCTGCTGGGAAGGTATTTAAGTCCTCTCCTACTAGTGCCTCGTGCTCCAGTCTTTTGCTGCTGGCAGATTCTGTTTTCCTTTGATCCTGATCATGCTCCTGCACTGTACTTTGTACCCTGATGCATTGTACCTGCTCCCCCTAGTTTCTGATCCCACTTTTGGTTTCCCATCCCATCTACTCCCTGCACCTCCAGTTTTCCCCTGCTTTTTTTGTTCCCCATTTTTTATATATTGTATATAGTTATTTGATAACTAGACGTAAGGTATTCTGTTACTGGGTTTTTGTTCACTTATATTTTTATGTTTGCTGTGTGCTGGTGTTTGGATGGATTTTGCTTCACTGTAAATAAATCTCACTTAAAGCATACACCATGTGGTCCCAGTCTCGTGAGTGTAGCCATGCAGATCTGGCCATCTATGCTGCTGATTCCTGACAGTCTCCTCACACACAGCAGTTCTGCCCATCCCTCTCCTCTGCTGTTCATTCACTGAATGCTTTGACTTTTGTGAATGGGTTTACAGAATACAAAGTACTCTGTGATTCAGCAGGATGAAGGGAAAAGGCAGGAACTTGTGACTGCAGCTACAGAAACTGAGACCAAAATATCCAGCATAAAACTAAAGAGAGATAAGACAGATGATATGAGAGATAAGATAAGTCCATGAAGTGACATGCACCTTGTTGGACTTAAACAATAGCAATCATAGTAATAAAACTGGAGTTCAGCTTTAATTTGTTCATTGCTATATATGCTTCAACATGGAGGCTCTCAGACTAGAGTTAGAAGCTTGCTTTACAGTGGAGCCTTGACGAGGCAATGTGGCTTCCACTTATATTTGAAAATGCTGTGCAACTAAAATCTCTGTTTTTAACACAAACTGTTAGCATAGCAGCATGTTAGACATTGATCATAAAATCATAACTATAAAATTCTGGATAAGGCCTATTATTAGCGTCATTACTAGCAGGGCAGAAATGGTGGACAGAGAACTATTGGGCCTGCCATGGGTCCTCTGTCCTGTCGAAAACATGTACTGACTGCATGTGAAACAGAGCTTGAGTTTTCACTTTATAACACTTCAGCCAGCTCCTACTATATTTGATTTTCAGACTAACACAGTAAAAAGGATGCTCTTACAACTTTAGTAACCAGAATGACACCATGATCTACACAGTCTATGGTCATACCACCACTTATGCAAGCAATTATTATGGAGCATCTTCTCAAATGGAAGAACATACCAAAGAGGTGAGCCCATACCACTCTTATATGGAGGGTCAACCTGACCTATGAATAGCAATGAGTGAATCTCTGAAGTTCAATTGAGGTTTCGTTAAACTTAAAAAAAAAAAAAGCAAGCATACAAAATGTTGAATTTCTTAATGGGATAGTCCTATTGAAGTCAACAGAAATCTCAGTCAGGCTGAAAAAATGTGTTACAAAGCAGCAAATGAAGCAAATGTGTGCAGAATGGTTTGGGAAGCTCCTGTCAACCTTGCCTGACAAGATGATGGGACCAATTAAACAACTTAAACCACTTCTATTTTAAACCAGGGATAGTAACACAGAAGGGTGGACCCTGGCATTTAGGCTAAGGGCACTAAAGGAATAGCAATAGCAGATATAAGGCAGGAGCAAGCTTTGGTTCCTTTCTCTCAGAAGCCTCTTATAAATCTCTTTTAAAATCTGAGCCACCAGAAACGAAACTTGGATTCGGTTTCAGATTTGGCCATCTGAATCTATCAAATTTGGTCCAAACGTCTTCTAAAATTTGGGATCAACTCTACTTCTGAACATTCATCCAGAGTCCTTTGGTCTGGGACCTCATGCAAGCACCCAAAGCTCAGCATAGGGCCCAACCAGCTTGTGCCTCCTGATGCATAGATCCAACTGCCCAACCTCTTTTGTAATGAATAATCAATCTCATTGGTTACTTAACAAAACAATGACTTCTGTCATTCCAGAGCACACTGTGGAACAAGCGATGAGTTGTCTAGCAACCCATCCCTGTATCCCGCAGTAACCAGATAATTTATGGCTTCCTCTTGTCAAAATTTCTCACTATAAAACATTTATAACTACAAAAACATCAGCTCATCAGCAAAGTGCCCCTGAAAATTCTTCTAGCCCTATAGAACGGTTTCATTGGAGGACTCAGAGATATAAAACATGATTTATCTCGATAAGGGTTTAACAGCTTACTCTACAAGCTTTCCAAATAAGTATCTCCCTCCTGTCTTTCAGCCAGAAGATTAAGGTATTTCACAGCCTCTCCACTTCAAAGAGTCTTTGTAGTGTTAAGTAAAAACAGCTTGCCATAAAGTACAGTCAGTTTAGTTAAACTTTGTTAAATATTTAATATGAAAGATGTATGACCTCGCTCAGATATCAGTCTGAGCTCCTCTGTATCCATGAAGGAATACATCTGCTAGTTTAATACAAGAAAGCCTTGTTATTTGAGAGAATGCAGATTTTCTCCTTCATATTTGCACAAGGACGAGCAATAAAAAAAAAAGATAATAGTACTGTGCATATTAAATGGCAGAGGGAGCACAAGGCTCCTGAATAAGGATGAGCCGAACACCCCCCGGTTCGGTACGCACCAGAACTTGCGAACAGGCAAAAAATTTGGACAGACACGCGAACACCGTTAAAGTCTATGGGACACGAACGTGAAAAACCAAGTTGCTAATTTTAAAGGCTTATATGCAAGTTATTGTCATAAAAAGTGTTTGGGGACCCGGGTCCTGCCCCAGGGGACATGTATCAATGCAAAAAAATTTTTTTAAAATGCCCGTTTTTTCGGGAGCAGTGATTTTTTTAATGCTTAAAGTGAAACATTAAAAATGAAATATTCCTTTAAATATCTGCCTTGGGGGTGTCTATAGTATGCTTGTAAAGTGGCGCATTTTTCCCGTGTTTAGAACAGTCCGAGAGCAAAATGACATTTCTAAAGGAAAAAAAGTCATGTAAAACTGATAGCGGCTGCAATGAATTGTTGGGTCTCGTAAATATGGATGAAACTTATTGAAAAAAACGGCATGCCCCCCCCCCCCCCAGTTCATTACCAGGCCCTTGGGGTCTAGTATGAATATTAAGGGGAACCTCGAACCAAAGATTTAAAAAACAATTGTGTGGGGGTCCCCCAAAAATCCATACCAGGCCCTTCAGGTCTGGTATGGATATTAAGGGAAACCCTGCATCAAATTTTTTTTAAAATGGCGTAGGGGTCCTCCCAAAATCCATACCAGACCCTTATCCGAGCACGCAACCTGGCAGGCTGCAGGAAAAGAGGGAAAGAGGTGTGGGTGAGAGAGGGCCCCCCCAAGAACCGTACCAGGCCACATGCCCTCAACATGGGGAGGGTGCTTTGGAATAGCCCCAAAAAGCACCTTGTCCCCATGTTGATGGGGACAAGGGCCTCATCACCACAACCCTTGCCCAGTAGTTGTTTGTAGGGGTCTGCGGGTGGGGGGCTTATCAGAATCTGGAAGCCCCCTTTAACAAGGGGGCCCCCAAATCCCAGCCTCCCCCCCGGTGATGTAAACAGGCGACACCGCCTTCCTCTGGTGTCAGAGGGGGTGGGGTCACCCGGTTACGTCACCGGGTGGCCCCGCCCTCAGCTATATAACAGCTATCACTGAGAAGAAGTGTCACTCGACGGGAGCTTCCCATGGAGGCGGAGCTGTTGCGGGTTTTTTTTTTTTTTCCGGTCCATCAGGCGGCGTGAGATGGATCTGTATCGCGGGACATTTTTATTTTTTTAATAAAGGACTTGTCCCAAAGTGTCTCTTGCCATTTTTACTATTTTTGACACTTTTTTTGTGAAATGGTAGGGGTACAACGTACCCGTTACCAATTCACATAGGGGGGAGGCCCTTGTCCCCATCAACATGGGGACAAGGTGCTTTGGGGGCTACTCCAAAGCACCCTCCCCATGTTGAGGTCATACGGCCTGTTACGGTTCGGGGGGGGTCACTCTCTAATCCCCCTCTTTTCCTGCGGCCTGCCAGGTTGCGTGCTCAGATAAGGGTCTGGTATTGATTTTGGGGGGGACATTTTTTTTTTAATTGGCACAGGGTTCCCTTTAATATCCATACCAGACCTGAAGGGCCTGGTATGGATTTTGGGGGGACCCCCACGTAATTTAAAAAAAAAAATTTGGTTTGGGGTTCCCCTTAATATTCATACCAGACCCAAAGGGCCTGGTAATGGACTGGGGGGAGGGGACCCAGGCCATTTTGTTTAATGAGTTTTATCTATATTGCTGAGATCCGACAATTCAATACAGCGAGTATAAATAGCCTGAGGTCTGGAGCAGTGGGTCTCTTTGTCCAGGAGGAGGAGATCCCAGCCTGAAGGGCTGCTGCCCCTCTGGGCAGTCCAGGCTGTGCTTCTTCATTTTCCTCATCGAGGTCCCAACTGTGCTAGCTTGGGGGCCTATTCTACTAAACTCTGCTGGAGCTGACTGAGGGAGTTCTTTTGGGGGGTATGGTCTGAAGAATTTACAGGAAATATGTCTGGCAGATATTAGAAGGAGGCATTCAATTATGCAAATACATTAGTGAGTACAGAGCAGTGTGTGAGATCCTAGTAATTGTGTGCTGCTGCTATCCTTCAACTTGTGCTTAAAATTGGACATGTTTTATGGCGTTCCTGTGTAGCTTAGCCTATTATTTGCTGCTGCTGCAAGGACTGTGCTCAGAATATTTAGGAAGAAGATAGATGTCCTCAAGTTACTACTAAAGTTTGGGGTGGTCCCGCACAAATGGCTATATGTTGTTTATGTTGGGAACTGCTGCCCCTACTAATACAACTACCTAAGTAGAGCATAGAGTGAGGAATGTGTTAAAGTGGTAGGTGTGGCGCTGTTCTGTTTTTATAGATGAATATGTCCTTTTTGCAAACTTATGTGTCAAGTGCTCTAAATACACAATCAATTAAAATTAAATGGACCTTAGACCTAGTGTAAACAATAAAAGTGACTAGTGCTCTTTAAACAATAAAAATTAAAGTGACTGGTGCTCTTAAATATGCAGCTAATCAAACCTTGATATATGCTAGCAAGTGGTTAACTTTGAATGGATTGTAATTTATTCCTAAAATATAAAACTCTTCTACCTTGGAGGTGAAAATATAAAAATGGAAATTCATAAAAATTCATGAAATTTCAACCCAAAATAAACTTTAGAACCAGTGCTTTGTGAACAATAAATAACGTAACTGGTGCTCTTATATTAATAATTGGTCAATTTTGAACATTTAAACCAAAAATACACAGTCCTTGGTGAATACACCAATAGTCCTTATATATAAATCAAATGACTGGTATTCTTCAATCATGTTTATCATAACCATATATGCTTGTGCTTTTTATGGTGCTCCCCTTATGGTGCTGCACACACCAGAAACACTCACCCACCCCTCGAGGGGGTATTCCACTTTCACAGTATATGCAGGGCCAGCCCTACCATTGGTCCTGGTGGGCCCATTGGACCCAGATGGCACTCTGAGAGGGACGGCAAATCAGGGGCAGACTGGGCCGGGGGTAGGGTGTGTGGCATGCAGAAGAGAGGCACAGCCGCAATGTTGAGGGGGGGGGGGAGAGAACGGGCTGAGAGCTTTAGGGTTTTGTGAACTTCAGGCTCCTGTGCTGCTGCCGAAGCTGCAGGCTTCTTCTCTCTGCTGGCCCGCCCACCACCTATATCACTCTCTCTGCCCCCCTCTGTCTTTCTCTCCCTGCACCTCTCTCTCCCTGCCCTCTCTCTGGTGGCAGGAAGTGACACGCTGCATCTGGCGGCAAGCGGTGGTGGCAAGTGACACGCTGCATCTGGTGCCAGTGGCAAATGACACGCTGCATCAGGTGGCAGGCGATGGTGGCAAGTGACACACTACATCTGGCGGCAGGCAGCGGTGGCAAGTGACACGCTGCATTCGTTGGCAGGCGAAGTTGGCAAGTGACGCGCTGCATCTGGCAGTGGCAAGTGACGCGCTGCATCTGGCGGTGGCAAGTGACGCACTGCATCTGGCGGTGGCAAGTGACGCACTGCATCTGGCGGCATGTGGTGGTGGCAAGTGACACATTGCATCCGGTGGCAGGCAAAGGTGGCAAGTGACACACTGCATCTGGCGGGAGTGGCAAGTGACACACTGCATCTGTTGGCAGGCAAAGGTGGCAAGTGACACGCTGCATCTGGTGGCAAGTGACAAGCTCAGGGTTCCCACTGATTCTGCATTATGATGAGCCGAACTATTTAATCTTTTATTACAACGTAGTTATAGAAATAATGTGATTTGATCATCCTGACACCATATCAAGCACAGTGTCGGGATGATTTAAGTGGTAACACCAGCCGTCCCCGTCTTTGGCAAAATTGTTCCTGGATGGCAGTTTGGAAATGTCCCATACAAAGGCCGCACCGCTTCCCTCAGGCTGTGCGGGCATCAGTAGCTGAGCGGTCTCCTCACTCCGCATGCAAAAGATAGTTTCGGGTGCAAAAGTTTGTAGGCTGTCGAACCGCCGCTGGTGGCGATGGAGGTTGGGGCCGGCAGGCTGCTTTTTGACATCACCAGCCTGCGTATGCTCCAGGACCTGGTCACGCGCATAGTGGGTAAAAGAACAAAAGGAAACTAATTGGGGGGAAAACTAATTGGAAAATGAGAGAGGAGAGTTTACTTCCACTTTAAGGGGTCCACTTCAAGTGTTGGCACCTTGCTAAAAAGCCACATTAAGTTTCTGCTTGATGTACTGTACCATGATTGGGAAGATTTTTTGTTACTGTTCATATATACCTGAAGATCATTCTCATCCGAAGTCTAAAGCCTAGAACATTCAGCCCGTGTGTATGGCAGCCGGTGCACCAAAAGCCGGCGGTTTGACCAGCTTCTGTCGGACGTGCATGCTGGAAAACCAAGGGCCAACCCGCTCCCGATCAGCGTTTCCAGCCAATGGATGAAAGCACTGACTGGACTGTTTTGGCGGGCAGTCCCCCTATCAAAGCACAACAGCTCAGCAGGGGAGATCACTGTACTAACATTGGATTTTTAGTACAGCTGCTCCGACCAGTACTGTCAGTTTTTTTTAGATTCAACCCTCTAGCTGAAACGTGGGGTTTTATGGCCCCCCCCTCCCAACCACTAATGTGAACGAGTCCTAGGAGAATCTATTAAGGCCATTAAGAATAGGACAGGTTAACTTTAATATCACATCATCTTCAAAATACACTAAAACCCCCTATAACCTCAGGAACAAAAGCAGTGTCTAGGTTCCCCAATGCTTTATCTTCTGCAAAATAACAGGTGCTGTTTAAAATAGAATTCCTGTTATCACTTTATGCAAACATATGCAGAACTGCATAGGAATGTGTAATCTTTGTGACAATAGCACCCTATGACAAAGGTAAAGAGATATTTTCATACTCTCGTTTGTCATTTTTTTTCTTTTGAATACTGCCAGCATTAATGCCTGGCATTCCCCTTCTGCTGGCGGCTTGCTGGGATAGACAGGAAGGGTGACCTTGCAGTGCTGGCTCTCCTCATTATGCAGGATCAATTAATGGCTACCAGAGGGAGCTGCTGTGCTGGAATGCTCCAGGCTTCAGCCATGCACAGTGTAGAGCTAAAAAAACAAAACAAAACAAAAAAAACAAAAAAAATCCCAACCAAAAAGGAATATACAGAAGACGACAGAGAAGAACAGTAAAGGATTTAAAAACTGGACTGAATTGTCACAGCAACCAGGTTACCCCACTTATTCTTCAAATATCATTTGGAAAACTGAATAAAAATTCTGATTGGTTGGCATGAGCACCAGGCTGAAGCACTCTTATTGGACAGTGGAATGGCAGTTGGATGTGGCTTAGCTACAGAGTCAGGCCTGACTGATAAAGTGTCATTCGGAGATGAAACAGAAGACGCTTTTCTGAATATTCTTGCGGTGCCTGCTCTTAGGTTGGATTTTTACTTTTAAAAGCAAAAAAGGAAGGCCCTCTTTAACCACTTAATAACCGCCAATCAGCAGGTCCGGTGGACATGATGTCCGTCGGCTACCCGTGATCGTTCCCGAGAGAGGCAGATCAGTGATCTGCATATGTAAACAAGGCAGATTGCCATTCTGACAGAGGAGGGCACAGAGATCTGTGTTCCTGCTAAGCAGGAACACAGATCTCTGTGTTCACCCAGTCAGTCCATCCCCCACACAGTTAGCAAGCACCTCCTAGGGACACCCTTAACCCTTGGATCGCCCCTGATGTTAACCCCTTCCCTGCCAGTGTCATTAGTACAACTACAGTACAGTGCATATTTTTAGCACTGATCACTGTAATAATGTCACGAGTTAGCAAAAAAGTGTCACAAGTGTCAGTTAAGTGTCCGATTTGTCCACCGCAATATCGCAGTCTCCCTAAAAATCGCTGATCGCTGCTATTACTAGTAAAAAAATGAAATAAATAAAAATGCCATAATAATATCCCATAGTTTGTAGATGCTATATCTTTTGCACAAACCGATCAATATACGCTTATTGGGATTTTTTTTACGAAACATATGTAGCAGAATACATATTGGCCTAAACTGATGGAGAAATTTGATTTTTACATTTTACAATAGAAAGCTCTATTTGTGGGAAAAAAAAGGACATCAGTTTTATTTGGGTACAGCGTCACATGACCGCGCAATTGTCAGTTAAAATAATGCAGTGCTGTAAGAAAAAATGGCCTGGTCATTAAGAGGGTAAAACCATCCGGGGCTGAAGTGGTTAAAGCAAACCAGTCGTTAAAAGTTTTCACTCTAACCTAAGCTGGTATAAGCAGGTACTACAAGGGGCACATGATGACGAGGAGCTCTAGTGACCCCAAACTGGTGTAGCCTCCCATGTAAATTTAGTAATGCTGGGTGGTAGTCAGTCCAAGCTCAATTATAGGTCTATTTTAGGGTTTCTCAAGCAAGGTTCCATGAGACCCAAGGGTTCCTCCAGAAGTTACTAGGGGTTCCTTGAGCAATGAGCAATTTTTATCTCTTAGATAAGTTCCCACTGACACCATTGCACTTTTTAACTATCTGTAACACAAGTGTAAGGACCATTCTTCCCACTGGCCATCACACTAATGTATCAAGAGTTGTATACATACCATATATACTCGAGTATAAGTCAACTTTTTCAGCCCATTTTTTGGACTGAAAAAAGCCACTTCGACTTATACTCGAGTCATTTAACTAAAAATCCAAGTAATGGAGGAGAAAAGGGGGCGGGGTCGTGCCGCTGGGTTCGCCGACGCCGTCACTAGTTTGCTGCGACAGCGAGTTTCCCCAGAAACCAGTGACGCTGCGTGCGCGCACCCGCCCTCTGCTCCTCACCGCAGACAAGCTCGCACTCAGCTCGCACTCACTGGCCGCGAGTAGGGGCGTGATGTCCCGTGCGCGCCCCGCCCCCCTGCTACTCGCCGTTCCCGGGTCCCGGCTTAGGCTCGTGCAGCTTCCGCAATCAGCCCCTCCTGCATTCAAGGTATGTGGGCCAACTAGTAATCACTAATGGCTGGGCATATTTTATTTTGTTAAAGATCACGCTGATGGGCACCTTTTTTATGTTAAGGGGCACTCTGATGGACAAATTTTATTTTAAGGGGAACGCTGATGGGTATATTTTTTATTGTGCACACTGATGGGCATATTTTCTTAAGGGGCACACTGATGGACACATTTTGTTGTGCCCATCAGAGTGCCCTTTACCATAAAATGTACCCATCAGCATGCACATTAAAAATATACCAATCAGCGTGCCCCTTAAAATAAAATGTGCCCATCAGATTGCCCCTTAAAATAAAATGTGCCCATCAGAGTGCCCCTTAACATAAAAGGTGCCCATCAGGGTGGCCCTTAACATACAATTTGCCCATCAGAGTGTCCCTTAATATAAAATGTGTCCATGGGCAAATTTTATGTTAAGGGACACGCTGTTGGAAATTTACCGGTAGCTGCTGCATTTCCCACCCTAGTCTTATACTCAAGTCAATAAGTTTTTCCCATTTTTTTGTGGTAAATTAGGGCCTCGACTTATACTCAGATCGACTTATACTCGAGTATATACGGTAATCATTTTTAGCAGGAGTTCCCTGAGACTGAAAAGTTATTTCAAGGGTTCCTCTGTGATGAAAACAGTTGAGAAAAGGCTAATCTATTAGTTAATTTGTTCTTTTCCTAAACTCAGAGTATCTTTGGTCTCTCTGTTGCCATTAGGTGTCACTAGTGCCTCTGGCAATAGTGTGAGATGCCACAGGAATGTTGAGTTATGATGGCCTCCTCTAGCTCAGTGGTCTCTAAACTGCGG
This sequence comes from Lithobates clamitans, assembly GCA_037952925.1. Classification (NCBI taxonomy): domain Eukaryota; kingdom Metazoa; phylum Chordata; class Amphibia; order Anura; family Ranidae; genus Lithobates; species Lithobates clamitans. Next base: position 297,452 of record JBBGZY010000155.1, on the reverse strand, counting down.
CCCAGGGGCAAGATGAGGTCCTTTGCTTGCCTTTATGTGGCCCTTGGGCACGAACAATGGGGCACCATTCCTTCCACTGACACCAGTTATGGAGCACTATTTCTTCCCCTGATATCAACAATTTGTACTATTACTCCTCCTAATACAAAGGATTATTCCTCAGACTGACATCAACAATGTTGCACCATTCCTCCCACTGACACCAATGATTGGGCACTAATCCTTCCCCTGATACCAACAAATGGATTTATTCCTACCACTAATACCAAGAATGTGGCATTGTATACTCACATTGATGCCAAAGCATTTTCTATTCACACTGGCTACATTACGGTCCCCAGAGAGTCTGAAGGACAATAAACTGGCCTTCTGTTTACAAAGACTGGAGACTCCTGCTCTAGTCAACCAGTAGGAGGTTTGTCACTGGTGCATCCTGGGGGAGAGCATAGATATTTGGGGTGGAGCTTGTGAGTGCTCTTCTTCCCCTGGGCTGTGGCCTGGGGAGGGTGCATGTTCAGCAATTGAGGAGGTCTTTGCATGTGCTGGGTGCAAATGCCTGAAAACAGAAGAAGCCTCCCTGACCAGTATAGTCCTTCTGCTTGAGGACCTGGACTCAGGGAGCCTTGCAGAGGACAGGCATCTGGAAGAAGAAGTGATAAAGTACCAGAGGTGACTCTGCTGCTGGAGATTCCATGGAGGGGAAATTTGCGGCGAGGCTGGGGAAGCATCAGGAGGATCACTACAGAGGTTGTTGCTAATGGAGATACTATGGCCTCTTCTGAAAAAGTTACAGGTTGCTGGTTTCAGCCTAAAGGCCCTTTTTGACTGTACTGAGGTCTATTGATGTAGCTTGTGAGCCTGCAAGCCAGTAGGGGTTTTCTGAGCTCCTCTCTCCCATGACTAGCTGTGAAAAATAAAATCCTTTAAAAAGTCCTTAAAGTGACTGGAGCCCAATTGCAATTGGCAGTCGTAAAAGCATTCAGAAGCAGCACACATTGTGGCAGTAGCGGTGGGATATGAGACTGCCACCATCATAATAGGGCATGCCAATACAGTTTTTTCTTGTTTGTTTCTTCAGCTCCTATTCCAAATGCCTAAAAATCCATGACACCTAAAGAGGTCAATCTATAAAACAATTGTTGCATGAATGTCAGAAAAGCATTCATGCAAGTTGAATGAAATGTCCAGTATGTTTTCTAACAGATTAATACCTGTATTGTCAGCTCAATTTAGTGACCAAAATGCAGTATAGTTTACTGGAAATACCCCAATGAGAAAATTATACCACATTTTGTCCACTAGGTGTAGCTGATGATACAGGCATGGATCTCTCAATTCAGAACATTTTGTTCAGACTCAGCACTCAGATGAATGCTTCTGACAATCATGCAACAAATGTTTTTATAAATAGACCCCAAAGTGTATTCCCAACACTTTTTTTAGGATGAAGTGAAAATGGGAGCAGAGAACAAAGGACTAGTCACCAGCACTGCCTATAGGCTAATCTTTTCCCTTTTACGGACTTTACAGACTTTTACGGACTTATCATGCCTTGTTCTGTGTGGAGGCAGCCATCTTGGTGAGAGAATATTCACGAAGAACCAGGAGAAGAGAAGAAAGCACAAATCCACAGATTTTAAGAAACAAAAGCAGGGAGATCCTTGCACTGAAGGGCCTTAGGTAAGCTTTCTCTCCAGCAAGGAGAACAGTGACCAAACAGCAGTGGCATCACCAAATCTCACTTCCAACCGCCCAAGACTAGCAGTAAGCAGCAGCAATGATTTAGTTCATTGGTGATTGATGCACTAAGACCAGCCACTCCTCCTTCAACCCCCGTTCCCAAAAGCCCCCCACTCCCCCCTGGAAACATTTTCTTCCATGACAACGGTCCCCGGTGCTAAAAAAGGTTGGAGACCACTGCTTTAGATGATCTCACACCACCTTTAGCGGTCATAATTTGGTAAATCTGAAATACTTTTACAAGAAAAATACTGCAGTATGGCCACTACATGGAGCTGACGATCATAGGAAATCACTGTATACAGCAAACTACAGTCCGAATTGGTCATAGACGGCTGAATGCGTGTCCCATTTGTCTAACATGTTTTTTTTTTATAAATAGACCCCAGTGCCCAAAAAAATTCTGAACGCTTAGGTGATAAAAGACAATTTATGCAAACAGCCACCCCGTTCTTGGAAATCTACAATAGCTTGAGGTATAGACATCTGTATAAGATCTTTTAAATTTCATAGATTAAAAAAATGAATTACATTTCAATACAGTCTCATGCATATTTATTTAAAATGTGAGAGGCAGGCAATAAAGTAAATGGATGCCTCAATTAAAAGGGAAGTGATAGAAAAGGGATGGGGATGTGGAAAGGGAAAAGGTAAAGGAAAGGGAAGGGAAACAAGCAAAGAAGATGTTTGTATCACACCAACCAATCAAATTTCCACTCTCAGTCATTCACAGGAAGGATATAAGATCAAGACAGACATCTGATTGGTTATTGTCAGCAAGAGGCAATTCAGTCTTGTAACTTTGACCCATAATATTCCCCATTTACATAACAAGATTTTGGAATATCAAGTAATGAATGGTTGCAGCTCTTACTTTTAACCGTGAGATACATGGACTTGCTGACGTCAGCTCCAACATCGTTGCTGACCTTGCAGAGGTAGTATCCGCTATCTTCTTCCAGAATGTGTTTTATCAATAAGGAGCCATTACCTAGAAGCTGTATTCGTCCGTTCAATGCGATTGGCTGAAACTGGGGAACTCCAGCACCTGCAGGAGAAGAGAGAAGCGTATCAGACACCTTACCTTCCGACAGATCCGACTTCTTGTAATGCAAGCCTACTTTATTTCGTTCTACAGTCCTCACAGCCTTAAAAGACTTCCAATTAAGTCCTCAACAAAATAAGCTGCCCTGCAAACGTAGCAATTCGAGGACTGAGACAAACCATTTAGCACTGACAGGGGTGCTTACAACAAACAGCTTTTATTTATGTAAAACCTTTATCCTAACAGGAAAAATAAAACTGTTGCTGTAACTGCTTATAAAGTGTTAGCTGGATTATGGCTTAATTTTTGTTAGTGTATTTAAATCTGTTAGTACATATAACACTCCCCTCCCCCCCAGACTGACAATGCTGCTGCCCAAATGTGCCCCCTGTGCTCCTTCATCCAGAGATTTAGATCACCAGGTGAAAACAGAGGGGGTAAAAGCCTAAAGAAAGAAAACTACTGCAACCACCACATTTAGTGATTGGTTAGCTGCAATACAGTGCTGTAAAAGTTTTTTCCCCCCTTCCTTTTTTTTTATTGTTTTGCATATTTGTCACACATAAATAATTAAGAACATCAAACAAATTATACAATTACACAACGTTAACCTGAGTAAATACAAAATGCAGTTTTTAAATGATGTTTTTTATTTATTAAGGGAAAAAAGCTGTCCAAACCTGCCTGGCTTTATGTGAAAAAGTAATCGCCCCCTAAACCTAATAACTGGTTGGGCCACCCTTGGCGGCAACAACTGCAATCAAGCCTTTGCGATAACTGGCAATGAGTCTTTCACATCGATGTGGAGCAATTTTGGCCCGCTCTTCTTTGCAGAACCTTTGAATTCAGCCACATTGGAGGGTTTTCCAGCATGAACAGCCTGTGTAAGGTCATGATACAGGATCTCAATCTGATTAAAGTCTGGACTTTGACTAGGCCACTCCAAAATCATCATTTTGGTTTTTTTGGGGGGGCATTCAGAAGTGGACTTGCTGATGTGTTTCGGATCATTGCCCTGCTGCATAACCCAAGTGCTCTTCTCATTCTCTTTTAGGATTTTCTGGTAGAGCTCAGAATTTATGGTTCCATCAATTATGGTAAGTTGTCCAGGTCCTGAAGCTGCAAAGCTGCCCCAGACCATCACGCTACCACCACCATGTCTGACTGTTGGTATGATGTTCTTGTTATGAAATTATGTGTTAGTTTTACACCAGATGTAACGGGACGCACACCTTCCAAAAAGTTCAATTTTTGTCTCATTAGTCCACAGAATATTTGCCCAAAAGTCTTGAGGATAATCAAGATGTTCTTTGGCAAATGTAAGTCGAGCCTTTGTGTTCTTTTTGGTCAGCAGTGTCTTTGGCCTTGGAACTCTCCCATGGAGGCCATTTTTGCCCCATTCTCTTTCTTATTGTTGAATCATGAACACTGATCTTACCTGAGGCAAGTGAGGCCTGTAGGTCTTTTAGATGTTGTTCTGGGTTCTTTTATGACCTCCTGGATGAGTCATTTTGGTAGGCCAGCCACTCCTGGGAAGGTTCACCACTGTTCCAAGTCTTCTCCATTTGTGGATAATGGCTCTCCCCGTGGTTCACTGGACATCCCAAAGCTGTAGAAATGGCTTTGTAACCGTTTACAGACTAATACATGTCAATTACTTTGTTTCTCATCTGTTCTTGAATTTCTTTAGATCGTGGCATAATGTGTTTTTGAGATCTTTTAGCCTGATTCACTTTGTCAGACAGCTTTTATTTAAATGATTTCTTGATTCAACAGGTCTGGCAGTAATTAGGCCTTTCAAGTGAAATTTAGCTCAGATTTCAAAAAAATTTTGTTAATCACGGTTCATTCATGATATAAGAAGGGGGGGTAATTACTTTTTTCACATAGGGCCAGGCAGGTTTGGACAGATTTTTTTACCCTTAATAAATGAAATCATAATTTAAAAACTGCATTTTGTATATAATCAGGTTATCTTTGTGAAATATTAAAACTAGTTATCGTTTGAGTGAGACAAATATGAAAAAAAAAATCAAGAAAGGGGCAAATACTTTTTCACAGAACTGAATAACACTCCCCTCCCTTCAGACTGACAATACTGCTGCCCAAATGTGCCCCCTGTGCTCCTTCATCCATAGTGGGGGCACTTTAATGCAGGAAGTGTGTTACTGGTCAGATCACCAGGTGAAAACAGAAAACTAATGCAGCCACCACATCTAATAAGCTGCAATATATTATATTTTCTTTTGGGTATATTACCATTTTAATATGTGCATTGTGCACTTTCCATTTAAATAAGCTTTGTTGTCAATCAGTATGATGTAGTGGAGGGGGGCGGGTGCAGACAATTCTTTCCGGGGTGTCAGACATTGTCAGACATTGGCACATTTATTAGCTGCTTTACCGCATAAGCTGAAGGAGGTTAAACTTCTTAGCAATAATATTTAGTGAATTTACCCACTCCTCACCACTGGAAAGAATGTCTTCTTTAAAAAAATTGAAACTGTATTCGATGTTTTGTGGCCTTTTCACCTCGTTGTTTCTGTTTTCTCAGTTTGAGCAGTTAATATGGTAATGAGAGAGTTGTGTGCGTGTTTGGTGATTAAGCTTTTCGCTCGATTTCCCGAGGGAATGAATAAATTGCAATGTAACAGCAGAAACAACTCACACGCTCTCATGACCGAGACATGCAGCCGCAGACATCTAAAGACATCGTTTTTTATGAGCATTTCCCAGTTCCCACCCATTCAGTTCACTATGATAATGGTTAAGTGCACTTGTCACCTACATCCAGACATTTTGTCAGCCAATATTAAGCATATGGATGCTTTAAGAATTAGTAACGTCCCCGAAAAAAATTTCACCCTGCCAGTTCAAGGAGCAAGAGGGCTTTCAATGGGATTAAAATAATGATTTGGGCTTCCCACTGGACAAAAATAATGCGTGGGGCTGTCCAAGGGGCTAAAATAATGATTGGGACTGTCCATGAGACTAAAACCAAGGGTAGGGATGTCAGAGGGACTAAAATAATAGACGGGACTGTTTGCGGTACTAAAACAATGAGTGGGGCTTTCCACCAGACTAAAACCATAAAGGGACTATCCACATGACTTTAAAGTATGGGGCTGTCCACAGGACTAAAACCATGATGGGACTTACGTCATGATTTAAAAATGGGTGGAACTGTCCACTAGCGTAAAACCATGATGGGACTGTTCATGTGACAAACAATGGGTGTGGCTGTCCACAGGACTAAAACCATGACGATTGTCCATGTGACTTCAACCATGGGGGGCTGTCCACAAGACTTAAACCATAGGACTAAAATGTTTGGGCTGTCCCATTGGGGGGGGGGGGGTCTGTCTACGTGACCTAAACAATGGGTGGAGCTGTCCACAGAACTAAAACCATGATGGGGCTGTCCACATGACCTAAACGATGGGGGGGTGTCCACAGAACTAAGACCATGATAGGGCCGTTCAATTAACTTAAGCATAGGGTGGGGCTGTCCACAGGACTAAAACCATGGGGCTGTCCACGTGGCTAAAACAATAGAGGAGGATGTCCAGAGGGCTAAAACTATGATGGTACTGTCTACATGACTTAAATAATAGGAGGGGGGCTGTCCACAGAACTAAAACCACGATGGAGCTGTCCATGTGACCTAAACAGCGGGTGGGGTTGTCCATAGAGCTAAAACTATGTCTGGGCTCTCCACAGGACTAAAACATAGGGAGGGGCTATCTGCGTGGTTTAAACAATGAGTGAAGATGTCCAGAGGGCTAAAACCATGATGATACTGTCCATGTGACTTAAATAATGGGGGGGGGGCTGGGGGCTACCTACAGGACTGAAACCATGATGGGGCTGTTCATGTGACCTAAACAGTGGATAGGGGTGGACAGTGTCCACCAGGCTAAAACTATGAAGGGGCTGTCCAAAGGACTAAAACATAGGGAGGGGCTATCCACAGGACTAAAACCATGAACCTGTCCACGTGACTTAAATAGTGGGGGGGGGGGCTGTCTACAGGACTAAAACCATGATGGGGTTGACGATGTGACTTAAACAATGAATGGGGCTGTACACAGGTATAAGACCATAATTGGGCTGTCCACATGACTTATACAATTGGGGGGCTGTCTACAGGACTAAAACCATGATGGGATTGTCCATGTAAATTAAACAGTGAATGGGACTGTCTATAGGTCTAAAACCATGATGCGGCTGTCCATGTGACCTAAACAGTGGATGGGGCTGTCCACAAGGCTAAAACTATGATCTGGTTGTCCACATGACATAAAAATAGGGTGGGGCTGTCTACAGGACTAAAATATAGGGAGGGGCTGTGGGTGAGGATGTCCGGAGGGCTAAAACCATGATGGTACTATCCACAGGATTAGGAAAATGGATGAGAGTGCTCACAGGACTACAGTAGAACTGTCCAATGGACTAAAACCTAAAACCATGGGTGGGGCTGGCCACAGGAACAAAACAATGGGTGGGTCTGTTTTAACAGACTGTCTATGGGAATAAAATTATATGCAGGACCGCCCAGGATACATAAATAAGGGGAGAAATGTGTTTTGGCGACAACAGAAACAAATGGACTAAAGGGCAGAGGCATAGCAACTGTTTATATCCAACGATGGATAGGGTGGCTACACTATACGCCAATTTCCCCATCCAGATTCAATGCATATTCCTCAGATTTCAGAATAGATGCAAGGTACTAGACCCCTGCTGGATTCAACCTTGTTCATGCTGGGAAAGACACAGGACAGGTTGAGGGTATTACCTTTTGAGTACTTCCACACAATGGTAGGTACAGGATATCCCTCTGCAGAGCAATTCAGTATCACAGCTTTTCGAAAAATGCCATCTTGGTCGGTGGGTTGCACCACAAATCGAGGAGGAACTGGAAAAAGATTTGATAATTAATTGATGAATATTTTATTAAACGTCCAATACTGTACTTTAATTTTTTTGGAAACAAATGAATTAGCTTTTTTTCTATCTATACTTATTTAATCAATATAATACCAATAAACTCCGGTCATTTGCAAAGTACATAGACTATTCACATCAGTCCCCGCAACTGAGGAGCTTATACTGCAATCTAAGGTCTCTAACAATGTCGTAATACAGACAGGAGCTTAGGAACAGGGGTTGAAGCAGTTTCATCTGCCACTGGGCTCCTGTTCTTATGGGGCAGAGGCCAGTTCCACCTCTTGCCCCAAGAGTACACCAGTGGAGCTTTGCATGCATTCCCTCAATACCAATAAATTCCACAGTCCTTTACAAAGTACACAGACTGTTCACACCAGTCCCCGCCCCCGAGGAGCTTATAATGCAATCTAATGTCCCTAATAGTAATAATAATAATGTCCTTAATGTTCCTAATACATACATGCAGGAGCTTAGGAACTGGGTTTGAAGCAGTTGTATCTGTTTATGGGGTTCAGCACACCAATAGAGCTTAGCATGCATTTTCCCAAATAGAACAGAGTCAATCAAGCAAGTTACAAAATAGATGTAGGGTACAAAGCTGCCATCACATGACTATCACGTGATGTAACGCTATGTGACCATGTGCAGCTCTGTAGTGGAGAAAAAAAAAAACACTCCACTAGCACACGCTGCAGAAATGTACGTTCAATTTCTGGGCAGGAAAGTGTGGTGGTGAAGGAAATCATCACTATGTGCTAGGAATGTGGGAAAAAAAACTGAAACACCTGGAATAAACCCATTTTAGAAAAAAGAGATAGCAGGTAGCATCACTAGTGGAAATCATTTGGTGGAGGGGGGATTATGGTGCGGGGTTGTTTTTCAGGGGTTGAGCTTGGCCCCTTAGTTCCAGTGAAGGGAACTTTTAAGGCGTCAGCATAACAAGACATTTTGGACAATTTCATGCTCCCAACTTTGTGGGAACAGTTTGGGGATGGCCCCTTCACGTTCCAACATGACTGCACACCAGTGCACAAAGCAAGGTCCATAAAGACATGGACGAGTGAGTTTAGGGTAGAGGAACTTAACTGGCCTGCACAGAGTCCTGACCTCAACCCGATAGAACACCTTTGGGATGAATTAAAGGGGGAGACTGTGAGCCAGGCCTTCTCGTCCACATCAGTGCCTGACTTCACAAATACGCTTCTGGAAGGATGGTCAAACATTCCCATAAACACAGTCCTAAACCTTGTGGATAGCCTTCCCAGAAGAGTTGAAGCGGTTATAGCTGCAAAGATTGGGCCAACTCAATATTGAACCCTACAGACTAAGACTGGGATGCCAATAAATTTCATGTGTGTGTAAAGGCAGGTGTCCCAATACTTTCGACAAAAAAGTGTATGATTATGCCCAGACGTGCACAAGCCCTCCGCACACTGGGTCGATTATCTGCAGTGCTTTCCTCCCAACGTTTTAGTGCACCTAGGAGGGACAGGTACAGCATCCTGCCCCATGTCGGACAGCCTGTCAAAGTCTATGGCAGGCTGTGCCTGGACAGGGCTGAATACTGTACCATCATTTAGGGCACTCTGCGTTCAGAGACAAAGACCAGGGTGTGCTAAAATGCCAGGAGGGACTCACTGCAGATAGACGGCCCACTGTCCAAGGGGCCTTAAAATGGAATTCCAGCTAAAATTAAAGCAAAAATGTAGAAATCAAGTAATGGTGGCTTCCAGCATTGGGTGCGTCTTCTTGACAGGTCCTTTTTAAAGGGTTAGTTCACCTTTACCAAAAAACTTCCTATGCAGATAAGGGGCATCTGTACAGGAAAAAACAAACTGTGCAACTTTGAATAAAGTTAAATAATGCCCTTGCTATGGTTGTAGGCCATTTATGTATCTCCTGAAGCCTGACTGGTGTACTCTCTAGGGCGTAGCTAAGTAAGGCCTACTTACTCACCTCCACCATCACAGGAGGGAGCTTTTTCTCTGATTTAAACCCACTCACATGCTCTCTCTCTCTCTCCCCCCGGATGCTGTAGATCTGAGCTCAGTGTTTGAGAGTTCACTCCTGTGATGGTGGAGGTGAGCAGTGATGACTAGGCCTCACGTCCTAACAATGTCCTGGGAGTATTCTAGTCAGACTTCATACGGTATGGAAATGGCCTACACCTGTAGAAGGGCATTATTCATCTTTAGTCAGAGCTGCACAGTTTGTTTTTATCTACAGACCCCCCCTTATCTGCATAGGCAGTGTTTTGGTAAAGATGAACTAACCCTTTAAAGCTATGTGCTAGCCATTTCTCAGGCATAGCTGGCATTTTTTTTTCTATAAACAAAAAAAAAAAAAAAAAATGTCAGCTAGACGTGAGGTGAATAATGTAGTTCCTCCATCTCCAGCCATCAGGGTGAGGCTGCTGCAGGAGAAACATGCCATGGAAGGTTGGTGGTTCCTAGGCAACAACTCTCATTTCCATCATGGCTTCCGTTCCTCTGGGCTTAGCAGTGACCTCCATATACCTTCAGGAAGAAAACCGAGTCAAGACATATTACCATATATAAAGCTTTCCGCAGCTTGGGAGACGGAGAAAAGAGAAATAATGGCTCCAGAAACAAGTCAATCTTTTTCTCTTTTGGATAATTTTATTATGAACAGACGTATACTGCAAAGGTTCTGCTACCATTCACACCTTGGGATTGGTTTATGAGACAGTGCTGCCCCTCAACCAATCAGAGCACTGCATTGATTAGCTTAAAGCTGAACTCCGGGCACATATGAAACCTTTTCATCCCAACCTGCAAAAACTCATTTCAGGGAGGTGGCGCTCCATACCCCCACCCCCGCGAAATGTGGGTGTGGCTTAAATTACACTACATATTGGGCGTGGCTTAAAAGGCTTAAAAGTCTGAGATGACTTACATACAGTTGTGCTCATAAGTTTACATACCTTGGCAGAATTTATGATTTCTTGGCCATTTTTCAGTGAATACAGTATGAATGATAACACAAAAACTTTTCTTTCACTCATAGTTAGTGTTTGGCTGGAGCCATTTATTATCAATCAAGTGTGTTTACTCTTTTTAAATCATAATAGCAACAGAAACTACCCAACTGACCCTGATCAAACATTTACATACCCCAGTACTTAATACCGTTTATTTCCATCTTTACCATCAATGACAGCTTGAAGTCTTTTGTGGTATTTGTGGATGAGGCTCTTTATCTTCTCAGATGGTAAAGCTGCCCATTCCTCTTGGCAAAAAGCCTCCAGTTCCTGTAAATTCTTGGGCTGTCTTGCATGAACTGCACGTTTGAGATCTCCCCAGAGTGGCTCAATGATATTGAGGTCAGGAGAATGAGATGACCACTCCAAAACCTTCACTTTATTCTGCTGTAGCCAATGACGGGTCAACTTGGCCTTGTGTTTTGGATCATTGTCATGTTGGAATGTCCAAGTATGTCCCATGCACAGCTTCCTGGCTGATGAATGCAAATGTTCCTGCAGTATTTTTTGATAACATACTGCATTCATCTTGCCAACAGTTTTGACCAAATTTCCTGTGGCTTTGTAGCTTACACATCCCCAAAACATCAGCGATCCACCTCCGTACCTTTCATCATAGGCCTTGTTGACTCCTCTCTCCTCTTTTGGCTGTGGCCAAAAAGCAAAATTTTGGTCTCACACCTAATTACCGGTACTTTGTGCCAGAAGGTTTGAGGATTGTCTCTGTGCTGTTTGGCGTATTGTAAGCGGGATACTTTGTGGCATTTATGTAGTAATGGCTTTCTTCTGGTGACTCGGCCATGCAGCCCATCTTTCTTCAAGTGCCTCCTTATTGTGCATCTTGAAACAGCCACACCACATGTTTTCAGAGAGTCCTGTATTTCTCCTGAAATTATTTGTGGGGTTTTTTTTGCAACCCGAACACTTTTCCTGGCAATTGTGGCTGAAATTTTAGTTGGTCTACCTGACCGTGGTTTGGTTTCAATAGAATCCCTCATTTTCCACTTCTTGATTAGAGTTTGAACGCTGCTGATTGGCATTCTCAATTCCTTGAATATCTTTTTATATCCCTTTCCTGTTTTATACAGTTCAACTACCTTTTCCCGCAGATACTTTGACAATTCTTTTGCTTTCCCCATGACTCTGAATGCAGAAACGTCAGTGCAGCACTGGATGAAAGATGCAAGGGTCTGTCAGGAGTCCAGAATCTCATTGACCTTTTATACACACACACTAATTACAAGCAAACAGATCACAGGTGAGGATGGTTACCTTTAATAGCCATTCAAACCCCTTTATGTCAACTTGTGTGCATGTTATCAGGCCAAAATCACCAGGGTATGTAAACTTTTGATCAGGGTCATTTGGGTAGTTTCTGTTGCTATTATGATTTAAAAAGAGTAAACACAGTTGATTGATAATAAATCGCTTCAGCCAAACACTAACCATGAGTTAAAGAAATGTTTTTGTGTTATTATTCATATTCTCTGAAAAATGGCCAAGAAATCATAAATTCTGCCAGGGTCTGTAAACTTATGAGCACAACTGTATGTGGCAGTGTACTGTGTCAGTAGTTTTTTATTTTTATGTATTGATTTTTTTGCAATTTAATTTGTTTTTTATTTTTTTACCCCTGCCCTGCAAATGCAAGCCCAGGGTGCGCACGCGTATGTAAATCACGGTTGCACTACAACTGTGACATAACACTGCAAGCGTCAGTACAAACCAAGATGTGTGTATGAGACTGAAATGAAGTGGAAATGAAGTCCTGTGCCCTCCGATGTGAGTGTTGATCGGGAAGGGGGCTTGTCTATGCTCCAGGCAATGGTAGAGATATTAGTTGTCCCGAGAGCCGCACATCAAGTCAAAGCCTGCTGTGTGATAGTGAATGGCAGTCTTAGCCTGGACCCCCACCAGGCCAAGCCCCCAACATGTTTCACTCCGCCCACCAGGGCTTACTCATGGAACGTACTCACGAACGTCAGAGTGAGAGCAATAATTCTAGCAAAAAAGCTCCTAGTTAACTCTAGACTGATGAGCTGTAAAAGCTTTTAAAGTGTCACCTATGGTGATTTTTGGACACTGTAGTTTAGGATGTTGGGTATCTATTTACTTGATGCAACCTCATCTTTTATATTTTAATTTAAAAAAAATGAAGATTTTTACACGTGTGCAAAAATGAAAAAATTTGCTCTAGAGCTCAACTAGTTAAACTACAAAAAGACATGCCCTTTTCTTGATTTGTGAGACCTTGGACCTGCTTTTGGGTGGGGGCCACGCCCCGCTCGTGGGGGTACCTTCCTTGCGCATGTATGCTCATCAATGCCAAGTACAAGCGGGGCTGTGTCAACGTTATGGTAGTACCCCGACTTAGAGATGAGCCATACACTGTGTGCAGTAGTTAAATGTACAGAGTTCTTCTGTAAATCATACTGTCCCATGTTACTACACACCTTTCTCGTATGTTGCATTTAGAAGGGACACTGCTGAGCCCATGCCCTTTCCACCAGTCCAGTGTACCTCTGCCACCTCACTCCCACTGACAAAATGGGGTTCTACCGAGCACCTAGCGTGGACCTCATGGGGGCCCACTCCTTCTCTCCTGTGCCATGCGGCTAGGCACATGGGGTCTCCTTACCATGGGTTCGGTCCAGGTAACTTCAGGGGAACCTACCACTAGGAAGGGAAGGATTTTTTTTTTTTTGCCTGCAGTTAGGCTCTCGTTTTCACCTGTAGTTCAGCTGTAAAGCAAACCTGTCACAAGAAAAATGCTGGGGCTGTCACTGCTAACAATGCTAGTTGCCTGGCTGTTATCCTAACCCTCTGGCTTCAGGGCTTTCTGAGGCAGTGAACCAGCATGCTGGAAGCACTTGCAATTGAAGCCTAAACTGGGCACTGGTGAGGCATTTAGGAGTGCCAAGGTGAGATTTGGGGCACTATTGATGCCCAGGAGATCAATTATTATTCAAAAGATTTTAGCTCCCAAAAAGGATTATATTTTTTGTTTATTCATTAACACAGGCTGTAAAAGAAAAGATACCTACTGTATGTGAAAAAAAAGGCACAAAGAGGACGCAACATTGTATTTATATACTTTCTATTTACATGGCTTAAAAATTAAAAAAAGAAAAATGTTTTTAATTTTTTTTTTTATTCTAAAGTAAATGGCGTACAAAATCACTGAACATTTCCTTTCAGGCAGAGGGCACGAGAACTGAAATGAATACAATACAAAATCCAACCACTAGAGGGAGCTAGAGATTGGTGAAAAGAAAAAGCCTTCATGCGTCAAACTTTGGCCACCACCTGAAATGTTCTTCCAATGCATGGTGCTGATATAATTTGCAGTATAGCAGCTCCCCAACTGTCTCTTTCTTCATAGTAGACCCCTTCTTCCTTTACAAATACCCCTTTTTTATCTTTAGATTGTAAGCTCTCATGAGCAGGGCTGTCTTCTAACCCTCTGGTTTTGAATTGTATTGTAGCGTCTCCCTTGATTTTGTAAAGAGGTGTTGGTGCTAAAAAAAAAATCCTGTATTATATTAATAATAATACAAATATATGAACTATTACTATTTTTTTGCAGCAGTATATACCTATATAAGGCACATGTAAGGGTGTGCGTGTGTATGTACTGTATCTATATATCTATATGTGTGTGTGTGTGTGTGTGTGTGTGTGTGTATATATATATATATATGTATATATATACATATATATATACATATATATACATATACATACACACACACAAAGATCTCTCTCTATATATATATATATAAATAGATATATCTATCTATATCTATAAATCTATCTATCTATCTATCTATCTATCTATCTATCTATCTATCTATCTATCTATCTATCTATCTATCTATCTATCTATCTATCTATCTATATCTATAAATCTATCTATCTATCTATCTATCTATCTATCTATCTATCTATCTATCTATCTATCTATCTATCTATCTATCTATCTATCTATCTATCTATCTATCTATCTATCTATCTATCTATCATAGCTCCCAACTGTCCCTGATTTCGAGGGACTGTCCCTGATTTGGAGCAATGTCCCTCTTTCCCTCTTTCCTCCTCATTTGTCCCTCATTTTGGTCTGACCTATATAGTTGTATATAAAATGCACTTTTTATCTATCAAAAGGTGTTTTCCAGCACTAAACCTGCCATCTGATTTCTAAATTGCTGCATTTGTAAACTCCAAAAGCCAATATAAAAGGAATAATAGTGGTAAAAAAAGCACATGTGGGTTTTACCAGACTTTTTTTGTTCAATTCTCCTTTAAGGGGGCGTGGTAAGGGGTGTGTCCTATGCCTGCATACTTTTGCTCAAAAAGTTGGGAGGTATATATATATATATATATATATATATATATATATATATATATATATAAATATATAGAGAGAGAGAGAGGGAGAGGGAGAGGGAGAGGAGAGAGAGGAGAGAGAGAGAGAGAGAGGGAGAGGGAGAGGGAGAGGAGGGAGAGGAGAGAGAGGAGAGAGAGAGAGAGAGAGAGAGAGATAGATCTATATATATATATACACACACACTGTGTACTGTATATAGTGCCCTTATGTTTTGGAAATGTTATAGGTGAAAGGATTGCCTTAATTTTCAGGCATACGCTGTCCACAGACAGGCCAATTTTGGGAATATTTGAAGAAGACCCTTTAATGTATTTTGGAGGGATATGCAATGTAAAAAAAACAACGTCGCAGCAGTCTAGGTATAAAAGCAATCACTGACAACAGATAAAAAGAGAAAACTGTCAAAATGAATCTCCAAATTGCTGGAAGATCATTCTCTGCAGCAACTGTCACATTTTATCAGTAGGAATGAAAGTCTAAAAGAGATCTGCTGCTGTAAAGCACACACGACCAGAAAAAAAAACCGACTAACCTAAAAACTGAGCCTCATAAAAAAGAAAGCTTCTTCATCTCCTATCGTTTTAACAAATGATTTTTTTATAAATCCTAATGAAAAAATGTCCTGTCGTAGGTCTGCCTTACTGCAGAAATGCAATGGGGCGGATTTACTAAAGGTGGCAGTTCACCCAGTAAAGCAAATTGCTCACCTTGCAAACTGTATGTCAATTTGCAAATTAAATATTGGTAAATAAAGCTCTGTTTACTTTGTATACCTAACTATGTGCAAAGTAAATAAAAAATAAAAAACAATAGATTTTTGATAGCGCATGATTTAAAGAAAACACAACTTCATTTACTAATGCCCCGTACACACGGTCGGACATTGATCGGACATTCCGACAACAAAATCCTAAGATTTTTTCCGACGGATGTTGGCTCAAACTTGTCTTGCATACACACGGTCACACAAAGTTGTCGGAAAATCCGATCATTCTGAACGCGGTGACGTAAAACACGTACGTCGGGACTATAAACGGGGCAGTAGCCAATAGCTTTCATCTCTTTATTTATTCTGAGCATGCATGGCACTTTGTCCGTCGGATTGGTGTACACACGATCGGAAATTCCGACAACGGATTTTGTTGTCGGAAAATTTTATAGCAAGCTCTCAAACTTTGTGTGTCGGAAAATCCGATGGAAAATGTGTGATGGAGTCTACACACGGTCCGAATTTCCGACAACAAGGTCCTATCACACATTTTCCGTCGGAAAATCCAACCGTGTGTACGGGGCATAACAGTCACAAGCAAAGTGACCATACAAACCTTATCACCCTTCCCTTTTCTTCTTCTCTAGCACTGCATAGCTGTCACTGAGAGTCTGGACAGCTGGCAACTACTAAAGAAGAGTTTTAGGCTGGTTTGACACTTATGCCATGCCAGACACCGCAAGTGATTCGCACCGCATTGATTTGCATCACATTCAATGTCTGTACGATGCAAATTCAGCCATACAGTTTACATGGCTGAAATTGCATCGCATTCGCACCAACATGGTGCAGGACCCTTTTTTTTAAATCCGCACTGGAATCGGATCGCATGGGTGTTTAGACCCATGAGATTCCACAGTTTCTCACTGCGCTCTGCGACCTGATTTGGGGGTGTCACGTGAACTGCCTGCGCTTCAGATGCGTTGTGGGAACCTGCAGAGGAATCGCGGTGGTTCCCGCATTGCACCAGTATGAACCCGAGCCTTAAGGGAGACCTAAAATCACAGATTTATCAGCTGGTCCGGATTCTGTGTTTACAAGTGACAGCTTGCCTCCCAGTGGCTCCCAAAGATCTGATTCCATTAGTGGCTCCCACTGAGCACAGGACGGGGAGAAGGGAAATGCATGTACACGGGGTGCAGTGTGTGGCATGATTGAGTTCCTGCACCAATTTTCTAAGCCTTGGATGTACGTATTCCGCCATTGCTGACCTGGTAGCTGTTCTGAAAGCTGAAGTTCAATCCGCTTATGTGTTTGCCTGCTCTGGATCCTTTTCCCCATCTCCAACATGTTTAAATAAAACCTTTCCGTTTTAATTTCATACCTAATTTTACTCCTCTCAAGAGCCCTCAGTCCTGATACAAGTAGTGGGCTGGCTCTTCGGAGGAACTGAGAGTTGAGATTTAAATCTCAAAAAGCCTTGATGATGGGTGGATGTCAGCTTGGGAGGGGTGGGCATTCCTAGGTAGGCTGTATTAGAAGGCAGACTGCCCTAGGTAAGGTCCACATGCATACCTCCCAACTTTTTGAGATGGGAATGAGGGACACCCATCAGCAAAAGTAGGCAGGCATAGGACACACCCCTTGCCATGCCCCCTTAAAGGAGAATTGTACAAAAAAACAAGATTGGTTAAACCCACGAGTGCTTTTTTTTTACCACTACTATTCCTTTATATTGGCTTTTGGAATTTACAAATACAGCAATTTAGAAATCAGATGAAAGGTTTAGAGCTGGAAAACACTTTTTGACAGATAAAAAGTGCATTTTATATACAACTATTTAGATCAGACCAAAATGAGGGACAAATGAGGAGGAATGAGGGACAGAGGGACATTGTTCCAAATCAGGGACAGTCCCTCGAAATCAGGGACAGTTGGGAGCCACTTCCACATGTGATGTGGAGCCCAGTGTGATGTTGTGTCCAATATGGAAATTCCAACACTCAACATGTCTACATATGTTTGAAACCCCTCTGAGCGTGCAGAGATGTGCCGCAGGACTCAGATGGGACCTGAAGGCCAGGCAGAGCCCTTCGGCACGTGCCAGACTAAAAATGATAGCAGCAAGGGAAGGAGGCCTTAACAGCAGGGCCAAAACTCAAGGGAACTAACGTTCCTCTTCATATCTCATAGACTACCAAATAAAACAAACAAACAAAAAACGGTAGTGCAAAAATCATTCTTCAGTGCAGGAGACTGTTGGGCAATCATCAACAGGCGGGGATTCATTTTACTGCCCACTTGCCACCCAGATTCTCACAATTAATGCCTTTTTGAGTTGCTGTGCATGTGCAGTGCCTCAGATAAGGTTGATGCTGTGATCCCCGGACATGGCCCAGGGCGCAGCATTAGAGGGATAGAGGGTTAGGTTTCCGGGACAGTACCCACAAATCCAGGACAGTTGGCATCCATGGAATGGGAATTATCAGTCAACAGCCGATCTCTTAATTAAGCACTTTCCTCTGTTCTTATTCAAGTCTAATGGAGGTGACAAATAGTTACCTAATAGTTTCTGCTACAGTATATGATTTAATTGTGTCATTGTGTGAATGTGGGTGACTAATCACACAAAACTCGCTTGTGCGGCAGCTCACATTGAATTCAATGAGATAGAAACAAAGAGATCCATTTTAGAAATGTTAGTTGTGTGACAACAAATCTTGCATGTAGCACAAGTCTTACTGTTGTCACCGAGAAAAAGCAAGTTCTTCATGTACTGCTAATAAAAATCCACTAGAGGGCGCCTCCATCCTGGACAATTATGCATTGTCGAATTATACATCACCTCAAGCAACATTGTCAATAGAATATTACAAATGCTTAGGGTGGTGACAGAAGTAGTTTGGATGAAACCCCATAGCTCCCAACTGTCCCTGATTTTGATTTTGAGGGACTGTCCCTGATTTGGAGCAATGTCCCTCTGTCCCTCTTTCCTCCTCATTTGTCTGATCTATATAAGTGTATATAAAATGCACTTTTTATCTTTCAAAAAGTTTTTCCCAGCGCTAAACCCATACCTCCCAACATTTTAAGATGGGAATGAGGGACACCTACTAGCAAATGTATATAGGCAGAGGACACGCCCCCCTGCCACACACCCTTAAAGGAGAATTAACCCCCAAAAAAGGTTAATTAAATCCACAAGTGCTTTTTTGTACCAATACTATTGCTTTATATTGGCTTCTAAAATGTACAAATGCAGCAATTTAGAAATTGGATGAAAGGTTTAGCACTGGAAAACACATTTTTTAAAGATAAAAAGTGCATTTTATATACAAATATATAGATCAGACCAAAATGAGGGACAAATGAGGGGGAATGAGGGACAGAGGGACATTGCTCCAAATCAGGGACAGTCCCTCGAAATCAGGGACAGTTGGGAGGTATGTAAACCTTTCATCCAAATTCTAAGTTGCTGCATTTGTAAATTTTAAAGCCAATATAAAGGAATAGTAGTGGTTAAAAAAAAAGCACTTGTGGATTTAATTAACCTTTTTTTTTTTGGGTTAATTCTCCTTTAAGGGGGTGTGGGAGGGGGTGTGACCCATACCTACATACATTTCCTAGTAGGTGTCCCTCATTCCCATCTCTAAATGTTGGGAGGTATGGAAACCCCAATGCTTGGCCTGTTACAACCATGCCAAGGATGGAGAGATCCCCTTACTAACAGCCTAGTAAGCCAAGTTTAGATGTAGATAGTTTAGAGTGGGCAAATATTAGAACCCCCGTTGGATTTTACTGCTATCTGAGGCTCTGTTGGAAATTCCCCCTATTTTCTGTCCCTGTGATGATTTCACCAGACAGGAAATTAAGGAAAATCTGAAAGAAAACAGTGATAAAAAAAAAAAACTTCACATGTACGAAGTCCAAATAGAGTGCCAAATGAACAGTCTGAGAGTCCACAAACATTTAATATTAATATTAGTTCACAAAGGACAATATAGATTATATACAATGCTTATCGGGGGCTTAAAGCCCCCCCCCCCCCTTTTTAGGGCTTTAAAATATAATGGATAATTAAGAGGACTCAAGGATGAAACCAATACCCAGAAGCTAATTATTTGCTGTATGGAGATCATAGGGCAGTGATGGCGAACCTTGGCACCCCAGATGTTTTGGAACTACATTTCCCATGATGCTCAACTACACTGCAGTGCGCATGAACATCATGGGAACTATAGTTCCAAAATATCTGGGGTGCCAAGGTTCGACATCACTGTCATAGGGTGTAGCCAGAATCAGTGAATCAGCAAAAGTCTGGCTATACAGTATCTCTACACAGCAAATAACTAATTCCTGGTGATGTGCACCAGTCTTGAGTCCTCATAATCACCCATTACGATTTAAGCCCTGGAAAAGGTAGAGGTCTTTGAGCCTCCAAAATCCACCAGATGATCTGCATTTAGGTTTGTGTACTAATGTTGAAAGTTTTTGGACTTTCAGACTGTTCATTTGGCTTTATACCTGTAAATCCCCAAATCTGGGCCCCCTGTTTGAGCCTCAATAGAGCCGTTGCGCCTTGTCACAATCTGACTGATCTACTGATCATTTGAATCCAGCACTTAATTTCTACTGGTTCAAATGACAGGGACCCCTACTAGGGTCATTGGTCTGAATTCCAACCACGGCAATACCTGCACAGAGTTTGCACGTTATCCCTGTGCCTGTGTGGGTTTCCTCTGGGTATTCTGGTTTTCCTCCCACACTCCAAAGACATGCTGGTAGGTAATTGGCTCCTGTCTAAATTGGCCCTAGTGTGTGAAATAGGGACCTTAGATTGTTAGCTCCTTGAAGGCAGGGACTGGTGTGAATTTACAATATATACTGTATGTGTAAAGCACTGCATACATTGATGGCACTATATAACTACCTGTAATAAATAATAATAAAAAAATATATTCTACTGAAAAAAATATATTTATAAAAAAATAAAAAAAGTCAATGTTGGAGATGTACACTCACTTCCTGCCCTGTGAAACCACTGTCACCAGAGGGCTTAACTTTTTGAATTCAAAAGTAAAAAAAAGACGTTTTGGTTGGACATAAACTTTAAGGCAGACCTTGAACTCAAAGCAAGGCCTGTTTATTTAGTTTGGCCCCTCCCAGTGCTAAAAAGCTACATTAACTTGGCGTCGACCCCAATATTAGAGGATGGGAAGAGAACTTGTGCCTGGAATTCACGCCCTCTCAAATCCAGATAATACTTCAATTGACACACGTAGCCTCCATTAGCACTCGTACTCAAGAGTCTTCCTAGAAGTTCCTCCCTAGATAGTATAAAACCAACCCCCTTTTGGCATAGATATTTCCAGCTGCTGATTCTAGTTGTTGGCAGGGCTGTAATCAGAGGGGCACGTTCCTACATCTTTGGTGTTACTACCCTAAGATTAAGGCCTTTTGGGAGGAAGATGCCCTGTGGATTAAAAAAATTATCCTTGGACCAATTGCCAGCACCCCCTTACAATTCCTCTTTAGCAAAATCTCTCATTCCACTCTTTTGGAAACAGGCTGTTTGTCCTTCATTACTTGATTGGAAACGAGAGGTAGATAATGGAAGTGGAACGATGGGTGCACGTGGTTAAAAATTAGGACAAGTTTAGGAATATATGGGCGGGCTGGATGTATTATTCCACTCAGATATCTGATGCCTAATTTGCCATCATGCAACCCTTTGTATAGTAGTCCAGAGGACCAGTATTGAAGACCATTTGAGGAGCCCACTTACCTGGCTTGACTTTTAGTTTTTAGGATCAGTTTGTTCTGCTACTTTACCTCTCTTAACAGAGTTGCATTCTTATATTTAAGTTGAATGCTTAGACAGCCTGCGTGCTGTTTATATGAATGGAAAGTGTATTTTGATGATCTCTCACTTGCAGAAGTGCAAACCATTCCTCACATGCAATATTACAATAATTTGCGTTTCTCTACTTTTTTTCTCTCTATGTATTGCAAACATTTAATAAAAAACCTGATTATACAAAAAAAAAACACCTGTAGGGGGAACAAGTTAGATGATATATGTACCTTTTCCCTGGCTTCCATAATGCAGGGGGTGATGCCACCATCTTTTTCAATGAGATCCTGACGATTGTAGAGTACTCCAAATCTCACAATAAGACTCTGCAAGCACAGTGCAGATTCGTCTTCTTGTGGGATTTGTGCCATTCTACATTTCCCAGATCTCACCAGAAGGAGGATGACATCACCCTCACCTGTTCATAAGCTGAGGGAAGGTAATTATCTAACTTATTATCAACAGTTTGTTCTGAAGTTTAATGCGTCATTTTAGCAAGGGGGAGGGAGCAGCACTAAAATAGGTAGACCTTGCTAAGTAGGTGTAAGTTCCACTTTTGTTACAGATGTTTTGTGCCTGTACTTACCTCTAACAATTAACTGACTTTGGTGTTCTACAGCTGCAGCATCGTTCCGAGCGATGCAGGTATAATTTCCATTGTGCATCAGAGACAGATTGGAGATCCGCAGAGAGCTGGTGAAATCAATGTTGTCGATGGTCACCCCGAGATTGGCCGGAATCGGCCTGCCGTCCTTTTGCCAGGTGATTGTGATGGGAAGATCTCCAGAGACCACAACACACGGGATGAACACTCTCTGTCCAATGGAAAATCTTTGGGACTCGAATGGCTGAATGAATGGCGGAACTGCAACAAAACAAAAAAGAAAGATCAGTTCAACAGATACACCATAAATAAAATTGCTAAGCATTTCCTGTTGCATCCAAAGACCACATAATAGAAAAATAAAGATGGCTGTTGTGGTTTCTGTTGAGAGCAAGACTCTCTCTACCAGGCTCTCTCTACCAGGGTGATTGAAATCCCAATATAAGCACAGAAAAAATTGTGCACTTTTGTTTCATCTGGTGCAATGGATGTCTGAAGACCCTCCCCTGAAGGCGTCCATTGCATCAGACGAAACTCGCATAGGGTGAAACCAGTGGCATAGGATGTTGTACACCCACTGTTGATCCCTGGTATGGTGTATTTTGCCAGTGTTACTCTGTAACCTTTGTGAGTATATCTGCTTTTAATAAATAATGTGGCATTAGCATACTACTCTATGGTCCTTTGTCCTTTCTTCTACCCATTATTTCTCTGAAGTGCTGCCTTTGGATAACCAGTGAAGGACCGAGGAGGCGGTGGAGTCAGTGGTACCCTGAGTGGTGGCCCCCCATTTGGATGATTTCTGAGCTGTTATTCTCTTATCATGTGAACAGAATTACCATTTGATAAGGGAACTGGCACACTTGTCTATGAGGTGGTTTGGGATACGTACACGTGTATTCTCATAATTTTCAAGATTTTACATTTGTACTTTACCCATTTTTTTATGCACAAATCTATCATGTGATTGTTATTTCACCATTTATGTGATGCACATTGTTTACTAAGGTTTATTATGCAGGGGGTGATGCCACCATCTTTTTCAATGAGATCCTGACAATTGTAGAGTACTCCAAATCTCACAATAAGACCCTCAAGTTGTAAAGCACTACGTAAACTGTTGGCGCTATATAAATCCTGTATAATAATAATAATAATAATGATGGAAATCATGCCTTACTACTTTATAGTGGGTTAAAAATGTATTTAAAACTATAACATTAGGCCGTCATAAAGCTTGATATTTTTGGTTGTTGTTTTTGGCAAGGCCATTGGGGCGCAGGTAGTTTTTGGTGCAGGCCCAAGAGTTCTAAGCACCAGTCTTGCAACTGGATGGTTTTCAACCTATAGTCTAGAGGGGATAATTTTGTTTTTGGGGCTTAGGTTCAGGGTTAGGGATAGTGTTGTAATTTAACTGTTTAGGTGTATGTAGAAGTAGAGTAGATGTAGAGTAAAAGTGTATGTAGATGTAGAGTAAAAAAAGGAGGTGTTACTGGTCAATCTTAAACATTGGGTTCATAATTAGTCCAAAAAAAATAAAAAATAAAAAAGGGAGATCCTGGAGTTATAACCAAATTCTGGGCCTTTCCAGTAGGTAAAACTCTGTCCTGCCCCCCCTGTCCCCCTGCCCCCACACATTCCTATTGGCCCAGAAATCTTATTTTTTTTGTGCATTTTTAAGTAGTAAGTGCTGTGCAGAAACTTCTTTGGGTCAGGATTGTGCAGTTATTGCTCCATAGATTTTTTTTTTTTTTTTTTGCGTGTTTGTGTGTTGAAGTCAATGGGGCCAGAAATGTCCCATTCTACTTCAAACGTAGTTCATGTATCTTTTTCGGCTTCAGGCGTTGAGCTACAGGCATCTGAATGCTCAAATGTGAACAGGGACAATTTAAAAGCATGGGATTTGGCTTATTGAGTGTTTTGAAAGTTTGAGCTACGAAGCGCTCAGGTGTGAATAGGGACATAGAGGCGTTTAATGCTACCATAAAGGGCTGGAAATTTGCTCATCAGTACGACCTTGTATTTAGCCTTAGTGGAAGGGTATTAGATGCTGCTGCCTCCCCTGGAAGTCCCCCACATTTTTTAAATTCTGGTCAGCAAAAACTAGTGTATCGCTGCCCACGCCTTTGCAGCAATGCCCTATATACTGGATTAAGACGTTGCTTCAAAAGTAGGGTACATGCCATCGGGTCTATGGGTTACTACGCAGACACTGACAGCATAACAATAGATTTTGCCGGATCGTATGTAAACAACGTGGAAAGATGCCGGCAGTAGAAGAAATAAGTGGGAAGCTGGCTGGGGGTTCAGCTCAGAATAGTTTAAGAGACCATAGAGGTGGGCTTTTTACTTAAAGATGAAATTGTCCTTTAAGCACATCTTGTATTTTATGTTTCTGAACAGTCCAGACTTGTAGCATGCTGGGTTAGGAGTTTAAGTTAAAGAGTCAAGGACCAGTGGTGCCATTTACGTGTTATGGCAAAGGAGAAAAATAGTAAGCACTTGGGTGGGGGTTCTGCTAAGGATAGTTTAAGGGGCCATAGAGGTGGGCTTTTTACTTACTTGACGACCAATATACGGCAGCAAAGTGGCATGGCTGCGCTTCCGTGTCTGGGGCATGCACACGCGCTTCCGGCAGCCTGCTCCCACTGTGATTATACACAGCGGGAGCTGATCGGCGGCTACGACAGACTCAATGTCTGCCGGCACCTGCCGATCCTTCGGTACAGAGGGAGAACGGTAAACAAGGCAGATTGCCATTCTGTCAGTAAAGAAGGCGTGGATTTTGTGTTCCAGCAAAGCAGGGGCACTGATCCATACCTTCCCCTAGTACAAGCACCCCCCCCCACAGTAAGAAAACACCAGCTGGGCACACAGTTAACCCTTTGATCGACCAACCAGTGTCATTAGAACAGTGACAGTGCATTTTTTTTAGCACTAATCACTGTATTAGTGTCACTGGTCCCCAAAAAGTGTCAGAAGTATCAGTTAGTGTCTAATTTGTCTGCTGCAATATCGCAGTCCCGCTATAAGTCGCTGATCACCGCCATTACTAGTAAATAAAAAAAAATAAATAAAAGTATCCCATAGTTTGTAGATGCTATAACTTTTGCGCAAAACCAATCGTATACACTTATTGGGATTTTTTTTTACCAAACACATGTAGCAGAATACATAGTGGGCTAAATTGATGAAGAAATTAGATTTTTTTTTCACTGCTTTTATTTGATGTGTTTTATAACAGAAGGTAAAAAAAATTTTGTTTTTTTTTTATCAAAATTGTCGGTCTTTTTTTGTTTATAGCGCAGAAAATAAAAAACGCAGGAGGTTATTAAATACCACCAAAAGAAAGCTGTATTTGTGGGGAAAAAGAGGACATACATTGTATTTGGGTACAGTCACACAACCGTACAATTGTCGGTTAAAGTAACACAGTGCCGTATCGCAAAAAATGGTCTGGTCATGAAGGGGGGTAAATATTCTGCAGGTCAAGTGGTTAAAAGGTGAACTTGCCCTTTAAGCATGTCTTGTCTTTAGACTTGTAAAATGCTGGGTTAGGTCTGCAGTTCAAGAGTCAGAGACCCGTGATGCCCTTTACGTTCTGTGGCAATGGAAGAAATAAGTAAGCACCTGGTTCAGCTAAGGATATTTTATGGGGCCATGGAGGTGGGCTTTTTATTTAAAGTTGAACTTGTCCTTTAAGCACGTTCTGCCTTTTATGTTTCTGAACAGTCCAGACATGTAGCGTTCTGGGATATGTCTCCAGTTCGAGATCAGTGACGCCATGTACGTGCTGTGGCTGCCTGAATCTGCCCAACTGGTTATCACCCTTTTAAAAATAGATAGCAGTACATTAACCAGAGGTCCCTGAAGAAATATGTTTATGATTGCATCTCTCAGAGCAAATCTTTTAATTAAGCATCTGCAATCAGTTTCTGCTCTGACCAGGAGTAATTGCTTGCCGAATCTCCTATAACAAAAACATTTCTTATCACAAATGTTCAGCATTGGCTTCTTAAAACAGAAGGTAATTACATATCCTCAATCTATCACAGAGCTGAAAAACAAGGGATTTATTCCTCATGTAGGACGTAGCATGGAACTATGTAAATCAGTTCTTTATGCCCCGGTGACTCAATGTGCCTCCAGCACTGTGGTTTTATAGCATGGATACAGGCCCTACAGAGCCACTTCATACGGGTGTATGAGTTATGTTTGTTGTCAGTGCAAGGGAGGAGAAATATGGATTCTATGGAGAACTGTTGAGGGCAGTGGTCTCAAAACTGAGGCCCAGGGGCCAGATGCTTGCCTTTATCCGGCCCTTGGGGCAGTGTTCCTCTCACTAATACAAGACACTATTCCAACCACTAACACCAACGATGGGGCATAGTTTCTCCCACTGATACTAATGATGGAGCTTTATTATTCCTACTGACACCAACAATGGGGTACTATGCCTCCCACTGACCCCAACAACTGCCCCCCCTAAAATCTGAAGGGCAGTAAACTGGCCCTTAATTTAGAAAGTTTGGAGACCCCTGGTTTAGAGGGTAAAGAGGCAAGAAAGAAATAGGTCTTCTTATGGTACAAGGGCCAAAGGAACCAAAGGTTCTCCAACAGAACATTGGAAAGTATGGTTCTGTCTTCTAATGCCGCGTACACACGGGCGGACTTAGGGATAGGGACAATTGTAGACACGCAAACACACTCACTCAGGTTGAACTGGATGGACTGGTGTCTTTATTCAACCTTACTAACTATGTAACTTTTCGACCGAACTGGTCCGACAGACTTTCCAGCGGACTTTCAACGGACTTTTGACTGACTTCCGATGGACTTTCTAACGAACGGACTTGCCTACACATGATCACACCAAAGTCCGACGGACTTGTACGTGATGACGTACACCAGACTAAAATAAGGAAGTTGATAGCCAGTTGCCAATAGCTGCCCTAGCGTTGGTTTTTGTCCGTTGGACTAGCATACAGACGAGCGAATTTCTGGGTCCGGCGGAGTTACCATGTAAAGATTTGAAGCCTGTTCCAAATCTAAAGTCCGTCAGATTTGCGACTGGAAAAGTCCGCTGAAGGTCTGTTGAAGCCCACACACGATCGGATTGTCAGCCGGATTTGGTCCGTTGGCGTCCGTCAAACCAGTCCGGTTGAAAAGTCCGACCGTGTGTAAGTCCCATTAGAACTTATGGCCTTGGTTTGGTGCCCTGTAGACAGAGACCATAGAAAAGGAGCACAATATATTGAGTACATCTAAAGCCAAAACTTTTGGTTTAAATTTGGAAAGAGCAGGAAAGGGTTAAAACTCTCGAGGGGTTGTTTTTGTCCCATTGGGGAGATTTCCCTTCATGTCCTGTTTCATAATCACATCAGGAAGTGAGAGGGCATCTTTCTAAAACCATTTTGGTCAACTTACAAAGGATAAGGGGCCTTAACTGTGCCTTCTATTATCAACAAGGAGTCGAACATAACATTTAGCACTTAACACCATGACCATCTCCCCATCATGACCATCTCTCCACCATGACCATCTCCCCACCATGACCATCTCCCCACCATGACCATCTCCCCACCATGACCATCTCCCCACCATGACCATGCCTTCACCATGACCATCCCCCAACCATGACCATCCTCCCATCATTACCATTCCCCCAATATGACCATCTCCCACCATGACCATCTCCCCACCATGATCATCTCTCCATCTCCCCATGACCATCTTTAGTACTTAACATTTGGTTTGGTGTCAGAAGAGAAATCTGCATTCAGAACACTCTGCAGAGAACATATGAAAGGTGGTGAAGTGGCGCTGTATCACCTCCTCACCTCCTGTTTAAACCCCTTGAACCCTACATAAGCGATCGGGGGGGGGGGCTTACAGAACTTGAATGGGTCACACTAAGCGTGCGCTACACTGGAAGTGACAGGGGGTAGAATTCTTGCTGTGGCTGCAAAGCATGGTGGCCATTGTATGTATGCACCCCCTGTTGCTGTCTGTGCAGCTAAAAGGGAGCTGGTGAGGAAGTGGTAAAAACAAATTTTAGCTGCAGGGTTTTACTGCCCCTTAATCACTAGTTGGAACAACCCCTAAAGTATGCAATGCTACACAGGACTGCTAGAGACCACATACATACATATTACAAGAGACGGTCATGTTTATTGTTGGGCTTAGATATGCTTTAAATATTTGATAGTACACCCCCAGAGGATATGTCTGTGACCTTCTGTGCCAACATAAAGCAGGTTGGATGAAGCTGGCAGTTATTCAACTTGAAAAACAAGCAGCGATGGACTTTGGAATGCTAGTTCCACTTTAAGTTGAGCTGCTTGCTCCAAACTCAGTTCCCCAATAAAAATTTAAAAAAACATTCTCGGCCCCCAAGAGAGCATTAACCACTTGCTGACACCGCCGCTCTGTGATCAAATTCCACCAAAAGAAAGCTCTAATTGTGGGAAGAAAAGAAAATTATCTGGATAGCCTTGCTGATGCAATTGGATGTATGCTGAGCCCATATCAATTTAAAGGAATCACTCTTAAAGCTGTGAGGGTCCTGGTGGCACAAGGAAATCTGGTGAGTGGTCTCCTTACTACAGCTGGTGGTGCACACTAGCACAAAAAAGCACTTTAAGTAGGAAGAATATGGATCAAAAATGGCGGTGAGGTGATGAGGTGTTAATAATATTGCTGCAAATGAATATAGGACTTTTATTCACTGTTACCATTAGCACAGATTTTTCCTGCGAGCTCATAGTCCACACCATAATAACTAGCGCCTCGACATGCACAAATATATTGTTTTGGAGTTTACCCAAATTGATGGCTGCAGGTTATTAATAATACATTAGGTTTACAGGAGGCGCCATTTACACATTTTTATGCAGATACTATATCTAAAATTGAACAGCCTTTACCCAGTCCCCAATTAAATCGCTGGCGTCTGAGCCTTTCAGTGTCATTGCTGCAATTGTCCAATAGATTTACATTTTCTAGCTAACTTTTCTAATTTTTAAAAAAAAAATTTTTCTAATTTTCTAACTGACACCTACATGGGCACGATTTTGTTACAGACTAACCACCTACTAACTGATTCCCTCTTCATTAAAAACATATAGGGAAACTGGGGGAGGGGTAAGAGCGTAAGGGTAGCTGCTGAGGCTAGCCAAACATATACTCAAACCCACAAATTTTGTGGTGGACTATCTCGGTACTGACAAATAGAATTTTTTACCTAAGAATTGTACTTCTATTACATATAAAAAAAGAGGAGAAAACAAACAAAAATCACATTAAAATGATTGAATGAACAGTATACAAAAACTGAAAGGTTTCCCCAAGAGGTATCTGTTGATGAAGTGTTTTTACCATAGATTAACCAGGCCGATGGAGAATTACTTTTATACTGTATAACTATGAAATATACGTGCACTTCCGTCCACTGCCCCGCCCTTCCCGTCCTATTCCCTACCCTATGGTCCTTTCTTCCCCTCCTTTGCCCCACCCCCCTCCTCCCCTTCTTTCTCCTCCCCCTTTCCTTCCCATTTTTTCCTTCCTTCCCCCTCCCTCCGCCTCCCCTTATTTCACCTCCCCCTTTCCTTCCCATTTTTTCCTTCCTTCCCCCTATCCCCCCTCCCATTTTCCTATTCTTTCCTTTCCTCTGCCTTTCTCCTTCCCCCTTTTTCCTTTCTCACCACACCTTCCCTCCCCTCTCCTTTTCCCGGACTTGACCAGGTTAATCTGGGTGAGGGTGTATATAAAGTTGTAGACCCTGATCCAGAATCTCCGTACTTTGGGACATGTCCAAAATTTATGTTATGCTGATCATTCAATCATTTTAATGTGATTTTTGTATGTTTTATTCTTTTTTTTTTATATGTAATAAATGGAATTTTTTATCCAAGAATTGTACTTCTATTTATCAGTACTGAGATAGTCCACCACAAAATTTATGCGTTTGAGTATACGGCTAGGCTCAGCGGCTACCCTTACGCTCGTACCCCTCGCCCCGTTTCCCTATATCATTTTTGGATGATGGTACTATGTCTAGGTTTAGGTTTTGCTATTTGAGGCTATACTCAAAAATTCTCCTCATTAAAACATAGAAAACAAGGTGTTAAAATTTTATTTTATTTTTTTTTTTTCAGGTTTTATTTTGATGAGCCATCATGAAGTTCTATGTCAAGTAGTACTTACCAGTTTTGTATTTGGAGGCAAGGTGTACTCTTTTTAATTTTTTTTTTTTCTGCAAAGTGTTAATGATTTTTGTTTCCCTTGGCTCACAAATATGGTAATTCATAGTGTTTTGATAAACGATTTTTACACCTGCAAGTGTTCTAAATGAGAGTGGTGCAGCTTTTGATTAGAAGAGTTTTTTAGAATGGGGTTGTATTCATTTCCATTG
This sequence comes from Lithobates clamitans, assembly GCA_037952925.1. Taxonomy (NCBI): domain Eukaryota; kingdom Metazoa; phylum Chordata; class Amphibia; order Anura; family Ranidae; genus Lithobates; species Lithobates clamitans. The sequence goes on along the minus strand of JBBGZY010000155.1, from coordinate 266,749 downwards.
TTTGCACACTCAGCAGTGCTGATCATGATCTAGATTGTGATACAGACTATTCATGACACCAAAAGATGAGCATTTTTAAAACCCTTTTACTTTCCATTTGCTGGTGAAACATTTGACTTATTATGATGAATAAAACCCACCTTTCACTGTAACGTAGACACTCTGGCTTGTGGACAACTGCGGTTGGACAAGGACATTACACGTATACTCCCCTTCATCTACATCCTTTTGTACATCAGTTAGCTTTAGCGTTCCGTTGTTCTCAAATGCCACTTGGCGGTGGTTAAATGGGATGAGGTTGGAATTCTTGTACCACTTTATGGAATAATATGGATAGCCAATCACACGGCAGTGGATGTATGTGTCTCGCCCTGCTATTGCTGTAATGTTTTTCATTGGTCGAATGCTTGCTGGACCTGGAAGAACAATAGAAAGCACTATATGATTCTAGAAGGCAGGAATAAATACCTAATGGAGAGGTGGATGATATGGTGGAGGGATGTAAAAAATTGTGTTATCAAAAGTGTGGCTGGCGGCCTCCATCTAAAAAGGGATAGAAACTGAACTTTAAAGTTACTTTTTTTATATAATTACAAAATACTCTCTGCTAGAAGATATTAACACTCCATATTATTCCCCAGGGACAAATCTTACCTAAATGCTGCTAAACAACCCTAACTATATCCAATATTTCGTAACCACTGTGAAACACAAACTACAAAGAAAACTCTGATCATGCAGAGTGAAAACAAAAAAATGTAACTCTACAAAATATAAAGCTACAACAAAATTTGTTAGAAAATAACATAGGACCAAAAAAAAGGACCAAAGTCCATCAAGCTCAACTTAATACTATTCTATTACTGATACTGTTGACCCAGAAGACGGCAAATCAAGACCCCATTGGCAGCTTCCATTTCATCCTCAAGAAGATGTCCACTATTACTCCGCTTTTGAATACCATGACGTATAGCTGGAGAACCATTCCCATGAAAGCATCTCCAAGACGTGAGAAGATGGCAGCTTGTCCAGGAATGAACTGATCACCATTACCTAATACTATTCTATTACTGATGCGGTTGATCCAGAAGAAGACTAGCCAAAACCCAAAACCTTACTGGCGGCTTCAATTTTATCCTCAGGAAGATGTTAACTTGTGACTGCACTGATGAATACGGTGATATAGAGCTGGAGAACCATTCCCATGAAAGCATCTCCAAGACTTGAGAGGTTGGCAGCTTGTCCATTAATGATCTAAATACCATTACCCAATGCTATCCTACCAACGATGCTGTTGATCCAGAAGAAGGAAAACCAAAACCCCACTGGCAGCTGCCATTTCATCCTAAAGAAAATGTCCACTTATGACTACCATGATGTATAGCTGCAGAAACAGACCCAGGAAAGCATCACCAAGACTTGAGAGGATGGCAGCTTGTCCAGGAATGATCTGACTACTGTTACCTAATGCTATTCTATTACTAATGCTGTTGATCCAGAAGGTGGTAAACCAAAACCCTACTGGCAGCTGCCATTTCATCCTCAGGAAAATGTCCACTTATGAATACCATGATGTATAGCTGGAGAACCAATCCCAGGAAAGCATCTCCAAGACTTGTGAGGATGGCAGCTTGTCCAGGAATGATCTTACCATCGATGAGCAAAACTCTTGAACATCTGCTGCATAAACACGAATGATCGGCTTGGTCCAGCATTAATGCTTATGCCATGGAAAGGGGAGAAATTAGGTGTGTACAGATGTTTGCTGGATTACTTATCTCCTAGAAAGAAACTAAAACTAGAAAAGGTTTTTATATCCAGCCAATCAAGCCTTGCTTCTGAGAGCCAGCGGGTCTTTGATGAACCCATCAACACAAACCATCTGCTGAAAACAGTCAGTTCAGGTAACTGTCATCTAAGGTCTGTTACAAGCTCATCAAAGGCCCCCAATTCACATTTAAAGGACGGCTATCACGAATAATGTTTTATTCTGAAAACTGTATGGGATAAATAAATGTAATGAAAATACACAAATTCCTATTTTATTTCACTTTATTTATATATTGTTTTTTACCCAACGTGGAGACCAAGCTGTCCAAAAAGGGATAGCAGTAGAAACGTGCTACAAAATTTACGGTAGTTTCACAAATGCTCTCTACTAAACTATATCTGGTGACTCTGTTTTTTTTGCCACAACTGCCAGGAACATACTAGCAAAACCCAATTTATGAAGAAATGAGATAAAGTGTTGGAAATGGAGGAACCCCACAGAGGGTTTCAGAAGCCTTTGCATGACATTATGATGTATGTAAGTGCAATACTGATGATGTATGATGTATGTATGTGTAATACTATGTTTTTGAATTTTTTATTTTTTAAAGAGCTCATTTGACAAGCACCTCTTACGTTTATGCGAGCCTGGTACAGGACGACTCCCGCGGAATTATTGGCAGTGCAGCGGTAGACTCCCCCGTCCCGCACCTGGGTGCTGGTGATGTTTAGATAACTGACAACGTTGCCATCGGAGGTGATGATCTGACTAATGCGATGGTTGCCGTTCTTGACGATGGGCTCGTCGTCCAGGGTCCAGGTGATGGTGGGTAGAGGCGTGCCTTTCACATTACACATGAGGGACACGGGCTCTCCGGGGCTCACCACCTTCTCGCTGAACGCAGAGTTAATTTTTGGTGTTCCATCTAAGGAGGACAAGAAAGCTTACATTTCAAGCACTGGAAAATCTTACATAATCAGATGCCAAGAGGAAAGTACTGTACTAGGCAAATATAAAAATTAAACTTTCCGTATAATACATGCATAACAATCTTGGCAAAATTGTAATTATAAAATTATAACAAAATAGGACCTAAAATACAGCAAAGTTAAACAGAGATTAACACTGCATGGTATTAAAGTGGAGAAAACATTAAATGGATGGCACTCATCACAAGCAACTGCCATTTTTGTTTATTTTTAATTCTATGTTGCATTGCACATGTTGCATTCTGTCTACATGCACTTGTCGCAGCAGCAAGATTAGAACGGTCAGTTTTTATTGCTGTCTGTGCCTCCGTTAGGGAAATTTATCCTCTCTATTTGTCCTGTTTACTGTTATCGAAAGTGAAAGTAAAAACAAAAATCCCAACTTTTGGGTTGACATTAGCACACGAACAGAGGGGAAATCTTCCAATGAGGACACTAGTTCTTGTAATCCTGGTGACACATTGGGATTCCCTCACTTTGGAGGGATTTCTTTCACTTCCTGTTTTGGCTATAGCACAAGAGGTAAGGGAAAATCTCCCCCAATGGGCCACAGATGGCAAAGCTGACAGGAGTTACTATATAACCCTCCCTTACTAAAAATGAAAAAAAAGTTCTGTTTATACACTTTGATCGCTAGCCATGGGAGCATAGGCATGCGCACAGGGTGTGCCGGGTGTGCCTAGGCGCACCCTATACACCCCATACAGCCCAGGTTCCCCCTGCTGCCCAGGCCTCCCTCCAACACTACAAGCTTCCCTCCTCTCCTCTCCCACTGGCTGCTGCTGCGGGCATACTGGGGGATACTTCAGAATGGAGAGCGGGGGAAAGGGGTCGGTAAATATGTAATTGACTAGTCCCTTCCTTTTTTCTGAATGGACACAGTGAGTGATTGGTACCGATCACTGACTGATCATTCGTAACTGAAGCATAGTAAACTCTGTGTGTGAATGAACATGAAGCCTCAGCACAGAGAACTTCCCATTCACTTACTGTCCAGTGCAGCTGAGGCTGCAGAGAAAGGGACTGGGGAATCTCTGTCCTCAATCCCTTTCTCTGTCTGAAAAAGAGACATCAGGGGTCTATTTATACCGCTGATATTTCACTAAAGCCCTCCAATGGGGCTCTTAAAAAATTGTAAAAAAAAAGAATTTATTAAAAAATAATTTGAAGAAAAAAAAAAAGCCCCCTACTCTACTGACACCACCTTCCGCCCTACTGACACCAACCCCCACACCTATGCAACGGAGAATTACATTTACATGGTCTTTCCATTGTAAGAAGGTTACTTGCATGGAGAGAAGGAAAGGAAGAAAAAAAATGCTTAGTGATAGAACCAGAAATATTCTATCCAATGGAAATTCATTTATAAGCATGCAGATAGTTCATACAAGCAGCACTAAGGGTATATTCGTGTATCTTATATCAGGATTGTGCATGTAGATAAACAGCACTCTCAGGGTTGCTGTCAGGTCAAGTTGACATTTACACGGTAGAAAATCCGCATTTTTATAACACAACCGAAGCGTGACCTTCGATCAAGTGCACTTATCAGCCTCGAAAAGCAAAAAGCTTTACAGGTTGTCCTTGGTGCTAAGACAATTAATATTAAAGCTTTTTTTTATTATTATTATTTATTGATGGATTTTTATATTATGCATAGGTTGCTTAAAGGGGAATTACAAGTTATGCCCCTCATAGGCATCACAAAAATGTGCCGGAGCTGCAACATTGTAACACTAAAGGGGAACTAAACCTAATATTGAAAAAATAACGAGCAGGCAGCTCTTTAATGCAGAAGAGATATACTATGGCTCTTCTGTAATTGGATACTTACTGACCTGCTTGCAGCCTTCTATTAAATGTTAAGTGAGCTGCACTGGAATGACTGACTCTTGTGCGCATATGCGGGATCACGTCATCTCCCGCCAGCCAATCAGGAGGCTGGAAACCGGGCACCCGAAAGTCACGAGGGGAGAAGATGACAGCTACTGGCGAGGGATGTAAATATTGCATCACTACAAGGTGGAGGGAAGTGTATTGGGGAGTAGAGTTGGGCGAGCGGTTCGAGCCGAGCAAAAGTTCAGCCCGAACAAAGCCTGTTCGCTCGTTCGGTGAACACCTGAATTTGCAGGGTGCTTGGCGGGATGTTTGCCCGCCGTGCACCCCACAATGCACTATGTGCTCCACAGTGCATTCTAAGCACTGATTGGGCAAAGCTTTGGGCATAATGAATAGCTGGTTGTTAAGGAGCGGGTCAGGAAACTGGCCGCGGTGTCCTTAACAATGGATGAGTCAGTCATCAGCTATCAGCGGGCTATCCCACTGACAGCTGAATTAAAAAAAATCTGAAAAATCTAAAAAAAAAAAAAAAATGGCGTGGGCCCCCTCCTCCCAATACATTCCAGGCCCTTTGGGTCTGGTATGGAATTTAAGGGGAACCCCATTGCAAAATTGAAAAAAACTGCGTAGGCCCCCCCCAAAATCCATACCAGACCCTTATCAGAGCATGCATGGAAAAAGCAACCAGATGCATGCACAGATAAGCAAGCTCAGATAACCTTATCCGAGCATGCCCCCAGATCCTGCCCCCCCACATGCGAATGAGTATGGGGTGCATAGTACCCCTACCCATGCACCAAAAAAGTTTCAAACAGAAGAAAAAAAAACACACATAGTTTTTGACAATTCCTTTATTAAAAATTTAAAAAAAACAATGTCCCCCCATGTAGATCCATCATCAACTACGAAAGCGCTGACACCGCCGGACCCGGAAAAAAAAAAACGCTCCACCCATGACGAAGGCTAACCGCCATTTGCCTGCTCCATCATTTGACAGTTCTTATATAGATAACGGGCGGGGCCAGCTGGTGGCACTACCCCTTTGTGATGTCACCGACCGTGGCATGCTAGGTCAGTGACAACATAAGGGGGCGGTGCTACCAGGCGACGTCAGGTGGCTCCACCACTTACTTAAATTGCCTAAACCTATAGCAAGGACATTGTTTAACTTTAGTCAGAGTTGACTAGTTTGTTTTTATCTACAAACACCCCTTATCTGCATAGGCAGTTTTTTGGTAAAGGTGAAGTAACCCTTTAATGAAAATATTAAAAATAAAAATGTGACTCGGATGCAAAACTGGTACTATTGCGTTGCCCAATTCAGCGCCTATTCTCATAATCAGCAGAAGCTTGCAACTTACCTATTTATTGCCGCTAAACGTGCCATTGCCAAGGCCTGGAAGTCACGTTTGGTGCCGTTTGCAGAGGTGAAGAGCAACCTGACCACCTTGATGAACAACAAAAAGATGTCCAGTATCTTACATTAATCCCATGCTAAACTTCTGAAAGCATGGGCTCCTTGGTGGTCATATGCTCTCACCACCCTGTATCCGACCGGCATGGGCATTTTATAATTTTTGTGGCTATGGCCCAAGCCTGCAGGACGTCCCTTAACCCCCCTCCTCCCCCACTTTTTTGTTCCCCTCCTGTTCTCTTTCTTTCTTTCTCTCATGACCAACTCGTCAGTCCACCTCTCAGGTTTCCTTATGGTATAACCCTGAGCCCTGGCTTAGGAACTTGAGTGACCCCATGGCCCCCCACCATGTGGTCGTCTAGTGGAAATCCTATATTACGTAATATGTTGCACAAGACTTCACTCCAGTCTGTATGACTTGTTTCTCATTGTGTAACCCCTGTGTGGGTGACTCGCTGTACTGTTACTTTTGAGTGCAACAATAAAAATTTTTGTACCAGAAAATAAAAATATGGCGCAACTGCAAGTGTAAACAAGGCCTTAAGCGTCATTTGAATGTGTGTACCTAAATGTACATCCATGAGAAGGGCTGTGCTTGCCTGCATGGGATTCACAGGTGTTCCTTGCAACCGCATGCAGGCAGTCCCCTTCATGTCTATTCTGACGCAGTGACACAACCAATGGTTCTAATTTGACAGTCGTTAAGGTGCGGGTGCGAACGTACACAGTCTGTAAAATTGGCAAAGTGACCTGTAAAAAAAGGACTAAGACATAAACCCGGACTTACATGTAGACCTGTATTGGCCGCTCTGGTGTTACTATAAGGGGCATTTTGTGTTGGCGGATATTTGTTTCCTCTGTCAGGGCCTGAGCGTGTCACAAATGATTCCTGCTGACAGCCTGTGATAACCCACACACTCTTTCCTCACATCATTACAAATGATCAATATGCTTTTCAGGATTGCAGAGCCACGGGAGACGGTTGTCAGGGCAACGCGGCCTGGTCAGGTAAACTGCTCTGTCTGTAGAAGCAGGCCATGCTGGGAACGGCTGCAGATCCTAATTAGAAGGTGGCCTTTATATTTATTGTTTTCTCCTCTTTGTCAATGGGGCTTAAAATAATGACCTCACAATACGTTTTTCTTTTCTCTCACCTTCACACCATTAAACCTGCCACAACCACTTCTGCCCACTCGCCTCATATATATGATCACATCATCAACCCCATCCCCCTGCTCTCACCACCACTTCAGTACGCCCAGCACCACCACACCCACAGGCCCTCAATCTCACCATCTGATCCACATCTTCAACCCCATCCACCTGCTCTCACAACCACTTTAGCACCCCCACCACCACCACACCCACAGGCCCTCATCTCACCGTCTGATCCACATCATCACCCCCCTGCTCTCACTACAACAGCACCCCTTTTACCACGGCTTCTGAAGAGCTTCCTCTTGCCATATGATCCACTTCATCAACCCCATACCCTTGCTTTCAACACCACCACAATGCCCCTACCACTCCTACCCACCCTCATCTTACCATCTGATCCACATCAACCCCATACCTCTGATCTCACCACCACTTCAGCACCACCACCACCGCACCCACAGACCCTCATCTCACCATCTGATCCACATCAACAACCTCATCCCCCTGCTCTTACCACAACAGCACCACTACTACCCATGGCTCCTAAAGAGCTTCCACTTACCATATGATCCACTTCATCAACCCCAAACCCCTGCTTTCACCACAACGGCACCCCTACCACCACTGCTCCTGCAGGCTCTCCTTTCACCATCTGATCCACATCATCAACCCCATCCAATTGCTCTCACCAACACAACAGCACCCCTACCACCACCGCTCCTGCCCACCCTCCTCTCACCATCTGATCTACATCATCAACCCCATCCCCCTGCTCTCACCACCGCAACAGCACCCCATACCACCACCAATCCTGCAGGCTCTCCAACCATCTGATCCACGTCATCACCTTTAGCCCCCTGCTCTCACCACCACTGCTCCTGCTGGCTCTCCTCTAACCATCTGAGCCACATCATCAACCCCATCCAATTGTTCTCACCGCCACACCATCACCCCTACTACCACCATTCCTGCCTGCCCTCCTCTCACCATCTGATTGACATCATTAACCCTATTCCTCTGCTCTCACTACCACACCAGCACCCCTACCACCACTACTCCTGCAGGATCTCCCTTACCACTTCATCCACATCAACCACCCCATCCTTCTGCTCTCACCACCACTTCTGCAGGGTTTCCTCTCATCATCTTATCCCCCTGCTATCAACACCACATAAGCACTCCTACAGGCCCATCTCTCTCTATCTGGTCTACATCATCAACCCCATCCAATTGTTCTCACCACCACCCCAGCACCCCTACCACCACTGCTCCTGCAGACTATCCTCTCACCATCTGATCTACTTCATCAACACCATCCAATTACTCTCACCATCCCATCATTACCCCTACTACCACCACTCCTGCCCGCCCTGCTTTCACCATTTGATCCAGCTTATCAATTCCATCCCCCTGCTCTTACCACCACACCAGCACCCCTACCACCACTGCTCTTTCTTGCCCTGCTCTCACTGTTTGATCCAGTTCATCAATCCCATCCCCCTGCTCTCAACACCATACCAGCACCCCTATCACCACCGCTCCTGCAGGTCCCTCCTCCCTGAAAATAGCACCTGTACATACTTCTCACTGTTCTAACTCTATGCCTAAACAAGCCACCCTTCCCTCAGAAAACTGAATCTGTACACGCTCACCCATGCCTGCTTTTACCACCACACCTTTGCACCTTCTCTTACCAATGTGCCTTCACTACCACCACCTTGCCAATAGGTCCATCTCTCACCTTATGCCTGCACAAAGCTCCACCCTGAACACTGCACCTGCACCTACCCACTACCAAAACAACACCCCCTTTACAACTGCACTTCTCACCTGACTCTCATGTTTCTCCCTACACACATCCAATGCCTCAATCTGCTTTTGCACTAGGCCTGCTCCACTCCTGCAAACCCTACCTCATTGCTCTCCCTAATCCAACCTTGGCCATATACAGTATATGTACTTGTATGCAGTGTAACATTGAGACCCTACTTCCATTTTCCCCAAGATTCCTGAAGCAATGCAGACTGAGCAAGACATGGAATCCTTTACTCCCTCCTCTTCCAGTATGAATATATCCAGAAGTTAAAACTTCCAAACGGATCTTGGAAGCTCTGGCAGTGCACAATAACATGGGCATCACGGTTCCAATCAGTTGGAATCACATCCATATGCATGAATACAGCAGTGGTCAATGTAATTGCACCACAATGCACACGCCATGAGGGCATTACATCAACAAATCAAAATAAAATGGCTGTCATGTCTTATCACATGATAACGAGTTACTTTAACACACGAGTCTATGCACTGCACTGTGTGAATGAACTATTGGGGTAGTGGCGGTTGGTCACACAGGTAAATACACAGTGCTTATGATCCCTCCTTTAAAGTGAACCTGTTATTTTGCAAAAAAAGAACAAAGGATGGGTTCACTTTGATCGTAGAAGGAAACCAGATTGTTACAGTAGCTTAGATTTCCTCCTCTAAACCGTCTTGTGTCCTTTTCAGATGCTGATGAAATCCTAAACAGCACAGAGCTGAATTGTAATTGCAGGTCGAAACGCAGCATCAGCTGGTCTGTTATCTTGTAATTACTGTGTCCTCTGCAATGGGGAATTCCTGAATAAACACAGCGCAGAGAACATGTAGCATGATGAGAAGTCCCACAAATAAACAGCACTGATTATTTGTATGTCTTTTTAGCACAGATGATACACCTATCCGGTCTTGAAAAACACTTCTGGACCTATTCAGGAATGTGAAGAGCAATTTGACATTCAATTTTATCTTCAGAAATGTTTTTGGCGTGGGTGTTGCAGCACTGGAAATTTCTGCATACAAATTTTTAGCATGACTACCTTTTGTTGCCTGTGTTATAGCCATACCACACCTAAAAAGTCAATTCATTACACCCAGAAAATAATAGCTACAGTATATACTCAACCAATGATGGAGCACTATTCCTCCCACTGATACAAACAATTGGGCACTATTCCTTCAACAGGTACCAATAATGGGGCACTATTCTTTCCACTGACATCAACAATGGGACACCATTTCCCCTGCTGACACCAATGATGGGGCACTATTCCTTCCATGGATACCAACAATGGGGAACTATTCGTCCCACTGATACCAATGATGGGGCACTATTTCTTCCACTGATACCAATGATGGGAGACTATTCCTCCATAATACCAAAGTTAGCATTTTTTCCTCCCACTTGCCACAGTCAGGCCAACTTTGTTTGGAGAGCTCCTACATCACCAAAGGATAGCCAGTCTGTGTTGAATGTCATAGAGACAGAGGCTGCAGCGCAGGAACAGATGAGACATAAGAGACAGAGGCTGCTGATAATGCACAAATACTACCTCTACTGTTGTTGACAGGGTCTCTTTAACTTTAGCATATTTCATACCCTATATTTCACTCTTAACTATAGATAAGCTCACGTGTGTGGATCCTATACTGGAACCACCTGAGCTATCCCACCAGGAAACTATCATCTGTATGTGTCAATCATAAGCGCTTGGAAAATTCCCTGCCCCACGGCCTCATGTATACAATGGGTGTGTATATGCGTGGCTGCAGTATGAGCATGATTCAGACGCTTCTAAGTCGCCCTGTACAGTGACATCTTCCTGGTGGGATTGCTCAGATGGGTTTTGGATTATGATCCAAACACGCCTGAGCTCAGCCTACCCTCAAACTATGGGCTTGTGTAGATAGGCGTTGTTGTAAAATGCTACTTTTGCATTAGTTCGAGCACAAAATATAGAAAAAGGCCTTTGCTTGCAGTGCAACACCTCTTAATGGGGCCCGCTACATTCAAAGAAACACATGTTAAATGAAGAAAGACAACATCCATCTACATAAGCCCTAAACCATAACATAGTTACATAGTTAGTAAGGATGGAAAAAGACACAAATCCATCTAGTCCAACCATAAAAATAAATAAAAAATAATATCAAACAATCCCATATATCCAATCCTATACCCACAGTTGATCCAGAAGAAGGCAAAAAACCCCAGCAAAGCATGATCCAATTTGCTACAGCAGGGGAAAAAAACTCCTTCCTGACCCCCAAGAAGCAATCGGATTTTCCCTGGATCAACTTTACCTATAAATGTTAGTACCCAGTTATATTGTGTACATTTAGGAAATAATCCAGGCCTTTCTTAAAGCAATCTACTGAGCTGGCCAGAACCAGCTCCTGAGGGAGTCTGTTCCACATTTTTACAGCTCTTACTATGAAGAAACCTTTCCATATTTGGAGATGAAATCTCTTTTCCTCTAAGTGTAAAGAGTGCCTCCGTGTCCTCAGTGTTGACCAAAAAGTGAATAACTCAACATCAAGTTCACTATATGGACCCCTTATATATTTGTACATGTTGATCATATCCCCCATTAATTTCTTCTTCTCAAAAGAGAATGAATTAAGTTCCTCTAATCTTTCCTCATAGCTGATCTCCTCCATGCCTCTTATCAGTTTGGTTGCCCTTCTCTGCACTTTCTCCAGTTCCCCGATATCCTTTTTGAGAACTGGTGCCCAAAACTGAACTGCATATCCCAGATGAGGTCTTACTAATGATGTGTACAGGGGCAAAATTATATCTCTCTCGCACCACATTGGCCCTATGACAATCCAGTAGTACCATTCCTGTCATTAATGAGTCCCTAAAAATTAGAAACAATGGCTTTGAAATGACAGAGCTCAATTCTTTTAGGATCCGATAATGATAACCCTAATGATAATCTGTTATTTGGTTAATTCAGGGAAAAATAAGGTCCCCTTGCTAACTCACCCCTTCTTTCCTTCCACTGTTAATGACTTCCACTGCTCTGCCTTGCTGCATCAATGCCCTGAATCTAATCCTTGTGTATACTCCATATCAGTCTATCTAGTCTATCTCAGAGCTGGCACATGGGTAATGATCTTTTCCCCTCCCAAAGATGACAGTGTTGGGCCTGGAAATTGGCCATCAGTGGCGGCACTGTGCCCTTAGCCCATCCAGTTGTGTGACAATGGCAAATGAATATTCACTATTGTCTTTCTTATTCTCCACCTGGCCAATCAGGGAGCAGGTTTTAAGACCTGATTGGCTAAGAAGAGAAGTGACTGTATTGGCTGCCGAGGAGGAAGCCGCCAAGGGGGAGGCGACATAGGGGAAGCCGCTGTGAAGCCGCCGAGGAGGAGACGCAGGAAGGAGCTAAAGCTGCCCGTGACCTAGATGGGGTAAGTGCCGGGCTGGTGGGCAGATGAACGAGTGAGTGACAGGGGTGGGGGGGGTAGGCGGGTGGTTTGTTTGACGCCCCCTAAAATATGAAGCACCGGCCGCCCCTGTTGGCCATACTGACTCAAGCACTGCATCCTGGGACGAAGAGGTGAATGTGCATTCTCCACCCAACTCAGAATACCCTATATGGGAAAAGTAGAAGGTATCTAGATCAACATCTATACTAGTATGGGAACTCCAGATAAGCATATTACCCTCACTAGTTTCAGGGCCCATTGATACCACATCTGTTGCTCAAAGCAGGCCCAGTGCGTTGACAAGCTGAAATACCCTGTTTCCAATAGGCCCAATTTCCACCTAGACACTACGTTGATGGGTGCTGGATAAAAATTGAACATCCTGCATTTAAATGCAGAGCAACACACTACAAAACACTATAATGTACTACAATAAACATTAAGGTAAACAAAATAAAGTATTTTAACTCCTGCTGTGGGAAAAAAAATGTACATCAAGGCAATGCAATGCCTTAAAAAACAGATGTCAATGTACACCAACTCAAATGTGATAAATGCAACACACTTATGTTAATCGTACCAGCAATGCTTTGTAGGCTCCAATGCAAAAATCAAATACATGCCCATTTTTTTTATTAGTCAATATGGGTGCATTTATTATTTTTTTGCAAAGGGAGACTCTGTCTTTAAAGTATATGTAATGCCAAAAACCTTTTTTTTTTTTTTAGTTTTGTGCTGAGCAAGGAGGGGTTAAAACCTCTGCCAAGTTTTCTTTCACTGTCAGTCTACCATTGGATAAATTTGCCCTTACTTCCTGTTCTAGAATTATAACAGGAAGTCCCCAATGGATAACCTCTTGTTCTGGGGGCAGCACTACAATTTTGGATTTCCCCACATTTTCTGTGTTTTCAGTGACAATGGTTACCAGTACAAATAGAGGGGTAAATCTCCCCAACGGGAACAGAGTCAACAATAAGAACACAACAGAGAGTCTAACCTATCCCCACGCTATCCAAAACTAAAAAAGGTTTTGTATAGAGATACACTTTAAACCAAATGGCCAGTGATCACGTGTCTGTAGGTTTTTCCAGATGCTGCCGGTTGCAGTTGGGGGAGGCCTGTTTACTATTGTTCTCCCACTCTTCCTTTTCCACGTCCAGACCTGACCTTACAAGTCTATGAAGCATGGTCACATCATACTTGGCCAAAGGACCTCCCTCTCAAGTCTACATGAAGGTTAACCCACCATCGAGAACCTCAGGGCAGGTTATATGGAAACTCTCACCTGTGTAGATAGGTACATGAGCAGAGAAACTGGTAGACTGGCAGATAATAACAGTATTCATAATTGCAATTAAATTGTCTTACCTTCGAGCACCACCAGAGCATAATCCTGGGCCGACATCCGATCCTTGCGGATAAAGCACTGGTAAGCACCGCTGTCACTTTTCGCCACGGCATCCATTATTAGGGTTTCACGACTAATACCAGTTATTCTAACATTGTTTCCATTGATCACAATATCGCCGTTCCTGTACCAGGTAATGTCAGGATCGTCCGTACCAGAAGCGCTGCATGACAATGTCACCTGACTGCCGACGCTGGTCTTCACCTTCCGCGGACTGATTGTCACTTTTAGGGGTTCTGCAATGAAAGCAGAAAGTGTTCATGGATGGGGTGCTATTTTGGTTAACTGCATTGCTGATGAGGGAAAACATAAAAAGAAAAGGAAGCATTTGCAAAAATGATACGGTTGTGTATTGTGATATGGTAGGAATCCACACATTCATACAGACTGGTAAACTTACTAAGAGGCTACCTTACAAAGTGAACCTTTGTCTAGACCAGGGGTCTCCAAACTTTTCACTTCGAGGGCCACATGGTATATTTTACAGATATTTGCAGATGTTTATAAATCAGTTATTTATAAATGAATCCCGTTCAGAGACTCCCCATACATCTGTGTCCTCATCAAAGCCTTCCTGCCCATTTGTGTCCCCATCAAAGTCTCCCCATCAAAGCCTTCCTGTACATTTGTGTCCCCATCAGAGTCTCCCTGCACATTTGTGTTCCCATCAGGGACTCCCTGCACATTTGTGTCCCCATAAATCTGTGTCCTCATCAGGGACTCCCCATATATCTGTATCCCCATCAGAGTCTATCTGCCCATTTGTGTCCTCATCAGAGTCTCCCCATCAGATTCTCCCTGCACATCTGTGTCCCCATCAGAATCTCCCTATACATCTATGTCCCCATCAGAGCCCCCCTGCACGTTTGTGTCCCTATTAATGCACCCTTGCATATTTGTGTCCCCATCAGAGCCACCCCTGCATATTTGTGTCCCCATCAGAGCCACCCCTGCACATTTGTGTCCCCATCAGAGCCACCCCGCACATTTGTGTCCCCACCAAAGAACCCCTGCCACACTTGTGTCCTCTCAGAGCCACCTCCCCACACTAGTGTCCCCTTCAGAGCCCCCTTGCCCATCTGTGTTCCAATCAGAGCCCCCCTGCAAATTTGTGTCCTCATCAGAGCCCCCCTGCACATTTGTGTCCCCATCAGAGCCCCTCCCACATTTGTGTCATCACCAGAGCCGCCCCTGCACATTTGTTTCCCAATCAGTCTCCCTGCACCACCTTATATTTCCCCTGTACAGCAGTGTCCATTACCGCTGTAGTGTACCTCTCAAGGGCTGGCTTTAGTGTAGAACGACTGCACCCAACAGCTCCCGCACCGCTGTTACACAGACACGCTGCATATGAAATTACAGCGGTAAAGGACACTGAAACTAACTGCGGACGGGAGCTGTGAGGTGCACCAGGTCTGCACTGAAAAAATGTAGGCTTTGTCTTGCTTGTTGGATTGCAGGACCTGTGCTGCATACTGGCGGGGAAGGGGAGGGGGAGTGAGGCCCCCCTCAACACTTCTCAATATGCAGAGCAAAGTCTCGCAACCCGAGCAGAGACCGAGCAGAGACTGTTGGCAGATGTCAGTGTGAGATTCCGGATTCCAGCTTCTGCTAGCTTGCTTCCAATAGGATATAAGTAATAGACCGTCTGCATCATTGTCATATGACTAAGGCCGTTCTAGGCTGAAACATTTCAGCTTTTGGTGCAGGGCTGTGTTTTTAGCCTTAAAGCGGAGCTCCACCCAAAAGGGGAGGCTCTGCTTGTTTGCACCCCCTCCACTGACACATTTTGCACTTTTTTTGGGGGGGGGGGGGTAGCGGGTATCTGGTTTTTGACAGGTACCCAGTCCCACTTCCAGCTCATACCCGAGCTGAAAGTTCAGCCCCCTCCTTCCCCAGAAGTCCCAGAAGACTACAGGACCATTCAAAAGGTGCAGCGCGACTCACACATGCGCAGTAGGAAAAAGGCTGTGAAGGCTGTAAGTTTCCCTTACTAGAGATGTTGCCGCCTGCACCTGAAGCCGATTGAAGAATCTGTTTGGGTGAGGAAATGGCTGGATCCCTGGACAGGTAAGTGTCCTTATATGAAAAGTCAGCAGCTACAGCATTTGTAGCTGCTGACTTTTCATTTTTTTTTTTTTTGGAGCCCAGAGCTCCTCTTTAACCATTTCAGCCCCGGAAGGATTTTCCCCCTTAATGACCTCTGTGGTTTTTATTTTTTGTGCTATAAACAAAAAAAGACCAACAATTTTTAAAAAATGTTTTTACTTTCTGCTATAATACATATCCCCCCCCCAAAAAAAACAAAAAAAAACAAAAACTAATTTATTCATCAGTTTAGGCCGATATATTTTCTTCTACATATTTTTGGTAATAAAAATTTTTTTTAAAAATCGCAATAGGCGTATATTGATAGGTTTGCGCAAAAGTTATCGCGTCTACAAACTGGGATAGATTTAGGGACTTTTATTTTTTTAAATTGTTTTTACTGGTAATGACAGCGACCTGCGATTTTTAACGGGACTGCGACATTGCGGCTGACAAATCTGATCCCAAATGACACTTTTTGGGGGTCAGTGACATTATTACATTGATCAGTGCTACAAAAATGCACTGATCAATGTAAAAATGACACTGGCAGAGAAGGGGTTAACACTAGGGGGCGATCAAGGGGTTAAGTGTGTTCCCTGGGTGTGTTCTAACTGTAGGAGGATGGGATTACTGGAACATGACAGAGATCACTGTTCCCGATCACTGGGAGCTGTAGATCCCTGTCATGTCATCTGGCAGAACGGGCAATTGTCTTGTTTACATAGGCAGTTCCCCGTTCTGCTGCCGCAGCATATCTGCGTGAGCTGGTCGGCATGTGGTTAAGTTTGAATAAAATGTATGACTTTTTTTACATTGGAACTTTCAGAGATGCAGACTATCTATTACTGAGTTTGCACCCAGGGCATCAAGAAGTCTTGTGTTCTGGGTATTTTTCACTGGGCGCATATTACTGGGGGCATTTTCCATCCCCACACAGCCTCAGCTGCCTTCACCTTCTCAAGGAATTTTACAGGCAGTTGGTAGCAGGGCTCGGGCATTGAAACTGTGCCCTTTGCCTGCACCATAATGTGGGATCTCATGCACAGGGGTGAAATGTTCAGGGTGCACGAGACCTTAAATGTTAATGGCTGACAGGCCCAAGTTGGACGCTACACAAAAGATAAATCAAAGGGTGCAAGGCCTAGTGCATTATCATTACCATATTATTTAGGATAAAAGAGTGCATACTCACAAATGCAATGAATATAACTGCGTTGCACACAGGGCCGCTGATAGAAATCACGGGGCCCTGTACAGCCTACCTGACAGGGGCCCCCTTCAGCCCCACCCGTGGCCCTGCCCCTGGTCCCTCCTTCAGCCCCACCCCTGGCCTGCCTTGAAACAAAGTGCAGGTTTGTGTATATTTATCTTTCTCCAGCCAGTTATAAGTTTAATTATCCAAAAGAAATACTTTGATGATACAAGAGATGGTCAGAGACTGCAGACACTGTACAGGAGATGGTCAGAGACTGGGGACATGATACAAGAGATCAATGCAGCCTCACTGTGCCCATCTGCAGCCTGATCAGTGCCCATCTGCAGCCTGATCAGTGCCCATCAATGCAGCCTCACTGTGCCCATCAATGCAGCCTCACTGTGCCATCAATGCAGCCTCACTGTGCCATCAATGCAGCCTCACTGTGCCCATCTGCAGCCTCATAATTGCCCATCTGCAGCCTCATAAGTGCCCATCAATGCAGCCTCATCTGTGCCATCAATGCAGCCTCACTGTGCCATCAATGCAGCCTCACTGTGCCATCAATGCAGCCTCACTGTGACCATCTGCAGCCTCACTGTGACCATCTGCAGCCTCACCAGTACCTTGACTACACAGAGCGGGTATCTCCCGCTGTGTCATGAAGCTGGGGTCTGAACTGTTCGGTGGCCGTCCACTCACTGTAACAAAGCTCCGCCTCCTAGACCATGATACACAGAACACTGATTTAATTTCCCGGCATTGGATCAGTGTTCTGTCTATCATGGTTTAGGGGGCGGAGCTTTGTTAGAGTGAGTGGACGGCCGCCGAACAGTTCAGACCCCAGCTCCGTGACAGTGGGGAGTGAAGGAGTGGAGTGGTGAATGAGTGGAGAGAGATAAATCACTCCGCCAGGGAAGGCAGGCCAGGACTTTAGCCACCACTGACATGCAGAGCGGCCGTGGAAGTGACATTCAGCCGAAACACAAGAAATACATGCCCACAAGAACATCTACAGAGAGGGACCCAGAAAGTTAAAAAACCTGCAACTAAGTCGGAGCAGTGGCGGGGGGGGGGGGGGGGGGGGGCGCTGGTTGGAGAAATGTTTTTTTATTTATTCTGCATGCATTCTTCTCTGTCAGATTGCCCAGGCCCCTCTGCTGGCTGGGCCCGGTACAACAGGGCCGGTTGTACTGGCTTATCAGCAGCCCTGGTGGCACGTAAACTCCAGAACCATAAGATCTTTAACACAAGGAAATACATATGAAAATCATAAATCAGCTGATGTGTTTTGGGGGCTATACTTTCTTCATCAGAGCAAAACTAGTCTAATCTTCTTGACACCGCTGAAAAAAAAGAAAGAGGGAACCAATCATCTTATCCTCCTTAATAAGAGGAGGAGGAAAGAGAGCAAGGCCAGGCAGGTGGCTAACCACCTCCACAGGTCCACCTCCAGAGCTCCGAAGAAGGGGGTATAGCCCCCAAAACACATCTGATGTTTTTCAATCTTTGTACTTGGATTTTGTTTTGTTGAAGAGCATTCAGTTCTGGAGTTTATATACAGCACTGTTATATTCAGTGCTTTTGTGAGTAGACACTTTTGTATCTAAATAAAAGGCCAATGATAATTCACTAGGCTTTTTCTCCCTTTGTTTTATCTTTCGTGTAGTTGCAGGATTCCTCGATCTCAGGAGGGTAGCATCGGCTCTATGCACTGGTCCAGTCTGGGAATGGATGGTTGCCACCTGAAGTTAACAGTCTGTCTGCTCTTTATGGAATCCCCTAGGGCTGTGGTGTTAAGTCATTATCTTGATGAGCCATGTTGGATGCTGTACAATAACCTCCTGAACGGCAACTATGGACTGAGGAAGGATCGCACTGATGGCTCACAACAGTTGTCTTTCATTTAGCAGTCATTTCCAGTGCAACCAAATAATTAAAGATAAAATAAAAAAGATTGGCTTCAGCATAGCCTGTTCAAAGCAAAGCATTGCATTGCAGAATAAAGTGCGGTGTGAAGGCGTTGGCCTGTACTTTGCCTTTCAAATCAATTTTAAATCCTGCCAGTATGCATCTATAATACAAGTCAATACAACCCACATTATTCTGTGGATTCTGGTGTGGATGAGCCCTGAGAGTTAACAATAAGAGACATAGAAAGAAAAGAAAGAAAACAAGGTCTGTGGCCCGCTGGGACATAACTATATAGATATTAGTGCAGATCTATCTGGAGAGTAATTACAGACCCAGACACATCTGTTCTTCCCAAATCCCAGAGGACTGACAGCCACCATGATGACAACATGTCTCAGGTGCACTGGGGGAACCTATGGAAAACATACACTCTGAGAGGGTTTAGTTATTATAAACGATATTCACGGTTGTTAAAGTGCTCCTCAATAATTCTTCAAGTGATGAGGAGTGCTGGATCACTCAACGTATAAATAAAAGACCATTCATTTTTATATTAGAGTCAACATGCAGCTCTGTTTGTCCTAGGACTCCTATAGAAGGTCCAAATATGAATAAAGGATTTAAGAACAACTACTTTAAATAAGGCTGCCTAGGAAAATCCATCGCGTTTCAGCTTGTTGTAAAAAAATCCTCCTTCTTCAGGATGGAATGAGCTCAAAGGAACGGGACCTAGACTGGATACTGTTATTATGTCCCTTTCACACAAAGGGTTCGATCAGGTCTGCCTGTCAGTTTTTCAGGCGGACCTCATCGGACCCTCCATTCAACCCTATGGACCGGCGGGTGTAAACGGACCGCCTACCTCTAATCCAGGGGTAGGCCCTCCAGCTGTTGCAGAACTGCAAGTCCCATCATGCCTCTCAGAGTAATTGTAACTGCCAGCCTTGCAATGCCTCATGGGAAATGTAGTTCCACAACAGTTGGAGGGCCCCAGGTTGCATACCCCTGCTCTAACCCAATCCGGTCCACCAAAAAATTTAAAAAGAACGGAAGGGGATTCATTCTTCGTTGTCTAGGCGGATTGGATTGGAGTGTAGTAAGGTGTAAATAGACAGCAGAGTCCATTTACACCCGGATACTCATGCGGCAGATCAGGCTCAGTCTGTGTTCGTTCTGTATAAAATGAGCAGGCATGGACCTTTCATCTGCCCATTCTGCTCAGATCAGCAGACAAATCCCCTGCTTATCAATGTGAAGTCCGCCCCATGTGAGAGGGGCCTCAGAAACTTCAGTGATCTATCCTTGATCTCTCGTCCTGTTAAAAGTATATCACACTTTAGTTCGGCAGCCCTGAGAATGGAGGATCTTTACAACCCCTGAAATGCTTTGCCTTTACCTTAGTGATCTGAAATAAAGTAGTCTAGACTTCATAGGTTTAGGAGTTTGTCTATGGGAATGTTTGACCATTCTTCCAAAAGTGCATTTGTGAGGTCAGGCACTGATGTTGGACGAGAAGACCATGTTCGCAGTCTCCACTCTAATTCACCCCAAAAGTGTTCTATCTGGTTGAAGTCCAGACTCTGTGCAGGCCAGTCAAGTTCCCCCACCCCAAACTCGCTCATCCATGTCTTTATGGAGCTTGCTTTGTGCACTGGTGCGCAGTCATGTTGTAACAGGAAGGGGCCATCCCCAAACTGTTCCCACAAAGTTGGGAGCATGAAATTATCCAAAATGTCTTGGTATGCTGACGCCTTAAGAGTTCCCTTCACTGGAACTAAGGGGCCAAGCCCAACCCCTGAAAAACAACCCCACACCATAATCCCCCCTCCACCAAATGATTTGGACCAATGCACAAAGCAAGGTCCATAAAGACATGAGCAAGTTTGGAGTGGAGGAACTTGACTAGTCTGCACAAAATCCTGACCTCAACCTGATAGAAAACCTTTGGGATGAATTAGAGCGGAGACTGCGAGCCAGGCCTTCTTGTCCTACATTAGTGCCTGACCTGAGCCTGATGCACTTCTGGGAGAATGGTCAAACATTCCCATAGACACACTCCTAAACCTTGTGGACAGCCTTCCCAGAAGAGTTGAAGATGTTATAGCTGCAAAGGGTGGACCAACTCAATATTGAACCCTACGAACGAAGACTGGGATGCCATTACAGTTCATGTGCGTAAAGGCAGGCGTCCCAATACGTTTGGTAGTACAGTGTATAGGTTATACACTAATTGTGACATATAGGTACAAAATAATACAATGCTACTGAATTGAAGAAAAACATGATACTAACATAAAAAAGAGGAAAAAGTGATATACTGGTGTACACAAAACAGTATGTGTGCAGCTAGTATTATTATATTCCTGGGTGATAAAACAATGCATGGGGTATATGAAAATAAGCTATCTTAATAGCTATAAGCCATAAAAACATTTCTATCCCGGTATTGTGGGAGTCTTTGTGGATCCAGTTGGTTTTGTTGCCGCGGGTAATGTCATTCTATGGAGATAATTGAATACACATCTGTATATGATTATCACTCCTCAGCAGATGGCACTACCCCGCTGCTCTCTTTGTTTTCCAGTTTAGTTCCACTTAGCATGTCAGTCACAGTGGCCATGCGCTTCAGTTCATCCTAATACCTCTTATAATAAAATACTTAAAGGACAACTTATCCTCTTTCTTACTTAACCAGTTCAACTCTCGTACCTGTACACCCGTTATGGACCAAAGTCCTTTTTATATTTCCACTATGGGCCAGTTTATTTGGCAAGAACTTCGTCATTACTTACGATAAGCAAAAACGTACATTTTTTGGGCTTTTTTTGTCAATTTTGTCTTAGAAACATTTCATTTTCTATCTAATCTATGGACAAAGACATAACAATTTTAGGTTTTTTTTTAGCAATTACAAGTCTATTTTTACCGGAGTTCATTTCACAGTTTTGCTGTAAATAAAAAGTATACCTTTTACTCTATAATTTTTCTGGTGCAAGGCATACCAAAGTTAGTTGTAAATGAAAAAATGAATTTCTTCTTTTTTTCAGTTTTTCTTTTTAGAAGACAATAAAAAAACAAAACAAAACAAAAAACTAAAAAAAAACAGACAAAACAAATTACAGGAAAAAATTAAATTAAATACAAAATGGTAAAAAGAATAGAAACTTGCAAAAAAAAATGTAACAGAAAAATAATAGCTAAGGAGAAAACGAGAGGAGGAGGAAGGAATAAGTTAAGGCTGATTAGGGTTAACCAAGGGTTGTTAAGGGGTGTGATAGAAAAAAACAAAATGTATTTTTATGCTTGTAAGGCTTTTTTAACTGATCTCATTTGAAAGTGAACGTTGTGCACCATTCAACTACTTATGGATAAAATAATAAATACAAAGAAACAATACACCTGTTGCATCGTGTTTACTGAATAACACTTGCAAATTATCTGCAAATGTCATTTTACACAGGAATGGCTGCAATCTGACAGCTACTTCTGCTGTGTAATACAAAGCAATTGCGGGCTGTCATCTAGACCTATATGTTAATGCTTTAAAAAAAACATGGTTTCTTTGCATGGTGTTTAGTAGTGCTGCATAGTGGTTATGTCCGTTTCATCTCTCTCTCTCACTGTAATCCTACCACACACAGGGAGATTTACGAAAACTGGTGCACCTGTGTATAGTAACCAATCAGCTTCTAACTGCAGCTTGTTCATTTAAAGTGTTAGTTCACCTTTACAGAAAATCTGTAAGGTCAATTTACACGGGACCCCCTCCCCATACCCCCTCCGGTCCCGCTGTACTGTAGTCCCGCGATTCCGCGCTGTCAGACACCGGGATGCCGCTTTATCGGTCTGGTAATGCCCTGTACACATGACCGGTTTTGCTGTCGGAGTAAACTCTGAAGGTTTCTCCGACTGAACTCCGACGGAATTCCGCTCAAGCTGTCTTGCATACACACGGTCACACCAAAGTCCGACCGTCCAGAACGCGGTGACGTACAACACGTACGACGGGACTAGAAAAAGGAAGTTCAATAGCCAGTAGCCAATAGCTTCCGTCTCGTACTTGCTTCAGAGCATGCCTCGTTTTTGGTCCGTCGGAACAGCATACAGACGAGCGGTTTTCCCAATAGGAATTGGTTCCGCCGGAAATATTTAGAACATGTTCCATTGCTAGGTCCGTCAGAATTTTTGAAAAAAAAAGTCTGATGAGGCATACACACGATTGGAATATATGATGAAAAGCTTCCGTCTGACTTTTTCTGTCAGACATTCCGCTCGTGTGTTCATCAGCATCGTTGCATTGAATGGTGCTGACCAATCAGACTCTGTCTAGCTCGTCCTGTCAGCGCTGGGGGAGAGGAGAGAAAACCAAGAGGGTTTCAAATCCTTGGACTGGTGAAGTGGCCTCAGTTTTTTACATCCTCCAGGTAGAGTCCTTAGCCCTCGAGTCCTGGACATTCTTGCAAAAATGGACCATTTGTCCATTTACATCCATTTTTCGTCCGATCCATTTTTTTAATGGAGCAAAATAGGGCTTTGATCTGTTCCAAAAAACGAATGCTGATGGAAGCGGATGTAAATGGACGTAAATGGATGATCATCCGTTTACATCCGTTTTTTTTCTACGAGATTTATTGATGTCCGTTTTTCATCCGTCAACAGATAGATAAAAAACAGACAAATGATCCACATGTGTGAAAGGTGAAGTTCCCCTTTAAGCTCTGACAATAAGCTCTTGTTCATACCATGTCAAATCGCATGCCAAATCGGAGCCTACTGCCGGCAACAGCACCGTCTGAATCGGTGTAACGCCGACTTTGCGGCGCCGCACCGATTTCCAAGTTCAACTGAACTCGCACACATTCAAAGCCGCATTCAGTGTGAACCTAGGCGCAAACCTAGAAGCTGATTGGTTACTAAGCACAGCTGCACCAAATTCTGTGTGTACCAGTTTTAGTAAATCTCCCCCACAGAGTCTGTCTGATTAGTAAAAACTGACTCCCCGCACTCTCTAAGGATGTGAAACATCTAGAATGTATCCTGGCAGCCAGAAACCATTTGACCTTTGCCAAGGCCTGAGGTCACATGAGAGAATTCAGAAGCAAAACACAGGTATAACAAGCATATCATCTTTTATCTGTTAATGATGTTATTACTCAGTGTTTACAGAATTTTTCCAATAGAAAAGTTCAAAATTATTCTTACATGTATATTCTCATTGAACTGCTATACCCACATCCTCTCATCTAACAAAACTCCAGTACAGCTGGCAATCAAAAAAAAGGGTTGTCTGTGTAGGATAATAGATTTTATTTTACTTACGTTTCACATATAGAGATCCAATCACCTCTGCGTTGCCGTAGCTGTTCCATACTTCACAGATATACGTTCCAGAGTCTGACGGTCGGGTGTTTTCAATCAGCAAACCTACAACGGTGTTCCGGAACCTGCTGCCCATTTCAAGCTGGACATTGTCCTTCAGCCATCGGGTGTGGGGTATCGGGTTTCCAGAGGCTTTACATGGCAGCTCCACTCTCTGTCCTGCCATTACTGTCAGGTGTTCAAACTTATCAATAATCGTTGGAGCTGAATTGACTGGATCTAAAAATGAAATGACAAGGTACAAAATGTTACTATGAACATCTAGGTTGAAGGCTACAGATGTCCTAAAAATAAGGGCTCAAATGTGAAAAGTATTAGGGCTTTATTAGCCTGATACCAGTGTGATCTGTTGGAGCTTTTATACAAGTGAGTTCACCATGTTACCAGTTTTGTCAAGACCACATATAGTATAAAACCAGTAGACACAAAAGATTTAGATGTCAGTCTACAGATCTAAAAAAGAAGGCCCTCTTTCTAAATTCCCAACTGGTCAACCTCTGCCTTCCAAAATCACCCACTGGTTTCATATCACACTCAAAGGCTATGGGGTGTCATCTATCTTATGCAGGCCATACATGGGCCGAACTCCGAATTAATTTTTCTTCGAAAAACAGAAATTTTGTGCGTTTTGTAATCCGATGGTGCCACCATCGATTTCTAAATTCGACCAACCAAGCCTTCAATTTCACCTCATTTGAAAACTTCTTTTCTTTCCAGGTCACAGCTCATGCAAATTTCGTTTTCGATTATATTTCTCACATGATTCTCCCATTATTGATTAGAAATTTGTTCGTTTTTTCCAACATGCCCGATCACTCAAATTTGATGGCCGCACGAAAATCAGCCATTGCTGCGGCCCACTAATGGTGCAAAATTCAAACAAAAATTGTTGATTCACCTTACCTATGGAGAGGAAAGGGGAGGAGGAGGAGAAGGGGAGGGAGGAAAGCCGGGCCAGGGTCATATAGCACTGGTTGACAGGCTGCACACCCCCCCCCCCCCCAGAAGGGGACAGGCAAAGCACTTTTTCCATGGTGATTGCTGGCAGATGTAACAGCGACCTAGATCATTAACTGTTCATGTGCATTTGACCATTTATAATCTGGTGGTCACATCATTCTGGTAAGAGCCTCTTGTGTGCCCGGAGCTGAAGTTGGACATTTGCTTGGACATTATTTTCACTAAGAGTGGAGGATTTTTTTTGTTCTTGGTGCATATGGACACTTTAATGGTCACTTTCTATTTTTATTTATTTATATTCTTTTTTATCTTCTTTTTTTTCACTATTTGACAATTGGTGGTGATGTTAATTATGAATTGTACATATGAATTTTGTTTTTTATATATATCGCTGCAAATTCGAGCTACAGGGGAGGTGACAGGCTGCACCAACCCCCGCGACCTCCTCCCCTGGAGCGTGGAGGGGTTGTTGTCGGCGAGGCTGGGCCCTGGTTCTGGAAAGGTTGGGGACCACTGCTCTATATATAGATGACCAAGATGACCAGAGCAACCAAGATTATTGCATTGAATTACATGCAAATTAATTATATTATTTAGGGCCAGGATGGATGGAGTTTTTAAATGCTCTCCATTTATTGTCTGTATGTTGTGTGCTTTTTTAGAGAGTTGTCAATAAAGTTTATTCTAACGACATCTGTCAGGGAATAATTAATTTTTGGTAATGCATCATCTAAGCTAGCATTTGTATGAAGAATATGTAGAAGGTTGAGCCAAGATTCAATTCTATTGTATTTTTTATTCAATTACTTATGTGGAAAGTCTCTCTCTTTCTCCAGGCTAATTTACATAAATTTTCAAGACTTGGTAGGATATTTTAGGATATAATTTTGGTCGGTGTGAATGTAGCCTAATGCCCCGTACATGCGGTCGGATTTTCCGACAGAAAATTTGTGATAGGACCTTGTTGTCGGAAATTCCGACCGTGTGTAGACTCCATCACACATTTTCCATCGGAATTTCCGACACAAAGTTTGAGAGCTTGCTATAAAATTTTCCGACAACAAAATCCGTTGTCGGAAATTCCGATCGTGTATATACAAATCCGACGCACAAAGTGCCACGCGTGCTCAGAATAAATTAAGAGACGAGAGCTATTGGCTACTGCCCCGTTTATAGTCCCGACGTACGTGTTTTACGTCACCGCGTTTAGAACGATCGGATTTTCTGACAACTTTGTGTGACCGTGTGTATGCAAGACAAGTTTGAGCCAACATCCGTTGGAAAAAATCCATTTATTTTGTTGTCGGAATGTCCAATCAATGTCTGACCGTGTGTACAGGGCATTACTGTTACACCCCTACCTACTCGCATTTGGAGTCTTACTTACTATAGCCTAAGACAAATATGTTCTGATCGAAATATGTACATTCTTTTGGTTTATTTCTTTCCCTAGAGTACCTACCAAATGGCCTTAATGAACAACTTTTTTTCTCCTTTCTTCCCCTTTTGGTTTTCCTGAATTATAGTAAAATGGGTAATACTGTGTAACTCTAGCTGCAGAGGCATTGCTAGGTCTACAAAACATCTGGGGCTACTGGTGGGGCAATCTTGAGGACCGTGACCTAGTACTAACATGCAGCAAAACCCATCACCACCTTTGGGAGCTCAGGTGGGCCCAAATCATACGCCGGGGTGACCCGTTTGGGTACTTATCCAGTTAGTCGGTGAGAGCCTCTCTACTGCTATTGCTACTGGCCTTTCTGCCTGACCATATTGAAAAAGGGGAAAAAAACACAGCGCTGTGTAAATAAATGTAAACAGCAGCCAACACAGCTATAGACCAAAAGCAACAAGTGTAGGAGAAAAAGTGTAGCGCTATAAACATAAAAAAGACCATTAAATTAATAATAGAAATATTGCTCAAACATACATGAAATAATAATCCTAAATGAGCCCAACAAGAGAAAAAGGGGCGTTTAGGCTTATATAAGTGCTAAACACACATAGTGATGTGGAAATATAACACTCTGTGGACACAAAATTAATCATGCTAAAGTCCAGAAACTGTCAGCAGATATGAAAAAGAAGTCCGAAAATTTAAAGGATGATCCCACAAATCCAGAAACAATCGGCCGGACAGGACTTAGGAAGAAATTAGGATAGTGAGTAAGCCATCACCAACGTTCATAAGAAGGCTTACCAGATGTCGATGACTTGGGAAGGCGTAAAATCCCCAAGTCGCAAAGGCTTTGACCAACTGATTGGAAAGCTGTGCCTGCTTGCACGCCCAACGGTGCCTTGATGGAAACGTTTCTCGGGCAACAACTTGTAGGAAGTATTCCAAATAGGGGTTCAAATCCGGTATTTCACAATCCATGCAAAAATAAATGAAATGCTCGCATAGCGTGATACCGTATGTATAAAAATTTATTGCAGTAAAAATAGTATACGATGATGGCTTGTTAGCTGAAACGCGTCGGGTGGACCTATCTACATACCGCTATGCGAGCATTTCATTTATTTTTGCATGGATTGTGAAATACCAGATTTGAACCTTATGTTTTGTCTTTTGTCTTATGGTAAATACAGCCCTAGCAAAGAATGGAATAAAATTTCTGCACTACATAAATAAAGCAAACGTATGAATAGAGTACATTTACTGTCTGGTCCAACATCATTACCAGCTACCTTGTCATTATAATTGGAAAAAAATAAAAAATGAGCCCATCAAGTTGAACCTCTCCCTCGAATTTACAGACAGCGTCCAATGAGCCTCTCTATATGATTGTATGTTCTATGAGTCATGCTGTGCTCATCCCTGGAATGCGGTAACGATATTCATTGTAGTATAGACGGATGCTGTGCTCAAAGACGGGTTATCTAAGGTGATTGTGGCTCCAGAGATTCTGGTTAACCACCTGCATGAATACCTCCAAAGCCATCCTAGATCTGTCACTGAGGAAATTAATCCCCATCTGCGATAAATAATATTAATAATTCAAATGTGGTTATCTTCTCAGCGGCCTCCTATGTATATGAAGAACGATAAAACCCCCAAGTGTCATTAAACTGGAGAAATCCTAACTGAAGGATAACCCCACCTTTCTAAACAAATAAATGAAAAGAGTTTATGTTGGCACACCCCACCCTGAATGCAATCTTTCGGATTTAGAACATCTATTCTATGCCGTGGTTTCTTGTATGTTCAGCTTTTTCCATGTAGCCTTCTGCTTTGACTGTGTAACTCCTGCCGAAACTTCTTGTGCATTTTTACTGCAATTCAAATCAAGCAGAACAAACCAGATTTCATGCTGTGCACTGTCGAATTACTGTTGTCACTGGATGACCTATAAATATAGGTGCTAATATATAGCGGTGACAATAAGTGCAGCTCTTCACATACTGCACATTCATAACCATAGGTGTGCACCTCAAAGATCAATTATTATATCTTTGCTACAATGTAAAGTAGTGAGTGTACAGCTTGTATAACAGTGTAAATTTGCTGTCCCCTCAAAATAACTCAACACACAGCC
Source organism: Lithobates clamitans (assembly GCA_037952925.1). Taxonomy (NCBI): domain Eukaryota; kingdom Metazoa; phylum Chordata; class Amphibia; order Anura; family Ranidae; genus Lithobates; species Lithobates clamitans. The sequence continues at coordinate 237,839 of JBBGZY010000155.1, read as the reverse complement.
ATTAATGTCTAAACCACTGGCAACAAAAGTGAGTACACTCCTAAGTGAAAATGTCCAGATTGGGTCCAAAGTGTCAATATTTTGTGTGGCCACCATTATTTTCCAGCACTGCCTTAACCCTCTTGGGCATGGAGTTCACCAGAGCTTCACAGGTTGCCACTGGAGTTCTCTTCCAGTCCTCCATGATGACATCACAGAACTGTTGAATGTTAGAGACCTTGCGCTCCTTCACCTCCCTTTTGAGGATGCCCCACAGATGCTCAATTGGGTTTAGGTCTGGAGACATGCTTAGCCAGTCCATCACCATTACTCTCAGCTTCCTTAGCAAGGCAGTGGTGTGTTTGGGGTCGTTATCATGTTGGAATCCTGCCCCGCGGCTCAGTCTCCAAAGGGAAGGGATCATGCTCTGCTTCAGTAGGTCACAGTACATGTTGGCATCCATGGTTCCCTCAATGAACTATAGCTCCCCAGTGCCAGCAGCACTCATGCAGTCCCAGACCATGACACTCCCACCACCATGCTTGACTGTAGGCAAGACACACTTGTCTTTGTACTCCTCACCTGGTTGCCGCCACACGTGCTTGACACCATCTGAACCAAATAAGTTTATCTTGGTTTCATCAGACCATAGGACATGGTTCTAGTAATCCATGTCCTTAGTCTGCTTGTTTTCAGCAAACTGTTTGCGGGCTTTCTTGTGCATCATCTTTAGAAGAGTCAGCCATGCAGACCAATTTGATGCAGTGTGTGGCGTATGGTCTGAGCACTGACAGGCTGACCCCCACCCCTTCAATCTCTGCAGCAATGCTGGCAGCACTCATATGTCTATTTCCCAAAGACAACCTCTGGATATGACGCTGAGCACGTGCACTCAACTTCTTTGGTCGACCATGGCGAGGCCTGTTCTGAGCGGTACCTGTCCTGTTAAATCGCTGTATAGTCTTGGCCACCGTGCTGAAGCTCAGTTTCAGGGTCTTAGCATTTTTCTTATAGCCTAGGCCATCTTTATGTAGAGCAACAATTCTTTTTTCAGATCCTCAGAGAGTTCTTTGCCATGAGGTGCCATGTTAAACTTCCAGTGACCAATATGAGAGAGTGAGAGCGATAACACCAAACTTAACACAGCTGCACCCCATTCACACCGGAGACCTTGTAACACTAACAAGTCACTTGACACCGGGGAGGGAAAATGGCTAATTGGGCCCAATTTGGACATTTTTAATTAGGGGTATACTCACTTTTGTTGCCAGCGGTTTAGACATTAATGGCCGTTATTTTGAGGGGATGGCAAATTTACACTGTTATTCAAGCTGTACACTCATTACTTTACATTGTAGCAAAGTGTAATTTCTTCAGTGTTGTCACGTGAAAAGATATAATAAAATATTTACAAAACTGTGAGGGGTGTACTCACTTTTGTGAGATACTATATATCTATATATCTATCTATCTATACACATTATATATATATATATATATATATATATATATATATATATATATATATATATATATATATATATACACACACACACACACACACGTTCATAAGTTTACATACTGTGGCAGAATTTATGATTTCTTGGCCATTTTTCAGAGAATATGAGATACCACAAAAACTTTTCTTTCACTCATGGTTAGTGTTTGGCTGAAGCCATTTGTTATCAATCAACTGACTTTTTAAATCATAATTGCAACAGAAACTACTCAAATGACCCTGATCAAAAGTTTACATAACCGGTTCTTAATACCGCATATTACCCTCTTTAACATCAATGACAGCTTGAAGTCTTTTCTGGTATTTGTGGATGACTTTATCTTTATCTTCTCAGATGGTAAAGCTACCCATTCCTCTTGGCAAAAAGCCTCCAGTTCCTGTAAATTCTTGGGCTGTCTTGCATGAACTGCATGTTTGGGATCTCCCCAGAGTGGCTCAATGATATTGAGGTCAGGAGACTGAGATGGCCACTCCAGAACCTTCACTTTATTCTGCTGTAGCCAATGACAGGTTGACATGGCCTTGTGTTTTAGATCATTGTCATGTTGGAATGTCCAAGTATGTCCCATGCGCAGATTCCTGGCTGATGAATGCAAATGTTCCTCCAGTATTTTTTGCTAACATACTGCATTTTCTTGCCATCAATTTTGACCAAATTTCCTGTGCCTTTGTAGCTCACACATTCCCAAAACATCAGCGATCAAACTCCGTGTTTCACAGTAGGAATGGTGTACCTTTCATCATATTTTTTCTCCAAGTGAAGTGTTTATGGTTGTGGCCAAAAAGCTAAATTTTGGTCTCATCACTCCAAATGACTTTGTGCCAGAAGGTTTGAGGCTTGTCTCTGTGCTGTTTGGCGTATTGTAAGTGGGATACTTTGTGGCATTTGCGTAGTAATGGCTTTTGTCTGGCGACTGGACCATGCAGCCCATCTTTCTTCAAGTGCCTCCTTATTGTGCATCTTGAAACAGCCACACCACATGTTTTCAGAGAGTCCTGTATTTCACCTGAAGTTATTTGTGGGTTTTTCTTTACACCTTGAACAATTTTCCTGGCAGTTGTGGCTGACATTTTAGTTGGTCTACCTGACCGTGGTTTGGTTCCAACAGAACCCCTCATTTTCCACTTCTTGATTAGAGTTTGAACACTGCCGATTGGCATTCTCAATTCCTTGGATATCTTTTTATATCCCTTTCCTGTTTTATACAGTTCAACTACCTTTTCCCGCAGATGTTTTGAAAATTCTTTTGCTTTCCCCATGACTCTGATTTCAGAAACATCAATGCAGCACTGGATGAAAGATGCAAGGGTCTGTCAGGAGTCCAGAAACTCAACCTTTTATACACACACTAATTACAAGCAAACAGATCACAGGTGAGGATGGTTACCTTTAATAGCCATTCAAACCCCTTTGTGTCAACTTGTGTGCATGTTATCAGGCCAAAATCACCAGGGTATGTAAACTTTTGATCAGGGTAATTTGGGTAGCTTCTGTTGTGATTATGATTTAAAAAGAGTAAACACAGTTGATTGATAATAAATGGCTTCAGCCAAACACTAACCATGAGTGAAAGAAATGTTTTTGTGTTATCATTCATATTCTCAGAAAAATGGCCAAGAAATCATAAATTCTGCCAGGGTATGTAAACTTATGAGCACAATTATATTATAATATATATATATATATATATATATACATACATATATACACACGCACACACAGAGGTAGAAATTTAACTTGCCACACCCAGGCCTGATTACTGACCAGACCTGTTGAATCAAGCTGTCTGAAAAAGTGAAGCACGCTAAAAGTCGTCCGAAAATACAATACAAATACATTACAACACATAACACCACTTCAGATTTTTTTTTTCTGTCGTACGAGAATTTTCTTGACTTTTTTTACCTGTTCAATTTCTACTTGCTACTATTAAGCAAAAAAAGTCATACGATCTGTCGTATGATTCTAGGATCGTGTGTATGGGCCATAAGGCCTCGTACACACGGTTGGATTGTTGGACGACCAAGCGTCTGATTTTTGTCAAATTTTTGTCAAAAGCACGTGTGCAGGATTTTGTGTAGAATACGAACTATCCGCAAATTGTTGTTTGACAAACACGAACGTAGTCACGTACTATGAGAGTATAAAGAGGAAGTTAATTTCTCAAGCGCCACCCTTTGGGCTCGTTCTGCTAATTTCATGTTAGTAGAAGTTTGATGAGCGTTAATTTGCGATTTTCAGATCGTACAAAACAAATGGCTTTTAAAAAACGTTTGGCGTAACTACATCGGTATCACCGGCAAGTCAGCTTCATTATTATCCCATTAAAGAAGAAGAGAATGTGCGCTGCAGTTCGACATTTCATCAATTCCCGCGTCACAAATGTTAATTCTAGATTACGAACGGTAGTTTACAAGACCGAACTCTTCCCGGTCGTTCCTTGATTCCGAGCATGCGTGTTTGTACTTTTCGACTTTTGTGTGACAATTTCTGTACTGATCATCTGAAAATCAGATGTTGAGTTCACATCCGACAAAAATTTTATAGCCTGCACATCCAGCTTATGTCTGACGAAAAAGTCAAATCGTCTGTCGAATGCACCGTACTAACGATCCGAAAATCCGCAGACAGCTCGTCTTACGATAAAAATAAAAAAAATAAAAAAACAATGTGTCTGCGCTAGAAAAAATCGCTGCACTCAAAGTGCAGTACTGGTAAACATAAACAACATGGGTGTTGATATATATGTGCATGCGTAAAAATACCCCTAGGTGCTAAAGTATAAAGTGCACAGTGCTATGTGAAACACAGCAAGTGAGTGATCAAACAAAACAACATATCAATTAAAATATCAAAATAAAATACAAGAGGATATAACAAACAGTGAATAAATGAAGTCCAAAAACGTGTATATCCAATGATATAAAAGTGCCCAAATAAATTAGTCCAAAAATTTGGTGAATTTCACATATCCTATCTTCCAAACTGTGCCACCAAAAAACATGCTGTGGTGTCTTCCAGCCGCCCCCACAGGTGTATATGCTCACCTTCCTGTGTGTGACACAGCGATTAGACTATGTCAAACAAAGCCTTGGAGCCACTCCTGTGCTCATTAGGAACCAGCTGTGCAGACTTCCAATGTTCTCAAGTGGAGATGGTTTATGCAAGAGAAAAAAACTCCATAGCGCAATATGTAGGTATAAAGGATTTTAATCAAATAATCAGCTCCCCTCACTGGGGTACTCACATATTGTGGGTGCGTGAGTGCACCATCCTTAACCACTTGACGACCGCCTCACGCCGATGTACGTCGGCAAAGTGGCACGGACAGGCAAAATCACGTACAGGGTACGTGATTTGCCTTCCGCGGGTGGGGGGTCCGATCGGACCCCCCCCCGGTGCCCGAGGCGGTCGTCGTTTGTCCCCCGGCGATCGGTGATGAGGGGGAGACCATCCGTTCGTGGCCCCCCCCTCGCGATCGCCGCCGGCCAATGAAAACACTCCTTTGCTGCTGTATGCTAAACAGCAGCAAAGGAAGTGATGTCATCTCCCCTCGGGTCGGTATTTTCCGTTCCGGCCCGAGGAGAGACGACAAGTATGTGAGTGCACCAAACACTACACACACAGTAGAACATGCCAGGCACACAAATCACCCCGATCCCCCCCCCCGATCGCCCCCCGATCCCCCCCCAATCACCCCCCCCCCCCCCTGTCACAAACTGACACCAGCAGTTTTTTTTTTTTTTTTTTTTTTTTTTTTCTGATTACTGCATAGTGTCAGTTTGTGACAGTGACAGTGTTGGGACAGTGTATATTACCCCCCTTTAGGTCTAGGGTACCCCCCTAACCCCCCCTAATAAAGTTTTAACCCCTTGATGACCCCCTGTCACCAGTGTCGCTAAGCGATCATTTTTCTGATCGCTGTATTAGTGTCGCTGGTGACGCTAGTTAGTGAGGTAAATATTTAGGTTCGCCGTCAGCGTTTTATAGCGTCAGGGACCCCCATATACTACCTAATAAATGTTTTAACCCCTTGATTGCCCCCTAGTTAACCCTTTCACCACTGATCACCGTATAACCGTTACGGTTGACGCTGGTTAGTTCGTTTATTTTTTATAGTGTCAGGGCACCCGCCGTTTATTACCGAATAAAGGTTTAGCCCCCCGATCGCCCGGCGGTGATATGCGTCGCCCCAGGCAGCGTCAAATTAGCGCCAGTACCGCTAACACCCACGCACGCAGCATGCGCCTCCCTTAGTGGTATAGTATCTGATCGGATCAATATCTGATCCGATCAGATCTATACTAGCGTCCCCAGCAGTTTAGGGTTCCCAAAAACGCAGTGTTAGCGGGATCAGCCCAGATACCTGCTAGCACCTGCGTTTTGTCCCTCCGCCCGGCCCACCCAAGTGCAGTATCGATCGATCACTGTCACTTACAAGGCACTAAACGCATAACTGCAGCGTTCGCAGAGTCAGGCCTGATCCCTGCGATCGCTAACAGTTTTTTTGGTAGCATTTTGGTGAACTGGCAAGCACCAGCCCCAGGCAGCGTCAGGTTAGCGCCAGTACCGCTAACACCCACGCACGCACCATACACCTCCCTTAGTGGTATAGTATCTGAACGGATCAATATCTGATCCGATCAGATCTATACTAGCGTCCCCAGCAGTTTAGGGTTCCCAAAAACGCAGTGTTAGCGGAATCAGCCCAGATACCTGCTAGCACCTGCGTTTTGCCCCTCCGCCCGGCCCAGCCCAGCCCACCCAAGTGCAGTATCGATCGATCACTGACACTTACAAAACACTAAACGCATAACTGCAGCGTTCGCAGAGTCAGGCCTGATCCCTGCGATCGCTAACAGTTTTTTTTGTAGCGTTTTGGTGAACTGGCAAGCACCAGCCCCAGGCAGCGTCAGATTAGCGCCAGTACCGCTAACACCCACGCACGCACTGTACACCTCCCTTAGTGGTATAGTATCTGATCGCATCAATATCTGATCCGATCAGATCTATACTAGCGTCACCAGCAGTTTAGGGTTCCCAAAAACGCAGTGTTAGCGGGATCAGCCCAGATACCTGCTAGCACCTGCGTTTTGCCCCTCCGCCCGGCCCACCCAAGTGCAGTATCGATCGATCACTGTCACTTACAAGGCACTAAACGCATAACTGCAGCGTTCGCAGAGTCAGGCCTGATCCCTGCGATCGCTAACAGTTTTTTTGGTAGCATTTTGGTGAACTGGCAAGCACCAGCCCCAGGCAGCGTCAGGTTAGCGCCAGTACCGCTAACACCCACGCACGCACCATACACCTCCCTTAGTGGTATAGTATCTGAACGGATCAATATCTGATCCGATCAGATCTATACTAGCGTCCCCAGCAGTTTAGGGTTCCCAAAAACGCAGTGTTAGCGGAATCAGCCCAGATACCTGCTAGCACCTGCGTTTTGCCCCTCCGCCCGGCCCAGCCCAGCCCACCCAAGTGCAGTATCGATCGATCACTGACACTTACAAAACACTAAACGCATAACTGCAGCGTTCGCAGAGTCAGGCCTGATCCCTGCGATCGCTAACAGTTTTTTTTGTAGCGTTTTGGTGAACTGGCAAGCACCAGCCCCAGGCAGCGTCAGATTAGCGCCAGTACCGCTAACACCCACGCACGCACTGTACACCTCCCTTAGTGGTATAGTATCTGATCGCATCAATATCTGATCCGATCAGATCTATACTAGCGTCACCAGCAGTTTAGGGTTCCCAAAAACGCAGTGTTAGCGGGATCAGCCCAGATACCTGCTAGCACCTGCGTTTTGCCCCTCCGCCCGGCCCAGCCCAGCCCACCCAAGTGCAGTATCGATCGATCACTGTCACTTACAAAACACTAAACGCATAACTGCAGCGTTCGCAGAGTCAGGCCTGATCCCTGCGATCGCTAACAGTTTTTTGGTAGTGTTTTGGTGAACTGGCAAGCGCCAGCGGCCTAGTACACCCCGGTCGTAGTCAAACCAGCACTGCAGTAACACTTGGTGACGTGGCGAGTCCCATAAGTGCAGTTCAAGCTGGTGAGGTGGCAAGCACAAGTAGTGTCCCGCTGCCACCAAAAAGACAAACACAGGCCCGTCGTGCCCATAGTGCCCTTCCTGCTGCATTCGCCAATCCTAATTGGGAACCCACCGCTTCTGCAGCGCCCGTACTTCCCCCATTCACATCCCCAACCAAATGCAGTCGGCTGCATGAGAGGCATTTTTATGTCCTCCCAAGTACCCCTACCCAGCGAACCCCCCCAAAAAAGATGTCGTGTCTGCAGCAAGCGAGGATATAGGCGTGACACCCGCTATTATTGTCCCTCCTGTCCTGACAATCCTGGTCTTTGCATTGGTGAATGTTTTGAACGCTACCATGCACTAGTTGAGTATTAGCGTAGGGTACAGCATTGCACAGACTAGGCACACTTTCACAGGGTCTCCCAAGATGCCATCGCATTTTGAGAGACCCGAACCTGGAACCGGTTACCGTTATAAAAGTTAGTTACAAAAAAAGTGTAAAAAAAAAAAAAATATGAAATAAAAAAAAATAGTTGTTGTTTTATTGTTCTCTCTCTCTCTATTCTCTCTCTCTATTGTTCTGCTCTTTTTTACTGTATTCTATTCTGCAATGTTTTATTGTTATTGTTATTGTTATTGATTGTTATTGTTATTGTTATTGTTATTGTTATTATGTTTTATCATGTTTGTTTTTCAGGTGTGTAATTATTTACACTTTACTGTGCTTTATTGTTAACCATTGTTAACCATTTTTTTGTCTTCAGGTACGCCATTCACGACTTTGAGTGGTTATACCAGAATGATGCCTGCAGGTTTAGGTATCATCTTGGTATCATTCTTTTCAGCCAGCGGTCGGCTTTCATGTAAAAGCAATCCTAGCGGCTAATTAGCCTCTAGACTGCTTTTACAAGCCGTGGGAGGGAATGCCCCCCCCCCCCCCCCCACCGTCTTCCGTGGTTTTTCTCTGGCTCTCCTGTCTCAACAGGGAACCTGAGAATGCAGCCGGTGATTCAGCCAGCTGACCATAGAGCTGATCAGAGACCAGAGTGGCTCCAAACATCTCTATGGCCTAAGAAACCGGAAGCTACGAGTATTTCATGACTTAGATTTCGCCGGATGTAAATAGCGCCATTGGGAAATTGGGGAAGCATTTTATCACACCGATCTTGGTGTGGTCATTTGCTTTGAGGGCAGAGGAGAGATCTAGGGTCTAATAGACCACAATTTTTTCAAAAAAGAGTACCTGTCACTACCTATTGCTATCATAGGGGATATTTACATTCCCCGAGATAACAATAAAAATGATTAAAAAAAAAAATATGAAAGGAACAGTTTAAAAGTAAGATTAAAAAAGCAAAAAAATAATAAAGAAAAAAAAAAAAAAAAAACAAAACACCCCTGTCGCCCCCTGCTCTCGCGCTAAGGCGAACGCAAGCGGCGGTCTGTCGTCAAACGTAAACAGCAATTGCACCATGCATGTGAGGTATCACCGCGAAGGCCAGATCGAGGGCAGTAATTTTTCCAGTAGACCTCCTCTGTAAATCTAAAGTGGTAACCTGTAAAGGCTTTTTAAGGCTTTTAAACATGTATTTATTTTGTTGCCACTGCACGTTTGTGCGCAATTTTAAAGCATGTCATGTTTGGTATCCATGTACTCGGCCTGAGATCATCTTTTTTATTTCATCAAACATTTGGGCAATATAGCGTGTTTTAGTGCATTAAAATTAAAAAAAGTGTGTTTTTTCCCCAAAAAATGCGTTTGAAAAATCGCTGCGCAATTACTGTGTGAAAAAAAAAAATGAAACACCCACCATTTTAATCTGTAGGGCATTTGCTTTAAAAAAATATATAATGTTTGGGGGTTCAAAGTAATTTTTTTGCAAAAAAAAAAAACTTTTTCATGTAAACAATAAGTGTCAGAAAGGGCTTTGTCTTCAAGTGGTTAGAAGAGTGGGTGATGTGTGACATAAGCTTCTAAATGTTGTGCATAAAATGCCAGGACAGTTCAAAACCCCCCCAAATGACCCCATTTTGGAAAGTAGACACCCTAAGCTATTTGCTGAGAGGCATGTCGAGTCCATGGAATATTTTATATTGCGACACAAGTTGCGGGAAAGAGACAAATTTTTTTTTTTTTTTTTTTTTTTTGCACAAAGTTGTCACTAAATGATATATTGCTCAAACATGCCATGGAAATATATGAAATTACACCCCAAAATACATTCTGCTGCTTCTCCTGAGTACGGGGATACCACATGTGTGAGACTTTTTGGGAGCCTAGCCGCGTACGGGACCCCGAAAACCAAGCACCGCCTTCAGGCTTTCTAAGGGCGTGAATTTTTGATTTCACTCTTCACTGCCTATCACAGTTTCGGAGGCCATGGAATGCCCAGGTGGCACAAAACCCCCCCAAATGACCCCATTTTGGAAAGTAGACACCCCAAGCTATTTGCTGAGAGGTATAGTGAGTATTTTGCAGACCTCACTTTTTGTCACAAAGTTTTGAAAATTGAAAAAAGAAAAAAAAAAATGTTTTTTCTTGTCTTTCTTCATTTTCAAAAACAAATGAGAGCTGCAAAATACTCACCATGCCTTTCAGCAAATAGCTTGGGGTGTCTACTTTCCAAAATGGGGTCATTTGGGGGGGTTTTGTGCCACCTGGGCATTCCATGGCCTCCGAAACTGTGATAGGCAGTAAAGAGTGAAATCAAAAATTTTCACCCTTAGAAATCCTGAAGGCAGTGATTGGTTTTTGGGGTCCAGTACGCGGCTAGGCTCCCAAAAAGTCCCACACATGTGGTATCCCCATACTCAGGAGAAGCAGCTAAATGTATTTTGGGGTGCAATTCCACATATGCCCATGGCCTGTGTGAGCAATATATCATTTAGTGACAACTTTATGAAAAAAAAAAAAAAAAAAAAAAAAAAGTGTCACTTTCCCGCAACTTGTGTCAAAATATAAAATATTCCATGGACTCAATATGCCTCTCAGCAAATAGCTTGGGGTGTCTACTTTCCAAAATGGGGTCATTTTGGGGGGTTTTGTGCCACCTGGGCATTCCATGGCCTCCGAAACTGTGATAGGCAGTGAAGAGTGAAAGCAAAAATTTACACCCTTAGAAATCCTGAAGGCGGTGATTGGTTTTCGGGGCCCCGTACGCGGCTAGGCTCCCAAAAAGTCCCACACATGTGGTATCCCCATACTCAGGAGAAGCAGCTAAATGTATTTTGGGGTGCAATTCCACATAGGCCCATGGCCTGTGTGAGCAATATATCATTTAGTGACGACTTTTTGTAAATATTTTTTTTTTTTTTTTTTTTTGTCATTTTTCAATCACTTGGGACAAAAAAAATAAATATTCAATGGGTTCAACATGCCTCTCAGCAATTTCCTTGGGGTGTCTACTTTCCAAAATGGGGTCATTTGGGGGGGTTTTGTACTGCCCTGCCATTTTAGCACCTCAAGAAATGACATAGGCAGTCATAAACTAAAAGCTGTGTAAATTCCAGAAAATGTACCCTAGTTTGTAGACGCTATAACTTTTGCGCAAACCAATAAATATACACTTATTGACATTTTTTTTACCAAAGACATGTGGCCGAATACATTTTGGCCTAAATGTATGACTAAAATTTAGTTTATTGGATTTTTTTTATAACAAAAAGTAGAAAATATCATTTTTTTTCAAAATTTTCGGTCTTTTTCCGTTTATAGCGCAAAAAATAAAAACTGCAGAGGTGATCAAATACCATCAAAAGAAAGCTCTATTTGTGGGAAGAAAAGGACGCAAATTTCGTTTGGGTACAGCATTGCATGACCGCGCAATTAGCAGTTAAAGCGACGCAGTGCCAAATTGGAAAAAGACCTCTGGTCCTTAGGCAGCATAATGGTCCGGGGCTCAAGTGGTTAACAAGCATAAAACGGTCAATCTCTCGGTGTGGTGTGCGGTGCGGCGTGTGTAACGAAAATCTCCTGCTCTCTCTCTGCTGACAGCTCCGTCCAGGCCCCTCCCCTACGCGTGTTCGGCACCGGGACCACGTGCCTTCTTCAGGGGGAATCTCTCTTCCCCCTGAAGGGGAGGGGCCTGGACGGAGCTGTCAGCAGAGAGAGAGCAGGAGATTTTCGTTACACACGCCGCACCGCACACCACACCGAGAGATTGACCGTTTTATGCTTGTTAAGGATGGTGCACTCACGCACCCACAATATGTGAGTACCCCAGTGAGGGGAGCTGATTATTTGATTAAAATCCTTTATACCTACATATTGCGCTATGGAGTTTTTTTCTCTTGCATAAACCATCTCCACTTGAGAACATTGGAAGTCTGCACAGCTGGTTCCTAATGAGCACAGGAGTGGCTCCAAGGCTTTGTTTGACATAGTCTAATCGCTGTGTCACACACAGGAAGGTGAGCATATACACCTGTAGGGGCGGCTGGAAGACACCACAGCATGTTTTTTGGTGGCACAGTTTGGAAGATAGGATATGTGAAATTCACCAAATTTTTGGACTAATTTATTTGGGCACTTTTATATCATTGGATATACACGTTTTTGGACTTCATTTATTCACTGTTTGTTATATCCTCTTGTATTTTATTTTGATATTTTAATTGATATGTTGTTTTGTTTGATCACTCACTTGCTGTGTTTCACATAGCACTGTGCACTTTATACTTTAGCACCTAGGGGTATTTTTACGCATGCACATATATGTGAGGGGAGCTGATTATTTGATAAAATCCTTTATACCTACATATTGCGCTATGGAGTTTTTTTCTCTTGCATAAACCATCTCCACTTGAGAACATTGGAAGTCTGCACAGCTGGTTCCTAATGAGCACAGGAGTGGCTCCAAGGCTTTGTTTGACATAGTCTAATCGCTGTGTCACACACAGGAAGGTGAGCATATACACCTGTGGGGGCGGCTGGAAGACACCACAGCATGTTTTTTGGTGGCACAGTTTGGAAGATAGGATATGTGAAATTCACCAAATTTTTGGACTAATTTATTTGGGCACTTTTATATCATTGGATATACACGTTTTTGGACTTCATTTATTCACTGTTTGTTATATCCTCTTGTATTTTATTTTGATATTTTAATGGATATGTTGTTTTGTTTGATCACTCACTTGCTGTGTTTCACATAGCACTGTGCACTTTATACTTTAGCACCTAGGGGTATTTTTACGCATGCACATATATATCAACACCCATGTTGTTTATGTTTACCAGTACTGCACTTTGAGTGCAGCGATTTTTTCTAGCGCAGACACATTGTTTTTTTATTTTAATACTTTGCACGAATATGGAACGTGACTGAGTGTTTGCAGCTGGTCTCCACTGTTCACTTATTATTTTGTAGGCATTTATCCGTAAGTGGCTCGCAGGGTTTCATATATATTTTGTTAGCTCGTCTTACGAATTTTCCCTTCTGATTTTCGTACCATGTGTACGAGGCCTAAAGCCCCTATACACACGATCGGATTTTCTGATGGGAAATGTTGGATGTGAGCTTGTTGGCGGTAAGTCCGAGCGTGTGTATGCTCCATCAGACAATTGTTGTTGGACTTTCTGCCAAGAAATGTTGGCTAGCATGTTCTCAAATTTTCCGCCAACAAATGTGTGTTGTCAGACTTTCCGATCGTATGGACAAAAGTCCAAAGTAAAAACACGCATGCTCAGAATCAAGGACAAGCCGGAAGCGCTCGGTCTTGTAAAACTAGCGTTTGTAATGGAGATATCACTACGGTCGTAATTGTTGGCCAACATTTGTGTGACCGTGTGTATGCAAGACAAGTTGGAGCTAACCATAGGTGTGCGCAGCCTACTGCATTAGGGTGTGCACCCCAAAGCTCAAACACACATGAATGCCACCTGCTGTCACAGGGAGGAGGCTCTGATGGTGGGAAACAGTTGATTGGGAGCATATTACCTTACATCCTAAGTATAGGTGTAATGTGTTCCTAGTTGAACCTAGCCTTTAATATAATGGGGGCATTTACACTGGCCACCGGCACCCCAACCACCCACCTGGTGCCACCACTGGATAATGCTAATGCACATAGGGTAATTAGGGTGTGCCCAGGCACACCCTGTGCGCACACCTATGGAGCCCACAACCTTAGAACAAAAATCCACGGTTTTGTTGTCGGAAACTCCGATTGTGTGTACGAGGCTTAAGTCTGCACAAACGATGAGACATTCACCAAGCAAACTTTTTTTTTTATAAATAGATTCCATAAAGTTGCCTATAGCAACAATGTCTGATCTGGTGTGACTATAGAAGACTATGGGTAGAACACTCGTTGGGGTAATTTGGGGTTAGGCTGCCATAGACAAGAGTGAAGAATTCCTGTACCTGATACAGTCAGTCTGGCGCTGTTACTCTGCCGCGTTTCTCCCGTATATTTGTGCCGCGTTGTACATCGATAATTATTTAATCCATCTTCATTCTGTACATCTGTAATATACAAGGCTCCCGATGATGTAATGAGAAATCTAGATCCTGCAAAGAAACAGAACAGAAAGATTACTTACAGGAGAATTTCTCACTTCCCTTAAGGCATATATTCACATCTGACATCTGATCAGCAAACCTGTCAGGTTTAGAAACAGTTTCAAACTTATATGGTGGGTGGCATTTTTATACTTTTTTTATTATTATGTTAAAGCCCAACTCCAGGCAAAAAATAATTTGTATTTGGATAGAGAAAAAAAGAGTTAGAACCTTTGCCAATGATAGAGTGCGACAGTCAGTCCACTAGCATTTCTGCAGGGAGAGGTCAGCAGCAAAGACGTCCAATTTTCTTCAAATACAGATTTTCTTTAAAGCGGACGTGTAAGCCCTCCACCCCCAAAGTAGCCCCCTGAAATATTTTGTTTTTTTTAAACCCCTATACATAACCTTTTTCCCTGCTGCCTTCTTGGGGGAGCATTCGCCAGGACCGAGCAGCACTTACATAATGACGCGTGAGCACTCCTCAGTCCTGGAGTACTATCTGCCAATCCCTTAGGTGGATTTTCCCTCCCCTCTTGTTCTGGTGATAGCTCAAAAATGTTTGGATCTCTCTCTTCACTTTATGTCTCTGTGACAATGGTCACCAAGACAAATATGAGTTGAAATTGCTGTAGAGGGGACAAATACTGCAATACAAATGTAACAAATGGTCTAACCCAGGCTTTCTCAATGAAGGAACCCCTGAAATAACTTTCTAGTCTCTGGGAATCCCTGCTATTTACTGGGAGCTGCAAATTTGCAGCTCACAGAGCATTAGTGAGATGGTCAGTGGAGAAGAATGCCCCTTACATTCGTGGTCAGTGGGAAGAATCCCCTACTTACAAATAGCTAAAAAGATCCATTGGTTTCAGTGGGCATGTCAGGGATACTGATTGTAGGGATTGTCAGATCTGCGTAGCTACACTTAGGGAAAATGAGACCAGTCTGTATATGGTTTAAGCAAGTTTATTAACAGTGACACAAAAACACATTCAAACACCAGCAAATGTGAAGATACAAGTGAACCAAAACCATATGACAAAATACCTAACAAACAAACTAAGTACCAGAAAGTCTAACTAGCAAACTAACACACACACACACACACACACACACATACATAAATATATATATATATATATATATATATATATATATATATATATATATATATATATATATATACACACACACACACACACACACAGTATCTCACAACAGTGAGTACACCCCTCACATTTTTGTAAATATTTTTTTATAACTTTTCATGTGACAAAACTAAAGGAATGGCACTTTTGCTACAATGTAAAGTAGTGAGTGTACAGCTTGTATAACAGTGTACATTTTCTGACCCCTCAAAATAACTCAACACACAGCCATTAATGTCTAAACCGCTGGCAACAAAAGTGAGTATACCCCTAAGCGAAAATGTCCAAATTGGGCCCAATTAGCCATTTTCCCTCCCTGGTGTCATGTGACTCATCAGTGTTACAAGGTCTCAGGTGTGAATGGGGAGCAGGTGTGTTAAATTTGGTGTTATCGCTCTCATTCTCTCATACTGGTCACTGAAAGTTCAACATGGCACATCATGCCAAAGAACTCTATGTAGAGCAGCAATTCTTTTTTTTTTCAGATCCTCAAAGATGGCCTAGGCTATAAGAAGAGTGACAAAACCCTGAAACTGAGCTTCAGCACGGTGGCCAAGACCATACAGCAGTTTAACAGGACAGGTTCCCCTCAGAAGAGGCTGCGCCATGGTCGACCAAAGAAGTTGCACGTGCTCAGCGTCATATCCAGAAGTTGTCTTTGGAGATAGACGTATGAGTGCTGCCAGCATTGCTGCAGAGGTTGAAGGGGTCAGGGGTCAGCCTGTCAGTGCTCAGACCATACGCCGCTCACTGTATGAAATTGGTCTGTATGGCTGTCATCCCAGAAGGAAGCCTCTTCTAAAAATGGTGCACAAGAAAGCCCACAAACAGTTTGTTGAAGACAAGCAGACTAAGGACATGGATTACTGGAACCACGTCCTGTGGTCTGATGAGACCAAGATAAACTTGTTTGGTTCAGATATGGTCAAGCGTGTGTGGCGGCAACCAGGTGAGGAGTACAAAGACAAGTGTATCTTGCCTACAGTCAAGCATCTTGGTGGGAGTTTCATGGTCTGGGGCTGCATTAATGCTGCCGGCACTGGGCAGAATTAGGGAACCATGAATGCCAACATGTACTGTGACATACTGAAAAAGAGCATGACTATCTATTCCAACATGATAACGACCCTAAACACACCTCCTAAATGACCACTGCCTTTCTAAAGAAGCTGAGGGTAAAGGTGATGTCTCCAGACCTAAACCCTATTGAGTATCTATAGGGCATCCTCAAACCGAAGGTGGAGGAGTGTAAGGTCTCTAAAATCTACCAGCTCCGTGATGTCATCATGGAGGAATGGAAGGAGGACTCCAGTGGCAACCTGTGAAGCTCTGGTGAACTCCATGTCCAAGAGGTTTAAGGCAGTGCTGGAAAAGAATGGTGGCCACACAAAATATTGACACTTTGGGCCCAATTTGGACATTTTCACTTAGGGGTGTACGCACTTTTCTTGCCAGCGGTTTAGACATTAATGGCTGTGTGTTGAGTTATTTTGAGGGGACAGCTAATTTACACTGTTATACAAGCTGTACACTCACCACTTTACATTGTAGCAAAGTGTCATTTCTTCAGCGTTGTCACATGAAAAGATATAATAAAATATTTACAAAAATGTGAAATGGGTGTACTCACTTTTGTGAGATACTGTGTATATATATGTATATATATATATATATATATATATATATATATATATACACACACACACGCGCAGACATATACACAGTATATACAAAATGAGAAACACAGATAACAGGGTAATACCGGAGATGCAAGGAAGGAGGGAACCAAGAACTGGGATCAGGAACAAGGGGAGCAGATATGAGGCAGCAGGGTACAAGGTGCAGGTACAAAACAGGAGCAGGATCAGACAGGAATCAGGCAGGGTAAAACACTGAAACACAAGGTACTATGGAGGAGGAACTAAATACTACCCCAGCAGCCAGCATTAAGTGGAGCCCGATTACTGGGATCTGCTGGCTTCTGGGAGAAACCCGCTGGTAGACACCAGAAGTACAAGCTTTCACTCTGGAACCACAGTGCCAGCAGCAGGTGATCCAGGTCCTGGCTTCATGTACACACTGCCTACTTTGACCGCCAGCTGCGGGAAAATGCAAAATGTCAAAATGTTCCTATCCTGAATGCGGTTCTTTTGCATTCAGGAGAGGGAGGTTGAAGTTCCTCTAATTGCAGCAGCTACTAAACTCTGTTAAAAGCCTATGTTTACATTGACACATAGGCTTTTACGGAGTTGAGTTTAGGAGCTTTGGCAAAAAAAACGCCAAAAGCTCAACTCAAGTTTAGGAGATGCTAGTGTACATGAAGCCTTACTTATCGAGGTATAGATTGCTTATTGATTAAGGAACTTCAAGCAAACTATGGAGAAAAGTTGGGCATACACTGAGGAAATTTCCTCTGGACCAGCCAAAATTCATTCAGTGGGTGTCCCTGCTCTGCTCGAAAAAAGAAGATCAGAAGTCTGCTTCGGTCAAACAGCAGCTGTATCCAATCAGATGCAATCCAGACAGCCGTCGGTGGCCCATCTGTGCTGTTTAGCCTGAGGACTGAATGAAATGGATCTCACAGCGCATGGCTAACAGAACCCTGGGGTTAAATGGTACCTTGGTCTTTAATAACTGATCCAAAACTAAAACTTAAAAAAAAAAAATTTAAAAAATTGTTGGCTTTATATATACTAGGTTAGTATCCCCAGTGATAGGTTTATACTAGACAACAGTATTTAGTAACGTTCGGCATTACAACTGCCATTTTATCATGCTGTACCAATTTCCCAGTACATTTAATAAAAAACATTCCTGCTTTGTAGATGCAAAAGCATATATTTTTCTTCTGCCTCTTTACCATGTTAGCTGCATATTTATGTCATTTGTAAGGAAACGGGGCCTGGCGTCTTGTCACTGATATATTGAGTTATTGTTTCCCGGGACCTGTGCAGATATTATAACCTTTCCAGGTAGATTTACAGACTAACAACACATATCTTTTATTAACAACATATCCGAGAGGAAAGACTGAAATAATGTGATTTTAATGACATATGCTTGAAGTTTGTGGATCATAAATCACGTTTCATTTTTGCACCTCTAGAGGTACAATCTGTATACACGCAATAGGGACATTTTGGGAACGTAAATGATATACTGTATGTCACTTTAGTTGGAAAATATTGATGCTTTTTATGACCCACCATGGAGGCAGCCATCTTGTGGAAGCAGAGTATAAGTTATACAGAAAATGCAGCCTTTACGTAGAGACTGTATATTAGTCCTTCACACCAGGGGCTCTTGAAGACATACACATTAATACTCCACCGTCATACATTTTATGGTAACTAGAGAGAACAGTTTTTGAGGATGTGAATAAGTGAGCATTAGGCAGCTACAATTAGCCAAACTTTAATGGACACCAAACTAAATTATACATAATTGTGGTTATAGCCAAATCGTTTTTTTTTTTTTCAGGTCTCAATCAAGTAGGGAAAAGTAAAGCCCCTATCTGGCTTGTATTTTACTGCATATGTTCAACTGGGGAGATTTCCCTTCACTTCCTGTCCTGGAGATGCAAAAGGAAGCAATAAAAATCTCACCAAGTAAGGGGAATTCCCATCTTAGACACGTAGATGGAGAGAGAAAAAAAGAATCCTCAGAGGTTTATGCAGCGGAGGTTTTTTTTTTTTCTCTACCCATAAGTTCTGTCCACCACTTTAACATATCTCCTGGGCTGGGTGCACCAGGGGCATCGTGTGCAATCACCTACTTCCTGTGCGGAGACAGGGATATTCTCCACACGCCTGATGGAGAAATTTAATTTTCCTTGTTATGGCTCACAAACACATAAGAATGGCTCACCAATACATAGGTATGAAGATGGGGAATGGTTTTCATCGAATTGACCCAATACTACAGGCCTGTCCTTACTACAAACTGACCGAGCCCCTTCAGGAAAATGCACGATCTTCCTTAAAAGGTAATGCTACTTTCCAGGAGTTACAATTGGTCATTACTACCAATTATTCCTGTATGCACCACAGCCAGAACTACACCAAGACTGCTACATGCACGCATCTGGTTTGATCATCTGTCAAGCTGCTGGAAAACAGACGGGACTCCTTGGCGAAAGGCAACTATAGCCAAGTTTCTTTTTACAATTTTCCAATATATTTACATTTATTATTTCTATCGGTCATTACTCAATTAAATGTTATACACAGTTTGATTTTACCTGCAGGTGTTTTTGTGATCTCTCTTAGCACATCTTGAAAATAAACCCCAAAAACATGAACTTTCATGTAACTGTGATAAAACAAAGTGGAAGGTTGCATTTGCCATACCTATTTGGTTACTCGCAACCTTACGAAATGTAAGTCATAGCATCACACTTATGAAAATACTTTATATTTACTACACTGTAATGCAATGGTTCTCAACTACTGTTCTTAGGACCCACTAACAGGCCAGGTTTGCAAGATAACTGAAATACATCACAGGTGATATCATTTGCTGCTCAGTGATTGCCGTATTCTAGTCTGCATCTCCCCCAAGGTAATATTTAAAACCTGGCCTGTTAGTGGGCCCCAGGGTTGCCAACCGCCAGTAAATTTACTGACAGTTCGTAAATATCTGTGATTTTTTTTTACAACTGCCAGGGGCTGAAAAATGCGGTGTTGACTTTTTAAGTGTATATCTAGCAAATTACTTTGTTATTAGCATTATCAGTGTTTCCATATCATGTTTATACTGTTCGAATATTCACTGTGTTCGTTTTCAATAGGAGTTCTTTAATTTCTCAGGTTGCCAGTAAAAAAATGTGCTCTGCCAGTAAATTTTCCATGTTTTGTCAGTAAAAAATGCTGCGGGAGGTTGTCAACCCTGGTGGGTTCCTGAGGACAGGAGTTGAGAACCACTGCTCTAATGCAAGGGTGGGCAACCTTTGAGAGGTGAAGATCTACCTAAACATGAAACAGATCAAAAATCACCAGGGGTTCGGTGGCCTCTTTTTTTTTTTTTTTTTTAAAGAAATTAACTAGCAAGGCTTAACTAAATAGTAAGGAAAACTTAGTAGAAAAATATCATAAAGCAAATGTCACTGTTAAAATATAAACTTAGCCTACCTTAAATGTTGACAGTGTCAGTCAGTAGGGCAGTGGACAGTGTCAGTAGAGCAGTGGACAGTGTCAGTAGGGCAGACAATGGTGTCAGTAGAGCAGTGGACGGTGTCAGTAGCGCTGCGGAAGATGTCAGTAGAGCGGTGGACAGTGTCAGTAAAGTAGCAAATGCTGTCAGTAAAAGCAGCTGACGGTGTCAGTAGAGCAGTGAATGCTATCAGTAAAGCAGCGGATGGTTTCAGTAGAGCAGTGAATGCTGTCAGTAAAGCAGCGGATGGTTTCAGTAGAGCAGTGAATGCTGTCAGTAAAGCAGTGGACAGTGTCAGTAGAGCTGAGGATGGTGTCAGTAGAGCAGTGGACAGTGTCGGTAGAGCAGTGAATGGTGTCAGTAAAGCAGTGGATGGTTTCAGTAGAGCAGTGAATGCTGTCAGTAAAGCAGTGGACAGTGTCAGTAGAGCTGAGGATGGTGTCAGTAGAGCAGTGGACAGTGTCGGTAGAGCAGTGAATGGTGTCAGTAAAGCAGTGGATGGCATCAGTAGGGCAGAGGTTGGTGTCAGTAGGACAGTTTCAGTAGGGCAGTGGATGGTGTCAGTAAAGCAGTGGATGGCGTCATTAGGGCAGAGGTTGGCGTCAGTAGGGCAGAGGTTGGCGTCAGTAGGGCAGAGGTTGGCGTCAGTAGGGTAGTGAACGGTGTAAGTAATTTTCTATCTGTATTTTATTTATTATTTTTTACAATATTATTTATTTGTTTTTACAATATTTTTTTTTTTACAATTCTTTTTTTGAAGCTCTGTTGGGGGGCTTTGGTCAAACACCAACTGAACTGTGTATTTTTTGCACACATGTGGGAAGACACATAAATACGTGCATACATGCGTACGACATCCCAAGAAATGCTCGACAATTTTTATGTGCTGTCCGCGCAAAAAAACACAAACGCACGCATTTACTCTACTTCCCATCTTCACATTTATACGCAGTCATTTTCTGCCAGGAATCTGATGCTCATACATCAGTACCGTGTGCCAGTTCTAAGAATATTTCAGTTACATGGAGTGGCCTGTGTACTTTAAGCAGTTGCAATGTATCCAACTATGATTTGAAATGACCATACTTGCCAAATTGCTAATTGCTCCCCGGAGTATGGGGGAAGTGATCATTGAGAAGAACTGGTCCTGCAACATCAATGCCTTTGCTAAGTTTTTTTAGCCACTGGATTTACTATACCCTCCACCATCTGAAGAATTATCATGCAGTGTGGGTGCCATTTTTTACCTTCTTTGCCCAGGCTCTTTTAAGATTAACATTTTTCACAATATTTAGCAAAACTCTTAAAACATAATAATTATTATCTCTTACATAAATTGTATTTCTTACATAAATTTTACAGTTATCTTGTGGTACCATAGGAGAGCTAAAACTGTACATTTACTTACTTCAAAGGCAACAGTAATTTTTTTCTATTTATGTTGTCAAAAGAGAGATTTAAAGGACAGTAACTGATTCTTACTAGCCACTGGCCCAATAATAATGACTCTGGGCTGTTTCATAGCAACCAAGTCTTCCAGTTGAAAGCCCCAGAAATGGCTTTGACAAGTGCACGGAGGCTGTTGTGAATAATTAATCAGGATTGGCTAGATGGGATGTATAATATGGCCCTTATTGTTCGTTATTTTGTGTCTTATCCTTGGAGGAAGGGAATGACCTGTTTATTGTTGAGCAAAGCAATCATGCAGTCCAGTGCCCATGTTCAGAAATTTTTCAATAGTCAGAAAACCCGCAGGGCACAGCAGCACACCAATAATTACAGGTCAAGAAGGGGCAAGTACTGTGTAAAAATCACTAATATAAACCCTCAACCTCCTGTAGAAAATAATCAGTTTCACACGACTGTAGAACTGTCTGCCAAGAAGTGAGATATGTTCAATGACGTAGTTAACTTCACATTTGGTTTGGAAATTTGTAACAAACAACCAGTGCCGGGTTAGGTCTAAAAAGTGTCAATACAGACTGGTCCACTCAAAACTCTTTCTTGGTGGCATTTATATTATTTTTTAATTTTTATTTTTTACTAGTAGTGGCGGTGATCTGCGATTTTTATTGTGACTGTGACATTATGGCGGACACATCAGACACTTTTGACACATTTTTGGGACGATTGACAATTATACAGCAATCGGTGCTATAAAAATGCACTGATTACTGTATAAATGTCACTGGCAGGGAAGGGGTTAACCCTAGGGGGCGATCAAGGGGTTAACTGTGTTCCTTGACTATGTGTTTCTAACTGTAGGGGGAGGGGACTGACTAGAGGAGATGACAGATCATGGTTCCTAGCTATTAGGAACTCACGATCTGTCTCTCCTCACAGAACAGAACAGGGATTTGTGTGTTTACACACACACACACACACACGTTCCTGTTCTGCCTCTCATACCAGCGATTGCTCGTGGCCGGCGGTCATCACGACCACAGTGCAGCGGGCGCGGGCCTGCTATCCCGCTTAAAGGAGCTGACGTATAGCTACAACGGCTCGCAGGATCTTGCCGACCTGCTGCA
This sequence comes from Lithobates clamitans, assembly GCA_037952925.1. Classification (NCBI taxonomy): domain Eukaryota; kingdom Metazoa; phylum Chordata; class Amphibia; order Anura; family Ranidae; genus Lithobates; species Lithobates clamitans. Next base: position 214,970 of record JBBGZY010000155.1, on the reverse strand, counting down.
GTATGACGGCGGCTGGTCGGCAAGTGGTTAACCAGGGTACTGTGGCACCTTGGGGTGCCAACTGGGTTTCCCTGGGGTGCTGCAAGCACAAGACCCAGTATACCCTGGACCAGTGTCATGAGTTGCCATGGTGCAGGCGTGCCGACCACCAGCACCATAACAACCAATTACGCTCTAGGGCCAGGACACACACACCATCATCATGGCGGTTGGCTCGTCTTCACCATGAAAATCCATGACTCTGATTCAGGACAGACGGCAGGCAGAACCACCCCCCTGCATTCAGGATAAGACGGAAGCCAGCTTCCTCCAGACTTCCTCCAACTCCCGCCCTCTGCTGTGCTGCTGGAGCCAAAAAGTAGGGCTCTGATTTGAAGAGGGGATTGTATGATTGGGCGGACTCTGTACTGAATCTCATGTACAGGGGGGCCCCTACTGCCTAGCGGCAACTCTGATGTGACTGGGGATTTATGTATAAGGGTAGACGTGAAGGGGAGACCTCTGACATAAGGTGTGGGGTCTCTGATGTGATATAGAAACCTCTGGTGTGAAGGGCGGTTTTTGATGTGAAGTAAATTTCAACAATTCTTGCATTGTCCCAGGCTCAGGTTTCTCATGGATATGTACCATTTACATTTCTTACATTTTAGAGTTGGGTGCTGCAAGATTTTATATTCTTTAAAAGGGTGCCATGAATGAACAAAGATTGATTTAGGGGAGAATGGAGGCAACTGTATTTCAAACGAATTAAGTCCTTAAAGTGACTGTCACTAAATAAAAGAGTAAAAAAAAAAAAAAAAAAAAAAGGTATGTCTGTAAAATAAATATCCCTTCGCACCACCAGTCTTTGCTCTGCGGCTTCTGGCAATGTCAGGTACCTGGTCCTTCCTTGTAATGCAACAAAAGTCCGACGGCTTGTCCGACAGACTTTCGACGGACTTTTGGTGGACTTCCGATGGACTTGCCTACACACGATCACACCAAAGTCCGACGGATTCGTACGTGATGACGTACACCGGACTAAAATAAGGAAGTTGATAGCCAGTAGCCAATAGCTGCCCTAGCGTGGGTTTTTGTCCGTCGGACTAGCACACAGACGAGCGGATTTCTGGGTCCGGCGGAGTTACGACGTAAAGATTTGAAGCATGTTCCAAATCTAAAGTCCGTCAGATTTGCGAGTGGAAAAGTCTGCTGAAAGTCCGGGGAAGCCCACACACGATCGGATTGTCCGCCGGATTTGGTCCGTCGGCGTCCGTCGGACCAGTCCGGTCGAAAAGTCAGACTGTGTGTACGCTGCATAAGTTGTGGTTCCTTCCTCCAGTCTCTATGTTATTACAGAATGAAGTAGTGATGTTGGGATTGGCAGATGGAACCAACCACTATAGTTCAAGAAAGCCATGATCGGAGGCACGGCTGGCTAGATGGCTTAATATTTACAACCATGCCTCTTTTTTTTTACAAATGTTTACATTTTTAAACTTGCAAATAGGTTGCCTTTAAACCAGAGTAAAGTCTTCCACTCTAGCTGTTCAGTATGTGCAGATCTCAGAAGTTGGTAGTGACTTATAAACAAACACACACATGCATGCATGAATACCCTGGTGGTTTAAAAAGTCAAAAATGTTCCCTTAACAAGCATGGCCTGAAGTGTTTAATCCTTTCTTGCCTAAGCCCATTTCTGACATTTCTTACAAGTTAAAATCCGTATTTTTTTGCTAGAAAATTTATTAGAACCCCCCAAACATTGTATATTTTTTTTTAGCAGAGACCTTAGAGAAAAAATGGCGATCGTTGCAATATTTTATGTCACACGGTATTTGCACAGCAGTCTTTCAAACGCAAATTTTGTTGTGAAAAAAAAGACACTTTCATAAATTAAAAAAAAAAAACAGTAAAGTTAGTCCAATTTTTTTGTATAATGCGAAAGATGATCTTACACCAAGTAAATAGATACCCAACATGTCATGCTTTGAAATTGCGCACACTCGTGGAATGGTGACAAACTACGGTACCTAAAAATCTCCATAGGCGACGCTTTCAAAAAATGGAACGGTTACCAGGTTAGAGTTACAGAGGAAGACTTTTGCTAGAATTATTGCTCCCACTCTGGTGATCGCGGTGATACCTCACATATGTGATTTCAACACCGTTTACATTTGCGGGAACGACTTACGTGTTTTCTTTGCTGCGCGAGCACGCAGGGACGGGGAGCGCTTTAAAAAAAAAATTCTGATCACTTTTATTGCTGTCACAAGGAATTTAAACATCCCTTGTGACAGTAGTAGGTAGTGACAGGTACTCTTTATGGAGTGATCGGGGGTCTAAAAGGTTCCAGGCCTAGAACAAAATGTCATACATCCCAGGAGTCTTCTGGGCATTTTTTTTTTTTCTTTCATCTGGACGAAGGGCTTTCTCAGCCAAGCAAACCCTTCTGTCTGCATGAGCTAAGGGCAGATGGATTCCAGGAAGTAAATGCTACATGAATCATCTGCCCTTTCTCAAGACGGCAATAGCTACAAATGGTAGGGGGGTGTTTTTCAAAGTGATTTCTCAACATAATAAAGCATGGAGACATGGATGGATGGGTGAATTTGCTTTGAATATTGAAACTTTATTAAATCGTGTGTTTTCAGTTTGTGGTGCTCAGAGTGCATTTTATATACAACTATATAGATCAGACCAAAATGAGGGACAAATGAGGGGGGGGGGGAGAGGGACATTGCTCCAAATCAGGGACAGTCCCTCGAAATCAGGCACAGTTGGGAGCTATGGCTTAGCTCTGATCTGGGCAGAAGTCAAGGCCCTGTCTACAGCCTGGGTCTGAAATCTCTGAATCTCCATGAGAATAGAAGAATTGATTTGAAGATTAACACAAGTACTTACAGAAACAACAGAGTTGATTGATAGCACTCCAGTATATTGCTTCACTAGGATAAATGGAGCAGCCTTCCTGCTAAGCAGCTGTACCTAACAAGGATCATAAATATTCTGATAACAGCAGTGAAAATTGACACAAAAGGAAAGATCTTTCCACCCGTGTTCCAAGATGTCGTATATAAATCCAGGAAAGGAGAATACTGGGACACTCCTGATAAATACAACACAACTGAAGGCAAGAATAAAATGACAATCAGGCTGTAAGGAAGGTCATTGACCGTTTCCATTTGGTACTCAGGCCCATGTCATACTAAAATTCTAGTGCTGTTACTGATTAAAATTTTAGTGTTCGATTAATTGATTTATTTTTTTTAATCGATTAATCAACTAATTTCGATTAATTATAAACGCACGTTTAGATCCAACTACTTTTAGCTGATCTCCTTGCATTGCAACTCTGCATTAGTCAGTGGTAAATCTGGTATACACTATATACAATCACCCAACACTAGTTAGTTTACACAATCCATGACTTAACACTTTAAAAAAAAAAAAAAACTTTTTAAAAAAATGTTAAGGAGTCTTTTAATGTTAAATTTGTTTTTAGGGTGGACCTCCACTTTAACAAGACATTTTTAAACTTGCAGCTCAATTGCTTGCTATCTGGGTAATGCATCCAATGGGTATACCAGTCCTGTTGACAACCATCTAAAATGGGAATGCCATTTCACTTCCCATTGTGTCTCTGGGACAGGAAGTGAAATGAAAGCTCCACACTGGGATGCACAAGGCAAAGCCTAAGCCGAGAGGTGTTTTCTCTCTGCATGACCTAATCTAAAACGAAAATACAGATTCAAGCTGTATATATATATATATATATACACTTTAAATCAACACGATTCCTCCTCCACAATTGACCTGTCCAGTACAGACAACACACTCACCTTCATAATGCCTTCCAATGCTTGTTTATTCCCAGCAAGGGTCACGTATCATCAGCATGGGGCGTGTCCGGCCAATCACAAAACCGTCTCGCAGCCACACCTCTGCAATTCGTGGACACGCCCACTCGGTCGAAGCCTTTCAGGTCATGATTGGATCGGTCAGGTGCCTGCTGTATTCCATTACTTTACCATTGTCCAGCGTGGGCACCATCAATGACTGGGGAAGGGGGGAGGAGTCCGGTGACGTCGATGTCCGTGTTGTCACCGGAATTAGGGGGGGGCCCAACTTGATGGCAACAAAACCAGGGACAACTTCCTCCCTATGTACAACTCCAACTGATTATTCTCCTTTACTCTCTGCAGCTCTGATTGATTCCTCTTATGGAAGCTAACAATATCTGTTAGAAAAGCAACAGCCCCCTTACAGACTAGGACCTCTCAGTCCCTTAGAAAGTAACACAATGTGTTGTGAGCTGCATCCCGGAGCACCTCCAACTCCCCTGTAGACACTGGTCCTAGCTCCACCACTGCAGGAAATGTTAGCCCACCTGGCTGACTCTTCACCAGTCTACCCGACTGCTCTGGAAATCTCCCAGGGCAAGATTAGGGAAGATTTGAGCACAACGCTATCTTCCAGAGAGACTTGATACATGGGGCAGTCTCTCCCCTTGTAAGGCCTCGTACACACGGTACAAAAATCAGAAGGGAAAAGTCTGAAGACAAGCTCTCTGCGGATTTTCGGATCGTTAGTACGGTGCATTCGACAGACAATTTGACTTTTACATCAGACAAAAGCTGGATGTGAAGGCTATAAAATTTTTGTCTGATGTGAACTCAACGTCTGATTTTCGGATGGTCAGTACAGAAATCCGTCACACAAAAGTCGAAAATGTACAAACACACATGCTCGGAATCAAGGAACAACTGGAAAGAGTTCGGTCTTGTAAACTATCGTTCGTAATCTAGTATTAACATTTGTGACGCGGCAATTGATGAAAATGTCAAAATTCTCATGTTCTTTAATGGGATAATAATGAAACTGCTTTGCATGTAGTATGCCAAACATATTATAAAAGGCATTTGTTTTGTACGATCTGAAAATCGCGAATCGATGCTCACCAAACTTCTACTAACACGAAATTATCAGAAGGGGCCCAAAGGGTGGCACTTGAGAAATGAAGTTCCTCTTTATACTCTCATAGTACATCACTACGTTTGTGTTTGTCAAACGACAAGTTGCGGATAGTTAGTACGCTAGACAAAATCCTACACACGCCCTTTTGACAAAATCAGATATTCGGTTGTCCAACAATCAGACCGTGTGTACGAGGCTTAAGTCCTTTCACCATGCTGTAGTAGTCACACTGTCCTCCTTGCTCCCGCTGCCTCTCATGGAAGACTCCTTCCAAGCTTTTCCTGTTGTCAGGATCCTCCCAGGCCAGCACCGGAGCCCTGACCCAAGGTAGGGCACCCCCCCCCCCCCAGACTAGAGTTTTCGCCTCAAGGGCCATTGCCTCAGCACTGCATCTCCATCTTCTATCTGACTCCCTGCCCAGCATGACTTATTCATATTTAAGGGTTGGCTCAGCCCCATGCCAGGCCCATTGCCCAAGATTGGCTAAACTGCCCTAAGTATGCAGACAACAACTTGCCTCCACTCTCCAGCTTCCAGAATGTTCTACAACTTTCCAGAACCAGGAACGAAGTCACATGACCAAGAGGATTCTGAATCCTCTTGGTCATGTGCTTCGTTCCTTCTCCATCTTCATTGCTTCACCTCTGTGCACACAAGGGTCTGATCGATGCCTTGCCCTGTATACCCGTTGGTTTGAGGTCTCCTGGCTAGCCTTCGATGTAACCACAGAGAGTTGCTGCTGCTGGATTGATGTCCAGACATTGACCAATATACAGGCTTACTAAAGCTTGCCCTCTGGTAAGCGTGCATTTTATGTGGTGGTGGATCACATCAGAGGGTGGTGTCTTTGTATCAAGGAGTCACAATTACCTTTACTGATATAATTGGATTCCTATCACTGGATTGTTCAATCACTTATTGAGGACTATACATATTTATTTTTATTTTTTAGTGGTACCCAGATTCATTTTCATTTACCACGGGTATTTACTCACTGTTTAATTTTAGTATATTTGCGCAGCTTTTTCCTTTTTCTCTGTATTCATTGGTTTGTGTGTATCTCACAAATTTAAGCTGCTTCTCTGTATTCTTTTTTTTATTTATCACTGCAGGAGAGCTCTAGACCTAACACCTGAGAACTTCACTTACTGTAAATAAACACTATTCTGGTACAGTGGCACCTAGTGGCAACGTAACTGACTGCGCCTACCTCCAAGTGTGTCCAGGTCTAGAAAAAAACTAAACTGAACCTAAAAGTGACAGATCACAGGCAGCTTGATGTAAATGGACACAAGTCTGTTATGAAGGCTGAAACGCGTCAACTGCATTTGCATACTGTACACTGTGGTTTCCTGAATAAAAGCAAGATTTTAGAGCAGAAACGGTTGTGTGGATCATCTTTATGGACACAAGTCTGTTTACATTCGGTAGTCCATAGAGCCAACATGGGTCTACAAGCATCCACAGTCAAAGTGGACAAAAAACTTAATGTGCACGTATATCACAGATCTCTTGCTGAACAGAGCATGCCCCTGTAAAAGGACCCTTATAAATAAACATTCTTACCAGCAATTAAGTGTTGTGTTTGCTGGCAAAATCCCACTATTCTCTGCTGTATTTACAGTCACTAACAAGGGGATGGCAATTTAGCAGTTTTGGTACCATAGACGCTTTTTAGGCCATGGCAGGTTCCCTTTAAAGAAATAGCCTTTCTATGGCACAGTCAAGGCTCCCATTCATAACGGCTAGAATCAGTGCTGTATCTGTGGTGAATACTCCTCTACAACATCAGGAACATGGACTACCCTGCCTGCTGTGCATAAGGAGCAATCCTTTAAGTACTTTTCTAGCCTGTAATGGCTACCTCCATTCCTGTATGAGAGCCTCAGCTATGGAAGGTCAAAGTCCTCCTGAAAGGTTTTGTGTAAAGGGAACTTGTCACTTCAGAAACACTTTCATCTACTAGTTGGATGCATGTTCTAAAATGTTATCGTTTATGGGCCTGTTCACATCTGTGTGCTTTTGCCATGCTAAAAACGTACCTGCGCAGAGCGTCAAAAGTGCATGTAAATTAGTTTACAAAAATTTAAAGCTGCGCTAATCAAAAAATGAACATTGGTAACTGATTCTCAATTGATATAGAATTGAAACACAAATACTGTAAAAAAAGGATGTGACGTGGTCCCCGGGCGACGTCACGCGTGATGAAACCTGTAGGGCGGAGCTACTTGCTGACCTTATCGCCTCTTAGTGATTCTGGAAGTGTGGGTGTTATTCGAATTGCTGGGGAAAAATCTGTATACTGTATGTAAGTTGATGATTTTATAGTTTTAATAAACCATATAAAGAATAATATACAATTGGCGCATTTAGTTGCCATATTTCCATCCACGATCCATTAAGAGGATATCAGGTGGAGGATTACCATAAATTCCTTGCCCCCTATGGAGAGGGTTTTGGAGCTGCTCATAACGATTTGTGCTTGGAGGATTAAGATTTGAGCCCTTCAGACCTTTCTAAAGATAGAAGGTCATGTACAGAGGTAAGCATGCACTTTTACTATTTGAGGTAGCGGTTTCCCACAAGGATGGGACACATCATCGGTGATGGACATTCACTAAATTTATGAACAGTTAGGAAGAATCTTTTGTTTATTTACGTGGGCTTGTGTTTCATTTTTTTTTTATCAATTGATAATCAGTTACTGATGTTTATTCAATTAATTTTTTAAATAGCGCAGCTCTGAAGTTTATGATTTATTGCACTGTGTCAAATATCTCACGGTTAAGTTGCTGCTTTGCACATCATTGAAGTTTGCACATAAACATAAGCGCAGTTTAATTGCATGAATTCCGTAATGTAAAATAGTTGCCTTTAATCCAAGGCTCACACTAATGTGGGTCAGAAACACGGACAGCACCATATGGCTAGATTTTTAGGGTTCTTTAATGCGCGTCAGGGCAGTTTATAATGAGATTTACCCCATAAAAAAAAATTGAGAATTCTAGGCACTTAAATATATGCAGTGGTAATTATGCTGGAGCATGCCAAAGGATATAAAGGAGCTTGGGCAATAGCACCATTTTGATCAGATTGATACGACCCATGACACCCAAGGGGAGCCTAGCCCAAACCTGAGTTTTAGATTTCAAGACTGCAAATAAAGGATCTAGGTTCAGTTTTACATAATCTGCTAGGGAACTGGGTAACTATTACTCCAAGATATTGAAAAGAGCTAACTCGTACAAGGGGGAGCTCAGTCTGTGCAGTAGTAGGGACTCCAAGGTCTATAGGGAGGATCAGGGACTTGTCCCAATTAATTTTCAGGCCCAAGTATCGGCCGAACTGCTCGATCACGTCTAATGCGGACCGGAGAGAGGGGCTTCCAGATATAAAAGCATGTCATCCGCATAGAGAGTGATCATTTCAACTAGTTGACCCATATGCAAACCCCTGATTTCTGAATTATTTCTAATCGCTATGGCTAGTGGTTCAACAGCAAGGGCATATAACAGCGGGGACCGGGGGCAGCCCTGACTCATGCCATTAGCAAGGGGGAAGGGGGCAGAGACTCGACTGTTGACTGAGATCCTGGCTACCAGTGCCTGGTATAGGAGATGAATCCATTTGATATATTTTTGTACAAAGTCAAAACAACAGAAACATGCCCATAAATAGCCCCATTCAACTGAGTTGAATATCTTGGCCACGTCCAAGGACACCACAACTCTGGACCCCACATTGTCATGTCTAGCTTGTAAGTTCCTAAAAAGACTCCTGAGGTTAAACATGTATTTTTGGCAGGCATAAACCCAACCTGGTCGGGATGAATCAGGCTAAGAATCACCTTATTTAGATGGAGAGCCATGATCTTGGCCAGTATCTTAATGTCCAGCTGGAAGAGATAAATAGGTGGGTAGGATTCCAGAAATTGGGGGTCTTTACCAGGCTTATGTATGAGCACAAAAAAAGGAAGGAAAATACTGTGCCACCACACTCAATAGATGAGCTGCTGACACTACAATTAGACAATTAGTGTTGTGGAGCCAGTGTGGTACGTCCCAACATTTCGTCTACCATCTGGATATACCCCAGATGATGTCTTTGTAGATTAAACGTTGGGATGTACCGCGCTAGCTCCACAACACTGCATTCTTCTCCTTGTGATCACATTATACAAAGACCTGGTTTTATCTACATTGATGTAAGTGCAATACTTTTTTTAATACATTTATAGCCAAGGATTTTATGCTATGTGGCGATCCTTTTTTTCCCCTGTATGACTTCTTCCTGTTGACTGGTGGAGCCGGTGAGTCTCTATATGCTGAACTTGGATCATTATGCTTTCTTGATGTTGGTCCCTGAAAGCTTGATTGTCGAATCTGCACTGCTGTACAATCCACATGCTGGTTCCTGTGATGTTAAAGACCCCATCAGTTTTGCTTGTTTGGCTCTCTGCTGCTGGTAGGTAGCCCACACCATTTGGTAAGAGTACCCTATTACCTTCACTGGTGGTGTCATTAATGTATGTTTAATTGTGCTTATAGCCTAAGCGATACCCAGTAGGGAGAGTGGTCTGAGAGTAGTCAGGGGGCAAAACCAATTTCCACAATGTCAGGTAGGAGGGGTCTGGAAATGAGGATGAGGTCGATACGTGCCAGTGTTGAGCATTGCAGAAAAGCAAGAGAAGGCTCTGGTAGTAGGGTGCTTGTGCTTTCAGGTATCCTCCAAAGCAAAAATCAGTTATAAGCTTACCAAATCTCGTAATTCTTGGCGGAAGCTGTGACATCTGCACAGGGTTAAGTTTATCTAGGCAGGGGTCTACCACAGCATTAAAATATCCCAACCATACAGCAGGAACGGAGGGTGGGCCGTCATAAATGCCAAGCCGTCCATCAAGATAGTGAATTGAAATGACCATTGCAAAACCAGGTGATCTCCTCAGAGGGTCGTGCTTCAGGGACAATAGATGGTCAGGAAGGAGCTGGTTCACGCACCTCTCACTATTCCATCCACGCAGAAGCAGATTCCCAATCCTCAAAGAGATGCACTCTATCCTCACCCACGACATGCAGTCTGGTGGGAAAGAGCATAGCATAGGAGATATGGCATATCCTGAGCTGGCGCTTGACTTCAGTGAACTGAGTGTGGTTTTTGCACTTCTGCAGAAAAATCAGGAAAGACCATAATCCTGCCATTTTGTGGATATTGCCCTTCTCCCTGGTGAGCCACAGTATAGCATCCTGATCCCGATAGTTTAAAAACTTTGCAATAAATGTGTGGGGAGGGCGCCTAGCAGCTAGGCGATGGGCTCTTTCCGCTACAAAAGAGGAGGAGAATGCTGGTCTACTGAAGGCTGTAATGAGCAAATTCTCCAAAAAGTAGGGGGATCCGCACCTTTGGCACCCTCAGGCAGACCTACAAACCGCAGGTTGCATCAGCAGGGCTTATTGTCCATGTCGTCCTGCTTTTGCTGGACAGCATGGAGTTGATGTTTAAGTCTCCCATTTGCAACATGCAATGGCTTCAGATCATCTTCCATGTGACTGATCCGGGTCTCTGTCTCCATCACCCGCTCCCTCAGGTTCTGCAGGTCCTGATGGATAAGGGATATATCCACCTTCACCTCCTCAATTTTACATGTGAAGGTATTTTGGTAGGCGGAGATTGCCTCCAGGACCTTTGCGGTTTCAGTATTGGCCGGATCACTAGGGCGCAGTGGCGCCATCTACCCCCCAAAACTTCTTTTTCTTTGTGGCAGAATCGATCAAGTCCCCCGGAGGCTTCCATCACTCTCTTCGGTGGTGACATGGTCAGGTAGTCCCGGGGAAGGTATAGATCGCCCACAGTATTTTAACGCAATGCATTAAAAGCATATGTGCTTTGAAAAAAATGCATATTGTGTTTCACAGTGCACGAATGTGAACAGGTGTCAGGGATGGACTCTTCTTCTCAAATATGGCCGCTCAGCTGTTGGCTAATTGCCAGCTCCTTTTTCTCCACAGTGACTCACCTGTTGATGATATCCTGCTAGTCAGTCCTGCCTACTTAAGCCGTCCAGCCCAGATGATCTCTGCCTTCGCCTTGGTCACATCTCTAGAGACGCTCTCCTGTGTTCCTGTTAAAGACTTGCTTGGCTGACATTCCTTCTGGCTTCAGATCCTGCTTGCTGTTCTACTACGCTCATCTCTGGCTTCCTGATGTTTTGGCTTGTCTGACTATCCATACCGGTTCCTAAACTCTGGCTATGTTTTGACTACGTTTACTCTGTTTACCTTATTATTATTAAACAAGTGTGATTTAACTGTACTTTTGTCTCAGTCGGATTCATGGTTTCTGACAACAGGCCCTAATACATTGCAAAATACATCTATTTTGTAAGTAGCGGCCAGCAAGATGTCATTATTGTGAACGCACCTAGCTGCTGAGAGCTACAGCAGGAGTCTCAGATTCCTGTTGCTACTATTCGCACCAGCCCTAATCGCTGGTGTGAATGTAGCCCAATTAAGCCAACAGTGGCTTGACATTCAGGCCTACAGACTCCATTATTTGTTATTCCCCTTCTGTCAGTGATTCTTTGAATCCAGAGGATCAACATGACAGCCAGGCAGCTAGCATTTTCAGAAGAACGCAGGCAGTAGCAGCCTATGCATTAACCTCCATGACAGCTCTGTCTTAATTCACCCAATAATCGGTTTATTTATAGGAGATGACAGTTTCAATTAAAGAATATCTTTCCTTTGTCTGCTTCAAATGTGTCATCCAAAATATTTGCTCAGATTTCATTTAATTCTCCTCCTACTCAGACATCTATTGAACGCACGTTACCTTTGTGTTATCAGAGAGATGCGCATTTACAATGAAAATCTGAAGAGGAGGAAGGATGAAGTGTTAAGCCCCCCTGGCAGGGATGGGTACGCTCTAAGGTCTGTCTCTGTTGCCTAGCAACAGTCACCTTTGCAAAAAACACCACTTTCTCCTTGTTCCATTGTCTTGCTAATTGAGCCCGTGTGCTCATGGATGCCGGAAAAGCACTGCAAGGATTTCACCGTATTCACAGTCCACTATCGGCAAGGTACTTTTTCCACCAATTACAAACAGTTGCATTGAAATGGGAACCATGATCGATCAGTGCGACTTCAAAGCTTTCACAGAATAGGTTGAATGTCATGTATTGAGGCTTTCCTTTTTTGAAAAAGGACCCAATCGTATTGCTGTCTTTTTATTACACAGTGTATGTCTTAAAGGATAAGTCCACTTAAAAACAAAAGAGTATTTAGTTTATTTTTTTGCCCCTCTTCCCCTGACCTAGCCTTACCCCTCCTCCCCTTCCATAGACAGATACATACCTTGATCCAAAGACCAAGTTTCCGCTGTTTGTTTATATCCAGTGGTGCAAGTATTCACTATCCTGGACATTACAGACACCTATAGTACTGTCTGATGGTCTGCAGCCTTGGGACACATCCCTATAGAAAGCATTAATGAGCAGGTGCAGCCAGGATTATAAAGACGTGCAACGCTTCCCATAACAGATTCTGGTGCCATCTCTTCCCCAGGTAAACGGCACACACTTACCTGGACATCCACATGATGTAAAAGAAATACTTGATTCTTCAGACCAAGCCACCTTCTTCCATTGCTCTGTGGTCAAGTTCTGATGCCCACGTTCCCATTGTAGGCACTTTTGGCTATGGACACAGGTCAGCGTGGGCACCCTGACCAGCCTGTAGCTATGCAGCCTCATACGCAACAAACTGCAATGCACTGTGTGTTCTGACACCTTTCTATCATGCCCAGCATTCAATTTTTTAGCAATTACATCTACAGTAGCTCTTCTGTTATCTTCTGTTCTGTATCAGACTCTATGCTCCAACCTTCGCTCCGCACATGCATCAATGAGCCCCAGCCACCCATGACCCTATCGCTGGTTTTCCTTCTTTGGACCACTTTTGGTAGCTCCTGACCACTGCAGTCCTGGAACATCCCACAAGAAGTGCAGTTTTGGAGTTGCTCTGACAGAGTCATCTAGCAGTTACAATCTGGCCCTTGTCAAAGTCGTTCAGACCCTTATTATTTATATTTTCTGCTTTCAACGCATCAGCTTCAGGGACAACACGTTCACTTGCTGCCTCATATACCCCACTGACTTTCAGATGGTATTGATATTCAATGTTATTAACTTTACTGGTCAGTGGTCTCTGCAGCTCTTGTTGGATGTTTCCGTCTGCAGTGGCCAGAACCTACAAAAATGGTCCATGGAAGGAAAACGGGCAAACTGGTGACAGGGTCATGGGCTGCCAAGGCTCACTGATCCATGAGGGAAATGAGGCTGGGTTCACACTGCTGCAATCTCAGCCATCGCATGCGATTCGCACCGCACTGCTGTCTGTGCGATACAGATTGTGTGGCTGAAATTTGCATCGTATTCGGACCAAAGTCATGCAGGACCCTTTTTTTGGTCCGCACCAGAATTGGATGGCATGTTCACACCCATGCCATCCGATTCCTGTCCGAATTGACAGTTCACACTGCGATATGCAAACTGATCTGGGGGTGTCATTACCAATAGGCACGTGAGCATCAGAACTGGACTACGAAGCAATGGAAGAAGGTGGCTTGGTCTGATGAATCACGTTTTCTATTACATTATATACATGGTGGGGTGCGTGTGTGTCGTTGGCCTGAGGAAGAGATGGCACCAGGATGCAGTATGAGAAGAACGCAAGCCGGCAGAGGCAGTGTGATGCGTCGCCTAGTGGAGACCATGCCTCGATGGTTTGGGGCTGTTTTGGTGGCAAACCGTGACCTACTCAATATTAGGTGTATGGTCAGAATGTTATGGCGTAAATCATTTATTACCGGTGATCGGAATGAGCTGTTGGTCCTTGATCCATGCTCCCAGGGAAAGAAAAATAAAACCTGATTGGTTGCTTTGGCCAACAGCCTGAATTGTGTCCCAGTTTTGGTAGATGAGGCCCAGCAACTTTCCATTTTTTCTGGTGTTTACAGATGAGCCATAATGATCTTCACAAACTAGCTCTGTCTACAAAATAAATCTTTGATAAGGAGTCCCCACAGAGGCGCCAATAATAAACCAGTGACACGCGGAGCGGCGTTCCGAACATCATTTGTATTTGGCGTTCCACGGAAGCACCTGTGTGAATATCCTTGCCTAGCTGGCTGGCTGGAATGTGCCGTTTATAAATGTTAACACAACCGCCTCGGGCTGTTAGGCGTAAATCAGTAAGCAAACAACCGAGCTGGAAAAGCTGCTCCTCTCTGACAGATGTGAGCTTGCAAAACAGAGGCGATAATAGGTAAAACGGTATTAGGAAAACTAATGACATACAATAACGTGCCCGTGTGACTGGAAAGATTTAATTATGGGAGCCGCTGTGATGATTTCTCTCAGAAACAGAAACATCTGTCTGTATCGAGATCTTCTTCATTCCACTAAGCTGCAGAAAGCTCTTCTTGTTGAAATTCTGAGAAACCATTGGTGTTCTGTAGGCACTAGACAATATGGAAGGCTAACACAAGCCTGAAATTGTGGTGAAGGTCTCATGAGCCAGGGCGCGAGAAGCTCAAGAAGATCAAAAGGGAGTAGCATTTATGCTAACCTGAACTTTCAGCCTAAATCACAACCACAACTTCAGTAGCAAAGCCTCTTACCAAAGTAAGTGGACTCATAAATAAAAGACTCACATACGCTTATATTAAATGGTAAATTCATTCATCTAATGATTGTCCACATGCTTCCTCATACTGGTATCTCATCAGACCTGAGAAGACATGCCGTGGGAACATAGAAAGAGAGCCAAGGCAACCACATCGCGTAAAACCCAATTAAAATCTGTTTATTGTAGAAACCAACTACTGACATGGATAAAAAGATAAAACCCTTATCATATAGAAAATCCAACCTTGGGATACAATACAAACAATTCTTCATCAAGAAGAGTGTGGCAACATCACAATCCATACACGTTTCGTCAGAATTGACGTCATCGGAGGCACGGAAACCATTGCCATAACCACACACTTATATATACAAGAACAAAGGGAAACACCGTCACTCAACTGGCTGGTTGTAAGTCAAGCCTCACTCTGATATTGATAACAAACCAGACCTCCTTATGGAGCTATAAGAGTCCAAATAATCTGGTAAGAGTCTCCTTTTCACTTAAGGTGGTGGCACGACACTGGTGTTTTGGGAACAGATGATGGAAAGTCACAATTTTTAAATCATTAATTTTCATTCTGATCACTTTGGGACTGTTGTGATTTCATTATGCTATGGACTATATGTTTTGTTTTACTCAATTCAATATGGACGTACATTAGCGCAGCACTCTTATTTTGACTCTTTCTATACAGTTTTGGCCTAACTCTTATTGCCAGCAGCTACTTTTTAGTCCCTTGCAGCGTGATTTGTTCATTGTTTGTTTTCTTGGTAGAAAAGCCTATCTGATACCAGCAGCTGCAGAGTGGGAACCTTGCTCTCTGTTTGGAAGCAGTGGCTTCTCTTCTAACTCCCATCCTACTGAGTCAGAGCCACAGCTCTCCAGTCAACAGGGTGCATGAGGGTTGCTGACTGCAGAGCTATAGATCTGGTGGAAAATTCAAATAACTGGCCTGCATATTTACTATGCACTGGCCAATCCCTGGGGGAGTGCACCCAGAAGGTGGTATGAGAGGTGGTGAAAAGCCTGGAGCCCCTTGGCAGAGAAGGTCCTGAGAGCTTCAGGGGGCTACTTGTCTCTGAAGCATCTTTGGATCAAGTTACTGTTCTGCTGGGTTTGGGCTGCGGCAGGGCTGGAGACCTGGGACTGTGTCTGGAAGGAGAGTTTCACTCACTGGACCATGTTCAAAGAAAGCTGGAAGGAGGCAGCTATCCGGGGGACTTATGAGTAAAAGCCCTGATTGGCCCCTGTTGACTGTGCAGCACCCCAAAAACTGCACTGGTTAACTATAGCTGTGCAGTCATACAGGGGAACCAGATGCCAAGAGACTACCTCATGGTCCCCAGCTGTGAGGGTTTAGACTATGCCATACCCACAAGAAGAAGAATGTCCTATAACAGCCGCTAGCAATAATCGCATGTAAAATCTGGCAGGCAAGTTGTACCCAATTTGATTGATCGATCAACTTGGGTACATTCAGCCTGCCCATACATGGTTCAAATTTCAGTTCCTGCAGGCTGGCTTAAAAATGTTAACTATAAACTAAAGAGATAATCCACTATGTGGCACGCACCTTGTTGGACTTAAAGTGGTTCTAAAGTCAGAAGGTTTTTACCTTAATGCATTCTATGCATTAAGGTAAAAAAACTTTCTGCAAGCAGGTCCCCCCCCCCCCAGAACCCCCTAAATACTTACTTGAGTGTGATCTCGATCCAGCGATGTGCATGGGACCCGAGAAGGGGAGGATCAGGGCTGCTCTGTGCAAAACTATTGCACAGAGCAGCAGGGCTGCTGTTAGAAATCACGGTGCCCCATACAGCCTACCTAACAGGGCCCCCCCCCCCCCAAAAAAAATATCACATTTTAATTTAGCTAAAAATACACGAAAATCATTATTAATAAACAAAACACAACAAAATTCCTGCTAAAGCTCTGTGTGTGAATGAGGTATTGGGGCTTATTTACATGGGCACTGGGGCCTGTATAGTGTGAATCAATCTATGTGGCTGGAGCTGTGTGCAGGCAGCCTATGTTACTCTACAAGGATGCAGCAGCTGTATGAACACAGCCGCAGGTCCTAATTTAAAAGGCATGTGAGTGCAAGTGTACAGCGCTGAACACAGACACGGTGCATTCAGGACCACTCACCCTCACCCACACCTGCCAAATTAGGGCCTGTGCTGTTTTTGTACAACCGCTGCACCCCATAATGCCCCGTACACACGATTGGACATTCCGACAACAAAATCCATGGATTTTTCCGATGGATGTTGGCTCAAACTTGCCTTGCATACACACGGTCAAAAAAATCTTGTCGGAAATTCCAAACGTCAAGAACGCGGTGACGTACAACACGTACGACGAGCCGAGAAAAAGGAAGCTCAATAGCCAGTGCGGCTCTTCTGCTTGATTCCGAGCATGCGTGGAGCTTTGTGCGTCGGAATTGTGTACACAGGATCGGAATTTACGACAACGGATTTTGTTGTCGGAAATTTTGAGATCCAGATCTCAAATTTTGTGTGACGGAAATTCTGATGGGAAATGTCCGATGGAGCCCACACACGGTCAGAACTTCCGACAACAAGCTCCCATGGAATATTTCCTGTCGGAAAATCAGACCATGTGTACGGGGCATAAGAGTAACAGGCGACAATTCCCCTATTCATATGGCCAGAATACCTGTGTGAATGAGTCCTTAGTGAGGTTGCGGGGGGGGGGGGGTAAAAACCTATGGTTGAGCTGTGCTTTTAGTGCCCACAAACTGCTACCCCTTTCAGAAACAGAAATCTCCCTCCACTAAGCTTGGCTGTTGGCTGCAGCCATTTTAACTGTGGGCAGCTGAAGCTGCTGCCTGTTCACTTCCTGGATTTACACAGACAAACAGAGGCACGCCTCCAGCTCTGCAGCTCTCATTGGCCCTCATATGACTCATCCCCCTCTCTTCCTGGCAAACTCATGAGAGTGAGGGAGAGCTGTGCATGATTTCATAAGCCTAGGCTAATGACCAGACAAGAAACAGGAAGTGGGCTGTATAAGGGATTTACTGGCAAAAAAAAAATGTTTTACTATCCAAAGTTAAAACAAACAACAAGGGCAGAAGATTTAATAGATGGAAAGATGAAAAAATGACTGAAGTTCCACTTTACAGCTTCCCAAATTCAAAGCCAAAGCCTGTTCTGTAACATAAAAGCAAACAGTATAGTACATACATAGAATTCAAAACGCGTTAGTGTCGCTTTGCTTCGCGTTGTGTTTGATCTGGCATGCAACGTTTCAATTTCACGCCCCAATTCATGTCAACAACTTCAATGCTATTAAGGCATTCAGAAAGCTTTAACCACTTGCTGACCGGTTCACGCTGATATACGTTGGCAAAGTGGCACGGCTGCGCAAAACAACATACCCATACGGTGTTGCGTCATCCGTGGTTAGCGGGCACGTGTGCCCGCGGGTCCCGTGGACTCGATGTCCGCCGGTGGCCCGCGATCGATGCACGGAGAGGCAGAACGGGGAGATGCCTATGTAAACAAGGCATTAGCCTGTTCTGCCTAGCAACATGACAGGGATCTACTGCTCCCAGTGATCTCGGTCATGTTCTAGTGAGCCCATCCCCCCCACAGTTAGAACACACTGAGGGAACACACTGAACTCCTTGATCGCCCCCTAGTGTTTAACCCCCTTCCCTACCACTGACATTTACACAGTAATCGGTTCATTTTTATAGCACTGATCGCTGTATAAATGACAAATGGTCCCAAAATAGTGTCAAAAGTGTCCGATCTGTCCGCCATAATGTCGCAGTCATGATAAAAATCGCAGATTGCCGCTATTACTAAAAAAAAAAAAAAAAAATGCCACAAATCTATCCCCTATTTTGTAGACGCGATAACTTTTGTGCAAACCAATCAATATACGCTTATTGTGATTTTTTTTTTTTACCAAAAATATGTACAAATATGTAGAATACATATCGGCCTAAACTGTGGAAGAAATTGGTTTTTTAATATATTTTTTGGGGATATTTATTATAGCAAAAAGTAAAAAATATTGCTTTTTTTTTCAAAGTTGTCACTCTTTTTTTGTTTATAGCGCAAAAAATAAAAACCGCAGAGATGATCAAATACCACCAAAAGAAAGCTCTATTTGTGGGAAAATGTCCCTGCCAGTGACATTTTTACAGTAATCAGTGAATTTATATAGCACTGATCGCTGTATAAATGCCAATGGTCCCAAAAATGTGTCAAGAGTCCGATGTGTCTGATATATTGTTGCAGTGAAAATAGCACATCGCCGCCATTACTAGTAAAAGTAAAAAAAAATAACAAAAATGCTATAAATCTATCCCCCATTTTCTAGACGCTATAGCTTTTGCGCAAACCAATCAATATCAAAGGACGTCAATTTTGTTTGGGTACAACGTCGCACGACCGCGCAACTGTCAGTTAAAGCGACGCAGTGCCGAATCGCAAAGAGTGCTCTGGTCAGGAAGGGGGTAAATCCTTCCGGGGCTGAAGTGGTTAAACTTCCTTCTAAAAATGGGGTTCTGAGAGCTTTAGAAATGCCTCTTAATTGTGTCAATATTCAGATGTGCATTTCTTGAGGGATTTTTGTTAACGCAAGTGTGAACTTAAAGAAAAACTGGACCTTAAAAAAAAAAAAAAAATTCAGGCTAGTGCACAATAAATCAGCAATAGAAATGATCTACCTAACTTAACCGAGTGTGTAACGCCAGAGACGGGCGGATCGCTCCCCCCTTTACTGCTGGTTGAATGGAGAGGGCGTGAATGCTACTAAATCTAAAAAAAAAGGCGCCGGTGTCCTTTATCCTAGAGCAGGGATATGCAATTAGCGGACCTCCAGCTGTTACAAAACTACAAGTCCCATCATGCCTCTGCCTCTGGGTGTCATGCTTGTGGCTGTCAGAGTCTTGCAATGCCTCATGGGACTTGTAGTTCTGCAACAGTTCTGCAACAGCTGGAGGTCCGCTAATTGCATATCCATGCTCTAGAGGATGAGGCAGTGCTAAACAGACACCTTATTAGCAAAGAAACAGAAATGGTGGTGGTCTACAACCCATATTGACAAGCTGCGCATTTCTATCCAAGAGCGCACATCGACATAAAACGAAGTAGGCTGCATAAAAAATGCTCTTACTGATAGAATATCTATATTGAATGCATTAAAAAAGATCAGAATAAAGCAGTATCAAACTCAAGTCAGAAATTGTATTATATTGCAACTCCAGCAGAATGTATCAGTTTACATGGATAAGACAAAACACTCAGTAGTAAACCGCTGAAACACCCCCCCCCCCCCCCGTCACAAAAGTTTCACTGTGTTGTGTGTTCAGAGATGGTATTTGTAATGAGGGGTTATTTGAGTTACTGTTGCCTTTCTATTATCTCAAACCAGTCGGCCCATTCTCCTCTGACCTCAACAAGGCATTTTCCTCCACACAACTGCCACTCGATAGATTCTCTTTTTCGGAAAAACCTGTAAACTTCTGTAAACCTGAGAGATGGTTGTGTGTGAAAATCCCAGAAGATCAGCAGTTTTTGCAATATTCAGATCAGCCTGTCTGGCACCAAAAACAACGTTGCCACATTCAAAGTCACTTAAATCCCCTTTCTTCCCCATTCTGATGCTCGGTTTGAACTTCAAGTCTTCTTCACCACGTCTAGATCTAGATGCCTAAGTTGCTGCCATGTGATTGGCTGATTAGCAATTTGTGTTACCAAGCAATTGAACAGGTGTACCTAATAAAGTGGATAGATAGATAGATAGATAGATAGATAGATAGATAGATAGATAGATAGATAGATTTTTTTTTATATATTTTTTAGTTTGAACTATGAGAAAGAGAGAAAATGTGCAAAATTGGAATACATCCTCTGCTGAATTCAACATGATCCAGCATTATATTAGCCTCCCTTAGCACTTCACTCACTCTAGGTAGGTGTGCATCTCATCTATTGGAATTTGTGGCACTGCACTCCTGGCATGCTGAAGTGTACTTGTAAAGTCACCATTCTGCAACACAAACTCTGCTCAATGCTCTTTAGTGGTGCCCAAAACTGAAAATTTGGAAGATGTGGTGCCCTGCCCTTTGCCTGTTTTCCAACACCAATGTTGCCTCCCTTTTGCTTTTGACATCATTCTGCCTGAAAGCCTCCAGTCCTGACCTTGCTTAGGTCTTCTGCCTGAACACCGAACTGTCACCAGTTATAAAAATGCTGAGGGCTGTGACCTGAAATTGTCACACAAGGAGAACCTTATCTCCTTGTAAGATTCCTGGTGCAGACCAGGTCCTCCAAGAACTCCAGTCAAAGCATTATTCTCTTCTGGGTGGAATAGGGAAGGGCTGGGGACGTGTTACTATAGTCTGTGTTCCTGATGGGAAAATTTCCCTGCATCCTGACTCAATAATTGTGTTTCCCAGGGCAAGTGAATATTCCCAACAGGGAAACAGCAAAAAAACCACAGCAGATGCTAACACTTCCATGATGTATACCAATTTTTTAAATGGTTGAAGTACTACTGTGATACACACCTTAATACTAGGGGTACCCATAGGTGTGTGCACCCTTTTGCATTAGGTTAGGGTGTGCATCTCAAAGCTAAAACACACACGTGTGTATATATATATATATATACATATATATATATATATATATATATATATATATATATATATATATATATATATATATATATATATATATATATATATATATATATATACACATACATACATACATACACAGTATATATATATATATATATATATATATATATATATATATATATATATATATATATATATATATATATATATATGTATATATATATATTTTTTAAACACACACACGCATATATACACACAAACACCCAGTAGAGCAGTGAGTAGTTGATTTTATTTCTTTATTACAATTTTATTATTTTTTTACAATAATTAATTATTTAATTAATTTATTTTACCATTTTTTAGGAGCACATTGGGGGGCTTTGGTGAAATATCAGGGGTCTAAAACAAACCCCTGATGTCTCACTTTTGAGACAGAGAAAGAGAATGTTGACACAGATTCCCCAAGTCCCTTTCTCTGCAGCCAAGCAGCAGGGGGAATCTGTGCAGTACAGCATGATTAGGATGTGCCCAGGTACACCTGGCACACCTTGTGCGCACGCCTATGGTTGCACCGATACTGGATTTCTATCGATGAGTACGAGTAACGATACTTTTTTTGTCAAGTACCCGCCGATACTGAGTACAAAATGAATGGGCTCAAATCGCACTGCAAAGAATCACATGCGATTTGACCATGAATGGGTTGTGATTCTTGTTTAAATCGCATGCGGTTTCTCCACCGCTCCTGTGTAAACTCAGGCTGAAATCACTATGACAAGCTTGGGTTCACACAGGAGCAGTGTGGCAATTCTTTGCAGTTCGATTTGAGCCTATTTTGTATGGGCTCATATTGCACCACAAAGGTATCGGTTTTGGGTATCGGAGCATTTTCATTCGTAAAAATACTTTGGTATTGGATAACGATATTGGCATCGGTGCAGCCCTACTTAAAGTTGAACTCTTCACTCTCCCAATCAACAATGATTATTTTTAATACTCGTGCTGCTATCATTAGTACATTTTTATTATTATTATACAGGATTTATATGGCGCCAACAGTTTGTGCAGCGCTTTACAACATGAGGGCAGACATTACAGTTACATTACAATTTGGTAGAAGAGGAATCAGAGGGCCCTGCTCCTTAGAGCTTACAATCTAAAAAGGAAGGGTCAATTGATACAAAAAAGTTAATAGCTGTGGGGGATGATCTGATGGAGGAAGTAAAACAGTGCTAGTTATGCCGTGTAAACACGGGCGGACTTTTCGGCAACAAAGGTCCGACAGTCTTTCTGACGGACTTTCGGTGGACTTCCAACGGACTTTCGAAGGAGTGGACTTGCCTACACACAATCACACCAAAGTCCGATGGATTTGTACGTGATGACGTACACCGGACTAAAATAAGGAAGTTGATAGCCAGTAGCCAATAGTTGCCCTAGCGTCAGTTTTTGTCCGTTGGACTAGCATACAGATGAGCTGATTTTTCAATAGGAACTTTGTCCGGCAGAATTCCAACGTAAAGATTTGAAACATGTTCCAAATCTAAAGTCCATCAGATTTTCGACAGAAACAGTCCGCTGAAGGTCCGATGAAGCCCACACACGGTCGGATTGTCCGACGGATTCGTTCCGTCGGACCAGTCCGGTCGAAAAGACCGCCCGTGTGTACAGGGCATTAGAAGCAGGATAGGCTTCTTTGAAGAGAAGGGTTTTCAGGGATCGCCTAAAGATGGATAGATTAGGGGACAGTCTGACAGATTGGGGTAGGGAGTTCCAAAGGATGGGAGAAGCTCTGAAGAAATCCTGGAGGCGAGCATGGGAGGAGGTGACAAGGGAGCTAGAGAGCAGGAGGTCTTGGAATGACCGAATAGAGAGGCTTGGTTGGTATTTTGGGACTAGGTTAGTGATGTAGCTGGGGGCAGAGTTATGGATGGCTTTGTAAATTATTGTTAGTACTTTGAATTGTATTTGTTGGGTGAGTGGAAGCCAATGGAAGGATATAGACAGATATTAATAGATAGGATAGTATATCATATTTATGTTAGCGGCTCATGGGCCACTTGAAACACTTTCATGAGAAAGCCAGCCGATGGCTACAAAAATGCTGATATCTTCAGCCATAATCCCAGTAAACCACTTGCAACCCGCAACGTATATGTACGTATTGTGGTCAGCAAGTGGATGGTATGGTTTATTACAGGATAGTATTCATTTAGTTGTATTTGAATGGCTGTTATTGGTAATTTTATTGTTGTTATTGTGTCTTGTTTCCTTTCGTTATTGTGATTTTGTGTTGGCTTTGGTGAATGTGATTGTATCTTAATAATTTCCCTTTGGGATTAATAAAGTATTCTGCATCTAAATCTACACACGTTAATTTGGTCGTTACAGGAACACTGGCAGGAAGGTTTTTTGGAGTTGGGATCTAAAAAACATTGAACCTGAGGGGCTCAGTTTCAGTGGAAACCTAAACTCTGTAGGTCTCTTCTCTTTCAATTTATCAAGGAGATCAAGAGAGGAATTGATAACGCAGAACTCCTTCTGAAGCGTGGAACATAAGTAGCACGTTGGATTTCCTTTTTCTTAAACAGCGCTATTAACCCCAATTACCCATAATTACTCAACGACACTTACACCCCAATTAAAATGACTAAGCATGTGTGAAGCCAGTCCATAAATCTGTACAATAAAGGAATGACGGAAAAACGTCAGTTAAGGGACGCATTGTTGACACACAAGCGCGCTGGCAACTGTTTAACATAAACAACTGAGTGATTTAGTATAATGATCACAATTTATTTCCACACCAACAAACTGATAAACTGTTTGGAGAAAATAAAACGCTTGAACGTGTTTGTGTTGTGACAGATGGCAAATCCTTGCCGAGCGCTCCGTCTTCCCGCTAGTAGGCCTGCACTCTTGACTTCACAAAATGCTGCTGAAGTGGAAGACTTTTTTTTTGCTGCACCAGAAATCTTCCCTTGTAGCCTCGAGGGGAAGCGGAGGATGCTGCAGAGTGTGCGAGACTCGCCGAGGAGTACAAATCTCTACATTTTCTCATCGCTCTCAATTACATCCTAAGCTCTTCCAGTCATTTAGGCTTGCTGCCAAATCGGGAACCGGTGTCATACAAAATGATACTTAAAGCAGCACCATCATTCCTTATGCAGCAACTCCAGGACACGTAGACAATAAATGTCTACAACTGATTATGGCTCATGTACATAGGCGTTGTTTTCCTGAGTTTGATATACAATTTTTTTTTTAAGAATAAAGTTGATTAAGCTTTGATACACAACACAAAACAGTTACAAAGTACAAAATAGTGCAAAAGTTCAAGACAAGAGAGGGTTACGGCAGTAAAAAAAAAGAGCACATCAATGATACGGTACGAAACCATCAAGTACTGAAACCACAAAACCATCAAGAATTTCCCTTAAAAAATAGTGAACTCACTCTGTGGCCTGAAGGCCTATATTTGTAGCGAAACTCATCAAAAGAGTAGGGTGCAGGCTATGGGTTTCATGAGAGCCGAACATCTGATGATCTAGGTCAGTGGTCTCCAAACTGCGGCCCTTTGCTTGCTGTCATCTGGCCCTTGGGGCACTATTTCATCCACTGATACCAACAATGGAAAATTGAGGTATAATTCCTCCCCACTGACCCCAATGAAGGGGCATAATTCCTCCCATTGACACCAACGATAAGGCACAATTCCTCCCAATGACACCATAGATAGGGCATAATTCCTCGGAATGACACCAACGATAAGGCACAATTCCTCCCAATAACACCATCGATAGGGCACAATTCTTCCCAATGAAACTAATAATGGGGCAAAATCCCTCCCAGTGACACCATTGTTAGGGCACAATTCCTTTCAATGATACCAATGATAGGGCACAATTCCTCCCAATGAGACTAATGATAGGGCACAATTCCTCCCAATGACACAAACGATAGGGCACAATTCTGACTGACACCAAAAATGAGGCATTGTTCTTGCTCACTGACATGGGGATCTTTTCCTAATGGCCACAGTCCGGCCCCTTAAAAGTCTGAAGGACAGACAACTGGCCCTTTGTTTTGAAAGTTTGTAGACCCCTGATCTAGGTCATAGGTGGGATCAGTGTCTTTAGGAAAGAATAGCGAGAGCAGGGAAAATATGGGGGAGTTGGATAGCAGAACAAGAGACGCCAGCAAGAAGGGAGGACTCATGACTGGGGCTGTGCCAAGACTGACGTTAGCACACCTAGCCTAGATGGGAATGTCAAGGAAAAAGTTGAAGTTTGGTTGACGTGGAGAAGTTGATCCAAGAGAACCACAACTTCACAAACTTGTGACATCAGTTGTGCAAGCTAGCAGTTACTCCTCCATCCGCATAATTGAGCTAAGTTTTTCTACCCATTCCCTAACAGTAGGGGTGGTGTCTTCTTCCAGTGTCTAGGGATGAGTGCACATGCTGCAGAGAGGAGAAAATGGAGGATACCTCCTTTTGAGCCCAGCAATGGACCCTCATATTACAGACAGAAGAGCCATCTCTGAAGTTTCTGGCCAAGTTTAACCAGTGATCTGATGACACAAATTAAAGATAGTGATCCAGAAGGGATTTATTCAGGAACAGGTCCACCACAAATTGAGGGCCCACAAAGCCTACAGGTATGGCAACAAAATTAATGAACACTTTACAAAGCTGCACAGTTTTTTTCCTGGTAATTAGCCTATAAATTAGCTAAATACAGCCAAGGTGTATCAAAACAAAAAGTGTTCTTAGGCTAAGTTTCTATTGGCGGCAGGGGGGGGGGTAATAACAGACAGTTGATCCACATTTTTTTCATCCCCCCTGCTGAGTCAGCATGCTTGCAGGGGACAGACTTTGCATACGAACCTGACAGCCTAAAATTGAATTATTTGGCCTCAACATCAAACTACATGTCTGGCGGAAATCCAATACAGCTCAGCCTCCAAATAACACCATTCCTACAGTAAAGTATGGAGGTAGTAATATCCTGTTATGGGGGTGTTTCTCTGCAGCTTGAACTGGAGCACTTGTCAGGATAGAAGGAAAAAAATGGATGGGGCAAAATACCATTAAATTCTTGAGGAAAATCTGCCAGAAAGTTGTCAATGGGAAGAAGTACCTTCCAACATGACAATGACCCAAAGCACACAGAAACAATGACCACACAGTGGTTGAAGGAGAAAAAGGTGAATGTCCTTGCATGGCCTAGTCAGAGCCCAGACTTAAATCCTATTAAAAATCTGTGGAGTTACCTGAAGACTGCAGTCCACAAATGGTCACCATTAAATGTAACTGAACTTGAGCAGTTCTGCAAAGAAGAGTGGACAATGTCCAGATGTGCAAAGTTAGTAGAGACAAATTCCAACAGACTAAAGGCTGGAATTAAAGCAAAAGGTGGTTCAACAAAATACTGACGTAAAGGGAGTGATCCTTTTTCCAACTCTGCGATTCTGTTCTTAATTTAATTTAATTTTTTTCTGACATGTTGGTGTTCTATCCATCACTTGGATGTTATACGTTGCACTAGTAAATACAACTGGACAAAAAACAAGAACCGTGTCTGTCTTAATTTCAGACTGCAAAGCAACAAAATGTGATTTTAAAGGGTTTGAGAATCTTTTCAATATGATAAAGAGATAGAGAGGGAGCGGGTGCAATAGTGTCCATAAACACCGAATATCACCTTACATAGCGGGCAGGAGATCTGATTGTGAAGCACATTTAATCTTTACACTTTGCAGTAACGTAAAATCACACATCTCAGAGTTTCCCAGCTTACGACTGAAAGCTGCCAGAGAACATGGATCTTGAACGCGAACAATTACATTGACAATCCAAAAATAGTAATTATATCAGCTGGGGACTCCTTTCATTTGTGTGAAACATTCTTAATTGAGAGAATTGCTTTGGATGACTTAAGAAGAAAACCAGAATTTCAGAAATGCGAACAATGGCAGGTAGACTAACACAACTGCAGATTTAAGACTTACAGGATAGGGCAGGGGCAGCACAGGAGCTAAGTGGTTAGCACTTCTGCCTAGCAACATTAGGGTCATTGGTTCAAAACCCAAACCCTGGCACTACCTGCCTGGAGTTTGCATGTTCTTCCTGTGCCTGCGTGGGTTTCCTCCGGGTTTTTCAGTTTCCTCCCACACTCCAAAGACTAGCTGGTAGGTTAATTGACTCCTGTCTAAATTGGCCCTAGAATGTTTATGTATGACTGTTAGATAGGGACCTTAGATTGTAAGCTTCTTGACGGCAGGAACTGATGTAAATGTACTATATATATGTATGTAAAGAGCTGTGTAAATTGGTGGCGCTATATACAGTAAGTACCTATAACAAGTAATAAATGTTTTAATTAAAGTAACAGATGTTAACCCACCACTTTGGGTTAAATAAAATACTTAGCATCAGATATATGTTTCTTGTTAAGTGCATACATGTTAAGTTATATGGTAAAAATTTTTTTTATTATACGAGATTTATATAGCGCTAACAGTTTATGCAGCGCTTTACAATGTATAGGGGGGGGGGGCAACACAATTATAGTACAGTTCAATATAAAAAGGTACAGGAGGGCCCTGCTCATATAGCTTACATTCTAAAGGGAGGGGGAATTTTTACTGCCTCTTACCCCCCAGTACCCCCATCTTTGTTGAAGCTTCATCCATGGTCAGCCTCTACTTCCTTTACCGAGATACCATCCCAGAGATGACACAATCATGTAAATCTTGGTGTCCGTGGAGAAGAAGAGACTGAGCAAATGCTTCCTCCTACCTGAAGAAAACCAATGGCACCATCAAAGCCTGGGCAAAGTCAGTGGACTCAAGCTCAAGGACACCTTTTTAAGGTCCACCTCTGGGCAGATAAATATTATTCCTTGCAGTGGGGCTGTGCCCACACTGCAAAGGTTAATTACTGGGCAAAACCACATTACTTACCTGATCCTTCACTCCCCCAGCAGGCAGTGCTCCCCCACGATCCAGCGGTGGACTATCCCTTAACACCCTCATGTCTACAGCAGGGCTTAAGGACATCAGGATCCTAGATCATTGGATCGTGGGGGTGCAGAACCTGTGGGGACCAGTCTAATCATGGAGAGGAACAGAGGATTGTGGTAAGTAAATACAGTAAAACCTTGGATTGCAAGCACAATTTGTTCCAGAAACATGCTTGTAATCCAAAGCACTTGGATTACATTTTTGTATTTTTTATTTCTTTATACTTCTCTTTTCTAGAACTCTAAAAGATGGTCACTTTGCATGCACTGTCCTCTTCAGGTCTTCTCCCAAAGGGGGTGGTTATCAATGATGCAATAGTGTTGACATAATAAAGTCATTGGTACATCATTGGTAGTGTCATCTCAGGGGCAGGTCCTTGATGCCCTGCACTTACAGGAGAAAGTATTTTAGGTTGAACAGTGAACATCATTCAACACTAGGTGAACATTTGGTGGAAGAAACCTATTACTGTGGAGAGTAGCTCTTTTGGGTTTAACAGTAGACATCATTCAATTCTAGGTGAGCATTTGGTGGCAAAAAGCCACAAATGGAAGCCTCCACAAGGGGATTAGAAAAATCCAACAGGAGCTACAGAGTATAAAAGAGAAGAGAGGCGCCTCTAAGTGTAGCAATGTGGTTACATTAATGAAGGTACAACATTTAGCAACTCACATGGTTGAAGATTAAAAGAGGCACATCAAAGTATGCAGGCATCTGGGATAAAGCTGTCCACATAGACTGTCCTCCGCACCACCGGCTCTCACCACTGTCAGTCTGCAATCATGACCGGGAAGACTACCCTGCAGTAGAGCGATCTGAAAGTGAGGCTTGAAACGCTCGTGGAGCGCAGCATGGAAGGGATGACGTTGATAGGGGTGCGGAAGGCGGTCTGTGGACAGCTTTCCCCTGGATGCCTGCATACTTAGATATTCCTCTTAATCATCAACCATGTGAGTTGCTAAATGTTGTACCTCCATTAAATTTAACCATATCACTACACTTAGAGGCAGGGGCGTCGCTAGGGGGTGGCTTTTGGGGCTATAGCCCCGAATCTTGGGCCAATAGCCCCGAGTCTCTGCAGGGGTCCCCAAGGGGATGGGAGGCTCTCTGGGGACCCTTATGTAAGTGGGGGGCTCTCTGGGGACCCTGATGCAAGGGAGAGGCTCTCTGGGGACCCTGATTTTAAGGCAGAGGCTCTCTAGGGACCCAGATTTAAGGGGAGGCTCTCTGGGGACCCTAATGTAAGGGGGGCTCTCTGGGAACCCTGATGTAAGTGGGGGGGCCCTCTGGGTACCCTGATGAAAGGGGGAGGCTCTCTGAGGACTCTGATGTAAGGAGGAGGGTCTCTGGGGACCCTGATGTAGGGGGGGTTCTCTGGGGACCCTGATGTAAGGGGGGGCTCTCTGGGGACCCTGATGTAAGGGGGGGCTCTCTGGGGACCCTGATGTAAGGGGGGGCTCTCTGGGGACCCTGATGAAAGTGGGGGGCTCTCTGGGGATATATATACACACACACGTATATTACTGTGTATACATGTGTATGCCCGCCCAAAAGTATGACTTTCTTTACTACGCTGCTATGGGCTCTAGCCCCAGATCTTTTGTAGACCTAGCAACGCCCCTGCTTAGAGGTGCCTCTCTTCTCTTTTATACTCAGTTGTGAGGCGACGCTACTTGTATTTCAAGACATCGCTTGTTGATCAAGTCAGAGTTTATAAAATAAAATTTGCTTGTCTTGCAAAACACTCTCAGACCAAGTTACTCTCAATCCAAGGTTTTACTGTATCCTTTTATTGATCCCCTAGGCATAAATGAGCAACTAACACTTGCAGTGCCGGCATAGCCCCACCGCAAAGGATAATTTTTTTAATTGTCCACAGTTAGCCTTTAAAGATAAAAGATAAAGCTGCTACTGTACATTGGGAGTGGGACATGCCTGGAATTTTTAAATGCATTACCATTACTGAAAGTTTACTTTAAGTTGGGCAAACGAACGATTAGTAGTTTTTGATGTAGTTGGCCACCTTAAGTCCCAAATCCAGGTTTTTGTTTTTTTAGAACAAAAGTTCCCTCTGGAGGTGAAGCTGCAACATTTGCCTTGTTTCAAGAGCTACTCTTCAAAGTATTAGCTTTTTGCCACCAGATGCTGACCTAGAATTGAATGATGTCCACTGTTAAACCCAAAGGAGCTACTCTCGGCTGTAATAGGTTTCTTCGACAAAATGTTGAACTGGTGTTGAATGATGTCCACTGTTCAACCTAAAATACTTTCTCCTGTAAGTGCAGGGCATCATGGACCTGCCCCTGAGATGACACTACCAACGATGTACCAATGACTTTATTATGTCAGCACCACCATTTGCATCATTGATAACCACCCCCTTTGGGAGAAGACCTGAAGGGGACAGTGCATGCAAAGTGACCATCTTTTAGAGTTCTAAAAAAGAGAAGTATAAAGAAATAAAAAAATACAAGATTGGGGGCGACTCTGGGGCTAAAAGGGAAACCTGGGGCTAGGAGGATGAGCCCAGAAGTGGGCTTTAAAGTGTATTTCCACTTCTTTCAGTTTTATTGGGATAACCTACCTACTTTACATTTGTTACATGTTCCCATTCACATAGCATAACTTGCAGCTTATCTTTTTAGATGCTCTATTTTAGACTTTCCAGCAAGGAAAAATCCTGGGTAGTTATCTTTGTTTATGTGGGTGGTGGGAAGCTGTGTTTGCCATAACTAATCCTGTCTATGCTTTGCAGGCAGATTGTCATTATCAGTTGTAGCTGGATTTGAACATTATGTGGGAGATTTACTAGAACTGGAGCGAGCAGCTCTGCATAGAAACCAATCAGCTTTCAGGTTTTATTGTCAAAGCTTAATTGAACAAGCTGAAGTTAGAAGCTGAGCACAGCAGCACCAGATTCGGAATGTTCCAGCTTTAGTAAATCTCCCCCTACCTGTCCTAACAAAGGGATAAAGGTGTAGAGGCTGGACTTCTTGCATTGCATGTTAATGAGGACAGACTTAGGACAGGATAATTTGTCATCTTTGTTTATGTAGGGGTTGGGAAGCTGTGTTTGCCATAACTAAGAATGTCTGAGCTGGGCAGACATATGTGAATTAACAATATGTTCATCTATATTAGTATTTACCCACGATTGTCATGCGCCTGATTCACAGTCCCAACCCTTTTTTAATTTTAATGAATTCGGGATGGAGGCACATTTATTACATGTGCCTCATTCAAAGCCCCAAACTTTCTCTTTCTTTTGCAATAACAAAGGGATAAAGGTGTAGAGGGTGGGCTTCTTGTATTGTATGCTAACCCCTTGCCAACCAGCCGCTGCATTTAAACTGAGGCAGGTTGGCTCGGCTGCGCAAATCACCGTAGGTGTACATCAGGCCCATACATGGCGATCTGTGGGTGCGCGCGCTCCCATCGGCCAGCGGGGGAGCCAATGATCGTTCCCCGGAGTGACAGAACTGGGATCTGCCTCCGTAAACAAGGCAGATCTCCGTTCTGACAAGCAGGAAGACAGATCTGTGTGTTGTCCCAGGTAGCCCTTCCCTCATACAGTAAGTGCCGGTTCACACAGGGGCGACTTGTCAGGTGACCTAGCTGCCTGACAAGTCGCCTCCCGTTCTGTACAATGGAACTGTTCTAATAGGAGCGACGCAAGTCGCTCCGACTTAGAAAAAGGTTCCTGTACTACTTTGGGGGCGACTTGAGGCGACTTGCATAGACTTCTAAACAGAAGTCGTTTAGCAAGTCGCCGTGGAAGACGTGTGCAGGTCGCCTTGGTGAGGCGACCTGCAAGTCGTGCCGCCCCTGTGTGAACCGGGGCTTAGAATACACAGTGAGGGAACACAGTTAACCCCTTGCTCGCCACTGATGTTAACCCCTTTCCTGCCCCCTCCCTGTGTCATTAGTACAATAACAGTGCATATTTTTAGCACTGATTACTGTAATAATGTCACTGGTTCCCAAAAAAAATTGTCAAAAAATGTCAGTTAGGTGTCCGATCTGTCCACCGCAATGTCGCAGTCCCTCAAAAATCACTGACCGCCGCCATTACTAGTAAAAAAGAAATAAATAATGCAAAATGCCATAAATCTATCCCCTATTTTGTAGACGTGGTAACTTTTGCGCAAACCAATCAATATACGCTTATTGCAATTTTTTTTTACCAAAAATATGTAGAAGAATACATATCGGCCTAAACTGAGGAAAAAATTTGCTTTAAAAAGAATGGGGATATTTATTATAGCAAAAAGTACAAAATAGTTTTTTTCAAAATTGTCGCTATTTTTTTGTTTATAAACAAAAATAAAAACCAGAGAGGTGATCAACTACCACCAAAAGAAAGCTCTATTTGTGGAAAAAAAGGGATGTCAATTTTGTTTGGGTGCAGCGTCACACGACCGCGCAATTGTCAGTTAAAGAGATGCAAAAAATGGCCTGGTCATTCAGCAGCCAAATCTTCCGGGGCTGAAGTGGTTAAGGGGGTAAATCCTTCCGGGGCTGAAGTGGTTAATGAGGACAGACTTGGGACAAGCTCAAATAACCCTTGCAGTCAGCCACTTTCTCCTGAGAAACATCTAAAAAACGTAAGAAATGTATTACTTTCTTTAGGGAAGCACGAACGCATAGCGGGGTTTTACTAGATTTGACTGCAAAAGTGGAAATACACTAACATGAAAGGCTGTAGAATGCAGAACAAAGGACCCCTGTTTTAATATGATTGACATGCCATGGGAAAAGTCAGAATGCACAGACTCCTGAATCTGTACAGTTTCACAGCAGCGACTTATCATTCCCCCAATTACTTCCAAATGTTATGAGTGACAAAAATAGATGAGCCGACTCGATGACAGCAGACACGCTCTGTGCTGGGGTATACATCTTTCCCCCTGCGGCATGCAGACTCACATACAACAAGACGCTTTTCCCAGGATGAGATCGTCATCCTCCGGAGACGCAGCCGGTAGGGTTTTTAAGCCCGTTTTGAATTACGCTTGTTCCCGCTCGCAGATTTGAGAACCAACGGGCAAGCTCACGTGCAGCCAACGCTGCCAGCGCTTTAAATACGACAGCGGCTCTGGTTCCAAGAATCGCGCTATGCGGCCAATTATTATCATCAAAGAGACAACCGGCGCACCGAACAATTAGACAATCTGTAGCGTCGGGCTGGAGGAAAAAAAAAAAATAAAAAAAAAGAGAGGCTTTGAAACACACAACTCATTTACTCCATTATTTATCCAACACGGAGGATGAAAAGAAATGAAAGAGTCAAATTACGCCTTACAAACCGCGATATGTAAATAGCCTGTCTCAGGGAAGCAGAAGACGAGCAGCCACATGTATTATTAGGAGCCAGCTGGAGGCGAGATTTTATTTCACATATATTTAAATATTACATTTTACTTCTTGACCTATATACACACTTTTTTTGTTGTTATCTCTCCTACCAGATGTAAAGGTACTCTTCATTCAGCCATGAAAAAAAAAAAAAAAATCTGTGGGGTGGATTTACTAAAACTGAAGAGTGGAAAATCTGATGTGGCTCTGCATAGAAACCAATCAGCTTCCATTTTTTTTTTGTCAAAGCTTAAAGCAGTGGCGGTCCGTCCATAAGGGGTGCGGGGGCACCACCCCCTAATCCATGCACCCGGCCCCTAATCTACATGCAGGGTGCCGGACACATGGTTTTCAATGGGATTTTTTTTTTTTAAATCACATTATTAGAGCCTGAGGCTCCAATTGGCTTCAAAAAAGGGTGGGCTCGGGGCGCAGATATTAAAATTCGCTATTGTCTTCCTGATTCTCCCCCCAGCCAATCAGGAAGTGGGTCCTGAGACCCGATTGGCCAAGGAGTCTTAGTCTCAGGACACACTTCCTGTACTGCCGGGGGGGGAAACAACGACCCGGCTCTTACTTCCCTCTGCCTCCTATGTTAAGGCTTATAATCAGTGCCTTCCTATCCATCTCCCACGGCGCGAATGGCCACCTTCCCGTCCCCTCACTGCCCCATTCCAAGGGGATGGGCAGCCTACCCGTCTGTCTCCCACAGGGAGGA
Organism: Lithobates clamitans; assembly: GCA_037952925.1. Lineage (NCBI taxonomy): Eukaryota > Metazoa > Chordata > Amphibia > Anura > Ranidae > Lithobates > Lithobates clamitans. Next base: position 180,604 of record JBBGZY010000155.1, on the reverse strand, counting down.
GGGGGTTGGTGTTAGTTTGGCACCCCCCCTTCCAGAATATTGAGCACCGGCCGCCACTGACTTAAAGTGATACTAAACACACACAGTTTAATTCACATTGTCCCTTTCTATGTAGGTGGATGATGGCACTGTAATTATATATAATTATATATAAAAGAATTTTTTTCCTAATGGATATACAGCTGTCACATGACCCAGATCTCTCCCAGCCTGTCTGCAGGGAAACATAAGCAGAAGGAGCTTCTAGTCCTCTGCTGCTGGTCACATGTTAAAAAAATAAATAAACTGCCTTTGGAATACAGAGTAAAAATAAATAATGATGATCAATAAACTGTTTTAAATTGGCATAAAAATATATATTTGAAATCAAATCTGTATTATTTTATGGTAATAACATGGTGTGGGTGGATTTTTGCCGATCACAGGCTGTGTTACGCCTCTCTTGCCTGTGACTTAGTATAAGAGGGAGGCAAAGCCACCATTAATCTACATGTATTATCCTGCCCCATTGTGTTCAGCTGGTTAGTGGACATGGAGGAGGGAGGGAGTACGTTGTCATTTACCACTGTGTTTACGCCCACATGTGTGACTCTATAGTCACGTGGGCTGCTCAGATGTGATAGGGAGGAAATGCTCAGCATAGAAACTCACTGAAAACTGAGCATGTGCAGAGTTGCCACCACAGCTGCAAAATCCCTAGATTGGGGGCATGGACAGAAGGGGGAGATAGAGAGCAGCAGGATCAACCAGGTTTTTTTGCAGAATACAGTAAACAAATCCCATAGTGACTGAGTATGAATAGCATGTAATACACCATTTATTGATAGTTTTTTATGATGTGGGTTTAGTGACACTTTATTTGAACAAGCTGATTGGCTACCATGTACAGCTGCACCAGATTTTGCACTCTCCAGTTCTAGTAAATCAACCCTTGGAGTTAGTAGAATCAAACGATCACCATTTATTAAACATAGCACACTTAGGTTAATCTCCCTGTAGCCATCCTGGGATGGACCATGAGTTAAGACCGCCCGTTCCGCGCCCTCGACCTCGCCCAGCACCGCCGGTGGCGGCGTCTGTCTGACCTGCAGGCAGTCTTGCAGTGGCTAGGCAAGCCAGGAAGGTGGGCAGACCGGAGGCATCTACGACTGCAAGCAGGGATGGCTAGGTATCAAAATCAGAGGATGATGTCAGGTATGGGTGGACCGAAATGTGTTTCAGGAGTTCTGCCCCCTTTGTCAAGCCTTTCTGGCTTGCTCTTCAACGTCATCACTGCATCAATCGCTTCCTCTATCCAACCCACTTTGACGTTACCGTCTTCCAAAATCCGGCATGTACATAGATTCAAAATTTAGCATGCACCGGTTGGTGACATCACATGGGGTTAGGGTCACTAGGTGTCATCACCAGGAGGCTCCGCCCTTTACCTATTTAAGTACAGTCACCCAGGGGAGCAGCCATTCGGCAGTCAGGAGCGTTGTGATCGATGAATTGTCAAAAACTGGCTCATGACTTTATTTTTTAAACTCTTTTTTGGTGAATGAGTAGGGGTACAATGTACCCCTACTCATTCACATAGGGAGGCCGGGATCTGGGGGCCCTCTTGTTAAAGGAGGCTTTCAGATTCTGATAAGCCCCCTGCCTGCAGACCCCCACAACCACCGCCCAGGGTTGTGGGGGAAAGAAGCCCTTGTCCCCATCAACATGGGGACAAGGTGCTTTGGGGTGGGGCAGGTTGAGGGCATGTGGCCTGGTATGGTTTTGAGGGAAGGGGGCGCTCGCTTGCCCCCCCTTTTCCTGACCTGCCAGACTGCATGCTCAGATAAGGGTCTGGTATGGATTTTAAAGGGGAACCCCCATGGCAAAAAAAAAAAAAAATGGCGTGGGGTTCCCCTTAAAATTCATACCAGACCTAAGGGTCTGGTATGGACTTTGGGGGGGGACCCCACGTCATTTTTTTTCCCAATTTTTTTTTTGCCAGCAGTTTTTTTTTATATTCAGCTGTCAGTGGGGAAGTCCACCGACAGCTGATGATGCAATTGTTGTTAAGGACGCAGCAGTCTATTGACTGTGCACTCAGGTGGCGAACATCCCACTGAGCGCACAGAAAATTCGGCGAACACCAAAATGGGCAATGTTCAGGCTGAACTTACGCTCGACCCAAACCGCTCACCCATCCCTAATGGCCTGCACACATGATCCGAAAATCGGACAAAAAACAGCGCTTTCGATGCAATCATACGGATCGTTAGTACAGAGTTTTCGAGAGCCGATCACGACAGTTCATCCGATATTATTTTATCGGACATGCACAAAAATGTTTCTCGCATGATACCAGATCATACGATTTTCATTTAATCAGTACAGCGGTCATCCGAAAATACAATACAAATACAGTACGCATGACAACACTTTTGATTTTTTATTCTGTCGTACAAGAATTTTCGTAACTTTAGTAAACTCTTCAGGTTCGATATACAACAGGCATGCAAAAAAAAAACAAAAAAAAACGGACGATCTGCTGTCCAATTTTCGGATTGTGTGTATGGGGCATTATGCACAGCATAGGCGGCAAGTCTGCACATGTGCTGAATCTTGCACAAGAAAGCATGAAGTGCTGCCTTTAAGCACAACAAGAGGGGAACAAATTCCAATGACATTTTTCCCTTTATTTTGTAAGAGGGAGGGGGAGGAACAAAAAGAGAAAGGGTCGCTGTAATGAGTTTAATTTCACTTTAAGGAGACTAATGCCGCGTACACACGACAGGTTTTGCCGTCCGAGTAAACTCCGAAGGTTTCTCCAACGGAACTCTGACGGAATTCCATTCAAGCGGTCTTGCCTACACACGGTCAAACCAAAGTCCGATCAAAGGCCAACCGTCCAGAACGCGGTGACGTACAACACGTACGACGGGACTAGAAAATGGAAGTGCAATAGCCAGTAGCCAATAGCTTCCGTCTCATACTTGCTTCAGAGCATGCGTCGTTTTTGGTCCGTCGGAACAGCATACAGACGATCGGTTTTCCCGATAGGCATTGGTTCCGTCGGAAATATTTAAAACATTTTCTATCTCTAGGTCCATCAGAATTTTCAAAAAAAAAAAAAAAAGTCTGATGAGGCATACATACGATCGGAATAGACGATGAAAAGCTTCCGTTGGACTTTTTCTGTCGGACATTCCGCTCGTGTGTATGCGGCTTTAGAATGAATCTGGGCCAATGTGCATTTGCTGAAAAAGCATGCCAGAGATTCCCTTCACTGGAAATACAAGAAGCTATTTGATGACACAAAATTTTACGACGGCAGCAGAAAGTAAAAGGAATGTGGCTGTAATTCTCAGGACTTTTCCTCCATCACATTGATACTGATGGCTCTGGAACACAAAGCATGATGCACGGCAGGGAATGGAATAGTCTCATACAAACAGCCCTGGCTTTATCCAGCGCACAGCATTATTTACAGAAATCATAAAAGGCAACCAGCTTGCACTGATGCATATTTGAATGCCTGATGGGAATAGCTAATGGTGTGAACAAGATGGAAAACAGTTGATAGCGCTTTAAATGGCACAACTGTTTTGCTTTATTACCCATGGAAATAATGTGCATTAAAATCAGCTACAAATAGCGCATAAAATGTTTAGAAGCTTTCCCTCCTACCCGATCTGCTAACCACTGGCTGTGATAGAGGCAGAAGGCTGCTTCTGGATACATGCTCATTTATTTAAAGTGTATATAAGTATGAACTTCTCTTCTTTTTAGTCTGTTAACCACTTCAGCCCCGGAAGGATTTACCCCCTTCCTGACCAGAGCACTTTTTGCGATTCGGCACTGCGTCGCTTTAACTGACAATTGCGCGGTCGTGCGACGTTGCACCCAAACAAAACTGATGTCCTTTTCCCACAAATGGAGCTCTCTTTTGCTGGTATTTGATCACCTCTGCAGTTTTTATTTTTTGCGCTATAAACAAAAGAAGAGCGACAATTTTGAAAAAAAAACAATATTTTTTAATTTTTGCTATAATAAATATCCCCCAAAAATATTTCTCTTTCTCAGTTTAGGCCGATATGTATTCTTCTACATATTTTTGATAAAAAAAAAAAAAAATCGCAATAAGCGTATATTGATTGGTTTGCGCAGAAGTTATAGCGTCTACAAAATAGGGGATAGATTTATGGCATTTTTATTATTTTTTTTTTATTAGTAATGGCGGCGATCTGCGATTTTTATCATGACTGCGACATTATAGCGGACACATCAGAAACTTTTGACACTATTTTGGGACCATTGTCATTTATACAGCGATCAGTGCTATAAAAATGCTGTGTAAGTGACACTGGCAGGGAAGGGGCTAAACGCTAGGGGGCGATCAAGGGCTTAAGTGTGTCCTAGGGAGTGATTCTAACTGTGGGGGAGAGGGGCTACCACTGACATGACAGCAATCACTGCTCCCAATGACAGGGAGCAGTAGATCCCTGTCATGTCACTAGGTAGAACAGGGAAATCCCCGTTCTGCCGCTTCGTGATGTGATTGCGGGCCCCCGGTGGACATCGAGTCTGTGGGACCTGTGGGCACGGTCACGGAGTGCGCGGCGCGTGCACACACCCACAATGCCGTGATTTAAAGGGGATGTACCATTTGCCCAGCTGAGCCATTGTGCCAGCCTACATCGTCGTGCGCTCTTCGGCATGTGGTTACATATAAAATGGAAGATGTTTTTTATGTATCTGTTCGACAAATGCAATAAATATATATATGTTGATCCTGGCAGAAGCGCACTGGGCTGGTAACAATGTTGAATTTTCCTGAAAGTTATCTCAAGCAGTGTTATCAGCCCTGCCCAGTTCACTTCTATGGACTACAGATCACAGTCCTATTTTATGAAGAATATAAGGGGGGTGTTCAGTGGTCCTTTCCTAGGTAAGCAACCTTTTTCCTCCATGGATACAGCATGGTGGGTGATGTGGAAGTGTGTACTTAGCAGGATTCACTAGGTAAAAATAAAAAGGAAAAAGCCTAAAGAAAAAAAAATGAATGCCCTAAACAAAAAGATTTCTAATTCTGTTCAGTCAGTCTTGTTAAGCAGATACCTGTAAGGACCCAGATCTAAACCTATGACATCTGCTGTGTCTGGCATTATCTCTTTTTGCTGAGCCACCTGAGATGCCGGATAGCTCCCGGACAATCCCTTGGACAATCTTGTCTTGAACCCAGTTTCTGGTGAACCTTGAACTTTTTGCTCCTCCCATGAACTTCCTATTTAAGCCATGCCTTTGCACTTCCTGTTTGTCAGATAGTTGTGCTCTCTCCAGGCAATATCTCACTCATGTCACTAATGCTGCTGTCCATATCTTCGATACCACTTGTTACTGACCTTTGGCCTGTTTACGGTCTACACTTCTGCTTGATCCCTACCTGCTATATCTGCTACCAGACCCTAGTTTGTTAACCTCCTAGTGGGGTGATCCTCTGGACCTCGACCTGGTGCTAACATGCAGCAAAACCCATCTCCAGCATCACAAACTCAGGTGAATTCTAGTAGGTCTTTGACCCCTGCACCATGGGTGTGCCCATGTGGTACACCGCTCCCAAAACGCCCTGACCATTGAAATGAATGGGCAGCACTGCTGAAGTGCTGAAGTGGGTGCTTTAAACCCTTTCTTCGGCCAATGGCGGGGGTTAAAAGCACCCCACTTGCGGCCGAAAAGCTCCACTCCACTTAATAACATCACCTAACTGGCTACTTTCAAAAATAGAACTAGATTAAGGGCGATCTGTAGCTTTGACAATTTAGGAAGAAGCATTAGGCTCGCTTATAAGAACAACCTTTCACCCACTCATAATCACCATGGCCATGTTGATTGCCCACTGCGTCCACATTGGGGGACATGTGATCTCTTCTCAGCATGCACAGCATCCAACCGCTAGGCCAGCACTGTCAGGGCATAAGCTGGAGAAGACTTAGAGCCAGTTCACACTAGGACGACTTGTCAGGCGACTTAGCCGCCTGACAAGTAGCGTCCTGTTCTGTACAATGGAACCGACTTAGAAAAAGGTTCCTGTACTACTTGGGGGCGACTTGAAGCGACTTGCATAGACTTCTATATAGAAGTCGTTTTGCAAGTCGCCGCTGCAGTCGTGTTCAAGTCGTCTGAGGCAGTCGCGCTGGAAGTCGTGCTGCCTCAGTGTGAACCGACTCTAACTCAAAGCACGCTTGTCAGTTGCCAGTATGGTCCTATTCGTTTGCAGTGCACAAATATTTGTGACTAATGCACACCATGTTTGATATATCTTGGTGCTCTCTGGCCTTTATAAAGATGATAGTTGCTCATGGACTTTGCTGACTTGTCTTCAGCTCCCTGATACCCATCTTTGTGTGCTTGTTACTTCTGGATTTCCTGTTACCAACCCAGCTTGCTTCTGGACTTCCCCATGCTTCTCCTCTGACCTCAGCTTGTTCCACAGACCTGTTCCAGATTACCTTCTGTGTATGACCCTGGCCTGCCTCCGACCATGCTCCAGTCTACTCCTCTGCTTGACCACTGTGCTCTGACCTTGACTTCCATTATTGACCACGTCTCCTGTCTCATCCTGCCTGCTATGAACTGTCTGCACTTCCCAGTGCATTATCTTGGATCAGCTGCTTCCAGGGCCCGGCTTCCACCAGAAGAGGCATCACTACTTCAGATCCACCTGACTACCCTTCAGCTGGCAACCTGTGCTTCTTTGGGCTCAGCATCTTCTGTCACCATCTCCAGGGGTGTTGTGCACTCAGCCCCAAGGGAAGTCCTCTTATCATCTCGGCCTCAAGACTAGGTACGTGACAAGCACACTGTGAGTGGAGGAACACAGTACCCTTGCAAAGGCTCAGACATGCAGCTTACAAAGGGCTTATGCCGCGTACACACGAGCGGACTTTACGGCAGACTTTGCCCGGTGGACGGGATTTCGTCTGACAATTGGATCGTGTGTGGGCTCCAGCGGACTTTGTTTTCTCAAAAGTTGGACGGACTTAGATTTGAAACATGTTTTAAATCTATCCGAACTCGAGTCCGGTCGAAAAGTCAGCTCGTCTGTATGCTAGTTCGACGGACAAAAAGCCACGCTAGAGCAGCTATTGGCTACTGGCTATGAACTTCCTTGTTTTAGTCCGGTCATACGTCATCACGTACGAATTCGATGGACTTTGGTGGATTGTGTGTAGGCAAGTCCGTTCATTTGGAAAGTCCGTCATAAAGTCCGTCGAAAAGTTCGCCGGGCAAAGTCTGCCGTAAAGTACGCTCGTGTGTACGCAGCATTAGACTCCAGACAGAAAGAGTGAAATGGCCAGAGAGGAAGCTGCAGTGCTGAGGATGGTTCCAGATTTCAAATTTTAAGTGGAACTATACTCACCTTCCCTTCAGTGACCATGAGCCCCTTCACCAGCACCAAAATCTTTGCCTGGTATTCCCCTGGGTTCAGGACCCTCAGCCATCTTGACTGACTGCACCAAGATGATGTAACTGGCATGAATGCGCATAGGAATTCATTCATCCCAGCAGCCTGCAGATGTCATTGGAATGAAAGAAAAATTGTACGCGTCTAAACATACCTAAACGAGTGTATTTTAGGTGCGTATTGAAAGCAGGATCTTCTGCTAGCTGTGCCATCAGGAACCTGCATTCAGTGCAGAAAATATACATATGCCTGTGTGAATGAACACTATATTATAAACAGGATCTTCAACTAGCTCTGCCTGCCTCGGTCGGTTTACACCATAAATCATACAGGATCATGCTGTGTGTTCCTGTGCGATTCACATGCGATCCGGGTGCAGTGCGATTTGAGCCTTTTCATCTGGGCTGAAAATCAAGCCAGACTGCAACACAAGTAATGCATTCATCATGCTACCAAATGCAGAGCAACCGGATGTGGCATGGTACTTCTGTACCATGCCATCCGGTGCAGGCAAATGCAGTGTGTTTATGACCTGTGTTTGGGGTGTCATCAGCATTGCACTGACACCCATTGCAGATTGCAAGTGCAGTGCGTTTTGAATGGGGTGCGGGAAACGCACATAGAATACATCGCATTCTAGTGTGAACTGGCCCTAAGTGCAGAATATATGCAAAAAATGAAAGGCTGGATAGCCGCACTCCAAATATTCACCTTTATTGAAAAGTAAAATCAAGGCATCAAAGGTAAGTACAGACTAACTGCACTGCTGTACTTACCTTTGATGCCTTGATTTTACTTTTCAATAGAGGTGAATATTTGGAGTGCAGCTATCCAGCCTTTCATTTTTTCCATTATCTCTGTTGCAAACAGAGCCAGCACCCTGTTTAACTGTGGAGACAGCTGACCTCAGGAGAGGTAATCATCCTGGAGCGGTGAACACCTACATTCATTAGTCTGCAGAATATATGCAGATGCCTGGGTAAATGACGCCTAAGTGCCTGTTAATGCTTAGCAATTTGGGATCACAGGCAGAATCACCGCAATTCTGCCACGATTCCAAATTGAATTGCGATAGTGGCAAAACGCACCGACCGTGTTTGGATTCCATTCATTTTTAATGGCACCTCAAACATGGTGCGGGTTTGCCGCGCAATAAAACAGAAGCTTCTTTTGGGCAACAAGCTTCGCGCAATGCGGATTACTGCGTGATTTATTGCACGACAATCGTGGCAAAAAAAGCACAGAGTTTGAGGTGCCGTTAAAGCCAAATGGCACACAAACAGGGCGCGGTGCGTTTTGCCACTATTGAAGTTCAATTTGGGCAGAATCGTGGGATCCCAAATCCCCAGATCTGAATGGGGCCTTAAAGCGGGGTTCCACCCAAATTTTGAACAATATCTGTATGTATTCTCTTCCTTGCCTAGATGCTGCATGCCGTTTAAAAAAATTTAAATCGCCGTAATTACCTTTTATTTTTCGATTCTTCTTTGCACTTCCTGGTTCTCCTCCCGTGGGAGTAGGCGTGTTTCTAGCCTCTCCCAGACTCCTGGGAGCTAGTCTCAGGCTTCCCAGGATGCCACTGAGCATGTGCGGGAACGAGCGGTGAATGCTGGGAGCACAGCATTCACCACATCCAGGAAATAAATGCTTGTGGGCTTCAAATGCCCACAATGAAGATGGAAACCGCCTGCAGTGAATAATATAAGTTATTCTTTCCGACGAAATCTGACACAGGCGGACATATTACACACAATATGTGAGTATGTAATGCTGAGAAGAAAAGTTTGTGAATGAACTCAAAAAAAAAAAAAACGATAGATAGGTGGACCCCCGCTTTAAAGAAACAGTACACAAGGACAAAAAACACAAATACAAAAGGACACAAAAAATTAATAAAAAACAAAACAAAAAAATTTAAAAAACGCAGGCATGAAAAAGGGAGAAAAAGCAGAGATTTCTTTTTTTTTTCTGAGCAAAATTGCGAGCTTCTGATTTGCTGATTTCACAGTGAAATCAATTTAGCCAAAAATGCTCATCACTCCTGAAATGGTAAACCATTAATTCATGGAAGTATTATTACACCGAAAAGCATGCAGAAAATGCAATATGGGATAAATTGGAACGTGGTTTAATTTTTTGTGTGGGGCTTATTATCTATACTGTACCCAACATGCACAGGCCTCTAGATCCACCTGCATATACTGTATAAAGAAAAACACACACAGACTTTGCACAGGCTGCACAAGCACCCAGCTTAACATCCCGTCTTCTCCCTCCCAACAACGCTGTAATTGGACACTAAAAATAACGCATTGTTCTACGGCGTTGTTAAATACTAGCAATCCGCCGACAAGTATTTTCTTATGAATGATTTATCTCCTATTAGGATCAAGTCGGTGAAAATGCTGCCAGCACCCTCCCTGCTCTGTTTTCATCACCCTTTCAAAAAATAAAATAAAAAGGGGGGGGGGGGGGGGAGTGTTGGAAGCTTGTGGGAAAGCATGTGGCCGCCCCTCCGGCCAAAAATAGCTTGTATGTCAGAGAGAGAGAGAGAGACGGGCGCAGCCTGCAGCAGCCAGTCACAGGCCCCTCTGACTGCAAATGTACCTGCAGAATGCCAATTGATGTTGCCATGGCAACAGGATAACTTTCCTTCCTACGGTAAGGATTCTGCTCCAGTCCAGGGAGGAAGGCCGATGTAAAAAAACAAAAAAAAAAAAACAAAACTGCATCACTGCAGGAGAATGTCTTCTGTCCTATATTGCAACTATGTTCTCAGTTTTACAGTGCAAGAGACACAGACCCCAAAAAGCATCAAAATGGGGTTCATAAGCCTTATAAGGCAGGATAGAGTCTTGTTATTGTGTAAATTGTGGGGATCTTTACCCCTCTGACTTTTTTTATGTGTGCAAAAAGCTTAAATCTCATTGGGCGTCACGTTGCAGTGATTTTCAATGACAATTATTCTACAGCAAACCTCCACATTAAACACCACCTATGTTGTAGGTTTAATTGAGCAACTGCAGCATTTTCCTGGGTGCTGTCGGAGGAGGGGGTTACTACACAGAGGAAACACAATCAGATAGAAATGATCCCATTTAAATTCCAGACAAGCATGTATCCAACTGCAGGACCCGTCCTATCCACTGGGTGGTTTGTAAAAAATACAGAAGGTGTGCAGCTCCATTTTAATAACAGGTGAAATCTAATTGCCATTTGCCAGCCATCGGATTTCAAAGCGGGCCTTCACCCAGTAAAGCAACTTATTTGCTCCTGGCTTTTCCCCACCCCGTCCCACTTCCACAATTCGATTTTTTTTTTTGTAAAAATTGGTCTCTTTTGCATTTCTGATACTTCTTGTGCCGCAACGCCTAAGCGAGATGGACGGGGTGCATAGGTCTTGGATTTTGTGGTGTCTGCACAACTCCCCTGTTTGCGCAGGTGCGCAGCAGGGCTATGACAAGTCCTGACAGAGCCCTTGGGCACATCATTGCACATGCCAGGTTTTTAGGGATGGCAGCACCAGGGAAGCGGTGCAGGGAACAACATTACAGGGGATTGAAGTTCATCTGTAATATTAAAGTGGAGTTCCACTCACTTTTACAACTCTTCAGCATCCCTCACTAAACTGTGCACTGTAAACAAATTGGATATTTTTTTATTTATTTTCTCAGCACTTACTGTATATCTGCTGTATTCATTATTTCACTTCCTCCTCCCTGGCCGCGGCCCATCGCATCATTTCCTGTTTGCAATGCCTTTTGGGAAGGGGCGGCAACTTCCTCTAAAACTGTCGTTGCTATGGAAACCTGACCTGAAACCTATTACACTGCTTGTGCTGCACTGAGCATGTGCGAGATCTGCAAGGATGAGATCCAGGAAGAAATACAGTCTGGCTTCAGATGCCCACACTTAAGATGGCCATGGCCTGCTGTAAGTTTATAAAATAACAAACTACTGCTATAAACTAACAAAACAGACCTTAGTTTACAGACTAACTTTACTAGAATACATTAAGCTTGTGTATTATAGGGGAATTTTTATGTAAAAAGTATAATTTCGGCCGGAACACCACTTTAATTTTATACACATTTCAGCAGGACACTGTAGACACCTCCTGTCTGTTTCATCAGCACTTGGTGGACAGTTTCTGCAAGTTTCAGCAGAACATGGTGGACAGTTCCTGTGTGTTTCAGCAGCACATGGCAAGTGGACAGTTCCAGTGTTTTAGCAGCACATGGAGAACATCTCTTATCTGTGTCAGTACCACATGGTGGACAGTTCCTCTGTGTTTTAGAAGCACATGGTGGACGGTTCCTTTGTGTTTCAGCAGCACATGGTGGACAGTTCCTGTGTTTTAGTAGCACGTGGAGAACATCTCTTATCTGTGTCAGTACCACATGGTGGACAGTTCCTCTGTGTTTTAGAAGCACATGGTGGACAGTTTCTTTGTGTTTCAACAGCACATGGTGGACAGTTCCTGTGTGTTTCAGCAGAACACAGTGGACAGTTCCAGTGTTTTAGCAGCACATGGAGAACATCTCTTATCTGTGTCAGTTCCAAATGGTGGACAGTTCCTCTGTGTTTTAGCAGCACATGGTGGACAGTTCCTGTGTTTTAGCAGCACATGGAGAACATCTCTTATCTGTGTCAGTTCCAAATGGTGGACAGTTCCTCTGTGTTTTAGCAGCACATGGTGGACAGTTCCTGTGTTTTAGCAGCACATGGAGAACATCTCTTATCTGTGTCAGTACCAGATGGTGGACAGTTCCTCTGTGTTTTAGAAGCACATGGTGGAAGGTTCATTTGTGTTTCAGCAGCACATGGTGGACATATCCTGTGTTTTAGCAGCACGTGGAGAACATCTCTTATCTGTGTCAGTACCACATGGTGGACAGTTCCTCTGTGTTTTAGAAGCACATGGTGGACAGTTTCTTTGTGTTTCAACAGCACATGGTGGACAGTTCCTGTGTTTTAGCAGCACGTGGAGAACATCTCTTCTCTGTGTCAGTACCACATGGTGGACAGTTCCCCTGTGTTTTAGAAGCACATGGTGGACAGTTCCTCTGTGTTTTAGATGCACATGGTGGACAGTTCCTGTGTGTTTCAGCAGAACACAGTGGACAGTTCCAGTGTTTTAGCAGCACATGGAGAACATCTTTTACCTGTGCCAGTTCCAAATGGTGGACAGTTCCTCTGTGTTTTAGCAGCACATGGTGGACAGTTCCTGTGTTTTAGCAGCACATGGAGAACATCTCTTATCTGTGTCAGTACCACATAGTGGACAGTTCCTTTGTGTTTCAACAGTACATGGTGGACAGTTCCTGTGTTTTAGCAGCACATGGTGGACATCTCTTATCTGTGTCAGTTCCTGTGTTTCAGCAGCACATAGTGGACAGCTCCGGTCTACTTCAGCACCACATGGTGGACAGCTCTGGTCTACTTCAGCACCACATGGTGGACAGCTCCGGTCTACTTCAGCACCACATGGTGGACAGCTCTGGTCTACTTCAGCACCACATGGTGGACAGCTCCGGTCTACTTCAGCACCACATGGTGGACAGCTCTGGTCTACTTCAGCACCACATGGTGGACAGCTCCTGTATGTGTCAGTACCAGAAACTGGACAGCTCCTAATCTGTTTCAGTGCTATAATAAGACTGCTTTTGCCCGTTTCAGCAATAAGGAACAAGCAAGCTCCTGTATATTTCAGTAATACTTGTGCTCAACTAGAACATGCATGTCAAACTAAAAAAAAAAAACCAAAAAAAAAAACTGACTATAGCAGGGAAAGGTGGAAAAACATTTTCTAACTAACCCTGCCTTTATTTTTCAAACTAGCGGATTATTTTTTCTAAGCCGCCACCACCACTGTGTTACTACTACTCAAATGACCCCTTTCAGCGCCCCTTGCTCAATACACCACCTTCCCTGATTAGAAGGTCAGATCATTTCGAGTCAGGGACTTGAAAGATCAGCGTGGCTGTACAGGCATTTGCAAATGTAGGAAGCAAAAACCTCCGGGTTTTAGACTGAGATGTTGAAACTATTTATCTAGAGTTTTTACTGCCAACTTGCTGGAGAATTTTGGCATTACATATCTATAAATACATATTTTGCAATCATAAAACGACCAAGGTCGGGTTCACACATATGCGGTGGCGGGTTCGTGCCTGGGGTCCGGTTCACAAGTTGAGGTGCGAATAAGGTCTGAATTCACTCCTTAAAATCGGACCCAAAGACGCACAGGACCCTTTTTGAATGCGGACCGCGGCCGCCACAGACCTGCGTGAACCGGCTTCATTGAGAGCTAGTCACACTCACATTTCATGGGAATTGGATGCAGGGAAATCCACATCAAATTCATATACGTGTGAACCCGGCCTCATACATTTCACCAAATATTGATGAAAGAGTAGCTGGTGACATTGGAATTGGACAAAACCGCTGCACCCTCGGACATGAATGGGCTGCCTATGTGCGGCAGTGTTAATTTTGACGGCAAATTTTGATTACCTTTTAGTCATAGTCTTTTGACTAAAATGCCATTTTAGTTTTAGTCATATTTTAGTCATCTGAATTGTTTTAGTTTTAGTCAAATCTCCAGTACATTTTAGTTGACTAAAATCTAATGGGTTTAGTTCAAGAGGAACTGCAGTCTGCTCACATAATTTGTAATAATAACATCTTTGCCATTCTGGAGCTTCAACCACTTTGCATATTATTTTATATATACTGTGATTCCGTACTTGCCAAATATGCTGCAGAAATCTCCCTCCACTGAGTCTGTCCATTTTAACTGTGGGCAGCTGAAGCTGCTGCCTGTTCACTTCCTGGATTTACACAGACACACCTCCAGCTCTGCAGCTCACATTGGCCCTCTTATGACTCATCCCCCTCCGTTCCTGGCAAACTCTCATGAGAGAGAGAGAGCTGTGGATGATGTCTTACTCCTAGGCTTTTTTACCAGACAAGGTGCAGGAAGTGAGCTGTATAAGGTATTTACTGGCAGAAAAAAAAAAAGTACTATCCAAAGTTAAAACAACAAGGGCAGAAGATTTAATAGATGGAAAGTTGAAAAAAAAAATGACTAAAGGTCCACTTGAAATTGTAATGCATTATTTAAGCATTTCTCTAGAATTTATCAACTCGCATAATTCTGTAGTAAAAATCTAATAACATGTTATTATTTATGGTATTAAGGTTTGGACAAGCACTACAGGCACAGATTTAGCCATTGTGATATATAGTATGTAACCAGTGTTAAGAATTGTTTTAGTCATATTTTAATCAACGGAGAGAGTGTTCATTTTGTTGATGAAAATATTTTAATTTGGCAAAATTAATACTGGTGTGAAGCATGTACCGACTTGGGGTGTGTGTGAGAGAGTTGTGCTCATAAGTTTACATACCCTGGCAGAATTTATGATTTCTTGGCCATTTTTTAGAGAATATGAATGATAACACAAAAACGTTTCTTTCACTCATGGTTAGTGTTTGGCTGAAGCCATTTATTATCAATCAACTGTGTTTACTCTTTTTAAATCATAATCGCAACATAAACTACCCAAATGACCCTGATCAAAAGTTTACATACCCTGGTGATTTTGGCCTGATAACATGCAAACAAGTTGACACAAAGGGGTTTGAATGGCTATTAAAGGTAACCATCCTCACCTGTGATCTGTTTGCTTGTAATTAATGTGTGTGTATAAAAGGTCAATGAGTTTCTGGACTCCTGACAGACCCTTGCATCTTTCATCCAGTGCTGCACTGACGTTTCTGGATTCTGAGTCATGGGGAAAGCAAAAGAATTGTCAAAGGATCTGCAGGAAAACGGTACTTGAACCGTATAAAACAAGAAAGGGATATAAAAAGATATCCAAGGAATTGAGAATGTCAATCAGCAGTGTTCAAATTCCAGTTAAGAAGTGGAAAATGAGGGGTTCTGTTGAAACCAAACCACGGTCAGGTAGACCAACTAAAATTTCAGCCACAATTGCCAGGAAAATTGTTCGGGATGCAAAGAAAAACCCACAAATAACTTCAGGTGAAATACAGGACTCTCTGAAAACATGTGGTGTGGCTGTTTCAAGATGCACAATAAGGAGGCGATTGAAGACAGATGGGCTGCATGGTCAAGTCACCAGAAGGAGCCATTACTGTGCAAATGCCAAAGTATCCCGCTTACAATACGCCAAACAGCACACAGACAAGTCTCATCACTCCAAATGACTTTGTGCCGGAAGGTTTGAGACCAAAATTTAGCTTTTTGGCAACAACCATAAACGCTACATTTGGAGAGGAGTCAACCAGACCTATGATGAAAGGTTCACCATTACTACTGTGAAATACGGAGGTGGATCACCGATGTTTTGGGGATGTGTGAGCTACAAAGGCACATGAAATTTAGTCAAAATTGATGGCAAGATGAATGCAGTATGTTATCAAGAAATACTGGAGGGATATTTGAATTCATCAGCCAGGAAGCTGCGCATGGGACGTACTTGGACATTCCAACATGACAATGATCCAAAACACAAGGCCACCTGTCATTGGCTACAGCAGAATAAAGTGAAGGTTCTGGAGTGGCCATCTCAGTCTCTTGACCTCAATATCATTGAGCCACTCTGGGAAGATCTCAAAGTGCAGTTTATGCAAGACAGCCCAAGAATTTACAGGAACTGGAGGCTTTTTGCCAAGAGGAATTGGAAGTTTTACCATCTGAGAAGATAAAGAGCCTCATCCACAAATACCACAAAGGACTTCAAGCTGTCATTGATGTTAAAGGGGGCAATACATTGGGGTATGTAAACTTTTGATCAGGGTCATTTGGGTAGTTTCTGTTGTGATTATGATTTAAAAAGAGTAAACACGGTTGATTGATAATAAATGGCTTCAGCCAAACATGAAACCATGAGTGAAAGAAAAGTTTTTGTGTTATCATTCATATTCTCTGAAAAATGGCCAAGAACTCATAAATTCTGTTAGGGTATGTAAACTTATGAGCACAACTGTCACACACACAGAATATATAAATATATATATATATATATATATATATATATATATATATATATATATATATATATATATATATATATTATATACACACACATACATACATATATATACACACGCACATACAGGGCTTTTTTTCTCAGAGAATAGATGCAGGAACTCCGACCTTCACCCATCGTTTCTGCTCCCTACCCACCCCTAAGCACCGTTCCTTGGTTCCACCTCCTACCGACCTCCCAGTGCTGCCCATTTTAGAGAATACAGAGCCAAGTATCATTTTTGCTACTAAGTGATTTGCATGGAATATGTTAATGATAACAAAGAAAGACAGTAAAATAGATCCCCTGCAGTGAGCAACAATCGACCCTACCCCAGCAACAGTAAACCCTTACCCCGGCAAAAATAGAGCCCCGGCAGCAACAACAGATGTCCCAGTAGACTGCATCAATAGACCATCCAGGAGGCAGCAACAATAGACCTCTCCCTCAACAGTAGATCCCCCCCAGAAACATAAGACCCCCGCTAGGGACAGTAAATCTACCCAGCAGCAATAGACCTCCACGTAAAAATAGATCCTCACCAGTGACAATAGATCCCCCAGCAGCCAGCATCAATAGACCTTCCAGCACACCCCAGCACTCCTTGCCATTACATACATTCATTGCTGGAGGTGCCGGAACTGCGTTCCCCCTCGTTCCTGCTGAAAAAAAGCCCTGTGTATATATATATTATTAAATATAGGTTAATCGGCAGTAGTGAAGAACATAAACACGTACATAAAGAAAATATGGGTTGCTGAAATCTAGCAAAACACAGTGCTCCCAGACTCAATTATTATCAATGAATGCTTCTGCTGGGCAATGGTGCTGAAGGCGGTGCAAAGTCCAAGCCCCCAAAAAATGCAGTTTCTGCTGCTGGCAGTGTCTCTTGGGAAGTAATAAGCATTCTTGTGGCACATATATGCTTTAGGCCTGTGTGCTGCTTGCTCACCGATTTTGGAACAAGAGGAGGGAAGGAAGCAGAGAGGACATATTATAGGAGAGAGAGAGAGAGAGAGAGAGAGAGAGATCGACTGCTGGTTTTTAATAAATAATCAGGTGGACTATAAAACAGGCAAGTCTGATATATAACCCACTCGGGTTTATAGCTCAGACAGGCAACCTGCTGCATCACTTTATTAAAGTCCAGCCTGTGGCGTGTGTGCTGCAGTGCAGAGCGAGGTGTTTTATGATACTGCACCACTAGGTATCTGCATGGGAACTAGACCTGTCACTGCCATCTATTAAACTGGCTTCATAAGGCGCACATAGCAGACGCTGGAGTTATATTATAGTAATATAATAAGTAATATATAATAATATTGCAGGAAATTATAATAATCCAACACAATAAAAAGTCCACAAAAAAAAAAAAGGAAGCAGTATTATAAATAATAAATACGGGATCATTTTTAACAAAAAAAAAGGCGTTTCATGGACATAAAATACCAATTAAAGAGCAGCTCCAGGAGAGAAGTAGAACTAAATAGTTATTTCGGAGACATAAGGGGGGTTATTTACTAAAGGAAAATCCACTTTGCACTGCAAGTGCACTTGGAAGTAAAGTCGCTGTAGATCTGAGGGCGACATGCGAGGAAAATAAAAAAAACAGCATTTTAGCTTGCACATGATTGGATGATAAAATCAGCAGAGCTTCCCCTCATTTTTAGATCTACCCCTTAGATTTAGAGCGACTGCACTTTCAAGTGCACTTGCAGTGCAAAGTGGATTTGCCTTTGGTAATTAACCCCTCATTGTTATTAAATCATTACATATAACTAATGTATCTACAATTTGCATTTTATGCAACTAATTTTAGGGTTGGAATGCACCTCTGGATAGGACTGCAACCTCCTGTCATATGTTGTGCCGCTTGTATACCTGTAAGGTGTACAAGCTGAATGCCATTGGCAGAAAAAAAAAAAAAAACTAATGAAGGTTCTAACCCTTACCCCACTCTATTCAAAACCCACATACAGGACTAAAGAAATGACATTTTATGGACAGATTAGTAAGGACTCCTCCTAGTAAATGGCCGAATATTATATGCAATCTACTTTAATCAACATTCTTGTTATATTAACTCAGAAAGAAACTAGTCACAGGAAAAGACAACTACTGTATGTTCATAAAAATCTACTGAGACAACTTTGTGCAGACACCAAATGCAGAGATAAGTACAAGTACAGTCAGTGCTTCACATAAATCTAATATACTACAGACATAAAATAAACTGTATACTTATACTGAGAACTGCAGGTTGTTTTTAGATATAACTACAGTTTTCCAGATTGTATTTGTTTCTTATCAATCTATCTACAATATATAATTATATTATATCTATTATATATATATATATATATATATATATATATATATATATATATATATATATATATATAAAATAAAAGTATATATCTAATTGCATAGAATTATAGTTTTAGTTTTATATATAGTTATATATATATATATATATATATATATATATATATATATATATATATATATATATATATATATATATGTATATATATATATATATTTATATATAGTTTAATTTATTTATTTTTTATATCGGTCTTTCGCAATATTTATCTTATATATCTAACCATTTACATATAATTATTGTGTTCCATATATCTTTTTTGTTTTTTTATCAACCTGTCATCTATATCCATTGATTATCTATCTATTTCTCTATCTTTTGAATATCCATCTATCTACATATATTTATAGTGTTCCAGATAGTTGTATCAATCTATCTCATATCTATATATCTACCTTATATTTATTGATTATATATCCATCTACTAGCTACTGTATTTAATCGATCTCTTATCAATCAATGCAATGTCTGTTTGTCTTTCAATCTGCCTGACTACACATTACCTATCTACATATAATTAGTGTTCCAGATCATTTTATCAATCTATCTATCCATCTAATATTTATTTATCTTATATCTATCTAATATCTATCTACTTCATTCTATGTATCTAACATCTATATATGGAGTATATATGTAATAATCGATGTATCTATCTATGTATGTATCTATCTATGTATCTATCTATCTATCTATGTATCTATGTATCTATGTATCTATGTATCTATGTATCTATGTATCTATCTATGTATCTATCTATGTATCTATGTATCTATGTATCTATCTATCTATCTATCTATCTATCTATCTATCTATCTATCTATCTATCTATCTATCTATCTATCTATCTATCTATCTATCTATCTATCTATCTAATATCTATCTATCTATCTAATATCTATCTATCTATCTATGTATCTATCTATGTATCTATCTATGTATCTATCTATGTATCTATCTATGTATCTATCTATCTATCTATCTATCTATCTATCTATCTATCTATCCAATAATCTAATATCTATATATCTATCTAATATCTATCTATCTATCTATCTATCTATCTATCTATCTATCTATCTATCTATCTATCTATCTATCTATCTAATAATCTAATATCTATCTATCTAATAATCTAATATCTATCTATCTATCTATCTATCTATCTATCTATCTATCTATCTATCTATCTATCTATCTATCTATCTATCTATCTATCTATCTATCTATCTATCTATCTATCTATCTATCTATCTATCTATCTATCTATCTATCTATGATGGGTGTTTTGCCGGTCATACATCTAATTCCCCTGCTTACATTGATATTATACAGTCATATCTCAGAGTTAATGAAGCGTGTAACATGCTATAGGAGAAATGTTCATTTCTTATTGATTTCCGGATTCATTTCACAGGTGAAAAGAATGTAACTTTAGAACAGAGCTCCCAATCACTTCGGAATGTCAAACCTGATTACACACAATTGTGTCTATTGAAGTGGTGGATAAAAAAAAAAAAAAAGAAGAATATAGCTTTTTGAAAATGTATTTTTCAAAACTAATTAGTGTCACTGGGCTAAGCAAATGGAGAGCAGAAAAAAATCTGAAGATGGGAATAAGAAGAGGGAAAACAAAAAGGTCAATGTGGTTTATTAAGAGAATATCATTGCTGTACACAGTTCATGCAGTTGCAACCATTTCTATGGAGAATTAAGATGTCACAAATGGGATTATGTAGACATTTGAATATTCAAGCTTCACTATAATGATGCAGATATATTGATTGTTAAACTATTTATATATCTTCCTTTTTTTTTTTTTTTTTTTAAATTTAGTTATTGTCACTCACATGAAACTAACAAGACAGAAGATGGTGTCAGAGGTCAGGCAGTTGTCAGGCAGCAACTTTCAGAATTCAGTTGACCTTTGACACAGCAATGGCAGGTCCCATATTTTGACCCTAAAGGTTTCCTATTAAAAAGCAGCAAGCACATTATATAGAGATATATGCCTAAATAATAACCCTCTAATTGGTTAGTATATGCTTCTTTTCGTGCATCCTCCATGTGTCCTCCTGATAATTTGGCAGTGCCCAGGGATTTAAAGTAGAACTGTTAAAACTAAAGTGCAGACAAAATAAAAAAAACATAAATCAGCACACACAGTAAGGGACACAGTAAAGCCTCGTACACACGACAAAACCTCGGACTTTTGTCCAAAGGCGTGTGCCTGGAGTTTGTTTTGCATACAAAATGGCAAGGAATTGTCGGCCAACAAACACGAACATAGTGACGTACTACGTGGTTTTTCAGCTCTTTAGCGCCACCCTTTGGGCTCCTTCTGCTAATTTCGTGTTAGTAGAAGTTTGGCGAGTGTTGATTCGAGCTTTTCATATCGCGCTTTTCATATCGCGCTTTTCAGTTCGTTTCTGTACGCCCATTCGTCAACCAGACATGTTGCGGAATCAGAGGAGATGACGTGTTATTTATTATTGGCCTTGGAGTTATTGCTTTGACCCAAGTCCAGTCCAGGAACAAGAGGAGGAGGAGTTCTTGGACTAAAAATTGGTTGCTTTATTAATCGTGACCAATTATGTCATATGCTTTTGCTGCGGGAGATCCAGGAGAATAATCCAGATGATTTTCGGAATTATCTCCAGATGAGGGACCCCTGCTTTCACCAACTCTTGGCATTGTTGACCCCCTATATTAAGAAGCAGGACACATGCACGAGGCTTTTATTTAATTTTTTGATTGAATAATAATGATTTGATTTGTGATATTTTCTATATTTTTGGATGCATAGATTGCACTTTTTGGTTAAGTTCTATTGGCAGATAGCATGTCTAATTTTATTTGTTTTCTTTTTGTAATTCTCAATAAAAAAATGTGTAGAATAATACATGGCTATGTTTTTTACTTCAAATGACAGTTTGCGAGTAGGCAGTTACATTTAAAAATTACAATGTAAAATTGACAAGGGACACCAACATAGTTGTATCTTTGATCTTAAAAACTACGGGATAATGGTGTTGTGGTAACTTGCCCAAATAAAAAAAAAAAAAAAAAAGCATAATAATATTATTCTTGATATCACCAGAAAAAAAAGCCTTTGAAAATACATTTGCAATAACTCCATCAGTATCACCAGCAAAGCAGCTTCATTATTATCTCATTAAAGAAGAAGAGAATTGTGCGCTGCATTTGGAGATTTCATAATTTGCCACGTCACGAATGTTAATTCTCCATTGCGAACGCTAGTTTACAAGACCGACCACTTCTGGCTCGTTCTTGCTTCCGAGCATGCGTGTTTGTACTTTGGACTTTCGTCCGATGGACTTGTGTACACACGCTTGGAAAACCCGACAACAGACATTTGTCCGCGGAAAAGTTTAAAATCTGCCATCCAACATCTGTCTGCGGAAAATCCAACAACAATTGTCCGATGGAGCGTACAAACGGTCGTATTTTCCGCCAACAGCCTGTCATCACACATTTCCCGTCGGAAAATCTGATCGTGTGTACGAGGCTTAAGGGTGATGTGTCCCTTGTGCTGATGCCTCTTCTGATAGGTGAAATCCTCCTTTGTCCAAGCCCCCCGCTACCACCATAATCTTCCAGTGCAACAGGAGTCATTAGAACATTCCTCCTCCAATAACCCCCTCCCCCCACACCGCCGCCATTCTCCTCCAGTGTGCTGAGGGTTAATAACTGTGTGAATGGTCACAGGCTCTCAAGAGGGCCCGGCTATGCCCACCCATTCCTCCCAGTTAAGCCATTCATAGAAGTCATACTACAGTTTCAATGAATGTAAAGCAATCTATGAATGGAGGGGTGGACCTATCAATCATCTGCCTGTCCTCCATTCATAGATCGCTTTTCATTCATTAAAACTGTAGTATGTCTTCTATGAATGAGCTGGGTGGAAAGGGTGGGCATAGTCAGGCCCTCTTGATGAGAGCCTGTGACAACTCCCACAGTTCTTAACCCTCACCACACTGGAGGAGAATGGCGACGGTGTGGGGGTGGGGTTATTGGAGGAATATTTCAGAAAAAGGAGGGCACAGCAGCACAAAGGGACACAAAGGGACACATCCTACTGAGTGTAGGGTGTATAACCTCTTTTTTTTTTTTTTTTATAGATACATGTTTTCTTCTGGCTGGTCCTTGGATATGACTTCTTAAACCTGCACTAAACACATAATGATGTATGAGTTCTGTTCAGTACAAAAGTACTGTGAACACAGGCCAGTGTCATGAGGTCCACGACAACCTGGATTTGCAGGAAATGGGTTGAATGACGCTGTCATTCTACCTTTAATCCTCTTAAAGGTTGAATGACAGGCAGGGTCATTCAACCCGTCATCACCTGCTGGAGGAGTGGAACTTCCGCAGGGGACAGCACCAGGCTGAAAATAACCATTGTATTAATAGTTTATTTTTGTCAATTAGTTCACATCACTAGAGGGATATACACTATATTACCAAAAGTATTGGGACACCTGCCTTTACATGCACATGAATTTTAATGGCATCCCAGTCTTAGTCCATAGGGTTCAATATGGAGGTGGCCCACCCTTTTCAGCCATAACAGCTTCAACTCTTCTGGGAAGGCTGTCCAAAAGGTTTAGGAGTCTGTCTATGGGAATGTTTGACCATTCTTCCAGAAGCGCATGTGCCAGGTCAGGCACTGATGTTGGACAAGAAGGCCTGGCTCGCAGTCTCCGCTCCCAAAGGTGTTCTATTGGGTTTATGCCAGTCAAGTTCCTCCACCCCAAACTCGCTCATCCATGTCTTTATGGACCTTGCTTTGTGCACTGGTCCAAATCATTTGGTGGAGGGGGGATTATGGTGTGGGGTTATTTTTCAGGGGTTGGGCTTGGCCCCTTAGTTCCAGTGAAGGGAACTCCTAAGGCGTCAGCATACCAGGACATTTTGGATAATTTCTTGCTCCCAACTTTGTGGGAACAGTTTGGGGATGGCCCCTTCCTGTTCCAACATGACTGCTCACCAGTGCGCAAAGCAAGGTCAATAAAGACATGGATGACCGATTGTTATGCGATTCTGTGTGACTCAAGTCGCATCTGAAAATCACGATAGTGTGAACCAGGCCTCATCGTTATGGACCACACTTAATGGAGTTGCTTTGACGCAGCAGTGTGGCTTCAACACTTATATGTAAATGAATGCAGCTAAAACCCCTGCTTTAAACCTGCGTATTTGCAACAGATTCGTTTGTATTTTTTACTGGCTAGGTTAAAGTGTGCTGTGAACCCCCTTTGTACGGTGGCCCTAATTTTGGGGGGGATCATGGCCCAATAGATATAATTCCAGACAGTTGGATCTTCTCTAGCCTGACCAAAGCTATCTTAGGAACATAGCATGCATTATAACCAGTATAATGGCTCGCTTTATACGCATATTACTGCAATGCACTGCAGATGTGCACTGCAATGCAAATTTAATTGCACCCGAAAATGTGGGCTGCAGTGTACCTGAATTAATAAACACCATAATATACAGATGCATATTTTCTGTGCATAACCCTAATGTATGAAGGGGAGACTGCAGTGTGCTCAGGAATCAAGTGTTGTTGGGACCTTGAATCTCTGCCCTGCTTTCTTACAGGTCCACCTTCAGGGCCATTCCAAGGATAAACATAACCAGAATGAAAGTGTTACTAAATCTACAACAGTAAAATTAGTAACGCATGCTTGTTATACTCACTGTGAAACCTAAGGGGTTAATCCTCCACATTTTGTAAAAAAGTTTTTTTGATCCTGGCTTTTCTGATCCTCCCCTTCTTCCACTGTCCCCAAACCATCTCCTGATAGAACATAGCCTTGGGGACACATGCTCAGTTTGGTGTGTATTGCTGGAGGAGTTTTTTTTTTTTTCCTGGGAGTGTGCATGTGATCGGCAAAGGGCCAATCAGGGGTCCTGCACACTCAGAGGAGAATGAAAACTTCTCCTACACGCTTTAACCAGACACTGGTAGAAATCACAAGACTGCTATATACTGATGATGAGAAAAGGTATTTAGCAGTTTATATTTACTAAAATTATTGCATTTCCATGTTCTATGTACTGTGGGAGACCAGATATAGTGAATGCAGTGTCCTGGGTTTAGTAACACTAAGGAGATTTAGCTGGCACTGAGGTGCAAAAGGTGAGAGATACAATGTAGATTAAATTAAACTTTTGTCAGATATAAAAATTGAATTCAGTTATGGTCAGTATTTTTGTGTACATTTTTGTGTACAACTGACCAAAGATCCTGAATTTCTTTTGATATCGGCCTCCTATAACCCCTGCACAGCATCCATTAGACAGGAGGAGAACATCAGCAATAGAATGCAATGAGGGCTCTATTGCCTTGAATTGTACTGTCCATCTAACACTGGAGAAAGAGAGCAGAGTGTTGACCTCATCTGTATATTTTTGCTCCTTCCTTGTCCAATCAAAGGCCTAGACCAGCCATCCTCCACCATGTTTCCATGGAACCCCAGGGTTCCTTCAGAGGTTGCTAGAAGTTCCTTGAGCTGTGGCTAGTTGACCTCCTATTTGATGGTGCCTGTAGAGTTCCAGGGTCAAAGCTACTTGGAAGAGTAAGCAACACGATACCAATATTTTTTAAGCTGTCTGTAAAAAGGGTATTCTTCCCACTGACCACCAATGTGCAAGCCCAGTCATTCTCCACCATGGCTCCATGGAACCCTAGGGTTCCTCCAGAGGTTGCTAGATGTTCCTTGAACTGTGGCTAGTTGACCTACTAGTTGATGATGCCTGCATAGTTCCAGGGTCAAAACTATTTAGAAGAGTCAGCAACATTGTACCAATAATTTTAGCAGTCTGTAGAAAGGGCATTTTTTTCCCCAACTGACCACCAATAATTGAGGGCATTCTTTCCTTGACCAATGAAGATTTGTTTTTAGCAGGCATTCCCATAGACCTGAAAATTATTTCATGGCTTCCTCTGTGACAAAAGCGTTAAGAAAGACTTTCATATACAATGCTGTATTGCTCATCTGCAGTGTAGCCCATATGGAGGTCACAGAGAGGTCCTAGACCTGCCTGTATAGACTGCCTGAAGTGCAGCTTTAAAGCGACTAAGCTAGCAGGGTATGTCTCCTAAGTCAGTTTGAATGCCAAATGCCCAAACAGTGCCTTTAATGATTCAGTCTGTCACTGTAACCTCAGTTTGGATCTTCAAAATATCTCATTCTGCAGTTAGAATATCAAAAAACATTTCCTTATGCATGCAATCAGCAAGGGAGATCCTTGTTCTGTGGGTTGGCATATGGCATCTCGATTTTTTTTTCTCTGACAAGTGGCATGTTAACAAAGCAACAGGGTAGCGTGAAAGAGGGAAAAATACTAGACGTTTTGCTAATCACTCCCTGCTGCCGCAGCCCTCGGGCAGAATCATATTGCTTTATGCAGATCTGCGCACAGCACTTCCATCAATTTACTTCTTCTATGAGAAAAGCTGCCAGATCTTTGTGGTGTCTCTACACACACCCGAGGGCCCAGCGCCTGGCGCTGCAAGTGCATTGCTGTTTGAAGATGGTGGTGTTTAGCTGAACAGAGCTGCTTGCTTTCCAAGTTTAATTATTGGCCTCCCCCTGGGGCTTAACAAGCCTTCACTTCCTGAGGGGCCTTTGTCGAGTTGGTGAACCTTAACTAAGCAACTTAACGCTGAGCACTTAACTAAAGTGGGGACCTGGTAAGATGCAGGTGGGTATTTTGATAGCGTGCAATGACATTAGCAATTGACATTGTGTTGATAAGAATGGCTGTTCACAGTTTGCTAGTTGCAAGCACTGCCACTTATCTGAGCCTGGTTTGTGATGTTGCAGTGGCACAGGAGCTAAATAACAGTTACAACAACTAAAGAACTAGGTTCTGTTAAAGAGAAAGTCTCCATGTTCTTTGTTTTTTTTATAGGACACCCATTTAAACTTTAGTTTAAACCAGCTAACTACATTCCAGATCAGTATTGCTCAATGAGCGTGTTGTGGGATGCCGTCTGGGTTCACCGGTGTGTGGCAAACGCGGACTCAGTTTGCCCTAAATCAGCGTCATGAAGTGCGATGGTGTGAACATGCCAGCCTCCAGCACCGTATCAACCACAGTCATGCTAGGGTCAGGACGCATAGTTTCATTTGTTGCTATGGTGATGGCGGGCTGGTTCCACCGCATCATGGTGTAGCACCCTAGTATGTGTGCTAGATTTAAATAGGTTTTTTGTTAGTGTAAAAATTAGTTTAGCTCAGGGCTAAGCCTGAGTTATGAATCTGGGTCAGGGTTTAGTGACTCGGGGCTGGATGACTCATTCTAGCAGCCTCTCTGATGCCTACCCCTGTTTTCTGGGAGATTGGAGAATGTTCTAGACATAGTGGATGGAGTTTAGGAGGACCCGCTTGGCATATTTATGAAATCCTCAGCCAATCCCCAGTGAAGGGCTGGCAGGGGGCAGGCCACCTCAAATAGGCATGAGTCATGCCAGCAGGGGCAGTCTGGTGGAAGATGGAGATGGAGTGCTGAGGAGGCTGTAGGTGGCCTTCAGGGGTACTCCCTAGTCTGGGCCAGGGCTTGGGTGCTGGAAGGATCCTACCATAACACACGACGGAAGCTCTTCCTGAAGACACAGGAGCAAGGAAAGTGGACAGCAGGAGCAAGTCAGCACTACTGGGAGATCTCCTGAGAGTAGTCCGTCAGGAGGACTGTGCTGGAGAAGTTAGTCTGGAGGGCTAGGAAAGGGGCAGCTGCAGCCAGGTGGGTTGGTAGTGCCTGAAGAGGTGGTGCTGGGATCAGTAGCCACAGGAAGAGTACAAGCTGGACATTGTAATTTTTGCTACACAACCAAGGGGCCTCGAGTTCCTGCCTGTATGGGCTATTGCTTTAATCTGACTGAGTGACAGTCAGATCTTCACACAGTGATCCAGCTGGGTTCTGCAAGCGATTGAGTGCTGGAGGAAGAAGTGGAGCTGTATATAGAGACTGTATATAAGAAGAATGTCCCTGAAGTTTTTCCAAAGTTAGGTGAGCATCCCATAACCTCCCATCCCTATCCAAGTTATTAACTCTAAACAAAGTCACAGGCTGTTCCCTGTGTCAAGAGTGCCTGTGAGAATTCGGTGTGCCTGGCTGTGCAGAGTGGGAGATCCCAGGTACTTGAGGCTCCTTAGGGGGTGCGCTACAATGGCAAAGCATTACTCTGACACCCAGGGCAGATGGCATGCAGGGCCACCCCCCAGCATTCAGGAGAAGACAGAAGTCCACCTCCCCCAGACCCTGCCCTCCTCCCCATCCTGTCCTCTGCTGCACTGCATGAGCCAAAAGGTAGCTCTCAGGTGTGAAGGGGGTACTCTGTGATGGGGAGCCTGTGTGACTGTGATGGGATAACTGTGTAATGGGGGGCCATGTAATTGGGGGACTTGTGTGACTAGAGGCTCTGTGGTCGAAGGACTGTGTGATTGGGGGACCTATGTATAGCAGAGTTCCTGATGTGATAGGCAGCTGTCATGGATAGGGGGGTATCTGATGCAATATGGGTCCTCCAATGTGAAGGGGTGACTCGGACGTGATAGAGGAACCACTGATAGAGGAACCACTGATGCGATGTGGGAACCTCTGATGTGAAAGGGGTTTCTGATGTAAAGTTAGTTCCATCAAAGCGGTTGTATGCATCGTCCCAGGCTCAATAATATTTTCAATTTTTACATTTTAGACTGGGGTTCCGCATGATTTTGCAAACTTTTAAAGGGTTCTGCGACTGAAAAAAAAAAAGGTTGAGAAACGCTGTTCCAGATGCATCAAAACACTGTTTTCTTTACAAAGCAGTCGCGGCCTGAGTAGAAAACACCCCCGCTGTATAGAAGGACTCTTGTCATCGGTATGGTAGAGAAATGTATAGCAGAATATCTGCGCTAGACCCAATAAACAAACAAAACTGTGCATATATATATAAATATGTCAAATACATGTATAAAAGAAAAGTTGCTGCATCTAAAAAAAACCCGAAATATTCAGCCTCCTTTCCCAGTCGAAGCCTTGTATGGGGAAACGCGTCGGGTGGAGCTACAGGTCCTGACGTCACCGCGCACAAGCTGGCTGGCATGGCCGGCGGCTTGTTTGAATACACTGAATGGCGTTTTGTTTGGATGTCAGTGCCTATGATTTTTTAAGAATAAACACCCTTTAAGTTCGAGTACTGCACCATGAAGCCTCTTCTTTTCATTTCATAAATACATCCCGTGGAGGAATTTATTTTACTAGAAGGCTCTGAGAGGAGTATTTCAGCAGAGAAAAGCCTCTACAGGAGGAGGGATCCTGTTATTTGGAAAAGTCAGTGGATACAACGCCTTTGGCCAAGTGATCCTTCCTGTGTGTGCCTATCCCATCTCTATAATCTGAGATCCATCACATCTGGTAAGCGGCGCTGTTTTTACTTACTTTGTTTGATGAACAGAAAAATCGTTTGTTCTTCTGGGAAGTTCGTCCTGATTGTTCACATTGGGTCAAGCACTTTTTGGACTACAGATTTTTATACATTTCTGCTTTTTTGTTATACCCGTGCCAAGCAAGTGACCTCCTGTGTTCACTATGTAGCAGGGCAGCCACTTGGCACTGAACATGAAAGGTAGCAGCGATCACGGTAGTAGCGGTGCCTGCTGCAGCCATTTCCATCTTCCACGGGGATCCCACAGGTATGGCAAATGCATACTTATAATGGTCCAAACCGGATTGATGTAACCATGCAAAAAAGATCCAAACCTAAATTTCAACTTCAATCCTTGAGTTCTTATCCATAGCTTCAAACCAGCTTTATTTATCAACAAAACGCTGTTCTGGGCTACGCTCAGCACCATCCTGCAAATCTTCCCAATTAGACAGATTGCTTATGAAATGTACTTTAAACCGTATTATTATAATAAGTATTATTTTTATATAAAGACAGATTGTAAACATATTGCAGTGATTACGGCAGGAGAGCCTTAAACAGAAGATGAAGACAGATTTGGCATGCTTTGGGCCTGGATTACAGGAGGAAAAAAAAAAATCCAACCCGGAAATTGAAGAACGCCTAAGCATTCCTGTTTATCTGCCTTACACTTCCCAGCCATCTGCGGCACATTGTAAGATAACCAATTGTATAACAATCAACAAGGATTACAGGACAAATCTCCTTAAGAACAGCTTATATTGGTAAAAAAAAAAAATGTAAGCGGCGCATGACACTGAGCCCAAACCCTGCTGCTTTTCCTCTGCCAGGAATGACAGGGCCAGCCCACCGAATTATCATTAAAGAAACTCTTCAGGCGGAAGAAAGAAAAAAAGGAAACCTCAATTTATTATAATTTTTTTATTTTGTTGGAACGCGGTAAAATGCACAAAAAACGCACCGGAACGCACATGTCCCCATTTAAAAAGAAGAAAAAAAAGAGAGGAAAAAAAATTGGAGAACATCAAAAACGCACCGGAAACGTTAAAAAAAAAGCATATAAAATTGCATGCAGAAATGCATCAATGCTTCTGGACTGCGTTTCTATGGCGTGAACTGGCTCTAAGGGAAAGTCTGATTTAACCCTGACATAAAGGGGACTATAATGGGGACCTGGATGTAGGACCCCCTGCCATACTCAATATGGTTCTCACAGAAGTGAATTATTCAGATAGTATCTGATCCGGATGTAAGGGGGGACTCTGATGGGGACCCCGATGTAAGAGGGAGGGACTCTGATGGGGACCCCGATGTGGGGGGGGACTCTGATGGGGACCCCGATGTAGGGAGGGAACTCTGATGGGGACCCCAATGTAGGGAGGGAACTCTGATGGGGACCCCAATGTAGGGAGGGAACTCTGATGGGGACCCCAATGTAGGGAGGGAACTCTGATGGGGACCCCAATGTAGGGAGGGAACTCTGATGGGGACCCCAATGTAGGGAGGGAACTCTGATGGGGACCCCAATGTAGGGAGGGAACTCTGATGGGGACCCCCTTGTAAGGGGGGACTCTGATGGGGACCCTGGTGTAAGAGGGGGACTCTGATGGGGACCCCAATGTAAGGGGGACTCTGATGGGTACCCCAATGTAGGGGGGGGACTCTGATGGGTACCCCAATGTAGGGGGGGACTCTGATGGGGACCCCAATGTAAGGGGGGATTCTGATGGGGACCCCAATGTAAGGGGGGATTCTGATGGGGACCCCAATGTAAGGGGGGGACTCTGTTGGGGACCTCGATATAAGGGGGGACTCTGATGGGGACCCCGTTGTAAGGGGGGAACTCTGATGGGGACCCTGGTGTAAGGGAGGGGACTCTGATGGGGACCCCAATGTAAGGGGGGAACTCTGATGGGGACCCCAATGTAAGGGGGGACTCTGATGGGGACCCCAATGTAAGGGGGGACTCTGATGGGGACCCCAATGTAAGGGGGGACTCTGATGGGGACCCCAATGTAAGGGGGGACTCTGATGGGGACCCCAATGTAAGGGGGACTCTGATGGGGACCCCGGTGTAGGATCTCCTGCCATACTCTGAATGAGTCACTTTCATGAGAATCATTATGAGGGAAGAGAGAACACACAGAAATCACACTCAGTACTTTGGATAGAGGAAAGTACACACTGTAGAAGGATATGCTTTTTTCATTTCAAAGGTTTACAACCACTTTAAAGAAAGAAATATCCATTTCTAAACACATTTCTAAATAAGAAGCTCTGAGAAGACAGAGAGCAGAAACTCCTCCGGATATATGATAGTCCTGATTATTTGTCTATTTTTGCCCTCTTTGTTGTTGAGTACACTCTGTGGGTTGCACAGAGTTGGTCCCATCCAAGCCATCACAACAATATGGGGTTGAGTTACGAAGGGCAAATAGACTGTGCACTTCTGAAAGTGCAGTCGCTCCAGACCTTAGAAAATGAGGGGAAGCTCTGCTGACTTCCATCATCCAATCTAGTGCAAGCAAAAAATGTTTGTTTGTTTTTTCCCTTGTATGTGATTGGGTATTCTTTGTAGAGCGACGCTTTACTTCATTTACTAAGCTCTGGAGCAGTTGCACTTGCAGAGTGCACAGTCTATTTGCCTTTAGTAAATCATCCCCTATATATTTCCAACTTGCCTTCCTGTGTTCTGGTTTTGTGCTTTAACTGCAGCGTGATCTCCCTCCCATCAAACTGAGGAATGTAACCTACATTTGGAATCAATGGGGCCTGAAAACATGATACTGTAGGCTCTATTTACTCCAAATTAGCCATGAAAACATCAGGACTAGGAACAAATGATTTTTTGACAAAATAGTCAATATACATTTTAGTGAATTATGGGTTAAAGCTGCTTTCAGCGGCAAAGATGCGATCAATGCCGGGGGGGGGGGGGGGTTTGATGTGCACATATGGAACTGGTCACCTGATCACATCTATTGGTCTAGTACAGTGATGGTGAACCTTGGCACAGCAGATGTTTTGGAACTACATTTCCCACGATGCTCAACTACACTGCAGAGTATGAGCAACGTGGGAAATGTAGGTTCAAAACATCTGGGGTGCCAAGGTTCACCATCACTGGTCTATTAGATACAATCCAATATTTGTAAAACTGATCATGTTGTTTTATTTATTTACACCAGGCAACAATTTATTTTTTGCATGAAAGCGCCACAGAAATTGTGCTCATGTGATACAAAGATTAGTCCTGTCAATTTAAGTAGGTGCTCCTAATGATGATGTGTATAAAAGACACCTGTCCACAGAATCTCTTCCATTCAAACCTCATCATCATGAGCAAAACCAAAGAGCTGTCAAAGGACGTCAGGGACAAGATTGTAGACCTGCACAAGGCTGGAATGGGCTACAAGATGAGAAAGAACCTTGCTGAGAAGGAGACAACTGTTGAAGCGATTATTCCCAAATGGAAGAAATACAAAATAACCATCAGTCACCCTCAGTCTGGAGATCCATGCAAGATTTCGCCTCATGGGGTAAAGAGGATCAGGAGAAAAGTGAGGGATCAGCCCAGAACTACACAGGATAAGCTTGTGAAGGATCTCAAGGCAGTTGGGACCACAGTCACCAAACAAGCCATTGGTAATACGCCGCCATGGCTAGAAATCCTGCAGCACCCACAAGGTCCCCCTCCTTAAGAAGGCCCATATAATATGTACAGGCCCATATGAAGTTTGCCAATGAACACCTAAATGTTTCAAAGAAGGATTAGGAGAAAGTGCTGTAGTCAGATGAGACCAAAATTTAGCTTTTCGGCATTAACTCGACGCACCACGTTTGGAGGAAGAAAAATGCTGACTATGACCCTAAGAACACCATCGCTACAGTCAAACACGGAGGTGGAAACATGATGATTTAGGGCTGTTTCTCTGCTAAAAGTACAGACCGACTTTGCCGCATTGAGGGGGCAATGGACAGGGCCATGTATTGTAAAATCTTGGATGAGACCCTCGGAAAAGCTCAGAAACACTCGGGAACTGAGTATTTACGAGTGTTTACAAGCTTTTCCGAGGGTTTCCAAGTGCATCTGAGTGGTCTCCAAGTATTTCCGAGTCTCTCCGGTGCCCCCCACCTCTGGCCACGTGCGGTATTGCATGCAATAGGAGTCAATGTGTAAGGAATTACCTTCGTTTTCATTGACTTCTATGGGGAAACTCGCTTTGATATGCGAGTGCTTTGGATTACAAGCATTCTCCTGGAATGGATTATGCTCGTAATCCAAGGTTCCACTGTATTAAATTATAGGTATTGGAATTTCCTTTCAAATTTGGCTGTTAGTGTATGTAACGAATTTGAATTTATCCGAAGTTCCGAATTATCTGAAATAACGATCGCCGCATCTAAACAAATGGAACGGAATTAATTCTTAATAAATAACAATAATAAAAAGTTTTTATTTATTTAATGTTATTAATTCATTACATTCCATTCATTTAGATACGGCATTCGTTAGTTTCAGAATTAACAAATTTGTCGAAATTCGTTAAAAAACTAATTCGGAAAGAAACGAATTGCACATGTCTAACCCAAATGAATTGTTCACAGAATGAAATTACCCTGAAATAGAACATGCAGAAGAGTTTATTAAATGAACGTTCACGGGCAGCAGAATGAAAAGCAATATCTAATTTATGGCCCATATTTATCAAAAGGAAATAGTACTAATGTTCTGACGTTATGAAAGTGGACTGCAGAGGTTTGTTACATCCCTGGGACTACTGAAAACAATTCTCAACTGGTTTACAAAGATCTGACCCTAATAAGAATGGCAAAGAGCACTACAATGGACGGGTCAGCCATAGAGCCATCTACAAGGAAGGCACTATTAATCAGAAAGGTGTGCCGGTTTGTCCCAGTATGTTTGAACTGTCATTCTGCTAGACACAGGGGGAAGCTGATTTACTAAACCTAAATAGACTTTTCACTTAGGATGGGCATTTTACCCAGTTAATGAGGTGAAGCTCTGTTGGCATCCATCATCCGAACATGTACATTTTTTTTTTTTAATTGTCCTTGCATGGGATATTCTTTGCAAAGTGAAATCTCATCACATTCACTAAGCTCTGGGAAAGTTATTTTGCAAAGTGCAACTTCCCCTGCACAACGGTCTATCTGGCTTTAGTAATCAACCCCAGAGCAGCAACTTCTGCTCAAGTCAGCAATAAGCCCTTCTTCTCCGGCATCATTCAACCCAAATCCCCTGCTCCCAGGTTGTCCTGGACCTGACCCAGCCTGTTATTGGACTGAAAAGAGAAGCAGCACAATGATGAGCTCATCTCTGTTACTCTGCTCCTATCAGCAGGTTCCTTGTCAGCACATGAACCGATTGGCTCTTTAGGCTGCTTCTTTCTTCCACACTCCAGCCCTGCTGAACAGAAACACAATTACTTACCCAAAATGCATTTAAAAATACATTTACTGATGCATTGATGATTAAAAAGCTGCATGCATTTATAACGTTTATATCTGCCTGGAGTTTAGTTTTGAACTTTCTTGTGTTGAGCTCTGCCAAAATGCAGCCACTGGTCTCTGGGCTTGTAATATCATTCTGCATCCTGGTTCCTGTACCTGTGCCTTGCCTTGTCTTGGACTGCTTTTCTTGCTTGGCCACTTACCCGACCCTTGCTTGCATCCAGTTAATTCTGCGGATTGCTGCCTGACCCAACCTCTTGCCTGGATACAGATTACTCTAGTGATAGCTGCCTTACATGACCCTTGCCTGAATACAAATTACTCAAGGAGATAGCTGCCTGACTTGACCTCTTGCCTGGATATAGATTACTATAGTGACTTCTGCCTTACCCGATCTCTTGCATGAATACTGTTTACTCCAGTGATCGCTTCCTGACCTGGCCTCTTGCTTGGATACAAAATTACTCCAGTGATCACTTTCTGCCCTAACCCTTGCCTGAATAACAGATTACTGTAGGGATTGCCGCCTGACCTGACTTTCTGCCTGGATACAGATTACTCTAGTGATAGCTACCTGACCTGACCTCTTGCCTTGATAAAGATTACTTTAGTGATAGCTACCTGACCTGACCTCTTGCCTGGATACAAATTACTCTAGAGATAGTGGCTTGACTCGACCTCTTGCCTGGACACAGATTACTCTAGTGATTGCCACCTGACCTGACCTCTTGCCTGGATACAGATTATTATAGAGACTGCCGCCTGACCTGACCAATTGCCTGTATACAGATTATTCTGGTGATAGCTACCTGACCTGTCCTCTTCACTTGATACAGATTACTCTAGGTATTGCCACCTGATCTGACTTTCTGCCTGGACACGGATTACTCTAGTGATAGCTACCTGACCTGACCTCTTGCCCTGCCTAGAGATAGCGCCTTGACTCAACCTCTTGCCCGGACACTGTTTCTCTAGTGATAGCTACTTGACCTGACCTCTTGCCTGGATACAGATTGTTATAGCGACTGCCGCCTGACCTGACCAATTGCCTGTATACAGATTATTCTAGTGATAGCTACCTGACCTAACCTCTGGCCTGGATACAAATTACTCTAGAGATAGCGGCTTGACTCAACCTCTTGCCTGGACACGGATTTCTCTGGTGATTGCCACCTGACCTGGCCTCTTGCTTGGACACAGATTACTCTAGTGATAGCTACCTGACCTGTCCTCTTGCCTGGATACAAAATGCTTTGGAGATAGCTGCCTGACTCAACCTCTTGCCTGGATACAGATTACTCTAGTGAATGCCGCCTGACTGGACCCCTTGCCTGGACACAAATTACTTTAGTGATGGATATCTGACCGGACCTCTTGCTTGGACACAGATCACTCTGGAGACAGATGCCGGACTTGACCTCTTGCCTGGATACAGATTACTATAGTGACTGCCGCCTGACCCGACCTCTTGCATGAATATTTTTTCCTTTAGTGATTGCTTCCTGACCTGACCTCTTGCCTGGATACAAATGACTCCAGTGATCACTTCCTACCCTGACCCTTGCCTGGATAACAGATACGCTACTGATTGCCACCTGCCCTGACACTTGCTTGGATTAAAGACTCTGTCCTTGCCTGCTACGCCTCAGTCCTGACCACCACAGACTTGACAACCAGTACCTAGTTCTGGTCACCCCTGCATACAGTACATGCCTTGAACAATTTCTGCATCATAAAACCATCTGACCCAGTATGTTAACGCTCTCTAAAGGGGTTGCTGGGAAGCGACCCAATCCTACGAATACAGCACAGTGCCTTAAGTACTGGGGGAATCCAAGTACCAGTACTGTAGGCATACTAACATTAGGGAAAAGGCAGCTACTGTAGGTGAAACTGTGCACAAGTCTCGCTATTTCGCAGAACCGGTAAACCTTATAGGGGTGTACAGCTCTCACGTTAGATTCATCCTCAAGAGCAGATAGTGAGGGGGGCCTGCAGAATAGTGAGGAGGTTCTCCTAATTACGTTGTAGAACAACACTGCTAAAATGTAAAAAACTGTTCATAGGGAATATTGATTTATTTCACTGGTCACATCAGCTGGTTCTGCCTTGCTTGTTAATAAGGACATACAGTCAAATATATTGTGTAGCCCAGGTACAATCCTTCCAGACTAACAGCAAGAAACATTTACAGAAACAAGAGGCAGTCAATTCTAGAGATAATGAGACTTTGTAACCATGGCATTTTCCCACCGGAGAATAAAGCAGTTATCAGCCCAGCACAGACACGGGACCACAGATGGACGTCTATTGAGCAAAGGGTCAAATACATCTTGGACCATCATCAAGGACAATGGACTGACATGATGGGAGCTAGCTCAAGAAAAGCAGCTTAAAATATAATACTATATGGAGAAACTAGATTAAGTGGTTGCAAGAGAAATGGTCGCAATAATGAACCATGAAATTTTAAACCCGAGTCTTTACAAATATTTGAAATGCGGTCTGCAGAAGAGATTGACTTGAGGAGTTTAATATGATCTGTTACTCAGTTCTTGGGAATAAACACTATGGGGGTTATTTACTAAAGGCAGGTCCACTTTGCACTACAAGTGCACTTGGAAGTGCAGTTGCTGTAGATCTGAGGGGGACATGCAAGGAAAATAAAAAACAGAATTTTAGCTTGCACATGATTGGATGATAAAATCAGCAGAGCTTCCCCTCATTTTAGAGCTTCCCCTCTTTTCAAATCTACCCCTCAGATTTACGGTGACTGCACTTCCAAGTGCACTTGTAGTGCAAAGTGGATTTGTCTTTTCGCAAATAACCCCCTATATCAAGTTCAAGAATCCCTTGGGTTTGTGTTGATGAGCAAATGCAGCTCGCTTTCAGGTGGACTCCGCTTGCATTTGACATCAGTTAAGATGTTTCTGGGATCATTTTGAGGTCATTGACGGATGCATTTGCCTTGTAGTTGATGTTCTTTTGACCTGAATTTGACCTTCTAAGCTGCATCAAGCCACCTTTGCGTTTCTATTGGCTTGTATGGAAATAGAAAAAAAA
Organism: Lithobates clamitans; assembly: GCA_037952925.1. NCBI lineage: Eukaryota > Metazoa > Chordata > Amphibia > Anura > Ranidae > Lithobates > Lithobates clamitans. Next base: position 142,736 of record JBBGZY010000155.1, on the reverse strand, counting down.
TGTCCCATAGCGGCCACTCTGCTCTGCTGTCCTCTCATCAGAGTTCAGACTGGCCGAGCTTTGAACATACATTTTATATATAAATAATTGTAAATGTGCTTTAAATCAAGCCATCCCTTTGTAGCTGCAGGCACTCTGGAGCAATTCATCTTCAAATTATGGAGCAGAAGTACTCAAGCCAACAGCTAAGCTCATCCAGTTTCTACCTCTCAGCAATGACTATAGCAATAGGAAGAGGGCAGGGTAGCCTTGCAGTGAGGATTTCTTCAGAATCCAGCTGCCTGCACCCTGTAGGACATACAGTAAGCCAGGGCTCGGCAACCTACAGCTCACGGACCCGCCCCGCTAAACGTCCAGCCCGTCAGTGCACGTGATGAATTCACGTACACCTGGCCCACGGACATTTTAAGTAAGAGCAGAGCGGAGCAGAGAGCTGGAAGATGAATGAGAACAGGGGAGGGACATACTGCAGTGCTGATAAGACAGCGGGAGCTTCCGAAGTTAACTTTCCAGGTGATTGGTTGCTAGGTGGTCCTAGCAACCAATCACCAGCTTGTTAATATGAAAAATTAACTCCAGAAGCTCCCGCTATCTAAGGCTTAATGTACACGGGACCTTTTACAACCTCTCCTGAACGATTTAACTTGACAGATAGTAAACGACTTTTTAAAAAGTCAGTTTTGCTGTGTTTACACGCCGTGTTGCGTTTAGGAGCATTTTTTTTTTTTTTTAATTTTTTTTTTTCAAATATTCAAAAATGGATCTCCATTAAAAATGCCTGTAAACGAAATGCGGCTAAATGCGAGTTAGCGCGTCTACACGCGTTTACAAGCTGTTACAGGCATTTGGAGTTTCAAATGCCTCTGAACATTGCTTTCCAAAAAATGCTTCTAAACTGAACTGCCTAGAAACGACTATAAACCACCCTGTGTACATGTACTGATAAGATAACATAGAGGAGAGTTCAGGGGCAGCTGAAAAAAAACGCCCAACTGCTCCTAAACATCCGTTAACCTGCAGCAGTGTACATGAGGCCTTATCAGCGCTGCTGTGCGTCTCTCCCGTGTTTTCATTCAGCTTCCTGCTCCACTCCATCTTCCTCTCTGCATATGGCAAGGTAGAAAAGGGCAGAGCTGCGGAGGGGGGGCTGTGTAATATTCAAGAGGGGGCTGTGCAATATGCAGGGGGGGCTGTATAATGTAAAGTGGTCTAGAGGTGCAGGGCTGTGTAATGTAAAGGGGTCCAGAGATGCAGGGTCTGTATAATGTAAAGGGGTCCAGAGATGCGGGGTCTGTGTAATGTAAAGGGGTCCAGAAGTGCGCGGTCTGTGTAATGTAAAAGGGGTCCAGAGGTGCGGGGTCTGTATAATGTAAAGGGGTCCAGAGATGCAGGGTCTGTGTAATGTAAAGGGTCCAGAGGTGTGCGGTCTGTGTAATGTATAGGGGTCTAGAGGTGTGGGGTCTGTGTAATGTAAAGGGGTCCAGAGATGCGGGGTCTGTGTAATGTAAAGGGGTCCAGAGGTGCGCGGTCTGTGTAATGTATAGGGGTCTAGAGGTGTGGGGTCTGTGTAATGTAAAGGGGTCCAGAGGTGTGGGGTCTGTGTAATGTAAAGGGGTCCAGAGGTGCGGGGTCTGTGTAATGTAAAGGGGTCCAGAGGTGCAGGGTCTGTGTAATGTAAAGGGGTCCAGAGGTGCGCGGTCTGTGTAATGTATAGGGGTCCAGAGGTGCGGGGTCTGTGTAATGTATAGGGGTCCAGAGGTGCGGGGTCTGTGTAATGTAAAGGGGTCCAGAGTTGCGGGACTGGGTAATGTAAAGGGGTCCAGAGGTGCGGGGTCTGTGTAATGTAAAGGGGCTCAGATTATTATCTTCATTTATTAGCAGGTGAATGCGGCCCTCCATGCATTCACATACATTGAATCCGACCCTTAAGTGGGCAAAGATTGCTGACCCCTGCAGTAAGCAATGCAGCTAAAGCTGTAAGGGAAAGACATGTTTTTTAGCTAAAATTGAGCTTTAGGCCTCACACTGCACACTATAAAAATACCAGTAGCTTTAGCTGTAGAATTCATTTTTGCATTAGCATTTTTTAGCATTTGCATTTTTTTGTGTTTTTTTTTAAATTAAAACTATATTCCCACAAAGGCTTTAGGCCTAAAAAATGCCGTGTAGCTGCATTTTACTAATTTTTTTTGGAGTTAGAGTGTTTTTACAGCTGAAAAACTCCTCTTCAAAAATGCAGCCTGAAAATGACCATGCCAAAAAACTCTGATAAAAGCCTATTGCCCTGTACACATGGTCGGACATTGATCGGACATTCCGACAACAAAATCCTAGGATTTTTTCCGACGGATGTTGGCTCAAACTTGTCTTGCACACACACGGTCGAACAAAGTTGTCGCAAAATCCGATCATTCTGAACGCGGTGACGTAAAACACGTACGTCGGGACTATAAATGGGGCAGTAGCCAATAGCTTTCATCTCTTTATTTATTCTGAGCATGTGTGGCACTTTGTGCGTCGGATTTGTGTACACACGATCGGAAATTCCGACAACGGATTTTGTTGTCGGAAAATTTTATAGCAAGCTCTCAAACTTAGTGTGTCGGAAAATCCGATGGAAAATGTGTGATGGAGCCTACACACAGGTCGGAATTTCCGACAACAAGGTCCTATCACACATTTTCCATTGGAAAATCCGACCGTGTGTATGAGGCATAAGTGTGCATGAACACGTAGGATACCATGGTGGAGAAATTATAGGCTGTAATTAAAAAACGCCTGATGCCCAAAACAGCAACTGTAAAAATACCCAGTGTGCATGAGGCCATAAGAGATTCAGGCTCCATGCACACTGGATCTTAAAATAACATTATAAAAACGCCAGTAGCTTTGTAGTGAGTCTTTCAATGTTTTTTTTTAACGTTTTTGCAATAGAGTTTATAAGCGCTAGCGTTTTTTGGCCTTTTTTTTTTTTTCAATGGATTAAAAAATGCTGGTGAGCCACGTTTTTGAGCGTTTATCTACATTTATCAGCGTTTGGCTGTTTTTTTGTGGTTAGTAAAAATGACTCCGGAACGAGATTTTATGGCGTTCAGAAAACAGCCCATAAACTCCACTGCTGATAAACATCCAAAACCGTCCATGTGTGCATGGACACATAGGATAAGGTAGAGGGGAGTTTATGGGCTATTAAAAAAAAAACGCCCAAACTCCCAAAAATGGCCGTTTACGAGCTTCAGTGTGGATCGAGCCTCAAAGCCCCTCTCATCCCCAGTTATGAGTCCTTTTAAGATAGAACGCTTGTTACAGTCGTTCTTGGATGGCAACATTCAGCCACATTTTAGCAGACAAATTCCTGTAGCATTCTGGGTACATTTTCCAGTCTAGTGACGCTTCCCTGCAGGTGAAAATCAGGAGAATGAATATGTAGGTCAGGATTTGGGCTGCCATCGTCTCTATTCAAGGTATTTTAATGAAACCCGTCGAGCGCTGAGCAGTCCCAGGACAGAACGAGCGGCAATATGTTCTTGACAATGATGGGTTTAGCTATACACATCTTGGCGATAAGGCTTCCTAGCACTGTGCTGCTCATCGTTAATTCCCTCCTTCCATATGCTGCTTAGATTAACGCCATTCTGCTAAAATCTTTCTGGGACGGGGGCGGCTGAGGTAATTACTTGTGATAGCTGTCATTCCGCGGTTTTGGATTAAATCCCAGCATATTGATTTCTGACAGCTAACTGAAGAAGACGGGACTCTTCTCGTGGAAAGGGCTGAGAGTGGCTGGACTGTGACATCCGACCTCTTGGATCAATAGATGCTAATGTAAGCTAATGAACAACTTGCTGTTTGATCAAAGAAATTCATGTTATACGGTTACATATTACAGCTATGGAGGTGTCACATAACTGACTGTATGCAGATACCTACGCTACGGGGCAGATTTATAATAGGACAGATGATCGATTCGCTGCCTTTTCGCCATTGGAAACCCGGCGGAAGAAAGTACATTTGCTTGCTGACGCACTGCCTTCGTTGTGACCCTTTAAGGGATGTGCCATATTGTGAGGCTCCCTAAATTAACATTACACTACCCCACCAACCTTTCACGCAATTGACCAGACGACACAGTACTCTCTTTTTGGAGTCGAATGGCCATAGCAGCCTTTTTATTACAACAAATTAACATTTTTCAACAATTTCCAAACATATAACTTAATGCATATAAAAAACATTTTAATAACATTAACCAATATACATCTTTATCAAGTTTTTCGATCTAGAGATCTTTGAAGGCCAAGTATCAATTCCACAAACTAGTTGTATCGGTACACCCATGAAAAGGCCCCACGCCGTGCATTACGCAAGCTCAGGGTCAAACAGCTACTTCCTTCCAGATACAACCATTCAATCCCATTGTAAGGGAAAGGTCGCCCATACCTCCGTATGGGCCCAACCCTCTCCCAAAACTCCATTATTTTCAGCACCACCTTCAAAGACCCCATAGACCTCACGCTGCTACGACTTGAACAGAAAAAACCCTCCTTAACCTTCCAAAAATCCACAGAAAAAACAAATACCCAATAAATAACCCAACTAATCAACCATCCAACACCTCAAACTGTAAATAAAAAGGGGGAGGTAGGGCGGGAAATTACCTCTCCCCCAGGACTTTCTCTCCCTACTGCGTGCCTCACATAAAGCTCCTCCCCCCAAAAGTACTAAAACTCCCCCCACTGTCCTACCTCCTGAGACCTATGCTACAGCCTCACTATCCCCACCCCAGTCATGCTGGCCCTCCCCCCAAGTTTTACATGTCTCCGGGCCATTACTGAACTCTAAGCAGGTATAAAAGATACAAATGAAACTTTGTATCCATGAACTCCTTTGCCACCAATGTATGCCATATGTCGGTGGCTTTTGGGGGGGGGTTACATGAGCCGCAGCCGCCAGGAGTATGTGTAAATCTGAAAAGACGACTTTTATTTATTTTATTTTTTTTAAGATATTTTTATTAGGTATAAGACAAAACCAGCATACATAAGAAAAAAACAAAACAACAAAATAAAACGTGATTATTCGTTGGTATACAGCAGCACTTATTAACATGTAGTAATTGGCGGTATTTCAAGCATACATTAAAGAGGAAGTAAACCCATCAGGGTTTGTTTCCCTGCAAAGGTAAAGCATAATGGGCTACTACATTATGTGTCACTTACCTGACACAGGAGAATGCGATGTCACCGCTGTCCCCTCTGCTACAGAGCGTCCATCTTCTTTCAGGGTATCGTGGCTCCGGCACTGTGATTGGCCAGAGCCACGATGACGTCACTCGGACGGAACCGCCCTACGGCATATCGCCGTTAGCAGCGGCATGCTCAGTGCGCCTGCACGCCGCTGTCTACGGTGCATGCGCCGTAGACAGCGGTGCCTGTCTTTTTGCAAATATCTCCTAAACCTTAATCTAGGCTTACCTGTAGGTCAAAGTGGTCTGTAAGGATTTACAACCACTTTAATTACTGTACATAATAAGAGCAGTGTTTAAACTTACTACCAGTGTATAGCAACATTTGAGATCCATATATGAAAAAATCAAAAAAATGGTGGCATGACCTATAGGTAACATGCAAGGTGGATTCATGAAAAGCCGACTGTTGGTTGTCAGCAGGGTTGGGACAAGGGGTGAGGCGGGGGGCAGCTGCCCTGGGCACTGTGGTATCATGTGAGGTGGGGGGGCACCACAAGGAGATTGGAGGGGGGATTTGTGTTGGAAGGAAGAATATGGGAGGCTGCCGGGGGTAAAAAATACTCTAGGTGGGATAAGGGGGTGCTTTGGGGGGGGATTTGTGCTAGGAGTGGGGATTTTTATTGGGAGAGGGTAATTTGTGCTTTTAGGGATGTTTGGGGGGGGGGATGTGTAATCAGAGGGGAAATTTGAGGGGTAGAGGATTTGTGCCAGGAGCAGTGAATATTTTGGGTGGGTTTGTGCTGTGGGGGTTTGAGGAGATTTGGGGACGGATTTGTCATTCATGCTTAGAGGGTAAGCATGTATTAGTGCTCAATTTTTTTTGGGGGGGGGGCGGCCTCAGTTTGATATGTTCGCCCTTGGCTCTAGATGACCTTGTCCCGAAACTGGCTGTCAGATGCAGCCGTCACTGCGGGCGGTGCCCCCCACACACACAAACCCCCCGCCATGTTTCCCAGGCCTAAGTGCCCATTGCTGGACCTGAGATCAGCATGGCGGGTACTGCCAGGAAGAGGGGAAGGTCAGCCAACTTCCTTTCGCTGATCTCCCCTTCCTGTTGCTGACCTGGCAGAGACGTAGAAAACATCACTTCTAGGTCCTGGCGTCACTGGCTTGAGAAGAATATAATGGAGAGTGATCTACACTCCATTACATTCATTGAAGGGCAGGTGAGACATCCGGACCCCTGATGAAGAGATAAAGAGAACTTCATCAAAAAATGCATCACATAGGAGACTTTTTGTCCCCTATGTGATCAGAAAAAAAGTCTTGCACGGTTTTTCCACCCCCCCAAAGAAATACCACCAGCCGCCACTGGTGTTGGGGACTAGGCACATGCTGCAAAAGACAGTCAGGGTCTGCGGATAAGTAACCCGAGACTGTTAAACATCACTGCCATTCCAGACTTTTTAAAGATGAATGCTTCCAATTTTCCAAAAAAAAGAGCGAGAAAGGGGAATAGCAAACAAAGCAAAAACAAAGAAGTCCTGTGTATGCTCCACTTACACGAGCCAAAGGACTCTCTCGCTCTAACCCCATAACACCATGTGATCACACGGATTGCCTGAGTAGCCAATCACCAAGCACCAATGCTGTCATGTGGGAGGACGGGGAGTAAAATAAATAATCAACCCCATACCAGAAAAGACCAGGTATTTCCTTTTGGTCTTGGTGACCACATGGAGCAGAAAGTAAGTCTGTGTGGTTGGTGGACTACCATAAAGTGGAACTGTAACTTTACCCAACATTTGAGAAAAGTAGGACCACTTGAATTCAATACGTAGAAAAAAAAAAAGAAATAGAAGGCTGTAAATACAATATACAGAGAAAAACAAGCCAGATAACGAGGTTAAGCCTTGACCATCCAGTATCCTCACACAAACTCAGGGAATAGGAAACATTGTAATTAGACACCTAAAATAAGAAACATTAAGTACGGTATTAACGCTCTTTCTCAGTGAGTCAGTGTGGTCCATATTTGATCAATTATTTAGTACTTGAGAAATTCTACATACTAATGAGTCCTCACGTGCATTGTGTAAATTCATCATTACAGGTAACAGATGGAACCTTTCTTTGCTATGCAAATGAATCATCAAACGTAAATCCCTATTGTGATAGACAACGGAAACATTCCCGGTATTGGTTCACAAAGGTCAATATACATGGTGTACTGAGAAAGGCAGCTATGCTTCTTCCATCCATGAGAATTCCACTTATGATCGCGTCAAAATAGCTCCTACAATACCCTGCTTTGTCCTTTGCTAAGCAAAGTTCTAAAAGTAGAGTGTAGACACTCATAGCAACCAATAAACAATCAACAATCCTTCAGCACAATCACCACACCAATTCGATTGACATGACGATGTTGTGAATTTTAACAATTGATTTGGGGATTGACGCAAGTTAATGTGATTCCAAACATATTCACAGTTAGAATTTTCAAAAACAAAAACAAAGAAGAATTCCCAGCTCAACTTACCAACCAGCCTGCAACAAACCAAATTGTCCTGTCTAATGCCCCGTACACACGGTCGGATTTTTCGACGGAAAATGTGTGATAGGACCTTGTTGTCGGAAATTCCGACCGTGTGTAGGCTCCATTACACATTTTCCATCGGATTTTCCGACACACAAAGTTTGAGAGCAGGATATAAAATTTTCCGACCACAAAATCCGTTGTCGGAAATTCCGATCGTGTGTACACAAATCCGACGGATAAAGTGCCACGCATGCTCAGAATAAATAAAGAGATGAAAGCTATTGGCCACTGCCCCGTTTATAGTCCCGACGTACGTGTTTTACGTCACCGCGTTTAGAACGATCGGATTTTCCGACAACTTTGTGTGACCGTGTGTATGCAAGACAAGTTTGAGCCAACATTTGTCGGAAAAAATCCTAGGATTTTGTTGTCGGAATGTCCAAACAAAATCCGACCGTGTGTACGGGGCATAACAGTTCACATTAAAAACAAGGGGTTTAGTTTGCACACATTTGGTGGAAGGGGGGGGGCGCACTGGACACCTTTGCTGCCATTTTGCTATTTGCTGGGTGTCCAGTGTGCCCCTGTGTCTTTAAAGTGGAGGTCCACCTTAATCTGCCTCTTCCTACGCCGCGGTGATGTTGTCTCTTCTCCTCCCCGCGTTGTCCTCTGGGGAATGGGGCGCGCTGTGTTACAGGAACTATGTGTGTCCCACAACACATCGCGTCCCATTCACAAAGCGCTGCGCGACTCGCGCATGCGCAGTAGGAAACGGGCAGTGAAGCCGTAAGGCTCCCCTGCCTGTTTCCCTTAGTTAGGATGGTGGTGCCGAGACCCGAAAGCCGAGGGACGGGTAGGCCTCGGGCGGCCAACATCGCGGGCACCCAGGACAGTTAAGTGCTTATTTAAAGTCAGCAGCTACAGTGTTTGTAGCTGCTGACTTTTAATTTTTTTTTTTACGGCCGGAATCCCACTTTAAGGAGGAGTGGGCTCCCTTCAGGCAAACCTGCCCTCAATCCCTGCATTATTATATATGTGCTCCTACTATGGAGGCTTTCAAAATATACAGAGTTAGGACTGCAGATAATACTGGGGTGCCTTCTTGCGGCCTCTGCAGCTTACGCATTTATTTGCAAATGTGTGCAAACGAAACCCCTTGTTTTTAACGTGACAGGACAATTCAGTTTGTTGCAGGCTGGTTGGGAAGTTGAACTGGGAATTTTTCTTTGTTTTTGTTTTACATCTATTGCCCGTTCATGTGCTCCTTGCTGTTAAAGGAGTTAAAAGGGCAGAAGGTTTGTTATCTTAATGCATTCTATGCATTAGGATAAAAAGCCTTCTGTGTGTAGCAGCCTCCCCAGTACCCCCCTAACATATACCGGAGCCCCATTTCTGTCCAGCGATGTCAGCAAGTCCTTCAGTCGTCCCCGACTCTCCCTCCTGATTTGCTGAGACACAGCAGCGGCGCCATTGGCTCCCACGACTGTCATTCCAAGTCAGTTAGCCAATCGGGAGAGAGAGAGGGGGCGGGGCCGAACGGCAGCTCCGTGTCTAAATGGACACACAGAGCTGCAGCTCGGCTCATGAGCCCCCATAGCAAGCTGCTTGCTGTGGGGGCACTCAGTAGGAGGGAGGGGCCAGGAGAACTGAAGAGGGACCAGAGAAGAGGGGGATCTGGGCTGCCCTGAGCAAAACCAACTGCACATAGGAGGAAAGTATAACATGTTTGTTATTTTTTTTTTTTTTACGAGATTTTACAATCACTTCAAGGCCAATTATGGGTTGGGGCAGTTGCTGTTTGTTTGTACTGACAGTTAGAATTTTGTTCAATCAGATAAAGATTTCATCCATCTCCTTTTGACTTTCCACATCACTGAGGTTAAAAATAATCTATCTTTGAGCACACGAACAACCATTATTTAAGGAAATTCTACCAGCACATGGATAGCTTTACTCTTTAGGTGAAATATGCACATTGTCAAAGAACATTCTAAAGGTGACCATAGATGAATCGCAATTTAGACAGTTCAGCAGGGATGATCCATGTGTGACCACTGCCACTCAACAGAAGCTGATCTATTGATTGACTTCTGCTGAGCAGACCTGTTGGAAAAACGTCACTCAATCAGCGGCTGTGGCCAATGGCTGCAGTGCTAATCTGTGTATTCTGACTGTGGGGGCGGGGTCCCCCCACTGTCAGAATACAATAGTGCAGAAGAGAGTATTCCCCTATTCACCTTTAATGTGTGGATGGTGGAATTGGTTCCGTTTTTTTCATTCAGCCCACTGGCTGCACGATAAAAATGAAGCCATGTATGGCCAGTTTAACACTCTAGAGGAGGAGTCTCCAAACTTTGTAAACAAAGGGCCAGTTTACTGTCCTTCGGACTTAAGGGGGCCAGACTGTGGCCATTGGGAGCTGAAAAGGTCCCAACATCAGAAGGAATAATAAATGCCCCATCTTTGGTATTAGTGGGAGGAATAGCGCCCCATTTTTGGTGTCAGTGGGAGCAATTGCACCCCATCATTGGTTTCACTGGGCCCCATTGTTGGTATCATTGGGAGGAATTTTGGTTGGCATCTTTGGTCTTCTTGGAAAGAATTGTAGCCCATTGTTGGTGTAGCGCTGGTAGATTTGCAATCTACCGCATGTTAGGTAAATTTAGTAAATTGTGTGTTAGGAAGGTTAAAGTTCGCCTCTGTTCCAGCTTGGCTGACGTTGTGGGTGTTTCCATGCTGACCAGTGGGTGTCGCTGTCGCCACTGGTCAGGGTTGGAAAGGCAACGTGTTGAAGCGTATGGATGCTCCTCTGTCCCGGAGGCACGCTCGGTGGAGGCGGTCCTCCGAGTTGCATTCTGGGCGAGGGTATTTATGGGACAGACGCCATATTTTGGGGTTCATTTTTACAGCCACCTGCTGGCCCTCCTGGCCGACAGGTATGCGTTAAGGAGCTACCTCGCGGTCCTCCGTTCGGGAGGCCCAAGATACAGCGGCGCAGGGGTGGGTCCAGAGGCTTGTCTGGAGCTTACCACCGCGGTCGAGGAATAGTCCCGAGTTGTCGGTTCTGTGTGACGAAGCTGGACAACTGAGGAGATCCCAGGGGAGGACCCGTCTTGGAGAGACCACGCAGCGTGCTGGTCTATAGAGGGGCCTGGTGACTCGGTTGGAGGACATATCCAAAAGTAACTATACAGCATAGTGTTGCCGGCTCGGCTTAAAGGTTCAAGCACTGTGACTGACTTTCACTACAGAAAAACCTATACATCCTGTGGCAGAGGATTGTATGGATTTTGTTCCCAAACAAGTCTGTTGCAGAGACTTTGATTCGTGCTGTGTGCTGGCTGCTAGACCGGTGAGAGAGGCCTATCCAGACGAGCAAAGAGTGTGTCCCACGAGGGGAGCGCATTTTAAATAGTATTTGAATTCTACCAGGACATTTTGTCAAGAGAACCCTTCCAGAGAATATCTGAGTTTCTTCTGCAAGTTTCCTTTCTACCTCTTTCCTGCTACTTCCTAAGTCGTTTGTTTTAATAAAGCATTAAAAAACGTACTCCAGTGTTGGTGCGTGTGTCGTCCAGAAGTAAACTCAACGGAACCCCTAGACCCGGAGCCGATGAAACAGAGGGAAGCAAAGTGAAGGTAACAGACCCGCTTAAACCAGCAGCTCCACCGTGAATTAGTGCTACATTGGTATCATTGGCAGGAATTCTGCCCTTTCATTGGTGGCGGTGGAGGGAATTATGCCTCATTGTTGGTATCAGTGGATGAAAATAGTGCCCCAAGGGCTGGATAAAAGCAAACAAAGGGCCACAACTGGCCCCAGGGCCAAAGCTTGAAAACCACTGCCCTAGATTAAAGCCTTTGGAATGGTGCCAATTTTTCAGCCTGTGGAAAAAGCAGGACAGTGTGTTCCCTAGTTTCGGCACTGACAACTCCTTGAGTAGACTACAGCTAAAGCTATATAGTGAAGCTAGCCATATACTGGTATAATTTACTTCAAAAATGGTCATTTGGGAAATATCTGTTCACTGGTTAGTGTGGTCAAAACATCCATCGTTTTCAACCACAGTGACAAGGAAAGTCAAAATGAAAAAGATGGAAATTTTTCTTGTTTCTCATCTTATCAAACAAACTTGTAACCATGAATGTGATTCCCATTTGGAATCACATTTAATTCCGTCTATTCCGAAATCAATTAATTCTTAAGATCCAACTGAATTTTTAAGGACTGTCATATGAATTATGTATGGTCAATGAAAGTGAAGGTGGACTTTTTAGAAAGGCCAATATATGCAAGTAAAATCTGCTAAGGAGGAACCCTGTATTAATTTTTTATCTTTAAAATATTTTATTTTTTACAAATAATAAAAACAAATTGTATAAAATATCAGTATTTAAACCTTTCAAAAAAGTTTGGACAAAATCGCAGCAAAAACAATTACAGTTAACCTTTAACATATGAGAGCAATATTACACTCACATGCTGGTATAGCTGTGTTTACTGAAGCATGTAACTGAAATCAGTGTTATCTGTTCGGTCATCTTTCACGCTATCACACTGGATGGATGGCAATGCCCTCTTCCAGAAACAATAGGTCAACAAGCCATCTTAGCACCCTATACATTGTCACCTCCCTGTATATCCCCAAGTGCCACCATTGTAATCAATCAAATTAACCAATTGTTAAAACTATGTGTGTCTGAAAAGTGTGCACGATATGAGTTAATGCTCCATCACCCCACATTATTCTCACAGGCTTCAGAAAACTTTACTTAGCTATAAAGGGCTATCAGAGGATGGAAGGGGAAAACGCTAACTATTGTACGAAAGAAAGGCAATGCTGAGCCTGAGCTTAGTTGGACCTGAAGCTAAAAATGGAAGATTTGATACATTATGGAGAACATCTAGCAAAGTTAATTTTGGTAAAGCAGTACCCTTACAAAATCACTTTTTTTCTTCAATTGCTCCAAAAAAAAAAAAATAGTTATGTATTTATTGTTCCTAGACACTCCTGTGCTTTGAGCCTCATAGCTGTATATCTGCAGTGTGAGATCATCTAAGGCACTTCTGCCTCTGACTACCGGTCTCACCAGATTTGGTGTGAGACTTGATGCTGTACCTACTGTGCTGCTCACGGTTCTCCTTGCTGGAAAAGAAACTCTACCTGAGGACCTGCAGTGCAAGAATCTCCTTGCTTAATAAAGCGGAGTTCCACCCAAAAGTGGAACTTCCACTTTAAGGCCTCCTCCCCGGCTCTTGTTTGTAAACCTGAGCTTTTGGGGGAGCCTTAGGCAATCAGAAGCGGGAGTTCCCCTTCCCGAAGTCTTCTGGGACACATGACAGGTCCTAGAAGACTTTGGGACCAGTCACAGCTGGGTGCCCATAGTAGAGATGCCGGCGCCGCCAAGGGAGGACACGGCTGCGGTGAGTGGCTGTTTATTAAAAGTCAGCAGCTACAGTTTTTGTAGCTGCTGACTTTTAATAAACAAACAAAAAACTGGAACTTTGCTATACATTTGTGGATCTTTGCTTTGCTGCTGCTTATTGAATATTGCCCCACCACTGTGATGTGGTCATGGTGAAGCAATCATGTTTATTATATCATTTCTGTCACCCTGCCCTCATCCTCTAGGATGTCCTACGACCCTGCATATACTTTAACAAAAATAATAAATAAAATAAAGTTACATATACCCCAAATCGGAACTTCACCCAAATGGGCAAGGCGGGGGGAGCAGGTATCTAGTTTTAACAATTGCACAATTGCACTTTCACTTGGATCATGCAATAACTAAGAGCCCAGACTGTTATGATACCCTACCAGGGGCTGTGTTTAGGACAGCCAGGGCTAACAGGAAGTGGTATGGATTATGCTAGATATGATTCACCATGTAAGAAGACTGACATTGGTTTGCAGATAGGTAGTTCCGCGAGGGATAGTGTTGGAGAGGAGACGAGGTGATGTCCTGCCTTTTTATTTTAACAGAAGCTGATCTTTTTATTTTTTTTTTCTTGTTCAAAGTGGAGTTGAGTTTTAAGTAAGCCAAAAGATCAGCTTGTTTGTGCAACCAGCCTGAGCTTATAGTTCATTAAGCCATTTACCTAATTGGAAAAGCCCTTTCCGCTTCCTTAACATCATTACACTGAAATCTTCTTTTTCTCGACCTTGTTAAAATGGACTATCTTCTTTATCTTAAACCATGCCTCAGCTCAAACTTCATAATAGTGAAATAAAGTTCACTTTGTGTCCTTTGTAATCTCTGAGAGAAACAAAAAGAACTGATGAGACGAGGGGAAGAAGGATAAGTTCTTGTTATATGAAAGAAGTGTGTTCTCACAGGGACAGGAAGTGAGAGTAAAATCTCCCTAATGGGGTCAAAGACAAAAATAAAAAAAAAACTCAAATAATATCAGTCCAAGCTGCACTAGCACCCAATCACCATAATTATTTAAAGGGGGCACAGCTATTGGTGGTACTGTATGAATCCAATGATGGAGAGCCAACACATAAGAAAAATATTTGGGTGCGATTCCACTATAAAAATCTTTAGCCATCACTAGAAGGATCACTAGCAGGTGGAAGGAGGTCCTGATTCCTCTATTTAAATCTTCAGTTATCACTAGATGGATCACTAGCAGGAGGAAGGAGGTCCTGATTCCTGTATATAGATCTTTAGTTGTCGCTAGAGGGATCACCAGTAGGTGGAAGGAGGTCCTGATTCTCCTATATGGATCTTTAGTTATCACTAGATGGGGTCACCAGAAGGAGGAATGAGGTCCTGATTCCTCTATATAGATCTTTAGCTATCAATAGAGCTAGTCACCAGAAGGAGGAAATGAGTCCTGATTCCTCTATATAAATCTTTAGTTATCACTAGATGGATCACTAGCAGGAGGAAGGAGGTCCCGATTCCTGTATATAGATCTGTAGTTATCACTAGAAGGATCACCGGTGGGTGGGAGGAGGTCCTGATTCCCCTATATGGATCTTTAGTTATCACCAGATGGGGTCATCAGCAGGAGGAAGGAGGTCCTGATTCCTCTATATAGATCTTTAGTTATTGCTAGAGGGATCACCGGTAGGTGGAAGGATGTCCTGATTCCTCTATATAAATCTTCCTCTATATAAATCTGTAGTTATCACTAGATGGATCACTAGCAGGAGGAAGGAGGTCTGATTCCTCTATAAAGATCTTTATCTATCACTAGAGAGGGTCACCAGAAGGAGGAAAGAGGTCCTGATTCCTCTATATAGATCTGTAGTTATCACTAGAGGGATCACCGGTAGGTGGGAGGAGGTCCTGATTCCCCTGTATGGATCTTTAGTTATCACTAGATGGGATCACCAGAAGGAGGAAGGAGGTCCTGATTCCTCTATATAGATCTTTAGCCATCACTAGAGGGGGTCACCAGAAGGAGGAAATCGGTCCTGATTCCTCTATATAAATCTTCAGTTATCACTAGATGGATCACTAGCAGGAGAAAGGAGGTCCCTGATTCCTCTATATAGATCTTTAGTTATCGCTAGAGGGATCACCGGTAGGTGGAAAGAGCTCCTGATTCCTCTATATAGATCTGTAGTTATCACTAGAGGGATCACCAGCAGGAGGAAGGAGGTCCTGATTCCTCTATATAGATTTGTAGTTATCACTAGAGGGATCACAAGCAGGAGGAAGGAGGTCCTGATTCCTCTATATAGATTTGTAGTTATCACTAGAGGGATCACCAGCAGGAGGAAGGAGGTCCTGATTCATCTATATTGATCTTTATATCACTAGAGGGGTCACCAGCAGGGGAAAGGAGGTCCCGATTCCCCTGTATATGATGTTTAGTTATCACTAGAAGGATCACCAGAAGAAGGTCGTCCTGATTCCTTTATATAGATCACAAAGTATAACTAAAGGGAAAGCTTTTTTTTATTTAGTTTTTTTTAGTTTTGGATATAGTGGAGATTACAACTATTAGGTTTTTATTGCTGTCTTTGCCCTGTTAGGGAGATTCACCCTCTCTATTTGTCCTGTTTACCATAATCCTTTAAAGTGAAAGTAAAATAAAATACCAAATATTGGGTTGCCCCCAGAAAAGTAATAGAGGGGAAATCTTCCAAAGGGGACACTTTTTCTGGTGACCCGGGGGCCCCAATGGATTCCTTTAATTAGCAGGGATTTCCTCTCAGTTCCTGTTTTGGCTATGGAATAGAAAGTGAAGGTAAATATCCACAATGGGACAAAAAAAAAAAAAAAAAAACTGACGGTGGTTATAACCCTCCCTTACTCTATCCAAAGTGCAAAAGAAAAAGTTTTACCTTTAGTTCTGCTTTAACCACTTGACCTCTGGAAGATTTTTAACCCCTTCATGACCAGGCCATTTTTTGCGATATGGCACTGCATTCTTTTAACTGACAATTGCATGGTTGTGTGACACTGTACCCAAACAAAATTCTCACAAAAAAATATATATATTTTACTTTCTGCTTTATAACATATCCAATAAAAAAAAATGTAAAAAATCTAATTTCTTGATAAATTTAGGCCAATATGTATTCTGCTACATGTTTTTGGTAAAAAAAATCCCATTAAGCGTATATTGATTGGTTTGCGCAAAAGTTATAGCATCTACAAACTATGAAATATTTTTATTTATTTTAATTTAATTTTTTACTAGTAATGGCGGCAATCAGCAACTTATAGCGGGACTGTGATATTGCGGTGGACATTCGGGCACTGACACTTTTGACACTAATACAGTGATTAGTGCTAAAAAATATGCACTGTCACTGAACTAATGATACTGGCAGGGAAGGGGTTAAACATCTAGGGCGATCAAAGAGTTAAATGTGTGCCTAGCCAGTGTTTTGGTGTACCGTGTTGTGTGCTTTTACTAGGGGAAGTAATGGATTTTATTTCCTGTTTTGCGGGGAAAGAAAATCTATTACTAACCTGCTGACAGGACAGGGCTCTGCCTTGTTTACATAGGCAGGGCTCTGTCCTGTGTAAATTTAATGACGATCACCGGGTAATCTTTTGGCTGGCACCCAGTGATCGACATCTGTTGTATTTAATCACAGCACGCCCGTGTCGCCGGTGGCACGTGCCCCCTACCCAGAAGTGTCAGATCACGTACCTAGTACGTAATCTGGCACCACCTTGCCGCCGTATATATGTGTTATACGATTGGCAAATGGTTAAGTTAGTTATAACTAAAAGGATCCCCAACAGGAGGAAAGAGATCCTTTTTCCTTTGTACAGATCTTTGGTTATCACTAGAGGGGTCACCAGCAGGAGGAGGGAGGTCCTGAGTCTTCTGCATAGATCCTAAACCTCATTCAGAATACTATGTCCAGTTCTGGAGACCTCACTTACAAAAAAGGTATTGAGAAGATAGAACGAGTTCAGTCCAGAGACGGGCAACAAAAATGGTTTCTGCTGCAAGTCCATCCCCACCATCAGACGCCCTTGGTGAAGAAGCAGTTTGGGGCTTAGACTCAAAGCCCTGGGAACCCCTAGTTGGCCTTCTCCCCTAGTTGGCCTTCTACCACCATAGGAACCTGACATGGATGGCTTTTAAGGTATTCTGTGAGAAAGCTTCTATGACATAACTAGTGCTGTGTTGAAGAGGTCCACAAACATTAATATCAGCCTAGAAACTGAAACCCAAACTGAATAAATTGCTGTAAAACTAACTCTCTGCGGACAGCAAGAGCAAGGAGAAAAAAATGTACAAACTTAATCTATTTGGTTGGAAGTGAATCAGCCGCAACTGGATAAACATGCGCTTATTCTTCATTTTCAACAAGTGAGATATTTTCCAAGATTAGTCTCACGTACTGTATGGTGTTATGACATCTCTGAGATATGGCCAATCCAGGCACATCCATTGAGGGTTTTGGATGTAGCTCTTCAACAGATGTTGGATACTTTGCCTCCTGTATGTACGGGCATTACACTTTCCTTGTTGGTGAACAAAACAGAGACAGGATTTCAGAACTTTGTGTTTTCAGTACAATTAGGCTGACTGAAACCGTAAAGTGCTTTCATGAAGTGCTCCCCTCTGCTCGTTTGATCATGAAGCCTTTATTGAGAATGCTTTGATCCGATCCACCACACCTATGGTACATTTGATCGCCTGGGTACCGCTTTACTACAAAGCAGAGAACAGACAGTCTTCTCCTGGCTAGAAATCATTAGCAGTTCAGACGGGTAACACACAATACACGGCTCTTCTCCACGGGCGGGCAAAGAGTCCCGGGTACACATCCAGCTGTCCTTAACATACTGGGATTTACTACATAAAGATGGATGCCAATATGATATCTCAAACAATTAACATATATCTTTATCTAAGTAGAAAACAAAAAATCTGCAATTGCTTAATAGTAAAGAGTAGAGCCGCGTGCAATTGGTGTAGATTCACTATTACCAAAAGTATTGGGACACCTGCCTTTACACGCACGTGAACTTTAATGGCAATTCGATCGGACATGAAAAATGTCCGATCGGAGCGTGTTGTCGGAAATTCCGACCGTGTGTGGGCTCCATCGGATTTTCCGACACACAAAGTTGGAGAGCAGGAGATAAAATTTTCCGACAACAAAATCCGTTGTCGGAAATTCCGATCGTGTGTACACAAATCCGACGGACAAAGTGCCACGCATGCTCAGAATAAATAAAGAGATGAAAGCTATTGGCCACTGCCCCGTTTATAGTCCCGACGTACGTGTTTTACGTCACCGCGTTTAGAACGATCGGATTTTCCGACAACTTTGTGCGACCGTGTGTAGACAAAACAAGTTTGAGCCAACATCCGTCGGAAAAAATCCTAGGATTTTGTTGTCGGAATGTCCGAACAAAGTCCAACCGTGTGTACGCCCTATTAGTCTGTAGAATTCAATATTGAGTTGGCCCACCCTTTGCAGCCATAACTGCTTCAACTCTTCTGGGAAGGCTGTCCTCAAGGTTTAGGAGTGTGTCTATGGGAATGTTTGACCATTCTTCCAGAAGCGCATTTGTGAGGTCAGGCACTGATGTGGACTAGAAGGCCTGGCTCACAGTCTCTGCTCTAATTTATTCCAAAGATGTTCTATTGGGTTGAGGTCAGGACAGTCAAGTTCTTCCACCCCAAATTTGCTCATCCATGTCTTTATGGACCTTGCTTTGTGCACTGGTCCAAATCATTTGGTGGAGAGGGGATTATGGGGTTGTTTTTCAGGGGTTGGGCTTGGCCCCTTAGCCCTTAGTTCCAGTGAAGGGAACTCTTAAAGCATCAGCATACCATTTGGATTTTTGGACATTGGACAATTTCATGCTCCCAACTTTTGGGAACAGTTTGGGGATGGCCCCTTCCTGTTCCAACATGACTGCACACCAGTGCATAAAGCAAGGTCCATAAAGACTTGGATGAGTGAGTTTGGAGTGGAGGAACTTGACTGGCCTGCAGAGTCCTGACCCTTAATCCCAAAGGTGTTCTATTGGGTTAATTTGATTGGAAACTGCGAGCCAGGCCTTCTGGACCAATATCAGCACCTGACCTATCAAATGCGCTTCTGAAAAAAAATGTGAAAAAATGGTCAAACATTCCCATAGACACACTCCTAAACCTGGTGGACAGCCTTCCCAGAAGAGTTGAAGCTGCTGCAAAGGGTGGGCCAACCCAATATTGAACCCTACAGACTAAGACTGGGATGCCATTAAAGTTCATGTGCGTGTAAAGGCAGGTGTCCCAATACTTTTGGTAATATCGTGCATACAAAAAAACACACCTATACATAGAATAAAACCCAAAAATTGCAGCGTTCAGCAAAATAAAGTAAAGACAACACCCAGAGTGAGAATGTCCAAATAAGTAGATAAACAAATAATCGGTAGTGGCCTGAAAGTTCATTAAGAAGGTGATCCTAGGAATGCTTGGGACAATCCTTCACCAAAATGATCCACCATGTGTCACCTCCACCTTGGGCAGAAATGCAAACTTACCAGACACTGTTGCCGTCTATGAAAAATAGAACAGCTTAATGCGCTCATTACAGGAGAATCATCTCATTAAAGGGAACCGGTCATTTCATCCTTTAGTGTCTGATACAGTAAGCACAGAATTCTTTCTCTCTTTAGGAATCCACAATCTCAAGGAATCCAGCAACTCCCATCAAAGCCAAATCACAAACAACAAAAATAAATATCATAGTGATATAACCGCAATTGTGATGTATTCCCTACAATTAAGAACGAAAAGACCAGAATTAACCTTATTACAGTACAAATTCAGTAATATTCCATCATCTAATGACCAGAATGAATGTCAATGGGGTTAAATTTAGAATAACATTCAGCAGATTATTTAACTTTACAATGTGCATACAATTCCTGGCAGAATACAACATGAGCTGTATTGGATTTCCGCCAGACATATTGTTTGGTGTTAAGGTCAAATAATTCAATTTAGTCTCATCTGACCATAACACTTTTTTCCATGTGGCCTCAGAATCTTCAAAAGGTGCATTTTGGCAAAGTTCAGTGGTGACTGCGTGTGGTCTTTCTTGAGGAGTGGCAACCCTCCCATACAAGCCCCATTTGTGGAGAATTTGTGATATTGTTGTCACATGCTCACACTGACTACTTTTTGTCATAAATTCCTGAAACTGCTTCAGAGTTTCTGTAGGCCTCTTGGTAGCCTCTCTGGCCAGTTTCCTTCTGGCTCTTTCATCCAGTTTGGAGCAACGTCCTGATCCAGGGAGGGTCTGTGTTCTACCAAATACCTTCCACTTCTTAATAATAGACATTACTGTGCTTCTAGGCATTGATAAAGCCTTGGAATTATTTTTTTTTGTATTCATCTCCTGACTTGTGCCTGTCCACAGCTTTATCCCGGAGATTTTTTTAAAAGTGCCTTGCTGTCCATAGTTGATTGTTTGCTTCAGTTTCACTACCAGGGACTGAAATGCTCCAGGAAAGCTCTTTTCATGCTGAGCTAATCGAATTGGACCACAGCTGATCACAGTTGAAAGTTAAATGGCTTTGTGTGCCATTGAGAAGGTGATTAGCTACACCTGACTGAGTTTACAAGTCATTTTTACGAGGAGGGTGATCCTTTTTCCAACCCTGCTTTTGATTTATTTTTTTACATGTTGGTGTTATATCTTTCACTTGGATGTTGTAGATTGCACTGAGTAAATACAGCTGGATAAAATAAAAACTGTGTCTGTTTTCACTTCAGGCTGCAAAGCAACAAAATGTGATTATTTTAAAGAGGGGTGATTTGTTTCTATACCCACTGTACAGTGAGGGTAAAAAGTATTTGATCCCCTGCTGATTTTGTACATTTGCCCACTGACAAGAAAAAATGATCAGTCTATAATTTTAATGGTAGGTTTATTTTAACAGTGAGAACAACAACAAAAATATTCGGAATAACGCATTTAACCACTTGCCGACAGGTTCATGCCGATATACTTCGAAAAAGCGGTACAGCTGCGCAAAATCATGTAGGGGTACGTCGCCCCTTTAAGAGGCGCCAGGAGACGCGCGCCGCTGGAGGCACACGGTGGGGGACCCAATGCGCATGGCTGGCGGGCGTTATCGCCGGCCGCGTGCATGAGAGCCAGCACGGGGATTTCTGTGTGTAAACACACAAATCCCTTGTGCTGTCAGAGGAGAGGAGACAGATTGTGTGTTTCTACTAAGTAGAAAAAGCGATCTGTCTCCTCTACTAGTTAGTCCCATCCCCACACAGTTAGAACACAGTGAGGGAACACACGAGTAACCCCTTCATCGCCCCCTAGTGTTAACCCCTTCCCTGCCAGTGTTATTTATATAGTAATCAGTGCATATTTATGGCATTGATCGCTCTCTAAATGTCAATGGTCCCAAAAATGTGTCAAAAGTGTCTGATGTGTCCGCCGCAATCACGATAAAAATCGCAGATCACCACCATTGCTAATAAAAACAATTAATAATAAAAATGCCATAAATGAATCTACCCCTATTTTGTAGACGCGATAACTTTTGCGCAAACCAATCAATATACGCTTATTGCGTTTTTTTTTTTAAACCAAAATATGTAGAAGAATTGGCCTAAACTGAGAATATTTATTATATCAAAAAGTAAAAAATATTGATTTTTTTTTTTCAAAATTATCGCTCCTTTTTTGTTTATAGCGCAAAAAATAAAAACTGCAGAAGTGATCAAATACCACCAAATAATTTGTGGGGAAAAAAAGGACGTCAATTTTGTTTGGTTACGTCGTCGCACGACTGCACAATTGTCAGTTAAAGCAACGCAGTGCCACATCGCAAAAAAAGAGTTTGATCAGGAAGGGGTTAAATTCTTCCGGGGCTGAAGTGGTTAAAAAAGTTATAAATTGATTTGCATTTTAACAAGTAAAATAAGTATTTTAACCCCTTCGCAAAACATGACAGTATTTGGTGGCAAAACCCTTGTTGGCAATCACAGAGGTCAAACGTTTCTTGTAGTTGGCCACCAGGTTTGCACACATCTCAGGAGGGATTTTGTCCCACTCCTCTTTGCAGATCCTCTCCAAGTCATTAAGGTTTTGAGGCTGACGTTTAAGAACTCGAACCTTCAGCTCCCTTCACATATTTTCTATGGGATTAAGGTCTGGAGACTGGCTAGGCCACTCCAGGACCTTAATGTCCTTCTTCTTGAACCACTCCTTTGTTGCCTTGGCCGTGTGTTTTGGGTCATTGTCATGCACCCAGAACCCACATTCAATGCCCTGGCTGAGGGAAGGAGGTTCTCACCCAAGATTTGATGGTACATGGCCCCGTCCATCGTCCCTTTGATCTGGTGAAGTTGTTCTGTCCCCCTTAGCAGAAAAACACCCCCAAAGCATAACGTTTCCACCTCCCTGTTTGACGGTTGGGATGGTGTTCTTGGGATCGTACTGTATGTAGTAGCAGATGCAAAATCCTCAGCTCTCATAACCAAAAACTGCCTAAGAAAGATAGCACGAGTATAAATAGTTGCAAATACTTTTTAGCATGTTGATTCGGAACACTTGCATCATTCACAATGAATTGATTCCCCTGTGTGAACTGGGCCATGCATGGATAAACAGATCTGGATACAAAAACATAGCACATAAAAAAGCACTAAAACGGGGAAGTAGATGATCGTTTTCAATCATTTGTTTCAAAGCTCAGCATGCAATCTTGTGAGCGATGTACAACACGCTGAACTCTCGGTTACCCCATTTCAGTTCCAGAAGTTCAGCAGTGCATGCCCAGCATATTAGCAAGTCCGACGTAGGAAAAATCATATTAATGATGATCTGCAAACCAAATTAATGTGCACAGCTAAGAAAAAAAAAAAAAAACACAAGAAGTAATACATAAGGTCAAATTTGAAAGAACATTTGTTCCCTTCATGTTATGCTAAGCAGATTTAAAGGAATTGGGTAAGTCTGGTGAGATTATAAGAAGAATGATTGGATTTCAGCAGCTCTCTGGTGAAGTATCTCTATGGTGCGGGAGCCTCTGACGCCCCAGAATTTCGCTATCTCTACTATGCAGCCGGCAAGTGACTCAAAGGGATTATTATTATGGAGATGGCGGTCTGGAAAAAAAATAATAAAAAACAGATGCGTTTACTTTGATTTGCAGAGAGAAATCAGGGATTTTACAGTACTCCGGGCTGGAGATGCATATTAAGTGTGCTTTGTTTCTGGACTGATGTGAGACACTTTGTGGGGTATAATTGGGCAAGGCATAGACAGTGTTTACTCTTATGTCAGTTAAGTGTTTGATTCCAAATATTTTGTCTGATTTCTATTAGCAGTTTTGTAGTCAGAACTTACCTCCCAGACTTGAAGCTTGCACCCCCCCTATCCTCTTCCTATTGTTGGCAGCAGTGGGTGGCATCCTCAGTTGATCAACAACAACCTGGTACTTTGAAAAGTCATACAGCAGCAATTGGAGAACCAAATCTGCTGGCTGGGAGGAGCTCCTAGTGATGCGCTCCCTGGAGCTGGTGTCCCGGGGATGCCAGAAAAACACTATGGGTTTGGGACTCCACTGAGTTTCACCAGCACTAGGATACATCACTTGGTACTTTATACACTCTTCTTGAGAGGACCTTCTGGCTAGCTCAGAGCAATGTTTATACGGGTCAAAAGGCCTGACTTGTGTAAATGCACATGGCATGTTTTAATTATTTCACTTATTTATCGCAACCACTACTGCAAGTGTGTTTGTTTTTTTGCACAGAGCCTAAGGGTGCAGGTTTGTAGGATCTGTGGCCCTTTTTTCTCTTTCCAACTGAGAGTCTCTTTTTGGGAAAGCCCTCACCAAATACTTGCATGCAAATGCTCAGAGAAGAAACATGGAGGAGTGAGCATAGGAATAGCCCCATCAGTCTTGTGTTGCTCCTACACTGCCCAATCAGCAGGCTGTGGGTGGAAAGGGGACACCACTGTATTATTTATACAGACCAACAGAGAAAGGGGTGTCATTCACTTGGAGTTGAGCTTTAAAAAGCCATAAAGGATCTCTAAGGTCCCATGGAGACTTTTCAAAAAGTTGAGTGGAAGCCCTCATTAAGGTAGTCCCCATCAAAGTGCTGTATCGGGAGTCAGAGCAGGCAGTTTATGGCCAACCTATTCCTGGCACTTTTGACTTTTTTCATTCTACACAAGTTTCCGGTCCTACTTCTGCCTCTCCCTCCCAGAGTTTTGACTGATGCATTTAGGTCTTTGAGTAATTTGTCAAAGGAAGAAGTAGAAAATCATTTTATTACCTGAGGTGACATCCTGACACATGTTCCCAGCATACCTTGTAGTGGGACAGGTTTGCACGGCTTTTCTTTGCTAGGCTGAATTTTCCTGGTGCAGGAGACAAAGCGTACAACAAAGACACAGAGCTTTTCAAACTCGGGCAGACAATGTGATCTGAGCTCGGGAAATTGCACATTTATTGGCTGTACAATTATAACAGTATCTTAAATGCAGCCTGTCAGGTCATTTCCATACAATGAAATTAGACGCTGAGCTGTGCTGGATTATTTCATAAATTCAGGTGCCAATCATGCGCAACAAAGGCCAGTGAGATTTTTCCCCCTCCATATTCTACATTTTAACCAAAGACTGCAATGGTCCCAGCTAGAAAAAGCCCATCGAATCACATGAGTTACAGCTCTACAGCAGTGGTCTTCAAACTGCAGCCCTTTGCTTGCCTTTATCCGGCCCTTGAGGTTTTCCCACGACCGATGGTCAAAAAGTTCCTATCCTGAACGCAATTCTTCAGGAGGGGGAGGTTGAGTCTCTCCTAATCTCAGCATCTCCTAAACTCTGCTAAAAGCCTGGGTATACACCTAGGCTTTTATGGAGAAGAGTTAAGAACTGAAGTATAGGAGCTGTTAATGTTCATGGAGCCTAATGCAGTCCCCAAAAAAAGGCACAGAGAGGGTAAAAGACTGGTCCCCAGTATTGCAGCTGGTCCTTCCATATTTTATGGACTTGTGCCTGTGTGAAGGCAGCTATCTTGGTAGAGGCAGGGCTTTGCTTCCTCATGCTGGAGGCTCCAGCAAGGAGAATAGTGATCAGCACAATGCTGACATCACCAAATCTCACTCTAAATGTCCTGAAACTAGCAATCAGGTGGAGCAGTGCCTGAGATATCATACTGCAGACATAATGTACAGCTATGAGGCTACAGTACATGAGTGCCTAGGCACACTCACATACCAGGACATATACTGATATTTTTTGGAAGAAACTCCAGACAAAAAAGGTACATTCTTCATGATACTGCTTAGGCACAATTAACATTTCTAGATGTTCTGCACAAAATCAAAGCCTAACTCTAGGAATACTGACTTTAAATAGTATTGTTTGGACCAAATTACCTCTCTCCTTCACTAATCAATGCAGCAGCTATCAGTGTTTCATGTATCATGAGCTACATACAGTATACAGCACTCTGTTCTGACAGTGGTAAGGGGGCTTTGTGCCCTGTTCCTGCAGCAATATCAAGTCGGGCTGAGCACTGCTCAGTCTGTAAGCAGGTAGTGGTTAACGCTGTCCCGGTTGGGAAGGCTGGAGTTAATTGTTTTTCTTGGTAGTTTATTTTGGGCTCGACCCCCCCCCCCCCCAGTCCTGTGTGCTAAAGAAAGGATGGAGGCCCAGACCCTAGCATTCAAAGGCTCTCTGCCCAGACTCCAGAGTTCGAGGGCTCTCTGCCTAGCCCCATTATGGTCTGGTCTGGTTTGTCTGCCTTGCCAAAGTCTGGATTTCCAGTGCCGTGCCCAGGTCAGAGTTCAATGCCAATCCTGGAACTACCACTATGGACTCTGCCAAGAATGGACTCTTTCCTATGCAGGTATGCTGGGGCAACCATAAACCTGAGCAGATTTGCACCCACAAAGCCCTCGTCCTGTACACAGGTACGGAAGAGAAAAAGGAGTTAAAGCGTAAGTAAACCTATCGATTTAACATTTTCAAAAAACAGTTATATTTCTGGCACGTTCCGGGAATGTAACTGTCACATTGGTTGTGCTCTCAAACAAAACTGTCAAAACCATCCAATGGCTGGTGTCATAACTGATCACATGTGCAGCATCATGGCAGTTGAAGAGCAAACAGAGGCCAAGATGGCAGCTTCTTTGGCTGTAAATGATAGGAGGATTTACTTCCATTTTAAGTGAAGTGCACGCATGGAATTAGCACTAGGTGCACAGCGGGACCCTATACCGTTACTGGGTGTGAGGTAGCGGTGATACGCTGGACAGGTGGAGAGTCCTCCTAAATGCACAAGTGACTGTGGTGATGTACAGCAACATCGAAAGAGTTTATAAGAGACCAGTTGGTGGTTTCAGTAAGGGTACCCCCCCCTGTGCAAGACAGTGACCATATCCAAAGTGCCTAGCGTAGCCCAGAAGAACACACCCCATGATAGATCTCTCATGTGACCCTTGCTTGGCCCCAATGAGGAGGGAAACATGGAGGACCAACCACCCCCACAAGCCATTCACAGGAAAGCTTGTATTTTTATGAATGAATACAAGGCTTGCTCTGATGGCTAAAGTGAATGTCATCTGCCATCCTCTCCACCTCAGCCAATCAGCAGAAGCTCTGTATTCCTTCAAAAATAACAAACAAAACGCTTCCTGCGAATGGCTGAGCAGCGCTTAGTCCAACTCTATTTTGTATCAGGAACAGGATGGGTAGTCCCCATGCTGGAACACATCACTGTATACTGTATGTAGCTAACGCTACATACGCTTTACACAATGCTAACAACCACCAATTAGTGAAGAAAATAGGTCATTTGCATCAGATTGGTCCATAGAAACTATGTAAAATATTAGTATTCCTGGAGTTAGGCTTTTTCAAATCTTCACCTTTTGAGCTCTGGTCCACTTTCAACACATCCTCCCGAAAAACTCTCACCTTCTAAATAAAAAGCAGCTTAATGAGCCAAATTGCATCACTATTGGAAAAACAAAAAAGTATATACCATTGGCAATAATACGTAATTTTTGCTGTGAAATCAATTGTACCATATCACTCCATTTATCTCTACCATTTATAAACTTGCTTCCTGTGCAGAGTGTGCCAGTGGCCTCCGACAGGAAGCCTGAAGTCCAGTCAAATATTTACCTAGCAGGGTGCATAATGGACTTCCATTACACACTCATCTACTGGTTTTTGTGTCTGTGACTTTAGGGTGGGCTCCCTCTCGGAATCGGAGTCTATTTTCAACACAACACCTATACAAAAAAGAATTTAAAAATGATATTGTGGGTTGCTCATTCCGAAAAAAGCACCAGGTTTGTTTTAGCCCAGGTTTACACTATGAATCGCATATAAATCGTGCAGGAAACATTGCGATTCAGTGCGGTGCGATTTTAGCTCATCCATTTTGAATGAGCTCAAATTGCGGCGCAGTGCAGCGCACCAAAGTATGCATGCGCTTATTTTTGAAACGCACTGCAACCACTGGTGGTTTTGTACCATGCAGTCCGGCGCAGGCAAACGCACTGCGTTTTGAATGTCATTTACATTGCACTTGGTGCCGATCACAAG
This sequence comes from Lithobates clamitans, assembly GCA_037952925.1. Taxonomy (NCBI): domain Eukaryota; kingdom Metazoa; phylum Chordata; class Amphibia; order Anura; family Ranidae; genus Lithobates; species Lithobates clamitans. Next base: position 114,976 of record JBBGZY010000155.1, on the reverse strand, counting down.
GGTTTCCAGCAACGTGTTCTAGTGTAAGCCGGGACTTAAAGGAGAATCCCAGGAATGGTTATTTTTTACATAGTTAAAATTGGTTCAGTTTGTCCCAATGTAGTTATGTATATACTATACATGGCTGGAAGCTGGAAATCACTGAAGTAAACACCACTACTCCATCTGCTTCTGGGTCCTGTGCTGAGCAGCCAACCTAATGTTTTCTGGACACAGGAGGTCGACCGCTTAGCCTGGCGCAAACCATTTAGAGAATGCAAAGCCTTTGATTGGATGAGGAGTGTGACATCACTGCTCTGACTCTCTACCTCGTCCAATCAGAGAATACTTTGCATTCAGAAAACACAGATTATCTGAGTGCAGGCTGTTCTGTCCTGTATTCAGAATGCATCAGGCCAGCCACTCAGTATGGGACCCATAAGTGGAGATCACTGAAGTCGCGGTGCCTACTGCAGTGATTTCCAGCTTCCAGGACCATTGGCAGGTATGGTATATACATAGTTACATTGGTCCAAGCTAGACCAATGTAACTGTATAAAATCTCCATACTTGGAATTGTTCTTCACTCCTTTTATCCTTTTTTGTATGGTGTATAAAAAAAAGGGATTTCCAGATAGCGTAGTATCGTTTAGGTCGATTTATTAAATTAGGACTCAGCTGATGAAGTCACATGATCGTGACAATATGCATCGGGATTGATCACCGGAAGTGACGCGGAAATACGAGCTCGCCGCTCGTGGATTATGTGCTGTATTTTAATAAGCGAGTAAAATAAAGCCGTCTTAATTTAATAAACCCACCTAAATGATACTACACTGTCTGGGAATCCCTTTCTTTTATACAGCATACTGGGAAGTTTGGGGTGGACCCCAAGATCACAGGATTTGCCTAGCAGAGCCACAAACATCTAACCTAGGGAATCATCTGGCTCAGGAGTGGAGGATTCTTAGAGGAAGCCGGAATCCACGGTCTGAGAGATCCATCAGCAGGGCTAACCCTAGGGGAACTTATCTAAGCCATTGGAGTTTTAGCAAGATTTTTTACACATGCTGTTACCTTACATCAGTAAGGTGAGAGGCCAATCAGCACAGATGTGTCACTGCACTTGAAAGAAGAGACACTAGTCACACTTTGTTTGTTCTGCACGTTTCATCACTCAGCATTGTTTGTTATTATTCACAGTGGACTGATTTTACAATTTACCATGCGCATTAGCTATTGAGTCACTGTCTATCACCAACACCTATTCTTATTTAAATTTGCTTATGGCAGGAGGGGTCGTCTTACCTCCCTGTGTGTTTATTCAAGTTTATCTGCAAGATTTCACATCACGTATTTATTCATTGTTCATAAGACTATGCGATTTTAAGTTTGTTTTACCTTTCCACATTTGTTCATCTTTAATAGCGCAGCACCATACATTTTTGTTATAAGGGAAATTGCAGCTACCACCACAGCTCTTGATACTGACCAAAAAACATAATTGTGCAAATAAGTGCAGCGCTTATTAAAAATCCAAGTAAGAGGGTGTATGAAACAGTCCACCACAAGTGTGCATAGTAATAATAATCCAGTGATGTGTTATATCCTCTTATATAGGCTGGAGCTCTGTCAAAGTGACCATGCGGTTCTTGGTCACCCCCCGACCAATGCCCTTTTACCCCCGACGCTCAGTTTGGCTGGGTGGTTTGCTCTAGGAAGCGTTCTGGTGGTTCCAAACATCTTCCATTTACGGATGATGGAGGCCACTGTGCTCATTGGGACCTTCAAAGCTGTAGAATTTTTTCTGCACCCTTCCCCAGATCTGTACCTAGATACATTCCTGTCTCGGAGGTCTACAGACACTTCCTTGGACTTCATTGGTTTGTGCTCTGACATGCACTGTTAACTGTGGGATCTTATATAGGCAGTTGTGTGCCTTTCCAAATCATGTCCAATCAACTGAATTTACCACAGGTGGACTCCAATCAAGTTGTAGAAACATCTCAAGGGTGATCGGTGGAAACAGGATGCACCTGAGCTCAATTTTGAGTGTCATGGCAAAGGCAGTGAATACTTATGTACATGGGATTTTTTTCCTTTTTTATTTTTAATAAAATTTGCAAAGATTTCAAACTTCTTTCAGGTTGTCATTATGGGGTATTGTGTGTAGAATTTTGAGGAAAATAATGAATTTAATCCATTTTGAAATAAGGCTGTAACATAACAAAATGTGGAAAAAGTAAAGCGCTGTGAATACTTTCTGGATACACTGAATGTGGTCAACTTTATAGTCAAATGCCACCAAAAAGTTTTTCTAAAATCTTGAGCAGAGTAGGGAAGATCCTTTGCCAGTGGTTATTGCTCTCTGTGTCTGCAGTTGGGAGATTCGTCATTACCTCCTGTCCTGGGTACACCCTATCACACCACAGGGTTGTATTTAGACATCATACCACCCTAGCGACTCTTGGGTGACACCCTTTTAAACATGCTTTGCCCCTTGCTGTGCATATTTTAGCAAATACTTCACATAGCAACGTAAAGGTAAAGGTAAAAACATGTCTATACTTACCGGCCCCAAACGTCCTCTTCTAAGGTCCCTGGCCAGCGCCAGAAGTGAGGGGAGATGAGCTTCAGATGTGCACAGTGATAGAACAAATGAGGGCTCAGGTAAGTAAAAGGGGGGGGTGCCTAAACATTTTTAACCTTAATGCAAGGAATGCATTAAAATGTTTAGGCTTTAGAACCACTTTAAAGCAGTGTTAATTTTGGCACCAAATTTTGATTTCGTTTTGGTCTTATGCCCCGTACACACGGTCGGACATTGATCGGACATTCCGACAACAAAATCCTAGGATTTTTTCCGACGGATGTTGGCTCAAACTTGTCTTGCATACACACGGTCACACAAAGTTGTTGGAAAATCCGTTCATTCTGAACGCGATGACGTAAAACACGTACGTCGGGACTATAAACGGGGCAGTAGCCAATAGCTTTCATCTCTTTATTTATTCTGAGCATGCGTGGCACTTTGTGCGTCGGATTTGTGTACACACGATCGGAATTTCCGACAACAGATTTTGTTGTCGGAAAACTTTATAGCAAGCTCTCAAACTTTGTGTGTCGGAAAATGCGATGGAAAATGTGTGATGGAGCCTACACACAGGTCGGAATTTCCGACAACAAGGTCCTATCACACATTTTCCGTCGGAAAATCCGACCGCGTGTACGGGGCATTAGTCTTAGGACTAAAATGGCATTTTAGTTCTAGTCCCATTTTAGTCTTCTGCAATTGTTTTAGTTTTAGTCGTATTTAGTCGACTAAATCTCCAGTACATTTTAGTCAACTAAAACTACTTTTAGTCGTCTAAAATGTAATAGGTGTAATTAAATTGTAATGCATTAGTTAACATTTCTCTACAATTTACAAACTGATTATATACTGCTGGAGTGAAAAATCTAACATGTTATTATTTATGGTATTGAGGTATGAACATGCACTACAGACCAGTGTAAATTTTGAAGTCAAATTTTCAATTTCTTGACTAAAATGGCATTTTAGTTTTAGTCCCATTTTAGTCTTTTGACTAAAATGACATTTTAGTTATAGTCGTATTTTAGTAATCTCAGCTGTTTTAGTTTTAGTCTTATTTTAGTCAACTAAAATAGTATTCATTTAGTCAACTAAAATGTTTTAGTCGTTTTAGTCGACGAAATTAACACTGCTTTAAAGATGAATTTCAGGGATGGATATTTTTACATAGTTACACTGTTCCACCTTGGACCAACATAACTATGCAAAAAATGCAAGGTGTCTTTTCAGCCCAATAAAATTAACGCACTACAAACGCAGCCTGGACATCTGAATATGGCTTTAATGAAAAGATATCCTGCTTTTCCATTAGATCTGGTTGCAATTTGATTTTTTATACATTTTGAAATAATAAACCTCATCTGAAGTCTTTTTTACTTTTTTTTCACCCATAATCATCAAATAGCGACGCATGCAATTTTCCAATTTCCTACTTGCAGCAAATGAGGATGCAAGCAGACTGCAATAGCGCTGAGTGAAAGTGACACACTAATAGATTGCAATGAATGTAGACAGTATCTTATTGCCAAGTCTAAGCAGGGGCAACGTGGGATTGCTGCACAAATCTTCATATTCATGAGGCTTAATTAGAACAAAATTGCCAGTCAGTAAAATGCGGCCAGCTCAAGAGCCGCTTCCACAACTGCAAAGTGATCGCGCCCCCCCAGAGAGGCGTCTGCCAGCGCAGTCACAAATATCAAGCCATGAAAAATAAAAAATAAAAGTATCAAGAAGGATGGAGGGGCTCTGCACTAACCCCATCAGCAGGGAATATAAACATTTCACAAGCGCTACAGCGCCAACCAAATCCAACACTGCACAAGTTCACTAATCAACAAAAAAATTTTAAAAGAGTCAGCAACATTCAGCCTCCAATATGAACTGCAGAAATAATATCAGAAGAACCTCAAGCTAGATGGCAATTGCAAGGAGCACCAGCCAGCAGAAAAAAATTGCTCAAAATCTATACACATTTGTATTGAGGAAGTATGAGGAGAGGGAGTAAGGAAAAATCTCTCAATGAGACCTTAGATAAAAGAAAAAAAAAACAAAGAGACAGAGGCGCTAACTCTTCTTCACTGTATTCAAAACAAAATTTTGGCTGGAGTTACATTAAAACAGCCATTCTCAACCAGCATTCTATGGAGCCCTAGGGTTCCTCCAAAGGTTGCTAGAGGGCCTTCCCATGTGATGGTGCCCCCATAGTTCCTGGGCCAACGCTACTTGGCAGACTCAGCAGCACAAAACCAAGGAATCTTTTAGCCTATCTGTAAGGCCTCGTATAAACTAGTGGTTGGAGGGCAGCAAAAATGTGCGAGTGAGCAGCGTTTTTGCCACCCGCTAACCGCCTCCCCTTATACTGCAATAGGCAATGGACAGGGATGTTTTCATGCCACTGCTGTGATACTTTGCTTCTCGGCCACGGCAGGGTTGACCAGACATGTGTCATTCAGTGGGAGGCAAGCCTGCTGAACACTACACATAAAAGTCAATGGGGAAGCACTACATTGCATATGGTTGTGGCGCGAATGTCAGCACAAATCATGTTAAAACAGGCATGGGGTGTCTCATCACTTCCTTAACAGCTGTCAGTAGCCTTTGGAGCATGATCCTAAGGTGGATTGGGTTTCAGAGGCAAGGGAGATTTAGATGCACGTCTAAATCTACCCTAAGAGTGGCATATTACCACAAGAGGGGGCTATTCTTTCTACTGACCATCAATGTAAGGGCATTATTCCTACTGGCACCAATGAATTGGTTTTTGCAGGGGTTCCCTGAGAGCTGAAAATTCTTTTAAGGGTTGCTCTGCGGTAAAAAGGTAGAGAAAGGCTGCATTAAAGCCCAACACTGGGATATCTTTTTAACAGTCCCCCAAGTAAGAGTTTAAAACAAAAAAATAATACTCATCTTATCTCCAGTGCTCTCTCTGGAGTAATACCTTTCAGCCCATAGAGCTTGGGCTTCCAGGAGGACTAAGGGCATCCCATGGATGCAGAGCATAATGAACCCTTTCCTTTAAGGGGTAGCACTTCTGCTTTGCATTACAGGGGTTCTTGTTTTCAATCCTGGCCAGGACATTACCTGCTTGGAAGTTTGTATGTTCTCCCTGTGCTAGTGTGGGTTTCCTCCCACACTCCAAAGGCAAGTTGGCAGGTTAAATAGTTCCTGTCCAAAGTGGTCCTAGTATGTGAGATAGGGACCTTGGGTTGTATGCTGCTTAAAGGCAGGGATTAATGTGAGTACATAGTAAGTAAATTCTAGGCTCTATGTAAATAAGGCGACCTGCACTTATGTACAGTGAAGCGGAGATTGGCACTCTTTGCTTTGTTGAGGTCTCCCCACTGCTGGAGAAAATCCAAAGAGAACTTTGCAAGTCACATGACCAGCCTGAGGACATCTGGAAAAGGTAAAGGGGGAAAAAAGCAAAGCAAAAAAAATCCAAGGTGGCCTCAGGTGGGGGGTAGTCTGGATTTCTAATGAAGTGTTATATTTGGCAAAAGGTCTCATATACGTTAAATGTTAAGTTTTGCTTCCACTCCCCAGCCAAGAAGGTGTCACTCCCTTGTCGGTGAGCTAGATTCTGCAGCGTTTTGGATAGCGAAAGAGTGCCACCTTTCTGACCAAGCAGTGTGACTTGGGCCATTGGGTTGCGATGAAGGCATGACTGTTGACTCCAGGAACCAAGTAAAATCAACGAGTAAGCTACTAACTTTATACTGCAAACTCTTCTTGGATGTGCCTAAAACCAAGCTCAGGACTCGCTCCCCCATCCCCCAGTGCTTCCCCCCTGGATGTCACCAGCCACAGTAGTTTTTGCTTTTTTACTTACAGTACTTGGTTTCTGATGTCTTCAGGCTAGTCAAAGAACCCCTCTTCCCTTTATTGCCCCCCCCCCCCCATCCGTGTGTGTCTTTTTGTTCTTTTTCTTTATCTGCCCCCTCTCTCTTTCTTCTTGGTTACTCCATGCTCTTTGGGGGCTTGATATTGATATCCTTGTGGATCTTACCTGGACCTTGCTTTTCAGTTGTTCATACTCTTTAGACTTAACTATTGCTACTGTCTTCTTTTTGTTTGACACTGTATGAAGCTTTATATGGATTTATGTGGTCATCCCAAGCCCCTGCATGGGCAGATTGGATGCTTTATTGTTATTCCTTTATATTGAATAAAAAGAATTGTACCAGAAAGAACCCTTCTTCCTCGCATCATGTCATGACAGTGGGCACTCACGACATCAGTGTCACTCTTAGCATCATTATATTATGACTGAAGGGCATCATGGTGTTGGTCCCTCAGAGGCAGGCCCTTGACACCATGCTTTCACAGTATCTTTCGGACTGAATGATCACTGTTTCCACGCAGAGCATGGTGGCAGGGAATAGGTTTATCTACTCAGGGTGTGGTTGATTTCTAAAGAAATTGAGCTGTAAGACTTTGCACACCTGGAATGTATTAAGGAGATTTAAAGAAAGGGCCGTTGGGCTTTAGTGTCTATTCACACTTGTACATGTGACTTTGGACATCAAAATCAGATGACAAGTCAATCCCCATGTTTTCCAATGATAACCATTCATATATGCGCAATTTAAAGTTGCAACAACTTCAAAGTAGTTCATGCACTACTTTGATCTGACTTTAATGCAACTTGAGGGCCATTGACTTCAATGTTAAGCCTCAAAAGTTGAATGATCAAGTCGTACCTGGATGTTTTACATGCAACAGTTGTCCATTATCTTTGGTCAAAGCCAAAGTTGCATTCAAGTCATACCCATCCAAAGTTTCATCACAGTTGCACTAAAAGGCGGGCTAGTTTGGAGTCATACAAGTGTGAATGGAGCCTTAGAAAGGAATGTTAAGCGCATGACTACTAGGGGAAGCAAGTCTACAAGTTACAAGTCTGTACTTTAATGCAATAATCAAAATAAGAAACAAAAGGATGCATAATTGTCAAAATAATAAATCATTATGGTCAAGTAAACATTACAAAAACATATATATTCTATTAAACCTCTTACATAAACTAGTTTGTACTTAATTCGGTGGTCCATTAGCGTTATCTTTGTGGAGCTGTCAATTATCATTTCATCACATTCCCAGGGATGATTAGATAGCCTTTACATGGATATTTAATGTGCTTTTCTTCTCTGCGTTCATTTCCACTTTAATGGAACTTAACTGACTGCAGAAAATCCCGCCATCCCAGAATAAATTTAGCGCAACAGCGATCCCAGGGAAGACTAGGCCACTAGTGCGGAATAACCTGTGTATAATTAAGTGGCTTCAATTATTAATGCCCTTCGCTACATCAGAAGAGGCACATGATTGATGCGCACGTCCTTACCCGTCCTGCTTTTTAAAGGATCAGTGAAATTACAGGAGGTGTCCTCAAGTAAAACAAATTATAATGCAACCATATTTAAAGAGCATCTGTGGTTTAGTAATAAATGTAATAAAAAGGAAGATGGTGGGCAAGGTAGGCGCTGGACTTGGTTCTTACTGGAATTAAAGCTCCAGTAAGTGTCGTGTCTTAGGCCTTCTACTTAAAGTCAGGCTGCCTGTATCCTGCATGGCTGTTACCAAGAACAGGTTATGTGTGACAGGTTCAGCAGTTTAATATTTGATTATTCGTTTGTTTTTTTTTATTATTATTTTTTAGTGCTGACAATTTATGCAACACTTTATATACTGTACATTCACATAAGTCACTGACCCCTAAGAGCTTATAATTTAGGTAGATGACACCAAGCACTCCTATGACCCTAACCACTTTACCATGGACATGAATACATGTATATGCCAAAGTAGGAGATGTAGAAGAGGGGGCCAGGCATAGCTGGGCTTATGCAAGAACTTGGAAAAAATTCAGCTGTACCGTATTTCCCCCCGTTATTCATATTTGTACTGAAAGCAGAACTAAACCTTCCTATGCCTTTATGCCCATTAAAAAAAACCTCCTATCCCTTACAGCCAAAGTGCCATATTGGCCTCTGTTTGATCTGCAGCTGCCATGGTGTTGTACATGATATGTGATTAGTTATGACACCGGCCATTTGACCAACTAGCAATTGGCTAGCAAATGATGCAGCAGAGGAAATAGCTATCAGCATTGTCACTGCCAATACACTGGCTTCTTGCTTGTCAATCAACACATGGCCAGGGTCGGACTGGGAAAAAAAGACAGCCCTGAAAATAATTTCATACCAGCCCCATAGCATTATTATACCATTCCAACAGCATAACGTCACTATTTTCTTATTCGTAAAAGGGAAAACCATACATTTTAAACCACATTTGAAGAGTGTATTATATATAGATAAGACAGATATGAAATATATATATATGTGTGTGTGTGTGCGCGCGTTTGTGTATATCATATATTCTATGTGTGTGTGTGTATATATATATAGATCTAGATATATATATATATATATATATATATATAAATAAAAAGAAGAGCAAATTCTGGTTAAAAGTGGTAAAAGTGCAAACATGGTACAGGAGGTGGTCAGAGACTGTGCAGACATGGTACAGGAGGTGGTCAGAGACTGTGCAGACATGGTACAGGAGGTGGTCAGAGAATGTGCAGACATGGTACAGGAGGTGGTCAGAGACTGTGCGGACATGGTACAGGGGGTGGTCAGAGACTGTGCGGACATGGTACAGGGGGTGGTCAGAGACTGTGCGGACATGGTACAGGGGGTGGTCAGAGACTGTGCGGACATGGTACAGGGGGTGGTTAGAGACTGTGCGGACATGGTACAGGGGGTGGTCAGAGACTGTGCGGACATGGTACAGGAGGTGGTCAGAGACTGTGCAGACATGGTACAGGAGGTGGTCAGAGACTGTGCGGACATGGTACAGGGGGTGGTCAGAGACTGTGCGGACATGGTACAGGAGGTGGTCAGAGACTGTGCAGACATGGTACAGGAGGTGGTCAGAGACTGTGCGGACATGGTACAGGAGGTGGTCAGAGACTGTGCAGACATGGTACAGGAGGTGGTCATAGGCTGTGCAGACATGGTATCTTTTTTTTCTTTTCTTTTCTTCTGTTTCAGTATTTACATGATATTTTTTATGTGCTAGTATGATACTAGCCCTCATGCTCATTATACCTTTATATTTTGTATAATGTTTTCATTTTTCATTCACCTCTCTATACATTTGAGCTAGCCCCTTCCCCTCCCTCCTCCTTCCTTCCCCTCTTATCACAGCACAATCACCACTTACTTTATTCACACCACTTTTGTCTGTTTGGATCAGCCATTTAGGTGTTGCAGCAGTGCCCCTTAGCATAGGTATTTCTGACAGCGCAGGAGTTTCTTCATTATTTATCCATGGTACAGGAGGTGGTCATAGGCTGTGTGGACATGGTACAGGGGGTTCATAGGCTGTGCAGACATGGATGGTCATAGGCTGTGCGGACATGGTACAGGAGGTGGTCAGAGACTGTGCGGACATGGTACAGGAGGTGGTCATAGGCTGTGTGGACATGGTACAGGAGGTGGTCATAGGCTGTGTGGACATGGTACAGGAGGTGGTCATAGGCTGTGTGGACATGGTACAGGACGTGGTCATAGGCTGTGTGGACATGGTACTGGAGGTGGTCAGAGGCTGTGCGGACATGGTACAGGAGGCGGTCATAGGCTGTGCGGACATGGTACAGGAGGTGGTCAGAGACTGTGCGGACATGGTACAGGAGGTGGTCACAGGCTGTGCGGACATGGTACAGGAGGTGGTCACAGGCTGTGCGGACATGGTACAGGAGGCGGTCATAGGCTGTGCGGACATGGTACAGGAGGTGGTCAGAGACTGTGCGGACATGGTACAGGAGGTGGTCACAGGCTGTGCGGACATGGTACAGGAGGTGGTCACAGGCTGTGTGGACATGGTACAGGAGGTGGTCACAGGCTGTGTGGACATGGTACAGGAGGTGGTCACAGGCTGTGTGGACATGGTACAGGAGGTGGTCACAGGCCGTGTGGACATGGTACAGGAGGTGGTCATAGGCTGTGTGGACATGGTACAGGGGGTTCATAGGCTGTGCAGACATGGATGGTCATAGGCTGTGCGGACATGGTACAGGAGGTGGTCAGAGACTGTGCGGACATGGTACAGGACGTGGTCATAGGCTGTGTGGACATGGTACAGGACGTGGTCATAAGCTGTGCGGACATTGCACAGGAGGTGGTCATAGGCTGTGCGGACATGGTACAGGAGGTGGTCAGAGACTGTGTGGACATGGTACAGGACGTGGTCATAGGCTGTGCGGACATTGTACAGGAGGTGGTCATAGGCTGTGCGGACATGGTACAGGAGGTGGTCAGAGACTGTGCGGACATGGTATAGGAAGTGGTCAGAGGCTGTGCAGACATGGTACAGGAGGTGGTCAGAGACTGTGCGGACATGGTACAGGACGTGGTCATAGGCTGTGCGGACATTGTACAGGAGGTGGTCATAGGCTGTGCAGACATGGTACAGGAGGTGGTCAGAGACTGTGCGGACATGGTACAGGAGGTGGTCAGAGGCTGTGCGGACATGGTACAGGAGGTGGTCATAGGCTGTGTGGACATGGTACAGGGGGTGCTTAGGCTGTGCAGACATGGGTGGTCATAGGCTGTGCGGACATGGTACAGGAGGTGGTCAGAGACTGTGCGGACATGGTACAGGGAGTTCATAGGCTGTGCAGACATGGGTGGTCACAGGCTGTGCGGACATGGTATAGGAGGTGGTCAGAGACTGTGCGGGCATGGTATAGGAGGTGGTCAGAGGCTGTGCAGACATGGTACAGGAGGTGGTCAGAGACTGTGCGGACATGGTACAGGACGTGGTCATAGGCTGTGCGGACATTGTACAGGAGGTGGTCATAGGCTGTGCGGACATGGTACAGGAGGTGGTCAGAGACTGTGCGGACATGGTACAGGAGGTGGTCATAGGCTGTGCAGACATGGTACAGGAGGTGGTCAGAGACTGTGCGGACATGGTACAGGAGGTGGTCAGAGGCTGTGCAGACATGGTACAGGAGGTGGTCAGAGACTGTGCGGACATGGTACAGGAGGTGGTCAGAGACTGTGCGGACATGGTACAGGGGGTGGTCAGAGACTGTGCGGACATGGTACAGGAGGTGGTCAGAGACTGTGCAGACATGGTACAGGAGGTGGTCAGAGAATGTGCAGACATGGTACAGGAGGTGGTCAGAGACTGTGCGGACATGGTACAGGGGGTGGTCAGAGACTGTGCGGACATGGTACAGGGGGTGGTCAGAGACTGTGCGGACATGGTACAGGGGGTGGTCAGAGACTGTGCGGACATGGTACAGGGGGTGGTCAGAGACTGTGCGGACATGGTACAGGGGGTGGTCAGAGACTGTGCGGACATGGTACAGGAGGTGGTCAGAGACTGTGCGGACATGGTACAGGAGGTGGTCAGAGACTGTGCGGACATGGTACAGGGGGTGGTCAGAGACTGTGCGGACATGGTACAGGAGGTGGTCAGAGACTGTGCAGACATGGTACAGGAGGTGGTCAGAGACTGTGCGGACATGGTACAGGAGGTGGTCAGAGACTGTGCAGACATGGTACAGGAGGTGGTCATAGGCTGTGCAGACATGGTATCTTTTTTTTCTTTTCTTTTCTTCTGTTTCAGTATTTACATGATATTTTTTATGTGCTAGTATGATACTAGCCCTCATGCTCATTATACCTTTATATTTTGTATAATTTTTTCATTTTTCATTCACCTCTCTATACATTTGAGCTAGCCCCTTCCCCTCCCTCCTCCTTCCTTCCCCTCTTATCACAGCACAATCACCACTTACTTTATTCACACCACTTTTGTCTGTTTGGATCAGCCATTTAGGTGTTGCAGCAGTGCCCCTTAGCATAGGTATTTCTGACAGCGCAGGAGTTTCTTCATTATTTATCCATGGTACAGGAGGTGGTCATAGGCTGTGTGGACATGGTACAGGGGGTTCATAGGCTGTGCGGACATGGTACAGGAGGTGGTCAGAGACTGTGCGGACATGGTACAGGAGGTGGTCACAGGCTGTGCGGACATGGTACAGGAGGTGGTCACAGGCTGTGCGGACATGGTACAGGAGGTGGTCACAGGCTGTGCGGACATGGTACAGGAGGTGGTCACAGGCTGTGTGGACATGGTACAGGAGGTGGTCACAGGCTGTGTGGACATGGTACAGGAGGTGGTCACAGGCCGTGTGGACATGGTACAGGAGGTGGTCATAGGCTGTGTGGACATGGTACAGGGGGTTCATAGGCTGTGCAGATATGGATGGTCATAGGCTGTGCGGACATGGTACAGGAGGTGGTCAGAGACTGTGCGGACATGGTACAGGACGTGGTCATAGGCTGTGTGGACATGGTACAGGACGTGGTCATAAGCTGTGCGGACATTGCACAGGAGGTGGTCATAGGCTGTGCGGACATGGTACAGGAGGTGGTCAGAGACTGTGTGGACATGGTACAGGACGTGGTCATAGGCTGTGCGGACATTGTACAGGAGGTGGTCATAGGCTGTGCGGACATGGTACAGGAGGTGGTCAGAGACTGTGCGGACATGGTATAGGAAGTGGTCAGAGGCTGTGCAGACATGGTACAGGAGGTGGTCAGAGACTGTGCGGACATGGTACAGGACGTGGTCATAGGCTGTGCGGACATTGTACAGGAGGTGGTCATAGGCTGTGCAGACATGGTACAGGAGGTGGTCAGAGACTGTGCGGACATGGTACAGGAGGTGGTCAGAGGCTGTGCGGACATGGTACAGGAGGTGGTCATAGGCTGTGTGGACATGGTACAGGGGGTGCATAGGCTGTGCAGACATGGGTGGTCATAGGCTGTGCGGACATGGTACAGGAGGTGGTCAGAGACTGTGCGGACATGGTACAGGGAGTTCATAGGCTGTGCAGACATGGGTGGTCACAGGCTGTGCGGACATGGTATAGGAGGTGGTCAGAGACTGTGCGGACATGGTACAGGAGGTGGTCAGAGACTGTGCGGGCATGGTATAGGAGGTGGTCAGAGGCTGTGCAGACATGGTACAGGAGGTGGTCAGAGACTGTGCGGACATGGTACAGGACGTGGTCATAGGCTGTGCGGACATTGTACAGGAGGTGGTCATAGGCTGTGCGGACATGGTACAGGAGGTGGTCAGAGGCTGTGCGGACATGGTACAGGAGGTGGTCAGAGGCTGTGCGGACATGGTACAGGAGGTGGCCATAGGCTGTGTGGACATGGTACAGGGGGTGCATAGGCTGTGCAGACATGGGTGGTCATAGGCTGTGCGGACATGGTACAGGAGGTGGTCAGAGACTGTGCGGACATGGTACAGGGAGTTCATAGGCTGTGCAGACATGGGTGGTCACAGGCTGTGCGGACATGGTATAGGAGGTGGTCAGAGACTGTGCGGGCATGGTATAGGAGGTGGTCAGAGGCTGTGCAGACATGGTACAGGGAGTTCATAGGCTGTGCAGACATGGGTGGTCACAGGCTGTGCGGACATGGTATAGGAGGTGGTCATAGGCTGTGTGGACATGGTACAGGGGGTTCATAGGCTGTGTGGACATGGTACAGGGGGTTCATAGGCTGTGTGGACATGGTACAGGGGGGTTCATAGGCTGTGCGGACATTGTACAGGAGGTGGTCAGAGACTGTGCGGACATGGTACAGGAGGTGGTCAGAGACTGTGCGGACATGGTACAGGGAGTTCATAGGCTGTGCAGACATGGGTGGTCACAGGCTGTGCGGACATGGTATAGGAGGTGGTCATAGGCTGTGTGGACATGGTACAGGGGGTTCATAGGCTGTGTGGACATGGTACAGGGGGTTCATAGGCTGTATGGTACAGGGAGTTCATAGGCTGTGCAGACATGGGTGGTCACAGGCTGTGCAGACATGGTATAGGAGGTGGTCATAGGCTGTGTGGACATGGTACAGGGGGTTCATAGGCTGTGTGGACATGGTACAGGGGGTTCATAGGCTGTGTGGACATGGTACAGGGGGGTTCATAGGCTGTGCGGACATTGTACAGGAGGTGGTCAGAGACTGTGCGGACATGGTACAGGAGGTGTTAAGAGACTGTGCGGACATGGTACAGGGAGTTCATAGGCTGTGCAGACATGGGTGGTCACAGGCTGTGCGGACATGGTATAGGAGGTGGTCATAGGCTGTGTGGACATGGTACAGGGGGTTCATAGGCTGTGTGGACATGGTACAGGGGGTTCATAGGCTGTGTGGACATGGTACAGGGGGGTTCATAGGCTGTGCGGACATTGTACAGGAGGTGGTCAGAGACTGTGCGGACATGGTACAGGAGGTGGTCAGAGACTGTGTGGACATGGTACAGGAGGTGGTCATAGGCTGTGTGGACATGGTACAGGGGGTTCATAGGCTGTGCAGACATGGGTGGTCATAGGCTGTGCGGACATGGTACAGGAGGTGGTCAGAGACTGTGCAGACATGGTACAGGAGGTGGTCATAGGCTGTGTGGACATGGTACAGGGGGTTCATAGGCTGTGCAGACATGGGTGGTCATAGGCTGTGCGGACATGGTACAGGAGGTGGTCAGAGACTGTGCAGACATGGTACAGGAGGTGGTCATAGGCTGTGTGGACATGGTACAGGGGGTTCATAGGCTGTGTGGACATGGTACAGGGGGTGGTCAGAGACTGTGCGGACATGGTACAGGAGGTGGTCATAGGCTGCGCAGACATGGTACAGGAGGTGGTCCATAGCTCCCAACTGTCCCTGATTTCAAGGGACTGTCCCTGATTTGGAGCAATGTCCCTCTGTCCCTCATTTCTCCCCATTTGTCCCTCATTTTGGTCTGATCTATATAGATGTATATAAAATGCACTTTTTATCTATCAAAAAATGTTTCCCAGTGCTAAAATTTTCATCTGAATTCTAAATTGCTGCATTTGTAAATTCCAAAAGCCTGTATAAAGGCAAAGTAGTGGTAAAAAAGCACTTGTGGGTTTAATCAATCTTGTTTTTTTTGTACAATTCTCCTTTTAAGGGGGCGTGGCAAAGGGTGTGTCCTATGCCTGCATAATTTTGCTGATAGGTGTCCCTCATTCCCATCTCAAAAAGTTGGGAGGTATGGTGGTCATAAACTGTGTGGACATGGTACAGGAGGTGGTCATAGGCTGTGTGGACATGGTACAAGGGGTTCATAGGCTGTGCAGACATGGGTGGTCATAGGCTGTGCAGATATAGTAAAGGAGGTGGTCAGAGACTGTGCGGACATGGTACAGGAAGTGGTCATAGGCTGTGCGGACATGGTACAGGAGGTGGTCATAGGCTGTGCGGACATGGTATATATGCCATGAGCGCGCACAATTTTAAAGCATGACATGTTAGGTATCCATCTACTTGGTGTAACATCATCTTTAATAGTACACACAAAAAAATGTGGGGTATGTGTTTTTTGTTTTTTTTTAATCTTTAAAGTGTCTTTTTTCCAAAAAAATTGCGTTTGAAAAACCGCTGTGAAAAAATGTGCAACAAATTGCAATGACTGCCATTTTATTCTCTACAGTGTCTGCTAAAAAAAATATATAATGTTTGGGGGTTCTAAGTAATTTTCTAGCAAAAAAATACAGATTTTTACTTGTAAACAACAGATGTCAGAAAAAGGCTTGGCCCTTATGTGGTTAAGCTCATTTCTTTTACAAGTTTCCCTAAAAAAAAAAAATTTGAAAACAACTTTACAAAATGTCAACAGACCTACAGAAATAGAGTGCACCCCATAAAGCAACATCAGGCTCCCTGACACCCTCGCCATCTACCATGCATGGCCGCTGTTCCCATCACAAATTATTACTGCAGTATAAACAGCACTGCGTCTAGAATCCCTTCACTGCAGAGCGCGGAGAACCATGGCTGCGCATTCACTTAGCAGGAGAGTACGAGCGCACAGACCTGTCAGCAGAAGCAGGTCAGCAAGATTGAGCAAGGAGAAAAATCAATAAATCTTTGAATTAATCATGCAGCTGCCAGAGAGAATTATGGGTGCTTGAAGTGAAACAGCAAGGTAAGTTTCCATGGCGACCGTTTTGTTTCCTCCTCACCAACTGAGGCTGGACTTGCAATTAGGCCTCCAAGGCAAGATACAGTACAGCATTTTAAAGGGGATCTGTACTGTATTTTTATTAGGCGTATATCAAAGTTTAGATTTTTTTTTTTTAGTTATTTATTTTTACTGGATTTTGATTCAACCGTTTTACAAGGCCGCCGTTTCATAATGGAATCTTTGATCCTATTTCATATATTTATATATGGATTTGCAGTTTCCACCTTTAGCGACCGTCTGTTTATCAAGCTGTGAGGCTAATAAAGTGCTGATGTACTAATAGACTGGGCAACAAATAAGACACCATCACTAGGAAGCAGTATAACCCTCGTACACATTGAATGCAGCTGTGAAATCCTGCGACTTCATCTGAAATCGCACGATTTCAAATCTGCATGTCAGTGCATTCAGGTGCGACTTGGAAGACAAATGTGGGGCTTCATGGACAGATGTCTATGCAAGTCACACCCCGAAATCGCCAAACGTAGTGCAGGAGCTACTTTTTCAAATCAATGCGGCACC
The DNA here is from genome assembly GCA_037952925.1 of Lithobates clamitans. Taxonomy (NCBI): domain Eukaryota; kingdom Metazoa; phylum Chordata; class Amphibia; order Anura; family Ranidae; genus Lithobates; species Lithobates clamitans. The sequence goes on along the minus strand of JBBGZY010000155.1, from coordinate 97,800 downwards.
GCAAAGTCGGCATTGCACAGATTTGAACACTGCCATATCAGCCAGGAAGCTGCGCATGGGACGTACTTGGACATTTCAACATGACAATGATCCAAAACACAAGGCCAAGTCGACCTGTCATTGGCTACAGCAGAATAAAGTGAAGGTTCTGGAGTGGCCATCTCAGTCTCCTGACCTCAATATCATTGAGCCACTCTGGGGAGATCTCAAAACGTACAATTCATACAAGACTGCCCAAGAATTTACAGGAACTGGAGGCCTTTTGCCAAGAGAAATGGGCAGCTTTACCATCTGAGAAGATAAAGAGCCTCATCCACAAATACCACAAAATACTTCAAGCTGTCATTGATGTTAAAGGGGGAAATGAACGGTATTAGGAACTGGGTTATGTAAACTTTTGATCAGGGTCATTTTGGTATTTTCTGTTGTCATCATGATTTAAAAAGAGCGAACATGGTTGATTGATAATAAGGGTATGTACACTTATGAGCACAAATTATATATATATATATATATATATATATATATATATATATATATATATATATATATATATACACACACACACACACACACACACACACACATATATATATATATATATATATATATATATATAATACATACATATATATATATTATATGCAAAGTTGCAGCTTCTGTGTATTGTTTTATTTGAGAACAGTATTTAAATAAACTGAAATACCCCTTTAAAAGTGGTATTCAGAGTTTTTTTTCCCTCCGTCTAGCATTAACCAGCCCCCGACTGATTTACCTAAATAATTGATGTTACTGTAATGTACAGTGAAATCCAGTGAACACGGTTAAGCTCTTTAGGTTTTAGTTTTTCATTTTATGTCATATAGGTTGACATAAACAGGACAATTGAATCGCGTGTGACAGTTGTTGCTGGAAGTTGATTTTTTTATTTTAGATCGTCTTGATGATATCCAGCACAGTAATATTTTAAGTAATTATTTACTGGGAATAATGTTCATGTATACAGGTGAAAACGCCAGGTCCTTTTATGAAATCTATGGTCATATCTATGGTCAAACTTTCATTCTTTATCATCAGTATGGTAATAAAAATGCAAACAATAGTTTTTTGTTTTTTTTGACAATCCAATATAAGCTTACTTGAAAAATTTTCTTTCATGTTGTGAATGCTATCTGTCTGCTGGCCGTCTCTAGGGTATAAAAGAGGATTTTGTCCCTATGACTGCTTGACAAACACTCCCTCTTTTACCTTACCCAAGTAACACACAAGACACCAAAACTGGAGTTTATTGGCCAAAGCAGCCTTTTATTAAACCAAATTGTATAAATCACATATACAAAATATACAAACAACAATCAGCACAGTCTGAAAATTTGGAGCCCCAAGGTCCTTGTAGGTACCACTACTTCAAGTACCTGCTTAACCATACTTAGGCCTCCAACCACAAAACACCGACTCGGAGACAACACCACTACTAGCAGATACAACCCAAACAAACTACATAGAGCCGTACCCAACGCGGGTCCCTACCAATGTACATTGATCAAATAAAGCACATACAAGGACCTTGTACCGCGCCAGCTGCCATGACAGACCACCAAGGGAACTAGCCCAAAAAATGCCCAAGAACATAATCACGAAAAGAGGGAGGGAAGGTGAGAAGTCGTCCCAACGTAGTCTCTTTCCTGAGTGAAGACCTCACCAGGATCCTCATACTGGTCGACCCCTGAAGCCCCTCTCGTTCCCTCCACTCCACCAATCCGGTAAGTGTCCCCTTACTATTTACTTTAAAACCTACATAAAAAAACTCCTACGGATCCAACCCCCCTTTTAACCCCATCATGTAGGCCCTCCATCTAGGTTTCTTTTTCACTTACTACGGGGGCCTTACTTTCCTCAACTTTCTGAATTTCCTTCAGGTTTTGCAGCTTCTCCACTTCAAAGGACTATATATCCCATGGTACTTTGCTGCCTGCAAGCTGATATTCCTGTACCGACTCTCCTCCTCTCAGCTCCTCTGTATTTCAGAAGGCAGGCTCTGCGAAATGTGACACAGCAGTGCCTACTCACAGGCAGTAGCGGCTGGTGCTCAATATATACCCCGGGCCCACCCTTTTTTGAAGCCAACTAGAGCCTCAGGCTCTAATCATGTGCTTCAAGAAAAGAACCCCATTGAAATCCATGCGTCTGGCGCCCTGCATGTAGATAGATTAAGGGCCGGCACCCCGAATGGATGGGCCGCCACTGCTCACAGGGCATAGTGACTACGTGTCACATAATTCCAGAAGTAAATGTGTAGGGGGCTTTACAAAGGAAGTTTACAAACTTCAAGGTCATTCAGATTAATGGGAGGAGGCTAGAAATAAATGAATTATAATTTATAAGTGAATATATGATTTTACATATTTTTTTTAAAAGAGGTTTTATTTGCCATACACATATCAAGTACGGTACATTCTTTGCCACAAGTTAATAGATACATTCCATGTGTTACAGAGCCTATAGAGACACATTACCCAGTCAAATCATTGGAACGTGTTAGCAAAAGTTTATGTTATGCAGACGTATGGCATTTCACAGCCGGATTGAGTCTAGCTGTTTAAATACACATGAGAGTTCTGTAGCATTCTCAGTTGTATGGCATCCACATACACTATATTGTGAAAAGTATTGGGACGCCTGCCTTCACACGCACATCAACTTTAATGGCTTTCCAGTCTTAGTCCGTAGGGTTCAATATTGAGTTGGCCCACCCTTTGCAGCTATAACAGCTTCAACTCTTCTGGGAAGACTGTCCACAAGGTTTAGGAGTGTGTCTATGGGAATGTTTGACCATTCTTCCAGAAGCGCATTTGTGAGGTCAGGCACTGATTTGTGATTTCAGGCACTGATGTTGGACGAGAAGGCCTGGCTCGCAGTCTCTAATTCATCCCAAAGGTGTTCTATCGGGTTGAGGTCAGGACTTTGTGCAGGCCAGTCAAGTTCCTTCACCCCAAACTTGCTCATCCATGTCTTTATGGACCTTGCTTTGTGCACTGGTCCAAATCATTTGCTGGAGAGGGGATTATGGTGTGGAGTTTTTTTTCAAGGGTTGGGCTTGGCCCCCTTAGTTCCAATGAAGGAAACTCTTAATGCTTCAGCATACCAGGACATTTTGCTATTGACAGAGAGCTGATCAGGTCAGTCGGCTGCTGGTTTTTCAGCATGCTCGTCTGACAGAAACCAGCCAAATGGCTGGCTTCTGTTGAACAGACCAACATACACACGGGCTGAATGTCGGCCCTTTTTTATTTTGAACCAGCAAATGTCTCCCAACATTCAGCCCATGTGTACCTGGCTAATGACTACTGTAGACCAGTGGTCTCCAAACTGCGGCCCTTTGCTTGCTTTTATTCGGCTCTTGGGGCACTCCACTAATACCAACAATGGGGCATAATTCCCCCCCACTGACACCAAGGAAGGGGCACAATTCCGCCTAATGACACCAACAATGGGGCACAAGTCCTCCCAATGGCGGGGCATTGTTTTTTTTTGTGACAGACTCACCCGGGACAGAGGATTTGGAGGGGACTGAATGCTAGCCTCTTGCCTACTGACTATGGGCCCTGGCTTTTAAGCGAACACTACTCTTTGTAAGACGTATGCCTCGGTACTCTTGGAGTAATGTTACTATGGACTCAAGTCCATGTCTCCCCAAGATGCACAGACTCTGGGATCCATGGTAAGGGCCTATATGCCACATTTCCAGCAAGGATGGTTTCCTACTGTGGGACTCATCACAGATGCTTATGTCATCAGCAAGCCACCTGTCCGGGGTTGTCTGCTATAATGGGATTATTGCAAGGAGGTCTAGTGTGTCTCCTAAGGGTCTTTCACCCATTGTTATTTGTTCTAATTAACTCAGCTATTGTCTGAAGGTGTTCTGTGTTTATACTTATGATAATGTGTATTGTACCTTTTGAGCTTGGAGCCAGGAAGTCTGACCTGCAATGAGACATCTGAGTCAGCCAGGTGGTTAAAGATTCTCTGAGATGGGATTAGCCATGAGTTAGCTGTACCTCGTTAGCTAAACCATTGTGTAATGTTTTGGGTAAATATTTGGGTCATTGTTAATGTGGTGAGTGACCTCCTTCTAAAGTGTATAAAAAAAACAGTATTCTTGTTCAAATAAACAGTTTCAGCTTTGCAGCCAAACAAGTCCTGCCTAGTTCTTGGTTGTAATATGTGGCTATAATATCTAATATCTATATTTAGACTGGAGGAAATGGTATATGACGGAAGCACTCAAGCGGAGTGTGGGATGTTCCGTTACACTTTTCTACTCCCAATGTCCACAATCCAACCCCCTTAAATCTAAAGGACAGTAAACTGGCCCTTCGTTTAGAAAGTTTGGAGACCCTGGGACTAGACAATGAAAGCAAAAGCAAGCATGGCGAGGAATTTCTTTCTGCGCTCTTCTCATATCAGCATGCTTGTCAGAATGTGAGCTGTTCTGCTTTTTGCACGGCTCTTACCTCTTACACTCCAGCTCTGCTAAATCGGGACTGCAAGAGGCTGATACCAGGTCACATTTAGGTAATTAGACTATTTGCAATGAAAAAATACATTTACATTTGTATTCATGATTACATAGCTGAATTCATTTGTATCTTTTATATCTGCATAGAGTTCTATTTTACGCTGTGATGTGCAAGTACCTGTAGGATGGGCAACAACTCACCTTAATCAGCCCCAGACCCTGGGATTGATTTACTAAAGGCAAATAGATTGTGCACTTTGGAAGTGCAGCTGCGCTCTGCAAGTGCAGTTTCTACAGAGCTTAGTAAATGAGGTGAAGCTTCACTTTGCAAAAAATACCCCATCACATGCAATGAAAATAAATTAAAAAAACAGCATTTTAGCTTGTACCTGCATGATGAAGGTCAGCAGAGCTTCCCCTCATTTACGAAGCTCTGGAACAAGCGCCCTTCGAGAGTCCAACTGGACTTGCAATGTCTATTTGCCTTTAGTAAATCAACACCACCCTGTGTAGACCAACTGCTGTACAACTTCCAGCCCCAGCATGCCCAATCAGCCATGTTCTATGATATTCATTGCAGTTAGCTGCCCTGTGCGCCTGATATGTGAACTACAAGCTTCACCCCCCCTCCCTGCTTGCTACAGGTATCCTAGAGCAAATCACATTGCCTAGCACTATCCAATACAATCCAGCTTTCATCCAGACACCGGGCCTATTGTAAGAGAACAAGACACAATTCAAGTCACCCTGTTGCCTGGCAACCAGATATTATCACAAGCCACAAGCCCAGAGGTTCCATCACCACGCCAAACCACAATTTAGTCTTCGAAAACCACAAAAGATCGCCTCACACCGTCTAATGATGCTTTGTTTTGCTGCTTATGAGACGTGATATGTGCAAACAGGTTTTTATAATACAACGGCACACAAAAAGCAAAGGTGATGTAACGTTCCCCAATCACAATAAATATGTAGATACACGAATAAATCAGTTTGAAGGGTCAAGTCCACCCAGAAATTAACCCACCTGATAGTCTATTAGCTCCTATGGATTCTGTTGGTGAGTTCTCGTGTCTGCACCCCCGCTGTGCTCATAATGAGTGCCTCCCATTCTTCCTGTTGGCGTTTTATTTAATTTATATATATTTTATATTATATGGAATGTAAGAGAAGAAAGCTGGAACACTAACAGATGGGAAGGATACCCAAATCCCCCAGCTGGATGGGAACAGCGTTCGGTATTAGGTCAGGGGGGATCTCACTGTTTGGGTATTCAAGACACTAAGGGCTCATGCACACAAGTGTACAATACACTGCACTCAAATCAGTTATGTATACTTAATATAGTTGTAAAGTATTGTATGCGATGGACCCATTCACACAGCTCTGTTTAGGTCTGTAGTGTTTAGCTGTGTAAACCAAAAGAAGAAATATTTGCGACCATGGACCAATTTTGACCTTATTTTATGCTCTACGCATGTAAATATTTCTGCAAGTGTTTACATGCATGCAGCGTAAATGGACATGGCCATATGCGCCACCACCACTGCCTAGGTAAACAATGTGTAGGCAGTGATGGTCGTACAGGGGCAGAATGAACTCAGCTAATAAGCCCATCTCTGGGCAAAAATTATACGTTTTCCCATGTAGTGGGGCTGTACCTGCACTGCAGGGATCAATTGCTTATTTTGTCTAGGTGTGAGGAGAAAGCTTATATTCGCCCGATCCTTCGTTCCACCGGAAAACGACACTCCCCCATAATCCAGAGTTGGACCGTTCCTGGCCTATGGAGCCTGCTCTGGGCTTAATGACTTCAGGAAGAGTCCACAACTCAAGACTGCTGGAGTGCGGGGGGTGCCGGACCGGTCTTGTGCTGGGAGGATTAGGTAAGTAAATCTCCTTTCTCCTCTCCCCTAGACAAAAATGAACAGTTAACCTTAAGAAGGGCTTTTAGTCATTCTGAATATTCTCTTATTCTGCACTGCTGTCGCTGCCTACACATTGTTGGTGTTTACATCTCTCCTGAATGAGTGATTTATGGCGATTAACAGAAGGCTGGGGTCATTCTTTAACCATAACACTGCCGCTGCCTCATTCAGGAGGAGATGTACACATGTGTAGGCAGCAGCAATGGTGCAGATTTGGAATGTCTGTACACAGAACACATTTAAGTCTGTATGGACACAAGCACATGTATGCCCATATGAAAAAAAGGATTGCTTTTTATGCAGGGTCTTGCTGCCAATAAGATTCTGTGTGAAGTGTATATGGTCTGTATTAGGTTCCATTTCTAAAATCAGACCTCACCAGGGTCCTGCATGTTCCCATATGCATTTTGTAATTCTGTGGTTCTGCCACTGGAAGCTGTCCAAATTCCAACATAAGCTGAACATGTATACTGCATAGCACATTGCAATAATGATGTCTCCTATTGGTGTCGGTTTTACCGGTAGTGTCTTAATGGCGACTTTCCAAACATTCGACATTTGCATGTGGGTTGGTAGTACTCCCAGGGTGCAACAGGACTGTGGAATATAGTCAGCTTGACCTGGAAAGAGCTGTCTAGTACTCCGTTTAGCTTTTCTTTCCAGAGCCAAACCATGATCCAGGATATGGTTAACCTTCACAGGGCAAAGTTCTTCATGTTGTGCATGTTGGCAAGTCAAATTTGTTTTATGGCAATAGTAGGTCCTGTCTTTGACAAAACACAGAAGACAGCATATCCCCTGAAATGTGTTGGCTTCGTCTGATACCTTTATTCTATAAACATTTGGATTTGACTTGTAAGTGCCATGAAGGTTTGTACTGGGTGCTCCTCAATTTCCACCCAGAGAACAAAGAAGAGGCAGCCATTCTGTGACTTGAACCAAAAATCACAAGACCACTGTCTAAGAATTCATTAGAAACAATATGATAAGAGAAGCACCACTATGACAATACAATACAATACAATGGTGATGTCACCAAATCCAAGGACTGAATCTGATATGTCTAGTGAAGACAAAGCATTGGCTTCCATTACGTACAGGTGACATGTCCACTTGTATCCAATCTCAATCATTAGGTAACAGTGCTATGTTCCTTTTTGCTTTCCTCTTAAAATGCAATTAAACAGCTCAGCTCAGCACAAATACGGCAGCACATAGATACAATCAGGAAGTTTAGTAACCCTAAGAGACAAAACTTAATTAGAAGGCGGATGAAGACTTTAATCAAAGATGCCAATTCCTTTGCAGTGGTAGCTAGATGCCAAAAGGAATAACCCAACACTTGTACATTTCACAGTCCTAGGGGGTCTTGGAGAAGGCAATACCTATGTCATGTATGACACTGAGACCTAAATATGACCACTTACCTGAGACAAGTGAGACTGTGTCCTTCTCCCAGGAGACATACGCCTCCACTGGGGAGGAGATAATGCACTTGAAGACTGCTGCATTGCCTCTCATGGCTTTCTGATCTTCCACTCGGACCGTATAGGCTTCCCGTAACACTATAATGAAATACACAAGCGATACTCAGCAATGTTGCCTACAGAATATTTAAAAAGAGAGAACATGAATAAACCAAAAGAAACACTATTTTTTATTTATATAGCAGCCTGTGTCCCCCTTTGAAAAATTACTTCTCATACTTCCTGGCTACTGGATTGGAAGACAGAACGGGAAGGGGGAGGGAGGGATTTGGTAAAACAGAAAGTTCATCTTCTTCAAGTCCAAATCCATTTACCACTCTAATGAAGAAAATGGAGGTGGTAATGGATTTAACCTTGCAGCCACTAGGACAGCCTTTCTCAATCATTTTAGCATGGAGGAACCATCAGAATACCTTACAGAGATACATATATTCAGGAACACATGGCAATAATTACTATACCTACACCTCACATCACATCAGTGTGTTGGCTAGTGGAGAGAATTCTCTTTACATTGGTGGTCAGTGGGAAGAATGCTCCCCTTACGTTGGTAGCCAATAGGAGGCATACTCCTCTTACATTGTTACCCAGTGGGAAGAATACTTCCCTTACGTTGTTAGTCAGGAGGAAGAATATTCCCCTTATGTTGGTGGTCAGTGGGAAGAAAACTACCTTTACATTGGTGATCAGTGGGAAGAATACTCCCCTTACATTGGTGGTTAGTGGAAAGAATACTCCCCTTACATTGGCAGTCAGTGGGAAGAATACTCCCCTTACATTGGTGGTTAGTGGGAAGAATACTCCCCTTACATTGGCAGTCAGTGGGAAGAATGCTGCTCTACAGTGGCAGTCAGTGGGAAGAATACTCCCCTTAAATTGGTGATCAGTGGGAAGAATACTCCCCTTACATTGGTAGCCAAAAAAAAAAAAAATACTCCCGTTACACTGATAGCCAGTGGGAAGAATACTCCTCTTACATATGTGTACAGTGGGAAGAATTTCCCAGATAGCTAAAAAGATCATTAGTGTCATTGATTACTAGGAGGCAGAAATTGCTTATTCCTCAAAGAAATCTAAGCAACCTCTGGAGGAACCCTAATTTGGGTTCTTTGGGTGTGTCAGAGTTTCCTGTAAAAAGGACTGATCACTGCTGCTTATTCTTTTTGTGAAAGGTGACTGGTCTTGTCTCCACACCCAGTGTTGTTTCCTGCAAGCGGCCTGAAATGTGCAGACATGCTAGAAGTCCATGTCAACAGGAGCCAACAGGAAGTGAGAGAAAATATCGTTCAAATGGGGGTGTCATTTACGCTTGCTCCACTGGCAACTGAAAAAAAAATCATATTTCCCATCACTGCCACCAGGACATACTGTATAAAGGTGGGTAACTCTCCCCAGTAAGAACAATAAAAAAGTTTGGTTTGTGGATAAATTTAAGTAGACTACCAAAATATGTAAGGGATAGATGAAGCAGATGCTGAATTGGCTTCTTCAGTTGTTGAAGTGTTGATGCATGTTGCAAGTCTCCTATTTAAGTCCTATCTACTTCTGTGTCTATGAACGGTTTGTAATCATAGGCCTGAGTACCTTGTTTGTTCACCAGCACCTGAGTACCTTATTTTGTTCCTTTTGAGTAGAACATGATTTTGGAATGGCAATACAAATATCCTTAGATTATGCTGTGAGAGTAGTTTAGCAGAATGTTAAATTGTCCATTCATCATCTCAGAATATCAGTGATACCATACCGGTACTTTTTTTCAAAGCAAACTTTCTTACGGCTGCCATATATAGTGGAAACTAAACCCCCCGAAAATGTGCGCTTTGTGCAAAAGGGTGATGCAGCACTTATGTATTCTGGACACCAGAAAACTCTATTACTGTAACTACTTAGAAAGTGCAAAAAAACAATATATCAATAACTTAGTGGTAAACCATACATCATTATAACTCATAATGAAAGACTTCCTACATGTGTTCTGTCTGTACAACGGATGTCTTCAGGACATAAAATAAGACGTCCATTGTACAGACAAAATATGCGTAGGGTGAGGCCAGTTGCTTATGATGTTACACACCTGCTGATGTTCTCTGGTGTGATGTCTTTTTTTGCCCATGAGATGCTTTTAGATTTATGAGTATATTTTCTTTTAATAAATGATGTGGTTTTAGGCAATACTACTCTATGGTCCATCTATCCATATTCTGAGGAGAGGTCTTTGGATAACCAGTGATGGACCCTTAAGATTTTGGAGCCTGAATTCCGTCTGGTGGCTCTTGATCGGATGGTTTCCATGCTGTCGACCTCTTATAATTTGAAGATCATTACCACTTGGTAAGGGAACTGACACACTTGAATTCAAGGTGGTTTGGGACTATTGCACGTGGATTTTCACTTATTTTTAAAATTTCACAAGTGGACTTGAATATACTGTATGTTTTTGAAGCTTACTTTATATTATGCAGAAGTTTCAACCATATGTTCTATGATGAACACGTCACTTGATGTTTTGATGTATATTGTGTATGAAGTCTTTTATTATGAGTTATGATTATATATTAATTACCTCTGAGTTTTTGATATATTGGGTTTTGTGCACTAAGTAGTTATATATTGTGGAAAATAGAAGCTCTGGCATTGGAGAGTTGAATAGCTGGGGCTTACCTCCAGGAAGAGGTCAATCACAACTTGAAAATAAGTAGAGGCCCCATAAAGCTTGGGCTTAGGATCCAAGGTCCTTCAAAAAGAAAACTTGGATCGATCTATCTATCTATCGATCTATCTATCGATCTATCTATTGAATCTATCTACAAGCTGCCTGCACTTCAGCAGTCAGCACCATTGTTACATTGGGCACATTTTAGGCAAGGAAAGGTCATTTCAAAAAAGTTTACGTATAAACACAGTACATGCAAGTTAATTTACTCACCGGCCTTAATGTGGACATCCTGACTCCTGATTTTCCCTGAAGGGTTTTCGGCTGTGCAATAGTAAGTATTATCATGGATTAAGTTATTAAAGCTTGAAGGAGGGAAGGGGAAAATTTGGAGAGTGCCATTGGGGTGGACGTGGCGGATCCCAGGGACATCGTAGATCTCCTCGCCCGTTGCTAGGTACCATCTGAGCGTCACACGAGGGACTCCTTCTGCAGGGCAGGGTACCAGAGCCCCCGTGGTGCTAGCAAATACTACCTCTTGCAGAGATGCATTGATAAAATATAGGCTGGCATGTAGATCTTCACTAGAAACTGAAAAAAAAGAAAGAAAAAAAAAAGACTTGTTAAAAATGTATATCTATCAAATATACTATATTACATAATTTGTGTATAATACATATACACACATACATATACACACACACACACACACACACACACACACACACACAGTAGCTCTAATATATCCAGGAAAATAAAGCAAGTTTTCAAACATCACCTTTGACATTTTTACTTTTTAATAGTGTGCCCTGAAATTATCTAGGTTCCACAATAATACAATCAAATTCCTGCCCGAAGGCCAATACAGTCTTTGCAGTGCATTGTACCAGCACAAGCAGCATTTATACAGTGTTGTGTGTGTAGGGACCCTGCCATAAGCTTAAATTTAGTTTTAAACCAAACATGGAATGTTTTTTGATACATGAATGAACGACTATCTTATATACCCTGATGAAGGAGCCACATAGTCTCTGAAATGCGTTGGGTGGAGGATACCAGATTGTATCATCTTGCTATTTCAGTTGGTGTATTTTCAGATGTTCAAATCAAATACTGTATATTTCATGTTTTCTGTCTTTTACTGATGACTCATAATAAATATTTTTTTGTATCAAATTTATCTGTTATGTGTTTGAATCGCCAAAAAAAATTCCCACAACTGGGGAACCTCTACGTCTATATTAATGGTCATCGGGAATCAACCATTTGGTCTTAGGACGAGTTATACTGCATACAAGCTGGAGTAGATCAGTTCTCCTTGATGTTTTTTATCGGCATGGGAGTATCCATTTGCAGCTTGTTTTCTCTGTCTGTGGAGGGCTACACCCTTGATTGGCACTGTGAAAAATACAGGATTCAAAAGGTGGTTGGGAACTGCAGTTGGGTAGCGACCCTACTTCCATGAATGGTCTATAGTTGCCTGGGAGTAGGATCTGTTGACCTGACTTGCTATATTGTACATTATCCTTATTTAGTATGAGCCATGCAACCACACAAGTTGTAAAAGTTAGATGTTCTGTTTTGGCACCAAGTGTCCATTTCTTTTTTGTTTTAAGCAGGCTGGTGCACTCCTGAGTGGACCATACCACCGGAAAGCAGAACTTTTTTTATCTTTCCATCTATTAAATCCTCTGCCCTTGTTGTTTTAACTTTGGATAGTAAAACATTTTTTTTTCTGCCAGGAAATGCCTTATACAGCCCACTTCCTGTTTCTTGTCTGGTAAAAAAGCCTAGGCTTATGACATCATGCACAGCTCTCTCTCTCACGAGAGTTTACCAGGAAGGGAGGGGGTGAGTCATAAGAGGGCCAATGAGACCTGCAGACCTGGAGGTGTGCCTCTGTGTGTCTGTGTAAATCCAGGAAGTGAACAGGCAGCAGCTTCAGCTGCCCACAGTCAAAATGGATGCAGCCAGACTCAGCGGAGGGAGATTTCTGCAGCATATTTGGCAAGTACAGAATCACAGTATTTTATTAAATAATATGCAAAGTGGTTGGAGGAAAGCTTCACAATGGCAAATATGTTTTTATTACAAAATATGTGAGCAGACTGCAGTTCCTCTTGAATGTTTCTATACACTTTATTAAAATGCGCAAATAAAAAAAAAAAAAAAAAAAAAAAGATTTCTATAAAAACTTCTTCCATCCTATAGAGTTGATTTACCAAAACTGGGCAGTGGAATATCTGGTGCAACCCTGCTTAGAAACCAATCAGCTTCCAGGTTTTTTGTCAAATCTCAATTGAACAAGCTGAAGCTAGGAGCCGATTGGCTACCATGTACAGCTGCACCAGATTTTGCACTCTCTGGTTATAGTAAATCAACCCTTAGGCCTCATACACACAGGGCGTTTTTACAGCTGCATTTACCAGCGTCAGACTTTTTTTTTGCAGCTTAAAAACATCTCTCCATGTTATTCTACGTGTCCATGCACGCATAGGTTTTTAGGAGCTGTAAGTGGCAGAGGTGTTTTCAAGCTGCAAAAAAATACCCAGGGCCAGCACGTTCTAAAGACCGGCGTTACAGCTGTAAAATCATCGGACGCGGCTAAACGCGGGGACAAGTTGCCCAAAAGAACCCACCTCCATATGTTGAGAGCATGTGGCCTGGTATGGTCCAGGGGGGGGGGGGGCACTCGATCATCCTCCCTCTTTCCTGACCTGCTGGGCTGCATGCTCACATAAGGGTCTGGTACGGGTTTTGGTGCAGGGGACACTTTTTTTCTTTCTTTTTTTTGGCGTGGGGTTCCCCTCAAAATCCATACCTGACCGAAGGGTCTGGTATGGTCTTGGGGGGAACCCCATACTGTTTTTTTTTTTTTCATTTTGGCGTGGGGTTCACTTTCAAGATCCATACCAGACTCAAAGGGTCTGGTAAGAATCTGCAGGGGGGGGGGGCGCACAATTTTATTTTTATTTTTTCAATTTTGGCATGGGATTCCCTTTCAAGATACTCAGAGCACAAGTCCCATGCCACAAGTCAGATCACGATGATCCAACTTGGATTTGACTTCCAATCAAATCTATGGGCAGAAAGGTGGATCAGTTAGAACGGCTCTCATAGCGAACTAAAAAAACAGGTATGCCCCTTGGGACTTTTTGGAAGGCAGACTAGACACTGAGTATAAGAGAAGTATGTATATAAAAATATCAAAGTTTTATTAGTACAAAATATAAAAACATGACCATACGGTCAATAGACATGAACAACATACAAATATGATGACATATTTATGATGACATATTTACAAATGTTACAGAGAGGGCACCCTGAGCCTTGAATATGCTGGAGCACCAAGATTGGCCTGTAGAAGGCCAGTCCTTGAAGGTGTTCACATAGCAATTCCAACGCGTTTCAGATTTACATGTATTTTTCCTTCTTCAGGGAAAGGAAAGGGTGCAAAAATAGAAAGTCATCATGTATAACAAAACAGTGTGTAATAAAGTGGCGTGTTTCAAAAGATATATGTGCTTGTCATGACCATCCAGCCTAATATAGATGTAGCAACACCGCAGACTTTCCACGCTACTGCTGGGACCATAAGTTAGGGTAAGTATGATCCACCCCTCGTACTTACAGACAAAAATTGTGTTCATATAGGTCTGCATAGATGTATGATGGTCCGTGGAAAAACACCATGTGATAGCGAACCATTGATTTTGACATGTCATGCGACTTGTGCTCTGTAGTAAATTGTATTTGGAAGTGGAAAAAAGAAGAGGCAGAGAAACACATTAGCGCCAATGCAAAAAGCTACTAAAATCGAATTTTTACAGCTGCTTTTTCCTGGGGTCGGTACTGACTTTGCAGCTCATTATTTTTTTTTAATGCCCTGTGTGCATGAGGCCTTAGGATTCAATAATTCCATCCTTAGATGCTTGCCCACTGAACCACATGGGGGACCACATCAACCTCCAAGCGGTAAGGATTCGCAACATGTGAAAGAAATTGATAATCTAGGGTAGTTGGTTTGGCCATAGGCTCAAGCTCTTGCTGGGGTTTGTTTCCATGTTAACTAGAAGATGCAATCCTTACAGAATATTCTGGGCCTACCCGGGCCTGGGCCTACCCGTAACACAAGAAGCAGTAAAGCAATCTAGAAGACTCTCAAACACTTTATGTGCTAGTATTGTGGTGCAAGAGAGATTCACTAGTTACACTCAAATTATTAAAAACTTAAAGGATAAGGCCACTTACACACGGGCGGACATTTCGACCGAACTGGTCCAACTGACTCTCCGACGGACTTTTGAACGAACGGACTTGCCTACACACGATCACACCAAAGTCCGACGGATTCGTACGTGATGATGTACAACCGGACTAAAATAAGGAAGTTGATAGCCAGTAGCCAATAGCTGCCCTAGCGTATGTTTTCGTCCTTTGGACTAGCATACAGACGAGTGGATTTTTCGACCGGACTCGAGTCCGTCGGAAAGATTTGAAGCGTGTTTCAAATCTAAAGTCCGTCAGATTTTCGACTGGAAAAGTCCGCTGAAGGTCCGATGAAGCCCACACACGAACAGATTGTCCGCCGGACCAGTCCGGTCGAAAAGTCCGCTTTTGTATACGCTGCATAAGTGTTCATTTAGTGCACTTACTTATAGTCACTAGTGCATCCCAATACCTTCCCCAGCATCTCTGGCAAGCCACATAACCCTACTTGTTCCCTGTGCAGCACTGGTACATGAGTTCAGCTTCTTCCTGAAAGTCCTTACTATTTAGTCCTGGCTTTCTGAGCCCCAAATTCTGTTCATTCCAACAGAAAGTCCAAAATCCACCTGGACAAGCACACAAGCACAGAACCTTACATTGAGGATTTTCAAGACAAAGCTTTGCATTACTGAGCAGGCCTTGCAACAAGATCTCAGGGGAGCCTAGACAGGTAAGTATGGGGCTTTTTCAGGGATGTTGCAGAACACTTATAGTAAATGCACCTAAAGTGAAATGTCTCTTTAAATTGTCAGTCAGTTCTTAGCAAGCATGCTTTTACACAGGAGATCTGTTTGCTATCTAAACTATAAATTCAGTAATGACTCATAATTGGCAGGATCTCACTAAATACTAGTGTCTCTCATCTACTAAATGTGCCATGAAGTTGTAAATGAAACGACATTGTGTTTTGATGCGGTTTGCCTTTTTTTTTTTCATAGGTGACAATGCACCAACAGAGCCAAGAATTCAAACAATAAAAAGAGAGGTCCCCATATGATCTCAAAGCAATCACTAAAAGAAAGCAATTATAAACATCTACTTGACACCTTTTTCAGCATAAATAGCCTGATACACAACACAAGCGTCGACCGCGCTGACTAATCTTTGTACAGCCAGCGTTATAAACACTCCCACTCATTATCACCTAACGAGTCGAGTCTTGTTTTCCTTCTCAGATGGTCTGAAAAAGAAACATGCTCACCAATTAAAGTGTAAAATGATTATTTCCAATCACCAGGCCATAAAGCAGCAACTGCAATTAGCAGCAACGATGTCAATTATACCATAATCGCGGCATTCGGATACCGGTTGTCATGCACTATATAAGAGGGGAAACTGCTAATCTCCTCTTAAAGCAGAACTCCAGCCAAAACATTGTTTAGCTGTGGATGAAGTAGGTGGGGGCATTGATGCTCGTGTGTCCATCATTTCCCATCTCGATGATCACATTGCCAAAGTTGCAACATGAACCTGATAAATACGTTTTGGATAGATACCTTCTAAAGAAAAAAGAGATATAGGGTTCGGTTGATAGAGATTTTCTATTATTTAAAAAAACTTGATTTTGAGGTCTTTTTTAACCAATGTCATTATCAAATTTTTTAGGTCCACTTTAACATGAACCTGACCTGACTTAAAATTTTAAAGTTTCTAAGCGGACAACTGCCCTGAAAACCTGTGACTTGTGGAGTATGCAAGTACCTGTGTTGATCTTCAAATGGACCCCTTTGTCTTTATGTTAACCTTCTTGAATTCTACACCCAGGCTGTACATGGGGACCTTGCTTCTGCCTAAGTCAAGATAAAGCCCCGCCCCTACCCATTGTCTTGGCTCCACCCCAATTCATATTAAGTTGACAAACACCATATCGTTAATGGACAGTGGAGGCACTGGAATTGGACAGATAATTGATAGGGGTTGGGGCTTAGCACAAAGTAGGGCGTTGATGTGGGCAAATGTCACTGAAGGTGGATTTCCAGTCAAAATTCTTTTAAAAAGACTACAGAAATCATAGCCTACCTGTTCAGTTGACTACAGAGAACATAGCCTACCTGCTCAGTTGACCACAGAAAGCATACTGTAGTCTACCTACTCAGTTGAACAGAGAGCATAGTCTACCTGCTTAGTTGACTACAGAGAACATAGTCTACCTGCTCAGTTGACCACAGAAAGCATACTGTAGTCTACCCAGGGGCGTAACTACCACCATAGCGACCCATGCGGGCGCTATGGGGCCCACAGCCGAGTGGGGCCCAGTGAGGATAAGAGCACCGCCGGCACAGTCTCCCAGCCAGGGGAAGAGAGAGGAAAGGAAGAGGCGAGCTGTCTGTATCAGCAGAGAGCTGAATTGCCCGATGTAAGAGCTTTCATTAGAACTTCCAGTGTTCCCGGGGCTCACGTCACATAGCTCCACCTTTTGGCCCGGTGCCTTTGATAGACAGAACGCCGATCCAATGCGGGACATGTGACGTCATCAAAGGCGTCGGGCCAAGAGGTGGGGCTATGTGACGATGAGCCCCTGGAAGACAGGAAATTCAAATGAAAGCTATTACAGCGGGCAATCCCGCTCTCTGCAGATCCGGGTGGCTTGCCTCTTCCTCTGCATAAGTGGGGCTGTATGGGGCACAGGCAGACCAGGCTGTATTGGGCACAGGTCACGCTGTATGGGGCACAGGTCACACTATATTGGGCACAGGTCACGCTGTATTGGGCACAGGTCACGCTGTATGTGGCACAGGTCACGCTGCATTGACACTAGGGCAGCTGTGGAGGGGGGGCTGTTTGCAGGGGGGCCCCATACAACATTTTGCTATGGGGCCCTGCTATTTGTAGTTATGCCCCTGAGTCTACCTGCTCAGTTGAACAGAGAACATAGCCAACCTGCTCAGTTGAGCAGAGAGCATAGTCTACATACTCAGTTGACCACAGACCGCATAGCCTACCTGCTCAGTTGCTAAAGAGCTTAGCCTTCCAGCTCGGTTGACTACAGAGAACATGGCCTACCTGCTCAGTTGATAACAAAGGTCGTAGTCTACCTGCTCAGTTGACCATAGACCACATAGCCTACCTGCTCAATAGATAAAGTCCATAGCCTACTGGCTCAGTTGACTACAGAGAACATGGCCTACCTGTTCAGTTGATAAAGTGCATAGTCTACCCACCCAGTTGACCACAGACCACATAGCCTACTTCTTTAGTTGACCACAGACAGCATAGTCTACCTGCTCAGTGCTTCTGTCCTTTATTCAGACACTATATGCACAAGTCCACCCTGTCCTTTTCCATAACCCTGTGATCCTGGAAAGGACCTGGTTTGTATTTTGGAACACCCACTATAAACTACTTGCTTCTCACATACAGAAAGACAGATGAAAAACAAAGTACAAGTATTAAGACATTACTCCCAGTCACCAATCAAATTCAAGGCTGTCTTTGAATTTTGAACGGATTGGTGCAGAAATAAGAAAGAGGGAAAGAGGGAGGAGGAAATAACACAACACGGGTTCCAGGAAGTACACACCTAGTTTCCTCCTACTCTGCCTGCTAGATGGTCTGTAAGAATCCAGTAGCAGTGAATTTCAGGATGCATGAATTCGGCCTCATGCACGTTAAAAATTGAGTTTTTATATTCTGCCTCTAAATGCCCCTCCATATTGGCTTGTGTGTCCATCCATACACACATAGGTGTTTAGAGGCAGAAAAAAACCCCACTGCCAGCGTGTCCAGGAGCAGCAGCATTTTGGCAGAAAAAACGCTTGATGCATCTAAATGCGTGTTGAACGTGTCCGGAGCTTGAGCACTAATTAGTTTCATTGGCCAGATTAAATTATTATTCTGGCCAGTTAAATTAATGAACGCCCAATCACTTGACAGGCCTAAATGCGCCTGGACATGTTTACACACGTCAAGCATTTCTCTGCCAAAATGCTGCTGTCAGGAGGAAAGGTGTTTAGGCAAACACCCTGGGTTCATCGGGTAAGCAGAATGGACTTTATGATTTATACTGATTTTACCATAGTTGCAGGGTTTTTCACCTGTAGTTGCTCTTCAATCAGAAATAGCAAACACACACACACACATTATATTACCAAAAAAATTGAGGCCCCTGGCCTTTAGATGCGTATGAACTGTAATGACATCCCAGTCTTAGTCTGTAGGGTTCAATATTGAGTTGGCCCACCCTTTGCACCTATAACAGCTTCAACTCTTCTGGGAAGGCTGTCCACAAGGTTTAGGAGTGTGTCTATGGGAATGTTTGACCATTCTTCCAAAAGCACATTTGTGAGGTCAGGCACTGATGTTGGAGATAAGGCTTTATGGACCTTGCTTTGTGTACTAGTGCGCAGTCATGTTGGAACAGGAAGGGGCCATCCCCAAACTGTTCCCACAAAGTTGGGAGCATGAAATTGTCCAAAATGTCTTTTTATGCTGACGCCTTAAGAGTTCCCTTCAATGGAACGAAGAGGCCAAAACCCCACCCCTGAAAGACAACCCCACACCACAATCCCCCCTCCACCAAATGATTTGGACCAGTGCACAAAGCAAGGTCCAAAAATACATGGATGAGCGAGTTTGGGGTGGAAGAATTTGACCGGCATGCACAGAGTCCTGACATCAACTCGAAAGAACACCTTTGGGATGAATTAGAGCGGAGACGGCGAGCCAGGCCTTCTTGTCCAACATCAGTGGGACTCATTACATCAGTAATGGTGAAAAATTCCCATAGACACACTCCTAAACCTTGTGGACAGCCTTCCCAGAAGAGTTGAAGCTGTTATAGGTGCAAAGGGTGGGCCAACTCAATATTGAACCCTACGGACTAAGACTGGGATGTCATTACAGTTCATACGCATCTAAAGGCCAGGGGCCTCAATTCTTTTGGTAATATAGTGTTTGTGTGTTTGCTATTTCTGATTGAAGAGCAACTACAGGTGAAAAACCCTGCAACTATGGTAAAATCAGTATAAATTATAAAGTCCATTCTGTTTACCCGATGAACCCAGGGTGTTTGCCTAAAGCTGAAGCTGTTATAGCTGCAAAGGGTGGGCCAACTCAATACTGAACCCTACAGACTAAGACTGGATTGCCATTAAAGTTTATGTGTGTGTAAAAGGCAGGCGTCACAATACTTTTGGTAATATAGTATATATGTACAGTGTGTGTGTGTCTTAAACAAGTAAAAATGTAAAGTCTCATCTAAATTACTTTCAGGTAAATGTTAAAGTAATAACTCAAAATGAAAATGCCATGAAAATACATTATAGTTGCCCTTTAAGATGACATTAAAAAAAATGTGGCCAATAGCTAAACCATCCTCTATAAATAGGGTTCTTCCACCACAACTAGCAAGGTCAATGTCTGAACGTCACAAGAACCGCCACGCATGACGGAATTTCAGGTCACGTTTAAAACAGAGCCTCCTCACTGCACTTAACATGATCTTGATATGTGATTCATTGACGGAGGATGAGTCCAAGTGAGTGAACACAAGATTCTAATGGAAGAGGGTTCAGCCAAGGCAGCTTTTAGCACTGGGAGAAATACATCGGAGATTTCTGCCATAACTTATAGCGCAATGTAAGCATCTACTGGGAATACCTTCTATAATTTTTTGCTTTTATGCCCTTGTAGCATGTCTGTATCAGAGTGCAGAATTGCAGGAGTGTGCAAAAAAAACAAAAAACAAAATCAGCCATTGAAAGGTGGCTGCATGGAGTTTGCATGTGTTCAAGTGTATTTCTTCCAGGAATTCCAATTCCCTCCCGAAATTCAAAGAGATGCTGGTAGGTTAACCAATATCGGAATAAGGCAGCAGAAACTTTGGGGTTCCCTTCGCAGGTTTCTCGTGTGCGCTCTAGTGAGATAACATTGAACCAAGTAGGGTGCACAATCCACCGCTAGATGGCAATGACCGTCACTACTGCGCATTACATGTACAGAGGGTTCACCACAATTTTTCACAAACACACAGCTAAAAGAAGATGAGCTTTTAGGAGACAAATTATAATGGTGACCTAATGTTTATGTACTATAAGTTGTTATTGGGTACATTACATGAATACAATATTTTCTCTATAGCAGTGATGGCGAACCTTGGCACCCCAAATGTTTTGGAACTACATTTCCCATGATGCTCATGCACTCTGCAGTGTAGTTGAGCCTCATGGGATGCCAAGGTTCACCCATCACTGCTCTATAGAGTCTTTAACCACTTCAGCCCTGGAAGATTTGGCTGCTGAATGACCAGGCCATTTTTTGAGATTTGGCACTGCGTCGCTTTAACTGACAATTGCGCGGTCGTGCGACGTTGCACCCAAACAAAATCGATGTCCTTTTTTGCCCACGAATAGAGTTTTCTTTTGGTGGTATTTGATCACCTCTGCGGTTTTTATTTTTTGCGCTATAAACAAAAAAAAGAGCGTCGATTTTGAAAAAAAAGCAATATTTTTTAATTTTTGCTATAATAAATATCCCCAAAAATGTATATTAAAAAAAAAATGTTTTTCCTCAGTTTAGGCTGATATGTATTCTTCTACATATTTTTGGTTAAAAAAAAAAAAAAAATCGCAATAAGCGCATATTGATTGGTTTGTGCAAAAGTTATAGCGTCTATAAAATAGGGGATAGATTTATGGCATTTGCCTGGTCTGAGGAGTTTCAATTTCAGCTGCAACATTCAGATGGTCGGGTCAGAATTTGGAGTAAACATGAAAGCATGGATCCATCCTGCCTTGTATCAACGGTTCAGGCGGGTGGTGGTGTAATGGTGTGGGGGATATTTTTTAGCACACTTTTGCCCCCTTAGTATCAATTAAGCTTCAACTCTTCTGGGAAGTCTGTCTACAAGGTTTAGGAGTGTGTCTATGGAAATGTTTAACCATTCTTCCCGAAGCGCATTTGTGAGATTAGGCACTGATGTTGGTCGAGAAGTCCTGGCTCACAGTCTCCGCTCTAATTCATCGCAAAATCGGTCTATCGGGTTGAGATCAGGCCAGTCAAGTTCCTCCACCCCAAACTCGCTCATCCATGTCTTTATGGACCTTGCTTTGTGCACTGGTGGGCAGTCATGTTGGAACAGGAAGGGGCCATCCCCAAACTGTTCCCACAAAGTTGGGAGCATGAAATTATCCAAAATGTCTTGGTATGCTGACACCTTAAGAGTTCCCTTCACTGGAACTAAGGGGCCAAGCCCAACCCCTGGAAAACAACCCCACACCATAATCCCCCCTCCACCAAATGATTTGGACCAGTGCACAAAGCAAGGTCCATTAGGACAGGGATGAGTGAGTTTGGGTTGGAGGAACTTGACTGGCCTACACAGAGTCCTGACCTGAACCCAATAGAACACCTTTGGAATGAATTAGAGCGGAGACTGCGAGCCAGGCCTTTTTGTCCTCATCAGTGTCTGACCTCACAAATGCACTTCTGGAAGAATGGTCAAACATTCCCATAGACACACTCCTAAACCTTGTGGACAGCCTTCCAAGAAGAGTTGAAGCTGTTAATAGCTGCAAAGGGTGGGCCAACTTAATATTGAACCCTACGGACTAAGACTGGGATGCCATTAAAGTTCATGTAAAGGCAGGCGTCTTAATACGTTTGGTAATATAGTGTATACTTGCAGCTCAACTGAATCCTTTGCTGTATACCATTAGTTGCTTATAATTAAAACCCCAATTCCAACAAAATTGACAAAGCACACAGGTACTGCCACACACTGTATTCACCTCCAGTATAAAGCGAATGAAAGACTGACAAATCCCAACCCATCGGTCACACACCTCTGACGTGTTTCACCCACATTGGGCACAATCGTAGCGATCACCAATTTCTGCCAGCACCTGACACCGCAGGCTTGGAGTGGTGCCCATTTGTTATTATTTCCCAAAAACCTGGAAAGCTGTGTAAAAACTTGTTGCTGACATCCATTTCAAAATGACCTTATTTTTTTGTTTAACCACTTCAGCCCCGGAAGATTTGGCTGCTGAATGACCAGGCCATTTTTTGCGATTCGGCACTGCGTCGCTTTAACTGACAATTGTGCAGTTGTGCGACTTTGTACCCAAACAAAATTGACATCCTTTTTTCCCCACAAATAGAGCTTTCTTTTGGTGGTAGTTGATCATCTCTGCGGTTTTTATTTTTTGTGTACTAAACAAAAAAAGAGCGACAATTAAAAAAAAAAAAAAAAAAAAAAAACCACAATATTTTGTACTTTTTGCTATAATAAATATCCCTATTTTTGTATTTTTAAAAAAAGCTAATTTTTCCTCAGTTTAGGCCGATATGTATTCTTCTACATATTTTTGGTAAAAAAAAAAAAAAAAAATCGCAATAAGCGTATATTGATTGGTTTGAGCAAAGGTTATAGCGTCTACAAAATAGGGGATAGATTTATAGCATTTTTATAATTTTTTTTTTTTACTAGTAATTGCAGCGATTTTTATTGGGGCTGTGACATTATGACGGACACATCGGACACATTTTTGGGACCATTGGCATTTATACAGCGATCAGTGCTATAAAAAATGCACTGATTACTGTAAAAATGTCACTGGTGGGGAAGGGGTTAACACTAGGGGGCGATCAAGGGGTTAAGTGTGTTCATGGAAGACTTTATAATAATAATTATATTCATATACAGAAAACCTTGGTTTGAGAGCGTTTTGCAAGACAAGCAACATTCTTAAATAAATTGTGACTTGATATGCAAGTAGCCTCATGTCACAACTGACTGTAAAAGAGAAGAGAGGAGCCTCTAAATGTAGAAATATAATTACATTCAACCCCTTCAGATCTGTGCTATAGCCGAATGACAGCTACAGCGCAGATCTACTTTGCCGGCAGGCCGTCAATAGACGTCCTCCCCTTTGCACGCTCCACACACACTGCACGCTGTGATCACCAAGTCACTGAGATTTGGGGTGATCGGAGTAGGGGGTCGATCCCGGCCCCTTACCGCGTGATCAGCTAACTGAAGGGGGAGGGGACTGACTACAGGAAGTGACGGATCGTGGTTCCTAGCTAATAGGAACTCACGTTCTGTCACGCCTCTCAGAACAGAACAGGGAAGTGTGTGTTTACACACAACTCGTCCCTGTTCTGTCTCTCGTGCCCTTGACCATCGGACACGACCATCGGCACCCCCACTGTGCAGCGCGCGCCTGCTATCCCAATCCCGTGAGCCGACGTATAGCTACGACAGTTGGCGGGATCGTGCCGACCTGCCGCAGTAAAATGACGGCGGCGGGTCGGCAAGCGGTTAAACATTTGATATGTTTTCTATTTTCTGCTGTGAGTAAAATTTAGGTTTATGAGATTTGCAAATCATTGCATTCTGTTTTTATGTAAATTTTACACAGCGTCACAACTTTTTTTTTTTGTAATTGGTGTTGTATATTTTTTTCTGAAATGATTAAGATTATTTTTTAAACAGAACATACTCAAAGACAACAAATCAATGTATTTGTACTGCATTATTTAGGAAAACAATTTTAGAAAACCTTGGGTTGATGAGATTTAGTTTGCATTTTATTTCTTATAAAAATTCTTAAAATGCCGGCACCAATATTGTCCTCCTAGTGAAAGCTGAGTACCAAAGTGCCACAGTCATGTTCAAGCTCAATAATATTTGTAGAGCTGAGATTATAGTTATATACGGGGTCAGTTGTCAAAAAAATCGACACTAAATTATTTTGACAATGCAAGCTCCCTCTGGCAAAATAAGAGCCGGTGCAACCATCCTAAAAGCCAGCAACATCCCCGTCCTTAATTCGCTTGCCCTTCACAAGGTGCTATGATAAAGGGATGAGGATAAATGCAGATTTTTAAAAAATCATATATATATATATATATATATATATATATATATATATATATATATATATATATATATATATATATATATATACACACACACACACACATACATACACATTTTATATATACACACACACATTATATATATGTGCAGATCACATGCGATGTCTGTGCGATGCAAATTCAGCCATTCAAACGGTATGGCTGAATTTGCATAGAATTCGGACTAAAGTCGCACAGGACTCTTTTTTTGTCTGCACCAGAATCAGATCGGATGGGTGTGAACATCCATGCAATCCGATTCCTGTCCGCATTCACAGTTCGCACGGTGATCTGCGAACTGATCTGGGGGCGTCATTAACTTTGTATTGACACTCCCAGCGGTTTACAAAGGGCAGTGTGAACTGCCTGCGATTCAGGTGCGATCGCACCAGTGTGAACCGAGCCTTAAAGACATAAAAAAATAAAAATACTGAACGCTTGTATAAGGCTCGGTTCACACTGGTGTGATGTAGGAAACCCGCATTACACCTGAATCGCAGGCAGTTCACACTGTTCTAAGCTAACCCCTGGGAGAGTCAGTACAAAGTTAATGACACCCCCAGATTGGTTTGCAGATTGCAGTGCGAACTGTGAATTCGGACAGGAATCGGATCGCATGGGTATGAACACCCATGCAATCCGATTCTAGTGTGGACAAAAAAAAAAGGGTCTTGCATGACTTTGGTCCAAATGCGATGCAAATTCAGCCATAGAGTTTGTATGGCTGAATTTGCATTGCACAGACATTGTATGTGATCTGCACAGCAATGCGATGCGAATCACATGCGATGTCTGGCCTCGCAGCAGTGTGAACCGGCCCCAAGTGGTGTTTTTTTAAAGCGGAGTTCCACCCAAAAGTGGAAGCTCCGCTTATCCGCTTCCTCCAATCAGTAACTGTCCTGGTTGTTAAGGAACGGGCGGCTGTGTTCTTAACAACCGATGAGCTGTCAGCGGGGTTCCCTGCGGACAGCTGAATATAAACCAAAGAATTGCAGACAATTAAAAATTGATTAAAAAAACATCATGGGGCCCCCTCCCCTAATCCATACCAGGCTCTTCGGGTCTGGTATGGATTTTAGGGGAGCCCCACCCCAATAAAAAAATAAAGGCGTGGGGTCCCCCCAAAATTCCAAACCAGACCGAAGCATTGGGGGGGGGGTGGGCGGCCACGGAGGATATCACACAGTTTGTTTTTTGTTTTTTTTGGCGTGGGGTTCCCGCTCTGACTTTGAAACTCAGAATTTTGTTTAGTAAATTTTAGGCTGGTCCCAGGGCTTTTCCACACTACTGAAAAATACAAAAAAAAACACAGAACTGTACTTCACAAATGTAAATTGCGTTCCGCTTGCTTCGCCAAGAGATAGAAATAGTAGATGGGTAACCACAGGATATAAGTGGTAAAGGGGTAATGAAGGGAAACTAATGGTAGAGGGTAACACCGGGACACTAAGGGTCATGAGTGATAGAGGGGTAGAGAAGGGACATGAATGGTAATGGGGTAATGAAAAAAGACGAATGGTAGAGGGGTAACAAAAGGACACCAAGGGACACGAATGGTAATGGGGTAATTAAAGGACACCAAAATACATAAATGGTGAAAGGGTAACAAAGGGACAACAAGAGGCGCAAATGGTAGAGGGGTAACTAAGGGACATTAATTGTAGAGGGGTAGTGAATGGACACCAAGGGACGTGAATGGTAGAAGGGTAGTGAAGGGACACCAAGGGACGTGAATGGTAGAGGGGTAGTGAAGGGACACCAAGGGACGTGAATGGTAGAGGGGTAGTGAAGGGACACCAAGGGACGTGAATGGTAGAGGGGTAGTGAAGGGACACCAAGGGACGTGAATGGTAGAGGGGTAGTGAAGGGACACCAAGGGACGTGAATGGTAGGAGTGTAACGACGGATATTGAGGGAAGTGAATGGTAGAAGAGTAATGAAGGGACGCATAAGGATGTGAATGGTAGAGGGGTAATGAAGGAACACGAAAGAACATGGTTGAAAGAGGGGTCACAAAGAGCTACTAAGGGACATGAGCGGTAGAGGGGTAATGAGGTGACATAAATGTTAGAGGGGTAACGAAGGGTCACCTAGGGATGAAAATGAAAGAGGGGTAAACAAGGGACATAAATGGTAAAAAGGTAATGAAGAGACACAACTGATATAGGCTAACGCAGGGACATTAAGGTACATGGATGGTAGAGGGACGACAACAAGAGGCACAAATGGTAGAGGGGTAACTAAGGGACATAAATGGTAGAGGGGTAACTAAGGGACATAAATGGTAGAGGGGTAGTGAAGGGACATGAATGATAAAGGGGTAATGAAGGATTATAAATGGTGGAGGGGTAATGATGGGATACCAAGGGACATGAATGGTAGAGGAGTAATAAAGGGACACGAATAGTAGAAGGGTAACACAGGGACACCAAGAGACATGAAATGATGAAGCGGTTATGAAGAACATGTATGGTAAAAGGGGTAATGAAGAGACACGAACGGACATATCGGACCAATTTCCGCCAGCAAAAGGTTGAGAGCTGGTTCTCTATTTTTCCGTCGGAAAACGTTCTCGACAGAAATTCTAATCGTCTGTATGCAATTCCGATGCGCAAAAAAACACGCATGCTTGGAAACAATACGACGCATGCACAGAAGCATTGAACTTCATTTTTTCGGCTCGTCGTAGTGTTGTACGTCACCGCGTTCTTGACGGTGGAAAGTTCAGAGAACTTGTGTGTGACCGTGTGTATGCAAGGCAAGCTTGAGCAGAATTCCGTCGGAAAAACCATCCAAGATTTTTCCGACCGAAATTCCGATCGTGTGTACGCGGCATTAGAGGCATGAAATGATGAAGCGGTAATGAAGAGACATGAATGGTGGAGGGGTAACAAAGAGACACTAAGGAACATAAATGGTGAAAAGGTAAAGTAAGGGATAGCAAGGGACGTGGATGTAGAGGGGTAAAAAAAAAGAAAATATAAATTGGGTGTTTCTATTCTAACAAATTCTGAGAGGGGGTGGGAGGCAGGGGATGGGTCATGGGATGGGTCATGGGATGGGTCATGGGATGGGTCATGGGATGGGTCATGGGATGGGTCATGGGACATGGGATGGGACATGGGATGGGATAAGGTCCAGCTTTGCCCGGAGAGGTCTACAACCTCTAGTTCCCAGAATTCTCATTTCTGTTCTGTATCCCCCGTGCTCGGCCGCCTGACGCATTGTGCGCTGGATCCAACATGTGCATCTAAAAAAAACAACTTAACATCTCCGACATGAAAAGAGTCCTTGTAGCTCATAAGAAATGAATTAACACTTATTTAGCAAAGTCACAAAAAGAAAGAAAAAAAAAAAAACAAGAATAAAACAAAACAGAAAGATCGCTGTTTAGCAGCGAGCTAATCATTTAGTCAGTGCTAATGAAGCACTTATGTTTTATCTGTTGAAATGTAGATTTGGTTCCTTATATAAAAAGAGAAGATTAAAGGAGCCTTTGTGCGGAAGAAAAATCGTGGGCCTTATAGTGGGGAGAGCGCTATTGGAGGGTTAGTAATGGGAAGCTGCCATTGTGAATGTGCTTTGTACAATATATCAGCAAAGTCTCTTATCCTTCCACAGCTGCATGCACCCTCCCACTCTGCCGCAGCGGAGCGCCCCTCCGAAAGAAGTCCTCGCCGATTCTACCGCCAAAAACACAGCTTCTCCTTGTAGCGCTGGCGATGTGCTGAGCCAGCTGGCCGCTGGCGTGTTTTAATGTCCTCCCGTTCCAAGGGACACAGAAGGAAAATTCTTGCACATAATTATACATTTTTCGCAAGCCAGAACGTGAGAACGTTTTATAATTTGCCAAGAAGATGCACTGTACACTATATTGTCAAAAGTATTGGGACGCCTGCCTTTACGCGCACATGAACTTTAATGGCATCCCAGTCTTAGTCCGCAGGGTTCAATATTGAGTTGGCCCACCCTTTACAGCTATAACAGCTTCAACTCTTCTGGGAAGGCTGTCCACAAGATTTAGGAGTGTGTCTATGGGAATGTTTGACCATTCTTCCAGAAGCGCATTTGTGATTTCAGGCACTGATGTTGGACGAGAAGGCCCGGCTCGCAGTCTAATTCATCCCATAGGTGTTCTATCAGGTTGCGGTCTGGATTATGTGCAGGCCAGTCAAGTTCCTTCACCCCAAACTCCCTCATCCATGTCTTTATGGACCTTGCTTTGTGCACTGGTGTGCAGTCATGTTGGAAGGGGCCATCCCCAAACTGTTCCCACAAAGTTGGGAGAATGTTTCGAGAAAAATTGGGAGAAAATTGTCCAAAATGTCCTGGTATGCTGACATCTTAAGAGTTCCCTTCACTGAAACAAAGGGGCCAAGCCCAACCCCTGAAAAACAACCCCGCACCATAATCCCCCCTCCACCAAATGATTTGCACCAGTGCACAAAGCAAGAATAATATTGTTATGCTTGTTATTTTTGGGGGGGGCAAGTTACCACAACACCATTATCCCGTAGTTTTTAAGATCAAAGATACAATTATGTTGGTGTCCCTTGTCAATTTTACATTGTATTTCTTTAAAATGTAACTGCCTTCCCCAAACTGTCATTTGAAGTAAAACACATAGCCAAGTATTATTCTCCACAATTGTTTTTATTGTGCATTAAAACAAGAAAACAAATAAAATTAGACATGCTATCTGCCAATAGAACTTAACCTAAAAAGTGCATTCTATGCATCCAAAAATATAGAAATTATAACAAATCAAATCATTATTATTCAACCAAAACATAAAGTAAAAGCCTCATGCATGTGTCTTGCTTCTTTATATAGGGGGTCAACAATGCCAAGAGTTGGTGAAAGCAGGGGTTCCGTCATCCGGAAATCTGAATTATTCTCCTGGAGCTCCCGCAGCAAAGGCATATGACATAATTGGTCACGATTAATAAAGCAACCAATTTTTGGTCCAAGAAATCCTCCTCCTTCTGTTCCTGGACTGGACTTGGGTCAAAGCAATAACTCCAAGGCCAATAATAAATAACACGTTATCTCTTCCGATTCCGCAACATGTCTGGTTGACGAACGGCCGTTCAGAAACAAACTGAAAAGTGCAAACTGAAAAGCGCGAATCAACACTCACCAAACTTCTACTAACACAAAATTAGCAGAAGGAGCCAACAGGGTGGCGCTATAGAGCTGAAAAACCACGTAGTACGTCACTACGTTTGTGTTTGTTGTCCGACAATTCCTTGCCGTTTGTATGCAAGACAAGTTCCTGGCCAACGCCCTCCGGACAAAAGTCAGAGGTTTGTCTGTGGAAAATCCGATCGCATGTACGAGACTTAACTGTGTGGGGGGGATGAACCGACGGAGTACACAGAGATCGCTGTTCCCGATTCCAAGGAACAGATTATCTCTGTGTACTTCCCTGTCAGAACGGGGATCGGCCTCGTTTACATAGGCAGATCCCCGCTCTACCTCTCTGTGGAGCGATCTCAGGTGGCCGGCAGACTTTGCAGCCGCTGGACCAGCGCATCGGCTCCCACTCTGAGCCACGGGCGTGCGCCCCCCCGTAACTATTACACGAAACTAAGAACGGTTACATCATTTTGCGCAATAGAGCCGCCCTGCTGCAGTATATCTGCGGCGGGCGGTCCTTAAGTGGTTAAAAATGTTTTTAGAATGTTGATGTAACGGAAGAGGAAACAGAGAAGGCAAAATACAAGCAGATTAAACTTCAGCTTAAGGCTCGGTTCACACTAGTGCGACTAAAGTCGTGCGATTTCCAATGCGACTTACACTCTATGGCATGCAAGTCGTAGAAAAGTTGCATCAAAATAGTGCAGAAACCGTTTTTAACCAGTTCCCTATAGCAGATCTACTGCTACAGGGCATCCATTCAGTGCAGAATCACTAATACTAAGACACATGCTGATCATCGAGGAGAGACAGGATGGAGCTCTGATTATGCTGATTATGTAAACAATGTGGAGTTCCGTCCTGTCAGTGGGGATGTGGGGAATAAAATTTAGCACATCCCATAGTAAAAGCAGCACACTGCGAATACAAAAACACTGGTTAGGCACACAACTCTTTGATTGCCCTAGATGTTTAACCCCTTCCCAACCAGTGTCATTAGTACAGTGACAGTGCATATTTTTAGCACTGATCACTGTATTAGTGTCACTGACCCAAAAGCGTGTCAGTTAGTGTCAGATCTGTCTGCCGCAATATTGCAGTCCCGCTAGAAGTCGCTGAGAACCGCCATTAATAGTATAAAAAATAAATAGCTAAATAAATAAACATCCCAGTATATATCCCATAGTTTGTAGACGCTATAATGTTTGCGAAAACCAATCAAACAGGAGAAGCCTGCCTGTCCGGCTGGGAGGAGAAGCCTGCCTGTTCGGTCGGGAGGAGAAGCCTGCCTGTCCGGCCGGGAGAAGAAGCCTGCCTGTCCGGCCGGGAGGAGAAGCCTGCCTGTCCGGCCGGGAGGAGAAGCCTGCCTGTCCGGCCGGGAGGAGAGGCCTGCCTGTCCGGCCGGGAGGAGAGGCCTGCCTGTCCGGCCGGGAGGAGAGGCCTGCCTGTCCGGCCGGGAGGTGAGGCCTGCCTGTCCGGCCGGGAGGAGAAGCCTGCCTGTCCGGCCGGGAGGAGAGGCCTGCCTGTCCGGTCGGGAGGAGAGGCCTGCCTGTCCGGCCGGGAGGAGAGGCCTGCCTGTCCGGCCTGGAGGAGAGGCCTGCCTGTCCGGCCGGGAGGTGAGGCCTGCCTGTCCGGCCGGGAGGAGAGGCCTGCCTGTCCGGCCGGGAGGAGAAGCCTGCCTGTCCGGCCGGGAGGAGAAGCCTGCCTGTCCGGCCGGGAGGAGAAGCCTGCCTGTCCGGCCGGGAGGAGAGGCCTGCCTGTCCGGTCGGGAGGAGAGGCCTGCCTGTCCGGCCTGGAGGAGAGGCCTGCCTGTCCGGCCGGGAGGAGAGGCCTGCCTGTCCGGCCGGGAGGAGAGGCCTGCCTGTCCGGCCGGGAGGAGAGGCCTGCCTGTCCGGCCGGGAGGAGAAGCCTGCCTGTCCGGCCGGAAGGAGAAGCCTGCCTGTCCGGCCGGGAGGAGAAGCCTGCCTGTCCGGCCGGGAGGAGAGGCCTGCCTGTCCGGTCGGGAGGAGAGGCCTGCCTGTCCGGCCGGGAGGAGAGGCCTGCCTGTCCGGCCGGGAGGAGAGGCCTGCCTGTCCGGCCGGGAGGAGCAGCCTGCCTGTCCGGCCGGGAGGAGAAGCCTGCCTGTTCGGCCGGGAGGAGAAGCCTGCCTGTTCGGCCGGGAGGAGTCCATCACCGGTGAGGGGGGGTGGGTGGCAGCGGATATGTGTGTGTGAGGGGGGGTGGCGGCATTGCGAGTGAGGAGGGAGGTTTGTTTGCCGCCTGCCACAAAATATTGAGCACCAGCCGCCACTGATATTGACTAATGTGACAGGTTCTCTTTAGGCCTTCAGTCCAGCTTTGCTGATCTGCAAGCTTGCTCTAGGTCAATGTCTCAAAGTACTGGAGCCAGAGATAGCCAGGTAATTTGCATTTTCAGAGGAAAGTCAGCCATGATAGTTTGCATATTGCTCAGTACAGATTTCCTCTAACATTCTCTGGAATTTTGTTGGCTTGTACGGCGGAGTTGCAAGCCCTGATGAGCTGCTCTATGACCTGACTAATAGGCAGCTGTATGGCGTTAAATCACTTCAAGCCTCCACTCACAGCGCCACTGATCCTGGCAGAGCTCCTCGGGAGCCGCCACAGTTATCAGGGCCGAATCCTCCTCCCGTTCTCAGATCTACATCTCATTTCGCAAATTGAAACAGACAAAAGAGGCACCTTCAGCTAAATATTTACAAGCTTGACATTTTTGGCAAGTGATCTCTCCAGAAATGCCGCCAGCCGAATCTCCACAGTGTACCTTTGTAGGGATGGAACTCCCTCTAATGAGAGATTGTATAGATCAGATCCTTTGTGCTGGAGAGACGGCTTGACTTTTCTGACTGTTTTTCATATTAAACGAAGTACAGCCGCATTGGATTTAATAGAAGAAAGCTGGCCTAATTAGGAGGCAGGATATTGATGTAGAATGAGGGGCAGCTGGAATCTATGAAGAGGACCTGTCAGGATAGAAATAGGAGCATATGTAGATCAGAATTCCTAAATTAATTGCCTCAATGCCTGGTCTGGTTTAGTCACTTGTTAGTGATACGGATGATGGTCCTGACTCACACTATTCATCCCTGCAACCTTAACACTAATGGTTCTTGTAACCTTTACACCAGGGATCTCCAAAACGTTCTAAACAAAGGTTCAGTTTATCTTCCTTCAGACCTTAGAAGGGCCGAACTGTGACCAGCGGGAGAGAAAAATTTCCTGGCATTAGTGGGAGTAAACATCACTACATTTGGTATTAGGGGGAGGAATAGTGCCCCATTGCTGGTACCATTGGGAGAAATAGCGCCCCATTATTGGAGTCAGTCAGCAGAATAGTGTTTTGTATCACTGGGAGGGATAGTACCCCAAAGGGCCACATCCCCCCCAGGGCCACAGTTTGGAGACCACTGCCTAACACTAACTCGCCCTGTAACCCTTACACTGTCCATCCCTGTAATGTTTACAGCAACCCTCCCTTTATACCCCATATCAACGCTCCCTGTAACCCTAACACTAACCCTCTCTGTTAACTTAACACTAACCCTCTCTGTAACCCTAACACTAACCTTTCCTGTAACCCTAAAACTAATCCTCCCTGTAGCCTTAACAATAACCCTTCCCAAGGGGACTACAGCCCCCTTAATAACAACTCTCACCGTAACCATAACACTATACCTTCCCTCTTATAGGAATCCTCCCTGTAATCCCAACACCAGCCTTCCCTGTAACACTCACAATAGCAATCCTTGTAACCCTAACACTAACTGTTCCTGTGACCCTTAAATTAAACCTCCCTGCACAATTCTCACGATCTATTCCTGTAACCTTAACACTTATGGTTTCTATAACCTTAATGCTAACCTGCTCTGTAACCCTTACACCAACCCTCTGTGTATACTTCACATCAACCCTCCCTCTAACACCAACTCTCCCTGTAACCCTAACACTAACTGTTCCTGTAACCCTAACACTAACCCTCCCTGTAACCCAAACATAAACCCTCTCTGGGTTACAGGGAGGGTTAGTGTTAGGGTTACAGAGAGGGTTTATGTTTGGGTTACAGGGAGGGTTAGTGTTAGGGTTACAAACATAAACCCTCTCTGTAACCCCAACACTAACCCTCCCTGTAACCCTAAACTTCCCTGTAATCCTAACACCAACCCTCCCTGTAACCCTAACACTAACCCTCTCTGTAGCCTTAACGATAACCCTCCCAAGGAGACTACAGCCCCCTTAATAACAACCGTAACCATAACACTATACCTTCCCTGATATATGAATCCTCCCTGCAACCCTAACACCAGCCTTCCCTGTAAAACTCACTAACCTTTCCTGTAACCCTAACACTAACCCTCCCTGTAACCCTAACATCAACCCTCTCTGTAAACCTAACACTAACCTTTCCTGTAACCCTAACACCAACCCTCCCTGTAACCCTAAACTTCCCTGTAATCCTAACACCAACCTTCCCTGTAACCTTAACACCAGCCTTCCCTGTAACCCTAACACCAGCCTTCCCTGTAACACTCACAATAGCCATCCCTGTAACCCTAACACTAACTGTTCCTGTGACCCTTATACTAACCCTCCCTGTAACCCTAACACCAGCCTTCCCTGTAACACTCACAATAGCCATCCCTGTAACCCTAACACTAACTGTTCCTGTGACCCTTATACTAACCCTCCCTGTAGCCCTAACACCAGCCTGCCCTGTAAAACTCACATTATCCATTCCTGTAAACTTAACACTTATGGTTTCTATAACCTTTACGCTAAACTGCTCTGTAACCCTTACACCAACCCTCTGTGTATACTTCACATCAACCCTCCCTCTAACACCAACTCTCCCTGTAAGCCTAATACTAACCCTCCCTGTAACCCTAACACCAGCCTTACCTGTAACATTCACAATAGCCATCCATGTAACCCTAACACTAACTGTTCCTGTGACCCTTATACTAACCCTCCCTGTAACCCTAACACCAGCCTTCCCTGTAACCCGAACACCAACCCTCTCTGTAAACCTAACACCTACCCTCCCTGGAACCCTAACTTCCCTGTAATCCTAAGACCAACCCTCCCTGTAATTCTAACACTAACCCCCCCGTAGCTTTAACAATAACTCTCCCCAAGGTGACTACAGCCCCCCTTAATCGCAACACCGTAACCATAACACTATACATTCCCTGTTAAAGGAATCTTCCCTGTAACCCTAACACCAGCCTTCCCTGTAACACTCACAATAGCCACCCCTGTAACCCTAACACCAACTGTTCCTGTGACCCTTATACTAACCCCTCTGTAAGCCTAACACCAACTCGCTCT
Organism: Lithobates clamitans; assembly: GCA_037952925.1. Lineage (NCBI taxonomy): Eukaryota > Metazoa > Chordata > Amphibia > Anura > Ranidae > Lithobates > Lithobates clamitans. The sequence continues at coordinate 62,598 of JBBGZY010000155.1, read as the reverse complement.
GTAAAAATCACACTATCCATTTCTGTAACCTTAACACTTATGGTTTCTGTAACCTTTACACTAACCTGCTCTGTAACCCTTACACCAACCCTCCGTGTATACTTCACATTAACCCTTCCTCTAACACTATCCATCCCTGTAACCCTAACACTAACCCTCCCACTTTTTCCTTGCAGTAACAGGACTGTACAGTGTGCATTGCTAACTGGTTATACACTGAAAGACTTTTCCCTATCTATCTGTTAATGACATGGAAAAGAGAAGGGATCAGTCACACAGGAACAAAGATGAAAATTTGTGCTCATGTACCCGGCAGTTATACAGAAAAGTATGTTTTTCACAGAGAGTTGTGAAGATGTATTTTGTTTTACGCTTTATGGACAATTTTCATACAATGCGTGTTTAGTGGCAATCCTCTGAACATTTTATGACATGACAGCCACACTGCTAAAAGCCAGGCATTACTTAGCACATTCTATATCACTTACACGTGTGATCTCAAAAAGTGAAAAGTGCTGCTGCAAAGGTTGTTTTCCAGATCATCAACCACGTACACAAAACCAATGGCTAAAGGATAACTCCAGACTGAGGTCACGGACAGCAATGGAGAAAACATTTTAATGGAGTGAGGATAGGTTTGAACTTTGAAGTTTGTTTAGTTTGTTGCCCTTGTTGGTCAGATTTCTAGATTCCCCAATGTGTCATTGGAATAGGAAGTGGAGGAGAGCCTCCCCAACGGGGACACAGTTTCCATGAAAACCCGACAGTGATTCAGAGTCAAACCCTTATCCATTCTACTCTAAAGTTCCACCTAAAAAGCTCAGAGTTATTGACATCCTTACACTACCTTAGACAAATGCAGTACATAATGAATTAAATCCTTCAATGGCCTTGGAGTGTAAATGCAATTACCATACAGAACCAGTAAGAGGGATGATGCCCAGGGAAATTATGTAAGAGGCTTAAACACTGAATGATCTGGCCAAACGAAAGGCAAAAAGTTTTTTTAGATTTGGACAGTGTGGAGAGGAAATGTATTATTTATTTATTGCTATCGGTGCCCCCCCCCCCATTAGGGAGTTTTACCCTCTCTATTTGTCCTGTTCATTGAAAGTGAAAGAAAATCCCAAATCTTGGGTTGCTCCCAGAAAAGTAATAGAGGGCAAATCTTCCAATGGGGACACTAGCTCTGGCGACTATTCCATAGAGCATCGCTGGTATCAGAGCCACTCTGTGCATCAGTAAACAGTGAGTGCTGGCCACTGTGGTGACACCAGGTCAATGAAACCCCGCACTCACTTTATGTTCTCAGGTCTTTCAAATCAGAAGACTGTAAACATCTGTTGGAAGAAAAGAGGTACTAAGGAGCAAGCTCTGGTTCAGGCTGCATTCACGAGCGTATCGGTTTCAGGCAGAAAGTCACTGTGATTTTGTACAGGTCAAAGGGTCACCAATGTAAAAAGCAGAAAACGCCTGTAATCTGCCAAAAAAGAAGCTCCTGTACTTTTTTGAGTGACGGGAGTTTTGCTTTAGGCGACAGAAGGCTCAGATGTGAACAGGGGATATTGAAATTAGTGGGCTTTGTCTTGTTGGGCGTTTTTAGAGCTGAGGCTTACAACAGAAAAACTCCTAGGTGTGAACAGAGCCTCAATGTTGAGTATTGCAGGTCAGATTCTAAAGACCCCTCCCCAACGTTTCCTGCATCAACCTTCCTCCACCCCTGATTTCATTTTTTGATGGTCAGGACCATAAAAAATATGAGTGCTTATCACCCTCAACTGTTGGCAGGAAAGGAAAAAAAACCCACATTCCCCTAATTAACCATTCCGCCATTTGTTAAATGACGTAGGTTTTCGTTCTATAGATGCCAATCTACCGCCCACTCTCGCTGGATTTAAATGCAGGCGATGAACTGTTTACATGGAACAGATGACAAATCCACCTCCTTAAATAAAACATTTTAGCACATCATAAATTTCTAACTAGGTTTCAGATGTCTGCTGTCCTATCTCTGTCTTACTAGAACATATACAGCCCTCCCACATATCAGAAAATGAAGAAGAAAAAAAAAGTTTGAAAGTTCAATGAACGAAAGAAAAGAAAACAAAAAAAAGTCAACTGTTCCATCTTCCTAAGTTCTTTGGGTCAGGTCAGATTAGTCAAACTGCTTATGGCAACAACTCACCACCAACTGTATAGCTAAGTTAACTAACCATCCTTACTAGCCAAAACATTGCAGAATTAAAGCAGCAATCATAGACCATCAGCTAGCTGAGTTGGCCAGAAATGGCAGGACACCATAGTGGTAGCTGAGCTCTTGGCCTGTGTCTGAAGTCACTTTTCATTGACTTTACCCCTTCAAAGTTAAAGATCCAGTGCACCCAAAAGTTATACTTTAGCTATAGGTTGAACCTAGAAGGTGGAGTCAGCCCCTGGGTTCATTATAAATCTTGGATACTTCAACATGGAGATCTCTTGGTCATCCTGCCATAGTCTTTGCCCACCCTGGGAGTTTTGTGGTTCCTGTGCACCTTTGTGTGTTCCTAGCTCCTGCTTTTACATCTCCCATAATATAGAATAAAAAAAAAATTCAGCACGGTGCTGATCAGAGCAAGGCCTACAGAACAAGGATCTTCTCAACAACGTCCTTGAGAGAAAAAAAAGAAACTGCCAGGCAGTTTAATTCTACTGAATCCTCAAGACCTGAAATATCGGTGTTTAGGTAGACTGACCCTTTAAATTCAATAGGTCTGCCTAATAATAATTGTTTTTTTCTGCCAGTGGTCCTAATGGCCAAACCCATTTTGCTGTAGAGCAAAACAGGGTGGAGCTGTAAATTTAGGTGTGGTGTTTTAGGTACATGAAGCAACTTTATTAGTGATTTCCCCCTTAAAAAAAGGGACCCTTACGCTAGAATACTTTCTCCTGGAACTTATGCAAATACCTACCTTTCAGGCAGGCAGGGATTCTAATCTTTGCTCTCTTGCAAAGCTACAGCTTCCTGCACACTTGCAGGTGAGTCAGATAGCGTGTTGCCCACTGTGAACTATGGTTCCATTGTTGAACACGGCAGTGACATAGGGATCAGCAGGGGGCCAGACATCCAACACACCTTGAAGTGTTGGACCTCAGCAGAGGCCAAAGCTTTGCAAGACAGTAAAGCCTGAAGTCCAACTTTGAGCACCCTAGCAACAGGGTCACGTAGAAACCTTTTCTCTTTATTGAAGTTAAATATAAAATGACACCAAAGTAATGCATTTAGTTCTACATAGAAAACTGAGGACAGTAAGAATATATATTTTTATCTAGAGCAATCTCTCTCAACCTTTTTACCCCAGAGGAATCACAAAAATAATGTTTAGGTTTTGGGGAAACCCTTACTAAACCAGTTTATTGGGGTCATTCACCTCACATTGGTAGTCAGTAGGAATAACCTCCTACAGTGGTGTTGAAAATGCCACCTTTACAGAAAGCTAAAAAGATAATTGGTGACATACAGCTAGTTGTGTTGGACCCAGAACTATGCAAGTACCATCAGATAGGGGAGATCAATCAGCCACACCTTAAGGAACTTCTAGCAACCTCTTGAGGAACCCTAGAGTTTCATGGAATCCTGACTAAAAATGGCTGATCAAGAGCACTGCTGTGTAGATCTAGCAGGTTAAACAGCCTCTACCCAGAACCATTTGCACTACCACCCCATCTAAGAATGCCACATTTACAGACAGCTAAAAAAATAATTGGTGTCATGCTGCTGGCTTTGCCAAGTGTTTTTTTGACCAGGAATTATGCAAGCACTGGAAGGTCAATCAGCCAAAGCTCATGAACCCCTAGCAACCTCTGAATGAACCCTAGGGTTTCACAGGACCCTGATTAAGAATGGGCCTTTGGTTTCACAAAAACGTGGTTGAAAATGGATGATCTAGAGCACAACTGTGTAGATCTAGCAGGTCAAAAAACATCAAAGAACCCCTAGCAACCCCTGGTGGAACTCTAGGGTTTCACAGAACTATGATTGAAATTGGTCTTACAATTTCTCAGAATCCTGGTTGAAACTGATGTGTAGCTCTAGAAGTTTAAACAACCTCTACCCAGGTCCCCTTTGCACTTCCACCCCACCTAAGAATGTCACATTTACAAACAGCTACAAAAATCATTGGTGTCATGTTGCTGGCTTTGCCAAGAGGTGTTGGACCCAAAGCTATGCTAGTACCCTCAGATGTTAGGTCAATCAGCCACAGCTCTGGGAACCCCTAGCAACCTCTGGAGAAACTCTAAGGTTTCACAGAACGCTGGTTGAAAATGGCTGCTCTAGAGCACTGCTTTGTACAGTATATATAGCAGGTTAAATAACCTCTAGCCAGCCCCTCTTTGCACTATGATTGCACCTAAAATGATTCCACCAGAATATGGTGTTGACCAAGCTGGTTTTTGCATGGAGTCTTCCATGCGAAGAAATAAACTTCGAAGTGACAAATCATCATAGCAGGACAAAACCCACTAATGTCTCTATGAAACAGGCTTCAGAGTCACAGAACTATGTACTGATTGGTGTCAAATAAGGAGCCTAAAAATAATGACCTAGATAGCATTCAACCCACTTTACTATACTAAATATAAAATGGAAATTACTTTCTGTAGAAAGCTATTAGTGGTTAATAAAGATGCAATTTGATGTGCTGGTCTCGGCTAATTTTTAGGTTGCATGTAAAAACGTGACAGTATTAGTTCAAGTAGATGCAAGCCCAATCACAAAAAAATTGTAAAAGCTTTAACTCGATAATGTAATTTCAAAAGTACATTTTTTATATTTTTAGCATTTACAGCTTTCATTAAAATAATAACTGGAGATCCTAATATGAAGGTCCTTGTTCAGGCATATTCTCTTATAGGTTGAGAGTGCACTATTCCGATCTCCCAACTGTGCCCCTGTGCTGTTCCTCTATCACATGGGCTTCCAATGGAGAATACATGTGGCCATTCCAACACACATGTAACAGCCATTTCCCACTTTGGCCACCATAAGGAAAACCTTCATGAGAAATCCCATGTGGCCATTAGAGTACATGCAGACAGAACATTGCTGCAGGAAATCAACACTTCTGATAACAGCAAAGGGTAAAAAAAAAAATGTAAAACAGTCATTTTTTTTTTTTTAATAGCCAGTATTTACGATACACAGTGTTTTTTTCAAGCCAATGAAATCTAGTTAGGATTTCCACTCACTGTAAATAGTAATGATCTGCGTGTTTTGTCTTATGTCTAAAGGGTTATAGTAACAGAAACAGGCTTACTAAGAGATTACATTTCAGGGCATTTAAACTACACTCTAATTGCAACTCAGTTTTATCGCTAAATGCGCAGTACTGGGATCTACCAATTCCTGGCATAGGAAACCAAGGGGAGCGCAGGAATGAGAGAAGGAGCAAAAGGGAAAAGAGAGAGGGGGGAATAACTAAAGAGGTCTAGGGCAACAAGAAGCAAGGGGCCTTTTCTCTATTTATGCTCTACAGCAGGGGCCCGAACCCACGGCCCGCTGGCTGCACCCAGCCTGCCGCCGCTAAATGTCCGGCCCATCAGTGCACGTGATAAAGTCACGTGCACCCGGTCTGTGGACATTTTAAGTAAGAGCAGAGCGGATCAGGGAGCTGAATGAGAACACGGGAGGGACACACAGCAGCACTGATAATACAGCGGGAGCTTCCGAGGTTAACTTTCCAGGTGATGATTGGTTGCTAGGTGGTCCTAGCAACCAATCACTAGCTTATTAATATGAAAAATTTACTTCAGAAGCCCGCGCCGCTGTGCGTCTCTCCCGTGTTCTCATTCAGCTTCCTGCTCCCTGCTCTGCTCAGTCTTCCTCTCTGCATGGGGCAAGGTAGGAAAGGGCAGAGCTGTAGGGGGGGCTGTATAATATGCAGGGGGTGTGTGTAGGGGGGAGGGCTGTGTAATATGCAGGGGGGCTGTGTAATATGCAGGGGGGGCTGTATAATGTAAAGGGGTCCAGAGATGCGGGGCTGTGTAATGTAAAGGGGTCCAGAGGTGTGGGGCTGTGCAATGTAAAGGGGTCCAGAGGTGCGGGGCTGTGCAATGTAAAGGGGTCCAGAGGTGCAGGGCTGTGCAATGTAAAGGGGTCCAGAGGTGCGGGGCTGTGCAATGTAAAGGGGTCCAGAGGTGCGGGGCTGTGCAATGTAAAGGGGTCCAGAGGTGCGGGGCTGTGCAATGTAAAGGGGTCCAGAGGTGCGGGGCTGTGTAATGTAAAGGGGTCCAGATGTGCGGGGCTGTGCAATGTAAAGGGGTCCAGAGGTGCGGGGCTGTGCAATGTAAAGGGGTCCAGAGATGCGGGGCTGTGCAATGTAAAGGGGTCCAGAGATGCGGGGCTGTGCAATGTAAAGGGGTCCAGAGGTGCGGGGCTGTGTAATGTAAAGGGGTCCAGAGGTGTGGGGGATGTGTAATGTAAAGGGGTCCTGATATATATAGATATATATATTTATATATATCTATATATATGGGCCACAATGCAATGTAAATGAGCCCTTACAGTCCTGAGCCCCCTATATGGCCACTTTTACATGGGGTGAGGAGCATGTTGAGTGTTGAGCAGAGCAAAGTGGGTGAATGTCTGCTCTGCATATGTAGAGCAGACATGAACACGGCCCGCTCTGCTCTATAGGCCCTCCAATCTGCCCAGAAATAGTGGGACATATAGCCTTCCATTTTTTTTTTTTTTTTTTAGCTGATCAGATTGGAGGTAGGTGGGTGTAAACGGACACAAAAGTATTCCCTGTTTGCATGGTAAATAGTTACATAATTAACACTATTATATAGTTTGAATGTTTTTTTGCCAGCAGCTTCCTCGTTTGTACCTACCAGCGCGTTTTCTACCATTGTTTTTAGGATATACTAGAAGTCTATGGCTCAGTGCAGGTGACCCACAGGAAAGCGCCAGGTGCATTACCCCCCACCCCACCTGCAGATCAGTGTGAAAGCAGCCTAAAAACCATTGAAAATCTATGCCCATTGCAAAGCTCACATAATAATTATGCCCCGTGCTAAAACTGTTGTTTTCATAAACTGACCTTTTATTATCCCTTTCTGCCGGCATTGCTGGTTGTTGGATTCCTGTCCGAGGCGGAGTGATACCAAATGCACTCCGCCTGGGACAGGAGCCGGCGCTAGAGAGGATACATCGGCTTATGCAGCTTCTGCTCCCTCTGAGCCCCAGGAGATGTCTACCTAGCTAGGGGGTGACTATAGAGAGCACGATAATTCTCCCGCTCTACAAGACTCTGGTCCGGCCGCACCGGGAGTATGCCATCCAGTTCTGGGCACCAGTCCTCAGGAAGGATGTACTGGAAATGGAGCGAGTACAAAGAAGGGCAACAAAGCTAATAAAGGGTCTGGAGGATCTTAGTTATGAGGAAAGGTTGCGAGCACTGAACTTATTCTCTCTGGAGAAGAGACACTTGAGAGGGGATATGATTTCAATATACAAATACTGTACTGGTGACCCCACAATAGGGATAAAACTTTTTCGTGGAAGGGAGTTTAACAAGACTCGTGGCCACTCATTAAAATTAGAAGAAAAGAGGTTTAACCTTAAACTACGTAGAGGGTTCTTTACTGTAAGAGCGGCAAGGATGTGGAATTCCCTTCCACAGGCGGTGGTCTCAGCGGGGAGCATCGATAGTTTCAAGAAACTATTAGATAAGCACCTGAATGACCACAACATACAGGGATATGTAATGTAATACTGACATATAGTCACACACATAGGTTGGACTTGAAGGACTTGTGTCTTTTTTCGACCTCACCTACTATGTAACTATGTGCAAGGGGCCTAAAGTTCCTTGTGAGCTGAGATTAAATCTAAAGTTTAGTTAATTTTTTAATTTTTTTTTTATTAAATCAGCACCAGGGATGGTTCTTGCACAGATACTTCACCTGTCATAGGCCCTTGTCGAAAGTGCCGGGTGCGCCTGCCCTTTCCCCCCCTTCTGCAATTCATAAAAGCTGTACTATCACTTCTTGCAATGAAAATCACTCTATGATTGGAGTAGGTGAACCTTTCATTCATCCACCCATCCTCCATTCATAGAGCACCTTTCATTGTAGGATATGGTAGTGCAGCTTCTAGGAATGGAGGAGGGGGGCTGAAAGGGAGGTCATAGTCAGCCATTGTCACGAGTGCATGTGACAGGTCCAGCACCTTGTTTTAATGCAGCACCGGAAGATCACAGTTGTGGGGGTGCCTGTGTGTGTGTGGGGTGGGGTGGGGGGGTTGAGGGATGAAGACACACAGCATTTACCAGCACAAGATGCTATTTAAAGACCTTCAGTCATTTTTTCATCTTTCCATTATTAAATCTTCTGCCCTTGTTGTTTTAACTTTGGATAGTAAAGCATTTTTTTTTCTGCCAGTAAATCCCTTATACAGCCCACTTCCTGTTTCTTGTCTGGTCATTAGCCTAGGCTTATGACATCATACACAGCTCTCTCCCTCACGTTTGTGAGAGTTTGCCAGGAAGGGATTGGGGTGAGTCATAAGAGGGCGAATGAGAGCTGCAGAGCTGGAGGTGTGCCTCTGTGTAAATCCAGGAAGTGAACAAGCAGCAGCTTCAGCTGCCCACAGTTAAAATGGTTGCAGCCAGACTCAGTGGAGGGGGATTTGTGCAGCATATTTGGCAAGTACAGAATCACAGAATATAATATGCAAAGTGGTTGGAGGGAAGCTTCAAAATGGCAGCAAAGAGGTTTTTATTACAAATTATGTGAGCAAACTGCAGTTCCTCTTTAACTAAACTTAAATCTATATAAAGGAAATTCAGCCATTTAGCAAAGCAGGACCATGGAGAGCAGCAACAGCTCTGTCCATGGTTCTGAATGATGCAAGTATAGCAAAACTTTAGGCTGGGGTTTAACTCCTTTCAGAATTTTTTTTTTTTTTTCCCATCTTCTGTGTCTCATTGCGGAGATTTCCCTTCACTTCCTGTCCTATAGCCAAACAGGAAGTGAGAGGAAATTCCTGCAAATTAAGGGATTTCCTTGGGGATCCCATTGGAAGATTTCCCCTCTGTCACTTTTCTGGGGACAACCAACAACCCAACATTTGGGATTCTCTTTTTACTCTCACTTTCAATGATAAATGGTAAATAGGAAAAATAGAGAGGGAATCTCCTTAACAGGGGCACAAACAGCAATAAAAACTGACAGGGATTCTAATCCCTCTCCAATCTATTCAAAACTAACAAAAAATAAATAAAAAGGGTTTGCCTTTAGTTATACCTTAAAAAAGATCTAAACCCTAATTAAAATATAGTTCGCTAAAACAGTGTGTATCAAATACAATTGCCATGATTTATTATAAAGTACTTTTTTCAGCCATTTCCTATCTTAAAGTGGAGTTCCACCCACTTTTACAACTCTTCAGCATCCCTCACTAAACTGTGCACTGTAAACGAATTGGATATTTTTACATTTTTCTTCTCAGCACCTACTGTATATCTGCTGTAGTAATTTTTCACTTCCTCCTCTCTGGCCGCGGCCCATCGCATCATTTCCTGTTTGCAATGCCTTCTGGGAAGGGGCGGCAACTTCCTCTGACACTGCAGTTGCTATGGAAACCTGACCTGAAACCTATTACACTGCTTGTGCTGCACTGAGCATGTGCGAGATCTGCAAGGATGAGATCCAGGAAGAAATACAGTCTGGCTTCAGATGCCCACACTTAAGATGGCCACGGCCTGCTGTAAGTTTATAAAATAACAAACTACTGCTATAAACTAACAAAACAGACCTTAGTTTACAGACTAACTTTACTAGAATACATTAAGCTTGTGTATTATAGGGGTATTTTTATTTAAAAAATATAATTTCAGCTGGAACACCACTATAATGTACTCACAGGGCCCCATGTTAGAACAATTTTTTACCCCTTCCCCCAAGTAAAACATACATTATTTGAATAATACAGACCAGTAGAATGGTTAGGGCATGGAGAAGAACACCTGCCTGTTCTCAGCAGCCCTCAGATGTGACACTAGGAGTGGCCCCAGTACTCATCCTTCCTATACTTTATATCAGGGATATGCAATTAGGGGACCTCCAGCTGTTGCAAAACTACAAGTCCCATCATGCCTCTGCCTCTGGGTGTCATGCTTGTGGCTGTCAGAGTCTTGCTATGCCTCATGGGACTTGTAGTTCTGCATCAGCTGGAGGTCCTCCAATTGCATATCCCTGCTTTATACAGTATAGATGGGTCCCTAGGTTGCACAGGGCCCTCCTGCAGCTGCACAGTATATACAAAATAGAACACTTCCCTTAAAATAGCACACATTCACAAGATTATCACCATCACATTAAGAAACATTTAAAATAAATAAAAAAAATAAAAATAGATTAGTTGTCTTATAGGGAACGTGTAGAAATGGTAACTGTAGCAGCAGTGCCCTGATAAATCTCCTTTTGCCCTGGAATTCCTAATGAAAATAGCAGTGCACTTCCTGTGCCTTGAGCTTCAAAGATAAATACACTAAATTGTCAAAAGTTTTGTGACACCTGCCTTTACACGCACATGAACTTTAACAGCATCCCAGTCTTCGTCCGTAGGGTTCAATATTGACTTTGCCCACCCTTTGCAGCTATAACACCTTCAACTCTTCTGGGAAGGCTGTCCACAAGGTTTAGGAGTGTGTCTATGGGAATGTTTGACCATTCTTCCAGAAGCGCATTTGTGAGGTCAGGCACTGATGTTGGACGAGAAGGCCTGGCTCGCAATCTCCGCTCTAATTCATCCCAAAGGTGTTCTATTGGGTTGAGGTCAGGACTCTGTGCAGGTAAGTCAAGTTCCTCCACCCCAAACTCGCTCATCCATGTCTTTATGGACCTTGCTTTGTGCACTGGTCCATATCATTTGGTGGAGGGGGGATTATGGTGTGGGGTTGTTTATCAGGGGTTGGACTTGGCCCCTTAGTTCCAGTGAAGGGAACTCTTAAGGCGTCAGCATACCAAGACATTTTGGACAATTTCATGCTCCCAACTTTGTGGGAACAGTTTGGGGATGGCCCCTTCCTATTCCAACATGACTGCTCACCAGTGCACAAAGCAAGGTCCATAAAGACATGGATGAGTGAGTTTGGGGTGAAGGAACTTGCCTGGTCCTGACCTCAACCCGATAGAAGGACTTTGGGATGAATTAGAGCGGAGACTGCAAGCCAGGCCTTCTTGTCCACCATCAGTGCCTGACCTCACAAATGCGATTTCGGAAGAATGGTCAAACATTCCCATAGACACACTCCTAAACCTTGTGGACAGTGTTCCCAGAAGAGGTGAAGCTGTTATAGCTGCAAAGGGTGGGCCAACTCAATATTGAACCCTACAGACTAAAGCCCCGTACACACGATCAGACTTTGCGCCAACAAAACCGTGGATTTTTGTCCGACGGATGTTGGCTCAAACTTGTCTTGTATACACACGATCACACAAATGTTGGCCCAAAATTCCGAACGTGGTGACGTACAAGACGTACGACGAGCCGAGAAAAAGGAAATTCAATAGCCAGTGCGGCTCCTTCTGCTTGATTCATAACATGGGTGAATTTTTGTGCGACGGACTTATGTACACACGATCGGACTTTCTGAAAACAAGTTTTGTTGGCGGAAAATTTGAGAACCTGCTCTCAAACATTTGTGGGCGGAAATTCTGACAGCAAACGTTCGATGGAGCCTACACACGGTCAGACTTTCCGACAACAAGCTCACATCGAACATTTCCCGTCAGAAAATCCGAGCGTGTGTACAAGGCATAAGATTGGGATGCCATTAAAGTTCATGTGCAGATAAAGGCAGGTGTGCCAATACTTTTGACAATATAGTGTATCTGTACGTAGTACAAGATCATCTAAGGCAGTGGTCATCAACCCTGTCCTCAGGGCCCACTAACAGGCCAGGTTTGCAAGATAACTGAAATACATCACAGGTGATATCATTTGCTGCTCAGTTATTGCAGTATTCTAGTCTGCATCTCCCCAAGTTAATACATAATACCTGGCCTGTTATTGGACCCTGAGGACAGGGTTGATGACCACTGATCTAAGGCACTGCTGCCTCTGTGTCAGGGCTGGGCTCAGCCCTTCCTTTTCTGAGCTGTCGGCTAATTGCCAGCTCCTATCTCTCCACAGTTAACCAGCTGTTGTGGATCTGCTTGTCAGTCCCACCTACTTAAAGTTCTCCAGCTCACTTCATTCCCGCCTTCGCCTTGCTCACATCACAAGAAACCATCTCCTGTGTTCCTGTTTAAAGACTGGCTTTGCCGACATCCCTTCTGGCTCCTTACCCTGCTTGCTGTTCCTCTACTTGGATCCCTAACTCTGGCTTGGCTGACTACCCGATCTGGTTACTGGACTCTGGCTTGGCTGACTACCCGATCCGATTACTGGACTCTGGCTATGCTTTGACTGCGCTTACTCTATTTACCTTTTTATTTTTATTAATAAACAAGTGTGATTTTACTGTACTTCTGTCTAGGTCTGGTTCATGGTTTCTGACACTCTGACCATTAGTCTCACCAGATCTGGAGTGGGAGCCCCTTATATTGCACACAGTGGGTATGCAGAGCTGAAAACTCAGCAAAGGGAATGGTGGAAGACCCTTTATAATGGGCACAACAGATGTTCAGACTTGAGAACTCAGCAAAGGGATGGGGGGGGGGGGGAGCCCATTATATTCAGCACGAAAGATGCGCACAGCTGGGAGCAGAGATGGTGGAACCCTTTATAATGGGTATAGCAGGTGTGCAGACTCAGGAGGGATGGTGGGAACCCCTTATAATGGCCACAGTGGGTGTGAAGACTGGGAACTCAGAGAAGAGATAGTGGGAACCCCTCATGATGGGAACAGCAGGTATGCAGGCCCAGGAACTCAGCACAGGGATGGTGGGAACCCCTTATAATGGGCACAGTGGGTGTGAAGACTGGGAACTCAGAGAAGAGATAGTGGGAACCCCTCATGATGGGAACAGCAGGTATGCAGACCCTGGAACTCAGCACAGGGATGGTGGGAACCCCTTATAATGGGCACAGTGGGTGTGAAGACTGGGAACTCAGAGAAGAGATAGTGGGAACCCCTCATGATGGGAACAGCAGGTATGCAGACCCAGGAACTCAGCACAGGGATGGTGGGAACCCCTTATAATGGGCAGAACAGGGCTGAAGAACCGGAACTCAATGCAGAGATCTCACCAACAAAGTCCCCAAGAGATAGATGAAACGATTGGCTGGTTTAAGGATCTACCAGGATCACTCCAGGATCTACCAGCATTAACCCTTTAAAAATTGCTTATAGGCATCATGTGTATTTTTCTGAATGGTTTTTCACTATTACATTTCTAGGCTCATTTCACAAAGCGAAAAAGGCCAAGAGAAGGACACTTATTTCCAAAAAATTGTCAGTTATATTCAGCTGAATGCAACGAGATTTGAAGACTTCAGACACATTGCTAATATACAAGATCCTTATTCCTAAAAGATTAATTAGGCCTTCAGTGAAATATTTGGAAGGTAACAGCAGCAAATCTGCTCCAAATCCTGAGAATTTGCACCGTGCAGGTAAACAAAATAAGGCGGTATAGAATCCCCCCCCACCCCCAACACTGCAATTGTGGCGGTTACACTTTACACACCGATACTGACATCCAGACCCGAGCATTTTCTGCTCTAATTCTCATCACAAAATTCTATTCCCAATTGGCAGCTATGAACCTGTGTTCATCTAGCAGTGTTGTATTTACCGGAAAAAAAAAAAAAAAAAAAAGAAGGTCTTATCCGAGCACATTCCCTGCCTGGCTTCCACCTCATTTGCCCTGACCAATCAAAAGGGTTAAAAAAAAAAAAAAAAAAAATTGGGTGCAAAAGGAAATGCCGGATTTCGGACTAAAAACAAAATTTGCATTGCATCCAAAGTGTAAAGCCAAGCAAGCCGGATTCATCTGGTATTCCAAAAGGAATCAATAATGAAGCGTTGAAAAAAAATTTGACATCTTGTTGTTTGAAAATAGCAGATGTTTAAAAAAACGATCAGGGCTGGCAAAGGTTTTCATTGGCCGTGTTCTAAATAAAGCCAAACGTTTGGATTTCATATTAATAGGCTGGCGTTCAGGTCCAGTCGGCTTGCATTTGAGCTCAGTCTGAGGCTTCTAAAGGCTGGCCATACATTATACAATTTTCCTATTTCAATTTCCTTTTTGATTTACCTTCAACTGTGGAGTACAAATGCCTCCCTAATTGCATACAAATTGAAAGTGTTTAGATTTACCTACCGGGCACTTTCACCACTTTCCTGCCCAGGCCAATTTTCAGCTTTCAGCGCTGTCACACTTTGAATGACAATTGCGCGGCCATACAACACTGTACCCAAATGACATTTTTATCATTTTTTTTTCACACAAATAAAGCTTTCTTTTGGTGGTTTTTAGTCACCACTGGGTTTTTCTATTTTTTGCTAAACAAATTAAAGAAGATCAAAAATTTTGAATTTTTTTTTAATAGTTTTGTTATAAGATTTAGTAATGTTTCTCCTTGACTGATGTGCGCTGGTGAGGCTGCACTGATGGGCACTGATAGGTGGCACTGGGAAGCCTTGATGAGGAGGCACTGATGAGGCCATCCTGATGGGTGGCACTGGTGGGCTCTGATAGCTGGCACTGGGAGACATTGATAAGGAGGCACTGGTGGGCACTGATTAGCAGGCACCGATGAGGCCGCACTGATGGGTGGCACTGGTGGGCTCTGATAGCTTGCACTGGGAGGCATTGATAAGGAGGCACTGGTGGGTACTGATGAGCAGGCACCGATGAGGCCGCACTGATAGGTGGCACTGGTGGGCTCTGATAGCTGGCACTGGGAGGCATTGATGAGGAGGCACTGGTGGGCACTAAAGAGCAGGCACCCATGAGGCCACACTGATGAGTGGCACTGGTGGGCTCTTATAGCTGGCACTGGGAGGCATTGTTGAGGAGGCACTGGTGGGTACTGATAAGCAGTCAGCGATGAGGCTGCACTGATGGGTGGCACTGGTGGGCTCTGATAGCTTGCACTGGGAGGCATTGATGAGGAGGCACTGGTGGGTACTGATAAGCAGTCAACGATGAGGCCGCACTTATGGGTGGCACTGGTGGGCTCTGATAGCTGGCACTGGGAGGCATTGATGAGGAGGCACTGGTGGGCACTGATGAGCAGGCACCCATGAGGCCACACTGATGAGTGGCACTGGTGGGCTCTTATAGCTGGCACTGGGAGGCATTGTTGAGGAGGCACTGGTGGGTACTGATGAGCAGGCACCAATGAGGCTGACTAATGGGTGGCACTGATGGGCTCTGATAGGTGGAACTGATAAGCACCGATTAGCAGCACTGGTGGGCACTGTTGGGACTGCACTGATCACCGATAATCAGTGGCAATGTCCCTGTAACACAAGACGGTTATCAGCTCTCTTCTTCTCTCTTCACACTGTCAGCTTGAGGAAAGAAAAGCTGATAATCGCCTTGTGTTTACATCCATGATCAGCTGTCATTGGACATCGCTGATCATGTGGTAAAGGGCCGCTGTGATTGGCTCTTTACCCCGATCTGTGATCAGCTGAGTCTGAAGGGCAGCACCCTTCCGGCAAAGTTGGTCCACACTGTAGCCATCTTTTGACTATAGCGCGGGCGAAAACTGGTTAACTTCATATTATATGGTTTTATAAAATCTAAACAAAAAGTGTACAAGAAAATTGTATAAAGTATGGCCAGCCTAAGATCACTCAGACCTGTAGTTGATCGTTTGACCTCTTTCTGATCTGCACCGGACCCTAATCTGCATCAACATGCGTCAATCTTATGAATAGCCATTGGCTTATATGGGGGAAGGATGTAGAGACACAAACAAAAGTCCATCAACATACAGTAAGTGTTTACAGAGACCTGAGTTTTTTATTGAAGAATGGAGAACTGAGAGGTCAGATAAAAGCTGGAGTAATACACTCGGTCTCACTATGTGGAAACTCAATGTTAGGTCTCCAGGCAGGTGGATGTAAACGAATTTGCATCTGATTACATCACCTTGCCTCTAAGTCCATCTATGTCTGTCTAGGACGGGGGGGGGGGAATGTTTATGTACTTTTCCATTTTTCAGACCTAAATGTGACGGATCGGAAGCAAAAGGATGTACTTGCATCTATTTACAATATTTAGATGCAACTCCATTTAAATCCGCACGCCGATAGACCCAACATGGTTCTGGTAACCCCTTCCCGTCCAGCCCCAGTGTCCTTTTAATAGAGTCTTTATGCCCGAGGGGCAGGAAAAACTGCCCAAACACGTAACGACTGTGAATGGCTGGTAAAGTGGTCACATGATTGAACGCCAGCCCTGCCACTTCCCAATCATTTCTAGACACCAAGAGCGGTCTATGACAACCCAGTCACTGTGCTGGGGGTATGCTGTGAGCGCAGAAACCTCTGCCACCCACAAACACATATGTGCAGCAGATCGTCCTCTTTGCTGCCGCACATACAATATGTTGTCAAAAGTACAGGACTCGGTGCAGGCCAGTCAAGTTCCTCCACCCCAAACTCGTTCATCCATGTTTTTATGGACCTTGCTTTGTGCACTGGTGTGCAGTCATGTTGGAACAGGAAGGGGCCGTCCCCAAACTGTTTCCACAAAGTTGGGAGCATGAAATTGTCCAAAATGTCTTGGTATGCTGACGTCTTAAGTGTTCCCTTCACTGGAACTAAGGAACCAAGCCCAACCCCTGAAAAACAACCCCACACTATAATCCCCCCTCCACCAAATGATTTCGAGGGGTGGCCCAATACTTTTGGCAATATAGTGCCTGTATTTAGGGCCTTATGAGTTCAGGGACGAATCCTCTGATCGCTGTATAAATGACAATCGTCCCAAAATAGGGTCAAAAGTGTCCGATGTGTCCGCCATAATGTCGCAGTCTCGATAAAAATCGCAGATCGGCGCCATTACTAATAAAAAAAATAAATAAATAAAAATGGCATAAATCTATCCCCTATTTTGTAGACGCTATAACTTTTGCGCAAACCAATCCATATACGCTTATTGCGTTTTTTTTAACAAAAATATGTAGAAGAATACATATGGGCCTAAACGGAGGAAAAAAAAATGTTTTTATATATATTTTTGGGGGATATTTATTATAGCAAAATGTAAAAAATATCGCATTTTTTTTTCAAAACTGTCGCTCTTTTTTTGTTTATAGCGCAAAAAATAAAAACCGCAGATGTGATCAAATACCACCAAAAGAAAGCTCTATTTCTGGGAAAAAAAGGACGTCAATTTTGTTTGGGTGCAAGGTCGCACGAGCGAGCAATTGTCAGTAAAAGCAACGCAGTGCCGAATCGCAAAAAGTGCTCTGGTCAGGAAGGGGGTAAAATCTCCTGGGGCTGAAGTGGTTAAAATGTTTATTTCCCAGTTTTAGGCAAAAAAAACAAAAATTACTAAACATTCTCAAATGCATTTTTTCTACAGTCAGATAGGCCACCAAAAACCGCAGCCAGCTGATCACAACCATTATGACCATTTCTACAGGTTCACCATCACCAGTCTGACATCAGGCCTTCCTAACTAGAGCAGATGAAAAGGCTACATTTGCATCTAATTTACTAATAGAGTTTGTTTCCCTAATTGCGTGCACTGCTACTTAATTCCACAACATTTCCCTAAAACCTTGAAGGGCTAAACCGAGCTGAAATGCCTAATTGTTCTAATTTCTCAGCCTTTGAAGCATTCAAGTGCAATTAAGTGATACCTATAAATGATTTATTTGTCCCATTTATAATTAAGGAGGCTTCTGGCACATTGCTTAGCAAGGCAGTACTGGTGCGTGCGGGCCGTGCAAGGCAGGTAAACACATGTGAGTGAGACAGTGGCATTCCAATGTCGTGTACCACCCCGGGGGGGGGGGGGGGTGACGACTCCTACAAAACTGTTTTTTTACCCCCCCCCCATTCATGGAAACGGACACACAGGTCCGGAGGGGATGCAATACAGACATATACACAACAAATGTATTATCGCTATAGAAAGCCTTCTGGGGTAGGAGGGATGAGGAGGGTAACGCTGGTCATTCCATGGTTTCACTAAATCGATAACAGACTATGTCAGTTGTATATTGATAATAAATATGTTAAGAGAATTTTTTGCTTAAAACTTTTTAACAAGTCAAATGCGCCAAAAATACCACCACTGGGATTTATACATGTTAAATAAATTAAGCTGTAAAGAGGTAATGCTAAAAAAAAATAAAAAAATTAAACACCAATCAATTTGTTGCCAGCCATTCCTAAGCTATAAAATTCACTCAGAGCAGCAAGACTGATTTATTGTTTTCTGGTGAGAGATAACATTATTGGTAAGATAATCGGTTAGGCCTTTCATCTGGAATAAAAGCAGCGGAGGCACTGCTCTGATTAAAGTGCATTTCCACTTTCGCAGCCAAATTGGGAGAAAACCTACTTTATATTTGTTACATTTTCCATTCACATAGCACAGAGGTCCCCAAGCTTTCTAAACAAAGGGTCAGTTTACTGTCCCTCAGACTTTAGGGGGGGGCAATGGGAGTAGAAAATGCACCAGCGTCAGTGGGAGTAGACAATGGCTAAGGCTTGGTGGTCAATGGGAGTAAACAAAATTAGAGAACGCTTGTGGTCAGTAGGATGTGGAATAGTGTCCCATTATTGGTATTAGTGGGAGGAATACTTCCCCTTGTTGGCATCAGTGGGGTGCCCAATTGCTGGTATCAGTGGGAGGAACAGTGCCCCCTTGTGCATGTCAGTGGAAGGAATAGTGCCCCATCATTGGTGTCAGTGGGAGGAACGATGCCCCATCATTGGTATTAGTGGGAGGAATTGTGGCCCATTATTGGTATTAGTGGGAGGAATAGTGCCCCACCATTGGTATTAGTGGGAGGAATACTTCTCCTTGTTGGAATTAGTGGGGTGCCCAATTGTTGGCATCAGTGGGAGGAAATGCCCCATCATTGGTGTCAGTGGGAGGAAATGTGCCCGATCATTGGTGTCAGTGGGCGAAACAGTGCCCCATAATTGGTGTCAGTGGGAGGAATGATGCCTCACTGTTGGTGTCAGTGAAAGGAATGGTGTTGGTGGCAGTGGGAAGAATAGCGCCCCAATGCCTGATAAAAGCTAGCAAAGGGCCACATCTGGCCCATGGGCCGCAGTTTGGAGATCACAGACATAGCATAATAAATAACATTTTCCGCTTACCTTTTCACTTGCTTAAAAATCCTACCTAGCTTCCTCTTCTTTGTGTTAGGAAACACATTATGGCTGAAAAAGTGGTAACATACTTTAAAATAGACTGAAAAAAGAATTGCCTTTCACTTGTTATTAGTCTACACCACAGCAAATCACCAGCTCTTTCAAAGTCAAGGAAAAGATTGCATAGTATCTGGCTACCAAGAACCATGTAGGTATTTCTTGTAATTAGAGGCTTCATAGATGTTATTGTTTTTGTAAAGCTCACCCCCAAAGGACCCGCTGATTTGGCCCAGGTTCTTCCTCCTAATTGGTGTAGTGGCAGCCAGGCACACAGCAACAGTCACGCTTTCTGGCTCGATGAACTGTCTAGGGGTTATTCTTTTGAGATTTATGGCTGAATAAACTTGGATGGGATGCAGAAAGATGTGGGATACGCCAGCAACACTGTACAGTAATAAGAGAACGCTCTCCTCTTTGTCGAAGTTTCTTAGTACAGTCCCTCTAGTACCAACTAAGTGAATAAGCAGCACTGAGGCACCATAAGAAGTATCTTCATTCAAGCAAGCTTCTGACACTGATGCACAAGGGAGCAAGCAAACAGTCACTGGGATCCTACACTCAGGTCTGTGCTCACAATGTCCCTGGATACTTGGATGCTTCCTTCTAATATCAAACATTCCTCCCGTGAGCTCTCCAGACCAGATCCTCAGTAGAATCCCCTGATCAGCTTCAGCTATTCTCAGAACAATAGCCTCCAACCCCAGCTCTAGCTTAGATGGCACCTCGATGAGCTCCTTTAATGCCCAGAAGTGCAGAAACCCTTCAAACTGGGAACTTTTCTTCCCGGACAAGAACATGGCTGTCCCCGGGCCTCAAATTATTTATGCACTCCCTATCCACCTACCGGGAACCCTCCCCCGGGGATTGGCTGAGATAACAAATATTCAGGCTGCTGATTTACCTTTCCCAGCTCACTATATTCTAGAATCCTTAAGAAGGCAGGGGGAAACAGTCAAACCTGCAATCAGTGAAGCCTACAACAGCCCAAAGCAATCACAAATTGCTCCACTGATTACAGGTGAGCCAAAAAAAAGTTATAAATGACCTAACCTTTCTAGTAACCTATTGTCAGAAACCATGAAATCAGGCCAAGACAGAAGTATAGTTTAGACCCCTTTCCCACTTATACGACTTTTGTACTGCAAAATCGCATGACAAGTCATTCTCCACGATTTTCATATTGGCACGACTTTAAGTTGTGCCGACTTCAAAGTAGTCCCTGCACTACTTTGGTCCAACTTCCATGCGAGTTGATGTCCATAGACCTCAATGTTAAACCCTCAAGTAGCATGCAAATCGTACCTGAATAATATAGACACGATTTCAGTACAACTTTGTAAGCACAAGCAGCTTTTTTAAACCCCAACACTGTAAAGTCGTACAAAGTAGTACTGATCTCAAATCATAGTAAAATTGCACAAAATCGAGATAAAAATCACGTGACTTTGAAGTTGCACAAGTGTGAAAGGGGCCTAAATCACACTTGTTTAATAATAAAAGTAAAAAGAACAAACGTTGTCAAAACATAGCCAAAAGTTCAGTAAACGGAACGGATAGTCAGCCAAGCCAGAAGTCAGGGATCAATGTAGTGGAACAGCAAGCAGGATCTGGAACCAGAAGGGATGTCAACAAAGCAAGTCTTGAACAGGACCTCAGGAGATAGTTTCCATGATGTTGACCAAGCGAAGGCAGAGCTCCTCTGGACTGGACGGCTTAAGTAGGCAGGACTGACGAGAAGGATATCATCAACAGCTGAGTAACTGTGGAGAGATAGGAGCTGGCAATTATCCAACAGCTGAGCGGCCAGCTGAGAAGGAAGGGCTGAGCCCAGCTCTGACACCTATCCATGAGGGTGCCACATTTTTAATTAAGCAGATCATGTCTGGCAGACTTTCAAAGGGATCAGAGGTTCAAAAGTAGATTCTGCATGTAGCACCCTTGTCCTAAAACAGGGCTACAGGTAAATATTTAACTGTGCTGGGTGGTAGCTAGCCTGGCTAATTTGTAGTCTTCATGGATCAAATGGGTTTCCTCTTAATCCTGTTTCAGCTGTGGGTTCTTTTTGTCAGTAGGTGGCACTGTCACCTTAGACATTAGTGTGATAAGCTACAGTAAATTCAGGTTATAAATAAACATACTTTTCTCTGCCAATCAGACTGGCCACTATGCATGCTGGGAGAAGGTATTTATTTGGAGAAAGTCGGGTGATCGAGGTTGCAGTCTGGGCGGGTGTGTGAGGAACAGCTCCTGCTGGGTAGGCCTGAAGCCTGAGGTCTAGCCATGTTTTCAAGGTTCTGCAAGGTAGAGCCTGCTCACTACCTGAAGGCAATGCTGAGAGGGATAGAGTGTCAGAAACCATGAATCAGACTGAGACAGAAGTACAGTTAAATTTACACTTGTTTAATAATAATAATAAAAAAAAGGTAAACAGAGTAAACAGTCAAAACATAGCCAGAGTTCAGGAACCGGAACGGATAGTCAGACAAGCCAAAACATCAGGGAGCCAGAGACGAGCGCAGTAGAACAGCAAGCAGGTTCTGGAGCCAGAAGGAATGTCAGCCAAGCAAGTCTTTAACAGCAACACAGGAGAGCGTCTCTAGAGAGGTGACCAAGGCGAAGGCAGAGATCATCTGGACTGGACAGCTTAAGTAGTCAGCACTGATGAGCAGGATATCATCAACAGGTGAGTCACTGTGGAGAGATAGGAGCTGGCAATCAGCCGACAGTTGAGCGGCCAGCTTAGAGACGGAAGGGCTGAGTCCAGCCCTGACAGAGTTCCAAGGAAGCACCAGAGGTGACTCTTCATGAGCCGGGGACTATGAAGTGGCTGGGATGACTTCAGTAGAGAACTCATCCAAAGAAATCTGCGTATGGTTCCATGAGTTAAGCTCAGTTGATATAGGAGACAGCTTATGATACAAAGTAGAGATTGCTGGTTCCAGCTTAAAGGCCCTTTTCCTGTACTGTGGTCTACCTTTTCTACATATTTTTGTCGAAGGAGTCTGCAGGACTAAGGGTGTCCTGTGCCCTATCCCACTCTCCCATAATTTTCCTTTTGTGAGAAATAAACTTCTCTTTGTTCAAGAATAAAAGTGACTGGCAATAATGCCCCGCGGGAAGGGAGAAACGCAGCGTCAGATGCAGCTTGCGGCACCGCGGTGACATCACGTCCGATGCCCGTTCAATTGCAGTTAGGTTGTGAGAGAACCTCTTGATTAATGGACTGGTAATTGATAATGTTAATCCATTTGCCCTCCACCTTGGAACCTTGTAAAGATTGATTTTATGATTGGAACTTTGTAAAGATTGATTTTAATGAATTAAACAAGATGTACTTTACTATGCGGGCTCTTTCTCCATATTTCTCCACGTTTGTGCCTGAAAACACCCCAGGAAGGATCGCACCCAGGAGTTGGCGATTTCATCACTTTGTATTTATTTATTTATTGTATTTATTTATGTTTAATCACATTATGAGTAGAACATCAAGGTGCAATATTAAGAGGTTAATATCAGCGCAATTATCCACTTACACTCAGTTTTCATCACCCCGCTCACCATACTAAGCCTACCTGACCTGCAACGCAGTATTGCTTGGGGGTCCATTGGATCTGGTGAGTTCAACCATAATTTTTTGTCTTTTAAAATAAATTTTGCACTTCATTTTGTTTGCACTACAGTTGCACTTTATTATATTTATTTAGGCTGTCAGCGCTGTGGTACTTTTTTCCATAAAAGTGACTGGCGCCCATCTTTCTACCTTGTACATCACCCACCATGCCTAGTAACCAGCACCCCGAGGAGGATTGTTGGCCCTCCTTGTCCCTGGGGGTCACCTCCAGGCCCCTGGAAATGGGGGGGGGGGGTGCTACATGCACATAAAAATAACCAAAATATGTCTGTCCTCATGCTTATATAGAAAAATAAAAACGATGGATGTAAATAAGGTTTTAAAAACATTAACCTGAAACTTAACACCCAAAAGGGAGTTTGTTCAGTTTTAATACTCCTTCCCCAATCATGTAAGTGGGACTAAGTCACCCACAGGCTCCCTTCTGGGATCCGTCTAGGACAAGGCAGACTAAGTCACCCACAGGCTCCCTTCTGGGATCCGTCTAGGACAAGGCAGACTAAGTCACCCACAGGCTCTCTTCTGGGATCCGTCTAGGACAAGGCAGACTAAGTCACCCACAGGCTCTCTTCTGGGATCCGTCTAGGACAAGGCAGACTAAGTCACCCACAGGCTCTCTTCTGGGATCCGTCTAGGACAAGGCAGACTAAGTCACCCACAGGCTCTCTTCTGGGATCCGTCTAGGACAAGGCAGACTAAGTCACCCAAAGGCTCTCTTCTGGGATCCGTCTAGGACAAGGCAGACTAAGTCACCCACAGACTCTCTTCTGGGATCCGTCTAGGAAAAGGCAGACTAAGTCACCCACAGGCTCTCTTCTGTGATCCGTCTAGGACAAGGCAGACTAAGTCACCCACAGGCTCTCTTCTGGGATCCATCTAGGACAAGGCAGACTAAGTCACCCACAGGCTCTCTTCTGGGATCCGTCTAGGACAAGGCAGACTAAGTCACCCACAGGCTCTCTTCTGGGATCTGTCTAGGACAAGGCAGACTAAGTCACCCACAGGCTCTCTTCTGTGATCCGTCTAGGACAAGGCAGACTAAGTCACCCACAGACTCTCTTCTGGGATCCGTCTAGGACAAGGCAGACTAAGTCACCCACAGTCTCTTTTCTGGGATCTGTCTAGGACAGGGCAGGCTAAAGTCACCATTGGGCTCTCTTCTGGGACCAGTCTAGGACAGGGCAGGCTGAGTCCTAACAGCCAGGCCTCACACAGTCCACAGCTCTTAGTACTCCATTTCTTCCATATACTTGCATGTACATTGTGTCTGAGACATGGTGTGCCCTGTGCACTCACCATATTCCTGGTCACTCTTGACAACAGCACTCCTCTAGTTGGGGACACCTCTTGCGTCAGACCCGTCATCTTCACCTAGTACCAGAATAGAGCTCCTACTCCCCCATCTACCACCATCCCAGAGCCCGACCAGATTTGCCCAGAGTTAATTCCACTTCTCCATGTGCGTTCCTCATGAGATGTACAGTCTAGCATATGTTTAAACTGATATTAAACACAAAATTGGCATGGCTCATTCTAAGCATGTACACTGATGATGCTTCCAGGTCTGGTTTAAAATAGAAAAGCCTGAGCTGGAGCATGCGCAGCGAAGGTGGCAACAGCCGATCACAAGGACATTGCAGCAGAGATACAGACAAGCAGGGGGCAGCAGCAAACGGCAGGATCAACCGGGTCTTTACTGCTATGCATAAAACTAATGTGACAATTATACATTGCTTGTGTATAAAATGCAAATTAGCATGAAAATATATTTTTTAAAGATGTGTGGGTTTATTAACACTTTAACGTGACACTATCCCACTTTACCACAGCATGGGTACTAAAGATCTACTCCAGACACTTGAAGAAGCCAGTAGCTCAATCCAACTCAATTTTAGAGAGATTTGGCATAGGACTAAATACCTTTCTTCTGCTACCCCAGCGATGGGCATCCCTGCTGGTGGGAACAGAAGGCATACTCCCACAAAGAGGGGAACTGCTTAAAAGTGAAAGGCAAGTCGAAACCCAATGTAACACCTCCCTAGATAGGTGCTAGAGTGTAGGCAATTGATAGTGTGGTTTCCTGCTTAACAGGAGATCGATAGGTAAAACATATTAGCTTGTCTGCTTAACAGAAAGCTTTAATTGTTTAGTAGCGGTATCCTGTGCGACTCACAGTGCTGCTGCTGCGATTGGCTCCTCTGTATCTAGGCAGCTTTGGAAAGTGCTGGATGAACAGGACTGACCCATGCAGAGCAGCATGAATATGAATGCCCTCTCAGTCAATTACACGGAGTGATGCCTCTAATCATGCTGGGTGCTGGTATTTATACTTGGTGAGTACTTGGGATCTGGGTCTTCCTCAAGAGAGAGGTCCAGGTGGGGAGGGGGCCTGCCACCCCTCCTCATCACAGGCTGCCATGTGGCCTCGGGTGGGCAACCTCAGGGGTCTGAACACTGAATGCTGAAACCCATGGTTCTCTTAAGAGTTTATTGAGGGAGTATGTCCATGGATTGTGTCTGGTATTGTGGAGAAATGTGACCTGTGGCCAGGGCCTCGTGAGTACAGACTGTTGAAAGAACAGCAGCATGTAATGTAAAGTACTGTGAACAATATTGTGTGCATTATACCCATCTGTACCAGTAGGTGGCACTGCAGTGTTATAATGTGTATTCTATAGTAATGTATTTAGAGGAAGTACCTTTGTTCCTAAGTGTGTGTAGTTGTATCCTCCTTGTTCCTATTCAATGATAAAGACATGCTGTAAGATATGTTCACCTAGTCCTCCATGAAAGTAAAGTATTCTCTGCATCCAAGAAGTTTCCAGCGCATACATTTCATTACTCTGACAACACAGACCCCTAAAGGGATACTAGAGACTGATGTTGCTAAATCCCCCTCTGGGTGCTAGAAGTCAGCTGCTGGGTGTAGGCTAAAGGAGACACCAGCTGGTGTCTTGAAGAGCAAGGTTCTCTTAGGTCCTTCTACTAGCAAGAGGCTTTGCTTCTATTTGTACAGTCTGCTACACAGTTACACTGAGAAAGGTGTCCTCAAGTGTGAATAGGTAATTTGGTGTATCCCACTATATCCTTTCCCCTATTGAAGTTCCTAAATTAAGAATAAAAACAAAAAAAACAACACTTCAACCCCATAGACTGGTGGAAGTTGTGTACCTGGCTGTGGGAAACACTGTGTGCCTGGCTGCGGGGCTGAAACAAGGGACGATCTGGAAAAAAATACAAGCGGCTCCTACGGGGAGAACGCTACACTAGCCTAGGCCAGAATGACGTGTACCAGACCTGCACGATTCTGACCAAAATGAGAAGCACGATTTTTTTGCTTAGAATAAAGATCACGATTCTCACGTTGTAACATCATCTTTCACATTATACAAAAAAATTGGGCTAAAGTTGCTGTTTAGTTTTCTTTTAAATTCATTAAAGTGTATTTTATTCCCAAAAAATTGCATTTGAAAGACCGCTGCGCAAATACAGTAATATTGCAAATATTGTAAGTAAAGTAAATATTGCTATAAAACCAACATTTTATTCCCTAGGGTCTCTACTTAAAAAAAATATTATACACACACACACACACACACAGTATATAAATATAATAATATATTAATTATTATTATTAATATAATATTAAAAATATATATATATATATATATATATATATATATATATATATATATATATAAATAAAATGTTTGGGGGTTCTAAGTGAGTTTCTAGCAAAAAATAATGATTTTATCTTGAAACCAACAAGTGCCAGAAAAAGATTTAGTCTTTAATTGGTTAAACGTCCCACATTTACAGACCAAAGTTCATTCATTTGATCTAAACACGAACAAAACGTTACAATGGTTATAGTTAGCTCAGGGCCGAGGAATGTTGTGATACTTGGCAGACGGCCTGTTTTTTTTTTTGTTTTGTTTTTTTGTTTTTGTTTTTTACAGCGGTCAGATTGAGCAGAGATATCTCTGCATAGAAAGAGTCGGAAAAATGCTTTGTTAGGATCGCAAGGGGATAAAAATCGCAATCTCGATTCTTAACGATTAATCGTGCAGCTCTAACGTGTACCTGATCCTACAGCCTCCTGGGTGATGTGAAGTATCCAAAGAGGCTGCAGGTTTGGCACACAGAGGCCGGCGAACACGACTGAGGGCGGAATGGGAGGGGGGGAGGGGGGCATCAAGCAAAACAGGGTTACAACTGATTTACATAAAGCTGCTCTCTTTTAAAGAACTAAAAAAAAAAAAATGAAAGGCCATAGAATATGGTGCTGGGTTATCTTGGTACACAGAAGAAGCTTTGCATTTAATCAGACAAGCTGTAATCAATGCCGCCCATTGTATAGAATTGCTGTTGTGTCAGCTCTGCTATAGCACCAAGGATTCACATTACAAAGCTATACAAACAGACCGGCTATTAGGTTACCTGCTAGACATCAGATGTACAGGACTTAACCGACAAGACAGGTGGCCGGGACTTCCCATGGAAAGAATGGAGTATTATCCTATTATAACTGTACAATGCATATGGCACGCTGCCTGCGTATGCCATTTACAGATGGTCTGTGCGTTATTTTTATTTTTTTTTTTATCTCCAACTTGATTGGGTAAACACATTAGAACTGACAATAGGTACGTTTTAATAATCCTATCTAAATATTTGAGCAGATGAGAGCATACTGCTATAGAATGACTGCGGTCATTTAACACGCTATAGAGAACCGTCATGACTTGGCTTAGGCAACAATCAAAGTGTTCTTAAAGTCTTAAACCCAGGAGCCTGCATTCACTATATCTGGTCTCCCACAGTACACGGGACATGGAAATGCAATAGTTTTTATTTTAATATATATAATTTTTATTATATTTTTCATCATAGAAATTTTTAGAAATTTACAAAAACAAAAAAAACAAAAATAAAAAAAAAAACAATTAGCAACATGGAAATGTAGGATAAAGCCCATTAGTGCCCTAAGTATATTTAGCGATCTGCCCATGTAAATTAACTTGTTACTGTAATAAAATATTAAGAATAAGTTACAAGTGAACATTAGTGATTGAACAATAGTAACCATAATTAAAGTGTTACTAAACCTAAAAACGTTTTTTCCAAAGTTACATAGTAGGCGAGGTTGAAAAAAGACAGTCCATCAAAAGACAGTCCGCTTGAAGTCCATCAAGTCCAACCTATGTGTGTGATTATGTGTCAGTATTACATTGTATATCCCTGTATGTTGCGGTCATTCAGGTGCTTATCTAATAGTTTCTTGAAACTATCGATGCTCCCCGCTGAGACCACCACCTGTGGAAGGGAATTCCACATCCTTGCCGCTCTTACAGTAAAGAACCCTCTACGTAGTTTAAAGTTAAACCTCTTTTCTAATTGTAATGAGTGGCCGCGTGTCTTGTTAAACTCCCTTCCGCAAAAAAAAGTTTTATCCCTATTGTGGGGTCACCAGTCTGGTATTTGTACATTGAAATCATATCCCCTCTCAAGCGTCTCTTTTACAGAGAGAATAAGTTCAGTGCTCACAACCAAGATCCTCCAGACCCTTTATTAGCTTTGTTGCCCTTCTTTGTACTCGCTCCATTTCCAGTACATCCTTCCTGAGGACAGGTGCCCAGAACTGGACAGCATACTCCAGATGCGGCCGGACCAGAGTCTTGTAGAGTGGGAGAATTATCATTTTATCTCTTGAATTAATCCCCTTTTTAATGCATGCCAATATTCTGTTTTCTTTGTTAGCAGCAGCTTGGCATTGCATGCCATTGCTGAGCCTATCATCTACTAGGACCCCCAGGTCCTTTTCCATCCTAGATTCCCCCAGAGGTCCCCCCCCCCCCAGTATATAGATTGCATTCATATTTTTGCCAACCAAATGCAATTCAGTGCAATGCTTGCATTAAAGGTAAAAAATGTTTTCAGTGTCCCTGTGCCCCCTGTTCCCTGTGTGAAGAGTAGGAGAGGAGAGAAGAGATGAGCGCTGTGCACAGCAGCTATTCTCCCCTTACTTCCTCTTTACAGTGCATTCGAGCAGCAGCAGGAGCCACTGGCTCTTGCTGCTGCCAATCAGAGGAAGTGGGGGACGGGCCTAAGTCTCGCTGCGTAAGTCTATGGAGCGCGGCTCTGTAGACACACAGCTCGGGAGCGCGGGGACTACCTCTCCCCATAGCCAGCGGCTGACTAAGGTAGTCCGCAGAAGAAGAGAAGGAGACAAGATCGCCGCCGGGGACCCAAGAAGAAGAGGATCCGGACCGCTCTTAGCAATACAACTGCACAGAGCGGGTAACTATAACATGTTTGTTATTTTAATAAATAAAAAAAATAATAAAAATTGAGTTTAGTAACACTTTAAGTAAAGAAAAAAAAAAAGAAAGAGAAAAAAAGTGGCGACTTGGGCCTGTCGACAGAGCCAATAATATATAAGGAAAAATGGGTTTTATGGTCACATGGGAGAAGTTTAAAGGTAATGAAGTTGCGAAGTCAGGGTTTTCCATAAAAGATATCCAGGGGAGCCATACATCTTGAAAATTAGAGTATCGTCATGCAGCTGTACCAATAATGCTTCCATTCTCATAAGCTTGAAATACAATAGTTTTAGTAAATATAAGCTGCTAAATATCTTTTCTCATCAGCAGCACATAGCAGTCTTGTGACTTCTATCAGTGTCTGGTTAAAGCTTGTAGGGGGAGTTTTCATTCTACTCTAACTATCCTACGAGGCTACAGGACCCCTGACCCCTGGACAGTGCTAGTGCTGATTGGCCCTGTGCTGATCACACACACCCTCCCTAGAAAAAAAAAAAAAATAACTGTCTAGCAATACACACCAAACTGAGCATGTGCAGAGTGACTCCAAAGGCTTTGTCTCATCAGGAGATGGATTGGGGACAGTGGAAGAAGGGGAGGATCAGAGAAGACAGGATCAAACAGGCCTTTTTTACACAATACAGAGGATTAACCCCTTAGGTTCCACAGTGAGTATAACAAGCATACTTTACTGCTTATTCAGACTGATTTTACTGTTGTGGGTTTAGTAACACTTTAAATTATAATTTTGCATTCTGATGGAGAAGGGCTTTAAAGTTATATTAGCCTAGAAAAAAAAAATATAGGAAATAGAAATGAGACTTTAGATGAAACATGTCATTGTGGGTAGTAATAAGGTGTATGAATGAATAAAGTAAATTTTAATTTGATGTCATTAACCCCTGAGGGTAGTCCATGATTTTTAGAGCATATAAAATAAAATATAATACAGATATAATCATAGAAGATTAATAATATGTAATAATAATAATGAATTTAAGGCAAACAAATCGATGGACATGGTTAATACAATTCTTACAAAGAAATACATAAATCAATAAAATTTACAAATCAAAAATACATAACATGATACAGAAAAGAAAGATAATATGGATGGAATTCATAATTAAAACAAGCTTTAGCTAGGCACCCTTAGCTGAAGATCTGACGCGTTTCGTGGCTTCCTGCCAATCATCAGGGGTAAGATGCTCATGTTTACTAAAAAATAATAAAGGTAACTATTAATAAATAGAACCTTCTAATGAAAGGAAATTATCAGAGACAGCCACTTCCTAAAAAATACTTAGAGTGAAACCCGCAAGTTATGCTCAGTTCCAGCAATGGGATTGAATGGTGGTCTGGAAACGAACTGTCTCACCCGGGGTTGGGGCAGGGTAATACCAAATACCATTTAGACCAAAATCTGTGAAAAAAATTAAAAGAAAAAAAAAAAAAGACAAGACTTTTGTGCTAGAAAAAAAAACATGCATAATAAGAAGAATCACTAAAATTTTTACCCCCAGGTGAATGTAGCCCTACAGTTACAGATGTCTGGGATATGATGAGGACAACGATATAACGAGTCAGTTCACAGTTATAATGGTGACAGTGCCTCATAGGTGTTCAGAAACAGCTTATATAAGAAGTGCATAAAAAAAAAAAATGACAGTATTTTGTAAAAATGTAAAAAAAAAATGGCATGGCCCTCTGAACCCTTTTCTATTGAATTGTATTGCAACTATATAAATCATATGTAATAAGAAGAATGATGTAGCACCCTGGAGTTTAGGCAGGGTTGCTCCTCACAAATTTACTTGCCAGGAATAATTATCCTGGTTGATTGTTAGAGATCTATTGATTTCTCCCTAAGTTTGGCCTTGTTGCACTTTTCTCTTCTACCACTAGGTGGCTGGGTACTTGGTGGTATTAGATATGAGAAGGGCAACCCAAGGTCAGGTTATGGGTATGTGGGATGTCTCAGCCAATAGGCAGGGGTTTTCTAGGATCCTTTGGCCTGCTGGGAGAGCCTATATATTCGGGTGAGGTCAGGTAATCTGTGTTCTGTGCCACCTGGACAGCTATCTGGGTGGATGTGTGTTGTATTGCCCGGGCTGCTAGGCTGGAGATTGGGCCTATCCCGGGCACATCTGGCTGCTAGGCTTTCCGAGGGCCTATCCAGAAGCAAGAGAACAGCGCAGGGTTGGGATTGTGGCTTGCAGCCCAAATAAGAGTGACGCTTCTGGCGGCCGGAGAACCTGTCGTGGTCGGAGGTAGAGGGGAAGCTGTCGCCACTAAGGGACCATCCACCTTATTACCAGGGACCACTGTGAGTAACTGAAGCAAGTACCAGAGCAGTATTCTCACCAACCGGGGACGGTGAAGAATCTGGAAACTTCAGTGGGTATCAAGCCAGGGACCCAACCAGTGGAGGTGACGCTTGCAGAGCAGCCTTGTGCGTCAAGCCAGGGACCGAGCAGGCCAGTGGGGTGAGGCTTGAGAGGTATCTGGAGTGCCAAGCTAGGGCCCCAGCAGAGGAGAGGGGGTGACGCTTGAGGAAGATACCACCGTGAAGATCGGAGGAGCTCAAGGGATTCAGTGGCAGTGAATCAGTGGGTCTAGTGAGAGATACTGGGAGCTCAGTGTGCTGAAGAACTACAAGGAGTGATTGTAATGAAAGTGAAGGAATGGTTAAGCCTTGTGTTAGGAAGTGTTAAAGACTGTTGCCATAGGAGACAGCACTCCTACACATGCAGATGGCGTCTTGCTGGATGCCTTTCCCTGCATGGCTGTCCTCCTATTGAAGTCTCGGATTCTGACAATTATTCTTGCAACTACCTAAGGGTGTACTGGCCCTAACCCTCTCTCCCCCAAAAAAGTTTGTTATGAGAAATAAACTTTCTTTTGCATGTAAGAAGTGTCCGGCGCCCAAAAACTTTAACTACTCTGCACCCACCATGCCTCACAACCCACCATATACAGAAGGATGTCAGTTATCTCTGGCCCTGAAGGTCCTCATTAGACCGAAGTAGGCCTGGGACCTTGCTATAATAATAATAATAATAATAATAATTAAAAAAGTGAGTTAGAAAAAGCTTATGATTTAAAATATGTTTTTTATTTATTACAGGTACTTATATAGCGCCGTTAATTTACGCAGCGCTTTACATATATATTGTACATTCACATTAGTCCCTACCCTCAGGGAGCTTACAATTTAAGGTCCCTCACTCATATTCATAGGTTCACATTCTAGGGCCAATTTAGACACCAGCCAATTAACCTACCAGCATGTCTTTGGAGTTACCAATCATAAGACGTGGTAGTCGTTTTCATTTTAGCCCCCCCCCCCCCCCTCTGTTTTTACCTGGTGATCTGGCCAGTAACACACCTCTTGTATTAGAGTGCCTCCATTCTGGATGAAGGACCACAGGGGGCACCTTTGGACAGCAGCATTGTCAAGGGGGGGAGGGGAATGTTCGATGTGCTAGCAGATTTGGATACACTAACAAGTTGAAACCAAACTCCAGCTAATACTTTATAGGCAGTCACAGCAAACATGTATATTTTTTTTTCCTTTTGGGATAAAGGTTTTATATAAATAAATTAAAGCTGATCATTGTAAGGACCCATGTCAGTGGAAAGTGGTTTGTCTCATCTCTGTAAACTGATACATTCTTCTGGAGAGGTTGTGCTGTGTAAAAAAAAAAAAAAAGGAAGAAGAGAGACTCGCTGGCTGGATCACCAGATGAAAATAAAAGAAAGAAAAAAGAAAATGAATGCAGCCACCACATGTAGGAATTGGTAAGCTGCGTTTGGTTTTAATATGGATTTAATAGGAATCCAGAGGGTGCAATCACATGATCCCCGATTATTAACCATTACAAGTGATCACCTTAGGGCAGTGATGGCGAACCTTGGCACCCCAGATGTTTCGGAACTACATTTCCCATGATGCTCAACTAGACTGCAGTGTAGTTGAGCATCATGGGAAATGTAGTTCCAAAACATCTGGGGTGCCAAGGTTCGCCATCACTGCCGTAGGGCAAAACCAAACTAAACAATTGAATAAAAGCTGATCATTGTAAGCACTCGTGTCAGTGTTATATGGTTTGTCTCAACACTGTTGGCACATCTGCAGGAGACCCTAATCAATCTACATTATACAGCACTGTCCTAAAACAATATCGCTCCAATGGCCCCATCAATTACAACAAAATGTGCTAGTATGATTAGTCCCATATGCAGGAGAGCTGGTTCTGTTAAAAATAAAAATAAAGAAAATAAATGCAACCATCACATCTAAGAATTGGTGAAATGCAATATAATAAAGGTTTGCTGTTGGGTTTAAGACCGTTTAACCTTTTGTCGCCCACGTAACGTATATGTGCAGCAGCAAGGAGGGTGGGCGGCATTTAATGCCCACACGCCACATATCTGACCATGGGTGGCAGAGATTTCTGTGCTGAGAACGCACTACCCAGCACAGTGATGGGGCTGTCAGAGACAGCTCTCAGTCTCTGCTAATGACCGGTAGCCAGAAGAACCAGCTTCCAATCATGTGACCACTGTGACATCCAATCCTGATTGGCCGATCCTTGCTGCCCCCTGGCTTAACCGTTTGCCGACCGCCTCACTTAGAATATGGCGGTAAAGCGGCATCGCTGCACTGGATCACGTATCGGATACCTGATTCAGCAAAATGCCGGGTAGGGGGCTCGCGCACGCGCGCCCGCTGCTCCGGGTGTGCTGTGATGAGTCACTGATCGACCACCAGCACCCACTGATCGGCTCCGACATTCAGAGAAGGGAGCTCAGTGATGTAAAAAAACAGAGCGCCAAATAGTCACAGGCAATCTTGCTGTTTTTTATTCCCTGCAAAGCAGGGAAAAAAAACAGCAGGATCTAGTAGTAAAAGCACCACATACCAGACAAATTACACATTGTTAGGCACACATTTGAAGAGGTTGTATACCTTCCTATATTATATGTACCTATAGGTAAGCCTGGAATAAGTTAAATCTCTCCTAAACATGCGCCGTTTAGGAGAAATTTACTGTATACTGTGCTAATGATGTCATCGGCGCATGCGTTCTGAAGGAAGGCGACTCTAGCCGGTCACACAGCCGGAGTCCGCGGCCCCCGGAAGGAAGACGGGCGAAAATGGATGCGGCCTCCAGCGAGGATAACGCGGGCTTTGTTTGCGGGTAAGTGTCACATTATGTGCTAGTATGTGATGCATACTAGCACATTATGCCTTTACTTTGCAGGCGAAGAAAAAAAACAGTTTACTTCTGCTTTAACTCCTTGATTGTCCCAGGATGTTAACCTCTTCCTAGCCAGTGTCATTAGTACAGTGACAGTGTATAGTTGTCAGGGCTGGGCTCAGCCCTTCCTTCTCAGAGCTGGCCGCTCAGCTGTTGGCTAATTGCCAGCTCCTATCTCTTCACAGATACTCAGCTGTTGGATAATTGCCAGCTCCTATCTCTTCACAGATACTCAGCTGTTGATGATATACTGCTCGTCAGTCCTGCCTACTTAAGCTGTTCATTCCAGAGGATCTCTCCCTTTTGCCTTGGTCAATATCAGAGAAACTACCTCCTACGTTCCTGTTTAAAGACTTGCTTTGCTGACATCCCTTCTGGCTCCACATCCTGCTTGCTGTTCCACTACATTGATCCCTGACTTCTGGCTTGGCTGACTATCCATTCCGTTTACTGAACATTGGCTATGTTTTGACTACGTTTGTTCTTTTTAATTTTATTATTAAACAAGTGTGATTTAACTGTACTTCTGTCTTGGCCTGATTTCATGGTTTCTGACAATAGTATTAGCACTGATCACTGTATTAGTGTCACTATTGATGTCAATGGCAGTAAGTCAGTTACCCGCGCCAGCCAGTGTCACGCAGTGTCAGACAGCCTGCCATACTATCACAGTCCCATTATAAGGGATCGCTGATCACCACCATTACCAGTATAAATACATTTCAGGATCTATACCAGACGCTATAACTTTCACGCAAACCAGAGAATATACACTTATAGACAGCCTACGCGTTTCAGACATTAGTCCTTAGCCATGACTAAGGACTAACATCCGAAACGCGTAAGCCGTTTTACAGCATTGTACATGTTTACTGAAAAAAGAAATACAATTTTTTTTTTGGATGTCATCCTGAGTGCCGACCATCCCTTTCCTTACTCTGGTACATTGGAGGTGTCAGCAGCCTCAAGGTCTGAGCACCGGGCGGAGCTTTTATGTGGGTAGGTTGAAGCACCTATACACCCGTTTTCCTAAAATATTATATAAAATATAAATATAACATGTACTTGAAATTTAACAAAGAAATAATTGTCTTAGATACAAAAAAAATTAAAAAAATCAGCAAGCACCAGGCAGTGAAGGGGTTAACACAACAAATCTTTACATTTAAGACAGCAGATTCCGTAAATTTTCCCAAACAGCATGCGGGAAATCCAGGATGACATTTGAATCCCCCCCACGCACCTCCAACAAGTCTAAATAATGAATCTTAACCGTCAGAAAGAGAAATGCAGCTTATGTATAGAATGTGTGGCTTTTCTCATTAGACGGTAACAAATGCTTCAACATATGGCCTATATGAAATCTTGAAGCCAATTCTGAAGAGTCCCACTTAATTAGAGCTCAGAAAAAGCCTTTAATTAATGTGTTTTCACCGTGTTTATATATGGAAACTATTGCCTGGATCTCTCTGCAAATTTAGTTTTTTTTTCACTTATGATACTGTAAACTGTAAGCTTTTTGGAAGTATCCAATGCCAGTATCACAGGATTATTTAACGTGGTGTGCAAAGAACAACGATTGTAGGCAAAGACTCTTCTGATTTCACAGAGAGACTTAAAGCATTTGTTACCCCAACATTTCATATTCCTGATATGTGGCTGCTGAACCATGTACTTGTATGAGAAAGTCTCCTGTTCTCTTTGTATTGCTTCATTTGTGTGAAATCCCCGGTGATCCTGCCAGTCCCTCTGCTTCCCTATTAAAAACTGACCATGCTAAGCGGGAGAGCACATCATAGTCAGTTCTCTAACTATACTGGGAACTCAGTGTACTCTCCTCCAATGATCAGACTTGTCCTGACACCCCAACAACTATTAACTGGGAAGATCAGTGTACTGCTGTTTCTCCTCCCCTAGCTCTTATGCAGGTGAGAACAGAGGGAATGTGATCACTTATAAAAAAAAATGGGAAAAAAATGATTTATAAATTGTTTTATATCTAAACGGTTTTGCCTTGCGTTACTATTTTAAATTGAAAATGTTGTATTACATGTATTACAAGGTGATCATTTACAATCAATCACTTTCAGCTAATTATGGGGTCCCTGGGAGTTCCCTCTTCACAGATTGGCTGACTGGAGTCATGATTGGGAATGAACGAAATTCAGAGTTTCCATTTCCCCCCACATTTCAGTAAAAATCTGGAGGTTTTTTTGGAAAATGTAGCCATTTTTTTTGCTAAATACATTAACAGAGAAGGCTAAAATAAAGAAGAAGCGTTTGGCAGTTTCTAAGGATGCAATAGGCTTTAAAGCGGACCTTAAAAGTGAAAGTTCTGATAATCCTTCTTACAGTACAGGGGGGTACTCCAACAATTTTTTTTTTTGCAAGAATTACGTCAGCTTGGCAAACCCACCTGCTCACCCGCAACCTCCTGGGACATGTTCGGGACTAGGCTTAAAGCGCCATGTCATCTCATGCATGCGCAGTGGGGAGCTGGCTGTGTGACATCAGGATGTCCCACGAGGCTGCAAAAAAATCAATGGTCCGATTGGCAGAGGCAGCCATTTTCATATGTCTAAGACAGTGGCGGCTGGTGGGTTTTTTGTTGGGGGGGGGTCAAAGGAGGCATCCAATTTGGACATTTTCACTTAGGGGTGTACTCACTTTTGTTGCCAGGAGTTTAGACATCATTGGCTGTGTGTTGAGTTATTTTGAGGGGACCGCAAATTTACACTGTATTATGCCACGTACACACGGTCGGATTTTCCGAGGTAAAATGTTCGATGGGAGCTTGTTGTCGGAAATTCCGACTGTGTGTAGGCTCCATCTGACATTTTCAAATGGAATTTCCGTCACACAAAATTTGAGATCTGGATCTCAAATTTTCAGACAACAAAATCCTTTGTCGTAAATTCCGATCGTGTGTACACATTTCTGACGCACAAAGTTCCACGCATGCTCGGAATCAAGCAGAAGAGCCGCACTGGCTATTGAACTTCATTTTTCTCAGCTCATCGTACGTGTTGTATGTCACCGTGTTCTTGACGTTCGGAATTTCTGACAACATTTGTGCGACCGTGTGTATGCAAGACAAGTTTGAGCCAACATCCGTCGGAAAAAAAACATGGACTTTGTTGTCAGAATGTCTGATCAATGTGTACAGGGCATTATACAAGCTGTACACTCACTACTTTACATTGTAGCAAAGTGTCATTTCTTCAGTGTTGTCACATGAAAAGATAGAATAAAATATTAACGAAAATGTGAGGGGTGTACTCACTTTTGTGAGATACTGTAACTGTTTGCTTGTAAGCCGCGGTTCACATAGGGGCGACTTGTCAGGCGACTTACCTGCCTGACAAGTGGCGTTCCGTTCTGTACTATGGAACTGTTCTAATAGGAATGACTCAAGTCGCTCTGATTTAGAAAAAGGTTCCTGTATTACTTTGGGACGACTTCAGGGCAACTTGCATTGACTTCTATACACTTTTTATTGCTGTAGCTATTAGCTGGAGAGGGGTGAGGGTACCGATTGTGGTGAAGGGTGGACCCTGGCCAGAAATTTGATTTAATAACCTTTCGTTGCAACTTTTCCTCTGGTGGAGACCAGAGGCGGCTCTCTAATTAGGCAAATTAGGCGGTCGCCTAAGGCCTCACACTCACAGGGGCCTCGCGGCCGCCTAATTTGCCTGTTCTCGATTACTGAAGTTGACGCCGGCGGCTCCGCCTACCCCCACTGGGACTCTGTGGCTTAGGAGCTGACGGACAAATCAGATGCTGCCCGCAGCCTGAGGAATAGCGGTCTCATCACGGAGCGTCCCAGTCCGTGGGGCCTCATGTGTAAGTTTTGCCTAAGGCCTCACAAAGCCTAGAGTCGCCTCTGGTGGAGACCTTTACTCTATAGTTGCAGCCCAGGTCTGTCGCTGATGTGATGCCGTCACTGGAGTCTCAAGACCTGTAAGGA
The DNA here is from genome assembly GCA_037952925.1 of Lithobates clamitans. Lineage (NCBI taxonomy): Eukaryota > Metazoa > Chordata > Amphibia > Anura > Ranidae > Lithobates > Lithobates clamitans. The sequence goes on along the minus strand of JBBGZY010000155.1, from coordinate 24,070 downwards.
CCCCACTGAGTCAAGTGGCCATGCCACCAGACAGCGACCTGGACACTCGAAAAAGTACTTCTTCCCACTCTACAGTCCAAAAGAGTTGAAAGCTTGAGATCCAGGACAACACGAGACCCTGGATTTAGGTGAGAATTTGGGCCATTTAGGTTTTTTATTGCTGTAGCTATTAGCTGGAGAGGGGTGTGGGTACTGATTGTGGTGAAAGGTGGACCCTGGCCAGGAATTCGCTTTAATGCACAACGCAAGGAAATGAATAAAGTAATTTGGTATGCTGCCAATGAAATCTAAGAAAGAACTGTTTAAAATCAGAAAGCCTTAAATCTGAGCTTTACATTTCCCATAATCCCTTACGGCTGCCTTGTCTCTGGGCAGAAATGGAGATTCTTGCCCATCACTCTGTGCTGAGCAGCCGCCCGGCTTCTGCTGGACTGCAACAGGGTTGAAAATGGCTGTAAATAATGTATGAATGCACATCGGAATACATAGTTAGGCAGTCCATGGTGGCATAAATAGAACGGATAAGGATACTAAAATATTAGCATGCTTAAAGTGGTTGTAAAGCCTTAGCCTGGGTTCACACTGCTGCGGTGCGAGACACCGCATGTAATTCGCAGAGGAAACGCAGCACATTCCTGTGCAAATTACATACAGTGTCTCTGGGGTGCGCATTTGAGCCATGGATTTATATGGCTCAAATCGTACCAAACTGGTGCAGGACCCTTTTTTTGTCTGCACCAGAATCAGATTGCATAGGTGTTCACACCCATGGGATCCGATTCTGCAAATCGTACTGCATTTTGCAAATTCATTGCGGGGTGTTGTTAACATACATACAATTGGTTCGTATGGATGGGTCGCGATTTAGACGCGGTGTCGAATCCGCAGGGAATTTGCAACTCACCTAGTGTGAACCCAGGATTAAAGTTTTTTTACCTTGATGCATTCCTATGCATTAGGGTAGAACACCTTCTGTACCTGGGATCCCCCCCAGCCCTCCTCCTATATTTACCTGTGCCCCATCACAATCCAGTGCTGTGCATGAGAACAGCAGCTCTCCCAGCTCTGTCCCTCCTCACAGGGCAGATCAATAGCAGTGGGAGCCATTGTCAATCAAACTCTGTAACGAGGGAGCGGGGGCGGGGCCATGCCCCGCTGTGTGTGTCTATGCATGCAGACAGCATGGCTTAGGAACAAGCCAGCATGAGTGCCCCTATAGGAAGTGGCTTCCCATGGCAGCACTGGATGAAGAGGAACCAGGAGCACCGGCGAGGGACCAGGAAAGAGGAGGTTCGGGGCTGTGGGGCCGTACCCTGCTGTGTCTATGCACACAGGCAGCGGGGCTCAGGAGTGAGCCTGCATGAGTACCCCCATAGGAAGTGGCTTCCCGTGGGGGCACTGAAAAAAAAAAAAAAGGAGGGACCAGTGACGAGGAGGATCGGGACTGCTCTGTGCAAAACCATCGCATAGATCAGGTAGTAAGTATGGCATGTTTATTATTTTAGTAAAAAAAAAAGGAAGGCTTTACAAAGACTTTAAATCTTAAATTTTGCTAATTCCCCCATAGGTTATTTTCTACTTTCTGTGGAAAACAAAAAAAGAAATAATGACGGGCCGTTTTTGTCAGAAGAAAAGTAAGAGCTTCCATATGAATCATTTGCAGCCCATTGCACCCCTAAAAACCAGTAAAGGTCTGCTATCAGGTTCCAGTAGAGTTGGGCGAACAGTTCGAGCCGAGCAAAAAGTCTGGCCTGAACATTGGCTGTTCGCCCGTTCGGCGAACATCCAAATTTGCGGGGTGCTCGGTTGTTAAGGAGTGGGCCAGGAAGCCGGCCACTGCATCCCTCACAACGGATGAGTCATCAGCTGTCAACGGGCTTCCCTGCTGGCAGCTGAATGAAAAAAAAACAAACAAACAAAAAACAAAAAAAAAAAACATTGCCAGCAATAGAGAAAAGTGAAAAAAAAAAAACGGCGTGGGGGTCCCCCACAATCCCTGCCAGGCCCTTTGGGTCTGGTATGGATTTTTAGGGTTTAAGGGGAACTCCACACCAAAATTTAAAAAACAAACGGGACCCCAAAATCCATACCGGACTCTTACCTGAGCATGCAGCCTGACAGGACAGGAAAGAGGGGGCCCAGATCCTTGCCCCCTCCTTATGTGAATGAGTATGGGGTACATTATACCCCTACTCATTCACCAAAAAAAAGTGTCAAAAATAAAAATCAGGAGGCAGTTTTTCACAATTCCTTTACTAACTAAATAAAAAAAACAATGTCCCCCCAATGTAGATCCATCGTCGTCAATCATGACGCCTGCCGCACCCGAAAAAGAAAAAATAACATTCCGCCCGCGATAAAGGCTAACCTCCAACTGCCTGCTCTGCAGTTTGACAGTCCTTAAATAGGTAAGGGTGGGGCCACCTCACAATGTCACCTGGTGACGCCACCCCATGTGACGTCACCGACCCAGCATACATCTGTTTTTGCATTGATACATGTCCCCCAGGGCAGTACCTGGGCCCCCATAACCTTTTTATGGCCAATAACTTGCATATAAGCCTTCAAAATAGGCACTTTCGATTTTTCAAGTTCGGGTCACAAAGACTTTAATAGGGTTTGAGTCTGAACTTTTGCGATGTTCGAGAGTTCTGGCGTGAACCGAACCAGGGTGTTTGGCCAAACTGTTTAACAGTAAATTTAACTGTTTGTCTAGAGTTCATCTTTAAAATAAACCTGTGGCCAGGCTACAGACAGTGAAGTATTTTTATTTTTCTAAGCAGTAAATTAACTGCAAAAGGAGCCCCCTCTGACCTCTGTAGCTCCAGGTACTGTGGAGCAAATCATCTTTACATGTTCACAAGAGAAGCATTTGTAGCACCAACCTAAGGTAGAGGGTGCTAGAGTAAGATTTTTCTTTGTAGTGCAGTTAAGTTTAAGCAGGCCTAGCCAAAAGCTAGGCCTGTTTGTTTTGATCTGTGGGCTGGGAGTGGCCTAGAGTAGGCTGTTGACTCACAGATAGCTTCACCTTTTGGTTACCTCCCTTCTGCTTCTAGAGGCTTCTAGAAGGAAGGTGGGGAAGAAGGGTGGAGCTGTCTGGGTTGTTCTAAGGAGCTCTGACCAATCCCCAATTTGGATTGGCAGAGGGCATGCCACCTTAAATACCCAGGGTCAACCCAGCTTGGGAGGAGTTGTAGGGTGGAAGAAGCTGGAGATGGAACACTAAGCTGTCGGGGCCTTGGAGGCATTCCCCAGTCTGGGGGGTAGTGACCTTGGGCCTGAGGGGTTCAGGTGCAAGTTGGAGCCTACCTCAGTAACAAAGGAGGATCTGGATAGGAGGCAAAAAGAGGAACCAAGAAAAACAACGGGAGCTAGTGTTGCCGGGCAGGTCTCCAGTATAGCCTGGGAGGGCTGGTGAGCAGACTGGGACAGTGCAGTCTGAAATGGATGTAGAGCCAGCAGGAGAGACTGTGATGTCATGGGCAATAAAGTTGGGCAGCTGCAGCCAGGAGGTTTGGCAGGGCCTGTAGAGGACTGACTGGGAGCAGTAGTCCACCAAGGTCAGCTAGCACTAAATACTTTCCTGTTTTTGTTGCTTCACTAGGGGGCCCCTGGTCCCTGCCTGCAAATGGCAGTTGCTAAGGCCTGGCTGGAGCAAGAGTCAGGCCATGTGCTAGCTGTACCAGTAAGTATTGTACAGGAGAGAGAGGAACAGTCTACAAATAAGTCTTGTGCTGGAGGAGACTGGAGCTCTAAAAGTGTAAATAGAGGTTCCAACTGATCACCTTATTGATTTCATGATTGATTCTGGGCATCCAATAATTTTCCTTACCCTATCCAAGTTCAAAATCCCTCAATAAAAATACAAAACAAACATGCAGTCCGTATGTTTTTTTTTTTTTTTTTTTGAGGTGTCTGGGAAGTTGATGTCGGGCTGGGGCAGGGTGACAGGTGGACCACAATATCCAGCAACCACTACGGGGTACCACTACACATTGAAGTCATCAAAGTTGTATTTTACCCCCTTGCTCTCTCCCCTCTTTCTGTACACATGCTACATCCCTGGTTCTCCACACTTTTACTAGAAACACTTCAACATCCCACGTGAGAACTCCTATTGTATCCTATGGTTCACCTCTGGGCGTCATGTCACTTGAACAGAGCTCAAAAAAGTACATCAGCTTCTTTGGGGTAGAGTTGCAAGTTTTTGGTCCCTACAGACACTAATGTAAATGTTCAAAAAATGCCAGATAAAAACCTAAAATCACACGTAACAAGTGTTTCTTTGCAATTTCTTGCCTCTCCTTTTTCTAGTAATTAGCTTTCCGTTGGCTACAACAAAAACACTTGAGCCAGAAAAACGCCTCAAAAAACACCTGTACAAATATAAATATAATCAGAACACTCCAAAAACACTTGAAGAAGTTCAAGCTCAAGTGTACATCTGAGAGGCTGGCAGTCACTCCTGGGTAGGGGAAGTAAAAACCAGTTACTGAAAGGAAATAAAAGCACTTCTGCTGCAAACTTTAAGGATGAATTGCTCCACAGTGCCTACAGGTGCAGAGGTCAGTGGTGATGTTTTAGAGCTCATTTACTACTTAAAAAAAAAAAAAAAAAAAAAACATGTAATGACTGTGTAATGCTATGCCACAAAGGCACTTTACAGTTGTGCTGTAATACCAAACTCCAGGTAAAATATTTAATTGTAATTCCGAATCCTGAGGATATTGCTAAAGGTACACACAGAGCCACTCCTGAAAGCCCAATTCTGGGAAATTTGAAAATCCTCCCCTTTACATTGGGGCTGCTCATTTAGTCCAGGGGAGAGTTGACTTACCTGACCCTCCACTCCCCTAGCAGATTGTGCTCTCCCATGGGCCAGTGCTATGAACTCTGCATTGGTCTTGATGGTGTCAGGACCTTAGGCAGCTGGAACATGTGGGAGAAGATGCTGCAGGGACTAGAAGTCTAGAAGTGGAGAGGATCGGGTAAGTGGATCTTCCTACCTATGTCCCCTAGACCTAAACAAGCAATTATCCCTTGCAATGCAAACATAGCACAGGATATTTCCCGGAGCTGGGCTTCAACTTCCTAATGCAAGGTCCCTTACATACAGACGATTCCCGGCTTTCCTGGAATCTTTTTAAACAGAACCATTTTTAGAACATGAATGAATATTCAAAAGGGCTATACTACAATTTGTCGTCATAATTACTTTTTCTAAGCTCAGAGTTTTTACCACATCTTCCTTCCCTCATGCCGATAACTCATGCTGTCTCCTAGTTACTGAATATGGAAAAAGGGATCTCATAAATGAACTCCGTAACTGTATATACTCTTCTTTATTATGGAGCTCACTTACCAACTCTTTAGTTCTCCTTAAGATGATGGATTTCACAGAAGACCAATAATTGTAGACATCTTGAGCCAATAAGTCCACTTTCCATCACATGACAATGGAAGTCATGAATACCCAATTACCCAAACACTAGAGAAGAGGCTTGTTTCTTACAGCCAATTCTAGCGGTTATGCCTTATTTAACATGATGCCATGGTGAGTGACAGCTCACACACCAGACCAACTGCAGAACATAGCTGAAACAAGATGAAGATAATGAGAACATGCTTAATTTACAAGATTTCAGCCCATTACAAGAATAAGCAACATGCACATTTCATAGCAGCTTCATGGGATAGCTTTAGACATGCAGATGTATATTACTACTTCACCTCTGAATATAATTTATCACATAATATCAGATGCAACTGTTCAATATATAGATTAAAAGGAGATTGTCACTGTTTATGAAGGTTTTTGGAAAAAGAAAAAAAAATTTCAATAAAAAAAATAAATACTATAGACGACAACTCTTTAAAAGGAGTCCAACACTATGGCCTTCAGCAGACATCACTAAATGGCGGACTCAGGTCCAGATCTGGACCAAATGACGGCTCTATCCAGACCACCAGCCAGCCAGTCAGTCAACAGCTGCCCCTTTGCCATCTGCAGTGACTGGTTGTTAGGACTGCCGGTGTCCTAACAACCAATGAGGTCACATACTGTACATGCCCATCCTCTAGCATCATAGGAGGACAGACCTGCATCCTGCTCAGCCTCCCAGCTCCCAACCTCTGCCTGCCTGGTTCTAAAAAGGTATGGAGGCACTCTAATGGGGACACCTGATGGTAAGGGGCGCTCTGATGCGGGCACATAATGGAAAAGTGGCACGCTGATAGAAACACCTGATGGTAAGGGGGCATTTTGATGGGAACACCTAATGTAAGCGTGCACTCTGAGGGAGCAACTGATGTAAGGGGCAATAAATATTATGGAATTGCTTATTGGAAACCATGCTTATTTTTTTGATAGACATAAAATTACTGCATATAGGGGGTTATTTACTAAAGGCAGATCCACTTTGCACTACAAGTTCACTGTAAGTGCACTTGGAAGTAAAGTCGCTGTAGATCCGAGGGGGACATGCAAGGAAAATAAAAAACAGCATTTTAGCTTCCACATGATTGGATGATAAAATCAGCAGAGCTTCCTCTCATTTTAGATCTACTCCTTAGATTTAGAGCGACTGCACTTCCAAGTGCGCTTTCAGTGTTAAGTGTATTTGCCTTTCGTAAATAACCCCCATACTGTAAAGGGCCTGACTTATAGCACAAATATGAGATTCGGACCTCTGCTTTAGGAATTTTTTTTTAATTTAATGCCTCTAGCTCACAGCTTACCAGAATATCCTTACATGTTATGTCAGACATCAAACAAAATGTGTGCATCTACATAGGTACAGAAAAACATAAGTCATAATAAATGGGATTTTAAACAACTAAATATTATCCAGCTCCAATCCTCACTCGGCAATCTACTTTTGTAAATATGGCTTTGTTTTATTTTGTAAATTTAACACATACAGTATATTACCAAAAGTATTGAGACACCTGCCTTTAAAACGCACCTAATCTTTAATGGCTTCCCAGTCTTCGTCCGTAGGGTTCAATATTGAGTTGGCCCACCCTTTGCAGCTATAACAGCTTCAACTCTTCTGGGAAGGCTGCCCACAAGGTTTAGGAGTGTGTCTATGGGAATGTTTGACCATTCTTCTAGAAGCGCATTTGTGAGGTCAGGCACTGATGTTGGACAAGAAGGCCTGGCTCGCAGTCTCCGCTCTAATGCATCCCAAAGGTGTTCTATCGGGTTGAGATCAGGACTCTGTGCAGGCCAGTCAAGTTCCTCCACCCCAAACTGGCTCATATATGTCTTTATGGAATTTGTTTGTGCACTGGCCTTCACAGAGTCCTGACCTAAACCCGATCGAACACCTTATGGATGAATTACAGCAGACACTGCAAACCAGGCCTTCTGCTCCACATCAGTGCTTGACCTCACAAATGGGCTTCTGGAAAAATGGTCAAACATTCCCATAGACACACTCCTAAACCTTGTGGACAGCCTTCCCAGAGGAATTGAAGCTGTTATAGCTGCAAAGGGTGGGCCAACTCAATATTGAACCCTACGGACTAAGACTGGGATGCCATTAAAGTTCATGTGCGTGTAAAGGCAGGCATCACAATGCTTATGGTAATATAGTGTATCTGAGAATGTGTGGAATGGTTTGCTATCAGTAAATGTACATAATATCAGGTTGTGTACACTCTTTCCTTTTCCTTTTTTCAGGTGGTGAGCTGGATAAGAAACTGCAATGAAGGTTGTAATTCCTGCACATCAGCCAACAGCTGCTACTAATAATTAGGGGGATGAGGAAGGATTCAAAACTGTTCCAACCTGCTATACAGGGGGTGGTCTGTTGGGTGGTTGGTTGAGTGGTTGGATGGATAACACAGAACATTGTTGAAGACTGGCCTAAATTTCTGCTACAAACTTGAAACATTATTAAGCATGTTATTTTCTTTCCTAGTCAAAAAAGACAAAAGGGTAATTTGTTTCTTTCTTTTTACATATATAAGCTTGAATTTTGGGTTTTGCCTGAAGTCTATGTAATGGTTTCCTATGCTACAATCAGGTCGAACCACAACAAAGCAACGGATGATCAGAGTGACGCCAGGGGCTTACTTGTGAAACTGTACAATCTAGAGCAGCCTTGGCCAACTAACCTACTTTGAGCCAAATTAATTATCTGAAAGGTGTAAAAAGACAGTACCGCCATGACGGAGGGTGTGGATCACAAGAGCTGGCACTCTTGACCTGCAGCTCTGCAGTTGTGGGTTTGACGATTCCCAACTGGAACAGGGTTGCACGTTTTACCCTACCATCCAAAGGCATACCGTTCGGCTACTTTCACACTGGGGCGTTAGCGGTAAAGCTTATTTAAATTAGATTCCGCGCTTAGGATAATATGGGTTGCTGCCCACCCTTATTGGGTTCCCAAGGGAACTTACAATGGTAAGTATAGAAAATGGGGTGATTGGCGCTACCCTATATGGTGCTAAATGGTTAGTCAGGAAGCAGCATAAAAAATATACTGGATTCCTAACACCAGATCAGCAATGAGCGTGCTCCCTCACGGGGATAAAGTATGTGAATATTAACCAAATATCAGTGCTCAGAAAGCGTATATATGTACAATCTAAAGGGTAAGTGCATATTGGAAGATATAATATAAGCTAAGTCCAATTAGCTGTGATTAAATATTGAAAATAAAAATAGAAAAATATAAACTATATAAAAATCAATAATAGCATATAGGACTATATATATATATATATTATATATTAGCGGTAAAGCGCCGCTATTTTTAGCATAGGCTTTACCGTAATTTTTGCTGCACTTTTCGTCCACTAGTGGGTCACTTTTAACCCCCGCTAACAGCCGAAAAAAGGTTAAATATGCCCGCAAAGCGTCGCTGCGATGCTCTGCCCTCTCTTTGGCGGCACTGCCCAATGATTTCAATGGGCAGGGGCAATGAAGGAGCGGTGTATACACCGCTCCTACAGCGCCTCAAAGACTTTTTTTGGCATCCTGCCAGCGCACCGTCCCAGTGTGCAACCACTCGGGCTTTCACACTGGAGTGAGAGGAGAGGCTCTTTACAGATGCCATTTTTAGCGCTACAGCGCCTGTAAAGCGCCTCAGTGTGAAAGCAGGCTTACCTTAACTGACCCCAAGATCACTGCAACTCTTTGTACATTGGATGATACATTGGATAATAAAACACAAACCTTGCATTTTGGTTGCTTCTGTCCAACCTGCGGCCCTCCAGTTGTTATGGAACTACAGGGCCCACAGCGCATTGCAAGGAAAGCCCCATGAGGCATTGCAAAGCTGACAGTTGCAAGCATGACTCCCAAAAGCAGAAGCGTGATTGAACTTGGCTCCCAAAGGCAGAGGCATGATGGGACTTGTAGTTCCGCAACAGCTGGAGGGCCACAGGTTGGACACCAGTTTCCTTTCTCACCATAACTTGTATGGTTATACCATCTTGCTGGGTCACAAGCCTTACGCCATAGAAGCCATGCATTCCATGCACTACACTGATGATGGCCAAAAAGCCTGAAACCACCTTATGCAGTTTGTAATAAATGGCTCAGCGAGGGGAAGAAGCAACACAAGGAGCTGATCAGGTGTGCTGCTTTGTAAGGATCATGCTGAAAGAAGAAGAAAGCAGAGTGACAGAGAAAGGAGCTCATCAGTTTGCTCCTTCTCCATTCCCTGTCCAGTCACAGAGAGATGGGTAGGTAAGTGAGACCACAGCCAAGAAATGTCAGGTCCCATTCCCTAGAGACAGGGCTGTTCTATGTGACAGAGCTGAGGAAATCTCAAGACAGGATGGATAAAAACCAGCGCCATTACATGCATTTCATCTTTGTATTTAGCTGTTTGCATTAAGCTCAACTTTAACCTATGCAAGACCCCAAAATGTAATCAACTGCCACCATGGATCGGTCAGGTACCCAACATTCTACATTACTTAGAAGATCCAATAAGCTCCAGGCAAATGTTATACAAAGATATACAGAGCTTTGTTTTTTTCTTCAGGCACTTGCCTTGAATTATGGGATGGAAAGGGTATTACAGGTCTTTCAATTGTGCCTGCAGGTCAGATGTAGCTGGATGTACAGAAGCATATTTGGAATAGAAGACAAACCTGTGAAGGCATCTTGGGTCATCTAAAATCTTGGATTTTACAAACACAAGCCATTTATATGAGGTGAGGTTTCACTTTAAACACGTGTGAAAAGCAACTTCCCTAGCCTGGTTTGGTCAACATACATCCCTCCTGGTGTGAACCAAGCCTTATCATGAGCTCCTGGCTGTGAAATGTTCGGGACTATTTTTGATGTATTCCATCCTCAGCCATAGCCATTCAGAATACTACTTGTTGTAGGCAGTCTGGTAACAATGTAAAAGCCAAATCACATTTTATAAATAATGAAGAATCCAGCTGCCCTTACGGCAATGAGCTTTCCATCATACAATACCTTCATGAATGGACCTTTATTGCTATAAACTTCCATTGGACTGCGTATGGTGAAGGATAGTAAAGGTACCCAAAAAAAGAAGATCATAGTACGATGCCAAAAATTTAGGAGACTAAGGCAAGCCATAGAGGAGTCGAAAACCAAATGTTATGTCGATTGAAAAACGCACTTAAGACTGTGCCATCACGTTTCGTTTTTCAAAACAAAATCCAGCATGTTGGATGAGGCACTTTTGTGGCATGAAAATTGCATGTCACAGTTGGCACACTAATAATGTGAAAAACTACCATTTTTTATTTTTTTTTATAAACATGATATGCACAGTATCACGTTTATAAAAAAAAAAAAAAAAAAAAAAAGGAAGAAGAAGGAGGAGGTTAGGCAGGCCATAGACAAAAATTCATGATGGTTAGTAGGATGTCTAGGTGCACTCTGGAATTGTAGGGTTTAAAAGGAAAACATCACTTTCATAAAATAAATAATGTACATACACGAATATTTCTCCACAAGTCACTTAATACGTTTTATTACAATGTAAGTAATTTAGAATTTTTATTTTTTAGATTGTTTATATTTTTGTAGCACCAACAATTTATGCAGCACTTTACATATATTGTACATTCAGATCAGTCCCTGCCGTCAAGGAGCTTACAGTCTAATGCCCCGTACACACGGTCAGATTTTCCGATGGAAAATGTGTGATAGGACCTTGTTGTCGGAAATTCCGACCGTGTGTAGGCTCCATCACACATTTTCCATCGGATTTTCCGACACACAAAGTTGGAGAGCAGGAGATAAAATTTTCCGACAACAAAATCCATTGTCGGAAATTCCGATCGTGTGTACACAAATCCGACAGACAAAGTGCCACGCATGCTCAGAATAAATAAAGAGATGAAAGCTATTGGCCACTGCCCCGTTTATAGTCCCGACGTACGTGTTTTACGTCACCGCGTTCAGAATGATCGGATTTTCCGACAACTTTGTGTGACCGTGTGTATGCAAGACAAGTTTGAGCCAACATCCGTTGGAAAAAATCCTAGGATTTTGTTGTCGGAATGTCCGAACAAAGTCCAACCGTGTGTACGGGGCATTAGGTTCCTATCTCACATCATACATACACATAACTAGGGCTGATAAAGACAGGAGCCAATTAGCTTATCAGCATGTCTTTGGAATTTTGGAGGAAACCCACGCAAGCACAGGGAGAATGTGAAAACTCCATAAAGGTAGTATCAAGGTTGGGATTTGAACGGATGACCCAAATGTGCAAGGCAGATGTGCCACAAAATAGGTTTCATCCAATCCATCCTAAGTTCTTTAAAGCTACTACAAAGCTCAACTTCAACTTTATAATAAAATAAATAATTGTAGATGTACAACGAGAACGCCACACACCTTGGAATTGCTCAAAGTGCAAGAGTAATGAAAAGTAGCCTCAGCCCTGGCTCCTCCCAAAAAGCAACGCCACTGATGCGTTTCGTCCTACCCCCAGGGCTTAGTCATACCTCTATGACTAAGCCCCAAGAGCAGGGCGATATCTGTGAGGGTGCGTGATTTATCGGGAGGAGCCAGGGCTGAGGCCGCCTTTCATCCTTCTTGCACTTTGAGCAGTTCCGAGGAGTAAGGCGCTCTCCTTGTACATTTCTACTGCATCAGATTAAACATTCATGCCTGCACTCTGTTTTGGAGTGGGTCCACCAGAGCTTGGAACCATGCTCCACTAAAGTATGGACCAGGTCAAAATTTAGATATTTCACACCCTAAACTAGTTATAATACAAAATGCACCACTCTTTGCCAGTTCTCCTCTGGCATGAATTGACATTTAACCCACTTCTTGTGAACCCAAGGTGTCAAGAACATGCCCCCCTAATGGTGGGTCATGAAGGTGAAGTAGAGAAAACCACCACAACATTACGTGGAAGTCGATTCCTCTTTGTTGGAGGAAGAAGAGGAAAAAGAAGACATGATGTCACAAAAAAAAAAAAAAAAAATGAAGTATGGTGGTAGGTGTGCTCATAGGAAGGTGTGAGCTGGAAATGGGGTGCAATCCAGGGTTGGGATTTCAAATCTCAGCCCCCCCCCCCCCCAGACTATAGTTTCCTGTGTTCATCGATGGCCCAGATATCGCTGGATGTGTATGAATTGGACGCATCATTAGTGGAAAAATATGGCTAGTTAACATCCAGATTGTTGTCGACCCATCTCCGCTCTCCTGGGCTCCATCCCTGCCAGATTTTTAGGATTCCCCTCATTAACACATAATTAGGCTATTAAGACCGCATGCCCAAACATCGCAGCAGTCTGTTTGGATGCCGATTTCCCTGGCTCCTTTGCTGACCCACCCAGAGACGAGTGGGCTTCGCACAGACGCTCGGACAGCCACACGTAATGTGAGCGGACAGAGTTTAAGTCATTACGTCGGATGATACACTGGGGCTATTGTTTCCCCGCTAATAATAGACATTTCATCTTCCCCAGGATGTTCAGACGGATTATGCTCGGCATGTGCACGGGAGACGTTTTTTTGCGAAGCCCGTGGCAGAATGTGACAGGCCACGCTGCACTAGTCTCTATAGCTTGGTATTAGACGTAGACCAGCGCGGGGCACAAATGAGGCACAGAGCCCTGTGGCACAGCTCTGCGCCTGGACACAAATTACATCAGACAGGTCATTAAAGGGAAAAAAAAAAGAAAAGAAAGATGCATATACAGTAGCTGTTCCTCCAAGAAGCATTTACCATGAAAAAAATCTTATCCTAGAGCTATTAACCCTTTAAAACCCAGGTGGCACGTTAAACAATACTTTAATCTTCTTTCCAATGGCTGTCAAAAGGGTAAGGTTCAGGAATAAGGAAAAGTGTTAAATTATTATTATTATTATTATTATTATTATTATTATTATTATTATTATACCCAAAACCAAGAATACCAATCAGTAGATGTGGTGGCTGTATTCATTTTTTTTTAAAGGCTTTTATTTCCTTTTTACCCTCTTTTTTCACCTGGTGATCCGGCTAGTATCACACCTCCTGTATTAGAGTACCCCCATTCTGGATGAAGGAGCACAGCAGATAGTAGCATTGTCAGCAGGGTGAATATAAATCAATGATTAAAAAAAAAAAAAAAATCAGATTTTTTTTATTTTAAATCGGATTTTTAAATTTTTTATCAAATTTATATATAATGCTCTTGGAGTAAAAATCTATTTAAAAAGATAGTTTTTTTTATTTAGGATACATTAATAATGGAGTTTATTCAGCAAGAAATGGAGCTTAGTTATGTAGCATGAGGCTGTATATTCTGCAATATTTACATTTTTAGTAAACTCATTCAATGAATCCAAGCTCTGCAAGCTGAGATAACATGCACTGCATTGATGTATTCACACAATTTCACACCATTTTATTCTCTAGGGCCTCTGCTTAAAAAATATATAATGTTTGGAGGTTCTAAGTAGTTTTCTCGCAAAAAAAAAAAAAGGATATTTTTATATACAGTATATATGACAAGCGTCAGAATTGGCCCGGTGTTCATCACATATACAAATTTACAGCAGAGGCGATTATTAAGAGCACATGGAACGAAATGGATATATTTAAATGCATTATCATATTATCAGGAGATTTTATCAGTCCTGAAATAAACCACTCCTTTATATCTTGAACAGCTAAATTGGTGATAAGAGGGGTATTAATCGTCATTAGAGTACAAAAGGTAACTTAGAATTGTTGCGGATCGCCCCAATAAACTCTCCTCTTTTCCATGGGCAGCCTATGAACAATGTACCCAACCGGCAGAACTGGCAGCATTCTCTGCTGGAAAACCAACAGCAGGACAGCCAAGCACACCGCGTGTTTTGAGGCTGGAAGGCAATATGCTTAAATACAACCCAGCCAAGCAATGCAAAACACATTGAGAGCATTTAGCACACAGGATTAATCGAATTATAATTTAATCATCTGATCAAACACTCATTAGCATAATCACTTGAGGGGAAAGCTGCTGGAAAGAACAGGCAACGCAGACGCGGCGGCTCCCCGCACACAACAGAATAGCGCAGCTTTCACATACAATGGGGGGGGGGAGACGAAGACAGGATCTGTCAGTGTGTCTGAGATTGTAGAGACCGCTATGGAGGGCTGCTAATTATGATGAAGAAAATGGCGAATAGTCATTGTTTAATGTTAAAGCAAAATTCCAGACAATAGATAAACACTAAAATAAAAAGATCAACAAAAAAAAAGTGAGCAACTTTTGTTGCACAATTCACTTAAAATCCAGACCTCTCCTTTTTCGGTCACAGATACCCTCAGTCTGATGGCTAGCATCACTCAACCCACTTCCTCTCTCTTAGGGGGCACACCAAAACTGTTCCCACAAAGTTGGAAGCATGAAATTGTCCAAAATGTCTTGGTATGCCGACATCTTAGGAGTTCCCTTCACTGGAACTAACTGGCCAAGCCCAACCCCTGAAAAACAACCCCACACCATAATCCCCCCTCCACCAAATGGTTTGGACCAGTGCACAAAGCAAGGTCCATAAGGACATGGATGAGCGAGTTTGGGGTGGAGGAACTTGACTGGCCTCAACCCGATAGAACACCTTTGGGATGAATTAGAGCGAAGACTGCAAGCCAGGCCTTCTCATCCAACATTAGTGCCTGACCTCACAAATGCGCTTCTGGAAGAATGGTCAAACATCCCCATAGACACACTCCTAAACCTTGTGGACAGCCTTCTCGGAAGAGTTTAAGCTGATATGCACTTTTAGGGCAAAGGGTGGGCCAACGCAATATTGAACCCTACGAACTAAGACTGGGTTGGCAATAAAGTTCATGTGCGCGTAAAGGCAGGCGTCCCAATACTTTTGGTAATATAGTGTATGCAAGATAAGGGCCTTAGGGCTCATTCACACTAGCGGTTGGGGTGGCAATGTGACAGACCCAACTGGGACAGAGGCTTTTAGAGAGGACTAGGGGCAAGCCTCTTACCCAGCAATTACAGCCCATGGAGAAGAACAAGGGATTTTCTCTGCTTCTCCCGGTCAAGAGGTAATGGTGAAGAGCTCAGTTCAGCCTTTGATACCACAGAGAGAGCAGATCATTCTCGAATGATGGACAACAATGTGATGAACGCTGAGAGCGAGGCTTGGATTCATTCTCCAAATAAGGACAATGAAGCTTCCCTTCTGGAGTGGATTGAACAATAGAATATTAATCTTGTACAGGTTAATGGTCAGAGGAAATATGGTGTCCCTCCTGCAGAGTTGGAGAAGCCCGTCCACTTGGGACAGAAATATTTATCAAGAAGCTCCCTCAAGAAATCTATGAAGATAAATTACTTCCACTTTTTCAGACTGCTAGAACATTATGTGAGCTTTGTCCCCTAGACTCTTGTAGACTGGTGCCGGACAGTCTGAGATGTTAACATTAACCACCTCTGCGCTATAGCCAAATAGACGGCTGCAACGCGGACCTAATTTGCCGGGAGGGTGTCCTCCCATGCTCGAGCGGCCCGCGCGCCTCCTGCAGGGTGTGCACGGCGCGCTCTGTGATCAGCAAGTCTATGAGACTCAGATGATCACAGATCGGCGTAAGGAATCAATCCCGACCCCTTACCATGTGATCAGCTGTCAGCCAATGACAGCTGATCATGTGATGTAAACAGAGACAGTAATCGGCTATTTTTTCTCCTCACGCTGGTAGCATGAGGAGAAGAAAAAAAGTCGATCGGCGGCTGTGAGAGGGACATCAGTCCCGATCGTGGAGAGCCTCTGCAGAGGCTTCTGTGCCCAACTTTGCCACCTACCAGTGCCCACCAGTGCCACCTACCAGTGCCCACAATGTCACCTATCAGTGCCCACAGTGCCACCTATAAATGTCACCAATCAGTGCCTCATCACCAGTGCTGGCTATCAATTGCCACCTACCAGTGCCCACCAGCACCACCTACCAGTGCCCACAGCGTCACCTATCAGTGCCCATCAGTGCCACCCACCAGTGCCACCTACCAGTGCCCACAATGTCACCTATCAGTGCCCACAGTGCCACTTATAAATGTCACCAATCAGTGCCTCATCACCAGTGCTTCCTATCAATTGCCACCTACCAGTGCCCACCAGCACCACCTACCAGTGCCCACAGTGTCACCTATCAGTGCCCATCAGTGCCACCTACCAGTGCCCATCAGTGCCACCCATCAGTGCCACCCATCAGTGCCTATCAGTGTTGCCTTATCTGTGCCTATCAGTGTCGCCTTTTCTGTGCCTATCAGTGACGCCTTTTCTGTGCCTATCAGTGTCGCCTTTTCTGTGCCTATCAGTGTCGCCTTTTCTGTGCCTATCAGTGCAGCCCATCAGTGCCCATCAGTGCAGCCTCATCAGCGAATATCAATGAAGGAGAAAAATTACCCATTTGCAAAATTTATACAAACAAACTATGAAACATGTTTTTTTTTTTTCTTCAAAATTGTATGTGTGTCTTTTTTTGTTTGTTTAGCAAAAAATAAAAACCCAAGTGGTGATTAAACACCACCAAAAGAAAGCTCTATTTGTGTGAAAAAAACTGATAAAAATTTCATTTGAGTACAGTGTAGTATGACCGCGCAATTGTCATTCAAAGTGCGACAGCGCTGAAAGCTAAAAATTGATCTGGGCAGGAGGGGGGTTTAGGTGCCCAGTAAGCAAGAGGTTAATTAGCTTAAAGTTGAGTTCTACCCACTTTTACAACTCTTCAGCATCCCTCACTAAACTGTGCACTGTAAACAAATTGGATATTTAAAAAAAAAATTTCTCAGCACCTACTGTATATCTGCTGTATTCATTTTTCACTTCCTCCTCCCTGGCCGTGGCCCATCGCATCATTTCCTGTTTGCAATGCCTTCTGGGAAGGGGCGGCAACTTCCTCTGACACTGCCGTTGCTATGGAAACCTGACCTGAAACCTATTACACTGCTTGTGCTGCACTGAGCATGTGCAAGATCTGCAAGGATGAGAGCCAGGAAGAAATACAGTCTGGCTTCAGATGCCCACACTTAAGATGGCCACGGCCTGCTGCAAGTTTATAAAATAACAAACTACTGCTATAAACTAACAAAACAGACCTTAGTTTACAGAATAACTTTACTAGAATACATTAAGCTTGTGTATTATAGGGGTATTTTTATTTAAAAAGTATAATTTCAGCCAGAACACCACTTTAATGTTTAGGTTTATGTTGACTGTTCCTTAGCTATGTTAATTATATTCCCGTTTACAGTTTGCACTGTTAAGGTAATGTTATCAGGCGCTACCTTATCTTGTGTGCTATAAATTGTGTGTGAATTTTCAATAACGAGAGTTCCAGTTCCAGTTTGCACCCAAGCTAGTGCCGCCTAGTCCTTGGGTGCTCAGCTATAATACCCGGTTCTTGGGTCCAGATTGGAGGAAGCTGTATTTTGACAGAAGCATCCAAGCTGGGTGATGGACGGTTCCGTCACAGTCAGTAAAGCCATGCTGTAGGCAGAGGCAGTAGCTGGGGGTGTACACATGATGCAACCATAATACCCCCTGAAGCTTTTGGTGGGCATAGCACCCCCTGAATGCAACCCATTCAAATGAATAGAACTGCTCTGCAAAGGCCCCAAAACCTTGTGCAATGCACACACTTGTGCCATGCTAGAGCGGGGACCAAGGGGTTAAAGGAGACGTGGAGAAGGTAATACAAGCCTGTGAAATGCTCCCTGAAGAATAATCCGAACCTGGATCACTCTCCAGAGAGAACCGCTAGTGTGAACGAGCCCTTAGGCCCCCTATACACTTGGCGATGCAATTCTGCCCACGATTCCAAATCACGTGCCAATTGGTGCAAACTGCGCAACACACGTTTGAGTGCCGTTCATTCTATATGCCACCCCAAACGCAGTGCGAATTTGTCGTGGTTGGCATGCGTCAGAAACTCGCTGCAATCGTAACAAAACCTCGATTTTAAAAAAAGGGCAACAAATGTGCGTAGGCCCTATTCACGCTTCATGTAGCGAGAACTCGCGGTCCCTCACGCGATTTTGTGTGAGCGATTTTCACGCGATTCTGTGTGTCACACATAGGGCACGCATCCAGAATCGGGTGAAAATCGCGAGTGGGAACACGAGTTCTCACTACATGAAGCGGTAATAGGGCCTTAGATTGTATGTTCCTTGGGGGCAGGGTTTGATGTGGACATACAAGTGTGTAAAGCACTGCGTAAATCATTGATGCTATATAAATCCCTGTAATTAATAAATAATAAAAGGACCACATACTGGAATTTTTATCTAGGACACAAAAAACAGTTCTGGTCCCACACAAGCTCTATGAAGCACAATCAAAGAAAATGACATAAATAATAATAATAATTACGGTGGAAAGTCCTGCGGAGGCTTTCAAAAAGGCAGCTGACAGCTGTTGATTCAAAGCGCACTTCATTTAATGGTACACATTTATTTTTGCATATATTCCAAATATAGTTTTGAGGAATGAATTGAATTCCATGAGAAGATGCACTTACTGCTTATTGGACCCATAAAGAATGTTCCATTAAGGCCTAAATAGCTGTAAAAAGGCACTAAATGAGTGTCATAAGCTGGAAAACGGCTTATATCAAATAGTTTATGATCACCATGTGTTGGGCTGACTTTTTTATTTTATTATTTTTATTTTTTTTGGCATAAAAAATACTGAAAGTCCCAAATGACAACTCAGTACATTTTGCAGCCTCCTTGTAGAGAGGAAGGGGAACAGCTCGCATAATCGCTGGCACGTGAAGGGGGTCACATGGGATGCGCTGTACTAAATTTGCTTTCCAATTGACATTTCAATGCACATCAGTGTGAAGCGTCAACTGGGGGAAATCCCTGAGGAAAGCAGAGCCCGAATCCAGAGCACATTTCCAATGTTACTGCCATTTGTGCTCTTAAAGGGGAATTATAGCGATGCTGATTCGTAGAACAATAAAAATAAAAAACTCACACTTTCATTTTTTTTTAAATGTAAGTCCAATTTTCTATCTAAACCCAATAACACAAAATGCTATTGGTAGTTTTTTTTTTTTTTCCCCTTTTAATTTTTTACCTAGTAACCCTGCCAGTGACACCCTACCTGCCCTAGGGTGACAGCGCTGATAATAGCACTGGATTTCTACTGGGATCAACAGATTTATTTTGCACTATAGCAAAACACTATTAGGCGGCTTTCACACGTATAGTTCAAGGGTCTCCAAATTTTTCAGAATGGAGGCCACATTGTATATTTTACACATATTTGTGTGCCGAAAAAAAAAAAAATCAGTTTTCAAAATGAATACATAAAAGAATATATCCCCTCTTACATGCCAGAGTACCCAGCTGAGTCCCCCTTATAACAAGGAGTGCCCAGCAGAGACCGTTACATTCAGAAGAGCCCCTTTTATCCAAGAGTGCCTAGCAGAGTTGCCCTTACATCCATAATCACCCCACAGAGTCCCCCCCCCCTTTTTTATCCAGGAGTACTTAGCATGCCACCCTTTACATCCAGGAGTGCCCAGCAGAGTCCCCCCTTACATCTTTACATCCAGGAGTGTTCAACAGAGTCCCACTTTTATCCAGGAGTGGCCAAAGTGCCCCCCCTTTTTTATCACGGAGTGCCCAGCAGAGTGCCCCCCTTTTATCCAAGAGAGCCCAGCAGAGACAGCCTCACATCCAGGTACACCCAACAGAGTCCCCCTTACATCCAGGAGTACCCAGCAGAGTCCCCTGCTTACATCCAGGAGTGCACAAAAGATTCTCCCCCATTTTATCCAGGGGTGCCCAGCAGAGTCTCCCCCGTTCTATCCAAGAGTGCTCAGCAGAATTGCCTTTTTATCCAGGAGTGTCTAGCAGTCTCCCTTACATCCAGTATCACCCAGCAGAGTTTCCCCCCTTTTTATCCAGGAGTACACAGCATGGTCCCCCCCCCCCCACTTACATCCAGGAGTGCCCTGCATGGTTCCCCCCTTGCATCCAAGAGTGTCCAGCAGTCCCCCCTTACGCCTTTATATTCTGGAGTGCTCAGCAGAGTCTCCCCTATTTTATCCAGGAGTGCCCAGCAGTTCCCCTTACATCCATCTTCACCCAGAGTCCCCCCCCTTTGTTATCCAAGAATAACCCAGCACCCCCCCCCCCCACATCCAGAAGTTCCCAGCAGAGTCTCTCCCCCCCCACACTATATCATTACATCCAGGAGTGCTCAGCAGAGTGCCCCCTCCTATTATCAAAGAGTGCCCAGCAGAGTGCCCCCCTTTTATCCAAAAAACAACATCTGATTTTCTTTGATTTTTATCAAATTTATTTTAATAAAATGCTTTTGGAGTAAAAATCTATCTAAAAGGGTTTTTTCACTTAATATACATTAATAATTTAGTTTATTCAGCATGAAATTGAGCTTAGTTATGTAGCATGAGGCTGTATATTCTGCAATATTTACATTTTTGGTAAACTCATTCAATGAATCCAAGCTCTGCAAACTGAGATAGCATGCACTGCATAAGTGCATAGATGCATTCACACAATTTCACAGTAACCATTAGATAAAAACAAAGAATATTCCTTTATTTCATGGTTTTGAAAATCTATGTACACTACAAACTGTATGATTGAATCGGTTCTGATATCACTGTTTTACTAACCTGACAGCTTATTATTCTAAATAGGAAATCTTCATTTTGTTTGCAAATATTAAAGATTCCAACTACCAGCAAGAATAAGTCCTTACATTTAAAGAGCACCTGTCATTTCAGATCTATCATGACAGCGCCCGTTAGTGGACATCCACTCACCCGCTGCTGCCGCCACGTCCCTCACCTTGTTGTGTCACCACCGCATCACCAGCCATCTCCATTGAAGTGAATGGGAACTAGTGGGTTTGAACTTCTGTACAAAAATGGGCTTTGGAACATACCTCTTGGGACAATGTAAGGTTTTATGGGTCACTGCCCACAAATTATTTCATTAAGTTAATGCCTCATGTTTACTGGTAAGTCGATGTCTGTGGAAAGGAGACGTTTAATGTTGAATCCAATACAGCTTCATCACTTATTTCTTGATATACGTTTTAAATACATCTATGTCCTTTACCCTACTTTGAATTTCATGAGTAACTCTAGTGATTGAGCATACTTAAAAGGGAATCTTTAATGGTTTTGTGTCAGTTTAAATGCGTTTTTTTTTTTTAACGTTCATACATTTTCCGCTATTTTATATATACACACTGTATATTGTTTCCTATTATATGTGTACAATCTTTGTTTTAAAATAAAGATTTTAATAGAGTCAAAAGGCAATATGGGTCATCAAAAGAGACAGTCTTTGTGATGAGCTTTGTCTGATTGAATCCTGCGACATGGCCCTTTGGTCACTTGTGTGTGTAAATTTCAGCTTGAATTATGGAGCACTATTGTCCTGTCCTCTATAAATAACTCAAACACACAGCCATTAATGTCTAAACAGCTGGCAATAAAAGCGAGTACACCCCTAAGTGCAAATGTTCAAATTGGGCCCAATTAGCCATTTTCCCTCCCCGGTGTCATGTGACTCGTTAGTGTTACAAGGTCTCAGGTGTGAATGGGGAGCAGGTGTGTTAAATTTGGTGTTTTTGCTCTCACTCTCTCATACTGGTGACTGGAAGTTCAACATGGCAAAGAACTCTCTGAGGATCTGAAAAAAATAATTATTTCTCTACATAAAGATGGCCTAGTCTACAAAAATATTGCCAAGATCCTGAAACTGAGCTGCAGAACGGTGGCCAAGACCATACAGCGGTTTAACAGGACAGGTTCCACTCAGAACAGGCCTCATCATGATCGACCAAA
The DNA here is from genome assembly GCA_037952925.1 of Lithobates clamitans. Lineage (NCBI taxonomy): Eukaryota > Metazoa > Chordata > Amphibia > Anura > Ranidae > Lithobates > Lithobates clamitans. The sequence goes on along the minus strand of JBBGZY010000155.1, from coordinate 1,784 downwards.
GAAGTTGAGTGCATATGCTCAGCGTCATATCTAGAGGTTGTCTTTGGGAAATAGATGTATGAGTGCTGCCAGCATTGCTGCAGAGGTTGAAGAGCCTGTCAGTGCTCAGACCATACGCCGCACACTGCATGAAATTAGTCTGCATGGCTGTTGTCCCGGAAGGAAGCCTCTTCTAAAGATGATGCACAAGAAAGCCCACAGACAGTTTGCTAAAGACAAGCAGACTAAGGACATGGATTACTGGAACCATGTCCTGTGGTCTGATGAGACCAAGATAAACTTATTTGGTTCAGATGGTGTCAGGCGTGTGTGGCGGCAACCAGGTGAGGAGTACAAAGACAAGTGTGTCTTGCCTACCGTCAAGCATGGTGGTGGGAGTGTCATGGTCTGAGGCTGCATGAGTGCTGCCGGCACTGGGGAGCTACAGTTCATTGAGGGAACCATGAATGCCAACATGTACTATGACATACTGAAGCAGAGCATGATCCCCTCTGTTTAGGGACTGGACCGCAGGGCAGTATTCCAACATGATAACGACCCCAAACACACCTCCAAGTCAACCACCATCTTGCTAAAGAAGCTGAGGGTAAAGGTGATGGACTGACCAAGCATGTCTCCAGACCTAAACCCTACTGAGCATCTGTGGGGCATCCTCAAACGGAAGGTGGAGGAGCGCAAGATCTCTAACATCCACCAGCTCCGTGATGTCGCCATTAAGCAGTGGAAGAGGACTCCAGTGGCAACCTGTGAAGCTCTGGTGAACTCCATACCCAAGAGGGTTAAGGCAGTGCTGGAAAATAATGGTGGCCACACAAAATATTGACACTTTGGACATTCTCACTTAGGGGTGTACTCACTTTTGTTGCCAGTGGTTTAGACATTAATGGCTGTGTGTTGAGTTATTTTGAGGGGACAGCAAATTTACACTGTTATACAAGCTGTACACTCACTACTTTACATTGTAGCAACGTGTCATTTCTTCAGTGTTGTCACATGAAAAGTTATTTTTTTTGTACAAAAATTTGAGGGGTGTACTCACTTTTGTCAGATACTGTATATAAAATATACACTATTTTACTAAAAGTATTGGGACGCCTGCCCTTACACGCACATGAACTTTAATGGCATCCCAGTCTTAGAGAGTTCAATATTGAGTTGGCCCACCCTTTGCAGCATTTTCCCCTTTGGATTCACCATCTCTCTAGGGTGAACCATCTCATCCCATGTAGTCATTTGAGCCCTGATGTAAAGGAACATCATACAGACCCTGAAATGTGTTGGATGTTATCCTAGATGTTTATAATGTAATTAATATTTTTGGACTGCAAAACCATTATGTGTGATTCTCCTACTTCTCTTTCCCTTCTGGACTCTCTCCAGAATGCCCTCTCTTAGGGACATTATTTTAATCTGAAAGCCATTGAGATGGAGTTATTGCACTCTACATAATAGATCCCACTCCGCTGAGAAGTAATATGTGGCAGCTGTGGATTGATACTTCCACCTACCATGTCCCATTGATACAAAAAGAATTTTGATATAAAAGAATTTGGGTGGAGTTGTCCGAAGTTACTAGGGGCATTAAACTATTTTCAAATAAATAACTGCAATACATTGGATTATGAGTGGTATTGGGTAACTACATTAGATCAGTTTTAAAATAAAAGGATTAAATGGTTAATAACCTATACAGTGTTTTAGTATTGGCCTGCAATTGTTCTTTAAAGTGGAGATCCAGACAAACCAATAAATAATTACACTATTGCAATACATATACTCAGGGG